>CP124719.1:86262500-87512500 GCA_031232105.1 Capsicum rhomboideum | reverse complement strand
CGATATAGGCATTTATAAAGTGTCTCATTTTCTGTCAAAATAAGTGTTTCTCAGTGATACCAATCTCATGAATATGTATAGATGAAATAAGAATGTACTTCTCACAACCAAACAGTATGAGGATAATGATCAATTCAATACAGGTATAAATGAGCTCCGAATCAACTCAATATGTCAATAATTCATGATATTAGCCCTCGCTCGGCACCACTAGAGTGAACAGAAGCAACTAATGCACAAATAAGGCCTATAATCTCAAATAAAGACCCCGCAAGGGCATCACAACATTAATAATTGAACTTAATGCACAAATAAGGCCTATAATTATCAAATAAGCCCCCACACGGGCATCACAACAATAATATCTCTCAAGTCAACAACAATATACGAATAAACCCCCACACGGGCACGATAATAATAATGATCCCAAAATACAACTCCCACGACTAATTCCCTAACCCATAGCATGCTTTACATGTTCGTTAACTACCCAGCCAAGTCTGAAGAAAGTTAAGTCATAACCTACCTCAACGAGCCGAAATCCAAGCCTAGACCCTTCAACGCGGAGCCTTTCCCTTTTTAACAGTCTCGAAATGAGCTAAATATATCAAAAACATAATCTACGCTTCAAAAGGAAACTAATGATACCCATAGCGACTATATTTAAAATGGGTCCAAAAATGGATTCGAAAAATAGGTTTGAAATCGAAAGGGGTAAAATCAGAATTTTTATTTAAGAAACACGTTCTCCATATCTATAAGAGTCTATAATTGAAAGCCTAAGCGAAAATGAGTTGTAATTGATGCTCAAATCGATGAAAAACCATTTTAAGAGTTTACCAGAAAGATCCCCAACTTCTAGATTGAGAATAAGATTTAAAGGTGTTTTTGAAGATATAATCATTAAGAATTAATGGAAATAAGAGTTTGAAACTTACCCAGGCACAAATGGTGAGGAAAATCCTAGAAATCACCCCTTTCCGAAGCTTAGAGGTTCAAAAATGGTGAAAATCGCGAAAAATAGGTATTTATATTGTTCTGTGAACACTACCTCGCGATTGCAACCCCACCTCACGACCGCGAGGGTCAACATTTGACTTGCCATTGAGTTGGCCTTCGCGTTCGCGGTCATCCTTTCGAGTTCACGAAGGCTGATGATCCGAACCCATCGCGTTCGCAACAGTCCGATTGCGTTCGCGATGAAGATTGAAAACCCGACTCGAACTCGATAATCCTTCATGATCGCAACCGCCACCTCGCGATCCTGATGAAGGATATTTTTCGTTCTACGCGTTCGCGACCCAAGGCCCGCATTCGCGAAGAAGGATTTCTTCTGCATCAGATATTAGCAATTGCTGAGTTTTTGCATGTTCTCAAATCCTCCGAACGGACCCTGCAAATTCGTTCAGGACCCCAAAAAACTAAACCATATATGCTACTAGGCTATTTTCGACGTTCCAAAATTAATGGCAACGTCGAATTTTTGATAAGAGACTGTTTACAACAAACTAGCCCTCGGGACCCCTTTTATGCTTATTTCACTAGTTTTCGAAAGGGGGTCAAAATGCAAAATAAGGGTCTGAACCCGAACTAACCACGCTACTTACCCAAAATCGATGTTTCAAATCTAATAAAACTGTCCAAATCGTCATTCGATGCTCAAAACACGAAATATTGACCGAAGTCAAACTCATGGCCTTTAAAACCTCTAAGAGTTTCAAACTCTACCAAATCACTCCCGAATGCATCGGGGACCGTGCCAACCATCCCCACAACTCAAAAATAGTGTATAACAACTACGAGGAAGGGCAAAACGATCAAAACATAAAAAGTGAAAAATCACAACTAAGGTTGCTACATTCCCCAAAACTCTGCACATAATAAGAGCTTAATACACCAGACTGCATACGCGAAAGCTGATGACCCGAACCCATTGTGTTCGCGACAGTTCGATCGCGTTCGTGATGAAGCGAGAAAACCCGACTCGGACTCAATAACCCTTCGTGATCACGGCCTCCACCTCGTAATTGTGATGAAGGATATTTTTCCTTCTCCGCGTTTGCGGCCCAAGGCTCACGTTCTTGAAGAAGGATTTCTTTTGCGTCAGATATCAGCACTTGCTGAGTTTTTACATGTTCTCAAATCCTCCGAACGGACCCTCGAGATTCATTCGGGACCCCACAGAACTAAACCATATATGCTACTAGGCTATTTTCGACGTTCCAGACTCAATGGCAACGTCAGATTTTCGGAAAAAAAAATCATTTACAACAAATTAGCTCCCGAGATCCCTTTTAGGCTTATTTCACTAGTTTTCGAAAAAACGTCAAAATACAAAATAAAGGATCCAAACCCGAACTAACCACGCTACTAACCCAAATCAACGTTCTGGATCTAATGGAACTGTCCAAATCCCCATCCGGTGCTCAAAACATAGAATGTTGACCGAAGTCAAACTCATGGCCTTTAAAGCCTCTAATAGTCTCACACTCTCCCAAATCACTCTCGAATGCCTCGGGGACGTGTCAACCATCCCCACAACTCAGAAATAATGTATAACAACTACGGGAAAGGGCAAAACGATCAAAACATAAAAAGTTATAAATCACAACTAAGGTTGCTACATTCCCCAAAACTCTGCACATAACAAGAGCTTAATACACCAAACTAAGATGTGATCCACTGTTTTCTTTGATTTCACAATTTGATATATTTGGTTCAGTATCTAGTTTCCATTTGGAATTTTAGGGATTCCATTTTTTCCAGGTGGAAAGTACATTGTTAGTACTCTCTCCGTCCCAATTTATGTGGCACACTTTCCTTTTGGTCCGTCCAAAAAAAATGATAACTATTTAAAAGCCAATTTTTATTTTACCCTTATTGATCCCACCTAATTTTAAATATAGTACTCTCTTTTTTTTTTTTGTACTTTTTTAAAAAGAACAATTTGGTAAACTTCTCAAAGTCTAATTTCTTAAAACTCCGTGCCCAATCAAATGATGACACAAAATGGTACGGAGGGAGTACTTACCAACTGGTTGGTAATTTAATCGTGGTTTTGTTGCCGCAAAATCTAGTGAGGATTCCTTTGATAATTAAAATTCTTCTAGTCCATATTATGTGTCATTAAAGTTTTTGCTCATTTTCTTAACGATTTTATATTTAGGAACAGCAGTCCAGAGTTCACGATATAGAAACTGGAGTTGCCGAATAACATGATACGATACAAAAATAAGCTGGAGTGGTCTAATTGCATGAAACGAAACAAGCCGAAGATCGCATGGGGTCCTCAGTGACAAAAACGTAGAGAAGGAAACTGAACCTCACAGAATATAGACATCAACCAGAACGGAAACCAAGAGAATGTCACTTAAGAAAGCTACAGCTCGTTATACATGTAATTATACCAAAGATGGGCCCGTAGGACACAGCACGTAAGAAAAGCTAATGAATGGTGCAGATAATAATACAAGGCAACGCAACCATCTCATACACAAACGATAATGCTCGAATGACTAATTTTCTTTTGTCAAGGCTGCTGGGGAGGGGGTCATTTCTAGACTACAGACATCTTTGAACCTTACGGGGCTCTATATAAATATAATTCGATACATTAGGGGCTAGTATCAATGAAATGCTGGAAACCTTAAGGAAGCACACAATGCAATCTCTAAGCATTAAGAGCTACCGCATCTATTGGCATTGGGAGCATCAACTCCTTGGGGCAGTATACTCAACACTGTAAATTTCTCTACCAAAAGCTATTCACAAAGTAATGCTATATCTCCTTTGAAATCAGGCTGCACAATACAAAATTGTGGCATCTGGCATCTGCTTCCAGCTAAGTGCATCATTTTAGCCGCAAAACTCAAGCTCCTGTGAATATAGATATTCATAATAATAAAACCGTCAGTAATAAGATTCTCAATTGTAAAATAAAGACGGGCACAAACATGCCACTCAGCAAACGATGCAAAGGCCTGGCCATTGCATCGCCACATCCATTGTGAAAAGCCCCTCTCAAGTAAACTTTAACTTTGAATCTCCAACTCACAGCTGATGCATAAGCCCAACTTACCAACCCGCCAAAATGAAAGTGTTGCTAGATTATCATGATATTTTAGCTATTTCTTGACCAACTTAATAAATTCTGCTATTCAAAGAAAAGAAGAGACCTGCAGGCTTGTTTTTCCACATCCATTCCTGAGCAGCTTGAATCCCCTGTAAAGGAGTAAGAAGATGAGGGGATATGGCAGTCAAATGCACCACAAACAAGTTCATCACCCATTATACTTACTGATTGTCAATTTATTCATTAGAGAACTACACTGTAATCAGCACATTACTAAATAATTGAGCTCCTTTGATCAATCAACTCATTTTCACAATTACTGCAGATATGCATTACTCACACTACATAATTTTACCATATATATCGACAATAAAACAAACACCAGATAAAAACCTATATCATTGAAGATTTTTTGGCGAATAAAAGCACAAAAAGTTTAAAATCTAGCAGAAAGTTGGACTGCAGAGAACGTAAAGCAGGATACTACAAATGACCCTTCTGGCTCAATTGAAACTTACAGGTTTCATTGACCACTAATAGAGCGGAGGTGGCACCAAACTGCCTTTACATAAATTAAGAAAGCCCCGTGAGAAAGCAGATTAGGGGTTGAGGAAACAGACATCAGTGATTGCCAGTCACTATTTTGCTAATTCAACTCAAAGCCATATCTTAAGCCACCTCAAAGAAAAACAAAACCAAATAGAGACAAGAAGCACTTGGACCATTGAAAACACATCCAAACAGTACGGACAATTTTCATCTTTTCCCTTCTCTGCAATTGGTTGTGCTGAGGCTGAGAAATATGGACACAGGTATTTTTTTCGAGTACTGTGGTAAGGGACTGTAGAAGCCATACCAGGGAGAATCTCTCATCAAACAAAGGGTAATGCAGAAACCAAGTATCAGCAGAATACAAACGCACAGATGATTTCATGACTAGTCACTAAGTTCAAGATAATTCTATTTTTTAAATACTTCACAAGGAGTCAAATTGAAGAGACAAGATGGTAAGATATGACTTAATAGTTGAAGCAGAAGAAAAATGTTTTCAGGCACGTCTATCGAGGCTAGGAACTAAACTCTTTGCACTCACTAATGACTTCTTTTCGGGGAACTTAGACATTAGAATCCTTTTGGAGGAAATTAGTTTTTCTTCAATCATTCATTAGTGATTGTATGAAACTCTATTTAAAGATTCAGATGGATAACAAAATTTATTTCTTGGCCGTTGACAAGTCATTCGAAATTATTAGGATCTATTCATAGGGAAAATGGTATGAATGGTTGGAGCGCAGAAGGAATTTAATCAGGAAGAGAGTCATGTTGTATCTTTGTCATTCAATGTGTTTGGCCTCGGAGGGGTGTGGCAACCTTCGCACAAAATGGAATTTCAAAGACTTCAACTGTTCTCATAAATTTAAGTAATTTTGGCAGATTTATTAGTCTAGTGGCAGTACAAGGGTAACGCAGATCTGATCATTCTACCAGAAATCTCATTCAATGCTAGTTGGAGATTTTTTGCAGTTGGGATGAAAAGATTTGCTGACAGTAGAGTGTCATATACTAGGCTTCCTACACCAAAGGCAATTACCAACTCCTCGTGTTTTGATACACACACACTCGGTAAATGGCCAACCAAGGAAACTCAGGTCTTGGGCACAAATTCATCAAGCAATAGGGCGATAATCAAAGGGGGTTCCACTCTGTCCGATGGAAATTTTCTGGATAGGTGTGGTTGGGAGTTTTGGCAAGATTTACTCGATGTTCTGACAGCTTCTTAAGTTCGAAGATGGGTGAGTAATAGGTTGAAAAAAGCACCAGGATTTGGGGTGGGGTGGGGTGGGGGGCTGTATGACATGAATGGGGGCTTTCATATCCTGTTTGAAGATGGCAGAACACATCATGCAAGAGGAATAGAGATAGAGACAGTCAACTATAAATTTAAACTGGTGCTTGCCAGAATCTGCATGTGCTCCGGCAACTTTCCACATGAACTGTTCATGGATCAGGTTTCTTGGCCTCCCTTTAAACCTATGGTCGCAACAGGTTTTCACGGAGATGGGTGATTTTTGTGGAGGTTGGTTGGAGATAGAGAAGGAGACAACCTAGAAGAACCACTTACAATGGGGGAGGATAAGGGTGAAGGGGCCAGTTGACAAAATACCCAACTCAATTGAAGTAGAAAACGAGGGTTTATTATACACTGTTCCTATCTGGATCAAATCGCCGGTGACAGTGAGGAGATTTAAAGAAGGATCAGTAATTGAAGAACCCCTATTCTTATGTCATATAAAGACAGAGGAGATGGGACGGGGTATAGTCATGATGAAAAGGGGCATGTTCGCTCATAGGGAGCTGTAGCTAATTCAAAAGAATTTGAAACTAGAGTTGAGGGACCACGTGTGAAGGACTTAGCTAGTGGTCGCCTCTTATGGCTCAGGTTAGAAGGATGGAATTTAGACTGTCCAGCATCAAGGCCCAGGGCAAGGAATTTTCACAACCCAAGAAAAGAGGAATTAAAAGGGGCCCAGATTTACCCAACTGACACTTCAAAAGATAAGAGAGTGGATCTCAACTTGGAAAGACCCAACCTGCTTCTAATGGAAAAAGAACTATTACTTTGGCTAACTTTTGCCATTACTATATAGAAGGAATAGCGAAATCACTGGAAATGAGAGGGATGTGAGTGTCAATCATTCTGTCAGCATGCATATCCCATCTCCCCATACCAATACCTAACTTTGCCCAAAAGATCTCTTCACACTCTCCCACAGGTCCATAAATGCCCTCCAAACCCCCACTCCAAATCGTTGTCAAAGTTTTTAAATCGCATTCCTAACAAGAACTCTCCCTTATTAACCTCCACACACTCCACTTTCTCTCATCCCAAGGAATACGGATTCCTCCCGCACTTCCTTGGGCTGGTAAATAGTCATACTTCACCCATCTCCCCTTTCCCACAAACCCCAAAACACACTCTTTTAATGATACTATCTGTCAATATCCCCATTTTTGTTTCTTGAATGCAAATCACATCCGACCCTCGTTCCCTAAAGCATGCTTTAATAATGGCCCTTTTGTTGGGTCATTTACCCCCCCTCACATTCCAACTAACGATTTTGCAATCCATCAATACAGTAGTTTTTGCTCTCCCCCTTAGCCCCTACCCTATCCTCAAATACCCCACTCACCTCCTTACTTCTCCTTTCGTACACCACAATCTTTCCTCCCCACTTGTGTTCTTCAATAAGTGACCTCTTCTTCTCCCCCGCTTCTTTTGCATCACATCTTGCCTCATGATCAATGCAACACAACAAATCAATTATTTTATCCTTCATCCCCTCAATAGAAACCCCCAAAAACTTCCCAAAATTATATATTTTTTCAGCCCATTTCGAAAGCTTTCAATCCCCTTCTAAAGTAGCCAATGATTGGGGCTCATCCACTGCCAACTTCATCGCAGTGATGGGGCCCTTCTTTGCCCGCTGGTAGCAATGCTCCCTGTCTCCATAGGAGTATCAATGGAATTCAGCCGCTGCTAGTTGAAATTTGTACCTCCCCTAAATGGTACAACAACATTCCTTCCAGCAACAACATTAGAAGAACAAACATCACCCAGGCCTAAAACGTCCCTCCAGTGCTCTTTGAGAAGAAGGAATTGTCCTCCAACTCCTAAGAAGACGTGAAAACCCCAGTACCACAAAATATCCCAGTAGCTTTGTCGGAGAGTAATTTTTTGGGAATAGAGTCCCTCACCCCCACTATCTGACAATAGCCGACTATTAATTCCACTTGGGTCGAGTTCGTCGGCATTCTCATTCCGGCGAGAAGGTACAACAGTCTGAAACTGATTTCCTGTGCCATTCTTGAGCAGACCTGAATTTGTGGAAATTCAAAATCTGACGGGCTCTAATCTGCCTCCCTGCAAATGTGCGACCAAACCCAGCAGCTCGTTGAAGATTTTCTGGAGCAGGATTCTTCGCAAAAGGAACAAAGAACTTCTTGCGATCTTTGCAAAGTGTACGTGATCCAATTCGTTGGGAAAAGTCGCGTTATTTTTCCAGCAAAACCCCAGTCTGGTTTTCTATAACTGGTTGATTTGGGTTTTTAAGGTAGGTGAACCGATTCATTCTCTCTTTCCAAGCCAGCTCACTTAACCAAGGGCATTCTTGTCTTTTCGCGTCATAGAAATCCTTCTCCGCACCATTTCAAAACCCTCATCGTCTACATGCTTCCTATTCGAACCAGATGCCGGAAAGACATTCCCCAGCAAAACAACGTGCTTCTCTCAAGGCTCTGGGACCCTTCTCCCCCCTTTTCTTCCACATCTCCTCACTCTCCTACTCTTCCAACCAGGGTTGTGACAGGCGCTCGCCTCGTCGCCAATGGCAAGAGGCGAGGCGAGCCTTCGTCGGCATTTAGCTCGTGCTGATGCCATCTTCAATAGGTGACACCATGGCAAGCAAGGCGAGAAAGGCGTCGCCTTCCGTATTTTTTTTTTTAAAAAAATAGGGTTTTAAAAGATAAAAGGTAATTTTAGGGTCGTCTTTCCAAATTTGCACAAACCAGTCGATTGCGAGGCTCCAACCAATCGACTCGAGCAGAATTCTCCGGTGATCAGATTTCTCCGGCGACCAGCGACTCCAAACAATACATATTTCTTCTTTTCCTCTTCCAATTTCTTCTTCTACATCTGATTTCTTCTTCTTCCTCTGTCTTTTTTTCAATTTCCTGCACTCTGTTTTTTTTTTTGAACGACCAGCACTCTGTTTTTTTTCCTCCTTCTTCCTCTGTTTCTGAATTATGTTTAGTTTAGACAGCAGACTTAAAGTTTTAAATTTTTTTTCAAGTTTAGTCATATTATATACTAATTAATACCGTAATTATTTGACCATTAACCGTATCTACTATTTATTTTTAGTTTTTGAATTGAAATATTTGCTAATATGTTATTGCTCTTGATATTTTGATTATTTATATATGCAATTAAATATTTTAATCTTTGGTATTAATTGACGCCAAACTTCAAAAAGGCGAGTGCCTCACCGCTCGCCTCGCCTTGTGGTAAGGCAGAGCCTTGTCACCTTTCGCCGTCCAAAACATTGCTTCCAACAAGTAACATGGTCGAAATTCAGGGTACATCCATATCCTTAAACCCATAGCTCCATCTTCAATTGTCAGAGAAGATAGCACTCTTCCCCCCTTCCTTACCATTACTCACCCAGGGTTGTGAAAGGCACTCGCCACGTCACTAATGGCGAGAGGCGAGGCGATGGTTTGTCGGCGCATTTAGGTCTGTGGCGATGCCACCTTCAAAAGGCGACACCATGGAGAGAAAGGCGAAAGGCGAGAGTGGCGATAAAGGCGTCGCCTTTTGAATTTTTTTTTAAAAAATTAGGGTTTAAAAGATATAAGGTAATTTTAGTTTTTTTTTTTTTTTCATATTTGCACACTTCTGCCACTGCTGCGAGCCTACCATTGCTGCAACTGCTGTGACAAACAGTACATAACTCTTTTTTTTCTTTTTCTAATTTCTCCATCTACTTTCTTCTTCTGATTTCTTCTTCAGATTTCATCTTCTGATTTCTTCTTCATGTTTTATCACTCTTATTTTTTTTTTACTTCTTCTTCTTCTGTTTTTTTTCCTCACAGTGACACAGTCCGTCACTGTTTCTGATTTCTTTTTTGACAAAATTTTAACACACTTTTCAAGTTTAATACTTTAGTTATATAATATACTAATTAACACAATTACTTTATGTAATTGTTGGACTTGAAGATTATGAAAATCTTGAAGAATAAACTTTTAGAGTTTTAGTATTGCTTGTTTTATGGATTGCTAAGTCATTCAAGTTCTAGACTTTTAGTATCTACAATCTAATTTTAGCTTTTGAATTGAAATATTTGCTAATATGTTATTGCTATTGAGATTTTGATTATTTATATATGCAATTAAATATTTTAAGTTTTTGGTATTAATTGGCACCGCACTTCAAAAAGGCGAGCGCCTCGCCGCTCGCTTCGCCCCTTGTCGCCTTTCGTCGTCCAAAACACTGGTCTCACCCTCAAAAGGTCATGAAGACTACAAATCGCATCCACAAAGCCACCGCACAATTTCCCAAATTTGTTGATGTAAAGAATGGATCTTGGGCCTAACTCAACCCAAAAAGCTAGCTCATAGGGTGCGGAGTGTCCAAGTCCATATAAGGAGACCAATTGTCCATCCCTTTTCCGAAGTGGGACTCTTAACAATTGAAGAGTCGAAACATCATAGATGAACAGGCAAACCCATCATGTTCACCACTGCTAAATCTCTAGAAACTCGGCAAACCCATCATGTTCACCACTGCTAAATCTCTAGAAACTCGTGGGTCGTCACACCCACTATTGTCTACCCACTTTTCCAGCCTTAAAAAGCTCTCTCCCAGCAACCTTCTACCTTTGTCAAGGACACACACAGATTGTTCTTAACTTACGAAACGGAACAAGAATTAAGACACCCACTATTGTCTACCCACTTTTCCAGCCTTAAAAAGCTCTCTCCCAGCAACCTTCTACCTTTGTCAAGGACACACACAGATTGTTCTTAACTTACGAAACGGAACAAGAATTAAGATTCACCTAACTTCGCGATCTTCAGACATCAATACCGCTCCAAACCTCTGCTGCTCAGTTCCTAACCGCTTCCGGAGACCCTGCCCATTTGGAAAATGAACCCACCAGACAAGTTATTTAAAACTTTCTTTGGATCTAGCTATGCTCTTCAGTGATACAAAACTTATGTTCCGCATCATATTCTAGCACCTTAAATCTTCCACCTGGCTCCAATGCTAGCCAATCTAAGACCTCTTTGAAGGACATATGTTCTTACATCTTCCCTGAAGATGATGTCGAAGAAAAACATGGTTGCACTAACCAATGGTGCTCCAAAGCAGTGTTAACTCCCTATGGAACTGGACTGTGGAAAGGTATCAGGTGATTGTAGGATGAGTTCTTTCTCAACTCATCCCTCCAAGTGGAAAATGGAGCTCATTTCCTATTCTGGAAAGACAAATGGCTTGGTCCTACTACACTAAAGGATGTCTTTCCTAGACTGTTCACAATAACTACTAATTCAGATTCAACAATTGCTCATAACCGGGAGGGCAACTCATGGAATCTGCACCTAAGAAGGCACCTAAATGACTGGGAAATGGAGTAGCATTGCTTGGGATCTTACAGAACAGTCCAGTTCTTACTCAAAGAAGTAACAAACTTAAATGGGGTAGCAATAAGGAGGGATCTTGCTCAGCCAAAGAAGGTTATCTACTCTTCAGCGCCAGCGCCAACAAGGACCTGATTGACCAATGGCCTTTGAAGCTAATCTGGAAAACCAAATTACCACCAGAAGTCTCTTGTTTCAGCTGGATCACTCTTAATGATGCTTGTCATTAGAAGGAAATTCCGTCTAGCAAATAGATGTCACATATGCCTTTGCAACTCTGAGTCTATCAACCATCTGTTCCTACACTGTCCAATTGTTGCAAAAGTGTGGAATATGTTCCTTTCTCTTTTTGGTTTGCAATGGTCTATGCCTTGCACTGTCAGGGAAGTTTTTTTGTGCTGGAGCTCATGGAAAGTTGGAAGGACATCAAAAGAATCTGGGTCTATGGTTCCTGCCTGTACTTTGTGGTGCCTATGGATGGAAAGGAATCAAAGAAGTTTTGATGGTATTTCAACTGCCAATTCAAACTCAAAGACAGATGTCTGATTAGTCTCTTTAGCTGGGCAAATCTTACCCCTGTACATGACCCAAACCCCCTTTAGGAGATTTTATGAGCTCTTTGGTCTTATGGTAGTTTTTTTTCGTAGTCTTTGTATGAGCTGATATTTCCTCCAATTTTGGAACTATGCATCTTCTTGATGCTTTTGTGAATAATAAACCACTTCATTTTTAAAAAAAAAAAAAAGAAAAAGTAGACTCACTACAAACTTACATAATGCCTTTGTTTCCTTTACCAACAAAGATTGAAAAGAAGATGATGCCTTGAAAGGAACTTAATATGGCAAGGAAACAAAGACAGGAGGTGTTTTCAATTGATATAATGGAATACACTGATCACTCGTAAAAAGGAAGGGGGTCTGGGTCTAAAGAACTTGAAATTACACAACTCAAGTCTACTTACGAAGTCGTCGCTATGGAGGTATGGCCTTGAAGAACAAGTTCTATGGAGGAGAGTTATCAGTGATAAGTATGGGAATGGGATGCATTGTATTTTAAATGGGGTCAGTCACCAAAACTTATGCCACACGTGTATGGAGAACAATCAGAGGTTTATGGTCCTCTTTCAAAGCAAATACAGGTATCAATGTGGGAAATAGAAGAAGATCTTTTTGGATAAATAACTGGCTTGGACAGGGGTCTTTAAAGATCCTGTTCCCTGATATCTTCAGTTTAAGTTAACAGCAGAATGCAACAGTAAATCAAATAGGGGGCCATCAGGATCGGAACTCGAACTTCAGAAGACTGATTGGGAGCTATCAGAGTTGATGAGTTTATTACTGCTTTGGAACCACTGTTTTGGAAGGCGTAAGGCGACAAGGGCCTGTCTGACTGAGGCACGAGGCAAGGCGCTTGCCTTTTTGAAGTGAGATGCCAATTAATACCAAAAAATTAAAATATTTAACTGCATAGTGCATATATAAATAACCAAAATCTCAATAGCAATGCAATACTAGCAAATATTTCCATTGAAAAACTAAAAGTAGATACTAGGTACTAAACTGAATTGGGCAGAGAATTAAAAAAAATGGACTAGAAAATATTGTCTTAAAAAAAAAACTACGCAGATTGCAGAAAATAGAAAACAGATAACAAAAAACAGAGGAATAAGAAGCAGTGCACAGTGCAGCTGTGGTTATGTCAGAAACAGAAGGAGAGGAGAAAGAACAAAGAAAAGAAAGACAGCAGGGCCGAAAGTGAAACAGAGGAGAAAGAAAAAGATGAAAAAAGAAGAAGGGGAAAGGAGAAGAAAGAAGAAGAAGGCATACCTTTTTGGCTTTTGCAGCTGAAGGGAACAGAGGTGAAGAAGTCCACTGTTTCTTTTTAAGCCTTGGAGGTATGCGTAAGTTGATACTGATAAAAAGTTAGAAACCCTAAAAATGTTTTAACAAAAAAAGCTGCCAGTTTTTTATTATATACAAAAGGTGACGCCTCATGCACCTCTGTCACCTAGACGCCTCTGCTCGCCTTTGCAACCTTGCCTCGCCTCGCCTCACGCCTAAGGCTCTAAAGCGAGCGCCTTTCACAATACAGTTTGGAGCTTTCAAAGGGTTTGAGGAACAAGAGGACAAACTACACATCTTATGATGATGCGATCCATACTGGTCAACAAGCTACATTGTGGCTTGTGCCCTTGGAAACATGTATGGAAAGTCAAAATTCCATACTATGTAGCTCGTTTTGTTTGGGTGATAGCTAAAGAAGCATGCCTGACTCCAGAAAAATTAAAGAGAAGGGGTATTCAGTTATGCTCAAAATGTTATCTCTACGGGAAAGAGTCAAAAAGTAACAGATTGCTTTATTCACTGTGTAATCACTAACCAGCTTTGGCAGTTTTTCTTAAACATGAAAGTCATTAGATGAACAATTCCTAAACCGACTAGTGACTGATTGGCATGTTGGAGAAGCTTGAGCAGAGGTACCAGGCAGAAGAACAAAGAAATTAATACCTGCTTGCATTTGGTGGATTATTTGGAAGGGAAAAAATGCAAGATGTTTTGAAGATATACTAAAGTTTCATTCAGAAGATCAAGTTTAAGTGTGTCTTAATTTTCATTTTGGTATAAAGAAGGCTTCATAGATGATTCTGTGTCTTTTTTAGAGGTTTTAGAATCTTCGTAAAATCCTCGTAAGTAACACAAAGGATACACTGATTTTGAAGTCACTTTGTTCTGTAAATATGGAAACTAACACTGCCTTTGTGCTGAAGTTATATAATACTTGTTACCTTCATTTTTATTTTTATTTTTTTTAAAAGAAGACATGACTTAGCAGTTGATACTGTACATCACGAGATATTACTGGGAATATAGAGGTCCTAAAAAGATTTAAAAAACATATAATCAGACAATAAGGAGCATAATGGTACCTGAATCGGTTGTTGACCTGTCATTCCAACTGGGTACTGGAAAATCAAAACCATATAATAAGAATTCCACTGAAATTCAAGTCCTATAAAGAAGTATGGTTAAATACTAACCAGAGTAACTTGAGAAGCTTGTTGCAATAGTTGAGGAGGGCAGACCTGGGTCTGGACATGTGTTGGAAGCTGATTCCGAGGCTGTGCTTGCATTTCAGGAACTTGTTGGGAAGGAAACCCCTGTGGTTGAGCCTGAATATGAGACTGTTGGACTGAGAGTTTTTGCTGTTGTTGGTCATATGATATCAGATCCTCCGGCTTTTCCCACTAAATTTCAAAAACAATGAATTAATACTTAGCAGGTGGCCTAAAAGTATAGAACTTCAACCAGCAGGCACTAAAGTAGATTACCCTGCTTTCTCCAGTAGTACTGTTGTAATAGTACTTGAATCCATCAGGGGACATGTGCTCTGTCCAATTACATTTCACTGGACCAGTAGTCTGGTTCATTCCAGATGTAGCAGGAAGCGCATCTGTTTTTGGTTGGACAGCAGTGGCACTAGGTGCCGCTTGTTGAACAAGCGCAGGCCATGGAGACTGCAGAATAGTATACTTTGTGAGCATATAATATCAACTTGCACAGTAACATTTACTCTTAATACTCGAATATTCTTAAAATATTTATAGTTAATAGCAAGGAAAACATAAAACCGAACCCCAACTAGAACTGGATGAAACAGAGCACATATTGGGCCATAGAACACACAAGTTTAAAGAGAACAATGGCCAGTGAAGACCATTTATCATTCCAGTACCATCGGAAAATATTTTCAAAAAAGAAAAACTTGAGAATCTCAAGATCCCAAGTTACAAGAGATTCCATTGGGAAAATTTTTGAGAATCCCAAGATCCAAAGTTACAAGAGATTCCATTGTGAAAATTTTCTCAAGTGTACCTGTGGTTTAGCATCTTGTGTGCCCTGCTGGACTGCTGAGTTTTGGCTAGATGGTTGCATGAGCTGCAATTGTTGCTGAAGCTGAGTAAAGGTTTGCTGTGATGATTGAAAACTCGCCTGCAGAGTTTGGGTCTGTTGAGACAACATCTGTGCTAGTTGGGAAGGTGGCGGATGAAGATGTTGGACCAACTGCTGCTGAAAAGGCTGCTGGTTTGCATTTGCAGATGCAGCATGTATTTGCATGTTGTTACTTAACGGTGTATGTCCAATGACAGGTGCCATATTGCGCTGCACCTGGGGCTGAGAAACAGTTGATTGCCCAGTCATACCAAGCGACTGCTGCAATGGCATTCCCTGACGGAAAGGACTTTGACCGGCAGAGTGGGACATCTGTACTTGATTTGTCTGCCCGAAAAAAGCATGAGATGTTGGTCCCTGTGACATAGGAGTTGAGGCGGGAGGCTGAAGCTGCAAGGAAGATGGTAAATGTTGCGGTGACTGAAGTGGCTTTTGTAGTGGAGAAATTTGCGGGCCAGCAGTGGGGAATTGTTGAGCAGACTTGCCAACAAAAGACAAAACTTAGCACGAAAACAACAAATAGACACCATTCTTAAGATTGAAATAACATTAAGCAAGTTTCTATAAACACATACCAGTTGCGATGTAGGAGCAGAAGAAGCCGAGGGTCCTGTAAGCAACCCATTTCCAGTGCCACTAACACTCCTGAAGGAGCCACCCTAAAAGCTTGTGCAGGCAGCATTAGAACAATACACGTTTCTATACATGTACAAAGTGTATTATATATATATATATTGAGAAAACAAGCCCACAGACAGAAATTATCTTCAGGATACGCAATCAACTATTCCTCAATCGAAATTAGTCGGGGTCGATTTCTTCTGGAAATTGCATTTAAATAAGTTGTAGTCGCTCATAAGGCGGTCCAATTAAGTATTGTGATACAGCCAAAGGTCACAACCATATAGATGCTCTTCTACTCGAATTATTCCTAGAAATAAAGTTGATGCCACTTTAGCTTGCAGTTTGCTATTAGCAAATCAGAAAAATCATTCAAATTAGATCATCAAACACAAATTGTATACAGCGAAACGCTGCAAATTAGGTTCTAAAAATACAAAATGCTAGATGAATAGAACAAAAATTTAAACAGTGAATTCTAAAACCTGATAGAGAGGAAACAAGAACACAATCACAGAGACATGATCAATTTATGCCTCTGTTCCATTACCTAGTATGTTAGATTCTAAAGAGGACAAATTACCAGATATAAATTATATAGACCCAGAACGCAATACAAAAACATGTTGCTGCAGATAAATCCAGGAATATATTACAGGTCTAAGAATTGGTTCTAGTTATATGACTAGCATGTAGCACATGGGTGCCACATCATTTTTGGAGGATCTGAGCAACATAGACCATGAGGTCTCAAATTCAAATCTCACCGGAGGCAAACAAAAAAACAAAAAAACTAGGTGATTTCTTCCCACTATATTGGTGCGAGGTGGCAGGTACCCGGTGGAATAATCGAGGTGAGCGCAAGTTGGCCCGGACACCACTGTCAGTGAAAAAATGAAAATAGCATGTGTTGAAGAATGAAAAAAGTCCAACATTGGTGGTTAATGAGATGGGTGGTCTCTTTATAAGGCTTGGGCAATCCTCCTCCCATTGAACTAGCACAGAGACGTGATCATTTTATGCCTCTGTTCTATTAACTAGTAAGTTAGCTTCTAAAGAGGACAAAGTACCAGATATAAATTATAAAGAACAATGTTTGAATTTATAAGAAGTTTATGAGTAGTAGTTAGTATTTGCATGTTACACGGACAGGTGAAGTTACCTGTTTAAAAAAAAAATGTTACAAGGACAGGTAATGAAATTCCTTCATTCACAAAACCAGAAATCACCCAAAGAAATTCGACCCAGAATGCAATACAAAAACATGTTGCTGCAGATAAATCCAGGAATATATTACAGGTCTAAGAATTGGTTCTAGTTATATGACTAGCATGTAGCACATGGGTGTCACATCATTTTTGGAGGATCTGAGCAACATAGACCATGAGGTCTCAAATTCAAATCTCACCGGAGGCAAAAAAAAAAAAAAACACTAGGTGATTTCTTCCCACTATATTGGTGGGAGGTAGCAGGTACCTGGTGGAATAATCGAGGTGAGCGCAAGTTGGACCGGACACCACTGTTAGTGGAAAAATGACAATAGCATGTGTTGAAGAATGAAATAAGTGCAACATTGGTGGTTAATGAGATGGGTGGTCTCTTTATAAGGCTTGGGCAATCCTCCTCCCTTTGAGCTAGCTTTTGGGGTGTGAGTTAGACCTAAGACCTAATTTTACAGCATGTATCAAAATAAGGATATTTCAATTCTAGTTTCCCAGGAAAGGGTAGGTAACAGATGCTGTAGACCATTTGCGGTAGCCCATACCTGATGTGTCTCTAATTCCAACCTAGCTAGACATATTTTCACAGGTACAAATATAAGTTCAAATAACTGACTTGCTTCCCTCTGCAACAATTGACCACCAACATACATAGAGGATGTACATTTACCGAATAACCCCCAAGCCTATTTATTGTACAGCTATAGAATTGATTTCATATGAAAGCTTTTGCACAAAAAAGACAAGCACATAATTACATCAACATAGTGCATGATGGTAAAATTTTAACAAAAATTGCAACCTCCCCCTCATAAACAGTTTATATGACGGCAACAGAGGATTCAAGACTGTTTTCCTTACCAAAGCAGAATGAGCTGTGGTATCAGCGGATCTAGGAGGAAATTGATTTCCAAAACCATGCATCCCTTGGTTGGAAATTGGCCTGAAACCTTCTGGACTCATAGGTCGCCAGGCATTAGGACCAATTTGGCCTTGCAAAGGCTCACCAATATTAGGCGGCGGTCTACATACCAGAGAAAACAAAGAGTCTCTGAGTTCTATATTGGGGAATACCTCATTTTCAAATGCAAAAACTTAACTGATACCTCATCCCAAGTGTTGGGAAGCGAGGTCCAACACCAGGTCCACCAAAAGCTGGTCCACCACCTCTGAAAGGAGTGAAAAGGAGTGATGAGGCAAACGATAACTAATTAGCAAACAAATGCACTGGTCAAAGCAAAGCCTACTCGGAGCGTCTTTTCTTTTCTTAAAATAAAGCACACTGGTATCTCATGAAATACCTGGGTTGTTCTCCAGGTTTAGGTCTCTTAGGGTCGGCAAACCGGACAGTTAAAGGTTGATCGCACCCCTGAAATTTGTAAAGGCAATAACAAATTGATAAAAGGGTTTAACAATGGTATCAAACCAGGAAGACAACTATTAAGATCACAACCTTACCCTCATTGTATAATTTCCACTCAAAGAGTTAATAGCTGCCATTGCCATATCTCTATGAGAATATTTGACGAATCCACAACCTTCAAAGTAGTTAAAGTTAAATTAGCGAGGGTGAAAGTGAATATAAACTATCAACAATAAAGCCCAAGAGTTCATGCTGGAATTATTGTTGCTAATGTTCAGCATCCTTCAGTGCAAGTAATCCAGTGCTTAACAAGAACTCATTAAGAGAACAAACCAGGACCATGGGAAAGCTAAGATTATATTTTTCCCTCAGCAAGGAAACATCTAATTTTTCTTTTTGCACTATTAAATTAGTGAAAACAAAAGGACCCGTGTACTTCCTAGTGCTATCTAAGAGAACATTGAAAAATGACATGTGAAGACAGGTTAACATGACAATATGGCTCCAAAGAACATTTTATTAATCTATCATTCAAGATAAGCAAAATATTGGACATCTAACAGGATGAGCCTATAGGTAAATCCGAATAGCTTCAAAGCACCAACGGAATAGTTCAACAATAGTTTATAAGTCATAAGTTTGCTTCAACCTGAGATATGGAGTTTAGAGCCTTTAGGCAGATCAGGGAAAGAAACTGCGTCTTATCATGCATAGCAAGCACAGGAAAAGGTGCACATCCATACAAAATAAAAAAGGAATCAATAACACAAACCACGACTCTGCTTCATATCATCACGCATGAGATAGACATCTTCAACACGACCATATGGTGAAAATATCTGAAAAGGGTCGAAAGAAAATTTTAGTTATAGCTGCTTTTCAATAAATAAATACACTAAATAACATATGAAAAGCACACAACAAAAGCAAATCATTCAGAAAATCATCCGCATTTCATATTCCAAGTCAAATAGGTTGACAAGAACAAGCTATCTACTGTGTGGTGTCACATTCATATGACATGATGCAGTTATATGTGCACCACCCAATTGAAACGTTTTTCAGCACCTCACTGGCGAGCAATCACTACTATAATAAATCCACGTAAGACATATGCACATGTATGCATGTTATGAAAATTAGTTGGGTATTTGAAGATACAAGGCAGAAGCTTTGACTTGTTGAGTCCGTCACATGCTATGCGCGTTAATAGATAGCTATCTATGCAAAAGATGAAATTCCAATAAGAAAAAAAACATGGGAAAAGAAAAAATATCTTGGTAATGCATGTACGTACTTCTTCAACTTCCTTCTCTGTAGCTTGTTTGTTCAGTGACCCAACAAATAACTTGTACTCAACTGCACCTATCAATAGAAAAGAATAAAAAATGAGTAACAAACTAACAAGTATAAAGTCCCTTTCAACCAACTCACATGAAGTACTATCTGAACTAAAATGCTGAGGTAACTCAGTAAATAGAGAGAGTAAAAATTACCAAGGCGTTCACGTTCACCATCCGCATATCTGACTTGAATAGGACCAAATCCCTAGTAAATACAGATGAATTAAGAACTGAAAAATGAGCAAAAGAATCTTCCAGTATCTCAGAAGTAGAATTTACCCCAGGCAAAGTATATTGATTGTGCAATGCTCTTATAGCTCTATCAGCTTCAGCTGAAGTAGCATATTTAATAAAACAACATCCTGCAGAAGTCAAGTTTATATCCTGATTTTATCAGATTCCACAACCTTCACCAGCTAGTACACACCAGCAAAGAAGAGTACATCATTCAGCAGCATGATTACATAAGCAAGTAAACAGAATGAACTTTAAGGGATAGCATAATAAATCACCAGTATAACAATGAAAAGTTCACAACAACACATCTTCTTTTTTCCTGATGTGCAAAAATAATACTCTAGTTATAAAGCCCACAAGGCGTCGGGCTTGAACACACATATATAATATGATATTCATTCATTCCATCAACGGTGAGGCATGCACGCTGCTTGTTTATGTTAGCCAAACACACCACCCAAATGGGCAGGAATCTGTTAGAATCTTTAGAGAAGGATCGAGTCATAGTGCGATATATAAATTCAGCTTCGTTAAAGGGAGGCTGAAACCTAAGAGTTCAATGGAAGAGAGAACTCCGATCTCCTGTTTTTTGGTTAAACTACGACTTACTGATTATTCCTCCAAAACCCCTCTAAATAGGAGTATTATTACAGTACTAGGAAGTCTAATCATTATGGAAGTAGGAAACATAAACCCTATTCTAAACTAATAACTATAGCTAACCCTAATCCCTATGAAACTATAAAACCCAAATCCTATTCTAGAATAATAAAGAAAGCTACTTAAAAATATAATTAAATACTTAATTAATTGACTTCCACACATCCACAACATTACTCCCCTCACATTGACGGAGCTTGTCCTTAAGCTCGAATTTCGGGGCAGTCATCCAGAACTTCAGGAATAGTGTCAACTGAATCATCCAATTCTAGCCCTAGCCAACTTTTCTTGAAATTGACGTTGATAGTTTTCAATTGTACCAGTTTGCCGAAGCGTGACCAATTCGCTCACCGGGTTGCTACTTTCAGGAGGTCCAAATCGTTGGCAACGTCTCTGTACTTCTTCCCGACTCGTTGGGCCCTTTGCTCGTCTAAGCTAATAATACCATAATTGTGCTTCTCTCAACATGTGAAACCCAATCACTCCAACCTTTTCCATTTCCGATGTATGTTGATTTTCTAAAAATTGTTCACAACGATGTGCCCAAAGTAATGAGTCGCTAGTGCCGTCATAAGTAGGAAAATCCATCATTGCATACCTTGGTACTATCGAATGGGAATTACCACTTGTTGGATGATTCCAATCGGCCAGTTGAATAGGCGGTGCATTGCCTTTAGTAGCAGGAGTTGTTGATATGTCAGTTGTGGGGGCGCTACTCGACTCAGTTTTGTGGGTTGATGGTTTTGTGGAGTCAATTCCCAAGCTAGACACTTGTTCTTGGATGACTTGGACAATTCTTTCGCCGAGGCGTTGTTCTATCGCTGCAATTTTAGAGTCCATTGGTGTTTCTGTAATCGCACGTTCTTCCTGAAATTTGGAGTTGATCTCATCGCCCATTGTATTAGGCTCCGGTACCAAATTGTTAGGATCTTTAGAGAAGGGTCGAGTCATAGGGAGATATATTAATTCAGCTGATTAAAGGGAGGCTGAAACCTTAGTGTTCAACGGAAGAGAACTCCGATCTCTTGTTTTTGTTAAACTACGACTTGCTGATTTATTCCTCCAAAACCCCTTTAAATAGGAGTACTATTACAACAATAGGAAGTCTAATCCTTATGGAAGTAGGAAACATAAACCCTATTCTAAACTAATAACTATAGCTAACCCTAATCCTTAGGAAACCATAAAACCTAAATCTTATTCTAGAATAATAAAGAAAGCTACTTAAAAACATAACTAAATACTTAATTAATCGACTTCCACGCATCCACAACAGTCTCTATCTGCAGATGTGAGATCCAATCAAGGTCATATACTTCTTTAACCCCCACATAAGACCATTTGAAGCCCCATTGGCTTTACAATGTTACAATATTCAAAGACAAAATTATGATAGTTCCAAGACTCTTCCTCTCAAACCTTCCTTGTTCACTGATGACTGAACTGAGTTACTGAACTCGGCCTTCTCAGAACGCCATTTCAGACACTCAGGTTGAAGATAAATGGAATTAAATCTAAAAACCGAGGGAATTATATATTCTGCAATTGAAATATTGTGCGAGCATTCTTTTTCATTCAGTTAATCACACAGAGACTAAATTGTAGAAGAGGAGAAAGAAGAATGCATTATTCTCCCCAAACATTTGAGAAGTTAATATAACCAAACTGTAGAAGAGGAGAAGCAGGAAAGCATTAGTCTCCCCAAACATTTGAGAAGTTAATATAACCAAATACATTCTGTAGATAGCGAGAGCTATTAATTACCCACAGAATGGAAGCTTCTAATTTTCTTTGTATCTCGGAACATGCACTTCATAAAGTCATAAAGATCAAAGTAAAATAACAACAATTAAAATTGCAACCAAAACAACAAGTGTCATCTCAGAAACCAAAATTAATAACTAAGGTGGAGAAACAGAGGAAATCTTGTAACTGAGAACATCATTTGAAAATTAAAGTTTACATAGCACAGAATTAATATAAATCAAAATACTCCATGTGGCATTCTACCACTTAATCAGACAACATGAATGTGGATTAACCATACATCACCTGTCAAGTATGTAGTACAATCAAAGATTGCATAAATCAGGACAAGGTATGCAACTTATCACCTAAAACACTCAAATCAAATATCATTCATATCCTGACGAAGATCGATTAACAAACACCTATAAAGAAGTGAATGAAGGCCAGAAATGGGGAACTGCATCAAAGCCCAAGAAGCAGACAATGGAAACAACTTAAAGATGCAAAGCACGAAGAGAAACCAAAGTGAGAACCCAATCACTGAAAATCAGTAGCCTGAAGCAACTGATAACAGTATTGAAGGCAGATAGCACATTTAACTCCTCAGCACCACTTTAACTGTAATATACCTTATAAATAAAAACTCGTACTTCCCTGATTTTAATCTGGTGACAGGCATCAAACATCTTTCATATCACTATTACTCTTTTCCTGATATAATTTCTACAGTCCCTAGAGAGTTTAGTGGTGAAACTGTTCTCATGAATGCAGTGTTGACCAACAGTGTCATTCATGCAGCTGCTCTGTCAAATTTCTAAATCTAGCCACCTTTTGTGGCATAACGACGACATATGGAAAATTTAAAATGTAGCAACTCTCGAGGTCCAA
Source organism: Capsicum rhomboideum (assembly GCA_031232105.1). Lineage (NCBI taxonomy): Eukaryota > Viridiplantae > Streptophyta > Magnoliopsida > Solanales > Solanaceae > Capsicum > Capsicum rhomboideum. Next base: position 87,489,193 of record CP124719.1, on the reverse strand, counting down.
ATCATACACTCACTGGCATGTTTATAAAGCAGGACCATAATATGAGGTCCTGTGCCGACAAAATAATCTGTTGTTTAATAGAGCTCAACAAAGTCATGAGCAAAATGATTTGTAGTTTGATGGGATGCACATGAAGCTCTACAAAGCTCCACGAACACACATGCTATGCACCCCATGGGTTTTGGTAATGGAAAAGCATCACAAGGACCATTTCCCCCCTGAGATCACAATTAATATACACAATCAACCACAAGAACGAAGCCAACCATATATAAACTAATACAACTTATGAGGAAAATTGCTAAAGCAGCCTGCATTTGATGATGAACTTCATCAAGCAAATTACACATACATTTCCATTAAAGTACTCACATCATATATCAACCATGCCACCACACGGCAAAAAGCAGTGAGCACAACCCTGTATGTTCTATAAGGGTGTCATAACCCTGTAATGGAACAAAATCTAGAATTTACACACGCGACATACGATGCACTTGCATTATGTTTTCTTTTAGGACAGATGCACATGCATTTTGTTAATGTACAACTACCATTACTTCTGGCAATTGTTGTTGACCATGAAGCCAAATCTCAAAAACCAACCACACCAAGAGGATTACATAAATTAACAGTTGCATCCAAATAAATCAAACGCCATCTAGTGAACCATTATCATAAGAACCTCATTCACCCATGAACATCATCGAACAAACATTAAGAAGCATTCACTGAAGGGTTCATTGTATCTAGGTAAATAATGCAAGATAATTCACAAGGCCCCAATTAGCACAAGCAATGAATTGATGATGGAATATTAATATCCTAGACATCACATTCATCCTGGTATATATTTGAAAAATCCTGGGGATACATTCAAATACGCGATACTGCACCAGAAAAATAGAAAATGGCAATGTCATGCCATCCAGGCATCTACCCACCAGACACACTCATTAACCACGCACTGCATGTTGCAAATGATAAGCTAACATATTGTGGAGCTGTTAACAAAAGGAGGGTGTGGCGTCAAAATCAACCATACGCATTCATCTGACCAGGATATGAATGGACAAGAAAAAATGTCTAAATACACATAGCACTATAGAATGTTTTCACTCGTATCTCAAATCAGCCATTTAAGCCTCACCACTCTGATGAAAGAGAGAATCTATTTATTTGCTCTGTTGTTTGTTGTCAGAGATCAACCACTGCGATAAGATAAGCTTCAGATGAGATCTGGGCAAGCTTCAATAAATCAATCATTCCCCAGAAGTGAAAAGTAGATGATATTGGACTGTTAATTAATACGATAATTTACCAAGAAATAGTTTGCAATCCATCACTCACTTCTAAAGAGATACGCTAAACACAAGCTTGACACACCATTTCTATTTGATGATCCAACTTCACATCCATAAAACATTCCACAATTGAATTAATATAGAGCCAAGCATGCATCAACATGACCAATTTCCACGTCTACAACAACTGAAAAAATCATATCACTACTCCAATGGTATAGAAGTTGGGCACATCACTAGGCAATAATCAAAATGTCAGGCAATTCAAGTGCTGTACATCCAGAGATTCCACAAAGTAAACACAGAAAACAGTGACGTTCATATAACCTAATACAAGAATTATACTCTAGTTTCTCCAACTGACACACCCATTCTACAAAACAAGAACCCCTCTTCACTATTGTCAACTGCCACAGAAAGGTTGATTCACAAGTTTTATTCTCGTCTTCTCCTTGGTTGACAGGATGAACGCAAAAGACAGTTGCAATCAATACCAGGCATCCAGACAATTGTGGAAAACTAACTGACATCAAACATGATCTTATACTGCTCCTTCAGCCCTCAAAGGTCCTGAAAAGAGACATGTAGATCCAAAGCAAATTTGCAAAAAAAAAAATAAAAAATCTAGCAATGCATACCTTGTTGTTGCCCAGTTCTCTTATCTTTGATGAAAGCAACCTCGAGTACTCGTCCTTGTTCCTCAAACAGAGGTCGGATCTGACATCAAACAAGAATGATCGGCTAAATGGACTGAGAGATGAGGAAGAATACCAAGCACATTCTGAAATGATACAGGTTGAATAAAAGGAAAAGATAGGATGGCAGCAATCTTGGCAAATAATATGCATTGATGTCTAGAAGGTAAAGGGAAGAATATCCAGTGAAAATGAACTTCCTAGAGCACACACGTCATGGCAAGCAAAGTCATAGAGAGAGCCTTGTCACAGGCGGGACCATTGCTCAGAGAATGTTCAGCTCCACTACTTTCTGCTAACACAAATCAACATCAACTGCAAGTCATCAGTCAATCCAAATACCAACATATTGTGTCCCTTCGCAACGTTAGTTTATTCTTCTCTCTTTGACAGAACATCATGATCAATAGCTTGCTGACACAAAGAACTAAGAACATTCCAATTTTAGATATAAACGGCAAGTATAAAAATATGGTAAAGAAAGGGAGGTGCATGATCCAGAAACAAGGAAGCATATAGAGTAGGAACCAGAATACAAATACTTGTATCACCTATGATGAGTACTAATAACAATGAGGGAAAACAAAATAAATGCCAAATTTCAAGATTAACAAGGACTTACATCTTCTTCAGTTGCCGTTCTTGGGACAGATCCAACAAAAAGTTTGGCAAAACCACCTTCATCAACTTGTTCTGAATGATATGGATAACAATGAATACACTAAATATAATATTTAAAAAAAAAAAAAAAACAGAAAAACAAGCAGAGTAAAATAAAGGAGCTATCAGGTGTTAAATATAATACTAAGAGAACAGCGAGCGTCAAAGAACTCCCTTAACAGAACACAGAATCTACATTACATTGACCTTAGTCAACAAATTTCATACAATTCCTATCTAACAGAATGCGATTGGATCAAATGACAAAGATATTATTGATAAAAATATGGCATATATATATATAGTGTCATTTGGCCCGGGCTCACGTTAAAAAATAAATTTATAGATATTTTTTAAAACTTTTCCTGCTCTTACTTCTTTGTTTTTGTAACATCAGTTTGACATTTTCTAAGGACTTCTAAAATATTAAAGTATAAATAGTATCTGAAGTTAAAGGATAATCTATGTTGCTCGGACTCTTCAAAAATGTCAACAGGTGCGTGTCGGATTCTCCAAAACTAGTGTGTTTTTGGAGAATCCGACACGGGTGCGACACCTAAAGTGAAGAGTCCGCGCAACTTAGAGGATAATAGTTTTCTTAGTTTATATATTAGATTTTTAAAAAGAAAATCAAACGAATACATACACGAAAGCTCTTCTAGTTTCTATATATATAAACTTTGAAAATATGTGTGACTTACAAAGTCGTAAAAACTTTAATTAAAAAGACCAAAAAAAAATATGTGAGGACTACAAAAAATGAATATTCTCCCTTATATATAGTACCAAACTAATAATTGATAATGTAAAAGATTTTCAAAACTATATCTGAAATAATTTTAGAATAAATATTTTTTTTTGAGGATGGTAACAGTAATTTTAGAATAAATATTTTTTTTTGAGGATGGTAACAGTAATTTTAGAATAAATATTTATAAGCACGAATAACTTCACTAAAAAGTAACAACAACAACATACCCAGTGTATTCCCACCAGGTGGGGTCTGGGGAGGGTAAAGTGTACGCAGTCCATACCACTACCTCAGATGAAGTAGAGAGGTTGTTTCCGATAGACCCCCGGCTCAGAACAGATCACCATAACAGAGAAAACATAAAAACAAACAATAAAAAGAGATAACACATGGCTAGGTGCTAAATGAAACACGACACCCACAGAGTAATACTATAGACTATTCCTTCGGGAATCACAAACCTTACCGAAGCCACGCGAACAAGAGTCTGCCAAAAAAAGCAACAGGCACAGATACAAACAAACACTCCTTCCTACTAATATCTACGCCTTCCTACTCCCTAACCCTCTACCCTAATCCGCGCCCTCCACACCTTCCTATCGAGGGTCATGTCCTCTGTAAGCTCTAACTGCTCCATGTCGTGCCTAATCACCTCCCTCCAATATTTCTTCGGCCTACCTCTACCCCGCCTAAAACCATCCACAACCAGCCTCTCACACCTCCGAACTGGAGCATCCGTGCACCTCCTCAATACATGCCCGAACCATCGTAACCTCACTTCTCGCATCTTGTCTTCCACCGAAGCCACTCCCAACTTCTCTCGAATAATCTCATTTCTAACCGTATCATGAAGTAAAAGATTTAAAATTACACCTGAAAATAATTTTCAGGACAAATATTTATAAGCAATTACGAGATCACTAAAGTAACAAAATATTAAAGGTTTAAGGATAAAATATATAGTAATTAAGACCTGATAGATGCTTCAGTGATAAAAGAAAATTATGCCTTCAAAAGTTGTTTAAATTTTATCATTTTATTTTTCAAAAGACAATTTGACTTATTTTGGAGCTAAATTGTGTTAAATTAATTCAATAAACTTAGAAATTAGATATTTGAAAACTATATGAAAAATAAATACTATAAATTTCGATGATTCTATCAACATAGTAATGTTTTTTTTTAAAATATTAATTTAAGTTCATATAATTTGATCTCAAAAAGTGAAATGTGATAAATATTTTAAGATGAAAAAGAAAATAATTTAATAAAAAACCAAAAAGAAATTTGAGCAATTACAAAGGTCTATGTGGGAAATCTTAAAAAGAGAATTATAACAAAACAATGCCACATGTAAAGCTTTCATACCATCAATTTTGATGTGAGGACTACAAAAAACTTTTAGGACCTGTTTGGAAAGCCACCCTAGTAATTGAATTTGGTGTAATTAGGTGTAATTACACTGTCTGGCATGTTTGGTTGACCAGGTAATTACTTGGTCAGCAGGTAATTGGGTGTAATTAGCAGGGGGTAATTACACTCTCCAATTCACAGCCGGGAGCTATGAATTGCTGATAATTACATGGTGTAATTAAAAGCTGATTACTTTTTAATTTCTTCCTTTTATTTCTATTTTTTATTTTTTTCGTTTTAATTTATTTTAAATTTCTATTATTTTAAATTCTTTCTATTTTTATTATTCTAGTATTTTTTAAAAATATTTTTTATTTTATATTATTTATATTTTATTTTATTTTCATTTTCCAACCTTTATTTCTTGTGATTCCATGCAATTTTTCGTATTATCTATTTTTTTATTTATTTTATGTTTGTTTTTTTATTTAACAGAATTTAGTTAGTATTCTAATTTTTAAATTAAGTAGAATTCATTGTTAAATAAGGTTATAGACTTAGATTTTCCTTTTCGTTTGAATCCTATTTACGTTATGTTGAAATTTGACATAAGAGTATTATTAATTTATTTTTTTGAATTTTGAACTCATGTTATATTTTCATTTTCAGTTTCTATTTATTTATTTTACTAGTATTGACATGCTATTTCATATTGCAAGTCATTCATTTTTTAGTTAGAATTGATAGATTATCTTTTTGTCAAATGTTTTAATAATTTTATGACATTATATATATAATATTAATCTTTTTGTTAAACATGTATTTCAAGATGTTCTTAAAAATCATGTACTTTGTGTTTTTATGATTAATTTAATTAAAATATACTAGTTTGAAAAATATAAATCAATGATCTTTTTATAAGAACATATGTTTATTCATTAATATATTTCTTTTATTTATCTAATATCTTTTATAAAGGCACTTTTTTGTCTATTTTTAGTTTTTGATAATTAACTTTTATTTTAAAAATTGAGTATAACCATGTAATTACACTTGTGCAACCAAACAGTACACCTGTAATTACATTTTGACAAACAAACAGGTAATCGTAATTACTAGGTTTTGTAATTACTAGGCTGGTAATTACTACCCTAGTAATTACACCAATTCCAATTACCAGGTGGCTTTCCAAACACCCTTAATATATATATATATAAAAGAAAACAGTTGACCAACAATATTCTTACAAAAGTATGCTAAAAGAATCAAAACACTTGACGGTTTGATCTAGAAAGTACATAAGAGACACATGAAGAGTATACCGGTTTGAAAACTAAGTTATATAACTTAGAATACTCTTCACGCTCGAGGTGTTAGGAAACCCACTAAACAATGTCGGCTCACCATGCAAGACACATCCTTGAGTTAGGTGGCCATTCTAAAGTCCACACAAGACCACACGCCACATCTAGAGTGGTAACGCTGCAAATTCCCGGGTGAGTCGTATTTTTAATTTGGCTTTTTTATAACTGAGAAATCACCTAAAGCTAGTGATGCACGGTTCAAAACTTGGTAGATGATGCCCACCCCTATACCCTTCTCCGCTTAAATACTATGTTTCTATCTGCTACATGATTTAAACCCTGTGACGTGTGCATAACCCGCACATCACACATTATGTTGTTATAACTACACCAAGACCCTGTCTCTAATTTGGCTTTAACTTAGAGAAACAAGACATTTCCTTGCTTTAAAGAGTTGTAAGATACCAAATCAATGCCATCTAGCTCTGGCATCACTGGCAGCGGACCTGTAAGAAGTAGGGGTGTACCCACCTTAAGAGGACAGAGTGCTCAAAAACTCGTTAAACCGACTCAGAATTATGTATATTTATATAAACACAACAATCACGCCTCAATCTCAAATAAATTGGGATCCACTCCACAGTGTTCAGAAATGTGCTCGCATCGTCGCATAATGCGATGATGCGAAGCGATGCGAGCCTCTCTCGCTGCGTGTGGTTGATGCGAGCCAACCTCACAGAAGCGGGCGCATCACAGGGTTATGCGAGATGCGAGCCGATGCAAGCGCAAAATGTCGATTTTATTTTTAGGGTCAATTTTAAATTAAAAAAAGAGTCGTTTCATGTTGATTTTATATTTAGGATCAATTTTAATTTTTTTTGAAATGAAAGTGTCTACTGCTGCGATTTTCTAGGGTTGATTTTGAAGTCCACTGCTACGACTTCTTCTTCACAGCTGCTACTTCTTTTTTCTTTTTTTTGAGAAAAGAAAAAAAAAATAAAAAATTAGCTTATTAATTTAGATTTGGTTTTTCTTCTTTTTTCCGGTTTGTTTTGCTATTTTGTTGAACTGTTTTGCTATTGTGTTCTGTGTTGTTTTGCTGGTCTGTTTCGCAGCAGGTGTTTTGGTGATCAAACCTGTGATTTTGATGTTTAATTTAAACTTCTGCTTATACATATTGTCTTAATTGTTGATTTATATAGTTGTTGTGGTTTTTTCAGTTTTGTCTTACTGTTTGGATGCTCTATTTAGTCTTTTTTTCTTTTAAATTGCCCTTCACTTCAATGATGCGCTCGCATCGCTTCACGCTTCGCATAATGCGTGATGCGGAGCCTGATCGCTTTTTTCCACATCACGCTTCCCTTTAACACTGCGACTCCATTAACCCTCACTAACCATCTTCATATAACTCAATCCATGTAATTAGGTCTTTCGAGACAACTTCCTGTCCGACAAGTTAAGGTTGAACTATATGAATCCTCACTGACCCTTGTGGTCTGGCCCTTCCCGGACCCCGCGCATAGCGGAAGCTTTAGTGCATAGGACTACCCTTTTTATTGACCATGGTTCTTCATATGACACAACTCATGTGATTTGTCTCTAGATTAATGTGCGTAGATCATTATTCCTTTTGCAATATATATAGGCACTTAAATATAGTCACATAGAATTCTGGTGAGCACCCAAAGTTTGTGAGGATGGATGGGTGCATCGGTTAGGTTGGGACAATGAAAGTAGTGGCAGGAAGTGAAAGAACAACGATTTAATTCTACTTTATGGCACAATTCTATAACCGAGTTTATTCTTCTTTTTTCACCTTTACTCGACTTTCTTCTTTTTTAGTCCTCACTGCTGACTTTTCTTTTCTTTGACTTGTCCACCTCCCTTATTTCAATCATTATGGCAAAACACAGAAAGAAAAAACACAAATCCAAAGCATGACCATCTTAAAAAAAAAAATCAATCCAAACGCAATGAACACAATTGACTAGCAGACGAAAATCATCAAGGTTGTTTTGACAAGTCTCTACTATAATTCATTCTTCCTAGAGAAAATTTCACAAACTAAATTTTTTCCTTATAATATTAGGATTGGAGTGTAAGTTCAGTGACATTAAACCATGAGGCGGATGTGGAAGTGACGCTTGATACACAGGCCATCCATAAGAGAAGAAGTTTCAAATATCTTAGGACTATTATCCAAGAAAATGAGGAGATTGACAAGGATGTCACTCATCATATTGGTGCAGATAGGATAAAATGGAGGCTTGTTTCTGGAGTCTTGTTAGTCTTATGTGATAAGAAAGTGCCACCAAAACTCAAGTTCTACAGAGTGGAAGTTAAACAAACTATATTGTACGGGGGAGACTGTAGGCCAGTCAAGAACTCTCACATTCAAAAGTTGAAAGTTGCAGTAATAAGAATGTTGCGATAGATCTGTGGACATACTAAGAGAGATACGACCAGAAATGAGCATATTCAAAACAAGATGGAAGTGGCTTCGGTGGAGGACAGAATGTGGGAAGCAAGACTGAGATACTCCAGGAATGTGAAGAGGAGATACACAGATGCCCAAGTGCAGAGGTGTGAGAGGCTAGCTATGGATGGTTTCAGGAGAGGTAGACCAAAGAAGCATTGGGGAGAGGTGATTAGACAGTATATGGCGCAATTTCAGCTTACCAAGGACATTGCCTTTAGGTAGGAGGTTGTGGAGGATATAAATTACGGTAAAAGGTAAGTAATTAGTAGTGTGTTGTTTTGTTACCATTCTTACTATTAGTTGCAGTATTGCTACTGTAGTGCTTGTCCTTTGATTTTTGTTACTACCTATTGTTTTTTTGTACTGCGATATCATTTTGTTATAGTTATTGTCCTTTTTTTATCATTTGTTTTGTTACAATCTATATTTCTTGTACTTCTATTACTTCTTTTTTCTGGACCACTTTTGTAATGACCCTCCAGGTCATTTTCTTGTTTTCCGCGCATTTCCAGCGTCTCGAGCCTGCCCACAGCGGCTACAGATCATTTATGACTTGCTGGAACTGTCGGTTAGATTATCGGACAGATTGTTTGGCTTTTAGGCTCATTTCCCTGTTTTGAAGCTTTCACTATTAAGGAATTGGTCTCGGACCAAAACTGCTAGTAAACGATCTCAAATGGAAATTCCGACAGTGCCATCAGCTCCGAAACGTTGATTTTAGGCTAGGGGGACCCTTGGTCCGGGTCCCGAGGCTTCCAAACTCGTTTAGGGCTATTGGGTAGTTTTGGTGAAAAACGAAACTATAGGTCTGGGCCCCACATTTAATTGAAACGACCTCGGATGAAAATTTTGATGGTTCCGTTGAGTCTGAAATGTCGAATTTGGTACGGCAGCATAATTCGTTTGCGCGCACCGGGTTTCGAACGAATTTCGAGCACCCGATCGGAGTCCATTTTGGACTTAGCTAAAATCTGGTAGCTGATATCTGGTGTGACCACTAAAGCGGCTCCTTGACCGCTTTAGCAGCCTTGGCCATTTCGGCAAGGACCGCTTAAGCGCTCCCTTGTCCGCTTAAGAGACGGGGTGCAGCTTTAGTGGCCTCAGCCCTCTTGTCGGTGACCGCTTAAGCGGTAGCCGCTTAAGTGGCCATGCGGCACCTGGGGCTGTTATATTCCCTTCTTCACCCGAGTTTCTCTCATTTTCTTAACCCTTTTCCCCCATTGTTGAGAGCATGAGGAGTGAGAAAGAGTGGGGATTCACCCGTTGAAGCTAAGGTAAGTTAGCTCATAACTCCTTGGTCATTATTCATCATTTTACCCGTTGAATTCCATCCCATTTCATTGTAAATTCTTAGAAATTAGGTCTTTGAAATCATTATCTTTGGGGACTGATTTGGGCCCCGATTTATATCCCGTTTGTGCTCAACTTTTGAGCACACATTCCTTGTCCTTCGAGGGACCTCGTGAAGGCTTCAATTTTGGGATTCCGTTAGCAGGCCCCACGGGCCCATTATTGACCCGATTTTGGGCCCGGAGTATTATATTGCAATATGAGTGTCGTTTTACTCGTGTTGACGTGTAGGTTACTATTTTGATAGTGTGACGTTGATTCGGGATCGTGGAGCAAGGTCGAGCTATTTGTGGACACTTCAAGAATTGCGGTTCGGCATCGAGGTAGAATTCGGTCTTCTTTCACTCTTCAATTGTATATTGGCTAGTGACATACGGTATTGCACTTTAGTCCCGGATTACTGTCAGGATAGGATAGTTATTCTTATTGCTCCATTAGCATCATTATGCCTAGTTCCTTGGATAGTTGCCTGTAGTGCATTCATGCCTTATATGTCATGCCTACTGAGTACCACGTGATTGGTACTCATACTGCACTTCTGCAGCCTGCAGGTTATAGTACGAGTTATCGCTGTTGATGTGTGGATCGTGCGGAGCAACTATGGATCGAAAATTTGGGGTGATTTCCTGACGTTTTGGAGTATCCCTACTTTCCCTCTGATTGTTAGACTGTTCTTGATGTGGTGTCAGAGACGGCTTGTATATATACATTTTTCCTGTATTTCACTTGTACTCCTGTTGTATTAGAAGCTTTTGTACTGGCTCTACCAGGTTTTGGGATTATATTGGCCTTTTTATTATGTTTATTCCACTGCTTTCTTTCATTTCTATTGGTAGTCCGTTACTAGCTGTTCCGGACTACGGGTTGGCTTACCTACTGATGGGTTGTAGTAGGTGTCATCATGACCTAAGAAATTGGGTCGTGACAAATTGGTATCAGAGCCAGGTTTACCGGTGTTGTTGGTACAAGAGCTAAGTGTTTAGTAGAGTCCTGCGGATCGGTGCGGAGACGTTTGTATCCTATCTTCGGGAGGCTACAGGGCATTCTTAGGAAATTCTATTCTTGACTCCTTGTCGTGTCTCCGTACTTCTATGAACCTCTAAGTACTTCTTTTGACTCCATTCTCTATCAGAGGGATAGCACGAGGTCACCGATAGATGCGAACGGTATTTCGACGCGCGTTACCAGAGTTTCAGCTCAGCGTCGGGCTAGTGAGTTAGAGATTGATATCGAGGATCTTCAGTGTCACCCAGAGGGTCTGGGGTCAGCCCAGGTTTCGACAGAGTTTGTGACTGCCTCAGCTTTTCAGGATTCGGTGTTAGGGGTTCCGAGTCCGTTTTTGGATACCTCCCAACTAAAGGTGATGTCGGGTCCATCGAGTAGTTCTCAGACTAAAGTTGGATTTATTGGCGTTCAGCAGGGTTCTCTGTCTGTTTCAGAGTATGGGTTTCTCGAGTGGGCCAGACATACTCCTATGTTATTTTCTACTGAGCATAAGATGGTGCAGAGATTTATCAGAGGGTTGACTTTACCACTCCATTTGGCTTCGGAGCATTTGATAGTAGCTGGGTCTTCTTTCTCCAAGGTTGTTGATCACGTGAGGGCTATAGAGAGGGCTTGCTTTGAGGCGTACGGAGGTGGCAGTAAGAGGCCATGTCTACAGTTCAGTGTTAGGGGTATTTCGTCTGGAGGTCGAAATCTTCCCCGCAGAGGTCAGCATCATTTGCAGCCTATTAGGCCCGTACAGGTAGCACCTCAGTTTATGGGTAGCTCCTAGGTAGATCGTGGTGATATCAGTGGACAGAGTTCTGGTCAGGCAGTACGGATTGTTCGGTCTAGGTTGCCAGGCCGTGGCAGCCATTCTGGAGCGGTGGGTGCAATACCTCAGAGTATTCCAAGAGCATGTTTCGATTGTGGCGGGATTGGTCATTGGTCTAGAGAGTGCCCTAGGCGTGAGTCAGTTAGTCAGCCAGTTGGGGTTAGCTCGTGTTTCCCGCCAGGTTAGAGCTTCAGGAGTTTGTTATGACTGTAGAGAGACCGGTCACTGGTCCAAAGAGTGTCCCCGACGCGGGATTATTAGTCATTCAGTTCATCCTGATCAGTCTCACATTGTTGTGGCACCTTCAGTTAGAGGTAGTGCACTTAGTGCCTCAGTTGGTGATTCAGACGCTCAGTCCGAGTTCGGACATGCTCAGATTCGTACTCCTTCGGGCACACCAGATTTATGATTTCGGATTTCCTCCGTGATAGGTGCGGTGCGCCTTTGATTCTCTGCCTTTAGTTTCGTTTTGGATTATGTTGGGGTTTTCATACCCATCGATGATTATATGCCATGGTATTTCCATAGTGATTGATGTATGCCTTGGTGTAGGTTTATGCATATATGACTACCCCCCGTAGATGATTCTTTAATAAGTGTGGTATTGTCCTAAGAGAGTAGCATTTGGGTTAAAGTCCCATTTTTCCTTGGCATATTGGCCTTGATATGGCTATAGAGTGGATCAGTATTGTGTTTTCCTTGGGGTATGGCAGTTGGAGTAAAGTCCCGTTTCCTTGGCATTTTGGCCTTGGTGTGATCTTAGAGTGGTACTGGCTATGTTTTTACTTTGTACCACCTGTATCTTATGCGATTGATATTATGGTCATTAGTTTGACACTGACTGATTTTCATTTGATAGGCAGCTAGACTAGCGTTATCTAGTTAGTGTACTTCCTTCCTTGCGATTCTTATTTTATTGGCTTAGATGGCTAGCTCAGTTGGTTCGCCTTCCTTTTCTGTTAGCAAGATTGGCTATTGATCGGATTGTGAGAGTGAAGGTAACTTCGACCTTCCAGGGCTTTGTTATGATTTTAGAATTAGGAGTCTTCTTCTATAGCCCGTTTCTTTTGGTGATGTGTTTGAGATTTGTCCTTCAGATCTGGATAGTTCGTCACCCGGTAGTGGCCTTGATCTTGGTGTTGATGTTCAGTTGGAGTTGGCAATTCGATTTTATTGCCCGTTTCTGATGATGGAAAGTCTAAGGCTTACTTTCCAATTTGCCAAGTTCGTCTCCTGGTGATCGGTTTGATCTTGGTATTGGTGTGGAGTTGGATACTCCGTTCTCCTGGTGCTATGGTTTATGGTTCAGCCGAGTTAAAGTTGATATAATTGGGAGAATTCAGAAAATCCTCATTACGGCACTTGTTCGACCTACTGTGTCTTTGTGGAGTGCATTCTCTTGATGATATGTGCCTATGGATATTCGTTGCCATGGATTGAGTATTGGTTAGACCAAATCCATGCTGAAGTTGTGTTTCTCCGAGTTGGGGTAAATGGGTGATTTCGGAAGCTCCCATTTTGACTTTTGTTCGGCCTGGTATGGCTTCGTGGGATGCTTCTACTCAGTGGTATGTTCTTGGTTGTCAGTTGTTGGTTACCAAAGCGGGCACCTTTGGGAGTGAGTATTATTGGAATTGGCCAGATGACGGTTGAGTCGTACATTCCGATTTGCTCGAGTCCTGACTATCATTAGTACTACTTGCAGCCTTGGTAAGTTCTTGGTTATGCCTTGTTGCATTATGCCCTCCCACAGTTGTGGAGTTGATTGCTTGCATCTTCAGCCGGTGGTTTCCATCCGTTAAGATTATGTCCTTCGACGACATTTAGTTCGGCCCTTGCCGAGATTGTTGGGCATGTGCTTGATTTTCTGGTAGCGAGGTTGATTTGGGCAATTGGCCTTTGTAAGGGCTTGTTTGCCCCAGTTATGATTTTGACCTTTCGGGATGACGGATTGGGAGTCGTGATAGATTTCGGTTATTGGATGCCTACTCGTCAACAGGATCAGTCTGGATAGTTGAGATCGAATAGTCCAGCTCCAGCATCGAGATTTTAGCTTTGGATTGCATGACTTGGTTGCATTCCCGTTTCAAGGTTTTGCTTCAGTTGGGCATTCATTTATAGGCAGGCTAAGCCTACTCTTTACCTTCTGAGTCGGTTCTTTTCAGTCCAAACAGTCTGTGCTTGGTAGATGCTCGAAAGATGGTCCATCGGTATATGGTATCGGTTTCTACTGCTTCTGACCTCAGTACTCAATTATGGTCAGAATTATGGATTTTCTCCTCAATGGGAGAAGTGCACTTAAGTTGGGCTTTGCATGGCTTCATCCACGGTTGGTGGGACGTCTTGAAGCGGATCGTTCGATTTCATGAGATTGGTGCTTCGGACTCTTGACTTTCAGTTTCGAGGGTCATCCGGACCAGTTTTAGCTTTGGCTTAAGAGTGCAAACTTTGGTCACCTCTGTTGTGTGTCCTGGTAGCACCTTATGGGCTTTTATTCCTTGCGCTTGCCATTATGGATTTTTGGTAAGTCAGCTTCAGCCTTTCGAGGTCAGTGTATTGTGAATGCGCGGACAAGACTCAAATGATATCTTGTATGGTTCGGAGTAGGTAGCAGGTTTGGAAAGGCAAAAGAAGGTTAGATTTGGAATTGGAGTTGGTTGCATGATTCATGCCTTGGTTTGCCTTTGGGTTGGTTGAGTTACTGCCTGGTTAGGCTTGTATTGGTGTGTTGTCAGCATGTTGTGGTCTGAATTTGCGTGCATCAGTCATTCTCAATTAAGTTGGAGGCCAGTTGATTGTGGAGGTTGAGTTTTGGTTATTTGAAAAGTGAAGGAAGTTGGTTGAAAAAGGGATACCTTTGGCAAAATCCCTTGGAAGCGTTGACTCTTCTTTAAGGTTGTTTGGGGAGTCATGTTTGGGGCATGCGGGCCCAGTAACTCATCCTTTTGAGCTTTCGAGCTTTCGGGCTTCTTTCTATCCATTGACTTTCGCAGACGAAAGTCCTTTTAGTAGTGGATATTGTAATGACCCTCCAATCATTTTCTCGTTTTCCGCGCATTTCCAACATCTCGAGCTTGCCCACAGCGGCTACAGATCATTTATGACTTACTGGAACTGTCGGTTCAGTTACCGGACAGATCGTTTGGCTTTTAGGCTCATTTCCTTGTTTTGGAACTTTCGTTGTTAAGGAATTGGTCTCGGACCAAAACTGCTAGTAAACGATCTCAAATGGAAATTACGACAGCGCCATCAGCTCCGGAACATTGATTTTAGGCTAGGGGGACCCTTGGTCTGGGTCCCGAGGCTTCCGAATTCGTTCTGGGCTATTAGGTAGTTTTGGTGAAAAACGAAACTATAGGTGTGGGCCCCACATTTAATCGAAACGACCTCAGATGAAAATTTTGATGGTTCCGTTGAGTCTGGAATGTCGAATTTGGTATGGTAGCATAATTCATTTGCGCGCACGGGGTTCCGAACGAATCCCGAGCACCCGATCGGAGTCCATTTTGGACTTGGCTAAAATCTGGTAGCTGATATCTAGAGTGACCGCTAAAGTGGTCAAGGAGCCGCTTTAGCAGTAGCCACTTTAGTGGCCTAGGCCACTTCGACAAGGACCGCTTAAGCGCTCCCTTGTCCGCTTAAGCGGACGTCACTTAAGCGATGGGGTGCCGCTTTAGCGGCCTCAGCCTTCTTGTCGGTGACCGCGGTCAAAGTCCGCTTTAGCGGTAGCCGCTTAAGTGGCACCTGGGGCTGTTATATTCCCTTCTTCACCCGAGTCTCTCTCATTTTCTCAACCTTTTTCCCTCATTGTTGAAAGCATGAGAAGTGAGAAAGAGTGGGGATTCACCCATTGCAGCTAAGGTAAGTTAGCTCATCACTCCTTGGTCATTATTCATCATTTTACCCGTTGAATTCCGTCCCATTTCATTGTAAATTCTTAGATATTAGGTCTTTGAAATCCTTATCTTTGGGGACTAATTTGGGCCCCGATTTGTGTCCCGTTTGTGCTCAACTTTTGATCACACATTCCTTGTCCTTCGAGGGACCTCGTGACGGCTTCAATTTTGAGATTCCGTTAGCAGACCCCACGGGCCCAATTGTAGACCCGATTTTGGGCCCGGAGTATTATATTGCAATATGGGTGTCGTTTTACTCGTGTTGACGTCTAGGTTACTATTTTGATAGTGTGACGTCGATTCGGGATCGTGGAGCAAGGTCGAGCTATTTGTGGACACTTGAAGAATTGCGGTTCGGCATCGAGGTAGGCTTCGGTCCACTTTTCTCTATGAGATTGTGTATTGTATAGATTGCATGCTAGGTAGGGATTATAGGATGGGATTATGGCTAGTGTAGCATGACTTTGCCTATTTAGGGAATCCGGGGTATAAGTGTGACTCGAACTTTAGCATAGGTTGCTTGTTATGGTCATAGAATCCTATTACCCTTGATTATAAGCATGATGACTATAGTTGATGATTAGGGATCCCTTTAGTATAAGGTTTACCATTCGACTTAGTGAATTGGGTAGTAGCAGTGTTCAGGGATGTGTGATGTGGAAAAATGCAACAAGGGTCCGCATCACGCATTAAGCGATGCGTGAAGCGATGCGACCGCATCATTGAAGTGAAGCGCAATTTTAAAAGAAAAAAGACCTAATAGAGCATCCGAACACTTTTTACATTGCTGCACATCACTACAATTACCAACAAGATGATGTTTATGGCGAAAAGCTCCGCCACTAAATGTCAAGCCACAAAAAACACATGTAACTTTGTTCCTATTGGTCTCACTTGCCCTTTTACCATATTTCCAAGTCGGATCAGACATTTAAAATCGCTGTAAAGAAAGCATAAGAAACAAATCAAAAAAAAGTCGCAACAAAAAGAAAAGAGAAAGAAACAGCAGCAGAAAACAGAGGAAAAAAATTGAGGGAAATAGAGAAAAAGAAAAAGGAAGAAGAAGGAAGAAAACAGAGCATCAGTAAAAAAAAAACAGAGCAGAACAGTAAAAAAGGATGAAGAGCAGAAGTGAAAAAAAAAAGGACAGAAACAAAGCAGCAAAACAGAGGAGGAAGAAGAAGGGAGAAGAAAGAAGAAAGAAGAAGAAGAAGAAAAATTACCTTAACAGAGCAAAAGCAAAACAGAGCAGGAGTAGTAGTGATGTCGCAGCTTCAGTGAAGAAGAAGAGAATTCGCAGCAGCTGCTTCAGTGATGTCGCTAACCCTAAAAAATCGTAGTACTGATGTCGCGTCTCTTTCCAACTTTAAAAATTAACCTACCCGACTCTTTTTTTTTATTTAAAAATAGCCCTATAAATAAAAACAACACGATGCAAGCGCATCAGCTCGCATCACGCAACAGAGGGTTATGCGCCCGATTTAGTCAGATGGCCTCGCATCCATAACTCGATGCGTCACAGCCTCGCATCGCATCGGCGCATTATGCGCTGATGCGCTCGCATCATGTGAACACTGGGTAGTAGTTTCCCCAATTAAATCCTTTAGTGACTCTACGCCTTCATTTACCGTAGTTTCCCGAGTTATGAGGCGTTATTATGTCAATTATGTATTATTAGGCCGAGGCCGTGGTTACGATGCTAGTTGAACTCCAGGTGAGTATTTCATCCCTAAAGGGGACATGATTCTAGATTACAGACGCTTAGGCGCTTATGGTTGCGTCGTTTGGATACTGGTGATGGCATGCATACTATCTGGCGCATTCATGTTCATTTAATGGTACGATTCCGACCAAAACCTTGATTTTACTACTATTTCCAAAAAGGGGATTTATTCCCACTTTTCACTTTAAAAATGGATTATTTTATAACGGGAATCGTACCACCTTATTTACTGGAGTATGAGCTTCTGGAACTAAAGAAGAGGTTTTAGAACTTCGACCGAGGCTGATTACGATCCATTACTTATCCACTCATTTTATCATTACTATTTACTTCGGTCGAGGGATATTCCAACCCTTTGTACATAAGTATGATGATTTAGTCCCGAGCATGAACTCAGGCAATGGATTTACGGATTTACATCTTTTTAGTCGCGGTTCGAGTCCGTATACTGATTATATATATATATATATATACACGGATTTCCCGAATCCCCTAGGGGGGCCCTTCGTCCGAGAGTCGTCGTGCCGGAGAAGCTTGGTCGCCGTAGGTCCTGCCTTTGCGAGCTAGGCAAGTTGGAGGAGGTGTATACACTTGGTACAATATGGTTTGAGATTGTGGAACCGGTTCGAGTCCGGTGTCCCCGATATGGTTATGGCATTTCGGTTTATCTTGCATTCATCCATTCATATGCATTGCCTATCACCAGTATAGTTGTTTGGCGCCTGTATCTATCGGTCTTATAGGGGGCTGTATAGGTACAGGTTATGATTGTTGTTTGCTGAGTGTTTCCGTGAACCTTCTGGGCTTATGGGGGTCCGGTTAGGTACTTGATTGCCCGGACTAGCCGGTTACTTTATTATTGGTTATTATGGTTAGTTCGTGGCAGGTTGGTTGTGGACTGGTACCTGAGATTGGAGGTACGTTTCTGTTACCTTTATCTTTTCGGTGAGTTATATTGTTTATCCCAGGATTAGTCAACCCCTTTGGGTAGAGGCTTGATGAGGCTGGTGTTAGCTCCTTTACTTGGCTATGAACCTCGAGAGGTTAGGTTGACTCCTTCAGGTAGTTACCTTTGAGTTAACCCTATATGTATACTTATATGTATGGTATCACCGTATATCCCTCTCTTTCCTTATCTATTTACATTGTATATGTATCCTTTGGCCTTGTACTACTATTATATATATCTTTCTTTCACTCTTCCATTGTATATTGGCCAGTGATATACGGTATTGCACTTTAGTCCCGGATTACTGTCAGGATAAGATAGTTATCCTTATTGCTCCATTAGCATCGTTATACCTAGTTCCTTGGATAGTTGCCTGTGTTGCATTCATGCCTTACATGTCATTTTATGCTTATATTATTTCAGGAGCTCAGTCGGCCGTTGCCTAGTGAGTACCACGTGTTTGGTACTCATACTACACTTCTGCAGCCTGCAGGTTATAGTACGAGTTATTGCTGTTGATGTGTGTATCGTGCAGAGCAGCTATGGATCGGAGATTTGGGGTGAGTTCCTGACGTTTTAGAGTATCCCTACTCTCCCTTTGATTGTTAGACTGTTCTCTATGTTGTGTCAGAGACGGCTTGTATATATACATTTTTCCTGTATTTCACTTGTACTCCTGTTGTATTAGAAGCTCTTGTACTGGCTCCATCAGGTTTTGGAATTATATTGGCCTTTTTATTATGTTTATTCTGCTGCTTTCTTTCATTTTTATTGGTAGTCCGTTACTAGCTGCTCTGAACTACGGGTTGGCTTACCTACCGGTGGGTTATAGTATGTGCCATCATGACCTAAGAAATTGGGTTGTGACAACTTTGGACATTCTTCCTTGAGGCGAGGGTCTATCGGAGACAATCTCTCTGCTCTGAAGTAGAGGTAAGGTCTGCATATACTCTACCCTCCCCAGACCCCACTTTGTGGGGTTATACTGGGTATGATGTTGTTGTATAATATTAGGATTGGTCGGTATGCTTCTTCAATAAAAGAATTCGGAGAATCCACTTTCATCAATCATCAACTCAGCATGAATTGTAAATAGTATCTTGTTTGGCTTGAGTAATGTACAAAACAAATTGGATGCATTTAGGATGTTGATTCTTAAAATGATGGACTGTTAGTATTTGGTGCATTAAGGAATTTCTCATAGCTCCTATAGGGCTCTTTAGGAAAATACAATCGTACAGAAATTGGCAATTTTTGCACTATGGGTATGTTATGCTCTTGGTCCTTCAATAACTTTCCCATTCATGAACAGCATAAAAAAGTGAAATCTATAACAACATGAGTGATTTAATTTTTAAGAGGTTTTTTTTTTTAAACTGATAACTTTGTATATATTGATAGAAACAGATCAGTACTTAGGCTGATACTGAGGCCGTATTTACAAGATAAATCCTATGATCGTATGTCTATAATGAATCCAACACATCAATAATAGATACAGGATCATTAGACCAAATTTGATTACACCAAAAACACAGAATCAAGACACAATTCAACTTGTTCTGCTTTATACTATTCTCTACATTCTCAAAGCACCTAACATTCCTCTTTTTTCAAATTGTCCACCATATGCTAGCTGGTATGATTCTCCATCTACTTTTGCTTTTAGCCTGAATCCCAGCTTCTTCCCAACTTTGAAGGGTCTCTGTAATCTTTTCGGGAATAGAACTTGTGAGGAATATTTACCTTCCAAAATTTTCCAGGGCCATTTGACATTCTGTTGATTGAGGTTGTTAATCCTCCTATATGTTTTGCCAACCTTGCAAGTTCCTTTGTCACTAACCTGCCACCAAAGTTCATCTTCCCCTTCTTGTGTCCCTTTAAACTGGCCAATAGTGTTAAAAATTTCTGCGACTTTTGTAATTTCCCAGTCATTCACTTGTTTTCTGAAATTGATTTCCCACCCTTCGGTTGTCCACATTTCTGCAATGGTCCTGTGTTGTTGTAGCATTAAGTTATGAATGTCTAGATAAATATTCCGCAGAACCCCCATCTCATGCCAATCATCTGCCCAGAAGTTTGACTTTCCCCCATTCGTCACTTTAACCTTGGTGCTGATCGTGAATTCATCCCACAAAGCCCTTATCAATCTCCACGGGTTCACACCATATGGTGTACTTATTTCCTTTGTCATCCACCTGTTTTCCTCCTCATACTTGGCTTCAATGACTTTCCCCCACAACATTTGTTTATCATTAGCATACTTCCACAACCATTTCATTCTGAGGGCCTTGCTGTGATTCTGCAAACTTTTAATGCCCAAACCCCCGTAACTTTTCTCTCCCATCAAATCTTTCCATTTGACCAAATTTTAACCTTTCCTGTCCTTGTTTCCCTGCCATAAAAACTTCCTTTTGATCTTGTCCAATCTATCTGTGACCCCTACAGGTATGGGAAATAAGGACATCATGTAAGTTGGCATAGTATCTAGGACATAGTTAGTGAGAGTTGCCCTGCATCCTAGTGACAAGTATTGCCCCTTCCATCTCGCCAGCTTCTTTTCACACTTCTCTATTACACTATTCTAGATTTATTTAGATTTTGATTTGGCACCCAAAGGCATCCCAAGGTATGTCGTTGGTAGAGCCCCAATCTGTCCACCTAAAATTGTATTCAATGTCTCCATGTTGTTTACTACATTAATGGGGTAAAGGAAACTCTTTCTCCAATTAATTTGTAACCCAGAAATCCCTTCAAACAGAACCTATTTCACTCTCATATATTTGAGTTGATCTTCCTCTGCCCCACAAAAGATAAGTGTATCATCTGCATATTGTAGATGAGTCACCTCTAAACTTTCCCTTCCTTCTCTAGCCACATCGAACCCACTCAACCAGCCACTTGTGTTTGCTACTTTGATCATGTTGTTGAGTCCCTCCATGGCTAACAAAAACAAGAAGGGGGATAGAGGATCCCCCTGCCAGAGGCCCCTTTGTGCTCTAAAAAATCCTACTGGTGCACCATTAATCAGCACTGAAAGAAGTTCACTGGAGATATGCAGAATTTTATCCACTGAATCCACTTAAGTCTAAATCCCATCTTCTCCAAAACTCCAAGCAAGTAACCCCAATTAACATGGTCATAAGTTTTTTCGATGTCAAGCTTGCATAGAATTCCTTCTTTCTTCTGCTTTAGTCTTGAACCTAGAGCTTCATTTGCCACTAGGACTGCATCCATAATCTGCCTACCTTTAATAAATGTCATTTGTTGTGAGTCGACCAACTTTTCCATCACCCCTTTCAATCTCTCTGTTAGGACTTTGGAGAAGATCTTATATATACTTCCTATTAGGCTTATGGGTCTAAAATCCCTCAACTCAGTGGCACCTTTCTTCTTAGGAATGAGGGCAATGAAAGTAGCATTGAAGCTTCTTTCAAATATTTCAATATTTCATGCTCATGGATGTTTTGAAAAGCCTTCATTATATTGTTTAGTTTGCTACGTAGAGCATAACATACTTAGAACTATAAGGGGTCGTTTGGTAGAGTATATTAAAAAAAATAATGCATGCATCAGTCTTGTGTATTACTAGTAACTTGTTTGGTACATTTTTTTATACACTCTATTGTGTATTGAGGTGTGTATTACTAATACCTCAAATTCCATGGTAATAGTAATACAATGGATTCTAATGCATGCATTAGCATGAATAAAGACACAATTATCCCTTAAACTTTTTCCACATCCTTTTCACCATATTTATGGAGGATATTTCTGTAAATAAATACTTTTTTAAAAAAGGTATGCAATTTATACTATTATTTTTAATAAACCAAACCAAACACTGCATAAGAAAAAACTCAGCATAACTAATACAAGCATAACTAATACTTGCATTACTAATGCAAACATTTCTAGTACACCATATTTTGAATTATTCTCATACACCCTACCAAACAACCCCTAAATGACAATATTATTTTTCATCGTTTTAAAAACAGGAAAACTAGATGGGGATAATTGCAAAAGGGTGATCTTTTAGGTAGTGATGATGTTAATTGTACTTAGTTTGTTTCAAATAGTTGTGCACTTATGATTAGTGGTAAATACCAACTTCACTCTTATGCAGTTGAGCACCCCGTGACTTTAAAATCCAGGGTCCACCATCAGTAGGATTGTTGGATTATTAGCCAAAAACTAGCTATTCATTCATCTAGAATAATAGATCCTTTTAAATCCCTAATTAAACAGGATACTGCCCCAATAAGAGTTTAAACCAAACTACTCATCTTAATCAAATAAAATACAAGATAAAATATAGGGCTAAATGTTAATAACACTTTTGGTCCTTCAGTTATTGATAAATTCTAAGTTTAAGTCTTTGTAATATCTGACTAAGCATATTTAACAACATACCCAGGGTCTGGAAGGATTAGAGTGTACGCAGACCTTTCTAATAGACCCTTGGCTTAAGAAAAAACAGTCTAAGAAGTAATGGAAATACAAGAAACAACAGATAGTAACAAACACAACAGATAATAACATAACAGTACTATACTACAACAGAATAATATGATAGTCGAAATACAAGAAACAACATATAGTAATAGAATCTGAAGGACAAGAAACTACAATACTAAGACCACTAATATGGACGGAGAGCAAGACAATGCACTCCCACCTACTAACCTAATTTGTATCCTCCACAATCTCCTATCTAAGGTCATACCTCGATAAACTGAAACTGCACCATGTCCTATCTTATCACCTCTCCCCAATACTTCTTCAGTGTACCTCTAGCTCTCCCAAAACCATATATAGCCATTCTCTCACACCTACTCATCTTGAATCATATATCACAAGGACCAAAATAAAAAATTGTACATAATTGGACGCTCAGATGTATCCTTCTATCAATTATGAATCTATACAAAATCCTCCAATATCCATTCCACTTTACCAAGTCAATTTTGCTCCAATTCTAAAAAATTCACGCTCAAATTACAGTAATAAAGAAGGAAAACAAATAAATGACGATAAATATGAGAAGTTTGAGGTATACCTGGAGACGGGTAACCCCGTTTTTTCCCCGAAAGAGGATAAGGCGGTGGCGGCATCTGGTAATTAGAATTCAACCTTCCAGAATCAACCCCAGCAGCAGCAGTACCAACAGCAGTATCCGTCGGGTGCCGAGGAGGGCTATGGAAGGCCCGGTTGTGGCGGGGGACACGGTATGCATCAGGGCTTCGACGATGATGATGTTGAGGGTTCCCGGAACCATCAGAGTAAGTTCTAGGAGATGGAGGACCCCTTGAATGCTTGTAATGAAATTGGTCCGAGTTGTTGTTATTTCCGTACCTCTCTCCTCTGTGTCTATCCATCGAAATTGGCTTCACCAATACACTCAAAAATTATTTAGGATTGAAGAAAAAGGGGTTCGAGTGGTGGAGACTTATAAACCCTATAGTTCTATGTTCTAAAACCAACTACTGAAAAAGTTATGTTCTATCAGTGTACTGTGTGCATAGTCGATGACGGAACTCATATCTGCGATTCGATTACCGCAGAGCAAACTGACGTCGTTCTGCTTGGACGAGCATATATTACTTGTTGACCTGTCACTCCGGTTTAATCATACATTTTTACATTTTGTAGTTGGAACTCGAAAGTCAAAAATTTGAGTTTTAAAAATTATGATTTTTTAAATTTTTAAAATTATTTTTGAACATATGTTTTACTTGAAAAAATTGAATTTTTTTTTTTTGGAACCCCAGGACGCAGTCGCTACAATCTCTGCTACAATCTTTGCCCTTCGGGTGAGCACTTTGTGCGCACTGAGTAAATCTCCACTGTGTAATTGCCTGCAAACCACACAGAAAATAAAAACCGCACTAGGCAAGCCTTGTGCAACATGCTTGTAATGACCCTCCAGGTCATTTTCTACATTTCCATATTATTTCGACCTTTAGAGCTTTCCCATAGCTGCCCCAAGTCATTTATAACTCTCTGGTGCTGATAGTTACCGGGCAGTTCATTTGGTTTTCAAAGTCAATTCCCTGTTTTGAAGTCGACGTTTTTCAAATTTGGCTACCGGGCCTAAACTCCAGGTAAACGACCTCGTATGCCAATTCTGACAGTTCCATCAACTCCCAAACTTTGATTTTAGGCTAGAGGGACCCTTGGTCCGGGTCCCGAGGCTTCCAGACTCGTTTTGGGTTATTGGGTGGAAAGTGATGAAAACGGTCATTTGGGTGTGGGACCCATATTTCATCGAAACGACCCCGGATAGAAATTTCAATTGCGACGTTGAGTCCGAAATGTCGAATTTGATAGGGTAACATAGTTCGTTTGCGTTCATGGGGTTCCGAACGAATCCCGAGGGCCCATTGCAAACTTGGCAATTTATTACCTAGTGCTGATGCTGCTTCAGCTGGTGCAACCGCTTAAGCGGGCCTTTGGCAGCTTAAGCGGAAGCCACTTTAGCGGTTTGGGCACCGCTTTAGCGGCTGGGGCCTTGGACCTACCTGTCCGCTTAAGCGGAGGCTTGTGCGCTTAAGCGGCACCCGTCCGCTTTAGCTGAAGTCCACCCCGGGTCATGGAGCGCTTAAGCACTGATTGTGGAGCTTTAGAGGTGACCGCTTAAGCTGTCAAGTAGCCGCTTAAGCGGTACCTGCAGAGCATTTAATCGCCTTTCACCCATTTTTCTCTCATATTTTTCTAAGTGTTAGAGCATAAAAGCTCTAGAGAGATAGTGGGAGAGAAGAGGCGATTCTTGGGTGTTCAAGGGAGCTTGAAGAGTTCGTTAACATCATTTTCCTCGTCTAAATCTTTGTAAGTTTCGTCTAATTTCTTGATAAATTCTCCGTTTAAGCCCAAAACCCTAGCTAGCTTTGTGGATTGATTTTGGATGTTGTGATGCTCGGAATTCACCTATTATTGAGGGTAAATGATCCTTGAGCCTTGAGGGACGTTTTGACTGTTTCAAATTTGTGATTTCGTAAGCGGGCCCCACATGGGATTTTCGGCTCGATTTTGGACCTGATGCATTTATATGTAATATGGGTATTATTATTCTCGTATTGATGAGTAGAGTGTTATTTTAATAGCGTGGTATCGTGCGGAGGCTTCTCGGAAGGGAAAGGCCCCACTGTAGCAGACTTTATCGAGCTTCCTTCGGCGTCCAGGTAGGCTAGGCTTACCCTACTTATAGATTGAGCTTAATTATGGTATTTGTATGATATTATGCTAGTTTTGGGTTGGAATTTATGGTTGGTTGCTTAGTTAGTAAAAGTTGGATTACTTAGCCGATTTGAGGGCCGTTTCGGAGGTAGAATCGACCCATTTACCCTTCCCTTAGGTAAATTGATATTTTGGGGTTGTGATATCGCACTTAGCTCTTTGTAGATTTAGGAGGCCTTCTTTCGCAACACTATCCTTAATCTTGAGCCTTAGACTACCTAGCATATACCTAGTACGGGGCTAGGTTAATGATCTTGAGCTTATTTAAAGACCGGTTCGAGTCCGGCACATCTTATTGATTTATGGCATTTAAAGACCGATTCGAGTCCGGTACATTCTATTGATTTATGGCATTTAAAAACCGGTTCGAGTCCAGCATACTCTATCTAATTAGGGTACTAAATTACCAGTTCAAGTCCGGCACTTGTGGTGAGTCATGAGGAGGGAAATTCGGTTCAAGTTCGGTGTTTATGGGTTATTTTAGGGTGTTATGGTATCGGTTCGAGTTAGGTTAGTTGTGGTACAGAAGGGTTCATAAGCATGGTAATGGGTTATTCCTTGACCGTATCCATCGGGCTTATGGGGGTTCATTTGGATTAGTCTTCTCTTGTTTCTTTATTTATTTACCTATGTCAGAGCATGTTCTCAAGTTTGCCCCTCCCCCTTGACTTATTTTTACATCCTCGCATTTTGTTATACTTTTATTATGATTCAGCTTAGTCGGCCGATAATGTCTACTGAGTACCCGTTATTTTGGTACTCATACTACACTTCTGCATCTTTTCTAGTGCAGATCCGAGTACTAGCTGCCACTGTTGATATTCTAGCCAGCTATCTACAGGTCTCGGAGATAGGGTGAGCTTTCAGAGCCTGAGCTGATCCCCTCTCCTTTCCCTATTTTTGGATGGTCTTTCATTTCGATACTACATGTGTATTGACATTATTAGTACTCTTATTCTTTTGCTAGTGGCTCTTGTACCGGCCTTACCAGGTCGTGGGATTCATTTTATTTTTCTCCCTCTTTTATTTAGCCCTATATTTTTGTACATGTATTATGGGCATGATTTGTATTACTTTTGGTAGCCTTCCGTCATTGCGCCCATTACTTGTCGTTCAGGGCTAAGGCTTGACTTACCTACTGGTGGGACATAGTAGATGTCAGCATGACTCTGAAATTGGGTCGTTACAAATTGGTATTAGAGCGTCTAGGTTCATTGGTATTGTTGGTACAAGAGCAAGTGTCTAGTAGAGTCTCGCGGATCGGATCGATAAGGTTCGTATCTTATCTTTCGGAGGCTACAGGACATTCTTAGGATGACTTTACTTTCTTCATTCATTTCGTGCGCTGAGTTTGTGTTGGTTTCTAAGGTTCTCGTTGTTTCACTTTTTCGCAGATGGCTAGGACGCGAGCTACGACGACGGGTGACGGTGACCCCGAGCCCGCTGCTAGGGCACCTGCTAGAGGCCGTAGCTGACCCAGAGGTCGCGGCCAGGGTAGAGCTGTAGCCCCAGTTAGGGGGTGGTTGGATAGAGAGCCTTCGCCAGATCAAGTTATTGCTCCAGAGGCAGAGGTTGCTCTACAGGTTCAGCCACCCCAGCCATTGGTGGGCCAGAGGGCAGCCCATGCTCCACCAGGGTTTATTTTTTCATGCACCGACGGGGATTATTTCTTATGTTTGGGCTAGGATATTGGTGTTGAGGGTTTGCGAGTCTTATCTCGCTTATATTCGTGATGTTAATACGGAGAGTCCCTCACCTGATTTTGTTCCTATTGTTAGTGAGTTCGCCGATGATTTCCCTACCGATCTGCCTGGTCTTCCTCCTGAGCGTGATATTGAGTTTGTTATTGATCTCGAGCCTGACACCCGACCTATTTCTATGGCACCTTACCGTATGACTCCTGCAGATCTTAGGGAGCTGAATTCTCAGCTTCAGAATCTTTTGGGAAAGGGTTTCATTCTGCCTAGTGTATCACCTTGGGGTGCTCCTGTCTTGTTCGTGAAGAAAAATGATGGCTCTATACGTATGTGTATTGTCTATAGGCAGCTGAATAAGGTTACAGTGAAGAATAAGTATCATATGCCTCGCATTGATGATTTATTGACCAGCTTCAGGGTGCGGCAGTGTGCTTTAAGATTGACTTGAGATCGGGTTACCATCAGTTGAGGATTCGGGCTGAGGGCATCCCTATGACAGCCTTCAGGACTCGGTACGGCCATTATGAGTTCTTGGTGATGTCTTTTGGGTTAACCAATGCCCCAACAACGTTTATAGATTTGATGAATCGAGTTTTCAGGCCCTATTTAGACTCCTTTGTTATTGTTTTCATTGATGACATTTTTGTATATTCGAGGAGTGGGGAAGAGCACGAGCAGCATTTGAGGATGATGCTCCAGACTTTGAGAGATCATAGGCTCTATGCCAAATTCTCAAAGTGTGAGTTTTGGCTCGATTCTATTATATTTCTAGGGCACGTGGTGTCTAAGGATGAGATTATGGTGGATCCAGCAAAGATTGAGACTATTCATGATTAGGCCAGACCTACATCTCTAACTGAGGTTCATAGCTTTATTGGTTTGGTGGGTTACTACCGACGATTTGTTGAAGGTTTTGCTTCTATTGCATCGCCTATGACCAGACTGACTAGGAAGGAAGTTCCGTTTCAGTGGTCCGAGGATTGTGAGTTGAGCTTTCTGAGGCTCAAGAGCTTACTCACTTCAGCTCCTATATTGACCCTTCCTGTTGAGGGCGAGGGGTTTACAGTTTATTGTGATGCTTCTAGTGTTCGTTTGGGTTGTGTTCTGATGCAGCAGGGTCGAGTTATTACTTATGCGTCGAGGCAGCTTAAGATTCACTAGCGCAACTACCCCACTTATGATTTGAAGTTGGCGGCGGTGGTGTTTGTGCTTAAGATTTAGAGGCACTACTTGTGTGGTGTTCATTGTGAGATCTACACCGACCATCGTAGTCTTCAACACCTTATGACTCAGAGAGAGCTTAATTCTAGGCAGCGTAGGTGGATTGTGTTGCTGAAGGACTATGATATCTCTGTCCTATATCATCCGGGCAAGGCGAACATAGTAGCGGACACCTTGACCCGGAAGGCGGTAAGCATGGGTAGTTTGGCTTCTATTTCAGCTTCAGAGCGGTCGTTGGCTTTGGACGTTCAGTTTCTAGCCTACTTATTGGTTTGGCTAGATATTCCAGACTCCAGGAGGATTCTTGAGAGTGTCGAGGCTAGGTCTACCTTATTTGAGCAGATTCAGAGTCTCCAGTTTGAGGATAGTAGCTGATGCGTCATGGTTACATGGCACTTTCGATGCTTAAAACAAGGAAAATATGCAATAACTTGGGTGTATTTGGTTGGTATTATGTGGTTACTTTGCAGGAGAACAGGTTTTGAAGGCAACAAATGATCAAAAAGAAGAATCAAGCCCGAGAACAAAGTGTTTGAAGATGAAAGAACAATAATCTGCACCAGAGAGGGAGTCACGACACCACTCACTTGCCGTGAAGACCACTCACGTGACGTGAGTGGCTGTCGTGAGTCTACTTCAGAGATTAGTAAATGTTGTTTGATTTCCACGACAGGACTGACGTGGCGTGAGTACCACTTACGTAACGTGAAAAGATGGCATGAGTCAACTTCTGAAGATTTCTAATTGAGCCTGATTTCCACGACACTCACCTACTTGGCGTGACTTGGTTCTACGACACCAAGTCACGACACCGTGGAAGTTTGCCGACTCTGTTCTCCTGTTTTATTTAGGATATGATTAGCCTTGTATCTATAAATACCCCTGTATAGTCCTATGTGTTGGAGTTAGTCAGTACATTGTTTTGAGAGATATTTTCTATTGCTTCTGAGTTCATAAATATATTATTGGTTTTGGAATCAAAAACCCTAGATTCGAGTTTTATTCATAATTGAGATTTCAGTTCTTCTTCATTATTGCGAGTGTGCAATTATGTTTTCATCTTTGAATCCTTGTTGTGTTCTTGCAATTATGAGTAGCTAAACTCATCAACTAGGGTTGTGTGAACCATGAGGAATTAACGAAACGGGTTATGTGCAAAGCAACTCTGAACCTCTGTGAATGCATGTATTGGTATCTCCTTTGTTGTGATTGATCTTCTAACGGTTGTAAACTTTAGAAACTCGCCTGTATTCTAGACTTGCTCGAGAGAGAGGTAGAGATTAGGAAGAGGAGATAACAACAGAGATTTGAAGCTATCAATCTTTATCTAATAACTTGAGCCTTAGCGGAAATAGTTATCTGAGATCCAGGACAACGGTTAGTAGTGCGACACTCGAAGACCGAGAGGAGAAGAGTGAAATTGGTCTAACCAAGGTCGAGAGACGTTTAGCTGAACATATCTTGTCAGATTTTGCATGCAACGTAGCGGGACGGTTTTGTTAGCACAAGTAACCGGTGGAGTTAAGGAATCATTGGGGATCACAATCCTAGTGTACTTTTCATATTGACTACAAACTCTATAATCAGAAACTGTTACCGTTATTGCTTACTTACAAAAACCCCCAGTTTTACTTATTTGCCAACTTCTCAAACAAGAACTTAACTTACTTCCGTCGACCCCAACCTAGTTGGGTTCTATATTTGATACATCGACCGCTTTATACTTCTTAGGAGGCATATTTTGGGCGACATAAGTAGCCTTTGTGACATCCATGATCAGGTGGCGAGGGGTGAGTCCAGTCGGGCTACCCTAGATACAGAGGGTATTCTGAGGTTTGATGGTCGCATTTGTGTTTCAAGGGTTGGAGACTTGATTCAGTTGATACTGCGAGAGGCTCATAGCTCCAGATATTCTATTCACCCTTGGACAACAAAGATGTATAGAGATTTGAGGCAGCATTACTGGTGGAGTGGCATGAAGAGAGATGTTGCAGACTTTGTAGCTCGTTGCCTTTGTTGTCAGTAGGTAAAGGCAAAGCATCAATGACCTGGTGGATTGCTTCAGAGGCTACCCATTCCTGAGTGGAAGTGGGAGCGGATTACTATAGACTTCGTGACCGGTTTACCTCGTTCTTCACTTGGTTCTAACAGTATTTGGGTCATCATGGATCGGTTGACCAAGTCAGCTCATTTTGTCTCGATTTAGATCTCCTTCAGTGCCGAGAGGTTAGCCCATATCTACATTCGAGAGATAGTTCGCCTTCATGGAGTACCCATATCCATTATTTCTGATAGAGGCTCGGTGTTTACTTCTAGCTTCTGAAGGACCTGCCAGGAAGAGTTAAGTACTCAGGTCAATCTTAACACTACATTCCATCCTTAGATCGACGGCCTGTCGGAGTTGACCATTCAGGTTCTTATGGATATGCTCTGCGCGTGCGTGATGGACTTTGGAGGTCAGCGGGAGCAACACTTTGCTTTGGCAGAATTCGCTTATAATAATAGCTACCATTCGAGCCTTGAGATGGCACCATTTGAGGCATTATATGGTAAGCGTTGTCGATCTCCGATAGGTTGGTTTGAAACTTTAGAGATTGGCCCCCATGGCACTGACTTGCTTCGTGAGTCCTTGGATAGGGTGCGGGTGATGCAGGATAGGTTCAGGGCAGCTTAGAGTAGGCAGAAGAGTTATGCTGATTGTAGACTTCGTGCCTTGAGATTTAGGGTTGGTGATCGAGTTTTCCTCCGAATATCGCCTATGAAGGGTGTGATGAGGTTCGGGAGGAAGGGTAAGTTCAGCCCCAGGTATATTGGTCCATTTGAGATACTTCGGACAGTTGGAGAGGTAGCTTATGAATTGGCCTTGCCCCCAGATTTCTCAGCTATTCATCCATTTTTCCATGTCTTTACGTTGCGATGTTACATCCCGGATGAGTCTCACGTGCTTAGGTGGGACTCGATTCTGTTGAACTAGAGGATGACGTTCGTAGAGGAGCCAGTCCTTATTTTAGCCAGGGATGTTAGGCGGTTACGCTCCAGAGAGATTCTAGTGGTTAAGGTTTAGTGGAGGCACCGTCCAGTTGAAGAGGCTACTTGGGAGATCGAGAGTGAGATGCTGACCAAGTATCCCTACCTGTTTGAGCCTTCAGGTACGTCTTTACCCTTTACTTTCGTGAACGAAAGTCCTTTTAGTAGTGGATATTGTAATGACCCTCCAGGTCATTTTCTGCATTTCCATATTATTTCGACGTTTAGAGCTTTCCCATACCTTCCCCAAGTCATTTATGACTCACTGGTGCTGACAGTTCGATTACCGGGTAGTTCATTTGGTTTTTAGAGTCAATTTCTTGTTTTGAAGTCGACACTTTTCATATTTGGCTACCAGGCCTAAACTCCAGGTAAACGACCTCGTATGCCAATTTTGACAGTTCCATCAGCTCAGGAACATTGATTTTAGGCAAAGGGGACCCTTGGTCTGAGTCCCGAGGCTTCCAGACTTGTTTTAGGCTATTGGGTTGAAAGTGATGAAAAACGACCATTTGGATGTGGGACCCACATTTCATCCAAACGACCTCGGATAGAATTTTTATTACGTCGTTGAGTTCAAAATATCAAATTTGATAGGGTAACATAGTTCGTTTGCGTTCACGGGGTTCCGAACCAATCCCAAGGGCCCATTGGAAACCTAGCAAATTATTGCCTAGTGCTGATGCTGCTTCAGCTGGTGCAACCGCTTAAGCGGGCCTTTAGCCGCTTTAGCGGTTTGGGCATCTCTTTAGAGGCTGGGGCCTTGGACCTACCTGTCCGCTTAAGCATAGGCTTGTCTGCTTTAGCGGGGTGCGCTTAAGCGGCACCTGTCCGCTTTAGCGGAAGTCCACCCCGAGTCATGGAGCGCTTAAACGCTGGTTGTGGCGCTTTAGCGGTGACCGCTTAAGTGGCACCTGCAGAGCGTTTAATCCCTTTTTCACCCGTTTTTCTCTCATATTTTTCTAAGTGTTAGAGCATAAAAGCTCTAGAAAGATAGTGGGAGAGAAGAGATGATTTTTGGGTATTCAATGGAGCTTGGAGAGTTCGTTAACATCATTTTCCTCGTCTAAATCTTTGTAAGTTCTGTCTAATTTCTTGGTAAATTCTCTGTTTAAGCCCAAGAGCCTAGCTAGCTTTGTGGATTGATTTTGGGTGTTGTGATGCTCGGAATTCACCCACTATTGAGGGTAAATGATCCTTGAGTCTTGAGGGACGTTTTGACGGTTTCAAATCTGTGATTCCATAAGCGGGCCTCACATGGGATTTTCAGCTCGATTTTGGCCCCGATGCATTTATATGCAATATGGGTATTGTTATTCTCGTATTGATGAGTAGAGTGTTATTTTGATAGCATGGCATCATGTGGAGGCTTCTCGGAATGGAAAAGGCCCCATTGTAGTGGACTTTATCGAGTTTCCTTCGGCGTCCAGGTAGGCTAGGCTTACCCTACTTATAGATTGAGCTTAATTATGGTATTAGTATGATATTATGCTAGTTTTGGGTTGGAATTTACGGTTGGTTGCTTAGTTAGTAAAAGTTGGATTACTTAGACGATTTGAGGGCCGTTTCGGAGGTAGAATCGACCCATTTACCCTTCCCTTAGGTAAATTGATGTTTTGGGGTTGTGATATCGCACTTAGCTCTTTGTATACTTAGGAGGCCTTCTTTCGCAACATTATCCTTAATCTTGAGCCTTAGACTAACTAGCATATACCTAGTACGGGGCTAGGTTAATGATCTTGAGTTTATTTAAAGACCGGCTAGAGTCTGGAACATTTTATTGATTTATAACATTTAAGGACTGGTTCGTGTCCAACACATCCTACTGATTTATGGCATTTAAAGACCGATTCGAGTTCAACACACTCTATTGATTTTTTGTCATTTAAAGATAGGTTCGAGTCCAGCATACTCTATCTAATTATGGCTTACTCGTTTGAGTCCGGCACTTGTGGTGAGTCATGAGGAGGGAAATTCGGTTCAAGTCCAGTGTTAATGGGTTATTTCAGGGTGTTATGGTACCGGTTCGAGTCCGTAGAGTTGTGGTATGGAAGGGTTTATAAGCATGGTAATTGGTTATTCCTTGACTGCATCCATCGGGCATATGGGGGTTCGTTTGGATTAGTCTTCTCTTGTTTGTACTCTCTAGGCTTATGGGGGCCTAGTTGGGTTGTAGTAGCTACTTTAAATTTCGGTATTGCGTGTTTCTTTATTTATTTACCTATGTCAGAGCATGTTCTCAAGTTTTCTCTTCTCCCTTGACTTATTTTTACATCCTCGCATTTTATTATACTTTTATTATGATTCAGCTTAGTCGGCCGATGATGTCTACTGAGTACCCGTTGTTTTGGTACTCATACTACATTTCTGCATCTTTTTTTGTGCAGATCCATGTACTAGCCACCGTCGTTGATATTCTAGCCAGCTATCTACAGGTCTCTAGGAGACAGGGTGAGCTTTCAGAGCCTGAGCTGATCCCCTCTCCTTCTCCTATTTTTGGATGGTCTTTCATTTCGAGACTATATGTGTATTGACATTATTAGTACTCTTATTCTTTTGCTAGTGGCTCTTGTACCGGCCTTACCAGGTCGTGGGATTCATTTTGTTCGTCTCCCTCTTTTATTTAGCCCTATATTTTCGTACATGTATTATGGGCATGATTTGTATTACTTTTGCTATCCTTCCGCCATTGCGCCCATTACTTGTCGTTCCGGGCTAAGGCTTGGCTTACCTACTGATGGAACATAGTAGGTGCCATCATGACTCTAAAATTGGGTCGTGACAAGGCTCGACTCAGAAGGCATTGAGGGGGGATTGATCTCAGATTATCCGTGTGGATAACCACTCTCCAAACCAACTGAGCCATCCCAAAGGACAAAAAATTGAACTTTAATGGCTAGAAGTGAAATTTCTTCCAAAATCTGATATGAAAATTGAAAAATATTTGAAAATTAAATTTTCAAAATATGATCAAATTTTATAGTCAAAAAAATATTTGAAGCTAAATTTTCAAAACTTGATTCAAAATCTAAACACTAGCTTAATATGTTCTCCCTTTGTATAATATTAATAATTTCGTTGATTGACTATGTAAATTTCCATCAACATTAATACCTTGGTCAAACTTTTTAGAAGGTCAAAAAAATTATTTTAAAATTAAAGGTATTTTAAAAGTAATATTTTTTAGTAATAGTAGTAGAAATTATTTAAATAGAAGCTAAAAATGTTCTAAAAATGAAATTAGTACTTTTGGCTTTTTAGGACATAATATCTCTATCAAAAATTCATATGGGACAGTAAAGAGGAAAAAAAGAAGATTTCTTTGGTAGCATGGGTAAAAGTATGTAGGCGTACGAGTCAAGGTGGACTAAATATTAAGGGTTGTAGGATGTGGAATATTGTTCTAGTAGGGGAAATTCATTTGGCTAGTTATGGTTATGGAAAAAGAGGACATACAATGGGTTAAATGAGTACAAGGTATCTATATGAAGAACAATAAAGATTTCTGGATGTATACACCTTCAGCTAACTATAGCTGATACTGTAGAACCTTGCATAAACTGAGTATAAGTAATTGGTACAATGATGGACAATATTGTTTGACAGGGAACTGGATATACTCTGCGACCAAGGGATACTTGGAGTTGATTGGTAGTGCACCTAGAGAACTTACAACTGAGTTATTGCGGACTAGAGTTGCTTTACGAAAATATAAATTTATCTTGTGGCTTGTTGCACAAGAAAAATTACTAACATAGGATATGCTATGTGTCATGGGGTTGACATGTGATACATTGGATTGTTGTCTATATGAGGAAGATATGCTTGAAGATGTTAAAGATTTATTTTTAGAATGTACTTGGGCTAGAAAATTATGGGCTATCATGCAACAATGGATTGAAATTAAACTACAACAAGGAAGGGTGCAGATTACTTTGATCAATATCAGAAGCAAACATTGGAGTAAGGCTAAAAAGGAGATTCTGACAGCAATATATGGAGCCACTATATACCATATCTGGGCAGCTAGGAACAAAAAGATCTTCACCAAGCAGACCACATCACACAATGTCATTATACAACACATATAATTTGTAATTAGAAAAAGTTTAAGTGCGTACAGAGAATCAAAAAGAGATAGGAGTAGTAGTTATCTGATAGACATGATCTATAATTAGAGGTGCCTAAAGGCTCACTAGTCCTGCGTTATTCCTAGTAGGGGACTTGAGGCTATGGGAGCTCCTTAGGTGTATTTTTTTTTTTATGGTATGGTAATACTTTACTATTTATTGCCAAAAAAATTTCATATTTATTAAAAGAAAATTCGTAGTAACTCATTTTTCAGTAACTTAATACTTAGAGGCATTTTTTTTTTCAAAATATAGATTAAATACAAATTACTAACAAAAATATTTCTCAAATAATTTAGCCAACACAAATTATTACTTTTCAAAATATTTTTTTAGAAAATATGTTAATAAGAAGTACTTCTCAAATAAGTGGCCTGACCAAACAGGCATAGAGTAAAAAAAATATTATGTTGATGGGGTCAATATTCAGTGTAGTAATTTTCTTCTCTACCTCCCATATGAAGAAATAATATTTGTCATTTAAAGTTCGTTGTTAGATAAATTCAAGTATTCCCTTTGTTTCAATTTATACATTGTACATTTCTTTTGAGTTTGTTTAAAAAAAAACAAGTCATACAACTTCAATTAAAAATAATCTAATTTCAAGCTCTCATTTTATCATAATGAGATGATTTACAGTCATAAAAATGTCTATGACCTGCATAAATTTCAAAAGTCTTTCTTTCTTTTTAAATTTTATACTCAATTAAACACCACCATATAAATTAGAACATAGAGAGTAGTTTTGAGTACCAAATGTTGAAAAGCATTTAAGTGTTGGAACTGAATTTATATTACTCTTGCATGTTTGAATAAAAGTGTTGAAGATAAAAATAAGCTAACGTGTTTAACAAAAATGTGTTGATTTTCCTTTCAAAAAATGACCGAAAATACCTTTAAAGTTGTTACCACTAAAAATAAGCTTTATGATGAGAGTTTCTAAATTTTAATTCAAATACAAATTAATTGGTATATAAATTCACTTTTAGTTGTAAATTAAATTAGTTAAGATTATTTGTAACAATTACAAATAAGTTATTTAAGGATTATATGATAATTAATAATTTCTCCAAAATTTGCAAGTGAAAACATACTTAAACAGTGGCAAAATTATACAGAAATTATATAGATGGTCAGCTTTCTCATCCTCACTACGGGAGTAAATCAGGATGTCATCTATAAACACTATAATGAACATGTGGAGATACTATTTGAACACCCTATTTATGAGGTCCATAAAGGCTGCAGGAGCATTTGTTAGTCCAAAAGACATAACGAGAAACTCGTAGTGATCATATTGAGTTTGGAAAGCTGTCTTTGGGATGTCACATTCCCTAACTTTCAACTGATGGTAACCCAACCTAAGATCAATCTTAGAGAAACAGGTGGCCCCCTAAAATTGGTCGAACAAGTCATCAATCATAGGAATGGGATACTTATTTTTGATTGTGACCTTGTTCAACCGGCGATAATCAATACACATTCTGAGAAAACCATCTTTCTCATGCTCAAAGAGGACTGAATCACCTAATGAGGAATCACTAGGCCTGATAAATCCTTTATCTAAAAGATCTTTCAACTGCTTCTTTAACTCTTTTAACTCGGTTGGGGCCATTCTATATGGCAAAATTGAGATAGGCTACATATCAGGAAGAATATCTTATCTCCCTATCGAGAGAAACTCCCCGAAAATCTTCAAGAGAGACCTCTAGAAACTCATTGACTATCGAAATTCACTAAAGAGTTGGGGTCTCTGAAGTAGAATCCTTAATCCTCACTAGATGATATATATATCCCTTAGAGATTAT
Source organism: Capsicum rhomboideum (assembly GCA_031232105.1). NCBI lineage: Eukaryota > Viridiplantae > Streptophyta > Magnoliopsida > Solanales > Solanaceae > Capsicum > Capsicum rhomboideum. The sequence continues at coordinate 87,451,788 of CP124719.1, read as the reverse complement.
TTTTCTAGTTTTGAGATATGAGATGAAATGACCCTTAGGTACTCCAGAACTACTCTTCAATTCTTAGACTGGTTCATTAGGGAATTGGAATTTAACCAGTTTGGTTCTACAATCAATTGAGGCATAACATGAATACAACCAGTCTATACCTAGAATAATATAAAATTCTATCATATCTAACTCTACTAAATCGCTTGTGGAGTCCTTATAATGGATGGTAATAGGACAACTTCGATAAATTCTTCTAGCTACAACAGATTCTCCAACTGGAGTGGAAACAGAGAAGAGATCTAGGAGTTATTCGAGACTGACTCCAAAATTTACAGCAACATAAGGAGTGAAAAAGAACAAAGTATCTCCAGGATCTAATAAGGCATAAACATCAAGATAAAAGACTTTTAACATACCAGTAATGATATTGGGGGAAGTCTCTCAATCCCAACGAGAAGACAAAGCATAGAAGCAGTTCTTACTACAGCTTGCACCTGAAGTGGTGCCTTTTTGGAAATTTTGACCTGCTGGAGCTGATGATGGAGTAGCCTAAGGTCTCTTACCCCCATTTCCCTGCCTAGCATAGGGGAAATCCTTAAGCTTGTGACCTACCTGACCACACCTAAAGCAACCATCCCTTCCATACAAGCATTCACCAAGATGATTCTTTCCACAAGTGTTACAAGTAGGGTACACTGTAAACCCTCTAGCAACACCATCTTAAGTTCATGTTGTTCTAACTTACTGATCATACCTGGGCCTGGGTGCAGGCTTACTGGCTGAAGATGGATCTAGCCTGGATAGCCCCTTCTATAAAGATGACCGGTTTCCATTACTGGTCTTCGGCCAACTGAACTCATGACTGGATGTTCAGGTCCTCTTATTACAAAACTCTTCCCTCTCTTTCACTATTTCTCTCTCAACTTGCTGTAAATGGACCATAAGTCTGCCAATATCTATATGCCCAATCAACATCGCTGCTCTACCCTCCTTCACAGTGTGGCGAGAAAGTCCAGAAACAAATAAACGCATCCTATTTCTCATATCAACTACCATATCCAGAGTGTAATAAGATAGCTGAGTGAACTTGAGGCTGTACTCTACTACACTCATAGAACCCTGCTCAAAGTTGTAGAACTCTCAGTTCTTTCCTGCAACTCTCGGGGAAAGAAACATCCCAAAATAGCTTCCTCGAACATAGTCCAATTTGGAGGTGTAACATCATCACCCCTATTTTTCTTCCACTGATCAAACCAAGTCCTAGAAACATCCTTGAATTGATAAGTAGCAAAATCACTCTGTCAACATCATTCACCTGCATCATACGAAAGATCCTTTGAACCTCATCAATAAAATTCTCTAGATTCTCACCCAACTTTGATCTAAATAACTCAGAGGGATTCATACTGCGAAACTCATGGATCCTGGTAGTGTCTAGAACACCTTGAGGACCTACAAGTGTTGCTTCCTGGGGATCAACTTGGGCTATCATAGCCTGAGCAAGCATTTGGATTACATTACAAAACTCTGTATTAGTAACATTGACCTAAGGTGGCACTGGTGGCACCTGAGGGTTTTCAGTCTTGGCCTATCATGGGAATTCGGTGGCTCTACATGGAGGCATAATTTGAAACACATGCAAAGTTAGAGTTAGAAGAGTTAAACTCTATCACACAAACTTAGAGCATGAAAAAGGGGAAAGTGTTTCCTAAATGCATTATAGCCTACTCGTTCTAAGTATGGCGTGCTTCACACCCATAAAAAGGACTCTACTAAATATGGCTTTTCAGACATTCTAGGACTCTTGAACCTAGTGCTCTGATACCAAGTCTGTCATAATTCGAGTCTACACCCTGGATGAGAAACGATGCTTAGAACCACAAGTGATCCCAAGTTAATCCTTGACATAGCATATCTAAGCACAATAATAACAGAAAGCGAAAGCTCTAATTGAAATCATAACTTATAAATTCTAAAACACAACTGAAAGTTGTAATGAACAAAATACTGAGCCCGAAGGGCTAACATAAACCATACTCTAATGTTTGTCAAGCCTCTAAATTTGAGTAAAATAATATATCGGGATAAGTCCCTTAGCTGCCCATAAAATAGTTTCTGTAATAAAAGGAAAAAACAACTAAACTAGGTCCCCGAATGAGGAGGACTCACCAACTGCTTCAACCTAAACTACTAATATCTAGCCACGAGCCTGAGAGCGATCATCCGTATCTACATCAAATGTAAAATGTACGTAGAAGAGGTATGCGATCAATACAGGGAAGGTATTGAGTATGTAGGAATAAAGCTAAATAACTAAAATCGAACCTATATCAAAATATGAGAAAAGGAACTAAACTGTGACTGTCATAGACATAAATATAAACTATGAGTAAATACACTTAAAAGCCATAAATAAGGGTTCTGAAACATGTATATTTGAAATCATTCTATCTAAATTCATTGAGTTATCATATCAAGTAATCTATCAAAAATAGAATCAATTCTTTAGGTGGAAGTTTCTTATAACTGAAATAAACCATGTGAGCTTCATGGAGTCTAGTGTCATACATCCACACTAAAACAAAGTTATTCTAATTGGCGAAATTTAGAACCATACACATAGGGATCCTGAAGTGCGCCTTTTAGGCTAAAGAAGTGTACCAACTTGCGGTACAATCATAAATCCTATGGTGTCACGCATCATGGGATTTGGATTTTCTAAATCCGTATCTTCTAGGTGCTAAATACTACTCCAAAAATAGTTTATATATGTTAGAGCAATTTGAAGATAGTTTTCTCTATGGCTTTTACATCAATATCGAATAGTATTCCATCTTTGCCTAATCCTAATTTTGAAACATTTGATAGCAAAGACTTTCCTAGATGGTGTGGAAAGATGAAATTCTTTTTAAGATGATTAAAGTTGGCATATGCTCTTGAATAACCTTATCCTAATGCTCTTGGTTCTGAGGTAGCATCTGACAAGGCTACTTTGATTAAAGAACAAATTACCAAGTGGCAATATGATGATTATTTGTGCAAAAATTATATTCTTGGAGGAATGTCCAACAAATATTATGATCAATATTATGTTAAATGCAAATTTGCTAAGGAGATCTGGACACTCTTCAAGCTATTTATTTAGCAGAAGAGGCGAGTTCTAAAAAATTTCTTGTTTCATATTATATGGAGTTCAAAATTATTGATGACAAGTCAATCACTGAACAAGTACAAGAATTCTAACTTATAGCTAATAAAATTGTTATATCTGGAATTGCTCTTGATGAAAACTTTCATTTTGGTGCTATTGTATCAAAACTTCCTCCATCTTGAAAAGAGTACCGATGCAAACTCTTACACGAAAAGGAAGATTGGACTCTTGAACAATTATTGCAATACTTGCAAATTGAATAAGAGACACGATATCATGACATTAATATTTTGAAGGAACCTTTCATGAAAACTCATATGGTTGAAGAAAAATCAACCAAGAAGGAACCTGAAAATAAGAATTTTTCAAAGGCAAAGAAGACTACAAATTTCAAGCATAATGGTGCCAATTTTAAATCTGGTGAATGCTATTATTGTCACAAAATTAGTCACTATGCACGTGATTGTAGAATTCTTAAAGTTGAAAAGAAGAAAGAAAAAGCAAATAAAAAAAAGAAAGATGATCTTGTGGCAATGGTCACAGAAGCATTTGTAGCGAAAGATCAAGTGGAATGGTGGATAGATACCGGTGCAACTCATCACATATCAGGTCATTGAAATCCTTTCAAGACCAATGAATTAGGGGGGGACGGTAAAATTTTATATATGGTAAACTCGTCCTCTGCTAAGGTTTTGGGAAAAAGAACTGTTCAACTGAAATTTACTTCCGGAAAATAGTTACATTGATGGATGTATTGCATGTTCTTGATATTCGAAAGAACTTGGTGTCAGGTACGCTTCTTTCGAAGCATGGTTTTAAAATGGTTTTAAAGGCAGACAAGTTTATTTTATCTAAAAATGACATGTTTGTTGGAAAAGGCTATGTTGTAAATGGAATATTTTAACTCAATATTGAAAATGAAAATATTTCTGCTTATCTTGTGGAGTCTCTGGACTTATGGCATGAATGTTTTGGTCATGTGAATTTTAGATCCATTCAACTTATGGTGAATAATGAATTAATAAAAGACTATGGAAAGAATCATACTACTAAGTGTATTACTTGTAGTAAATGCAATATTACAAAGAAGCCCTTTAAGATAGTTGAAAGAACATCCACGCTTTTGCAATTAATCTACACTGATATTTGTGAGATAAATTATTTGTCATGTCATGAAAAGCAATATTTGATCACTTTCATTGATGACTACTGAAGATATACATATGTTTTTCTATTGAAAATAAAAGATGAAGCATTTGAGACTTTCAAAACATATAAAGCAGAAGTTGAAAATAAATTGAGTTTGAAGATTAAATCAATTAGATATGATAAAAGTGGAGAGCACTTAAAATTAGGATTTATTGATTTTTGTGAAAAAGAAGGCATTGAAAAAAAATGACCCTGTTTTATACACCTAAACAAAATGGTGCAGCAGAAAGAAAAAATAGGGCTTTCATAAAAATGGTTAATTCTATGCTTTATGGATCTGGTATGTCTGGAAATCTGTGGACTGAAGCCTTATTTTTAGCATATCAGATTTTGAATAGAATTACTTCTAAGAATCATGATGCATCTCCATATGAACTTTGGAATAATCGAAAGCCAAATAGAAATCATTTTAAAGTATGGGGTTTCTTGTCTCATGTTAGATTACAAGATCAACATTTGACTAGGATTGGTTATAGAGAAATAGATTGTGTGTTTGTTGATTATTCAAAAAGCAGTAGGCTTATAGATTTTTAAATCTTTAGACCCCAAGCCCTCACACAATTATTGAATCTTTACATGTTAACTTTTTTGAGCATATATTTCCCAAGAAAAAAGATTCTTTAGAAGAAGATGCAAGTTCTTCTATATCTCTTCTTAAAAAGAAGTTAGTTGAGCCCTTGGAAGGAATTCAACCAAGGCATTGTTCAAGATAAGCCAAACCAAGGGACTTTGGATCTTATTTTCAAGCTTGTTTGGTTGAAAAAAATCCTGAAAGTTATGTTGAACCTATGTCTTCACATGATGCTCCTTTTTGGAGTAAAGCTATTAATGATGAAATGCATTCTATCCAGTCAAATAATACATGGATTTTATCAGATCTTCCTCCTGAATGTAAATCAATTAGTTGCAGATGGATTTTTAGGAAGAAAATGAAATCAGATGGTACTTTAGATAAGTACAAAGCTCACTTGGTAGCTAAAGGTTTTACTCAATTGAAAGATATTGATTATTTTGATACTTTTGCACCTGTAGCTCGGATGACCTCTATTCGTCTTTTGATTGCCTTAGCAGCAATTCATGGCATTGTGATTCACCATATGGATGCGAAGACTGCATTTCTGAATGAAGATCTAGACGAAATTTTTTACATAAACCAACCAGAAGGATTTGTCATTTCTGGTAAAGAACGTAAAGTTTGTAAGCTTTTTAAATCTCTTTATGGATTAAAACAAACTCCAAAGCAATGTCATGAGAAATTTAGAAAAGTTATGATTTCTAATGGCTACTTAATCAATGATGGAGATATTTGCATTTTTAGTAAATTTACTTGATCAATGATGGAGATATCTACATATTTAGTAAATTTCAAGAAAATTCTGGTGTTATAATATGTCTTTATGTAGATGACATGTTGATCTTTGGAACTGATATTGAAAGAGTCAAAGAAACAAAGTGCTTTATTGCTTCTCATTTTGAAATGAAATATGTTGGAGAAGCTGATGTAATTTTGGGCATCAAAATTTTAAGATCAACAATTGGTTTGACTCTTACTCAATCAAGTTATATTGAGAAGGTTCTGAAGAGGTTTGATCATTTTAAAGACAAACCTGCTTCTACACCATTTGATCCTATTATCAAACTAGTGTGAATCTCTTATGATATTCTTGATCAATTGACATATTCTCAAATTATTGGGAGTCTTATGTATGCCATGTTATACCAGAACAAATATTGATTATGCTGTATAAACTTTGAGCAAGTTTACTAGTAGCCTTGGAGTTGAACATTGGAATACTTTTATTCGTGTTTTAAGGTATCTGAAGGGTACAATTAATGTTGGCCTACATTATTCTATCTTTTCAGCAGTTCTTGAAGGCTATAGTGATGCTACTTGAAATTCTGATCCGAATGACTCTAAATCTATTATTGCTTGGATTTTCACTTTGACTGGAGCAACAATATCTTGGAAATCAAAGAAGCAGACATGTATTACTAACTCAACCATGGAGTAAGAATTTATCGCTATGTCTTCTGCTGGAGAAAAAGTTGATTGGCTGCGGAGTATGCTGATAGATATTCCATTATGGGGTAAGCCAGTACCACCTTTGACTATCTATTGTGAAAACAAAGCTGCTATATTCGGACTTCAAGTGATTGTTACAATGGAAAGTCAAGACAAGTTTGTTTAAAACACAATCATGTGAGAAGATTATTGGAAGATGGCATAATATCGCTTCAATATGTGAAGTCCAGACTTAATTTAGCAAATCCTTTGTCTAAAGTGTTAGGCAAGGAATTAGTGGCACAAACTTATAATGGGATGGAAATAAAGCCTGTTGTGAATTAATTGTACATTATGTTAACCCTTCCTAATGATGGAATCTTGGGTTCAAAGTGAAAAACAAGTAAAGTTACAATTGTGAAGAACATCAATAAAATTCTCATTTTCCCTAGAGAGTAAGTTGATGTGCATAAGTTGAGATTCTTTTCTCTTAATAAATCTATTAGTCCGATCTTGGTTGGAGTAAATAATAACACTCTTGATAGATTTGACATACACCGATTTCGATTGGAGTGTGTAGGAACACTTTTTATAGATTTACAATACTTTGTTGTAAAGGAGGATGAGATTAATTCTCTTAATGAAAGTCATAGACTATTTGGTCGGAATATGTAATGTTACTCTTGATAAATTCACCGCACTAAGTGCGAAGTGGAGGCCGCTTCAATAAAATTTTAACAGAAAAATCTTAAAGCACTTAGCTAAAAGGATTCAGGACACATGTCCGTAAGGTGTCAAAGAATTTTGATTTTCACCGGAATATAGTAATATGCGTGGACTATTTTTCTACTTCATTCAATGAACCGCTTAGTTCAAGATTCATTCACTAAGTAGTCAATGATTTAGAAAGTCTTCACTAGCTAATGGTTTAAGTCCAAAAGATACCATTGTTGATGCATGTTGCTAGATTAATGTCTCAAATAAAATTTTTCAAAAGATAAAATTTCTTGAAACAAGTGGGGGATTGTTATTGTTAAAGTTAATGTTTCAATTAATTTTGAAACAAATTCATCCGGTAATGTTTTACGATTAAAGGTAATGTTTCAATTAATGTTGAAACAAATTCATCCGGTAAAAGTTTTGAAGATATCCAAAATACATGAATGTGAATTGTAATATTTACCTTTCAAAAACTTTTGTCCTATATAAATGGAGTTTCTTTTGTTTGAAAAGACAAGCACTTGAAACCACTTTTCCTTGAAAACACTTGAGAGACATTGATCAAATGGTGAAATCACCAATTCAAGAATAGAAGAGCAACATTCTTGAATGCTACTTATTTTGTGGCTTAGTTGAATCCCGAAGATAGAGTTGTTGTTTATTCTTCCATTTGCTTATGGGAGAGACTCCAACTATCTTTAAGAAACATATTAATGTGCCTCTACGCCAAGCAAGTTTTATTTTGGATTTTTTGTACAATTATCATTATTGTCCTAACAATATAATACATATGTTCATAGTATATTCAAATATCCATATGTATGTAAATCTTGAGTCTTTACTAAATTCATATTTCGTAACTATTATTAATTTCACCTTTCCCAGGGTTACTCTATCTCTTTAATGTTAATACTATCATAAAGCTTCAAAAGTCATAATTTAAAACATAAACTTCATAAATAATAAGTAGAAATTATTTAAAAAATCGAAAATCCAACAAGGAACACCTTGCTAAGCGTATAAGTAAAAATACAATTTTCATAAAACTATAATCATAAAAGGGACTTCAAGAGAGTCATGAAATTTTCATAATAAAGGAAAAAGTTAAAGTGGGTTCATAAACCCTAACCAAAATCTTGAATTCATGAAATTTCTAGAGTTTTGGACATGGGGATGAAAGAAAAATCTCCATTGAAGTTCTACATACCTTAATTTCTTCCCAAGGAATCTAGGAGGAACCCTAACTTAGGGAAGAAGCTCGAAAAATTCAGTTCTTAGAATCTTGATTGAATTTTTATTGAAAACCCTAAGATTATGATGTAGAATTTGTTACAAATTCGTAGTTGGGTGTTAGAATTAATTAAAAATACTTAGAATTACATATGAAAAACTTACCTTGATGATGGAGGATGAGGAGAGGAGAGGAGGGAAAACTAACTTAAGACATAACATGAAAATATTTGGGGAAATCGAATTTTGGGTGCTTATATAGCACTTTCTTGTGCGTGGCCATGTGGCTGGTGCCTACTTCGTGCGACTAGTCACTCACCAATGGTGTTAGCACTACCTCCCCAATGTAGTCATGTGGCTGGTTACACAGACTGCATAGTGCCTAGTAAAATAGGCATAACCTTTTGCACATTATTCGAATTGACGAACGATCCATAGCATGCCGCATACTAGAGGATTGGATTTTCACCTAGTTACAAAGAAAATATCCATGGGTTCAGGTCTTTTCACAAGCGTAGAACAGTTCAAATCTTAGCCCGAGAGTTCAAGTTGTTACAGTCTAAGACCACTCTTGCACTATTTTTGTGTAGATAGTCAATATTAAGTAGGTTTGATTTTATATACTCCTCCTCCTTTTGTTTACACTAGTTGCTTATTTATTTACATTGTAAGGGTCCATGCCAAAATCCCACCACCACAAGGTGGCTTAATTATTTAAAAAAAAAAATAGATTTATCTACATCCTGCGGATTATGGTCTGGAAGATCTATTCACTCTTTCAAGTTATTATTGGTTGTTGATTGTCTAAGATGATCATCAGAATAAACATTAGAAAAAGCAATCCTATTAAGTTTTTTTTTAAAAAATAAATTGGGGGCAGGGGAAGGGGAAATGGAGAGAGGATTACAATTTGAAGAATCGAACCCTCACAAAAAAGCTGGAGTTCAGGTAGCCAACCAACTGAGCTGCTAATATTTCCCATCCTATTGGTTAGACTTATCATTTGCAAGACTTTGCATGTACTCACCTCCTCATCTACTCTAGTTCTAGCTCTAGTGACTATCTAGTTTTGAGATGGGAATACGATGAAATCACATTTAGATCAACACATAGAAATTCAGACATTGATTAGCAGATGTCTCAAGTAATATTTCTGTTGCAATAGAAAAAAACGGTAATGTTTGTTCCAGGACAAGAAATGGAAATAACATCAAGAAATTTTAAACTATTCTATTTAGTCATGCACTTGGTCAAATTTTTCCTTTATCTATCAACACTTGTGGACTTTCCACATCGAGGCCTTTGTTGATTAGCTAAGTTAAGTTCTAAAGAAAAGAGAAACATTAGAATACTTCTTAAATGGTGAATATTGAACTAAAATCTTCAATAATAATCTATCCAAATTCTCCATCCGCTTCCTTATAACTAAAAACATGTAAAATGGGAACTTGTGGTTAACAAGGTACAGATTATCTAGACAAACAGTTGGTAGAGAAATCATATTTTTTAATCCTAGAATTGATAGAGTATCATCATTCTATATATGCAGTGTATACTTGAGCTTCTAAAATTCCACATGACATTAATCTTACGAGGAAATGAGAGGATTAAGCCATTATGCAAAATTAAAGCTCAATTGTATTAACCAAGCCCTAGTAACATTTGCTATTTACATATCCCATCTAGCAACAACATTGCTTTCTTTGAAGTAATATTTCTTTTATTATTTTATCCAAAAAAAAGAGATTCAATACCCAGTTCCAGTGAGTAAAACAAAAAGAGAAGATCTTATTTTCTTCATTACAATTAAACTAATCATATCCCTAACTTCAAAAAGAGCATGTAGTAAAAGAATTTGTCAAATGAATCAAATTTTAATTTATGCATAGACCATTGACTCTAAGGTTAGTTTTGTATACAGGAAAATATTTTTCATGGAAAATGTTTTCTTGTAAAACAAGTTGGTTCTTACCTATTTTCTAGTTTTTGGTAAGAAAATAAATATGAAATGTTATCTCAATTAAGAGTATTTATATGCAATCTAGCAAAATATTATAGAGGTGGAAGATGTGGGGTGTAGGGCCTTGGGGGTGGTGGGGGTGGGATGGTCAAGGGGTAGGGGTTGGGGGATTTAGGTGGGTGGAGGATACAATAACCATAAAATGTTACTTATAGAACTTGTTTTTCCTGTTTCCATTAAAGAAGTTATTTTCCTCATTTTTAAGGAAGTTTTCCTAGAGAAAATGTTCCAAATATTTTATCCAATCAAACATGGAAAAATAAGAAAAATATTTCCGAAATTTATTTTCCTCCATACCAAACACACCCTAAATATAGTTAGAGATCAAGATGAAATTATGAAACTACTAACCAAAAGAAATAGAGAATTTTATCACAAAAAACTATTTAATCCTTACATCAAACAAATAACCCACCCCTCCGAATACATCAAGAAATTAACCTGAACACTTCTTCTGTGTATTCTCATTTTCTTTTCCATCAAGGTTGGAATTGAACATAAGACAAACCAAATTACTTTATAATATATAAATCTAAACCAATCAAGTGTTAAAAAAAAAAGATGTAGACAACTATATATACAATGCGCAACAATAGCAATTCTAAGGACTATGTGATCTGACAAATAAAACAAACACGCGGGACACACAAAAAAGTTGACCTGTGACATCTAGCGATACTCCCTCCATTGATAAGTTTTTGAATGATATAGCTACTGAGGCATCTCCTCCTATCAAAGGCATCAACACTGAGAACACATTTGACATTCTACAGGAGGAAGAAGAGGATAAAATTAATTCATATGACTATGATATCAATGCAAAGGGGAGTGATGATCAATCCACAAATAGTAGAGATGAGACAAACACAGATGCAACACAAAAAGTAGATATGCAAAATGTAAAACAACAATCTTCTTGAAGACAACAACAGGGAAGGAACGTGGAAATTGTGGAGGTTGCTACTGTGTCTCAAAAATAGTAGTGGCAGCAGGAAGTGCTTAAAAATTATGAGCAACAAAGTCTTTAACCTATGGAAGATAACAAGGAGAACTCACAGTTAATAGATATTGATGATTCAAATCAACATATTAATGTAGGTTTATAAGGTTGTGGCAATAGTAATAATGCAGAGGGAATAGATGACAGGGCTGAAAATAGTTAGGGATGGGATCTTGCAGAAGTGTTAAACAATAATGAAGTTGTAGTGGTAAATAATGAGAATGTCGTTGATACGCACAAACTACAACTCCCTTTTGAAGAGTATAAACAGTCATTGTCAAATATAGAACCAACAAAGGTTGGGGTCGAATCCAAGTAATATGTAGCTTCAATTACAATTAGCCAATAATTTCCGTGAAACGGAGGGAGGTTGTTTAATAATTGTGAACAAATATCAATTTCAGTTAACAACGGTAATTTTTGCACACTTAATTCAATGGAGAAAGAAAAACTAGAACTGTGTTCACCTTGGTTTCCAATCACTTCCGGGTCATTGGTGAATATGAATTTGTGTTAAGAGACGTGATTATAAGGTAATCGATTCTATAATTCATCTAGCTGTTTTCCAACCAAACTAGATGAGTTTGCACCCTAATTCTCTCAAACTTAAAGTGTCAAGCATATAATCTGATTTTAGCCTCAATAGATTAACCTTGTTAAAGCATTAATCATTAGTTTGGAGGTTGGAAAATCCAAACTCTTGCTATGAATCCCTTATCTTATTTTATAAAATCTTTACTCAAGCAAGTTAACATAAGACATCCTCCCAATGTTTGCAACCATCAGAAATCTATTAAAACGAAGGGATTCATAAAATAATCACTAAAACAACACAAAATCAATACCCATAAACCCAAGAGGTGATTTTTCACCAAGGATTCCACAACCCTAGTTATGGGGTTTTAGCCATTCATGATAAAGAATAAGATGAAATAGATGATTTTCATGAAGAAAAGAATAGTTCTTACAATAAAGGAATCACTACTCTCAATACTTATGTCAAAAACTAAGAGTAATAAGCTAATTGCCCTCAAAAATTGATTCTCCAGAGAAAGTAGTGTACAGAAAATATCCAAAGTATGGAAGATCCCTTTTCTAAACCCTAATATGGGTATTTATAAGCTCCAAATAAAACAAGATTTGAATTTCAACTCTGGAATGCCACGTCACCGCTGACGGTGAGCCTGACGGCCCATCACAAGGTTGACGGTCCGCCGCTGGGACCTTCATAGAGATCCTAAAAAATCCCACATTCTGCTTAAGACTTGGTGAACAGAGTGATGGCCCGCCGCAAGCCTAACGGTCTATCGTCTGGACCGTTGCTGGGCTCTATTTGGCACCACATTCTGGATTAGCCTTGATAGATTTGGTGACGGTCTGCCAAGGACTTGACGGCCCGTTGGGGGAGCCGTCACCAGTCTTGCTCGCGGACCAATTTCTGGATAACTTATGACGGATATAGTGACAGTATGCCATGCTATTAACGGTTTGTCAGTGGCACCATCACATCCTTTTTCTAGCAAAATTCTCTTTTTTTTCATATGGTTGGGTTTATTACCTGAAAGCAAGCATAAAACATATTAAAAACACCAAATGTTGCTTGAAAGTTCACGATTATCCTTTGTTCAAGATATGAAACGTGTCGTCATAAGCCGTCATATCAATACCCTCAACTTAGAATGATTTCTTGTCCTCAAACAACTTAAACAACACAATATTATACCAACATCAAGATCTCAATAGAACAAATAGCTGGTATGTCATCTCATGGGCCTCACATAAAGGTTAGCGATAAATGTAATAACTCAGTTTAATCACAAACTAGCAGGGATCTGTGCTTGGCATTACACTACAAATCATTGATCTACATACATCCAAGATGTACAATCTAATAACAAGCAGGTTCACATATCAATCACATGCTCTCACAACAAAGAAGTCCCTCACACATGTATAGCCATTAGGGACTAGAAATCACACTCACTCTCATAACAAAATTCAAACTATGCATATGCAATACCATAGGCTTACCGTTACTATTTTACCAAGTTCATTGGCTGGTTGACAAGGATCACTACAGGGCTTTATTAAGCGTGTAACACTGGCTTAAGTGCAGGTAAGATAGATTTAGGATCAGTGACTCAGCCTTCCTTGACATGCAACAGTCTATAATACCAATTATTCCGCAATCACATTCAACAATTCCATTCTTATTCTCCCAGTATTATAAACACTTTTCCCTCTTTGAGTGCACTCTTCTTCACTCATTGCCTTTCTACAGTAGCCATCCTCAACTTAGGCAATTTGCCTGAGTTAAGGTGCACAATGTCCAAGGATAGACCAGGGCCAAAATAGAGGTTCAATGATAGAGAAGGGAAGGTTAGTAAGTGCTGAATAAAAGAATCATGATGGCTCAACATAGGGATCATGGGGTTCATACATCATTTGGAAGGCTTCTTTTAGGCAAAATGGACTCTAATTCAAACAAGGCTTGTGATCCTATCCTATACAACTCACTTATCACCTAACAAAATAGACTGGGCAAGTTCTAGATGTATGCACAAAGTAAGAAACTAGAGCAAAAACCTCACACACGCATAGCACCGACTGATAGTGACCTTGCCAATTTTCAAACTCACACTCAAGCTTAAGCCTGTTTTAATTATTTATAAAATACTAATGCCAAATACAGATCCACAACAGTCCATTATCAAGCTGGAATTAATTACACAGTCATACAAATTTTTCAGTGGGTTCCTCATTTCATTCAACATAACACCACATAGCGTTTTATTCATTTTGATTTCTTTGAAGGCACAATACATAAATAAAAGCATACATTACAATAACAAAAATTTAAACACACAACCTAAACATGTTGGTTCTACTAGATAGCACAAAAGGAAAAAGAACGCAAGCAACAAAAACCCTCATGGTGACAGACTCACAAGTACCCCACCCCACCAAAACAATAATGCTTTATCCTCAATGCATAATTAATGGAAAGTACAAGGGATGGAATATTGAATAACCCTTAGGATTTGGAGTCGTCATCGGAGGCCCGGGTGGCCTCGGTGTTGGCCGGTGCACTCAAATTTATAACAGTGGCCTTGGTGGTATCCACAACGCTCAAGTCAACAACAACAACCGCACTTATAGGCGAAGGTCCACTAGTGGAGACTCTCGCCTCTTCATCTGCAACTTTATTTTTCCTCACATTCTCATCTACCAGTGAATTTTTTAGGGGTTTTCTTATCACCCTATCTTCGGCCGTCTCATCTGGGTGCTTTCTTTTCTTTGACTTTTTCTTCTTTTCGGGTTCATCAGTAACATCTTTGCCCTTACCGGTCATCTTACGACCCACGAGGTCTATGATTTAATCATCCTGATCCTCGACATCCATAATCCATGGTTCCCAGCTATTGGTAGATGGATTTTTCTTCAGATTAGCTATATCTTCTTGGGCCTGCTTCAGTTCAGCATAAAATTTGGCCAAGTATGTCACAAATAACTCGTTCCACATGTTGTTTACTCGCTTCTCCATGTGTCCATCTGAGCATGAAAATTTTCATAAGGATTCAAAGCCTCTACCACTATCTCCTTCATGAAAGGCTTGAATTGTCCTGCCCATGTCTTTAATTACCTATCGAACTTCTTCTGCGTCTGTACCACTTTAATGATATTTTTTGGGGTGAACCGGTACTCTGAATAAGGTGGTGGAATGGAGGCAGTATCTGTAGTTTCTTCAAAGGTGGGCATAGGAGTATCCCCTGATGTGCCTGAAGAATCTGTGGATCAACGATAGCAAGGGGCAAATCCATACCTATGGGATCATGTGTTACCTCTGGAGTCGGTTGAGATTGAGTGCCTTGTGATGATTGCTTTTGAAACTTTAACTTAAATTTTGACTCATATGTTGTCCACTCAATGTCTTGCTTATGAGTAGCCCAAACTTTATTATGAAACCCACCTATGATGGGTACCTTAGCCTGCTTGCATAATTCTGTGATGTGACACAAAAAAGGTATAGCACTAGACATTTTATGAACTCGAGTGAACTATTCATCATTTATTATCATGCCAAAATTTATATTTAGCCTCTCTATCAGGCTAGCCACTACCACTGCCCTTATCAAATCCAGATTCGCATCTCCATCTATCGGCATCAATCTCAGTCTTACCACAACCCACCAGAATTTATCCTTAAGGCTTAATGATGATTTGGCAATTCGGTCTTTGTTGGTAGCCCAGGATGGCTCTCTATAATCTGTTAGGATACATGCTAGCCATCGACATTGGGAACTTGCAGTTCTCACCATATGCTCAAAATCTAGGGTTGCAGTCGGAGGAGTATAAGTCGGATCGAAGAAAAATTGGTTTATGGTAGCTCAGAGATATCAACTGGAACTCCAAGAATTGGTATTATGGTTCGATTCCTCATGTTGGAAATCTTTGCCCTTTTGGTCAATCCTTTTTGAGAATGGCCAAATAGTTGGCGACGAATTCCCACACCATCGTTGGATAGTACTCTCTTAGAGGGGTGCTAAAAGAATGCAATTGGTATTCGTTGAACCTCCTCTCAAGTTTTGGATAAGATAATTCTGTGGTCACAATTTGGAATTCTTCAGCAATCAGTCTCTTCAAATCTCAGGATTGAGTCGGTTGAATCCCCTCATGATAAATTGCCTCAGCTTCTTCAACTGCCCACATAATATTCTCCCAAACCCCTGGGGCTTTACTTTGAATTACCTCATCTGTTTCTTTCTGTGAGCTGGAGGTGACCTTTTTCTCACTCTCCCTTTTTCCACTGGACTCGTCACTAGATGACCCACCCTCTTTTTCAGACTGAGAGACATGTGTACGTCTTTTCTTGCTCTGCCTGGTATTTTGATATGGGGCCTGAGTTTCCTCATCTCCTAGCTCTTATTCATCTTGTAGCCTTGATACTATTCCCTGTTCTTACCTCTTTGAGGCTCCTTGTCATCTTGCTGGTAGTTTTAGAGGCATTGAACCTATGAGAATAAGTAATTGTAGTCAGCACAAAAGACCAAAGCCAAATAAGAAAGACACTTAGTTAAAACTGCTTAGCCTTGATGAGATAAATAACGGTCCATCACCTTTGTGACGGTCCGCCAACTTAATGATCAGGCTTATCAAGAATGCCTTTGAAACTTTAAGGCTGGGGACGGTTGGTCTGACGATCCGTCAGGTCAGTATCGGTCCACCAATAGGGCCGTCAGACCTTAAGCAGAATAGGCCTTGATGTCCTCTTTTGTGATGGTCACTCTGATGGTCTATCACGTTTGTGACGGTCACTCATTTGGGCCATCGAGCTTGCCCAATTTTCATACTTTTCTTTTTGGCCTTTTTTCAAACACTTGGTGGGCAACCTAGTTTTAGATGTTCAACCACATTATTTCTCATGGTATTATTCCAAATTTTTTTACACATTAACCATATCATAAATAGGCTACTTAGACTTCACCTCAGGAGTTGCCACACCATAGAAATAACGAAACACAACTACCCGAATGAGTATTTATGCAATAGGTAGTTTCGTTCGTTCAAGAGAAGGAAAATAAAATGAACTAAACTAAAAATTAAATTTGAGAAATAAAATACCTAAGTAGTAGTTGTGAAGCTACTGGATAAAAAATGCAAACATTATGTGCACAGAACTTAGATGGAGGAAGATTTTCAGGTTTTGTGTGGTGATGTTTTGTGAGAAGGAGTGTTGGTTTAAATAGTGGGAATTTGGTGATAAGGAGTGATAAACCTTGGTTAGTGGGAATTATAGTTGATGAATGTGAGTAAATGGGAGTGTGGGTGATGAATATAAGTTAATAAGAGTGTGAATATAGGGGTTTTAACCGTTTGGGAAAACAAAGTGGGAGAGACGTGGGTTTAAATGGGATGTTTAAATAGGGTGAAGTATGGGTCGGTTTAGAATTAGGTGAGGTTGGGTCGGGTTGGTGTTAAAAGAAAATGGGAAGAATGAAAAACTTTCCTGCAACGGTCCAAGTGACGGTCCACCACAAGATCCGTCGGGCTGATCCAGTATGTGTCTTCCTTGTGACGGTGTATACGATGGTCCGTCACATGAGTGACGGTCCGCCAATTTATTCGTCACCTTTTATCTAGAATGACACGATTTCATCATTTTCTTGAAGATTACCTCGACAGTCCGCCATCGACTGATGGTCCGTCAACCTGGTCGTCATTGCTTATCCAGTATGCATGCTTTTTTTTGGTCTCTTGTTGACGACCTGCACTGATGGTCCGCCAGGCTTGTGACGGTCTGCCACGTTGGCCGTCGAGCTCAACCAGTGTCCCATCTTGTTTGTATCCTAAATTCCTGCACACTTAGCGCACACATTAACCATGCTCAACAACTAAATGTTAAACTATGATATAGTACAACACATTATGGGTTGCCTCCCACTTGTGTCTGATTTAACGTCGCGGTATGACTCGATTATCTTGACTACTCAGACTTGCCAAGATACATCTAAGTGAACACTTTTACCTCTTCCTATGGACCCACATACTGCTTAACTCATTGTCCATTTACCTTGAACAAATTTCCCTCTTTGTTCTCCAATTCCACCACTCCGGATGGAAAAACTTGAGTTACCTTGAAAGGTTCGAACCACTTTGACTTCAACCTACCCGAAAATAGCTTAAACCTTGAATTGAATAGCAATACCAAGTCGCCCACATGGAACTCTCTCTTTTCGTTCCTCTAATCATGGTACAACTTTATTTTCTCCATGTAAAGATCAGCCCTCTTATAGGCATGAAGTTGGAACTCGTCAATCTCATTCAATTGATCCAACCTCAGGTCGGCAGCCTCCTTCCAACTTATATTAAGCTTTTTGAGCACCCATAAAGCTTTGTGCTTAAGCTCTACCAGTAAGTGACAAGATTTAACGATGACTAGTTGGTAGGGGGACATACCAATTGAGGTCTTTAACGTAGTGCGGTAGGCCCACAAAGCATCATCAAGTTTCCTTGACTAATCACTCCTATTAGCATTCACAGACTTGGCCAAGATCATCTTGATTTCCCATTTTGACACCTCTACTTGCCTACTCGTTTGGGGGTGATATGGGGTTGCCACCTTATGTTGTTTCACCCCATATTTTGCCAATACAGCTCAGAACACTTTGTTACAGAAGTGAGACCCCCCATTGCTAATGATTGTTCGAGGGGTTTCAAAACGAGAAAAAATGTTCTTTTTTAAGAACGCCACCATATTTTTTCCTTCATCATCCGCCAAGGCCACAACTTCTACCCACTTGGACACGTACTCCACAACAACCAAAATGTACTTGTGACCTTAAGAACTCACGAAAGGGCCCATGAAGTTGATGCCCCAAACATCAAACAACTCAACTTCCAGCATTTTGGTCATTGACATCTCATGATATTTTAAGATTGACCCTTGACACTGGCATTGGTCACAAGCCTTGACAAAATCGTTCGCATCCTTGTAGATAGTAGGCCAATAGTAACTACTTTGCAACACCTTTATTTCTATATGGTCACCTGCATGATGTCCTCAAACAGGGATGAATGACAGCCTGAAGAATACTCAGCATCTCTACTTTCGGTACATATCTCCGGATGATGTTATCCGCACACAACTTGAATAGGTAAGGCTCATCTTAGAAGTACTTGGTTACATTATGAAGAAATTTCTTTCTTTGGTGAAAACTCAATTCTTCGGGGATTTCCTCACTCACCACATAGTTTTCAAAGTTAGCGAACTAAGGGAAATGATCAAGTGTAGCTGCAAGTACCTACTCATCCAGAAAGGAATCATCAATATCTATCTCATCCAGTCCCTTGCCTTTGTTCTCTAATCGGGAGAGGTGGTCCACTACCTGATATTCACACCCCTTTCTATCTTTGACTTTGAAGTCAAACTCCTGTAGTAACAACACCCACCTAATCAGTCGGGGTTTAGAATCCTTTTTGGCTATTAGATATCTCAATGCCGAGTGATTCGTGTGTACTACCACTTTGGTACGAAACAAGTATGCCCTAAATTTCTCAAAGGCATAAAGAACAACTAGTAACTCTTGCTCGGTGACCGTGTAGTTTTTCTGCATTCCGTTCAATGCTTTACTGGCATAGTAGATAGGGTGAAAAAGTTTCTCCTTCTTTTGACTAAGGACAACTCCAAGTGCAACTCCACTCACATCACACATTACTTCGAATGGTTTGGACCAATCCGGAGCAATGATAATAGGTGTAACAACCAATTTCTCCTAAAGGAAATGAAATGCCTTTATACAATGCTCACTGAACTCAAACTTCACTTCCTTCTCAAAGAGTATGCACAAAGGGTTGGCAATCTTGGAGAATTCTTTGATAAACCTCCGGTAAAATCCCACATGGTCAAGAAAACTTCAAACTCCCTTCACTGAGATTGGTGGGGGTAATTTCTCAATCACTTTAATTTTAGCTCAATCAACTTTGATTCCTTTCACTAAAATTTTGTGCCCCAATACAATTCCTTCCTTAACCACAAAATGGCATTTCTACCAGTTAAGCACAGGATTAGCCTCTTCGCACCTCTGCAAAGCATTGCTAAGATTTCTCAAGCAATCATCAAAGGAATCTCCAACCACGAAGAAATCATTCATGAAAACTTCCAAATTATCTTCCACCATGTTCGAGAATATGGACATCATACATCTTTGGAACGTGGCCGGTGTATTGCACAATCCGAATGGCATCTGCGTGAATGCAAAAGTACCATCGAGATATATAAAGGTCATCTTCTCTTGATCATCAAGAGCAATAGATATTTGGTTGTAGCCAGAATACCTATCTAAAAAGCAATACCAACCCCTTCCTGCCAGCCGATCAAGCATTTGGTCCATCAAGGGTATCGAAAAGTGATACTGCAGAGTCCAAGAATTCACTTTCCTGTAGTCCATGCATACTCTCCAGACCGTGACGGGTCTAAGAGAAATCAACTCATTCTTTTCATTTGCTACCACAGTCATTCCTCCCTTCTTGGCACACACTGCACTGGGCTCACCTACTTACTGTCAGAAATAGAATATACAACACCCGCATCAAGCCACTTGATAATTTATTTCTTGACCACCTCTTGCATTGGTGGGTTGAGTCTCCGCTGATGCTCAATAGTTGAAATACACTCATCTTCCAACTGTATCTTGTGTATGCACATGTTCGGTGGAATGCCCCAATGATATCCACTATGGTCCATCCTATAGCTCTTTTGTACCTCCGCAATACTAATACAAGATCTACCACCTGCTATTCAACTAAATCTACAGCAATGATCACTAGCAATGTGTTATTCTCACCCAAAAATACATATCTCAAGTGCCCAGGGAATTCCTTCAATTCTAATACCGGTGGCTCTTTGATAGATGGTTTTGTCGGAGGAGTTGGTCTGTTCTTCAAGTCCAGGTCCAACTTCTTAGGTGCATAAGAGTATGAACCCATTCCTGTAAGTGCATAAATGGTCTCATCATATTCTTCAATGCCATCTCCGTCGAAATTCATCAACATGACAGCTAGAGTTTCAACCGCAAACCATTCCTTAATAGGAACCTCTACCTTAGACTCATCAATCACATCTATTACTGAGACAACATTCATTTCCCTTGGCTACTTCATTAATTGACATATGTTGAACTTAAATTCCTCATCATTCAACTTAAATTTTAGTTCATTGCATTCCATATCAACTAAAACTCGCCCAGTAGCTAAGAATGGCCTACCCAAGATTATGGGCACTTCGAAGTCTACCTCACAATCCAGAATAACTAAATTAGCGAGAAATATGAAATTCGCTACCTTCACCAAAACATCATATAAGATCCCCTCAGTCCTCTTGACCGAATGGTCAGCCATCAGTAGCCGCATAGATATCGATTTGGGGGCTCCTAAGCCCAACTGTCGGTAAATAGCTAAAGGCATTAGATTAATGCTTGCACAAATATCACATAGAGCCTTAGCAAAACTATTATCCCCAATTATGCAAGGGATGGTGAAAGCTCCTGGGTTATCTTTCTTCTGAACCAACGACCTCGATGCTATAGCACTGTAATGATGAATGTTGTCGGTTGGCTTAAAGCTCACAGTTCTCTTCTTGGTGACCAAATCTTTCATGAACTTGGCATAATCTGGCATCTGCTCAAGGGATTCCATCAATGAAATTTTCACCGATAGCTGGTTCAACATAGATAAAAACTTTGTAAACTTTCCATTCTCCATCTTCTTTTTTTGCTCGGTGAGGGAATGGAGGGGTCGGCCTAAGAATTTGAGCTAAAGGTTTTGTGACCTATTTACTCTTTTCCTCATTTGCTACATCATCACTCTTTATTTTTGTGGATTTTTTAGCATCCCCAACTTGTTCATCATCATTTTCTTGTCTATCAGACTCAACAGGAATGTCATTCATACTACCATCATCACACCTCAACTCATCATCAGAGACAACATCCTCCAGATGAGTTTGAACCACTGGATGGGGTTCAGGTAATACTTTACCACTTCTCATGGTAATAGCCAAGCACCCACCATCATTCCTCGGATTATTCATAGTATCACTTGGTAGGGTGCCGACCTTGCACTGATTAAAGACTGTAGATAGCTGGCCCATCTGAAACTCCAGCTGCTTGATTGAAGTTGAATGGGATTCAACTAGTTGAATCATTGAAGACAAGTCATTTTTCACCTTTTTAATATCCGCTTCAGTTGACTCAACCCCTTATAACACCTTTGCCATCACAGCTTCCATATAGAGCCTGCCTGAGTCATTAGTAACAACATCACGGCTACTCGATGGTACACACAAACCACTTCTATAACCCTTGTTCTTCCAGCCTTGGTCGCGATTTCTATAATTAGACTTGTCATAATAATTATCTCTTTGATAGTTCCGACCTTGATTTCCTTGGCTACTAGCCCAAAACCCCCCTGATTGTTCAAGTAATTCGCCTCTTCTTCAGAATTAGAATTAGCTTCTCTATTCTGCGATCCCATGGCTTTCACCTTCTTAACTCCACCAGATAACAAATGTTTGGTTAACTAGTCCATTTGAGTCTTCATATGTGCCATATCTTGATCACGCCCTTCTTCTCTTTGGTGTTGCTCTGCCGATATACCAACTGCATAAGTATTACTTGTTACCTCAGACTATCTAGTATGCCAAGCTCTACTAGTTTTTTTCAATCAGTCAAGCATTTCAGTGGCCTCCGCATAAATATGTGCCATAATAGCACCCCCAGCTGCATTATCCACCATCGATTTTTTGATAGAGTTCAGTGATCTATAGAATATTTGCATCAGATGTTCATCAGTGAGATGGTGATTTGGGCATTGAGTTAGCTTTTTCTTGAACATAAGCTATGTCTCATGCAATGGCTCATATTGTAGTTGTCTGAAATTACTGATCTCATCCTGCAACTGTAATATTCTGGAAGGCGAAAAGAACCTTTCTAGGAAAGCTCCTTTCAATTGCCTCCAGTGTGTTATAGAAGCGGGAGGTAGTTCATTCAACCACAAGGTTGCCTCCCCAGTCAGAGAAAATGAAAACAATCTCAGCCAAATTGTATTCTATGACACTCCTGGATTATAAAATGATCTGTAAATGTTGATAAAGTTCATCAAGTGCAAATTCAGATCGTTACTAGGCAGACCCCCAAATACACCCTTCAGGTTCATCAGTTGGATCATGGTGCTGGTGATATTAAAATTAGTCCCAGGATCAAGATGAGGTGGGACAATGGCTCCAGTATCCCCAACTTCAGCTAAATCAGCATCGTCCTCATTGTCGTCCAAAGCAAACCGCAGGCTGTTGGTGTCCTCTACCTCTTTGTCACTGATTTTGATTTGCTGGGGCAATATTATCAGTATACTGCCCACCAACAGCATCATTCAATTCCTCATCACCCAGGTCCTCATCATCTTCATTTAGTACTCGACCCCGTGGTTTAACATGACTTGGTGCATGTCTTGGATTATGTTGATATCCTTCCATATTTCTCCTCAGCGTTCTGTTTAACTCAGGATCGTAGGGCAACAACGATTATCCTGAACAGCGGGCACTTGGCATGCACCAATATTAGCCTGTAATTACACAAATAACAAATAAAATTAAAATAAGAAAATCAGACTAATGGTCAAATAACATACATAAAACTTATTTGACAACCGTATTCCCCGGCAACGACGCCAAAATTTGATACGCCCAAACTACGATTCCTTTTTGAAAAGTGTAAGCGATTGTTGTCAAATTAGAACCCAACAAAGGTTGGGGTCGAATCCCACAGGTAATAAGGTGTGAAACAAGTAATATTAATTTTTGCACACTTAATTCAATGGAGAAAGACAAACTAGAATTGTGTTCACCTTGGTTTCCAATCACTTCCGGGTCATGGGTGAATATGAATTTGTGTTAAGATACGCGATTATAAGGTAATCAATTCTATAATTCATCTAGTTATTTTCCAACCAAAGTAGATGAGTTTACACCCTAATTTTCTCGAACTTAAAAGTGTCAAGTATATAATTCAATTTCAGCCTCGATAGATTAACCTTGTTAAAGCATTAATTATTAGTTTGGAGGTTGGAAACTCCAAGCTCTTGTTACGAATCCCTTATCTTATTTGTTAAAATATTTACTCAAGCAAGTTATCATAAGACATTCTCGTAACGTTTGCAACAATCAGAAATCTATTAAAATGAAGGGATTCATAATATAATTACTAAAACAACACAAATTCAATACCCATGAACCCTAGAGGTGATTTTTCACCAAGGATTCCACAATCCTAGTTATGGGATTTTAGCCACTCATGATAAAGAATAAGATGAAACAAATGATTTTAATATAGCAAAGAATAGTCCTTATAATAAAGAAATCACCACTCTCAATACTTGAGTCAAAAACCAGGAGTAATAAGCTAATTGCCCTCAAAAATTGATTCTCCAGAGAAAGTAGCGTACAGAAAATATCCAAGTATGAAAGATCCCTAGTCTAAACCGTAATCTTGGTATTTATAGGCTTCAAATAAAACAGGCTTTGAATTTCAAATCTGGAATGCCGCGTCACCGCTGACGGTGAGCCTGAAGGCTCGTCACAAGGTTGACGGTCCGCCACTGGGACCGTCATAGAGATCCTCAAATATCCCACATTCTGCATAAGACTTGGCGGACAGAGTGACGACCCATTGCAGGCCTGATGGTCCTTCCTCTGGCCCATCGCTGGACTCTATTTTGCACCACATTCTGGATTAGACTTGATGGACTTGGTGAAGGTCTGCCAAGGAATTGACGGCCCGTCAAGGGAGCTGTCACCAGTCTTTCTCGCGGACCAGTTTCTGGATAATTTGTGACGGATATATTGGCGGTCTGCCATGCTCTTGACGGTCCATCAGTGGCACCATCGTATCCTCTTTCCAGTAGAATTCTCTTTCTTTCATATGGTTGGGTTTACTACCAGAAAACAAACATAAAACACATTAAAAACATCAAAATTTTCTTGAAAACTAGCGATTATCCTTAGTTAAAGATAAATGTGCTATCATAAGCCAACACATCAGTCATACCTATTGAAATTGATGAAAAGGTTGTACATGTGGCTCTAGAACATGTCAAGGTTTATGAATCTTTGCAAGTTGATGCATCTGGGGACGTAGATGGTAGTGCAGCATGAGATGAACCTATAAAAATTGAAAGATTTCCACCTGAAATAACAGAGTAATTATTGATTGATGATAGTCCATACAAAAAAGAGGTTGAAGTAGTAGGGTAACAAATAAAGTTGGTGTAGAAGCACAGTTCTCTAGTAAAAATACTTAATGATCTAGTGTCTCACCAATTAACAGATGCATAAGCTTAGATAAATCTTCAGAATGATGAAAACAAAATTTAGGACAAAGAAGAAGGTGATAGCCAGGAGAATGTAAATCAAGTATTAAAAGATGCAGGATTATATCCATAGTCACATACAAAAGGGAAAAGGGACAAGGCCAAGGCTAAAAATAAGCCTACACGAGAGGTCCCTAAGAAGAGTGGGAAAAATGAAGTTAAAAGCAATTTTTTTAGAAAATTAGGTCCGTGAGAACTCAATGTTCATTCCATAGAGTTCAAATGCTTCATAAGCATCACAAATTCTCTCTCATTGCTTTAATGGAACCTTTTTAGGATGCTAGACACATACAAAAATACAAGAGGAGATTAGGTATGCAGTGTGCTAATTACAATCAGAATGGTAAAATTTGATTGTTTGTACAGGAGCATATTCAAGTTGAGGTATTATCTAATTCTGAGAAACAACTCACAATTGAACTTTCTTTCCAAAGTGGTCAGCAAATAATTTCCACTATTATTTATACAAAATATGATTTTGTGGAAAGGTTAAGTTTGTGGGATGATATTTCTTCGTTGAGTTAGAATATAAGAATTCCCTGGCTTGTTAGGGGAGACTTCAATGTTTTCATGAATGAAGAGGAGAAGATTAGGGGACTTCCAGTTAATCCAAATTAATTTGAAGATTTTGCTTTTTTGTATCAATTCATGTGAACTATTTGGAACAACTTCAAAGGGAGTCCTTTCACCTTGTGAATTAAAGCGATGATGAGGATTCCTTTATTAAAAGGCTAGATAGGCTTGTAATCAATCAAGCTTTTCTTGGTCTTATGGGGTGTGTTGAGATGGAACATCTGGCTATGACTGGTTCTAATCATGCGCCTCATTTACTAAAATCTAGAGGTCAGACTCATTAGTTCCACAAACCTTTTGGGCTATTAATTTTTTGGACTGAAAAAAAAAAGATTTTAAGAAGGTAGTAAAGCAAAATAGGGTTTTATCAGATTCAAGTGATATCTTTATTAGTTTAAAGCAGAAAATGAAAAATACTAAATTGGCACTAGCTTTCTGGAGTAGAGAAAAGTTTGGAGATACTTTTAAGCAGTTGACTATTAGAGAGGATATAGTCCGAATTAAAGAGGATCTGTATGAGGAATTTCCCGCTGCTGCTAATACAGTTGTACTTCAAAGGGCTCGGGCTGAACTAAAATAATATATGCACTATAAAGAAGAATTTTAGAGGCATAAGCAGCTATTTAGTAGTTTACTGATAGGGATAAAAACACCAAATTCTTTTATAGCCTAGTAAATAAAAGAAGGAAGAGATTAGAGATTAACAAAATCCAGAAAAAGGATGGTTTATGGGTTTAAGGTATTGATCAAGTTGCACTAGAATGTCACCATCCAAAATCCTAAGGTCATAATGGCACCTACCTCGACCCAACCTTGGTAGGTAAGCTCAACACAAAGATAGAATAAATCGAAATGAAGATCAAATAATGAACTAAAAACTCAAGACTTTAGAATAAAGTCTAACCAACCATAATATAAACTCAATATCTGGATGTACATTCAAAATCCCAAGAAATAGTGTCATGAGTTAGAGCGACTCTAAAAACTGATGTCGAATACTAGTACATAAGTATCTGCCTCTGAAATAAAGTAAAAACATAAATATGATAGATAAAGTCGAGAACATGCTCCGGGTATGCTACGAGCATGCTTAACTTGGAGCATATTAGGAGGGGTTTTCACGTATGGGTGATAGCTTGGATCTCTTAGGAAGCTATTGAGCAACAAATACAAAAGGCCATGGGCGATCAAGATGCTATTTAGGCAATCAAGAAGGGTCCTTGTGGGTTATTTCCTAAATAGCCACTTTTGGGCTATTTTTGTAATAGGTTATTTGTGTAAAGATAAGAACTATAAATAGTTGCCTTAGCCATTTTCATTCTTAGACTTTGATGATTGAAAATTGAACTCCTTTAAGAGTGTAGAGTGGAATTCTTTTTGTGTAGCTATAGTATTAGTGAGATTAGTTGATGGGTGGTGGATTCTCATTAATTGATTGAAAACTATTTTACCTTGATTTCATATTAAGTTGCTCATTTGTGGATTTCAATTGGGTTTCTCTTTCATTGAATTCAAGTCTCTTTTTCCCTTATTTTAATTGTTGTTCAAATGAGCCTTTCTTTCTTCACTTCTCATCTCTTATTTGTCAACTATCTTTTAATTTGTGTTGTTTAATTCCATATTTCCAATATCGATTCTAGTTGTTCTATTAGGATCGTTATTATTTTGGTATCAGAGTGTCACGCCTCGTATTCCAACGGGGCGGACTGGCACCCGAAGCCGTTAAGGCCCGAGAAAACCAACCTTCATTCATCTACACTCATATGCATCTCACTCAATGAACAACACTTATAGATACAAGAGGTCAAAGATGGAAGTCATGGAAAGATATTCATATAGATGTGAAACTTGGCCGTTAGGGCCATTGCATCAAAAGCATACATTTCTTACATTCCTTCATTCGTCCCACAATGTCTACAAAGCCTCTAGCAGATACAAAACCAAACCTAAAGCCGGGACAAGTCCCTGCTTTATACAATCCTTTATACATTACCAAAACAATTGTACATAATGACTCGAAAAGCCCCGAATCGATCTGGAGCTCACCAATAGTCTGCGGATGACTCGTAGCCTACTGTAGAGGTCTACTAGCACCTTTGCCTGCAACAAGTAAGGTAAGTCCCCCAAGGGACGTCAGTACGAATGAATGTACTGAGTATGTAAGGCTATAAGAAACTGCATGATACATAAGTACTTCAATGGAATCAAATATAAGAGAATAATCAATATGGATAACCCACCGTTCTGTATGTTTGGAACCATGTACATTGCATTCATTACTTTCTTTGCTTTTACGTTCATTCATTATCATTCATCAGTATCATTCATATAGTATGCCCGAGCCCAACTGATCAGTGGGAAATAACATTGGAATCATAAATTAATAATATATCGGGATTAACCCATGCTAGGCTTTTATTTTGCCCCTGGGATGCCACCCGTGACATTGGGATTAACCCATGCTAGGTGTTCTTTTCACCCCTGGGACAGACAACAAACAACTATGCATTACTTCATTTCTTTACTTCTGTGAGCTTGATACATTGGTAGTCATAACATTATTGGAGCTTTGAAACATTAGTCAATGAATAAGAGACATGTGAATCACAATTGTTCAATGAATAAGAAACATGTGAATAACACTATATGACAACCTGAGGTGTGATACTTTAGAACCTTTCGGAATGAAACAAGTACGGTAACAATGAGAATAATAGGTGCTGGCAAAGGATATGGAAAGAGTAACCTTACATACCTTATATTTCCAATATGAATACACAATCCTATATGTGAATACAATAATCCAGCTCCTTCCTTACGTTTTACTCTACAACACAAGTACATAACGGAATTCACGTTAACAACTAACTACATTACAAGTGCATAAGACGACAATGAGCTACATGACTGCCATATAAGGTCGTTTCATCCTTCTACAATACAATATACTGCATCACCACACCAATACCACCACAACACTCCACATATTAACCAAGACATCATAAAGCGATAGCATTTCACACCAAAGTTATACTTTACACTTCCCCTTTAACACTACGTCACCTTTACTCCATCAAGTCACTTAAATACCTTTCACAATAACACATTAACAACAATCCATAATTGATATAATCCAACATGCCTCCGAATGACTCCTTAAAGCCATTCAAAGGGTACCATAAGTTGATAATTGCATCCAAAAAGGGTATAGGGGTCTTGGGGGGTCAAAGAGATGCAAAAACAATCAAAACAGAGTTCTAAACTGACCTGCGAAGCCACCTACACCCACAGGTGACCATTGGCCCTGTCCAGGGCCACCTGTGTTGTCATCTGCGCCCGTAGGTGCCCCGTTCGCGAGGGCGGGTGCCCGTTTCAGCCAAAATGGGTCTCTTTTGGGTCCTTTTTTGTAATAAATGGTCCATGACCATAAGTAAGCTTATATTTTCATATTTTATGTTAACTTGGATGCCAACAAACAATCATGGTTTCACAACGCACATAAACATCACAAGACCACATTTTTCCCTTCAATATGCCACCGGTTCCATGTATAATTTCACAATAACAATTCCAAATGTTATACATAAAGAGGAAGAAAGTTAGGGACATAAACACATCTTACATGTTGATATTTAATCCATCAAATTCACTTCCTTCAAGACCACAAGTCTCCTTTCAAGTTTATAAGACAAAACCCTTTACCGATTAAGCAAAAGTAGACTGTTTCACACATAGTGGACTGTTCAACACTTTGTCAACATAACCAACATGATTTACACACCATATTATGAATATAATATTCTAAATCATGAGAGTAATCACTTACCAAAGCTTGCAAAAGGATGATCTTGTCCAAAGGAAATGGTTGCTTAGGGTTTGGATTAGGAGAAAATATTGTAGAAAAATCTAGAATTGGCATGTGTCTCTTGGTGAATAAAATCTGATTTTTGTTGCCTTTTATAGTCCCTTGGTGGTCATCCTTAGCCACTTTTGATCAATAATTCAGGTGTTGACTTGGTCAAAAGATGAATGGGTCATTTTCCCTTTTTGGGCCATGTCTTTTACTTAATTGTTGGGCCTCAATTGAGCCCATTAACATGGAATTAATTCAGCCCAAGAATTTTAGTGATTAATCCTCCAATTATCTCAAGTTTAAATAATTCCATAAATGTTACGGTAATCAATTAGGTTCGAAAATGTACGGGGTGTTACACAGAGCTTAGGTTTTAAGAGTTGATCTTTCAATTCTTAAGTCCTAAGTTCATAAATTTAATAATTAAAAAAAAGTTGGGTCAAAATTATGAAAATAAAAAAAATTGTTTGATTTGTGTTTTTGTTTGAGTTTCCAAACTAGATTCGTGTTTCTCTAGTGTTTAGGGGTCTAGATCTAAAATTCGGGTTGATTTGGAGGTGTTTCAAAATTTCACCATTGTCAAGCTTGAATAAAACTTGAAGAAGGTGTAGTGAATTTGTTATTTGACGCTAAATTAGAGCTTGAAAAGCATCGGGATTTGTTATCCATAGCAAGAGGAATCTAAATCTTGAATTTTGTGGAATTTGTAGCTAAAATGAAGAAGTTATGACAATTTAAAGTTCACCTTGTTCTTGGTGCTCTTCATAGTTTGAAGATGGTGGAAATGAGTTTATTTTTGGCTTGGAATTGAGGGCTAACAATCATTGAGGTTTGTTCGTGGTGTTGAAAGGAGCTCGTGTTTACAATTCCATGAAAATTGGAGTTAAATCGAGTGAGTTATGAATTTTTAAAGTTCATCAATGTTCATAGTATTCTTCATGAAATTAATATATGTTGTTGAGGAAGAATCTTCAAAAAGGTATTGTTTAATCCAAAAAGAAAGGAAGGAGGAAGTGTTAAGGTGTTTGTGGGCCAAAGGAGTACAAAAATATCTTAAAAATTGAGCAAAAAAAGGGATTTTCCAGCTTTTTTCCTCATCCCAAAAGGATGCTACCAGCTGTCCCACGCTCATCAGTTTTAGACGCCCAGTAAATGCGCTCCACAACAGCTCCAGTCGTGCAACGAGCCTTGATCCACATTGACCAACGGCTCCCGCATCATTACCGATGGAAAAATGGCTTCCTCCCCAAGCCATGGCTTCAACGACCCTCTAGGCGGCTCCAGAGCAACCAGAAATGGCTCCAGCACTGTTTTAAGGGAATTTTAAGCTATTTTCTTTAATTTTGAAGAATTTCAAGCTTTTCTCCATGAATTTCAACCAAATTTCTTCCCAAATATTTTTAGTCCAAATCTTGGTGAATTAGTTTCTTTTTCATTAATTCTACCGTCTTATACTTGATTTTAATTAGTCGATTACCCTATTAAATATTATCAAGTTCTTTGAGTCCGATTTTTTCCTTGTGCTTTTATAGTTTTATTTTGTTGTTAATTTTCTTGATTCAAGTCCGTTAGTTTAATTGAGTCGTCCATTCTTCTTTGAAAAATAATCTATTTTTCCACAAATAATAAATGACCTTATGAATTGATTGGACAAAGGAAGTTCTCTATCAACTTTGAAAAGACCCTTTAGGTGAGTTGAGAGTTTCCACATGTGAGAGGCGTGAGGAATTTTTCTACTGACTTTTTTGTTGAGTTTTGCAAGTAGGATGGAAAGATCAATAGGCCATGAAAGTAAAGTGAACTCAATGTTTCTCTAACATGCCCTAATGAAGTAGATGCAAGTGAAACCATTACCGAGTTGAGGAAAGATTGTGCTTCATTGAGGGAAGAGTTGGATGATTTCTTTAATTATTTCTTAAGACAACTTGAAAGGATCAAATCAATATTCCAAAAGAGGAAGCTACTCATTAAGAAGGTGAACCTTAGGAGTTACTTTTAGAGGCAAAGCTGCTACTTCTTATGAGGTTGGTGCTAAGGAGTTGAACATGCAAATCAACACATCCACTCCTTATGCACCAAAGTGTAAGCTAGAGTTGAAGGGATCTCCAAACCCTTCAAAATGGATCCTTGACACTTGTCTGAACTCCAATAAAATTGAGAGACAAAAGATCGAGAGAAGTAAGAGTATGATATGTGACAACTCTAGAGTAGAAAAAGGAAAGGTTTTATAGAGTGATGTGAGAGAGTTTTTACAATCTTATACTAGATTTTGTAACCTCTTCCTTTTCTAGTTTTCTTGATTCTGTGTAGGTATCCTTGGAAATAAGCTAAATGAGGCACCTCGATCAATGAAGAGTCATGAGGTGCTAGAAATCTTCCCAAAGGAGAAAATGTGCAATAAAGTTGTAAAGCAAGGTGAATGCAATCCTTCCTATAAGCTACAAGGTAACAAAGCTAAACCTTACATTTTATCGAAAGTAGAAGATCTTTATGTGGATAGTAGCCAATTAAGTGTAAGTGATGACTTGTATATGTGTGAAATTAAAGATCCTTTTCCTTGTGATGATCTTGATGGCACCTTGTTGCATGATGATAATGCCATTTATGTGAGTGCCCAAACACTAGTTGATCCTATAGATGACCGAATTAATTATTCTAGTAAGATCAATTTGAGTCCACCTAGTGTTAACACTTATGGCTTGAGTGAAAATGTATTGTCATGTAATAGGGGTAATCAAATGCTAGTTGGCTATAATGGTGCCAATCATGTGAATGATTCTTTTGAGCTTGACATATTACAAATTAGTGTTAATGTACTGACCCAATTCGTTGTTACATTGAAATGAGGAGTAGATCCTTTGCTAGTTTTTCCATTGGACCAAATTTTGAAAATTCAAAATTAGCCTAGTCTTAGGTGTATTTTGGAGGTATGATAGTCCAAGATAATTTGGTGGTAATATAAGCATTGGTGGGGGTGTTTGATTTGATTTTGATATAGAGGATGAGTTTAGAAAGTCATAGCAACTTTTGGTAGGTAAAAGAGATATATAGAACTCCAGTTATAGAGTTTACAGTAAAAGGGTTGGTTTGCATTGCCGTATTTTGAGGTGTGTGTTGTAAAATAAACTGGTTTGAGAAGAAGCCTCGAGTTTCTTCCTTGGGACCACTGCAGTGGTAAAAAGAACCACTGCAATAGTAAAAGTACCACCGCAGCACTGACCTTAATTATATTGCGAGCCGTTGCAATGGTAACTTCACCGCCGTAGCGGTAAAAAAACAATTTCCAGCTTTTTAAAAACCTCAAACACGTTATTCATTCCAATTTTCTAAAAAATGAACACGAGCTCTGAGGAAGGCAATTTTCTGCAAATTTTAGGAGTTTTCATCTTTGGAGGTAAGGTTCCTTAACGTTCTAAACTTGAATTACTTCCTAGAAATTGTTAGAAATCGCTAAAGCATGTTCATGGTAGAAATTGGGGTTTAGCCCTAATTTATGAATTGAATACAAATTTATAGGAATATGTGTAAAATTAGTTGTTAATGATCCTAAGGTATTAAGAAACTCTATTTGGAGTATAATTATGGTTGTTCATGCTAAATAAAGTAGAATTCATGGAGTGTAAAGGGTAGAAAACCCTAGGGTGATGAACTAGGACAAATTTATGGTTGAAATTGATGGTTAGAAAGGATAAAATAATTGAAATGGGTGTGTAAATTTATTGTTATTGATCAATAAAGGGTTGAAAGAGAAAAGAAAGGCAAACTTGTGGCCTTGAAGTGATTCAAGCAGGCATTGAGGTGGGTTACAATTTATTTGTAGTAATTAGACTTGCTTGACTCTCTGTTTATACATAAATTGGATATTTGTAATTGATTTTTAGGTACTACTTTTTATTATTGACTGCATTTACATATTCATACATGTTGATGCTGATTTGTGATAGTGTTGTGAAGATGAGTTGATGATATTGATTATATAATGATGTTGATGAGGATGAGTTGATGATAATGATGCCGGTAATAATATTATTGTGAAATGTTTGATGTTGATGGTATTGAAAGAGAAAGAGATGATAAGTACATCTTGCATACATACATTTATCATATGCATTTGAATGTACACTTATACTTATATGTCGTTGTGTAACTTGTGATAAATTTGACTAAGTGTAAAAGGTGTAACTATGAGCTTGTATTCTCTCTGAAGTGAAGTTTCATAATTTGTACTTGGTTTTCATTAGTTATAAGTTCTATTGTGATCATTGTTGCTTATATTTGGTTTGCTTATTTTTATGGTGTTGGGTTGAGTGGTCCTATGATGCCTACCAGTACTTGTTGATGTACTGATGCTACCTGTGTTATTCCTTTTGTTGAGTGCAGAGCGTGTTCCAACATTTAAGACGAGACCTCAACTCTAGCCAGCAGTTCTGGACTTTGATTTAAGGATGAGCACCATGATCGGGAAACCGTTGAATCATCTTGCTTTTGTTCATGTCCCTTGTTTTGGGACTAAGACATTATCATATTTCTTTAATCTTTCTGGATAATTCTTACTTATAGTTTTTTGGATATTCTTAGTGTTCTTGTACGGTGACTTTAGTTCCAGGGGTTGTACTAGATAGAGAATTTCCACACTCTATTTTAGTCATGATGTTTTCTTAGGTTGAAACTTTAAATCTTTAAATGAAAGTTTAAATTTAATGGTTTGATAATAATAAGGTTAATGGAAAGTGAAGTGGTGACTAGTTGACTTGGTTGACAAGGGTTGGTTTAGATGGTTCTCCCGCCATAATTGTAAGGTGAGTATCAATCATGACCATTTGAGTAGTGACAAAGATGGTACGAGAGCACTGGGTTCGTAGTTCTCGTCGTACAAGAATAGTTCTAGTAGAGTCTTATGGAACAGTATGAAGATGTATGTACTTTTCTTCGAGTATCTACTGGGCTTTAGAAAAGAAAATTCCTTTCTTTTTTCCTTTCATTCTATTACTTGATTCCAATTGGTGTCTGGTGATCCAAATTGGTATCCAACTCATTCGCTCTTGTTTTAAAGTTGGTGAATACTTATTCCGCTAGAGCAGCCGCAACCTCACCAACAACAGTACCTACACTAGCCGTTGAGGCTACAGTTTGGGGTAGGCCTCGAGTAAGGGGAAGGGCAAGGAGAGAAAGAGGAGGGGCAATACATGTTAGGGGTAGAGCTTAAGCAGTCGGAGGACCAGCTAGACAGAGAGCACCATCCTCTCCCCCTCAGTAGTATGCTCAGGAGTTAGCTCAAAATGAGGATTTGGTAGTTGAGGAAGAAGAAGTAGTGGTCCCTGAAAATGTAGTGCCTGTACAAATGGCACAACCCAAGTGCCTATGTCTGTCGAATTGATTCAACAGGTGTTGGGGTTTCTAAGCAGCTTGGCTGGCGCCGATAATAATCCAGTTATTCCTTCATTTTCGTCTCCTGCCTTACTGTATGTAGTTGTTGTGGTGCCTAGGATTGGTGAGGGCTCTGAGACTAGAGTTTTTCCTTGCTAGGTATTGGGACTGGTGATGATTGATGATGAACATGGACTGTTCTGCAAGTTATAAAGATGAAACCTTTAGTGTTTCAGGGTATAGAGTCTGAAGATGCTTTTCAGTTTTTGATAGATTGTCATGAACGTCTGCATAAGATGGGTATTGTTGAAAGGTACGGTGTAGAATTTGTTTCTTTTTAGTTGTAGGCCGAAGACAAGCAATGGAGGAGGTCCTTTTTTGAGTGTAGGGATGCCTTACATCCACTTACTTATGCATAATTTCAGAATGTATTTATTAAGAAATATGTTCCCCGTACTTATCATAATCAGAAGAAAGATGAGTTCTTAAGGTTAGAGAAGGGTGATATGACTGTGGCGGCCTATGAGGCCAAGTTTTGTACACTGTCCTATTATGCACTACAGTTGATTACTACAGAGGAAGAATGGATTACTTTGAAAAAGGTTTGCATTCAGGGATTCAGATGGTTACCTTGTCAGTGGCGGCTTTGGGTAAGTCTTTCTAAGATGTGGTTGAGTTTTCTAAGAAGGCTGAAGCTATTGGGAAATAAGAAGAGGTGAATGTGGAGGAAAAAAAGGCCCGAAAATCTGGATAGTTCAGTGGTACTTATTCGAGAGGTCGTGGTTCTCAGGGTCCTTCTTCTCGGCCCTATCACTCAGCCATGCTTGTGTCCATAGGGGGCCCATCTGGGGTCAGTTATCAGCCTTCATAGGCAGGCAACTAAAAACCTTCATCCTCTTCAGTTCAGAGACCTGCCTTGGGCATCAGGTGCCATGAGTGTGGAGGTTTGGGTCATATAAGAAGGTATTGTCCTAATTTCTTCTCTATAGGTTAGTTGACTTAACAACCAACTTCTAGTACTCTAGCTCCAGCTGGTCATGATGGTGGAGGAAATGGTAGAGGTCATCCCCAAGGTACGCGTGGTGGCTAGGTTATAGGGAGGGGTGGCTACCAAGCTCACTAAGGTGGAGGACAGGTTGGTAGAGGTGGTGTTCAGGCTGGTAGAGATGGCGTTTAGGGTGGTGATAAGACCCAACTTTATGTTGTTCTGGCTTATCTTAAAGTGAAATCTTCTAATGTTATGATCACAGGTACTATGGCTTCTTTATTGTTTGATCTCGGGTCTACTTTTTCCTATATGTCTGTGAAATTTGCTTTGGGTTGGGACTTAGACTATGAATTGCTTGATACTCCTATTGTATGTGTGTACACAAGTTGGGGTGTCTGTATATGTTGATTAGGTTTATTAAGCATGTCCTGTGATATTTATGGGGTACAAAACTTTGGCAGACTTAGTAAGTTAAGATATAGTGGAGTTCAATATTATCTTGGGAACGAGTTGGTTGTCTCCTTATCGTGCCATTCTTGATTGTTATGCTAAGACTGTCACTGTAGCAATGCCCAGGATGGAAAAATTAGAGTCCGAGGGTACTTTTAAGCCTACTCATGTGAGGATTATGTCAACTATTCATGCCCAAAAGTTAGTGAAGAGGGGGTTTAAGGCGTTTTAGACCATCTTTGAGAAGAAATTTCTGTGGTTTCTCCTATATCTTCGGTCCCAGTTGTTTTTGAATTCTTAGAAGTATTTCCTGATGACCTTCTTAGTGTGCCTCAGGACCACGAGTTTGACTTCTATATAGACTTAGAGCTGGGAACTCGCCCCATCTCTATCCCTTCTTATCGTATGGCACCAACAGAGTTAAGGGAATTGAAATCCCAGTTGCAAGAATTGTTTGAGAAGAGATTTATTTTCCCAAGTGGTTCACCTTGGGGTGCTCCCATTTTTTTTGTAAAAAAGAAAGATGGTAGTATGTGGATGTGTATAGACTACCATCAGTTGAACAAGGTGACTATTCGCAACAAGTACCCTTTGCCTAGGATAAATGATCTATTTGACCAGTTGCAGGGTTCTACAGTGTTCTCTAAAATTTATTTTGAGTTCATTTTACCATCAGCTTAAGATTATGGATGAGGACGTCCCAAAGACTGCTTTTCAAACTCGTTATAGGCATTACGAGCTTATAGTTATGTCTTTTGGTTTGACCAATGCCCCAACTTTTTTTATGAGTCTGATGAATGGGGTTTTTAAGTCATTCCTGGATTCTTTCATCATTATTTTCATTGATGACATTCTAGTTTACTCCAAGAGTAAAGAAGATCATAAAGCTCATTTGCGTACGGTATTGGGGTTTCTTAAAGAGAAGCAACTATATGGTAAATATTCCAAGTGTGAGTTCTGGTTGTTTTCAGTGTCCTTCTTGGGGCACATGATATCTAAGAAATGGGTTATAGTAGACCCACAAGAAATTAAAGTTGTTAAGAATTGGGCTACACCGACAAATGTGACAAAAATTTATAGTTTTGTGGGGTTTGCCAGTTACTACTATCGATTTGGAAAGGGGTTTGCTGTTATTGCTTTGTATATGACCCGCCTGACTCAGAAAGAAGTTCCATTTGTATGGGATGACAAGTGTGAGGAGAATTTCCAAACTCTCAAAACTTTGCTAACTTCAGCCCCAATTCTCACCTTACTTGTTGAAGGTAAAGATTTCATTGCGTTTTGTGATGCCTCATGGTTGGGTTTAGGTGCTATTTTAATGCAGGGATAGAATGTCATTACATATGCTTTGAGGCAACTGAATTCTTATGAGAAAAACTATCCCACCCATGACTTGGATGCCTAGTGGCACCTTCCAAAAGATGTCAGAATTGTCCAGGTTAAATATGAGCATCGAAAACCTAGTGGTACATTCCAAAGGATGCCCATTCTGGAATGGAAGTGGGAAAGAATAACCATGGACTTCGTGATGGGTCTTTTTAAGACCTTGAGGTAGTGTGACTCTATATGGGTTATCGTCTATTGGTTGACCAAGTAGGCTCATTTCATCCCAGTAAGAGTGAATTATAATGGGGCTAAATTGGCCAAGATTTATGTGAAGAAAATTGTAAGGCTCCATGGGGTACTTGTTTCTATTGTGTCAGACAGAGGTACTCAGTTCACCTCTACTTTTTGGGAGAAGTTTCAGTTAGGGTTGGGTTTGAGATTGTACCTAAGTACAACTTTTCATCCACAGACCGATGGACAGTCATAACAAACGATCCAAGTGCTTGAAGATATGCTTCGGGTTTGCGTAATGGATTTCTAGTGTCAATGGGACCAGTACTTACCTTTGAGTGAGTTTTCCTACAACAATAGCTACCACTCCAGTATTGACATGGTTTCTTTTGAAGCCTTGTATGGTAAAAGATATAGGTCACTGATATAATGGTTTGATGCATTTGAGATGAGGCCTTGTGGTACGAATATGCTCAAGGATTTGATGGAAAAGGTAAGGTTTGTACAAGAAAAGCTAGTAGTAGCTTAGAGCAGACAAAAAAAGTATACAGATAATAAGGTAAGAGATATAAAGTTTGAGATAGGTGAGAAGGTGATTTTGAAAGTGTCACCCATGAAGGGTATAATGTGTTTTGGTAAGAAAGGCAAGTTGATTTCAAGATACACCGGACCCTTTAAGGGTTTGAAATAAGTTTGGTCAGTAGACTATAAGTTGTCCTTGCCTCCAAGCTTGTCTAGGATTCACCTGTTATTCCACGTATCCATGCTTAAGAAGTACCACAGTGATAGGGATTACATCATTCCTTGGGACTTTGAGTTATTTTATAAGGAGCATTCTTACGAAGAGGAACCAATTGCTATATTGGACCGAGATGTGAGAAAATTGAGAACCAGAGTCATTCCATCTATAAAATTTAATAGAGGAACCATCCGATTGAGGAAGCAACTTGAGAGACGGAGGAGTATATGCGCAAGCGATATTCACATTTGTTCATAGACTAAGGTAATTACTCTTGCTATAGTTGTGATTTTTTAGGATAGTTTTTGTTCGGGGATGAACGAGTGGTAAATTGATATCTAATGTAATGATCCAAGTCATTGTTACATTGAAATGAGGAGTAGAACCTTTGAGAGTTTTTCCCTTAGACAATTTTTTAAAAATTTAGAACTGGCCTAGTCTTTGGCGTATTTGAGGGGTATGATAGTCTAAGGAAATCTGGTAGTAATGTGAGCATTTGTGGGAGTTTTTGACTTTATTTGGATATAGAGAATGATTTTAGGAAATTGTAGCAACTTCTGGTACGTAAAATGGATCAATAAAACTCCGCTTATAAAGTTTACCGTGAAAGAGTTGGTTCGTGTTGTCGTATTTTGAGGTGTGTGTTCTAAACTAGTCTGGTTTGAGGAAAGGCCTCGAGTTTCTTCCTTGAGACCATTGCAACGATTAAAAGAATTGCTACAGTGGTAACTTTACCGCCAAAGTGGTAAATATGCAGTTTCCAGCTTTTTGAAAACCAGAAATACATTTTTCATTCTTATTTTCTAAAAAATGAA
The DNA here is from genome assembly GCA_031232105.1 of Capsicum rhomboideum. NCBI lineage: Eukaryota > Viridiplantae > Streptophyta > Magnoliopsida > Solanales > Solanaceae > Capsicum > Capsicum rhomboideum. Next base: position 87,412,203 of record CP124719.1, on the reverse strand, counting down.
TAAGGGCTCTGGGAAAGGTGATTTTTCTGCAAATTTTAGGGGTTTTCATTTTTGGAGGTAAGGTTCTTTAACGTTCTAAACTTGAATTACTTCTTAAAAATTGTTAGAAACCGCTAAATCATTTTCTTAGTAGAAATTGGGGTTTAGTCCATATTTATGAACTGTATACAAATTGATGATAATGTGTGTAAAATCCATTGTTAATGATCTTAGGGTGTTAGAAAATACTATTTGGAGTAGAATTATGATTGTTTATGCTAAATAAAGTAGAATTCATGGGGTGTAAAAGGTAGAAAAAAATCTAAGGTGATGAACTAGGGCAAGTTTATGGTTAAAATTGAACGTTATTAATTCCCAATGGTTAGAAAGGATGAAATAATAGAAATGGGTGAGTAAATTTGTTGTTATAGATCAAGAAAGGGTCAAAAGAGAAAGGAAAGGCAAACTTATGGCCTTGAAGTGATTCAAGCAGGCATTGAGGTAGGTTACGATTTATTTGTAGCAACTGGACTTGCTTGACTCTGTGCTTATACGTAAATTAAATATTTGTAATTACTTTAGGGCACTACTTACGATTATTAACTGCATTTGCATATTCATACATATTGATGATGATTTGTGATGGTGTTGTGAAGATGAGTTAATGATATTAATCATGATAGTGAGATCAAGATGATGATGATATTGATAATGATGTTGATGAGGATAAGTTGATGATAATGATGCCGGTAATGAGATCATTGTGAAATGATTGATGTCGATGGTATTGAGAAGAGAAAAAGATGATACGTAAATCTTACATACATACATATATAATATGCATTTGAATGTGCACTTATACTTATATGTCGTTGTGTAACTTGTGATGAATTTGACTAAGTGTAATGGGTTTAACTATGAGCTTGTATTTTCTGAAGTAATGTGTCATAATTTGTGCTTGATTGTCATTAGTTATAAGTTTTGTTGTGATCATTGTTGCTTATATTTGGTTTGCTTATTTGTATGGTGTTGGGTGGAGTCGGCCTATGATGCCTACCAGTACTTGTTGATGTACTTATGCTACCTGTGCTATTCTTTTTGTTGAGTACATAACATGTTCCAACATTTGAGATGAGACCTCAACTCTAGCTAGCAGTTCCAAACTTTGACTCAAGGGTAAGCACCATGATTGGACAGCCGTTGAATTATCTTGCTTTTGTTCATGTCCCTTGTTTTTGGGACTAAGACATTGTCAAATTTCTTTAGTATTTCTGGATAATTCTTAGTTACAGTTTTTGGATATTCTTAGTGTTCTTGTATGGTAACTTGGGGTCCCGAAATTATAATAGATAGAGAATTTCCGCACTCTATTTTAGTCATGATGTTTGCTTAGGTTGAAACTTTAACTCTTTTAATGAAAGTTTGGATTTAATGACTTGAAAATAATAAGGTTAATGGAAAGTGAAGTGGTGACTAGTTGACTTGGTTGACAAGGATTGGTTTAGATGGTTCTCCCATCATAGTTTTAGGGTGGGTGCCAATTATGACCATTTAGGTCGTGACAGTTAGTTGTGGTGATGACCAATTTTCTTATAAAGATGACCTTCTAATTGAGGAGTTGAGGAGTTGAGGAGTTCTGTGATGTGATAAATGAACCTCAATTTAGTAATGGTAATGATATAGTTGGTCATATAGTTAGTTGTGTAGGATCTTTACTTAGAGGTGATGATTCCTTAGTTGTTGATTCCATTTCTTATTCTTGTCATGAGGATCTTGAGATGGAGTATGAACTTAGGGATAATCTCTTATTCGATGATGACATGACTAGTGTGAATGATAAACATAGTGGTGTGTCTTATAATGATGACATGACTAATGTGAATAATGACATGACTCTTGAAGGCTACCGATTGTTTGAAAATACACTATACTGTGATGACACACTTTTCGATGGCAAAAATCTCTTCTTGAAAGATGATATTACATCTATTGGAAGGGATAGTGTTCAAAAGGAAGGTGAGGTATGTGCTACAATTATCCCTTTATCTTTATGTGGTCCAATTCTTGGTCAAGGCCTTAATGAGCTTGAATCAACGAGTGAACCTTCTCCTGAGAATACATTAGATGAAGTTGACTTGTGTGACACCTTTCTATATTATTTGTTTGCATATGATGATACTCATGCCTTTGAGTGGAGTATGTTATGTGAATATAACAGTGCCAATGGGGCATACGGGTGTTTGCTTACCCATTTTCATGGAATCCCTTTACGTTTGACACCGGTAATAAAATTTAATGTGGCACTTGTGATGTGTTTCTTGGTCAAGATGAAAAATGAGTAGTGACTTGGAAGAGTTCATGGATGTTCAAGACTTCTTGTCCCCTTCATAGGGTTCAACAATTTGAAGTATCGAATGGGACACTTGGGAGCATGCTTAATCTCATGAATAGAGGGAACCCAACTTCTTGGGAGAACTATTTGTTTTGGATTGAATTAGTTTCTAGTTGATTCCTCAACACCTCTAGCGGCATGACTCCATTTGTGAACTCACTTCCATGGGAAGTTGTCTTGAAAGGTAGGATAATGTGCACCTAAATTTCATGATTCCATCCTTGGGTGTTCCAACTTGTAGTGTTGCTTGCTAGCTCTCTTGAGCATATTGGTACTCTTGTATATGGTAACACTTGGATGGGGCTCATATTCTTGTTTCCTTTATTTACTACCTCTTTGCATATGATGATGTCCATGTTTGTATTGGACTTGTTTTATATAAAGGTAGGGGTCTCTTGGGTTGGTCCATTTACTTTTGTGACCAAACTATATGGGTTTTTCATATCTTTGACCCCGATAAACCCTTATGAGTGTTTGAACCAATTGTGACACCACCTTTAGTATGGTTTTATGGCAGAATAGGGAAATAATTGTGTCTTAAGACCTTTGTGGTTTCTTTATTCCATGATATTTCTCATAGCCGGATCCTTTGTACGTTGTACAATGCATTGCTCTTATTGAACACAAAGGATTCTTTGTTATATTTTAAATTTGTGCCTCCTTGGGATGATGATATTGGTGTTAACCTTTGCGCTAACCCTCATACTATGAGGATTTCTTGGTTTCTTGTCCTTCTTATGTTTTTGCAAGGTTCGTATTCGAGGATGAATCCTTTTGAAAAAGGGAAGGATGATACAAGCACGGTTAGCTTGGAGCACATTAGGAGGGGCTTCCACATATGGATGATAGCTTGGAATTAGGAGGTAGCTATTGAGAAACAAACACACAAGTCCATGGGCGATCAAGATGCTATTTAGGCAGTCAAGGCCCTTGTGGGTTATTTCCTAAATAGCCATTTTTGGGCTATTTTTGTAATAGGCTATTTGTGTAAAGACAATAACTATAAATAGTTATCTTAGCCATTTTTCATTTTTAAGACTTTGATGATTGAAAATTGAACTCCTTTGAGGGTGTAGGGTGGAATTCCTTTAGTGTAGCTATAGTGTTAGTGAGATCAGTTGATCAGTGATTGATTGAAAACTCCTTTACCTTAGTTTCATATTGAGTTGCTCATTTGTGGATTTCAATTGGGTTTCCCTTTCATTGAATTCAAGTCTCTTTCTCTCTTGGTTTAATTGTCGTTCAATTGAGCCTTTCTTTATTCACTTCTCATCTCTTATCTCAACTATCCTTTAATTTGTGTTGTTTAATTTTGTGTTTCCGATATCGATTCTAGTTGTCCTATTAGGATCGTTATCGGGACGGAGAGCTCACCATGACTTTGATAATCATGATCACTATCCGCAGGTAGCACTTATACTAGAATCTGTACCAAAAGGATACAGATAGTAGGAGTGAGTACAATCCACTTATACTTAGTAGGCATCATAGGCCAACCAAGCTAGAGTAGACAACTAAATCAAATAATGTATGCTACGAGTGAAATAAATACCCTGCAAGCAGAAAAGTCCCATACGGATCAAGTTGCAATAACTATACAATAATACAATAAATCTCAACAACAATATATACATCATGTATGAAAATATCCAAAGTGCAATATCACCCAAATGTAAGAGGGATAATGCAATGCAATATAATGATATGGAAATGGTGCAATGGCCAAATGTACTCTCTATATATACCTTCCGAGCCTAAGCTCCAGGAGAGGACCCGTGGGGGTTCGCAACCCATATACTAATCACAATCTCAATATTCGATCTTGATGACACTTCCCTCAGTCAAGTTGTTTTATAAAATGGTTCATTTTCTTTTACAAAGAATCCAAGTTTCACAATAGTACCAATTCCATGCAAATGAGAGATGAATGAGTATGCATGATCATGGAAAAATCAACAATGTATAATAATCTACTCAACAATGGTATAAATGAACCCAAGTCACCTAAATCTTAGTAAATTGGGATACAAGCCCCCTCATGGCAACACAATATATAATCAATGCAAGGTATTGACAAAATCCCCTATAAGGCCCCAACATGGGCACCACAATAGTAAAAGAACCAAATAAGACATCAATGAATTCAACACAAGCCCCTACTTGAGCATCACAATTATAATAAGCTCTCTAATCAATAATAAGGTCAATACAAGCTCCTACTCGGGCATCACAGTGATAATAAGCTCTCTAATTAATAATAAAGTCAACACAAGCTCCCACTCGAGTATCACAATGATAATAATAAACCCTAAATAATGTAAACAATGAGATTTCACCCAACTCATAGCATGCTTTACATGATAAGTTCTCTATCCAGCTAAGTATTAAAGAAAGTTAACCCATAACCTACCCCGGGGCAGCATTACAATCCCAAAAATACTCAACTCAAAGCCTTTCCTTTTCGAGCAGCCTCAGAACGCCCCAATCTATCAAAAATTAGCTTCTACATGTAAATATAAGTTGATTGATATCCATATTGGCATACTTTAGTTTAGAGTTCAAAATCACCTCGAAAATCAACCCCAAAAATAAAAAGATAGAACTTGAATTTTAATAGAAAATCACTTTACCCATAGTTTAAGAGTTTCAAATCTAAAATCTCATCGAAAATAGAGTTGAAATCAAGTTAGAAATCATCGAAATATCACTTTTTCACTTTATTAAGAAAACCCCAAGATCTCAAGTTTAAAAACCATGATTTGAAGATGATTTTGCAATATAATCAATGGTTAATGATCAAATATAAGTTTCAAATCTTACCCAATTGAAAGATGATGAAATTTCCCTTTAAATTCCCCCAAAAACGTACTCCCAAACCTTGAAAATGGTGAAAATAAAGTTTAAGGTTGAAATGAGATATTTATACTATTCACTAAATAGTACCTCTATCACAATCACGGCACTACCCTTGTGATCACGAGGGTCAATGTTGAACGCCCTTTTATATTGCTCTTCATAATCATAGGAATGGGCCACGCAATCGCGATACACAAGAAAGTTCCCCTTCGCTATTGCACCACCCCCATGCGATCATGATAAACAAAAATCCAGAGTGTTCACGATCACAACCCCAGCTACACGATCGCGATGAGTAAATATTTGGTGCACCAGCAACATCCCAAGGCTAACATCTCTTCGAATGGACCCTCGAGATGCATTTAGGACCCTATCGAAATAAACTAATAATACTACTAAGCTAATTTTGACATTCCGGACACAACAGATCCATTAGAATCACCAATGGAAGTCATCATCAACAAGTTTCACTTGAAAACCACTTTACGCCAATAAAACTAGTTTCTCGCCAAAACACTCAAAAATCATAATAGGACCTCAAAACCTGAACCAACCACGCTACTAACCCAAAATTGACATTCATGAATGGATGGAATTGAAAAAATTTTCATCCGACACTCGAATCTTAGAATGTTGACCAAAATCAACAATATCAACTTAAAGGTTTCTCTAAGTTTGAACTTGCATAAATACTCCTGAATGCTTCGAGGACTTTGCCACCCATTCTCGTAACTCACAAATGCTATATAGCGACAAAGGAGAGGGGCAAAATGGTCAAAACATAGCAAATTCTAAAAATTATCATGAGGGTTGTTACACAGAAGCGATTGCATTTTATCAACTAGTTTACAGGTGTAGGTGATGGTGGAGAGTTCTACCTAGTTAAGCATAAGTGAAGAAGGTGATTTTTGAACTAATGGTGACAATGCTAGTAGTCCTGATGTTTTTACTGGCAATTCCTACCAAGTATGCTGGGACATAGTTGGTGGAGATATTGTTGAGGTAGTAAATGCTTTTTTTGATGGTGTGACTTTACTTAAATCTATTACACATACTAATTTAGTTCTATTACCAAAGAAAGAAAAGGTTTAATCCTTTTCTGACTTGAGACCAATTAGTTTGAGTAATTTCTTATATAAAGTCATCTTAATGATCCTTCATGATAAGATAGAAGGTTTATTTCCCAAGCTCATATCACAAAATCAAATAGATTTTGTAAAAGGTAGAAGCATTACTTAAAATATATTACTTGCTCAGGAGATTATTACTGATATAAAGAAGAGGAGTAAGATTGCAAATATAGTTATTAAACTTGACATGGCTAAAGCATATGATAGTGTGGACTGGAATTTTCTGATCAAATTGTTGGAATAGAGGTGCTCTGTCCTAATAAATGGACAGGCTCATGGTTTATTTCATTCAACTAGGGGAGTAAAGCAACGGGATATTTTATCTCCAGATTTGTTTATACTTGCTGCAAAAGTGTTATTTAGGGCTCTTAATAGTTTATTTTTTCATAATGATTTCAGGAGTTTTGGAATGCCAAAGTGGAGTGAGAATATAATTCACCTTGCCTATGCTGATGACACAGTTATTTTTGCTACTACTGATAGGTTATCTTTATAATAGATTATGAAGACTCTAGGTGATTATGAGAAGCAATCAGGTCAAAAGATTAATAAGGAGAAGAGTGCTTTCTTTGTATATAACAAGGCTGTCCAGACTGATATTCAAGTAGTTGAAGAGTGTATTTGTTTTCCTAGAGGCAAGTTTCCTTTGAAATATCTAGACTGTCCAATTGGGCATGCTATAAAGAGGAAAAATTATTTTTTGAGCTATTGAAGAAAGTGCAAAACAAGTTACAACTCTCGAAAGGCTAACTTCTAGTTTTGGAGGTAAGTTTTTTCTAATTAATAATGTATTGCAGAGTATTTTCATTTATCAATTATCAACCACCATCCCTCCCAAATTTGTTATCTATGATTTACATAGAGTATTTACTAGATTCCTTTGGAATTTTAAAGAAGTTAGCAGAAACAAGCACTAGGTTGTTAGGACAGATGTTTGCTTACCCCAAAATGCGGGAGGGTTGGGATTTAGATCATTATTTGATGTGTCTAAAGCTTTGTTTGAAAAATTATGGTAGATTTTTAGAATTCAAAAATCAATGTGGACTAATTTTATATGGAATAAGTACTGCAAAAGACACAAGTCTCAAGTGGTAGAATGGAGAGGGGGTTCACAAACATGGAAGCTTATGTTACAAGCTAGGGATTACGTACATGAATAAAGAGATATGGTGGGAGCCTAAATATGGTTATTCTAGTATTTGGTTTGACAATAAGACCCAATATTATGCTCTTTATTATTACTTACTAGTGTCATTTTCTACTAATCTTATTTTGGGAGATGTGAAGCAATTCATGACTCAGGGAAGGTGGAATGTTAGCCTATTATCTCAATTATTACCTGATGACGTCTGCAATCATATTATCAATAAAATGGGAGTGGTAGAGGATACAAAAGTTTGGGACAAACCCTAGTGGATGTTACATAGTTCAGGCAGATTCACTGTTAGCATAGCTTGGAAAATAATGAGACAGCCAGGAATCATGCATGATGATTATAAGTTTATTTGGGAAAAAGGTATTCCATTTAAGGTTTCCTTTTTCGTTTGGAGATTGTGGAAGAAAAGGATACCAATTGGATATTTTCTTACAAGGACATGTCTGGTGGAGGAAGCAACTTGTTGTTGTTATGATAATTCAATTCATGAGTCTTTTGAGCATCTATTTATTACATGTCATGCAGCTGCCAGGCTTTGGACTATGTATGCTATAGTAGCATGGCTGCATGGTCCTTTCTTACAGCTAAAAGATATTGTGTATGAATGGTTGAATGCCACTTATGTTCCTAAGCTCAGGCCACTATACAATGTTGTCCCTGCTTTTATTTTATGGGAAATATGAAAGAGGCAGAACAGTATTAAACATGGGGGTAAGATGTCTACTCACAGTATGTTGATTGAGGTGAATAGAAGTCGTTGCTATTTAATAGCTATAGATATCCTTAGTTGAGGAATTTGCCTAACAATTGGCCTATGTTAATTAAATTCTATAAAGCTCATACTCATGTCATTGAGTCTAAAGTAGTGAAGTGGAAACATCCTGATGAAGAAGTCTATGTGTGCAATTCAGATGGTGCCTCAAAGGACAATCCAGGGCTAAGTGCATGTGCATTTTGTATCAAAAATAGTGAAGGAGAGTTCATCTTTGCAACATCCAGCAATTTGGGGTATTTTTCCAATCTAAAAGCTGAAACAATTGCTATGAGGATGCGACTAGAGCATTGTGTATGTAATAATTTACTTCTTGTGATTCTGGAAACATATTCTAATTCTCTATAGAGGATATTGGATGGGGATTGGGAATTCCCATGGTGCATTGCTATGGAGATTAAAAGAATTTATTTTTTGAGAGCAGTTGTTAATGTTAAATTGGAACATACACTAAGAGAAGGAAACATGCTGGCAAATTTTTTTTTCTAACCAAGTTTTCTCTTTTGTAGGTACATTAAACAAAGAATATAACACATTGCAGGATGCTCCAAATGAAGGAAGAGCAATTATATCCATGGACAAAATTAGATCATAAATTGCCAAAATAAAGAATTCAAGCTTCAATAATCAAACAATTTAAAGAAATAAAGTTTCTCAAGGTACAACATGATTGAGACAAGGTACAACATAAATGAGAAAAACAAGCAGGCACAGACCGTATCTAAAACATCATGCAACTCAATTCCACCAGATTATTGGGTCATTTTCGATATGAACTTACCTGGAAAAGTTTAAAATGGATCTATCGCTTCGTTTGGCTTAGACAGTGGTATTAGCTACTTTGTGAGCTCAACCTGTCAAGGCAGTGAAGTAAATGGATAAATTTTTAACTTATTTCAACTGATGATTTGTAAAGGAGGGAATTTTAGTACTTATGTTTGTGTTTAAAGCTCAGACTTATTGAAAAAAAGTTGAAGAAGTCTTCTATTGGAACTGATTTCATGGCATTTGTGAGACGATGTAAATGTCTTCTTTGAAATCAACGAAAATCCTTCCTTTGCTACAACTTTTGAGGTTTCTTGCATGAAGGACAGATCTATATCTTCCTTTCCTTTGTCATTCTTTCATTTCTTCACCTGGAGCTGGCTATGGCGATTGGAAGGAGATAAAGTTGAAGAGATGAAACGTGTGATGCTGGTTTTTTGTCTTCTTTTATTTTCTTTGTAGAGGTTTCTCTGCTTTCCTTTTCTAGATTTATTTGTTTTCTGTTTCTTTGTTTTTTTGCCTATGTCGGATCTTGATCTATTTGGGCCTTGACTTGATTGGGACTTTTGTGTATAGATTTTATTTTTTAATAAATGGGCCTCTTGGCTTGCTTTGATTTAAAAAAATGATGCGATAAATAAAGGTACTCATTCAAACCTTTTTACCTAACAGTTCAATGGTCAGTTATGAATTCAAAAAAAAAAATCAAAATAATTTAATTTGGATATACACTAAATGTCTTGGATGAAAAACTTGATGGAATAATTAAGGGTAGCAACAAAGAACTGGAAAAATCTGGAAAATCAAAATAGTACTCATATTGAAAAACAACATTAATCAATATACTTGACAAACACAATGAAAAAGGGGATCATCAGAACAGTAAAAGAATACCCAATTCCACAATAATTATAATATGAAGTTTAGATACTTGGCAAAAACATACCTTGATTAGAACGAGAAAGAAACCCTAACACCAATTTAACAAAGATGGCAAATTATAGTCGCAGTGAAGAGTCCAATAAGTTTGTAACCGCAAGTTTCAATTGAGAGAATGTAATTTTTTTCTTTTTTATTCAGGAGTGGGCAGATGGAGGACTGGTGGGAAAATAAGGGAAAACATAGCATGCTTTTTTAATAAAAATAGTTTAACGACAGGATATAATGTCTTTTAACAACCAAATTTTATTCCCTCGTCAATATTGAACCTGAAATTAATTTTAATGATCAAATTTTTTTTTGGTCACTATAAATATACTTATAGCAATTAGATTCATGCCTTGTTGTTAAAAAGTTGTTATTAAAAGTTTGTTTTCTTGTAGTGCTAGGTGTTTCTGATTCAGCTAAATTATTTAGGAGCCTTAGGGTAGAATTTCACCGTGAATCCTTAGTTTAGGTACTCACTCCACTCTTGGGACTTAGTCTAGGATGCTTGATAGCCTTAGGATTACTATTGGAAGTCTTAACCGAGGTTTGGAGAGTCAGTTTGCCTTAGGTTGGGTTTTTGAGGATTTTTAACTATGTTATTGACCCCCAGTTGGGTAGTCATCTTAAGTAGACATTTTATTATCTCGTTCCTTATCCACCCCGTTCTGTGTATATTTATGTGTGTGTACTCGTATTTGGCTGTCATGAAAACACTCATCCACTCTTATACTATGAGTTTGATATGGTACAGAGGGATTTTCAACTGACTTGGGTTTTATCGGACTTGTCCCACTTTTTAGCGCTCTTTGAGATTGAAAAAGCCCTATGTCACAACTTAAATTCCATCGAGTTGGACAGGCACCCGACGCCATAAAGACCCGTGAGAACCAACTTATAACATGTTCTGGTCATGTGTATAACTATGATACTCATAAATCTTTGACAAGTATGTATAAGCTATAGTGCCACAACTTTTAAGAGACCAAATATAACTGCACTTTATGCATTAGTATCCAAAGCCTCTATAAGATCAACAAACTTGATCTAGGTTAGGACAAGACCCACCATGCCCTTAATTACTAAACAATACCAAAATACATATACCAAAGACTCAGTAAAGCTCTGAATCAACCTGGAGTTTACCAACCGCAGTTGAGTATCTTATGCTCCTACCCAAGAGGTCAATTAGCTGGAGTACTTATACTTGTGGCATGGAACATAGTGTCCCTCATGAGGGATGCCAGTATAAAAGAATATACTGAATATGTAAGGCATTAAGTTACCATATGTAAAACAAGAGCTCAAATGAAATTAGCTATCAATGTATAACTGTATAGATAAGGATAAAAGACCAACTTTGCTTACATTTGTGGGATCATGTACATTACATTATTTTCTTTACTTTTCTCTTCTTTGCTTTATAAACTTTGCAAGGCATATCATACAAATGACTAGCTGATCAATGGTAATAGAGGATGAGCCATGCTAGAAATTTTAACCCATGGGATACGGTCCTCATAAATACAAAAATTGGGATTGACCTATGCGAGGCTTTTGCCCCTGGGATACCACCTATAAATACATAAATTGGGTCGACCCATGCTAGTCCTTTTCCCTTAGGATACCACCTGTAATTATATGAGTTCACTTTACCTTATTTCTTTAATCTTTGAGATTATTCTTTTGGTGTTCATAACATAATTGATCTTTGGGACTATAGAATAGTAGTATGGATATTGAATAATCAAACAATGATATAGAAACCAAATGTAACATCAATATAATACTTAGGAACTTATATTACTCAATAAACCTCATTTGACTTAGAGGAAAACTCATAAAACATGTTGCTGAGAATATCTTTTTCATACTAGCACTTTGGAGAACAAACCCACAAATTTAGAGTAATGAACACATATTGAAGTAGTTTGACATTCTAAGGAGTGGGAAAAATATCTTTAGCTACATTGGAGATCGTACGTTGTCACCTTTACTAGGAAGGGCACTTAGGAAGTTCTTTTTGTTAGCAGTAACACAAGTATGAAATTTCATGCAAAAGAATGTGAAATCAAATAGCCTTACATAACTTGTTTATGTTTTCTTTCCAATACAACTACCACGATTCAACCTCCCTTTTAAGGCGTTAATCTACAAGAAAATAAGTGGTAAAGCTAGTATTAATAGCCAATCAATCAATTTAGGCTATTTGATTTCACCAAAATAGGAGCCAGGCAGTAGCCCTTGAATAAATGGTGTATCATTACCCCCTGCGTTTCCACATCAATACAACTCATACACAACCATCCTATAAGATTAGCTACTGCCTCCCAACACAATACATCTAAAATAGCCATTAAACAGTCCCAAAATTTCCATTATACAATAGTAAAATATGAACACATGGCTTACCATCATTGTCCAATGAATTTCCAATAAAATCACATCCATAATCCCTTACCCAATTTTATATAAAAAGAGGGATCGATTAAATGGGATAGAAGCATACCTATATTTCTGAAATTTATTCCCTTATTTTATACTCTTTCAAAAACTTAAACTTTTCTTTAACTTGAACCAAAGAAGAGGAGGAATCCTTTAGAAATTAATGGAAATTAGGGCTGCCAAACTTGGAAAGGGATATCCTTCGCTCTAAACATAAAGAACATAGTTCCATAACCTTCCATGGCTGATTAAGTTAAACACCTGAATTATTTTACTTACCTTGGCATGTGAAAAGAAAGAGAGCCTTAAGAACCCTAGAGGAATATAGGGGCTATTGTTTGAAGCCAAGAGAGAGCTTGAGAGAAACTTAATAGGAGCTGAATATTGTATGTTAAAATGAAGAGAAAAATCAGCTCATCTTGATCTTATAATTCCCCTTTTTAGCCGCTTCTTTTTTGCTCATTCTGGACCACAATTTGGTCAAGTAGGTGATGCACCTACTTGACCATTTTAAGCTGGTCAAAAGTCCAACTAGGTGATGCACCTACTTGTCTTATTTTAAGCTTCTCCCTTATGTGGGCTTACAAATATTGGGCCTTGGGCAAATTGGTGTTTTGGGCTGCCCATCCTTTCCTTTTCTTTTACTTAATTTTGGGCAAGATTTTCAAGTTGGTGATGGGTGTACTTGGCCCTATAAGCTGGTCAAAATAGTCTTAGTAGGTGATGCACCTACTTGTCACCTACTAGCTTAATTTAAGTAAAGCAAGCACCTCACTTATTTTATTCCACTTTCCAAATCTTAATCCTTTTTATTTTAACTTAACACTTATATACACTTGGCCGCTTTAAACCTTAAGGTTATACAACCTCACTATCTCGCGTTTAAATACTTTCGTCGTGGTTAACTTGGTTGTATGCATACTGAAATATTTGGGGTGTTAAAGTATCCTTTAAATCCATTTTAAACCATCCTAATTACTTAAGAAACTTGGTCCCTTACCTATTCAACAAGGCTACCTCAAGTTCCATATAAATAGAACTAGTATAAGTAGAATAAGGGGTGTTGCATCCTCCCCCCTTAGGAACATTCGTCCTCGAATGTTAGCACAATGAACTACACCAAACAAATTCAAGCCTAAATTAAGTTCTTCTATTAGCCATATAATACACATAGACTTATACTGTCACGACCCAAATCAGTCGAGAGTGGCACCCATACTACTCATCCGGTGGGAGAACCAACTACCCCAAAAACTAAACCCATGATCAACACTTAAAGGAAATAAATAGAACTAATCCATCAATTAAATATCAAGTCTAAAAACAAAACATAAGTACAACTTAAAGATGGAACATTGTACTTAACCAAAAACCATCCCTAGGGCCCGAAAGTCGTCCATACCAAAACTACTAAAGATTGCGAAGAAGGGGATGCAACCCAAAAACTAAAATGAAAAGCATAAGTCCAGAAATAAAGACTCAATCATTCAAGAAGGATTCATGGTAGCTCGAAACATGCTGCTAGCCCTTGAATCCGAAGTCCAACGCTAGAATTCACAAGTGAGGTCTTGTAGGAGCCGCTGGAATATGCGCTGCACTCAACAAAAGTAAGAGCAGGTGTAGTAGCAACATACAAGAAAACAACAGTGTACTGATTGGGTCATTTGGCCAACCTAAGATGAGAATATGAGCACTTAAACTAAAACATAGTACAACAAGTTAATACATGCTCAATCAACCTACACCTAGCACAACAAACATCAAATAAGCAATTTAGAGTTACAAGAAATCAGTCAATACATTTATAGCCAAGTAAAGTTCAGTCAAGCCAAGTCAAACAAGTCAAGACAAGTTAAGCAATTATCAAGCATATATAATTATATTCCCCGGTTCACTCATGGAACCGTCAAACTCACTATGGGTATCATAACCACCCTCTAGCCATGACCTGCAGGGAAAAAATTCCATTCATGTACCTAAATCCCTGACATGAGTGTATGCTAGCCTTATTCCACCAACAAGCCGTGAGAACGTCCCAAATACCAAGACATTCCACATCTAACAATAAGGTAGGTATCTAGAAATACATGAAAATATATAATTAATGAAATGACCTACCACATTGGGAATTATAACTCACACCCAACCCCTAAGGCCAAGTTCATGATCATTCCCTCCCCGTTCTAGGGCTTTTTCTACCGTAATTCACCGAAAACTACTAATTCCATGGATTAATTAGTGAATTAACATAATGCAAGGGTAAATTAACCATTAATAATCAAAACCCATTAACTTTATACCTAATTTACTCCCTTGCTAGAAAATGACTAAAATCTTCCCTAAACCCTCGTTGAACTCCGTAAATTAGCAATTCTAAGGCTAAATTATCAATTACTAGTTAACGAGGCTGAAATCCTTACCTTAACAAAGCCAAACAATGATAATCTGGTGAAAATTGCCTCTCCCTTGCCCCAAAATGTGTTTTAGAAAAATAAACTATTTTGGGGAATTTTTAAAATAAATCTGCGACTTCGATCCCTATAGCGACACATGTCGCTATAGCGGGATTTTTTCCGCAATAGCGACATGCACGTCACTATAGCGGGATTTTTTCCGCAATAGCGACATGCACGTCACTATAGAAATGTCGATGGGATAGAAAGTTTAGTGTCATCCAAAAATCTTAATTTTTACAACACACCTGTAATTTGGGATATTCCAAACAATGCCTTTTACGCTAAGATCGATTTTGGGAGTTGTACTCACCCAAATTCAATTTCGTAAAGTCCTACAGGTTCCTTATTGTCATGTCTAACTATAAATCAAATCAAACCCCACCAAACTAGCCCAATTAGTTTCCAGATTTCCCTAGACCATTCCTCACTCAGATTTCATCCGAAACTAGCCTAGCCTAAAATTTATAACTTTAAATTCGGAAAAAAAATTAAAATGGAATTTTAAATGAAAGACTTATACATAACGACGGAAAGGGTCGTTACAACAGATACCAATTTACCCATCATTCTTCCCTGAATAATCAAATGAGAAAAATAGGCCAACACAAGAAAAAAAGAGGGTACCTGTCTCCTCAAACAATAGAGGGTACTTGTCCCGCATGTCCTTCTCGATTTCCCAAGTGTTCTCCTCAACCGGACAATGCTTTCATTGAACCTTAACCAAATGAATTTCCTTCGACCTCAACTTCTGAACATCCTGATCTAGAATCGCTACAGGTTCCTCCTCGTAAGCTAAATCCTTATCTAAGAGAACTGAGTCCCACTTAATGATGTAGTTTCCATCCCAATGGTATCATTTAGCATGGAGACATGAAATACTAGATGGAATCCCGATAACCCCAACGATAAATCTAACTAGTATGCAATTGGACCCACATCCTTAAGAACCTCGAAGGGACCAATATACCAAGGGTTGAGCTTGCCCCTCTTGCCGAACCTCATGACTCCCTTCATGAGATATACCTTGAGCAAAACTTACTCACCAACCTTGAAGTCTATGTATCTTACCGTACGGTCTACATACTTTTTCTGTCTACTTTGAGTAGCTAACAACTTGGTTTGAATGAACCTTACTTTCTCTTGAGCCTCCTTCAGAAAGTCAGTGCCCAAAGGTTTAACATCTCCAGTTTCAAACCACCCAGTAGGTAACCTATACTTTCTTCCATAGAGTGCCTTGAATGGTGCCATATCAATGTTGTAGTGATAGTTGTTGTTGTATGAAAACTAACACAACGGAAGAAACTAGTCCCAATGACCACCAAAGTCAATCACGCAGGCCCTCAACATGTCCTCTAGCACCTGAATCGCCCTCTACAACTGCCCATCAGTTTGAGAAAGAAAAGTTGTTCTAAAGGTGAGCTTGGTGCCCAACTCTTCATAAAATCTGTCCCATAATTTGGAAGTGTACTTTTCGTCTCTATCAGAAATGATGGTAAGGGGCACCCCATGAAGCCACACTAGTTCCTTGACGTAGATTTTAGATAACTGCTGAGAGCTGTAGTTTACCCAAACCAAAAAAAATGAGCTTATTTTGTCAATCGATCCACCATTACCCAAATGGAGTCATATTTTCCCAAGGTCTTAAGAAGACCCACCACAAAACCCATAGCACTGTTCTCCCATTTCCACATAGATATAGGTATTCTCTGAAGCAACCCCGCAGGCCTTTGATATTCATACTTCACTTGCTGACAATTGTGACACTTAGACACATAATCCACTATGTCCCTCTTCATCCCGGCCCACCAATAAAGTTGCCTCAAGTTATGGTACATTTTGGTTGTATCCGGATGAATAGAATAACGCAAACCATGGGCTTCTGAAAGTACATCTTGAATCAAATCACCAACTTGAGGAACATATAACCTTAACTGGAACCACAACACTCCACTCGCGTAAAAAGTGGTGTTCGCCACCTCCCTACGCACCACTTTATCCTGGGGTGCATTCAACTTCTGGTCCTCAAATTGCTTGGCCTTAATTTGATCAAGAATGTTGACTTTACCTTAACACTATCGAACATTCCACCTCTGTATGAAATCCCAAATTGCATACTCTGAGATGCTAGAGTATGAAATTCTCTAGCTAAAGGTCGTTTGGACACCCTTAAGAATGACAAACTACCCATACTTACAGTTTTTCGGCTCAATGCGTCTGCCACTACATTGGCCTTACCTGGATGGTACTGAATAGTCACATCATAATCCTTCAACAATTCCATCCGTCTCCGCTGCCTTAGATTTAAATCTCTTTGAGTAAATATATGTTGCAGGCTATGGTGGTCTGTAAAGACCTCACACTTAACACCATAAAGATAATGTCTCCAAATCTTTAATGCGAACACCACCGCTGCCAACTCTAAGTCATGGGTTGGGTAATTCCTTTCATAAGGCTTCAACTGCCTCGAAGCATAAGCAATGACATTTCTATCCTGCATTAACACAACACCTAAGCCCAAAAGTGAAGCATCACTAAACACTATAAAGTCCTTACCTTCAACCGGTAAAGAAAGGATAGGAGCTGTAGTTAAGAGTGTCTTGAGCTTTTGGAAGCTCTCCTCACATTGGTCTGGCCAAAGAAATGGTAGTTCCTTCTGAATCAACCTTGTCAAGTACTTTGCAATGGTTGCAAAGTTCTTGACAAACCTGCAATAATAACTAGCAAGACCCACAAAACTCCTTACCTCGGTCATTGAGCTAGGCCATATCCAACTCTTAACTGCCTCAATCACCTGGGAATCCACCATCACCCCCTTCTAAAAAACAATGTGCCCTAAAAAGGCAACTGACGACAACCAGAACTCACACTTTGAAAACTTAGCAAATAGTTGCTTCTCCCTTACAATCTCCAACACTATGCGAAGGTGACCTGCATGCTCCTCCTTACTCTTGGAGTAAACTAGAATGTCATCAATAGACATAATAACAAAGAAATCCAAGAATGCCTTAAAGATACCGTTCATCAAGGTCATGAAGGTTGCAGGTGCATTAGTTAGCCCAAAAGACATCATCAGAAACTCATAATGGCCATACCGAGTTCTAAAAGCTGTCTTTGGCATGTCTTCCGATCTAATTTTAAGTTGATGATGAACTGACCGCAAGTTAATTTTGGAAAACACCGTCACACCCTGTAACCGGTTAAACAAATCATCTATGCGAGGCAAGGGATATTTATTTCTGATGGTAACCTTGTTTAGCTGTCTATAATCAATGTACATCCTCATACTAACATCCTTCTTCTGAACAAAAAGGACCGGAGCACCCCAAGGTAAAGCACTTGGATGAATAAAACCCTTGTCAAGTAGTTCCTGCAATTGAGTTTTGAGTTCCCTCAACTTTGCTGGAGCTATTTGATAGGGTGGGATAGATATAGGGCGAGTGCCAGACTCTAAATCAATATAGAAATCAATATCTCTATCTGGAGGCATACCCGGTAAATCTAAAGGAAACACTTTCTGGAATTCGAAAACCACCGAAACTGACTCAATAGAAAGGGACCCCCACAATCTTATCTCGGAGGTGAGCTAAAAACTCTAAACACCCCTTCCCCACTAGCCTCTTAGCCTGGACAAATGATATAATTTTCACTGGTTTGGCCATATACACTCTCTCCCACTCTAGTTCCTTCATACCAGGCATAGCTAAAGTCACAGTCTTAGCATTACAGTTTAAGACAACATGATATGAAGATAACCAGGTCATACCTAAAATTACATCAAAGTTTAACATATCCAGAATAATCAAGTCTACGAAAGTCTGAAAACCCACAAACAACATAGAACAAGAACGGTAAACATGGATTACTACCACAGACTCTCCAACAGGAGTAGACACATAAATAGGACAGTCAAGTACATCACAAACCAGATTCAGAACCACCACAAACTGAACAGCCACATAATAATAAGTAGACCCTGGGTCAAATAAAACAGAAGCCATTCGATCACAAATAGAAACGGTACCTTTGATAACCACATCAGAAGCCTCAGCATCAATCTTTCCCGAAAAGGCATATTAGTGATCCCTGTTATCAATCTGAGCTGACTCTCTCCCCGACTATGTACCTCCTTTTGTGCAACCATTTTCTCGACCACCCCGACCACCTGTCTGATTTCCCCATCAACTCTATAGATGACCTCTACCGCCACCTCCTCCTCCTCTACCTACGAGAACTATAGCCTGAGTCTGCTGCTGTACCTAGCCATTCTCCTACATCAAAGGACACTCCCTCTTAAAATGACCAACCACACCACAATAGTAACATCCTCTCTCAAGAGAAGGTCGACTGGTAGAAGAGTAAGAAGCCTCCTGGCTCCTAATAACCTGCGATTGAGAAAAAACCTTAGCTGGACCCAAAGTAAAAGCTGGCAATGCTGACTGAATAGAGCGAGCTGAATATGCCTACTGATCGTGGCCCTTAAAGTAAGATCCACTGAAATTCCCAACATTGTGGGACTTTTTGGCTAACTTTTTAGGTTGACCCGCTTGCGTAACCCCCTCCAACTGCTTCACATAATCAAAAAATTCATTGAACCCCTTTTCTGCCGAAGTTATATGCACAGACAATACCAGAAGATCATAGTTCGAACCCCTAACATAGCGTCAAATCCTCTCCTCCTCAGTAGCTAACAACTGAGTATCATAGAGAGACAAGGCGTGGAACTTAACTTCATAGGGTGCAATGGACATGTCACCCTGCTCCAATGCCAAAAACTCATCCTTCTTGCTATCACAGAGGGCACGAGGCACATACTTCTCTAAGAACAAAGCATGAAACTGTTCCCAAGTCAATGGAGGCAAAATCGGTGACCGACATTCAACATACGCCCTCCACCATTGCTTAGTATCCTTCTCTAACAGAAAAGTCACAAACTCAACTCCATGTTGTTGCACAATACCTATATTAAGTAAATTCTCATAACAGTCAATGATGAACTCAAAAACATCTTTCGACTCAGTACCCTGGAAACTTGGTGGTTTCATCTTCAGAAACTTAGTCAACAGATCATGTTCAGTATCTGTCACGCCTCAAATCCCATTGGGGCGGACAGACACCCGTAGCCGTCAAGGCCCGAGAGAACCAACCTATGATCGTGTACATTCATACGCATGTCATCAAGTAAACAAAAATTCTGCTACATGCAGATATGATATATCGATGACGAAAGTCATGTAAAGACGTTCAAAATAGATACGAGACTTGGCCGTTAGGGCCACAACGTCTAAAAGGTAAGACACTTCTACGTTTGACTTTACAATGTCTACAAAGCCTCTAAAAGATATATAACCATGACTAAGGTCGGGACAAGTCCCCGCCTTATACAACTACTACACAGTACCAATAATATATACAAATGACTCGGAAAGCCCCGAATCAACCTGGATCTCACCAATAGACTGCAGATGACCCGTACCCTACTGTGAAGGTCTACTAGCTCCTGTGCCTGCAACAAGTAAGGCAGGTCCCCCAAATGACGTCAGTACAAAAGAATGTACTGAGTATGTAAGGCTATAAGTAACTGTATGACATATAGGAACTCAAATGGAATCAAATACAAGTGAATAAATAATACCGATATACCACCGTACTGTATATGTGGAACCATGTACATTACATTCATTTCTTTCCTTTTACCTTCATATCAATATACATCATACAATGCCCGGGACTAACTGATCAGTGGTAAGTAACATTGGGATTGGCTCGAACTAGGATTATGCCACCAGAGTTGCCACTCATAAATCAATAAATCAGGTTCGGCTCGAGCTAGGTTTTCAACCCCAGAGCTTCCCCCTGTATCCAATAATCCATCGGGATCGGCTCGAGCCGGGCTTTCGCCCCCAGAGCTACCACCCGTACTCAACCAAATATGCATTACTTCATTTCTTTAATTTTTTGTGAGATTGTTACATCGGTGGTCATAACATTATTGGAGCTTTGGAAAAATAGTCAACAAATAAGAGACACGTAAATAACAATTGCTAACAAACTGAAATGAGATACTTTAAAATGTTTTGGAGTGGAAACAAGGTCATTAACTATGTGGACAGTATACGATGCCAAAGGATACGGAAAAGAGTAACCTTACATACCTTATCTTTCCACCACGTGACTACAACAATTCAGCTCCTTCCTTATGTGTTACTCTACAACACAAGTACATAACGGAGCTAACATTAAAAGCTAATTACATTACAAGTTTGCAAGACGGTAATTAGTTACTTAACGGGAAGTAAAAACTGTCCAACCTCCTAAACACATGGTGTATCACTCCCCACTTCTTTATACTACCATATAACCTTATTCCACCCCCTTACACTATAACTTACTGCCTTACCAAGACAACACCACCAAAACAGTCCACAAACCAACATAAACATTACAAACCGATAGGATTTCCCATCAAGTTCATACTTCACATTTTTACCTCAATGCAACTTCACATATTCATTCCATCAAGTCACATAAATACCTTCCACAACAATATACCAAAAACAGTCCACACAGTTTCAGAATTCACTTTAACATAACAAGAGAGTATTCTCCTTTCACTATGCCAAATGTTCCATATACAAACACGTATAAACATTTCCACCAAGCCATACATCAAAAGAAATGAACCAGGGGCAGAACAACACTCTAACCTACTGAAATTTCATCTTTATAATTTAATTTCCTCAAGACTTTAAGCTCCTTTACAAGTTTAAGCCACAAAGAAGGCAAATCCTTTAAAACTAAGCACAAGTGGACTGCCACCAAAACAAGGGACTGCTCTATACATTTTAAACACAACCAACATGATTCCCACAACCTATTATACATATATTACATCAATCTATAAGGGTAAACACTTACAAAGGCTTGCAAAGTGGAGAATTTCTCCAAGAACCCTAGGGAATTTTGGGGCGGCTGGTTGGGGTTTGAGAGAGGAGAGAGTGTTTTAATTTTTCTGTTTTTTGGCAAATGAAGTGAATGGCAAAATGAGCTGAATATCAGCTCTATATAATCCCTTTTAACCGCCTCTCAATAGCTCATTCTTAGCCAATTCTTGGTCAAAAATAGCCCAAGTAGGTGATGCACCTACTTGGCTATACAAGCTGTCCAAAATAGTCCATTTACTTACTTTATTTCTACTTGGATCATATCTTGTTGGGCCTAAATTAATCTTAGGTGTTGGGCTGGTCATCTTTCCATTTTTTTGTACTTAGTTTGGGCTCAATTGAGTCCATTAACTTATATCCAAATGCAGCCCAATAGTTTAAGTAGGTGATACACCTACTATCTTAATTAAGTCGCGGAAGCACCTCACTTATGTTCTCCCCTTTTTCCAACGTCTTAATCTTTCTACTTTAATCCATCACTTAACTTTAACTCTATGCTTAAATATGTCCTTATCATCTAAAGTTTAAATATTTTTATCCATGCTAGGTTGATCGTATAAGTTCCGAAAATGTACGGGGTGTTATAGTATCGGTCATTACAGAACCCAAAATCGGATGAGGAAAAACATCAGTCCCTGAAGCCTCATCCATTCTATGACCATAACAACAGTAGGGTCAACACCTGGAACCTAAACAGTCGGTACAACAGGAGTGGCTCGGATACCACCCAACTCACTAAGAAAAGCTAACACCTGTGAACAACCTCAGCTGACATGAGAAGCAAGGCTGCAACCCCAGCTGGTGTCACCACCTCGAGCTCTAATACCTGCTCATCTACGACTTCTATCCCCTCAAAATGATCCTGAGGTGGGGGAGGTGATACTGACCCTTTACGAGCCTGGCCAACAGCTGCTTGAGCTTCATCCATGGCGGGTGTGGCTCATCCCCTTCCTCTTTTACCTCTTCTTCTCACACATCCTCTTTCCCTTTCGGTTTGCTCCTAAACTGGAATAACATGTGTGGAGGATGCTGCTCGGGTTTAATTTGACCTAGTAGTAACCATCTGTGGACAAAGAATGAAGATATTAGATACCAATTTGGATCGCCAGATACCAATTGGAATCAAATTATAACATGAAAGAAGCAAGAATGATAGTTTTCCAAAAGTCCTATAGCCTCCTGAAGAAAAGTACAGATGTCTCTGTACCATTCCGCGAGACTCTACTAGGCCCATTTTGGTACAACTAGATCGACAAACCTAGGCTCTGATACCAACTTTGTCACAACCCAAACCCGTTGTGAGTGGCACCCACACAACTCATCCGATGGGAGAACCAACTACCCCAAAAACTAAACCCATGATCAATACTTAGAGGAAATAAATAGAACTAATCCATCAATAAAATATCAAGTCTAAAACAAAACATAAGTATAACTTAAAGGCAGAACATTGTACTTAACCAAAAACCATCCCTAAGACCCGAAAGTCGTCCGTACAAAAACTACTAAAGATTGTCAAGAAGGGGATGCAACCCCAAAACTAAAATGAAAAGCATAAGTCTAGAAATAAAGACTCTATCATCCAAGAAGGATTCATGATAGCCCAAAACATGCTTCTCAACCTTGAATCCGAAGTCCAATGCTAGAATTCACTAGTGAGGTCTTGTAGGAGTAGCTGGAATATGCGCTGCACTCAACAAAAGTAAGAGCAGATGTAGTATCAACGTATATAAAACAATAGTGTACTGGTAGGGTCATTTGGCCAACCTAAGATGAGAATATGAGCACTTAACTAAAACATAGTATAACAAGTTAATACATGCTCAATCAACCTACACCTAGCACAATAAGCATCACATAAGCAATTTAGAGTTACAAGCAACAAGTCAATACACTTATAGCCAAGCCAAGTTCAGTCAAGACAAGTCAAGACAACTTAACCAATTATCAAACATATATAATTATATTCCCCAGTTCACTTATGGAACCGTCAAACTCACCCGAACCTCATACATACACGCTATGGGTATCAAAACCACCCTCTAGCCATGACCTGCAGGGGACAAATTCCATCCATGTATCTAAATCCCTGACACGAGTGTCTGCCAGCCTTATTCCACCAATAAGCCGTGAGAATGTCCCAAATACCAAGACATTCCATATTTAACAATAAGGTAGGTCAAAATCATACAACAAGGTAAAATAATTTGAATTGACCACACCAAACAACATGCACTAACAAGCCACACTACAAAGTAGTTAACATGCACATATAATACAAATTGGATTAAACTACAGCACCATCACCTACCTCAATCCAAGCTTTCACATATCAATTAAGCCTGAGCCTTGCCTTTCCGTGAAATTTTCGCTTGATCTCGATCTAGAAATACATACAAACATATAATCAATGAAATGACCTACCACATTGGGAATTATAACTCAGACCCAACCCCTAAGTCCAAGTTCATGATCATTCACTCCCCTTTCTAGGGCTTTTTCTACCGTAATTCACCAAAAACTACTCATTCCATGGATTAATTAGTGAATTAACGTAATGCAAGGGTAAATTAACCATTAATAATCAAAACCCATTAACTTTATACCTAATTTACTCCCTTGCTAGAAAATGACTAAAATCAGCCCTAAACCCTCCCTGAACTCCGTAAATTAGCAATTCTAAGGCTAAATTATCAATTACTAGTTAACGAGGATGAAATCCTTACCTTAACAAAGCCAAACAATGATAATCTGGTGAAAATCGCCTCTCCCTTGCCCCAAAATGTGTTTTAGAAAAATAAACCATTTTGGGGAATTTTTAAAATGAATCTGCGACTTTCGTCGCGATAGCAACGTCACTATAGCAACATATTTCACAATAGCGGTCGTTGACCGGGTTGACCATCACTATAATAGGATTTTCTCTGCTATAATGATGCGTCACTACAGTGACATGAACGTCGCTATAGTGACGTCGTAGGGACAGAAAGTCCAGTGTCACCAAAACATTCCAATTTTTATGACACACCTTTAATTCGAGACATTCCAAACAATGCCTTTTACCCTAAGATCGATTCTAGGAGTTCTACTCACCCAAATTCAATTCTGTAAATTCCTATGAGTTCTTTATTGTCTTGACTAACTAGAAATCAAATCAAACCCCACCAAACTTGCCCAATTCATTCCCGAATTTCTCTAGATAATACCTCACTCAGATTTCATCTGAAACTAGCCTAACCTGAAATTTATAACTTCAAATCTGTTAAGAATTTTAATATGGAATCTTAAATGAAAGACTTATACGTAACGACGAAAAGGGTCATTATATATACTTACTTGTTAATACCTCAACTCCACACTTTTGCCTCCCACTTCAGATTAAACTAAATGAGGATACTTAGATTTCATTGCTTCTTCCGCTTCCTAGGTAACTTCTACTTGTAAGTTTCTCCAAAGTACTTTTACAGAAACTACTTTTTTGTTTCTTAACTTTCTAACTTGCCGATCCAGACTAGCAACAAGCACTTCTTCATAAGTGAGATCTCCCATAACTTGTTCATCTTTAGTTGGAGTAATGCAAGATGGATCACTTATGCACTTTCAGAGCATTGAGACATGAAACACTGGATATACTTTTGAAAACTCATAGGGTAGTTTTAACTCATATGCGACTCTACCAAATCTGTGAATAATCTTTTATGGTCCTATAAAGCATTGACTTAGTTTTCCCTTTTTACCAAACCTCATTATCCCTTTCATTGGTGACACCTTCAAGAATACCCAATCTCCTATAGCAAACTTTAGTCCTCTTCTTCTAACATCCTCATATGATTTATGTCGACTCTAAGCTGTTTCTAGCTGTAGTCATATCACCTTAACTTTTTCCATAGCTTGATGAACAAGATCTGGCCCAAATAAGGCAGTTTCTCCCACTTCTAACCACACAATTGGTGATCTACACTTTCTCCCATATAAAGCTTCATAAGGTGCCATTTTGATACTCGGGTGATAGCTATTGTTGTACGCAAACTCAATAAGTGACAAATGATCATCCCAACTACCCTTGAAGTCCAATACACAAGCTCGCAGCATATCCTTAAGTGTTTGGATTATATGTTCTGCCTGACCATGCATTTGAGGGTGAAAAGTTATACTTAAATTCACTTGCATTCCTAAACTCCTCTAAAATGACTTCCAAAAATTTACAGTGAATCGAGCTCCCCTATAAGATATAATAGAGATTGGGACTCCATATAGCCGAACTATCTCTTTAATATACAATTTTGCATACTCTTTGGCTTTGTGGGTTGTCTTGACCAGTAGGAAATGCGCTGATTTGGTGAGTCAATCAACTATTACACATATCAAATCAAACATCCAAAATGTACGAGGCAAACCAGTGATGAAATCCATGTTGATCATGTCTCATTTCTAAATTAGAAGATCCATACGTTGCATATAACCGCCATAATTTTGGTACTCTACTTTATTTTGTTGATAATTTGGACATAGGGCTACAAATTTCACAATATTCTTCTTCATGTCACCCTACTAATATACTTCTTTCAAGTCATGATACATTTTAGATGACCCCAAATGGATAGAATATCTTGAATGATGTGCCCCATCATAATCATATTTCTTAGCCCATCTATATTAGGTACACATAATCTATTTTGTCACCAAAGTACCCCCTCTTACGTAAGCTTAAATGCCTTTGTCATGCCTTTTTGTAAATTCCCCTTAAGCTGTAATAGAATAGGATCTGCTTATTGCAACTCTTTTACTTCAGCTACTAATGAGGATTCTGCCGTATTTTGTGCAATAACTCCTTCGACTGGAGATTCAAGAAGGCAAACCCTCAATCTAGCTAGTTTGTGTAGATATTTAATTATCTCTTGTATTTCCATGGACTGCCTATAAGTGCTCTCCATTAGCTTACTACTTAACGCTTTGGCTACTATGTTTGCTTTCCTAAGATGATACAAGATATCAATGTCATAATCTTTTAATAACTCAATCCATCTTTGCTGCCTCAAATTCAAGTCATTCTGCTTAAAGATATATTGCTAACTCTTATGGTCAGTATATATGTCAGCATAAAACCCATACAAGTAGTGGCGTCATATCTTTAAAGCAAATACAACCACTGCTAACTCAAGATCACGTGTTGGAAATTTTTTCTCATATAGCCATAGCTGTATTGAAGTATTAGTTATTACTTTACCATACAACATCAATACACGTCCTAAGACAACTCTTAAAGCATCACAATACAGTGCATACCTTTTCATCCCTTTCGGAAGTACCAATACAAGTGTGGAAGTCAACATATTCTTTAGCTCTTGGAAGCTTATTTTACATGCATCATTTCATTGAAACTTGGATACTTTATGTGTTAGCTTTGTTAAGGGTGCAGAAATAGAAGAAAATCCTTCAAAAAATCTTCTATAATAACCCCTAATTTGTGGAAACTACGAACGTCTGTAGGCGTTGTAGGTCTTGGATAGTTCTTAACAACTTCTATCTTTTGAGTATCAACCTTTATTCCTTCATCGGATACAATATGACCTATGAATGCAATATATTTTACATAAAACTCACATAGAGAACTTCACGTATAACTTATGATCACGAAGAATCTGTAACACATGCGGTAAGTGATTAGTATGGTCCTCTTTTGATTTTGAATACACCAAAATATCATATATAAATACTATCACGAACACATCTAAGAATGGTTTGAACACTCTATTCATCAAATACATAAAAGTTGTTGGTGCATTTGTTAGCCCAAATTACATAACTAAAAACTCAAAATGACCTTACCGCGTTTGAAAAACTGTCTTGGGTATGTCTTTCTCTTTGACCCTCAATTGGTGATAACCGGACCTCAATTCAATCTTTGAGAAACACTTAGCACCTTGTAATTGATCAAACAAATAATCAATTCTAGGGAGGGAATATTTTTTCTTAATTGTCACCATATTCAATTGTCGGTAGTCAATACACATTCTCAATGAGTCGTCTTACTTACACACAAATAACATTGGTACGCCCCATGGGGATATACTAGGCCTTATGAATCTATTTTCTAACAAGTCTTTTAATTGCTCCTTCAACTCTCATAATTTTGTCACGTCCATTCTATATGGAGGGATAGAGATAGGTTGAGTACCTTAAATCACATCAAAACTAAACTCTATTTCTCGTTCTGGAGGCAAACCTAGAAGATCTTTGGGAAATACATCAGGAAATTCATTTACCACTAGAACGGATTGAAGAGTTAATGATTCCGAACTATATCTTTCACTCTTACTAGATGATATATGTACCCTTTAGATATCATCTTCTTTGCCTTAAGATAAGAAACAAATATACCTCTTGGCGCCCCAATATTACCCTTCTATTTAAAGACTGCCTCCTTTGGAAAATGGAAATGCACCCTCTTAGCTCAGCAAACTATCATGGCATAACAAGAAGCAAATCAATCCATACCTATTATAACATCAAAATCTACGATTTCTAGCTCAAAAAGGTCAACCAATGTATCACAATCATAAACAGATACTTGCAATTACAATAGACTCTTCTAGCTAAAATAGACTCGTCAATCAGTGTAGACACTTCAAATGGTTTAACCAATAATTCTGGTGTCATTTCAAATTTCCAAGTAATCAATAGAGTGATATATGATAATGTAGAACTCGGATCAATTAATGCATATACATTATGTAAAAACATAGACATTGTACTTGTAACCATATTAGGAGAAGCCTCTAAATTTTATCGATCCGCTAGAGCATATGTACGATTTTGGACTCCGCTAGAACTAGCTGCTCCTCAAATACCTCTATCATGATTTGTAGGCATATGTAGAACTAGGAGGCACCAATGATGATGATGTGACAAATGATCCAGTAGCTTGTACCATACCACCCATGCCCCTTTGAGGGTAATTTTTCATTATATGGCCCAATGTACCAAACCATTAGCAAGCATCTGTCCCAAACCAATATGCACCTAGATGATATCTCTTGTATTCTTACAAGGTTGTCGTGGAGGTCTTGATTGGTTCATACTTCCCTGCTCTTGGTACCCCCTACTTATGAACCTTAGCTCTTACTTTTTTGCCCAAACTGATTTCCCCTAAACCCTTGGAACCGGGTGGAGCACTTGTTGTAGAGTAGGAAGATGATGGCCTAGGAGGTCTATTAGAAAATCGAGAATAAGATTCCTTCTTCTTTTATTTTCAAATTAAACTTTACTTACTGACCCTTTAGTTGTGCGAGCCTGATCAAGCCCACATAAAGGGAAAATGATTCGCACAAGGTCTTGTAAATAATAGATCTTCCGTACGCTCACAAGCAAAGATCATCAGGTTAATTCATTGCTTCACCCTTGATTTTGCAGCTTTATCCCAACTCAAGTTTAATTATTTCAAGGCCCACAAGGCCTTATATTCCAACTCACCCGATAAGTGACATGCCTTCCCCAATACAAGGTGATACTGAGACATCCCTATAGGAGTTTTGAAAGCCATTCTATAGCCCCATTAAACATCATCCATGTTTCGAGACCAGTCCATTCGATTGACATTTATAGTCTTCGCTAGTATAGTTTTAATTTCTCAGCTGGATACTTCCATTTGACTACTGGATTGAGGATGGTAAGGTGTTGCCACCTTATGTTTAACATCCTATTTAGTGAGCAAGGAACCAAAAAATTGATTGCAAAAATAGAAGCCTCTGTCACTAATAATGACTCGAGGTGTCCCAAACCTTGTAAAAATGAACTTCTTCAGGAATTGAGTAATGCTCCTACTTTCATTGTTTAGCAAGACAATCACTTCCACCCATTTGGACACATAGTCCACAACTACCAAAATATATTTATGCCCATAAGAACTTACGAATAGCCCCATGAAGTTTATACCCCATACATCAAATAATTCAACTTTCAGGATCGGGGTCAAAGGAAATTCATGACTTTGGAAAATACCTCTATGTATTTGGCACTGATCACATGACTTCACAAACTCATGGGCATCATGATACAACATTGGCTAATAGAACCTGCTTTGTAACACATTTGATGTCATCCTCATGCCACTATGATGACCCCCAACCGGTGAAGAATTACATGCCTCAAGAATAGATCTCATTTCAAGTTTCGGGACACATCGCCTAATGATATTGTTTGTGCATACTTAGAAAAGATATGGATCATCCTAATAAAACTTTTGCACATCATGGAGAAATCTCTTCTTTTGATGGAAATTTAAGTCATGAGGCATTAAATCACAAGCAAGACAGTTAGCCAAATTAGCATACCATGGTGTCATATTATTTGCAATCACCAACACATGTTCATCAAGGATAGATTCATCAATTTAAACTTCCCCAAAGGTCTCCCATTTGCTTTAAGCCGAGAAATATGGTCCACAACTTTATTCTCACAACCTTTGCAATCTTTCACTTCAAAGTTGAATTCTTACAAAGGAGAACCCAGTGGATTAGTCTTGGTTTGGCCTCTTTCATTGCCATGAGGTAGCTAAGAGTTGCATAGTCCGTTTGTACAATCACTTTGGTACTACCCAATAAATAGGCATGAAACTTCTCATATGCATAGACAATGGCCAACAATTCTTGTTTTGTGACCGTGTATGTCATAACCCAAAATCCCCTAAATCGTGATAACACCTACCCCGACCCCAACCATGGTAGCTAAGCCTAACTCAACCACATAAATAAGTCAAATAGAGATAAGGTAAAGAAGAGTAGCCCAAAACCATGATAAAATAGCTAATCATAATTATTCATAAAGCCCATAATATAGGGTAAACACCATAACAATCCCCCAAGACTCAGATGTCACGATTACATGAGCAACTCTAAGTACAAGATGTCCAAAATTTGAAAATACAAAGCTGTCTGAATAACTAAATAAGACAATACTAAAATAGATGAAACTGGTCGATCTTCGAGCAAGGGAGCTCACCACTGTCTCGAATAATCTTACCTATGCACGGTCAAGGTCTATGAGGTTCGCTAGTGCTAGGGCCTACACCAAAAAGGCACAGAAATGTAGAATGAGTACGGTCCACTTGTACTCAGTAGGCATCATAGGCCGACTGAGCTAGAGTAGACAACTAAACAAGTAAAGAAAATCATGAATGAAGTAAACGCCCTGCATGTAGAAAAGTCCCAAGCTGATCAAGCCACAACAATTACACAATATAGGAATATTTCTTAATCATGATATATACACCATGTATGAAGATATATCAATCAATATATCAACCAAAAAGAAAGTGTAATGCAATGTAATGCAACGACATGGAATGGATACAATGGCCAAAGTACACCCAGTATACATCTTCCGAGCCTAAGCATCCAGGAGAGGACCCATGGGGGGTCGCAACCCATATACCAATCACAATTTTAATATTTGATCTTGCCGACACTTTCCTCGGTCAAGTCATTTCACAATATCATATCACTTGGTGGTAAAATCTTAGGTCAAGGTTTCATAAGGTGGTTCATTTTCTTTCATAAAGAATCAGTGTTTATCAGTAGTACTAAGTCCATGAATCAAGAAATGAAAGAGTATGCATGTTCATGGCAAGATCAATAATGCACAAAAATCAAATCACAGTAGAATATATATGAACCAAAACCTCCAAAATCTCAGTGAATCATGATACAAGCCCCCCACACGGGCTACACAATGATATAATCAACTCAAATTATTGACAAAGTCCCCATAAGCCCCCATACATGCATCACAATAGTAATACGAACCAATTAAGATACTAATAAGGTCATCACAATGGTAATAGCCTCTCAAATATATAATAAGATTAACACAAGTCCCCACATGGGCATCACATTAATAATAATCAACTCTAATAATGTAAAAATTGAGGATTCACCCAACCCATATCATGCTTTACAAGATAAGTTCCCTGCACAGCCAAGTCTGAAGGAAGTTAAGCCATAACCTACCTCCGAGTAGAACTACAAGCTCAAAAACACTTAACTCAAAGCCTTCCCCTTCCGAGTGGCCTTAAAACACTCTCAATCTATCAAAAATAGATTCTACACATAAATTTGAGTCCAATAATACCCATATTGAAATATTTTAGTTTGAGTTTAAAAATCAGTCCAAAAATATACCCCAGAAATAAAAGGGCAAATCTGAAATTTAGTAGAAAAGCACTTTATCAATAGTCTCAGGGTCTTAAATCTAAAATCCCATCGAAAACGAAGTTAAAATCAAGTTAAAATTCATTGAAATATCAATCTTCACTTTACATAGAAAACCCCAAAATCTCAAGTTTAAAAATCATAATTTGATGATGATTTCACAATCTAATCAATGGGTAATGATCAAATATGAGTTTAGAAGCTTACCCAAGTAAAAGATGTTAAAATTCCCTCTTAGATTCCCCCAAAAATGTGCTCCCAAGCTTGAAAATGGTGAAAAATAGGTTCACGGTCAAAAAAAGAAGGTATTTATACTGTTCTGTGAATAGTACCTCGCGATCGCGGCAACTCTCTTGTGTTCGTGAAGGCAACCGACTTGATCCCATCGCTATCATGGAAGATCGATCATGAACACGAATTATTAACCCTGACCCGTACCCCAGCTCAACCCTTTACAATTATAGTGCCCATGAAGGGATCACGATGAACAAAATTTTGGCTTCTTCGTGAATGCAATCCTAGCCATCCAAATGGAAATAGTAAATACCTGGTGCACCAGCAATAGACCAATGCAAAAATCTCTCTGAACGGACCCTCGAGATTCATTCGCGACCCCACAGAAATAAACCAATAATGCTACTAGGCTAATTTTGATGTTTCAAACGCAACCGGACCATCAGAATCACCAATAGAGGTCCTTATCAACAAGTTTCACCCAAAAACCAATATAGGCATTATAAAACTAGTTTCTCGCGTAAACACCCAAAAATCACAATGGAGCCTTGGAATCCAAACCAATCACGCTACTAACCTAAAATTAATATTCTGGAGCTAATGAAACTGATAGAATTTTGATCCAACACTCAGATCTCAAAATATTGACTAAAGTCAACTATAACAACACGTAAACCTTCCCAAATCAAGAACTCACATAAAACTCTCCCGACCACTTCAGAAACTATGTTACCCACTCCCACAACTCACAATTCCTATAAGACAACTACTGGTAAGGGTAAAATGGCAGAACATAGAAAATCTAAAAATCACCATGAGGGTTGTTACAGTGTAGTTCTTTTGAGCATTATTCAAAGTCTTGCTGGAGTAGTACACTAAATAAATGATTTTATCATGCCTTTGACTAAGCATGGCTCCCAAAGCGATCCCACTTGCATCATACATCAATTCAAATGGCTTAGACAAATCGGGGGCTACAATTATAGGAGCGGTGGTAAGCCTTTCCTTCAAGCATTCAAAAGCTCTCATGAAATAATCATTGAACTCAAACTTGGCTTCTTTCTCCAACAGCTTACACAATGGTTTGACAATCTTAGAGAAGTTCTCTATAAATCTCCTATAGAAACCCACATGGCCAAGGAAATTATGAACCCCTCTAGCGGACATGAGTGGTGGCAACTTTGGAATTACATCAATCTTTGCTTGATCCACTTTGATGCCCTTTCCTGAGATTTTGTACCCTAAGGCAATTCTTTCTTTAACTATAAAATGGCATTTCTCCCAGCTAAGCAACAAGTTAGTCTCCTCGTATCACTTTAATTCATCAGCCAATATGCCAAACACTTGTCAAATGAGTCTTCAACCATGAAGATTTCCATGGAGTCCCCAATCATATCAAAAATATGGACATCATGCATCGTTGGAAGGTAATCGGAGCGTTGCAAAGACCAATGTCATTCTCTTAAATACAAGTGTACCATATGGGCACGCGAATGTGGTTTCTCTTGATCATCTAGGGCTATAGAAATCTGATTGTACCCAAAATACCCATCTAGAAATCGACCTTCGAGCCTATCAAACATTTGATCCATGAAGGTAGAGAAAAGTGATCCCTTTTTGTCCATGAATTCAATTTATGGTAGTCCATGCATACTTTCCATCGGTAACCAGCCTTATGGAAATCAATTCATTGTTAGCATTCAGGAAAATGATTATACCACACTACTTTGACACACATTGCACCAGGCTCTCCCACACACTATTCAAAATAGGATACACCCCACCGCGTCTAACCACTTGATTATTTCTTCTTCACCGCCTATTTTATAGGTGAGTTCAAGCGCCTTTGATTATCAATCAAGGGAATACAATCATCTTTAAGTTGGATATTATGGGTACATATACCCGAAGGAATACTAATATAATAATGTCGACAATGGTCCAACCAATTTCTCATATATACTTTCTCAAGATGGATAATAGAGCCTCTACTTGCCACTCTTTCAAATTCAAGGAAATAATCGCCAGCAAAGTATCACTAGGACCAAGAAAAGCATATCGCAAATAGGTTGGGAGTGGATTGAGCTCTAAGGTTGAAGGCTCGGTGATAGACAAGGTGGAGATTTCCAATTCTTCAAGTAAAGGTCATGCTTCTTTGGAGTGTAAGAATAGGACCCCCAACCTCGTCAAGGTAGCATAAACCTCATCATAATATTTGATTTCCTCGCCATCATAGTTCAATAATACCACAACCAATGACTCCCCACTGAACTTGGCTTCCACCCTAAAATCTACTGCTTCATCTATAGAATCAATCATAGAGATCACATGCAAATCACTTGGATGCTTTATTGACTTACATACATTGAAGGTCTCCTCTTCATTATTCATGTGGGATTTCAATTCCCCACTCACAACAACAACTAGAGCATGTACAGTGGCCAAAAATGGTCTCCCTAAAATGATTGGAACTTTAAAATTTACTTCACAATCAAGATTCACAAAGTCTGGAGGAAAAATGAACCTATCAATCTTAGCTAATATATCATAAAGGATCCCAACTGAATTCTTAATCTAACAATTTACCATTAACAACCTCATTGTTGTAGACTTTGGAAGCACTAAGTTCTAACTTGTTAAAAATAGCAAGGCGCATCAAATTGATGCTAGCCCCTAAGTCAAATAATGCCTTTGCAAAACTGATAAAATACAAGGGATGGTAAAAGAACTTGGGTCCTCCTTCTTTGGCACTAAGTTGCTCTACATGATTGCACTAAAATGGTGCAACACTTCAATGGTCTTAAAATCCATGCACCTTTTTTTAGTCACTAAATCTTTCAAAAACTTTACATATCCTAGCATTTGAAGCAACACATCCACCAAGGGAATATTAATCGAAAGTTGTTTCAACATTACAAGTAACTTGCTAAATTAAGCATCTTTTTTATTTTTATTTAATCTTTGAGGGAAAGGGGGAGGACATTTGGGGATAGGCATTAGAACCTTCTGAACCTTATCCACCTTTTTTTCTCAACATCCACCACTTTTTGTTGAACTTGATCTCGAACATCACCTTTGGGACACTTGGGTCCTCCTTCTTTGGCACTAAGTTGCTCTACATGATTGCACTTAAATGGTGCAACACTTCAATGGTCTTAAAATCCATGCACCTTTTTTTAGTCACTAAATCTTTCAAAAACTTTACATATCCTAGCATTTGAAGCAACGCATCCACCAAGGGAATATTAATCGAGAGTTGTTTCAACATTGCAAGTAACTTGCTAAATTAAGCATCTTTTTTATTTTTATTTAATCTTTGAGGGAAAGGGGGAGGACATTTGGGGATAGGCATTAGAACCTTCTGAACCTTATCCACCTTTTTTTCTCAACATCCACCACTTTTTGTTGAACTTGATCTCGAACATCACCTTTGGGAAAATCATTCATATCAACTATTTGTTCAATACTTTTTCCCGTAGCCTTTGGATTTGTCAACATCACCCTTTTGACGATTCATCACCATTCAAAGACTTCTCAACTCACTTTCTTTTCAAATTAGATTTGTCAATATTACCTTTAACATGTGGAGAGTCTTCTGCTTTCTCCACTCTATCACCATAAATTTTTCCACTTCTAATAACAATGGACATATAATAAGGATTATCATTTTTAGGTTTTAGTACCATATCACTAGGAAGGATTCCTTTTTGGCTTGAATTAAAAGCGACGTAGATTTGGCTCATTTGAGCCTCAGTATGCTTAATAATAGATGTAGAATGCAAAACCACCATTTGACCCATAGATGAGAGGTCATTTATCATATCCTTGATACCATTTTCTATAGTCTCAAATCGTTTCAAAACTATAGATATCATCTCCTCCACTTTAAACATGGTAGGGTCACTCACAGACTCTTGAGTAGGGTCTTTTTTACTATCTTTTGGTGGAATATAACGGTCTAATCTCTCCACCTACCTTCACGGTCTCTATAACGCCATTCACATCTCTATCTTTATCTTTCCAATCTCGATCTCGATCACGCCAATTCCTATCTCTATCTCTATTTCTCCAACCACATTCATGGTCTTTGTTCTAACCTTGATTCCCATTTTCTTTCCTCCAAGTCCCTTGAGTAAGGCCGTGGTAGCTAGGATGGGAACCCGCCACTTGATTAAACACAAATTGGGATTTTTCCTTATAGAGAGAACCAAAATCATCATCATCATGACATCGGTCCCCTTTTGACACCACGAAATTCACACTTCTATTACCCATCCATGACATGTTTAGTAAACAACTCTATTTAGGTCATAAGCTTTGCGATAGTCTCATCTCTCTCTTCATCATTTTTCCTTCTTTCATTAAAAATATCAATGGATGAAGCATCCATTACCACCTCGACCTCCCATGTATGCCACTCCCTTTTGATTTTAGTCATGTGATCTAGCAAACCACTAGCAACCATGAAGGAATGATCCATGAGAGAGCCTTCAGCTAAGTTATTGGCAACTAATTTTTTGATTGAATCAAGAGACCTATAGAAGTTTTGTAACAAGACATTATCTGGTAGCCCGTGAGTAGGGCATTGTTGGAGCTTCTTCTTAAAATGCAACCATGCATCATGAAGTTCCTCATTTGGCAATTGGCAAAAGTTTTTAATCTCGTCCCAAAGTTGGAGCATTCGGGAGGGTGGAAAGAATCACTTTAGGAATGCCTCGGTAATCTCCGCCATGAGGTAATAGAGTCCTCCGGTAGCTCTTCCAACTATGCAGTGGCCTCACCCATTAGAGAGAATGGGAAAAGCCTCAGTTTAATGGACTTTTGAGAAATGTTTGTGATATGGAACGGTTGGAAAACCTCAGCAAAATTCCTTATATTCCTATTCACATCTTTATATGGAAGACCACCAAATAAGCCCTTCATTTGTAGTAGATGCAACATCATGCTAGTGACATAAAACACTACATTGTCCACCATATGAGGTAGGCAAATTGCACTAGCCATACCCACATGACCTAGATGGTCATCATCCATGAGCCCATTGTGGCTAATATCATCACTAGTAATGTCACTTATGTCGTCACCTATAATACCACAAAAACAACAAACAAATGTAAATTGAAATACAATACAAAAGTGAAACACCACACTAAAAAAGGAAATCCAAAATCTTATTCCTCAGCAATGGTGCTAAAATTGGTGACGTCCAAATCCACCACTCAAAAAAAGTCAATTTAAATACGTGATCACAATAATAATCTCATGAAACTTTATAACTTTTGAACATAACAAGTTACATCATTCCCCAAGGACCTAGTCTAGACATGAACAAGAGCTTCTAATACAATGTAAGGACAAAGAATAAAAAACCCAACTTCCACCAGATGATGAAATATGCAGAAGTTGATGATGAGTACTCGCCACCCAAACAAGAAACTTTAGTCAGCCTGCAACACTCCTACATCTCAAAAGGGATGTAGCGAGAGTAGTATCAGTACACAATAGGTACTGGCAGGTATCGTCGGCCAACTAAGATTAGCTTATATAACACCATATAGCAAACCACGAAATCAACATGACAATCTTATACAATCACTTTACATCAAGTTTACACCCCTTTATACAACTTTCTCAATAAGTTCAAGATTACAATCATCTTTCTTATTTCAGTTTAGATCCTAGCAGGTATAACTAAGCCTTTGGCTTCACTTTTAATAATTCAACAATCATCACTTGACGGTTTTAACCAACAATAA
This sequence comes from Capsicum rhomboideum, assembly GCA_031232105.1. NCBI lineage: Eukaryota > Viridiplantae > Streptophyta > Magnoliopsida > Solanales > Solanaceae > Capsicum > Capsicum rhomboideum. Next base: position 87,374,189 of record CP124719.1, on the reverse strand, counting down.
TCATCGCTCTCAAAATCGCCCATCATTTGTTACAGATTTCTCAACACAGTCCAAGCAACCCAGCAATAAGCACAACAGTACATTTATCTAACCTCCAAAAATAGGGAACCAATTAATGATTTAATCAACTTACTAGAGCATCTCTGAGTAATTCAAGTTTATTCAACCGCATAGAAATCAAGTAGTTCACAACCACATGTGATAGACATCAGTCATACCAAACAAATCAACAGTCATGGACATGTAAGTCACTGACAGGCAATCAATGTCTAAACATCAAGGACATATAAGTCACCAAATAGGCATCAAATCATCAAGTAGACATATCAAGTCATCATAGAACCATGTTATTATAAGCAATTATACGGCATACAAGTCATCAAGTAGACATATCAAGTTATCACAGAACTATGCTATTATAAGCAATTATACGACATACTAGTCATCAAGTAGACATATCAAGTCATCACAAAACCATGCTATTATAAGCAATCATAAAACATACAAGTCATCAAGTAGACATATCAAGTCATTACAGAACCGTGTTATTATAAGAAATCATACGACATACAAGTTATCAAGTAGATATATCAAGTTATCACAGAATCATGTTTTTATAAGCAATCATATCACAAAACCTGAACCTTGTCCGCACTGACTTCATAATTGTATAACCTCTATACCTCATTAGTCTCAGAACTCATATTTCCACTCAATCTTTACATACATGCTAAGAGGTCTTATTTATGCCCAATAGTCATGACCGGCAGGGGATGCACCAAGGTCCATGTACCATACTGATATGGTACCTGATCCATCATAATAATACTATATTAGGGTGGTACCTGATCCTTATTAATAATACTGTACCGGTATGGTACTCGATCCATAATAATGATATCGTACTGGCATGGTACCCAAACCATAATATTAATATCATACAAGTGTGATACCCGATCCATAATAATAATACCATAATGGTATGGTACCCAATCTATAGTAATAATACCATATCGTCATGGTAACCAATCCATAATAAAACTGTTGATTTGTAAATGCACATCAAACCTAAGCTACTCATCAACAGGAAGATATATATTTGTAACCTTATCTCTCTCAATCTATCACAATGTGATCTCACACTCTGCTATATCTCAGGATAGTTCAACAAGTACACTTTAATAATCCATAATTATTCCAACAGGTATCAATAATTTACAGGTTGTGCATACAATCATTGTCAAGCCAACAACCAATAAATCATAGGTTATGCCCGAAGACCAATCAATAGTTTTACAAAGTGTGCATACAAGCATTGTCAACCCAATAACTAATCAATCACAGGGTATATTCAAAGACCAATCAATAATTTCATAGATTGTGCATACAAGCATTATCAAGCCAACAACTAATCAATCACAGGTTATGTCCGAAGACCAATTGACATGCCATCATTTAGAAATGCACAAGAGACTAACTTAAGTCTAACTCTAGATAACATACCTAAGTGTCTTTTCTTTTATCAACAACTTTATACCAAGAACTATTATGTCTAATTTCAAAGTGTTAGGACACGTCATTAGTTATGATAATCACATTTATGAATACCACTTTATTAACTGCTTATCAAACAATTTGTTAATATTTAATACACACAATTAACCTCAGTTCATCCACCTTTTATTATGACTTACACTTCATCATTAGCCATATTTTCCCTCGGGGTTTCTACCAATGACTCCATTGCACATATAATGGCTAGACCATAAAAGTAACTCATCTCAAATAAAACAACCATTCAAGATAACACAACAATCATTTTGTCAACCCCACAATACCTTCTAACACATTAAGTTCTTAATTCGGCTTCGTATTTACATAGTACATGACTCGTCCACCGTATTTCACATTAGATTTATCAGAATTGAAACATATAAAGCCAACACATGTACTTGTTATTATGCATATGATTACTTTCACATTATTTCACATATTATCCATCTGAACACCATGCTCAAAGGCCTAATTATGCTTTCTCCCATCATTTCTACAGTATATACGATTCATTTATCAAAGTTTACTACTCATAAACCATAACCTATCTCAACCACATAACCGATCAAGTAAGCTAAATAACAGGAGCCTTGCCCTCCCTCAATGCTTCAAAATGTTCAAGATCTAAAATAAAACAAAACAAGAGTAATTAATCACTTACTCTATAAATTCAAGCATTGGAGATTCAAACCACTAGTTCTAACCCTTTCTATAGCCTATAAATTCAACTAAAGAATTTTCATCCATCAAGTTGCCCTTAATTCTTATAATTTACGATCAAAATCAATACTTTTACACTAGGAAGTGTTAATTTACACCAGAGGAGAAATTCTAGATGATGAAACATCTAACCTAGGCTTTACAACAACAACGACATACCCAGTATATTCTTACAAGGTAGGGTCTGGGGAGGGTAAGTGTACATAGTCCATACCACTACCTTAAAGGTGAGATAGAGAGGTTGTTTTCGATAGACCCCCAGCTCAAAACAAAAACTATCTAGATAAGAAATAGTAAAGGATCAAGAAATAATAGGTATTAACACACCAAATAATAACATAAACAAGACTATCACAACGTAATATGAAAAATGATAAGACACTCTGAACAAGAGTAGCAATATGACTACTAGCATGGATAACAAAACAAAGTCCTCCAACCTACTAGCAAGGACTCACTTCTTTCTACTATTATTCTACCCTAATCTGCATCCACCACACCTTCCTATATAGGGGCATGTCCTCTGTCACGACCCAAATCACAAATCGTGCGGGTACTTACCCAACTCTACCCCAGATAGGAGAACCCTTACCACTAAACCTTTAATCACTGCGGAAAACATTGCTAAAACCTTAAGCATTTGCAAATAATAAACTTTTCTTTTAAAATAAACCTTATTACAAAGTACATCGCGAAATCTATTTATAAAACTCTCCAGAACCTAGTCTAAATAGGTACAAGAGCACTAAACAAATGAAGGACAACTCAAGACACGACAGAAGCTACTGAAGAATAATTGTTGTTGCGCCTATAGAAACTCCAATTGACGTGCAACATGGCGATATCCTCAAAAGAAGATATAGTAAGTGTAGTATCAGTACAACCAAGCATACTGGTAGGTATTATCAGCCGATCAGGGTTAGAAACACATAACAACATATATTAATCAAGAAGAAATCATGACAATATACACTTAACAACTTATCATACTTAACCTACTTCAACTTCCAACCCTACTGTCTTTCCTATATTATAGCATTATTAATTCATTCTCAGGCATGACTAACTGACACAATTCCATAAATCAACCTAACCCACATTTCTTATGCACTCACCTTATTACAAAAACTCTACACTTTTCTCTCTCTCTCTCTCATTATTATTTTTTCATAATAGCACTCTCGTCCTATTCTACTACCATTAACCAACAGAATTGCAACAACCAAGACAAATAATAAAGCAACAACAGCTTAGTGAAAAGAGACACTACAATACACATCACGTATATAACTATACATATAGGAAAATAAGATTTATACAAAATCCAAGATATACCTTATATTCACACCTTGCTGCAATGTACAATCACAACCATCAACTTACAAACCACCGGTTATCATTTTGTATCATTCCATTTTAAGGTATTCATTATCAAATTACTCACACTCAAGCAGTCCAGTCAATAATAGCCAATGAATTTTCAATGCAATGCAATGTGTACACACATACTATGGTCAGCAGGGACCCTTAGCTATGACCTGTAGGGGACGAGCTCAGTCCATATACCAGTACCCGTGTGGTACCTAATCCAACTAACAGTTTTGGTGTGACACTTGATCTAAATAACAATATCAGTGTGACACCCTACACACAATATCAGATTCACCCTTTTTAAGGTATTAAAGGCTTGTTTTATAGATTATAAGTTCACCTAATTCCTCTATTGTTTCCCACATTCACATATTAAACTTATAAATCATCAAGTAGGTCATACAAATACAAATACCCACCAAGGATCCACACAAAAAACAACAACACTCAATTAGATCCTTATTACATTAATTCCATGTTTTATCTATTCAAACTTTGTGTGCCCGTAGGCCTAGACATGAAGTCTCCCATCAAAACTATAGTCATTACACGTATCTAACCCAAGTCTACTATACATTAAACCATAACCTACCTCGACCGAAGATCTTGGAACAAGCAAGCCACACCAAGGTTGCTCTTTCCTTTCCTTCATGCTTCTATTAGCCCAATCATTTAGAAATCAAACAATTATAGGAGTAATTAATTAATTACTCTTTGAATAACTATTTTTGAAATTCAACCCACTAATTCTATCCTTATTCATGGTCTAAAATATTACCCAATAGTCAATTAACCATTAACTAGTTTTATCATACTCAACATATCTCCATTAATGGATTTTTAAATCTAAAGATTCCATTTTTATTGAAATCAAGTTCCCAATAATCAAACTTCATATTTTAGAATAATCAATACAAGTTAGGAATCGTTAGTTAACAATCTAGTAGTAACTGTAGGTGATATTACCCAACCCATTGGTTTTTCCTAAAATCTCATGAACTTAGGGTTCTAATCCCCAAGAATTTCACCATTAAAGATCATTCTGATGATTCTAAGATGTTATTGGATTGAAATACGAAGAAGATGACGGAAGGGCTTACCTCAACGAAGAATTTCCACCCTTAAACTTGGAAAATTGCTCCCCTAGGACTTTGGAATGAAGTTTTTGAGTTAGAAATCCAAAAATCATCAAAAATAAGCTTAAGTGATGCATGTTTGTCGCTGCAGCGGCCTGATTGTCATTGCAGCGATGTTGCTACAGCGGCCAACTTTTCAGCACGAACAACCTTCATTAAAATGGCCATAACTTTTTTCTCCGTAGGTGGATAAACGAATGGTCAGAGGCGTGGCAAAGAAGACTCAAAGATATTTCATTTGGTGGGTATTGGGCCTCATAACCATTTATATTGTAAGAGAAGTGCCATTTAAAGTTGACCCTAGTTTAAACTTAGCTCGAAACTCAATCGATAAGAACACTTCCAACTTAACTTTGTGTCAGGGGTATTGTATGGCACTAGTTCATGTCTAATGCACTCCCATACTAAATAATTGATCCTATAACCTATGACAAATGAGGTTCTTATAACTTTACTGCATATATTTTCAGTAACGACAGAATTGGTTGTTACAATAGATACTAATTTACCCACCGCTCATCCCCAAATGGGTACGAAAAATAGGAGGAGAGTTTTAGCACGATTCTCAGAACCCAACTAATACAAAGGGTAGAAGTTAAACGTAACATCCCATCAATTTCTAAAATAATTTGTTAACACTTACTGAACCGCTGTCCCATAAGTAACGCAAAATAGCTAACCAACCAACCTACGCACCACAGGCCACTAAGCTCTAGGCAGAATCTTTTGATTACTATAACCCAAGGAATATGATTAATAATAAAATTTATATAATGGGTTATCTAAAATACCCAGAACACGACACAATATTATGATACACAAAAATTTAGGATGAAAACGAAAATAATGGGGAATCAAAATGCCACTTTCTAATTTAACTAGCACTTACTACTAGTTCATCGTTGCAGCGCTGCAGTGACAGATTAATCGCTGCAACGACAAACATGTCGCTGTAGTGACACTTAGACAAAATAGACCATCACTGTGGTGATGCTTTTGTCGTTGCGGCAACATCACTGCAGTGATAAACCCATCATTGTAGTGATGCTAGAACAATAGCTCTGGAATTGTTCCTAGCTCTATCCATTTCACAACAAAATTCTCAAATTTAGACATCATAGAATTATCCCAAAGCGGCAACCTCTATAACCAAAATTCTAGAAACCTATTTGTTATTCCGAAACTTTCTACGAAACACTATATCAACCGACTATCCCACAATAATCTCAGCACCACCAATCATCACAGAATGATCCATAATTTAACACTAAACTACACAACACTAGATTTTCAACCAAAACCACACTACTCTGAGGTCTGTCATTCCTATACTAGCAAAAATTTTGGTGGGATACTTATATCCTAACCAATGTTATAACCAATACAACAACACCAACACACCACTATGGGTTTTATTAATACATAAATTCTCCACCACAACTCGCATTAGTCTATTCGCCCCTCAACATCCCTCAACCACTCAAGGAGCAAGACCAACTAAGTATTATCATGTAACAATAAGAGGGATATGAATTTACGTAAACACATCTACTAACTCTACTCCCTCGATCGACCCTACAACTGAAAATCATCAACCAAAATCAAGATAACTTATTTAACCAACCTTATCAACTCAACTACACCACATTCAAGGGATACTATTAACTGATAATTATTCTCATACAATAAGAATATATGCAATATCAAACCATAATAAGCCAATTAAAATTTCTGTCTAGTAGCTATGCCTCCTCACTAAGCCTATGAACATTATCCAACTATCACTTTATTCAGATTCGTAAAACTTAACCAATTTTAATCATTTATAGCCACCTAATCGGTTAATCTACCTTTAGGACATCAACGTTTTTACCCTCATAAAATCGTTCAAGTCACTTAACCAAATAAGCTACATAATTGTCAATCAGACAGTTAAGGTTCAATTTACCAATATCAACTAAAATCATTATTATCATCTCCACTTATCATATTACATGAAATAATCAATTTTATATACCTAGTCAATTTACCATGCATTAGTAATCTCAACTACACAGATCACCTTAAGTTCAAGTCACAAAAGTTGTGCAAAACAATTAAGTCCATGTCAGTTTAACCAATTACTCATTAAGGCATCATTAGCAAAATCAACTCATTAATTGGATTATTCACACAAGGATGACCCAATAGCACTTCAGGCCCGGATATAATCATCAAAGATCGGATCACACAATTATCCCAACTATAATCATCACATGTTTGGACCACACAAGGGTTCTAAGTATATCATCAAAGACCAAATAGAAATCAAGACATACCTCAAATCACGGAAATCAAAACATACCTCAAAATCACATAATGAAGACATACCTCAAAATTATGGAAATGAATACATACCTAAAAATCATGAAAATGTAGACATACTGCAAAATTACGTAAATGAAGTCATACCTTAAAATCAAAACCAACCTTTACTATTTATGGATATTCTTTCGTAACAACTCATCTCATATCACTCATAATAATTACTTACACTTAAGAAATTCACCCATCACATAGTAAGGCAATAATATAGTCAATTCAATAACAATCTACATAAGCAATACACGTAGCATTCTATCACAACAAACCAAAACATTTAAAATACAAGTATCTTTTTAGTAAAGATAACCAATCAAATAACAAGAGAGTTACGCTTACCAATTGTATTGAAAAATCCAATATTCAACTTAATAAATAGCAAAACCACCTAAAAGATGCACGTATCACACATTCAAAACATAATTCACAACATTAATATACAAATTCTACACCTCTTGTTGACCTCTAATGGTTAGAATAACACTATTCCAACCTTTCGAATATTTCTGAGATGCCAATTGGGACCAACTAATCCCAATGTTGATTATTGATATACCAATTAGAATCTTCCAGATACCAATTGGAATCAACTTGGGGATACAACACTGAAATTAGCACAATGGGAGAGAAGAATGTCAGATTGATTTCCTAGATTCCTTGTAGCTTCCTATAGATTTAATGTGGATGTCAATACACCAATCTGCAATACTCTACTTGATATTTACTCTTGTACTGGGAGATCGATAACTAGGGTATGATACCAATATGTCATGACCTAAATCACGGATCTTGCGGGCATCTACCCAACTCTACCCTAGATAGAATAACCCTTACCACCCAATCTTTAAAACAAACCTTATTACAAAATACATCGCGGAATTCAATTATATAACTCCCCAAACCTAGTCTAAACAGGTATAAGATCACTAAACAAATGAAGGACGACTCAAGATACAACATCCATGTAAGAGTAGAATGACAGGAGTTGCTGAAGAATAATTATTGCTGCTCCTATGAAAACTCCAACTGCCCTATAATATGGTTATATCCCCAAAAGGAGATATAGTAAGTGCAGTATTTGTACAACTACACATACTGGTAGGTATCATCGGTCAACCAGGGTTAGAAACATATAACAATAAATAGCCATCAAGAAGAAATCATGACAATATACACTTAACAACTTATCATACTTAACCTACTTCAACTTTCAACCCTACCGCCTTTCTTTTATTATAGCATTATTAATTCATTCTCAGGGCGTGACTAACTGACATAATTCCATAAATCAACCTAACCCATAGTTTTTATGCACTCACCTTGTTACAATAACTTTACACTTTTTTATCTCTCTCTCTCATTAATCCTTTTCCATAATAGACCTCTCGCCCTATTCTACTACCATTAACCATCGAAATTTCAACAACCAAGATAAATAATAAAGCAACGACAGCTTAGCAAGAAGAGACACTATAATACACATCACGTATATAACTATACACACAGGAAAATAAGATTTATACACAGTTCATGACAAACCTTATATCCATACCTTATTGTAATGCACAATCACAACTATTTACTTACAAACCATCAGTTATCCTTTTTGTATCATTCCATTTCAAGGTATTCATATCAAATCACTCAGACTCAAGCAGCCTAGTCAATAATAGCCAATAAACAATCATAAATGCAATGCAACCAATGAATGCATGTGCAATAAAAGGTATACAAACATACTAGGGTCAGCATAGACCCTTAGCTATGACATGTAGGGGACAAGCTCAATCCATGTAGCACTACCGCCATGGTACCCGATCCAAATAATAGTGTCGACATGACACCCAATCTAAATAATAGTATCAGTATAACACTCGATCCAAATAACAGTGTCAGCATGACACACGATCCCAACATCACAATGTATGAATGTCATCATCAAATATCAATCATGATGAAATGCAATACACCAATTATGCAAGTACACACCATTCTAAATATTGAATCAAAATCAAGTTCATCATTCCAGGTAAACCACAAATATCCACTAACACATGAAATCACAAGTAAGCCTGAAGGCCAATTGACACAGCTTGTAATATAGGCCTTATCAAACCATATTCATCAGTTACAGTATGTCCGAAGACCAATCAATCAAGTATTCATTTTAGGAGTGCACATTCCCCCAAATCGATAGCTACACTCTAATTTAACATACCTATTTCTTTCACCAATCTAATCCTCTTTTATTCCTATTGAAACGAGAAAATTCAGTCACTAACTAGTAACCCTCACATTTAAGTCGTCACTAAGTTCAAGACACTATTCCGTTAGATAATTATTCAATCACTCGGCTCTATACAACTTACAATTCTAGCTTGAGTCATACACCTTTACACACCTTACTTCCTAGCACTTAGCCAAACTTGACTTTAGGTTGTTAAGTTATGACACCATATCCTCTTATCATGATCAATTCTCCTAACTATCCTTCTGCAAGAATATCTCATAGTTCAAAAATACACAACATCAGATTCACCTTTTTTAAGGTATTAAAGGCTAGTTTCATAGATTACAAGTTCACCTAATTCCTTTATTACTACCCATATTCACATATTAAACTTGTAAATCATCAAGTAAGTCATACAAATACAAATACCCATCAATGGATCCATAAAAAATATAACAACACTCAATTAGATCCATATTACATTAATTCCATATTTTACCCATTCAAACTCTGTGCCCATAGGCCTAGACATGAAGTCTCCCGTCAAAACTATAGTAATTACACATATCTAACCCAAGTCTGCTACACATTAAACCATAACCTAACTCAACCAAAGATCTTGGAACAAGCAAGCCACACCAAGGTTGCTCTTTCCTTTTCTTCATGCTTCCATAAGCCCAGTCATTTAGAAATCAAACAATTATAGGAGTAATTAATTAATTAATCTTTGAATAACTATTTTAAGAATTCAACCCACTAGTTCTATCCTTATTCATGGTCTAAATATTACCCGTAATTAACCATTAACTAGTTCTATCATACTCAATCCATCTCCATTAATAGAGTTTTAAATCTAAAGATTCTATTTTTATTGAATTCAAGGTTCCTAATAATCAAACTTCATGTTTTAGAATACCAATTCATGCTAGGAATTGTTAGTTAACAATATAGGAGTAATCTAGGTGATATAACCCAACCTATAGGTTTTCCACAAAATATCATGAACATAGGGTTCTAATCCCTAAGAATTTCACCATTAAAGATCATTCAAATGATTCTAAGATGTTATTGGATTGAAATACAAAGAAGATGATGGAAGAACTTACCTCAATGAAGAATTTTCACCCTAGAACTTGAAAAACTTCTTCCCTAGGGCTTTAGAATGAAGTTTTTGAGTTAAAAAGCCAAAAACCATCAAAAATAAGCTTAAGTATTGCCTGATTGTTGCTGCAGCGACATTGCTGCAGTGGCTAACTTTTCAGCACAAACAGGCCTCAATAAAATGGACATAACTATTTATACAGGAAGTGGATTAACAAACAGATGGAGGCATTGGAAAGAAGACTAAAAGATCTTTCATTTAGTGGGTATTGTGCCCTATAACTTTTATATTCTAAGAGGAGTACTTGTTTGAAGTTGACCCTAGTTTAAACTTAGCTCAAAACTCAATCGGTAAGAATACTTCCAACTTAAATTTGTTCTAGGGGTATTGTATGACCTTAGTTCATTTATAATGCACTCCCATACTAAATTATTAATCTTATAACCTATGACAAATGAGTTTCTTATGCCTTTACTACAGATATTTTTAGTAACGATGGAACAGGTCGTTACATACTCAGTAAGTTGAAGTTGTTTCATGTCATGTCTAATCACCTTCCTCTAATATTTCTTCGATCTACCTCTACCTCTCTTGAATCCATCCCTAGCCAACCTCTCACACCTCTACACTAGGACATCCATGCACCTCATCATCACATGCCTGAACCATCTCAACCTCACTTTTCATAACTTGACTTCCATCGAAGCCACTCCCACCTTATCTTGAATAACCTCATTTCTAATCCTATCTTTCACAGTAAGCCCATACATTTATTGTAGCATTCTTATATCCACCACCTTCATCTTTGAGATGTTTGAGTTCTTGACTAGCCAATACTCCACCCTATATAACATAGCCAATCTAACCACCACTCTAAAGAACTTGCCTTTGAGTTTAGGAGTCACCTTCTTATCACACAAGATTCTGAAAACAAGCCTTCATTTCATCCACCCTGGCCCAATACGGTGAGTGAAATCCTCGTCAATATCTCTATTTTCTTGAATTATAGACCCAAGAAACTTGAAATTATCTCTCTTTTGGATTGTTGAGTATCAAGCCTTAAAACCACATCAGCTTCATGCACCACCTTGTTGAACTTGCACTCCAAATATTTTGTCTTAGACCTACTCAACCTAAACCATTTAGACTCTAAGGTTTGCCTCCAAATCTCTAACTTAGTATTAATTCCACCACGAATCTCTTCAATCGGGATTACATTATCCATAAATAGCATACACCATGGCACCTTACCTTGAATTTTCCAAGTCAATACATCTATCTAACCTAAGTTTTTTCTCCCTAAATTTATGAGCTTAGGGTTTAATCCATGAATCCATCTTAAAAATTTACCCTAATGACTCTAGGGTAGTAAAGGATTTCAATGTAAAAAAATGGATAGAAAGACTTACCTCAATAAAAAATCACTCTAGCCCTATAGGAAATTACCTCTTAGCAGTCTAGGATGATACTTTTGAGTTTATGAAATAAAACTCAGGGAAAACTGACTTAAGTATGATTTAATCTGCACACCATTCACTGCAACAGTCACCACCTAGCTACAATAGCTCCACTGTGGTAGAAATTGGCTCGCTAAAGTAGCCCACCAATACATCACTACTATCGGTGTACCGGTACGATGATCTCTACAGTGGTCTCACTGCGGTGGGAAATCTACTATTGTAGCATACCTTAAATAGAAACTTGGGGAAAAGCTTAAGTTACCCCCCATTTCACAACACAACCATCGACTTAGGACATCATGAAATTATCCCAGCACGGTAACCTCTATAATCAGAGTTTTATAAATCTATTTACCACCCCAAAACTTTGCACGGAAGTTGTTCCACTTTATCATCGCCTAACAAAACTAACACCACCAAACACTACACCATCAATCATAATCCAGAACTAAGTACACAATACAAGATTTTTGTCATAAACCACCCTACCTTGAAATTTTATGAACTCTCTTACTAGGGGAAATTCTAGTTGGGTACTTACACCCAAAAAATATTATATCAATAGAATGAGTCATTATAAGTTTACACAATATTCGTGAATATATTTACCCAATAAAAGGTGGGGTTAATCCAAAGGAATGGGAATAGTTTTAGCCTAATTAATGTAAGATTCACTAGTTGCTTTCACTTAGAATAACTAAAATGAGGGAGTTTGCATGATATGAGTTTATCAATAATTACAAATAAACCAACACATAGAATTCAAATTTGAATCAATAGTAAAGGACCTACGGATGTGTTTGGATGGGTCTAATCAATGCAATTAGGAGACATGATTTGAATTACAATCAATATTGACATTAGTAGGATTGGTTATAGCTATAATTGAATTTCTCAATCAAAAACATATATCACCATAGATTTTCTCAAACCCCAAGGTATGTTCAACCTAAACAACTAACAAAACTGTAATAACCCATCCTAAAACAAGCATGGTTAGCTTAATTCATACAACACCTATGCCCCGAGCTATAAAATCCATGGTGATAGCTTGGATGTATCTTATGGAGTACAAGAGGAAGGGCTTCCACATTTGGATGATAGCTTAGATCCCAGAGGGAGCTATATTCGTGAAAGAGGAACAAGTAAAGCAAAGAGCTCACTGCCCACTTTGGCAATAGGTATTTCACTTTGGCGACACGTCATGGACTTTGGCGACACCAAGTACTACTTTGGCGATGAAAGGAGGGTTCAAGCCAAGCTTGGTGAGTTCAAGCCAAGTTTGGCGAACATCAAGCCAAGATTAGAGAAGCACAAAAGCCTTTGGCGATCAAGCTTAACAATCAAGAAGCACTTAGGCGATGCCAATTGTATTTGGGCGATAAAGGGTTATTTGGGTAATAAAGAAGAGCCCTTGTGGGTTATTTCCTAAATAGCCACTTTTGGGCTATTTATGTAAAGTTATTAGTATAAATACATGCCTTAGGCATTTCATTTGCTTTAGATGATGTTGAATTGAGAATTGTCTTGAATAACTTGTAGCTTCTAAATTAGCTTATAGTTTTGACTGGATTCCCAATTAAGTAGATAAATCTATTCGGTGGATTCCTAGTAGTGCTATTAGGTGGATTATTAATAGTTTAGGTTGAGCGATTAGGTGTGGAATCTCTTAATTGTTCTTTAACTTCTTTACTTGATTAATCATATAGAGTCATCCATTTGTGGACTCAATTAGTTTTTTTGTGTTTGATTAAGGGTTTTTTGTTGTTCCTTTGCATTTAATTGAGAGGTGAAGGTATCGAGTCCTTTATTTCTCATAAATCTGATTGAATTTCGATATTCCATATATCCTTTTTGTTTATTTCAATTTTCCATATTTTGATTCTAATTTTTGGATTAGGATCGTTATCATTTGGTATCAAATCTTAGGCTAGAGATTCGTTCCTACGAATTTCAGTCGTAGGTTCATAATTTTGAAAATCACAAAAAAAGGGGAGAAAAATGTTTTTGAGCAAAATTCCAAAAAAAAATTATTCGATTTGAGTTTTGTTTGAGTTTTCGACACTAGAATCGTATTCACCTAGTGTTATTGAGTTTAGATATGAGGATTGGGGCTTAATTGAGGTTCTAATTGTATTGGGGATTATTCTCCTAATCAATTGGCACTCAAATCTGAAATTTGAAGGCAAACGGAGTTGAATTACACTAGGTTCAATTTTGGAGTTCATCATATTCATGGTGTTCTTCATGGTTTGATGAAATGCAAGTGGGTTTAATTTCTCAGAGTAATTGGTTGAGAATTTAAGCCTAAAACATTGGGGTTTTATTTGGGAGGTTGAAAGGAGCTCATGGATAAAATTTCATTGAGTTCGGAGCTCATTTGATCAAGGGTCAATTTTTTTGAATGTTCATATGTTCTTCATAGTCTTCATGTCTTGTAGAAGAAGGATATTCAAAAAGGAGGGTTAGATCCAAAAAGGTAAAGTAAAAATAAGGTGTACTTGTTTTTAGAAGAGGAATTTATCAAAAGGGGCAAGTACAAAGTCAAGGGAAAGTACATGGGACCACAGAAGGTACAATTTTCATCTTCAGGTGCTCTTACTGTTGATTTTGGCGATTGGGAGGCCATTTTGGCGAACCACAGGCTTAATTTGGTGATGCAAGGGAGCGTAGAAAAACTCATTGGCGAGACACAAGATGTTTGGTGATAGTTTGTTGATTAAATTAACAAACTATCAAGTTTGGCGATGCAAGGTCTATTTTGGTGATACACACTTGTGTTTGGCAATAGTACACTATAGTTTATAGATATAAGGTATAGTTTGGATATGGAAAAGCTATTTTGGATAAAGAAAGTTAAAATTTGGTGATCCCAAGCCTATTATACGCTGAATCTCAAGTTTTTAACTTCTAGTTTCATTCCTTTGATTCCTAATCTCTTTTATGAATTCCTAAACTAATTAACAACTAGTAATTAATCTACTTAGTTGTATATTGGTTCTTGAGTTTGAATTTATTCATGCTAATTCTTTGAAGCTTTTCTCATTTTACATAATCGTTGAACTTTCTTGGCTCCATTCGTTAGACTTTGAGTCGTCCTTTCTTCTGGTCAACAAAAATCCATTCCACCACAAAATATAGGTGACCTTGTGACTTGATTGAGTTAAGATAGTTCACTAACAATTTCAAGAAAACACCATAGAAGGTAAGATGAGAGCTTAATACGAGTGACATGAGGATTTCTTTACTACTAACCTCATTTGTTGAGTTTTCCAAGTACAATATCTTACTTTTCTTATAACCATAGAGGAAATAGATCGGTGAATGATGTGGGGTCATATGCTAATGTGTCAAGTCAAGTGACCAAGGTAAATTGAAGGGTAGCCGAAATGAATAGAAGGATGGATAGTATGAGTGAAAGGAGTTTCCCTACGATAAGTTGAAGTGAGGGAACAAGAAGGATCTTGGGTCAAGAACCCAACATCTACTATTCCCAACCAAATCGAAACCAAACCTACCACCAAACTACCTACACCAACAACCCTTTGACCTATATTAGACAAGTCACCTCATATCCAAATACACAACCATATCATCTACCATGAAGGAGTTCTTCTTTTGTGGTAAACTAAGTTAGGAGCCAATCACCTCCGCAAAATGTATCACATGTATATTTTCATGTAACCTATGTTCCAACCCAACAACACTACCCATATTTACCCCACTAAGATGATTCTTATTGCAATCCTCTTTATGATAAGATGAATGAAGAAGCAAGTTTGGATAGATGGTGAAAAGTACCTAGAGACTTTAGTATGGACCAAGGCAAGGGATGTCAAAGGAATAGGAATAGTGGAGATAGGTATAGGAAGGAATGAGAAAGGTGTGAAGATCTACATGATCGATATAGTGATAGAAGTGTTCCAGATCAAAGGATGGGTGACATCATTGAGAGTCTTCCAAAACTTCAAAATGGTAATCAATCTACTCAAGCTAACTATAAGGTTGGAGAAGATAAAGATTATAGAGGTACTATTGATTTACCTAACTTTTCTTGTACTTATATTGTTCGATGTTATAGATGTCAAAGCAAAGGGCATATTGCAAATAAGTGTCCATAAAAGAGGTCAAGAGTGGCTATATGTGATGAACCTTGTTCTAATAGTGATGTAAAGTGTGAGGTCGAGTGTAGCGATGATGAACCTGAGGTTATACATGGTGAACCAACCTCGAAAGGAGATGTTGAGTAATTAGAGGAGGACTTAAACTCTTCTTGTTCTTTATGGCAAATCATGGGGGACTTTTCTAAAGATGAACTTGATCAAAGTATAAACCTATTCCATTCAAGGTTTAAAATAAGGGATAGGATATATTCCTTGGTCATTGATGGTAGGAGTAGTACTAATGTTGTGAGTTGCACAATGGTTGAACTAATGAAACTTCCTAAACAAGGGTACCCCAAGGCATATAAAATCCAATGTCTCCATGAGAATGATGAAGTAGAGGTAACTAAGCAAGTGGTCATGAATTTTAACATTGGCAAGTATTGAGATGAGGTGTTATGTGATGTTTTACCCATTCATTCTTGTCATATGTTGCTTGGTAGACCTTGGCAAGTCAATAGGGATGTCTCATATCAATAGGGATTCAATAAATACTTACTTGTATTTAGAGGACAAAAGCACACTTTGGTGCCCTTAACACCTTATAAAGTGAGTACGGACTACAAGATAATGAGGGAGCTCTGGGAAGTACTTAAAAGGGATGAAGTTAAGAAGGAGGAGAAAGAATTATCTCCTATTCAATGGGAGAAAGACTTGGCTCAAGGATAGAAAATGTGTGTGATTGAGGATCCAAGGAGTGACTTGAACAATATGGACAAGGAACACTAAATAGTGGGACTTGTTAACACCAATCTCCTAAAACAAACTAACCATGTTACTAGCATTTTTCCTAATACCATCCCTTCTCTTGTGCAGGTTCACAAGTAATTACTTCTAAAGGAGGATCCAAAGAGAGTTCCTCACAGTAACGGCTTGAAGGCCCAATAGATTCCTTATCTAAGGATTTCAAAGTTAATGAAGGTTCGCCTCAATGGAGGAGCCTAAACAAACTCCCATGGGTTAATGGATACTTAGTGAAAGAGGGTGATACATCTAACCTTTTGAGATTAATGGAGGAGTCATCTATCGATGAAATTCCTAAGAAGAAGTAATTGGACCAAGTCTATAGGTCCAAGATGATGCATGGGAGGGTGAGCTTTTGGGAACCATGTGTGGTGGGAAAGAATGTAAACTCAAAGGCCCAACCTTGAGGTATGTACCCTTCCCATCTTATTCCAAGCAATCCTTGGAGTCATGATGGCATCTTTCCTATAGTAGGCCAATTCTTAAAATTGTGTGACTTCTTGTTCTACCCTGAGAGTATTGATGTCTCTTAAACCTTTTTATGGTTTGTAATAGCTATGCATAAATTGTGTGGGCTCTGCAATTTGGATGCCCAATCTATTTGTTACTTTGGGAAGAGTCCATGGTGCATACTTGATGCCCAACTCTTGTTTCCTACTCCTTGTCACACTTATGTTATTGGATAAGTCAAAGTGATAGGAGAACTCTAAGGAGAATGCTATGGTTCATGACTAGAGAGAACCCAACTTGTTGGGAGGACTTCTTGTTGAAGGAAAATATGACTTATAGTTCATTTAATCTCTCTAGTGCATAGCTCCATGTGTTTATACACTCTCTTTGGAAGCTGGTTTGAGAAAGGAAGGTGAAATGTACTTGAAATGTTATATCTTACCTCCTTGTGGTCTAAATTATGATGAACTTCTTGCTAGCATTCAAGCATTGAAATGTAGAGGTATAATTGAGAACACTTGGGATAAGTTTAGTGTTCTTCAATCCTCTCTCCATTACTTGTTTGCATCTGATGAACCCTTTCTAGTGGGTGATATCATACTTGTGAGCCCAAGGGCAAATGTGTCATTGCCTACTTTGGGTGTTGATTATCTACGTGGATCCTTGTTTGACACACTTGTGCTTAAGTTGCGTGAACCATAACTTATGGATGCTAAGTTTTACACTTGTTTGTGGAAGATTCCATGGATGTTAAAGACTTCTTGTCACCTTCATAGGGATGGACAATTAAAGGTATCAAATGGGACTTATAGGAGCATGCTAAATGCCATAAATGGAGGAAACCCAACTTCTTAGAAAGACCATTTGTTTTGGAGTGAATTGATTTATAATAGATCCTTCAATTCCTCTATTAGCATGATTCCATTAGTGCATGAATTTTCCTTGGGATGTTGCTTAAATGGAAGAGATATAATGTGCTCAAATTGTCTTTTCTTATCTTCTTATGTTCTTATCTTTGAGAGCACCTTAGATAAGAATAGTGAGCTTAGTTCTTTTCTTTTCTATCTCTTTGTCTATGATGATAGCCATGCTTGTGTTTAGAATTCATTTTGTAAGAGCATGAGTTGTTTTGAAAGGAAGGGTAATTTGCACCCTAATGACTTGACTCCATCCTTGGTAGTTCCAACTTGTAGTAAATTTCTTGATAGCTCTCTTGAACATATTGGTACTCATGCATATGGAAACACCTTGGATGAGACTTATATTCTTAATATCTTTCTTTACTACCTCTTTGCATTTGATGATTTCCATGTTGGAATTAGATTTGTCTTCTATGGATGTAAGGGTTCTTGGGGATGGTCCACTTGTTTGTGTGACCAAATTATGTGGGTCATTCATATCTTTAACCCCAGTAAACCCATGTAGGTGTCTGAACCATGGTTGCTACCACCCTTGGTATGGTTTCATGGCAGAATAAGGAAACAATTATGTCTTAGGACCTTCGTGGTTTCTTTGTTCCAGGATTGTTTTATTAACCGGATCCTTTGTATGTGTTACAAGTAATTGCTCTTATTGATTGCAAGGGAATATTGGGTGTATATCAAATTTGTGTCTCCTTCGCATGGTGCTTATGGTATTAACCTTGTACTAACCCTCATTCTATGAGGAATTCTTGGTTGTTTGTCCTTCTTATATGTTTACAAGATTTGGATTTAAGGACGAATCCTTTTGAAGAAGGGGAGGATGATATGAGCATGGTTATCTTAATTTGTGCTACACCTATACCACGAGCTACACAAGCCATGGTGATAGATTAGATGCATCTTATGGAGTACGAGAGGAAGGGCTTCAGTTGCGCCCCATTTTTCTTTTGAAAATTGAGATTCTACGTGACAACTCTTTTTAGAATGGTTTGAAAGAGAAGAGTCTCCACCTAACGAGTTAAGGTGCGTTAGGGCACCATTCTAAACTAATTACGAATTATTTAATTAGTCTACGTCACCAGAAATTCAGGTAAGGGTTCAAGTTACCTCAAAAGGAAGGTGTTAGGCACCTTTCGAGGTCCACAAATGTGGATCCCGGCCGAATCCATATGTTACGTGGGGGATTTTATGTGATAAGCAAAGGTCTTTTATTAACTTAATGTTAACCAAGTGTTTAAACAGGAAAACAATTATTTATCTAATTAATATAGACCTAAGTGATAAAAAATTAAAGAAAAACATATATGAAAATGGAAAATAAAATACTAGATAAGCGAGAAGAGAGAAGGACACATTTTATAAAGCCGAAAGATTTATTTAAGTAATAACGGACCTAAACTACCCCAGACAATTAAACATTCAAAATAAAGAAAGCCAATTTATAAAAGCTTTAGACAAGGAGTTAATCATAGCATAATCGGATCAGTGTCCGGCTTATTAACGGATGATAATGTCGTATGTCGCATTGTCAAATTCTGCTCGGGTCAACTTCCATCATTTTCATCTATCTACCCGCCCCACCTAGTTGGTTATTAAGCCTAAAGGCGTTCTAAAGGAAAAGACAAAACTAGCGTTCCCTAAAAATGTCTACCCGTCCCAACTTGATGTCCAAGAGGCGTAGGACGACCTATTTTGAATAAGGATCTAGACACAAAGAAAGTCTTAGGCTTCCTAATTAAACTCAGGATTGCGTCAAACAAAACAAATAAAACTTGCAATTAGCACATAAAGGTTTCATAGAAGCTCTGGGTAAATTAGAGGTTGCCTAAAGCGATTAACATGCTTGAAAAGATAATTATTCATTTTTTACGTGATTGAGACCTATAGGCATGAGTTCTAGGCGAGGCGTATTAATCAAAGTGGCAGAAATTAAACTAATGTGCTAGATATTAAATTAGGAATGTTGAAAATTAATTTAAATATGCAAGAAATTAATTTAAATAAGCAGGAAATTAATTTAAATGTGCAGGAATTAATTAAATATGCAGGAATTTAATTAAAAATGTGCAGAAAATTAATTAATTGTGCAGAAAATTAATTAACTGTGCAGAAAAATTATTTGACTTACGCAGAAAATTATTTAAACTTCGTAAAAAATTATTTAAAGGCTGAAAATTAATTTAAAAATACTGAAAAGTAATTTAGCAGGCTGAAAATCAATTCAATATGCTGAAAAAAGTAAGTAAACATGCGCAAAATTACCTAACATGCTAATAATAAAATAGATACGGAAACTTGGTTGTGACATGCTGAGAATTTGTTGAACATGCTAAAAATGGTTAAACATGTTATAACTTAAATCGATATGTTCGAAATTAGTCTACTACGTCTAGAGTTGATTAATAATCCTAAAACATGATTTCTAAGTGATAAAATAGTTAATTAATAATCCTAGAATGTATTGCCTAAGTGATAAAAAAAGATTTAATTAACATGCGAAATCTATTAAATAGTCCTATAGGCATGGTATCTAAGTGATAAAATATTCAAACCATATAATCCCTTCCCCCCATAAGCAGTCCCCATAGTCTTTTATTATATAGTCATAGAGTTTGTACAATAATTATTACAGAACCAATGAGAATACATATCGAAGAAATTAGATCTAAGGCAAATGGATGACCCTTAAGAATCTCCTGTTCCCAGGCAACTCTTCATTATCTCGAACCAATCTAATAACACCTGTTAAACACAACAAAGTATACAAGCACACAAAACAAAATGTAGAATTTGGAGGACGAGCATACGAACTTCGAAACAAGACCAAGTTTTGGCATTAACTCGAGTGAGATCCTATAAACATTTTTCTAAGTTTAAATTACAACAAACTACCACATAATAATTGAAAGATGCATAGGTAGGAGCTAACCAGTCAAGTAGCAAATATAATAATAAGGTGACCTTAAAAAGCGGCAACAGAAGAATGAATCAGCAAGTTGAAACCAAGAGTCACCTTTCAAGAGCCAAAGCAAAAATAGAACTTGAAGTGTATTTTTCGTGTAGAGAGAGTAGATGTTAAGAAGTGACCTCTAATGAAAGAAGAGGGCTATTTTTATATCGTGAAAGACATGTGATCAATCTCATAATTAAAGGAAGAAAAATATTCATAATATCAATTAAAGAAATTCATTTTCCTTGAAACAATAGAATGAATCAATTAAGCCCAAGACTAGTCAAGTTTACCATGAATAAATAGATAAGAAAATCTGCCCAAACCAAATAAGGATAGGAGAATCAATCAAGCACACAAGATGTATTAAATTTTGCCATAAATAAACAAGTAAATAATTTGTCCAACCAAGGGAAAAGGAAAATCAATAATTAAAATACAATACAAATGAAGTGTGTCGTATATAGTCGAGCAGAATCAATCAGAGGAGGAAAAATATGCTAGAGTCAATTAAAATTTACCTAAAGGGATCGAGTATTAGGTTGGTACACTTCTAAAATAAGTAGAATGGGAAGTCAGCAACTAAAATTAATCAAAACTTAGCAAAAATATCCGAGAACCAATCAGCTCCAAACTAACAGCTCAAATTGCCATATTGAAAACATGTGAAGCTGTCACAAGTTCAACAAAACCAACTACACACGGATGACATTTCAACCCGGGACGAACTTCCAAGAATTCATCCTAAATCGGAAAAGCCAAATCTGGTCGAATGGAGCTAAACAAAGTAATGGAATCGGCCGCCGACAACTTGTATGAATTCTTCTCGACAAAGGGTCCCCGGAGATGTCCTCTTCGTCAGAGCTTTTTCGAGGTTCATCAGAGAAGCAAAACATTTGGGGGGTTTCGAGTTTAAGAGGAGGGGGATGAGAAGAGAAGAGGAAGTAAGGAATGAAGAGACGGATAGATGAGGGGCAGCTAGTGGAGAGGAGAACAGACGAGTGACGATGGTGGTTAGTGCGGTGGAATTCGCTAGTGACTAAGGTGCGGCATGTGAGTGTTTCACCTGCCATGGTGGCTGGAGTTGCGGCAGGTGGCGAGTGGCGGCAGCATGTGAGAAATGGAGAAGAGTGGCGGTGGTGTTTAGAGAGGGAGAAGAGAGAGTGGAAATTAGGGATTTTTGGGATCTTTCTTGAGTTTTTTGGGTTTTGGGGGGATTAAAATTGAAGGGAAAATGGGGGCTGATCTGATCCGTTGAACATATCTAGTGGATGGCCAGGATTAAATTAAGAATGGATCGGATCCGGGTCATAAAATTGGGTCATGGAATTGGGTTTATTATAATTGAATTAGGGATTCAATTTGGGTAAAAGTAAAATCAATTTAGGCTAAAATTGACACAAAATTGGGTACAAAATGGCTAAAATTTAAATAAATTGAGAAAATTGAATTAAATTAGGTTGCCATTTAGTAAATACTATAATGACTCAATAATAATAATAAAAGATAATAAAATTTCATAAAAGAAAATTGTTATTCTAATAAATTATGTATATAAAATTAATGTTACGTAAAAAATATTGTATAAAGGTGATGATAATAATAATGATTTGGGCATAAATTATGTATCTGTAAATTATAAAAAATGCGAGTTTTTTTAAGAAATGCTAAAATAATACTAAATATAATAATAATAGTAATAATAAACTATGTGTTTGTAAATTATGAGCATGTATATTTGCAGAGATAATTTAATAAATATTAAATAATTATGTAAAATATTATATTTAAATTAGTGAATTATATATATTATATAAAAATATAAAAATAAATTACATACTTAATTCATGAATGCGAGACGTCAAGATTTGTTTGATACTAAAATAACAAGTAAAGAAATGATTAATATTCGAAACAAATTATTTTGTAAAATAACATCCTGGGAGGAATATCGGGAGGTCAAAATTGGGTGTCAAAAGCTGCCCCTTTGTTGCTTGGGAATGATGAAAGAATTTTCAAGCAACGAACATTGATATAGTAGCCATTTTATCTGATCGATAGGATGGTTCGCTGGAATCGAAAAGCAAGAGAGGTTTATTAAAATGGTGTGGCCGAGACTTTTGTTTTAAGTCGCCTACATATCTTGGATTCACTAGAATCAGGCCATGTGCAGTTCTAGATTTAGGAACGAATGGTATTCCTACAGAATGTTAACGATACAGTATACGGGCAACAATAACGGTAGTATGTGTCAATGACATCGGAATAGATAGGACTGGATGCAACACTGTGAATGTGGCGTGTAGAACAAAAGGTAAATGTGTTTTAAGCTAAATTAGAGTGACGCGGGGATGAATGGAATCGTATCTTGAAACAGGAGCGAAAAACTGCTCTTGCTCGAAACTCATTTTCTTTCGTCACCTGCGTGCTTTCTAGTATAACTAGATAAAAATGATTAGAGCATATAGAAGATTAAATAATATGGTGAAAACAATTGTAATAGATAATAGTAATGACGAGAGGAGATAAGAAAGCGTATCTATTTGACGTTGTGCATGTTGCTCGAGATTTTTTAGGCTGCCCCAGATTTGTCTTTTAAGGAGAATGTGATCACGTTGACTATATGCCTGCAAAATTAATTGTCCTTATTTTAGGGCGTACAAGACCAATTGTCTTATTTTAGGGCAGACGATCCCGATATATTCTATTTTAGGGCGGATGAACCCGACATATCCTATTTAGGGCGGATGAACCCGACATATCCTATTTTAGGGCGGATGAACCCGGCATATCCTATTTTAGGGCGGATGAACCCGACATATCCTATTTTAGGGCGGATGACCCGACATATTCTATTTTAGGGAGGATGAACCTGGCATATCCTATTTTAGGGCGGATGAACCCGATGTCCTTTGCATTGTTTGTAACTCTTTGTCATTGTCATGCCATTGTGATGAAATTTTTTAGGGGTGCCCCAGTTTAGAATATATTTTGCACTTTCTTGAGAATCAAAATGTTGTCTGCTTGTAGAATTTATGAGGTAATCTCAAAAATTCTACCCCAGTTTTTTACTTGTGAAGTCTTATATTCTTGCATCACTCAAAGAAAATGTTAGTTCAAAAGAAACAGTTGTCCTATATTCGAACAACGTGGTTCAACTTCAAATCTGCAATTGTCATTTGAAGTAATGAAATGGGCCAAAATAGCTTAGATTTGTCTTGTCAAAAGCTAACATGATTTGAAGAGGAAAATTTTATTAGATTGAGACCGAACCCAAGAGTGGGCTGCCTACGTATCCAAATGAAAGCCAGGTCAAACGTATTTCATGAGTACAAATAGGAACATAAACAAAAGCAGAAAATTTTATTGATTGGAAAGAGAGTTGGTACTTTGCTTGTGATGGTTTTGTCCTTCTCAGTTCCTTTGATGTGCTTTACTCTTCCTCGCCAAATGTCTTGGGATGATCTCTATCGAGTCACCTTAGATAATAATTGTGCATGTGGTAGTGTCATAGATGTTGCTTAGTGGCCCTTGTCGCACTATAATTTGTCCATGCTCAATCAAAGCTTGGATCTTGTACCTCAATGCTGAATATTCCTCAATATCATGTCCTTGGATATTGGAATGATATGCACACCTTTTGGACTAGTCAAAATTAGAAGGTGAATATTTAGGGATCCATCTTTTTCTTGGTTTCAGAACTCCTTGAGCAAACAATCTTTGAAATATGCTGGCTAAAGGTTCACTCAAAGGGGTAAGAGTACGAGGTTTCATTTCCTTTGGTTGATGAGAATTGGATGGTATTGGATAAGTCTGTGGTTGAGAATCATGTTGGTGAGAATTTGGGAATTGAAAACTTTATGGGTTGTAGGTGTCAAAAATAGCATATGCTTGTTGGGTATTTTGATAGGGTTGCTCTCTAGGTGGGATGGTTGAGATATCTTCTTCTTTTTCTTCTTTCGGCGAAGCTTCAAGTGCTTGAAAATAGCTTGTATTGTAGAAACGTCAATAACTTTTCATGTTCGAATACCATATTCTAATCTTTTCCCAATTAAGATTAGATCTTTGAAGCTTTGAATACATAAGCCAAATAATTTTTGATAGTATATACTATCTAGCGACCTCGCGAAAGTTTGGACCAACTCTTCTTTAGGCACAAGAGGACGCATCTTAGAAGCTTCCAATCTCCATCGTGTTGCATATTCCTCAAAAGATTCATGAGTCATTGTCTTTACTTCGAGCAAGTCCAGCATCATCATATTGACCTTGATATTAAACTTATATTGTCTCACAAAGTCTTGAGCCATGTCTTCACATATATGCCTCTTGTCAAAGTCTTATTTGACATACCAAGTGAGCTGAATGAACAATCTCATTAGTAGAGCTTCATTATGCCAAATGCCAACTAATCTACCACAATAGTCCTTTAGATGTGCGATTGGATCTCCATGACCATCAAACACATTGAATTTGGGAACTTTATATCTTGGTGGCAATTCAACTCCTGGATGTAGACACAATTTCTCATACCTCAAGTCATGAATGCCTTTGGAACGTAGACATTCATTCAACCTCTTTTCCAAGTCAAGAAACTTTTGTTGCAGTGTAGGTGACTCCCCATTATGTATTACCATGTTTTACAAAGTACCAAGATTGAAGTGTGTCAAAGATATTTGTTGAGGAACCGAATAAGGAGATATAAGTAATAAGGTATTTTGTGCTGATGAAGAAGCAAAATTTGTGTTAGAAAAAAAAAATCAATAGGGTTAGGCATATTTGCCTAATTGCAAATTCTTAGCCGATTCAATGTTCAAATGCTAGAAAACCTTTAAATAAAATAAATCAATCAAACAAAAGTTACCACATAGCACAGATAAGTTTAAAACATAATAAATATAAAACAAAAGACATTCTAAGATGAAGACTAGAACTTAGTAAGTGATCTAAGCGTAGAGATTTGAGCTTCTAACTCACGAGACAGATGATAGTGATAGAACTTATGCTTTCAGGAGATTAACATGATGCCGAATTTGAAATTGTGGTTGTAAAGAAGATAAGAAAGCTAGGGGAATGAACAAGGTTGATGCATGTTGAACATCAGAGTTGTTGATTCGAAACATCCTTTGTGATTGATATCACATCACATTGTTAATCCATCCAACTTCATACAGAATTAAAAATGATAAAACAAGGGAAAGAAAATTTTATTATGATGAGACCAAACCCATTAAATGAGCGCTTACATATCCCTCTTATAGGGGAATCAGGTCAAATGTAGTTCCAATTACATAAAAGGAAAACATAAAAGAAACTCCATTTTGTGTAAAGCTTAAAGAAATTCAAGTGTTAAAGAGCCCGAAGCAGAGAAACAACATGATATCCTCTTCATAAATGCCAAATAGGTGCAAGTCACGCTAAAAAACAAATTAATCAACTGTGAGACTTGGCCCTATCACAGTTATCACCTTAATATCAATCATCGTTTGAATTCTGTCTTTTAAAGTTTGACATTCTTCACTGGTGTGTCCTTTCATCCCTGAATGATAAGCATATGTTTTAGAGTGGTCGAGCCAATTTGCATATGTATCTCTTACAATGGCAGGAATTGGAGCGATATAGCCAGCAACCCTTAATCTCTCATAAAGTTGGGTTGTGGGCTCAGCCAAAGGAGTGTACTGTCTTGATGGGCTTTTCTAAAACTTAGCTTGAGGTCTGGTGGATTGATTGGATCATTGATTTATTAGTGGATTTTGATAAGACACTGGAATGTATTTTGATGTTGGAGCAATGGATAGAGGTGGGTACCAAACAGTTTGAGAATGAGGTTTTGTGGAGGATTGGGGATAATAGGCTTGGGCATAATTTGGTGTTGGAATGATTTCAGGAGATAGATACCATAACAATTGAGGGCAACTTTTCTTTACCAGCCTCTCATTACTTATCAAATTTTGTAGTATTCTTTTCAATTGGCAGCATTCATCCGTATCATGACCAGGCATGCCAGAATGGAAGGCACAATGCTTTTTGGGATCAAAAAAAGGATTTGAAGGGCAATAGGAACCAATAAGCTTAGGCTGCAAGATACCATGTGACCTCAACATTTCAAAAGTGATTGATGGCGGTTCGTCTAAGAGAGTCATAGCTTGGGATTTGCTCACTTTGGGCTTTGGAGGCTTTGATGCCTTATTGATAATTGTCTTTCCCTTATCCCTGAATTGTGGCTCAATCAAACCAACCTTGTCATGTCTTAGAGTTTCAATTATGAACTTCCTCTTCAGCCTATTGTCGAACCGCCCAATAAAGTCACAGGCCAAATTTTCCCAAGAGACCCGCTTGCTTGTATCATTCTCTGCGTACCACATCAATGCTAAACCTGTAAGCGAACTGACAAAAAGCTTTATCTTAAGACCATCACTTTGCCCTATAATCTCTAGCTTATCCAGGTATGCTTTTAAATAGGAGCGAGGATCCCCATACCCGTCATATAACGGAAAGTTTAAGTCCCCAACTCTATCCTTAATATCTTCCCCTAATTTGGATAACTTATTCATCTCGGGCTGTTGAGACGACCCTGCCTTATGGTTAGAAATCTTTCCTTCTGCTTCTTTTTTCTTGCCCATCTCCATCACCCATTAAGTGTTTTTTGCAGTACAATTGAATACAGACTCGAAGATACTTGTGCGTCACAACCAGGCATAGGTGAGGTCGTAAATATAGGAGACTCCATAGTGCAGATGGAAGCAACAAAGTCAGTTTCGGACAATAGCTCTGGAAAGTCTGGTGGCATATCAGATGAACCTCGACGATTAGTCATAATTCCTTTGATTCTCTTGATTTTTCCTTCCATACTCATGATGCTTGACTCAAAGGGAGTAGGCTTGTCTTGGTGCAAACCCAAACTTCTACGCTCAGCTTCACTTTTGGCAAGATTGATAAACATTGCTTGACTGACCATTCTTGATGTTCAACTTTAGTCAAGCATAGAAAAAACAGACTCACGATTAGTGAAAAGGTACACACGAAAGTTTAGAATGAATATTCTACTATTTTTAAAATAGTAAGTTATGCTCATTTGGAGTGAATCGAAGTTATGAGAGCTCTAAAATTAAGGGTCCTTTTAAGGTCGTGAACCCTTCGGACTTGAAAGGCATATTCATTAATAAAGAGAAACACGAGTCAAATTTTCAAAGAAATAGTAACACATATCACATAATATGCATGTTTGTCTTTGGGTAGTGGGTACCCTTTCGACAAAAGGTTAGTTACTAATTTTGTGGATTAACCTCGAAGCTCAAACCACATATGGCTAATGCATGCATGACTTAAATGCAAGGGATGGATACGGTACTGTTTTAAGTTTTCTAAGAGTTGATAGACACGGACTGAGGGTAATCTTATGCTAGAAGGCACGTGGTCTCACGGTAGTAAAACTATCCGCTCCACCACGTCTTAGTCGACTCTCTATAATAGGGTTTCTGAAGAGAATTTTGGAGAAGTGCGAAGGCACAACATCCGAATATAGTGAAAGTGTAAAATTCCCAACTGGGGGAAGTATGAACATAATGTCAATTATATAAAGAAATAACAAATAGCATATAGTGAAAAAACGGTAACATATTTGAACAGTTTAAGGTAAGCGATAAATAAATAATATTAGCAATATTACGTGCATAATTAAGGAGTTAACAAATATGAGGAACATCAAAAGGGCATAAACAAGTAATGGTGTAAGGAGGAGGATTTAGCATAAAAAAAATAAAGAACTAGACATGGTATACCAATAAATCATTTAATGAAATAATTCAAAAAATAAAAAAATGCTAAATGTGAAAATAAATTATCAATTAAAAAAAAACAAATAAAAGAAAAAATCATGAAATAGATGGAAAAAACAAAAAAAATCCCACATAACATACGAATTCGTAATGGTTAGAACCTAAGTAATCCCAACAGAGTCGTCATGCTGTCGTGCCCCATTTTTCTCGCAAAAATCAAAATTCGATGTGACAACTCTTTTGAGGATGGTTTGAAAGAGAAGATTCGTCACCTAACGAGTTAAGGTGCGTTAGAGCACCATTCTAAACTAATTATGAATTATTTAATTAGTCTACCTCATCAGAAATTCGGGTAAGGGTTAAAGTTACCTCAAAAGGAAGGTGTTAGGCACCTTTCGAGGTCCACAAATGTGGGTCCCGACCGAATCCATATGTTACGTGGGGGATTCTATGTGATAAGAAATGGTCTTTTATTAACTTAATGTTAACCAAGTGTATAAACAGGAAAATAATTATTTATCTAATTAATATAGACCTAAGTGATAAAAATTAAAGAAAAACATATATGAAAATGGAAAATAAAATACTAGATAAGCGAGAAGAAAGAAGGACACATTTTATAAAGCCGAAAGATTTATTTAAGTAATAACGGACCTAAACTACCCCAGACAATTAAACATTCAAAATAAAGAAAACCAATTTATAAAAGCTTTAGACAAGGAGTTAATCGTAGCCTAATCGGATCAATGTCCGGCTTATTAACGGATGACAATGCCATATGTCGCATTGTCGAATTCTGCTCGGGTCAACTTCCATCATTTTCGTCTATCTACCCGCCCTACCTAGTTGGTTATTAAGCCTAAAGGCATTCTAAAGGAAAAGACAAAACTAGCGTTCCCTAAAAATGCCTACCCGTCCCAACTTGATGTCCAAGAGGCGTAGGACGACCTATTTTGAATAAGGATCTAGACACAAAGAAAGTCTTAGGCTTCCTAATTAAACTCGGGATTGCGTCAAACAAAACAAATAAAACTTGGAATTAGCACATAATGGTTTCATAGATGCTCTTGGTAAATTAGAGGTTGCCTAAATCGATTAACATGCTTGAAAAGATAATTATTCATTTTTAACGTGATTGAGACCTATAGGCATGATTTTTAGGCGAAGCGTATTAATCAAAGTGGCGAAAATTAAATTAATGTGCTAGATATTAAATAAGGAATGTTGAAAATTAATTTAAATATGCAGGAAATTTATTTAAATATGCAGGAAATTAATTTAAATGTGTAGGAAATTAATTAAATATGTAGGAATTTAATTAAATATGTGCAGAATATTATTAAAAGTGTGCAAAAAATTAATTAACTGCGCAGAAAATTAATTAACTGTGTGGAAAAACTGTTTGACTTACTCAGAAAATTATTTAAAGGTTGAAAGTTAATTTAAAAATACTGAAAAGCAATTTAGCATGCTGAAAAAAGTAAGTAACCATGCGCAATATTACCTAACATGCTAAAAATAAAATAGTTACGGAAACTTGGTTGTGACATGTCGAAAATTCGTTGAACATGCTAAAAATGGTTAAACATGTTATAACTTAAATCGATATGTTTGAAATTAGTCTACTACGTCGAGAGTTGATTAATAATCCTAAATCATGATTTCTAAGTGATAAAACAGTTAATTAATTATCGTAGAATATATTGCCTAAGTGATAAAAAAGATTTAATTAACATACGAAATCTATTAAATAGTCCTATAGGTATGGTATCTAAGTGATAAAATATTCAAACCATATAATCCCCGCCCCCCATAAGCAGTCCCTATAGTATTTTATTATATAGTCATAGAGTTTGTACAATAATTATTACAGAACCAATGAGAATACATATCGAAGAAATTAGAACTAAGGCAAATGGACGACCTTTAAGAATCTCCTTGGTTCCCAGGCAACTCTTAATTATCTCAAACCAATCTAATAACACCTGTTAAATACAACAAAGTATACAAGCACACAAAACAAAACGTAGAATTTGGAGGACGAGCATACGAACTTTGAAACAAGACCAAGTTTTGGCATTAACTCTAGAGAGATCCTATAAGCATTTTTCTAAGTTTAAATTACAAGAAACTACCACATAATAATTGAAAGATGCGTCGGTAGGAACTAACCAGTCAAGCAGAAAATATAATAATAAGGCGACCTTAAGAAGCGGCAACAGCAGAACGAATCAGTAAGTTGAAACCAAGAGTCACCTTTCAAGAGCCAAAGCAAAAATAGAACTTGAAGTGTATTTTTCGTGTAGAGAGAGTAGATGTTGAGAAGTGTCCTCTAATGAAAGAAGAGGGTTGGTTTTATATCGTGAAATACTTGTGATCAATCTCATAATTAAAGGAGGAAAAATATTCATAATATCAATTAAAGACATTCATTATCCTTGAAAAATTAGAATGAATCAATTAGGCCCAAGACTAGTCAAGTTTACCATGAATAAATAGATAAGAAAATCTGCTCAAACCAAATAAGGATAAGAGAATCAACAAGCACACAAGATATATTAAATTTTGCCATAAATAAACAAGTAAATAATCTGTCCAACTAAGGGAAAAGGAAAATAAATAATTAAAATACAATACCAATAGAGTGTGTCCTATATAGTCTAGCAGAATCAATCAGAGGAGGAAAAATATGCTAGAGTCAATTAAAATTTATCAAAAGGGATAGAGTACTAGGCTGGTACACTTTTAAAATAAGGAGCAACGGAAGTCAGCAACTAAAATTAATCAAAACTTACCATAAATATCCGAGCAACAATCGGCTCCAAACTAACAGCTCAAATTTCCATATTGAAAACATTTGAAGCTGTCAGAAGTTCAACAAAATCAACTACACACGGATGACATTTCAAGTCGGGACGAACTTTCAAGAATTCATCCTAAATCAAAAAAAGCCAAATCTGGTCGAATGGAGCTGAACGAATTAATAGAATCGGCCGCCAATAGCTTGTATGAATTCTTCTCATCAAAGGGTCACCAAAGATGTCCTCTTCGTCGGACCTTTTTTGAGGTTCATCAGAGGGATAGATGAGGGGCTGCTAGTGGAGAGGAGAAGAGACGAGTGTCGATGGTGGGTGGTGCGGTGGAATTCCCTGGTAACTGAGGTTCGGCGTGTGGGTGTTTCACCGGCCATGGTGGTTGGAGTTGCGGTAGTGGCGAGTGGTGGATGCATGTGAGAATCGGAGAAGAGTCGCGGTGGTGTTTAGAGAGGGAGAAGAGAGTGGAAATTAGGGATTTTGGGGATCTTTCTTGAGTTTTTTGGGTTTTGGGGGATTAAAATTGAAAGGAAAATGGGGGTTGATCTAATCCGTCGATCATATGTAGTGGATGGCTAGGATTAAATTTAGAATGGATCAAATCCGGATCATAAAATTGGGTCATGGAATTGGGTTTATTAAAATTGAATTGGGGATTCAATTTGGGTCAAATTAAAATCAATTTAGGCTAAAATCGACACAAAATTGGGTACAAAATGGCTAGAATTTAAATAAATTGGAGAAATTGAATTGAATTAGGCTGTTATTTATTAAATACTATAATGACTCAATAATAATAAAAAAGATAATAAAATTTCATAAAAGAAAATTGTTATTCTAATAAATTATGTATATAAAATTAATGTTACGTAAAAAATATTGTATAAAGGTGACGATAATAATAATGATTTGGGCTTAAATTACGTATCTGTAAATTATAAAAAATGCGAGTTTTTTAAGAAATGCTAAAATAATACTAAATATAATAATAATAGTAATAATAAACTATGTGTTTGTAAATTATGAGCATGTGTATTTGAGGAGATAATTTAATAAATATTAACAAAATTATGTAAAATATTATATTTAAATTAGTGAATTATATATTTTATATAAAAATATAAAAATAAATTACATACTTCAAAATCATGAATGCGAGACATCAAGATTTGTTTGATACTAAAATAACAAGTAAAGAAATGACTAATATTCAAAACTAATTATTTTATAAAATAACAGCCTGGGAGGAATATCGGGAGGTCAAAATTGGGTGTCAACAACTTCCACATTTGGATGATAGCTTGGAACCTAGAGGGAGCTATGTTCGTGAAAGAGGAACAAGCAAAGCAAAGAGCTCACTGCCCACTTTGGCGATGGGTAGTCCACTTTGGCGACACGCCATGGACTTTGGCAACACCAAGTGCTACTTTGGCGATGGAAGGTGGTTCAAGCCAAACTTGGAGAGTTCAAGCCAAGTTTGGCGAGCATCAAGCCAAGCTTGGATGATACAAGCAAGAAGAGGCGGAAGCTAAAAAGAAACAAGGAAATAAAGAAACAAGATAAATAAAGATAAAAGGGATAAAGAGGTAGACACAAAAATGGAATCAAAGGCAACCAATTCTATAGAAAGAAAAGACCTCCTTCAAATATCCAAATAAGCACCTAAACCTATGAGAAAGACCTCAAGGGAATTAGATTCCCAAGCAACCCTTCTATCTAAACTTGAAACAATCAAAAGCTTCAACAAGCTCTCAAACTCTCAAAAGATTATTTAATATTCAACATTCATCAAGATAATCTAACCTAAAATGAGCTATTCTCCCTTATTTATAGCCTACACTAATAATTACAAAAATACCCTTAATGAAATAAGGGTCTTCTTTAGCATGAGGCTTGAATATCAAGAATAGTCACTTTACGTCTATAGCCTCTTTCTTTCCTTTTCGCCTTTCTTTCTTGTACTTCCACTTTAGCATATTTTCGAGCTTCAACTCTTCATTCCATGATATTGATGAGGCTCGGCTTGCACCATTCTCCCTTTCTTGAAAAGGATTCGTCCTCGAATCCAAACCTAGCAAAACCATAAGGAAGATAAACAAGAACAAGGGCCTCATAGCATGAGGATTAGCACAAGGGTTAGCAACATCAAATTTATCACCAAGCCAAGGAGGAACACACTTAACATATAGCCAAGAATCAAAATGATCAATCAAGGGTGTGTAACCCCACAAAGTAAAAGCTACTTGGCCACTCAAGGGACTTTGACAAAGGGAAAGGTTAAAAAGACTATGGTAATTAGTCAACCCCTCATTATAACCCACATTGGTTCCATGTTTCAAGCACACAATCTCTTTTAAGTCAAGAGTCACATGATAATCCCTAAAGCTAAGTTCAATGTCATGAACAAGATCATTCCAAGTTAAGAATTGACTCAATGCACTAGCTATCTCCAAGAATAGGATTACTCCCAAATGATCACCGGGATCAAATGGAAGACGTATCCATGAACATGGGTCAAGGCAATGCCCATTCTCCCCAAAGTTGCCACAACCACAAAAAGACATACTCTCTATACAACCATAAGCAATATCATAAGCAAATAGAGAGTAAAGAAAGGTGTCTCGCAAATTTTTTTCATCTAGGGTGTCCTCAAGGGCATGCTCATTACTTTGATAAAGAACATTATCAAGAGTATGCTCAAGAATTGGAACACTCAAAGAAGAAGAAATAATTGAAAAACAAATACCACCTTCCATTTCTTCGCACTCTTTTCCCATAAGAGTACTCTCATCTTCTAAGAAGAGATTTCCATCTTTAGGAGGATTATTGTCACACCATAGTGGGTTGTTATATAGAGTATAACCCTCAAGAAGAGATACATCATTAACATGATCCACACCACTAGGTAACTCAATAGAAGTGATTTCATCATCTTCAAACAAGAAATTGTACTTAAAGAGAGAAGGATCAATCCAAGAAGGAGAATTGGGGCATGGAAATTCACTCTCAAAAAGACAATTATCAAATATTGAAGAATTTTCAAACACATGGCCATCCCTATGAGCCAAACAAGTAATAGAATTTTCCTTTAAAGGCATGCTCAAGGGTTCACTCCTATTCAAATGATCAACATTATCAACATCATTACTAAATTGAGGTTCATTAGTCACATCACAAACATCCTCAAGTAGTGGACCCAATTCACATACAAGTTGAGCAACACCATTTTCACAAGATAATGTACTATCACTCAACACCAAGCAATCACTCACACTTTGTTCATTGGTAAATTTTAAAGTGTCGAATTTAGCTATTTTACCTTGAAGCTCACAAGAAAGATCCTTTTTGCCTTGTATTCCTCCATTTTCCATGTTTGTACCTATACAAGAGTCCTTACAAAGAGAAGGAATGCCTAAAGTTCCTTGATGAGTATTAGGAAAAGTAGATGGAAAGTGAAGTTGCAATCGATTTATTCGAGTACTCAATCGATCCAACCGTCCTTCCATTTGGGTAGAGAGAGTGGTGAACAAGTTTAACAATTCACCCAAAGTGGGTTCCTCGGTAAGAACTTGGCTTTCCTTTTCATGACCCGCCATTGGTACCTATTGAAGTCACTCAACCAAAGCAAGCAAACACATTAGGTTAGTTTTAAAAAAAAAATCTCACAATCACTCAAGAAATCACACCTTTGTTTGCCTCACAAATTGCTTCGGCCAATGATTGTATCTTGTTTAGTCCAATGAGTTGCAAGGGTCCAATCTCTACTTGAGGTCAAGAATGGATTCTTGTTGACTCGAGAAAGAAAGTTCAAAAGCTAAGGACGAGAACTAAGAAGTTTTCAAGGAAAAATAAAGAAAAAAAGCTAAAAGAAAGTAGCACGAAAAAAATCGGACTCAAAAACAAAGTAACAAAAGTAGAAGGAATTACTTATTGTTACTTAGTATGAAGGATCAAAGAAAAGGATTTGATGTTTAAAACTAGTTAACAAGTAATTAAAGATGTTAATTACTTGTTAAATAGTTCAGGGATCGAAAGAGAAAGAGAACAAAAAAAGAATCACGAAATTTGAATACTTAGAAAATGATACAAGCAAGAAGAGGCGGAAGCTAAAAAGAAACAAGGAAATAAAGAAACAAGATAAATAAAGATAAAAGGGATAAAGAGGTAGACACAAAAATGGAATCAAAGGCAACCAATTCTATAGAAAGAAAAGACCTCCTTCAAATATCCAAATAAGCACCTAAACCTATGAGAAAGACCTCAAGGGAATTAGATTCCCAAGCAACCCTCCTTTCTAAACTTGAAACAATCAAAAGTTTCAACAAGCTCTCAAACTCTCAAAAGAGTACTTAATATTCAACATTCATCAAGATAATCTAACCTAAAATGAGCTATTCTCCCTTATTTATAGCCTACACTAATAATTACAAAAATACCCTTAATGAAATAAGGGTCTTCTTTAGCATGAGGCTTGAATATCAAGAATAGTCACTTTACGTCTATAGCCTCTTTCTTTCCTTTTCGCCTTTCTTTCTTGTACTTCCACTTTAGCATATTTTTGAGCTTCAACTCTTCATTCCATGATATTGATGAGGCTCGGCTTGCACCATTGGAGAAGCACAAAAGCCTTTGGCGATCAAGCTTAATTATCAAGAAGCACTTTGGTGATAAAAGTGCCATTTGGGCAATAAAGAAGAGCCCTTGTGGGTTATTTCCTTAATAGCCACTTTTGGGCTATTTATGTAAAGTCATTAGTATAAATACATGCCTTAGGCATTTTATTTGCTTTAGATGATGTTGAATTGAGAATTGTCTCGAATGACTTATAGCTTCTAAATTAGCTTGTAGTTTTGGGTGGATTCCCAATTAAGTAGATAAATCTATTCAGTGGATTCCTATTAGTGCTATTAGGTGGATTCCTAATAGTTTAGGTTGAGCGATTATGGGTGTATTCTCTTAATTATTCTTTAACTTCTTCACTTGATTAATCATATAGAGTCATCCATTTATGGATTCAATTGGTTTCTCTTGTGTTTGATTAAGGGTTTATTGTTGTTCCTTTGGATTCAATTAAGAGGTGAAGGCATCGAGTCCTTTGTTGCTCATAAATCTGATTGAATTTTGATATTCCACATATCCTTTTTGTTTGTTTCAATTTTTTGTATTTTGATTCTGATTTCTGGATTAAGATCGTTATCACATCCTATAGGTATAACATTATTTGCAGTGTGATAGTCTAGGTCAAGTTTTGCCTAGGATGAGAGTGGTAAAAATTTCAGGCTAAGGTGAGTTCAGATGAAAATCAAGTGTTGTGTGGGTTAAAGATCATATGTGTCTTGTGGTGATATGTTTGATAGTTTTATGGGTGTGGCATCATAGATAAGAGGTTTAGGGATTCATAGAAACTTTCAAGACAGTATTTGGGTTTGTAGAACTTCGGTTATGGCTTTTGCTGCAATAGGGTATTTTTGTGTTGTCAAAAAACCAAGGGGGTGTGGTGAAATGGGGGAATTTTGGACCCTCCCCGAACTCTCTACCATTGGTTGCTGCAGCAAGACCCCTCTCACCTTAGCGGGTCCATTATAGTGGGTAGCCGATTGTGTAGTGGTTAGTGAGGATTTACTCGAGACCGCTGTAATGGGTAGTTTCTTGCCACAACAGGACTGCTATAGCAGGAAGGTATCCTTTGCAGCGGTCATCGGTAGTTAAATGCCTGTTTCTCTGAGTTTTGATGTTATTTCTCCCAAAAACATCCAAATATCAACCTAAGGCTTATGTGAGGCAATTTCCTTCTGGTTTGGGAGATTCCTACTCTTGAGTTAAATTTATTCCATATCTCTAACATAGATTAATCCATCTTAGACTATAGAATCACTAAAATTAAGTGTTAGGAAAAAAATTATGGGTTAAGCCTAAAATTGATGAATTGATGAGAATTGCCTATAGGTAATCTTAAAATCAATTGTAAATGGTTTTGGGTTATAGAATGTACTTCCTAACATAGTATCCTTCCCCTTTAACATGAATTATGGGGAATTTGGGTGAATTAATGGGTGGAAAACCCTGGATTGGTGTTTTAGGCTATGAACTAGGGTGAAATCAATGGGTTTTAGTTCCTAATGCCTAGAAATGGAGAGTAAGATGTTAATTACTCCTTGTTTGCTATTTTTAAATCGAGAACATACAATCTGAAATTGCAAGATAAGGTAAGGCTTTAGCGGATTAGTGCATTAAGGCTTGCATTTGAGGTAGGTTATGATTTAAATTGTAGTTATAGACTTAATTTGGATACCATATGTAGTCGTAAGTTAAATGTTTGTGAATTGTCCTTCGTTCATACTTGTGATTAGTAAGTTGGTTGTATACATGAAATAGTGAACATTGAATTTGACTAAGTTTCTAGATAAAGTGTGTACTTACATTAATGGTGCACTGCATTTTATCCTGAATGATAATTGATTTTGATATCTTATTTGTGATATTTAGAGGGTTGGGTACTGCACCGGTACATGTTACTTATCTATTGATGTTCGGAGGGTCGGGTACCACAGTGCTATGATACATAGACAAAGTTGGTCCCCTTCAGGTCATGACTATGGAGCATATAAGTCCTCTTAGTATGTGTGTACAAATTGAGAGGATGTTGTGATAGTTGTGATGCATTATTACATGTTCATAGTCATTTGATTTCTCATTTGCATTTCATAAAGTGTTGTATTGAAATTGACGTGGCATAAGTCTACTCTTGTGAGATGGTTAGGTGGTAAATAGTTTGGTGTGTTTACATTTGTGGTATTTAGAGGATTTATAGACTCTTCCCTTTGTTGTTGAACTTATACTTGTGATTTTAATTGTGAAATCAATGATATGATGAAGGTTGGTTTTATTGAGGTTATTGGTTGTCTGAGAGGTTACCTGTGGATGGTAATTGTTGATTGGAATTACTTGTTATATGTAGATTGTTAATTTGATCATATTTAATAAATATTTAAGTGTGGGTCTGAGTTAAGTCGGTCGATGATGCCTACCAGTACATAGTGTTTGTACTAATACTACTTGTGCTCTTCTTTTGTTCAGTGCAGACAGTGTTCTAGAGATTGAGACGAGACCTTGGATATAGTGTGTGACCAGCAACTTTTGATCCAAGGGTGAGCATCTACCTTCAGGAAGCCATGGAGCATTTTTAATAGATCATGTCCATCTTTCGGACAGTGATACTCTTTTGATACTAGTTTTTGTATATTTATATTAGACATCAATTTTTGTTAGAAATTCTTGTACAATGACTTTCGGGTCCTTGAGATATTTGTAATAGATAGTTGTTTTGCCGCACATTATAATCTATTATTTTATTGGGATTTATTATTCTATTAGCCGAGAATTGCTTATTATTGCTTAGAAATGACTAAGTGTTCAGGTTAAGTTTTCGGTTAGATGATTCTCCCACTGAAGGGTTAGTGTGGGTGCCACTCATGATCATTTGGGCCATGATAAAGTTCGTATTAGAGCCCTAGATTTGTCCATCTTATCATACAAGAACAAGTATAGTAGAGTCTTATGGAACGGTAAGGAGACGTGTGTACTTTTCTTCGAGAGGCTTCAGGTCTTTAGGAAATTTCACTTTTATTCTTTCATTCATGCTAGTACTTAATTCAAATTGGTATCTGGTGATCCAAATTAGCATCTGGTGATCCAAATTGGCATCTGACCTCTTTCACTCTTGTCTCGCAGATGGTTAGGACACGCGCCAAAAGAGCAACAGCAGCACCTAAACCGTTTGTTGGGGTCATGGTTTATGGAAGGGGCAAAGAGAGGGGGAGGGGGAGAGAAAAAGGTTAAGAGCCAGTACCCACTAGGGGTGGAGCTTAGGCCGTCAGAGGTCCGATAAAATAGAGTTTGGAATTTCCTCCCCCACACGAGGATATTCCAGACATGGCACATAATGAAGAGGTAGTGCTAGAAGATGGAGAGGTACCTATTCAGGGAGATGTTGCGCCAGTTCAGAGAGGTGCAGCACAAATTCAAATGTCTTCAGAGTTAATTCAGTAGGTTTTGGGGTTTTTGAGTGGTCTAGCTGGTACAGGTGCTACACCAACAGTTCTGACTGCTCAGCATCCAAGGTTGCAGCGTGCCACTGCCGTGGCACCTAAGATGGATGAGGTATCGAAATTGGTGCTTTCCCAGGTCAGGTTTTGGGTCTGGTGATGACCATAGACAATCATGACTTATTCCGTAAGTTCTTTAAGATGAAGCCTCCTATTTTTTATGGTACTAAGTCGAAAGATGCCTATGAATTCAATAGCAATTGTAGTGAAAGGCTTCACAAAATGGGTGTGGTAGAGAAGTATGGTGTAGAATTTGTTACTTTTCAGTTCCAGGGGGATGCCAACATGTGGTGGAGGGCATTCGTCGAGTGTAAAGTTGTAAGTTTGTCTCTATTAACTTGGACTCAGTTTGATTCTAACTTTTTGGAGAAATATGTGTCACATACTTTGAGGGACATGAAGAAGGATGAGTTCACTAGACTCGAGTAAGGAGGTATATCGATTGCGGCCTATGAGGCCAAATTTCATGCGTTGTCTAGATATTCTTCACAGATATTAACTATTAAGGAGAAGAGGATTTGATTGTTTGTTAAAGGGTTGAATACCAGTCTTCAAGTTTTGCACTTCAGATGACATATTTCGGTAAGACCTTCTAGAAGATGGTTGATTTTGTGAAAAAGGTAGAGGGTGTGAGGCAAGATGGTTACGCCAAGTCAGGGGGGAAGAAGGCCCAAAAGGTGGGAAATTATAATGGTTCGTAATCTTGAGGTCAGGGTTTGCAGGGATAACCTGCCTGCCCTATTCAGTCAGTGATGCAGGTGTCTACTGGGGGTCCATTAGGGGCCATCCAACTATCTTCGACTTTGGCAGTTATGTCACTTCATCGTCATCAGCTCAGTGACCCACCCTAGATCGTACATGTTATAGGTGTAGTGGGGTCGATCACACTCGGAGATTTTGTTCCAATATGAGGCAGTCTGTTCAATCAGGACAGCAACAGACCTCTCGAGCCTTGATTTTAGTACGTAGAAGAGGTGGAGGTAATGGTAGGGTTCGACCACAGGTTGGGCGTGGTGGTCACCACGCAGGTAGAGGTGGCAACCAAGTCAATCGGGGTAGTGGACATGCAGATTAAGGTGGTGCACAGGCCGGTAGGGGAGGCATTCAAATGGGTGATAAGGCCCAATTCTATTCTTTTCCAGGCATGCTTAAGGCCGAGGCTTCAGACGTGGTGATCATAGGTACTATTCTTGTCCAGCTCCAACTTATGAATTCCCACAATTTCTTGATCTCCCAAGTCCAACAATGGAGTATTTTACACTTAGAATGAGCTGAAAATCGTGGGGAGAACTATTTATACTGCAGGAGTTCCTTTTTCGCGCACGTGGGACCTTTGTCATGAACGCAGAGATAGACCGGGCCAGGCCTTCACAAATATGGCTGGTCCACCGAAAACGCGAAGAAGAAGCCTGGATCGGCCAAGCCGGCTTCCTCTTTACGAACATGCTGGTGCATCAGCACCTGGTGCAGACCAAAATTGGTCTACGCATATGGGAGTCCTTGGCCGTGTTCGCGGGGTATTTTATATAAATACTAATCTCTACAAACGTGCAACTACCAAAATACTTATCATAGAATTTATTTTGTAAATGATAAATTTAGAATGATTCACATATTTTCTAACTTTCTCTGAGCTACATACAAAATAAAAACTCTAAGCATACAAAAAAAATCGTAATCCGAAGTTAGAAGATCTTGTTAACCTGGTGATACTGTGACATATATAGTACTTTAATTTAAAGAGAATTACATGTCTCAATAGATGTAAAGATGTGCATATAATAAAAATATTTACCTCATAAAAATTAATAATTATGCGTGAAAAAGGAAAATTAAATTAATACACATTTTCAATTCCATCATAATCAATCCAACATCGTTATAGTCATATATATTTTCCTTAGACCCAACTACATAAATGTTAGAAAAATTAGTAAATAAATTGTTGGAAAATTATTTTATATCTCAAAAAGAGTAATGGTTTTTTCTTCCTTAATAACTACAATTAATTTTGGTCAAAAGTGATAGTTGTCAAATGTTATTACTATTTAATTTTATCAAATGAATGGTCTTTATGACCAATAGCCATTATGGTTTTTACTATTCTTTATTATCGCATTATGTTACATTTGACCTCATTATTTTGGCCTCTTTAGTGCCATTGACTACTAATATTAATTGAGTATATTCAACCATTATATATATTACAGAAGTCTTTCATTTGTGAAGTGATGAAGGAAAATTCTACTACATATTTTTACTCCTTTTCTTTTGGTTCTTTCTCCCGATATTGTTTTAGTGTGCTGGGTTTTCTTCTTTTAAATCTTTATTAGCTTCTGGCTCCTAGTATTATACTAGAAGAGCTTGTTGAATCCTGGGGGATACACTCATACCGGGTGAAATATCCTTAAGGACAGTGACAGAAGCACGCCTCAAGCTATGTGAATTCCCAACAAGTGTTCGTGATGAGTATTTTCTGTAAGATTTACAACAATCTTAAGTACATTTCTATACTTAA
Source organism: Capsicum rhomboideum (assembly GCA_031232105.1). NCBI lineage: Eukaryota > Viridiplantae > Streptophyta > Magnoliopsida > Solanales > Solanaceae > Capsicum > Capsicum rhomboideum. The sequence continues at coordinate 87,331,814 of CP124719.1, read as the reverse complement.
ATTTTATGAAAAACTAGTAGCCACTACGAAAGTTACAATAGTAATGGCGAATCAGATGTAGCGAAGTAAACAAGTCACTTGTTGAAAGGAAAATTCCACTGTAAGAAAATAAGTTGGTACAGAAATGTAAGTTGATGTGGGTACTACAATTTGCAAGTTCACTGACAAGGAGAAATATTTGGAGAATATGACACCTAGCTATTTGAGGTAATCTTATACAATTGATGGTCCATTTTAGTTGCTCATGCAGGCTAATAAGGTATGTGACTATACTATATGGCAATATTTTTATATAGTTGTGTGTGGCAAGTTAAGTCATTATATTCTTCAATGTAGATGAAGATTCGGAGAAATTAGAGTCCCGCTAATAAAATTAAATTTGAATAAGCGGATGATATAAATTATTATGGTCATTTCTCAAGTGAATCTTGTGGCTAATATGTGAAAGATTGGGTTTTACACTTTGGTGCTTACTAAGCATATTTGTGTTAACAAAGTTAATGTTGTGTCTTACACCCAAGTTGAAGAAGAAGAATAATTTTTATATGTTGGTGATTCTAGAACTATCCAAGTTTTTAGAATGACAAAATTCTTCTTATATTAAACTTACATATGAAACATTGATATAAATTGAGGTGGTATAGAGGTGATAATATTTAAACCAATTAGATGTTTATAAAATCATTTGGAAAAGTTCGGTGAAAATTTTATTTGAATTTGATAAGATATTTGCAAATACAACATTGTTATGGGCGATGAGTATTGTGATCATGATTTACTTATGTCTAATATTTTTAAGATACATATGCTAGTTTACTTGTGTGGATTGATACACGTAACTTGTGATATGTTAGATTTACAGTATACTTAATTTATTTCATATTAAGAATATAAAAGTTATTATTGTTTAAAATGGCCAAATCTTGAGTACGTTGTATGATATTAATGGTCACATCATTATTTTGAATTTAAGGAGATTGAATGGCCATTAATCTGGTTCTTTGTTGTAAATTGATTAAACGTCATTTTAACGTTAATTTTTGAATCCAATTGTGAAAAAATATATCTGCTATATTGGCTGGCCATTAAGATCTTTTTTATGTTTTAATATTGAAATATTTTAAAGGTTAGATGACCTCCTTTTTGCTCCTATATATATTTAGTTTTTTCTGTTTTGATGAGATAATATAGATTAAGGGAAATTTTTGTGAACTTTTGTTTTTTCTGTTTTATTTCTTTTGGTTATATTTTGGTGTATGAGTTTGTATGTTGCATACGAAATAGGGAAAAGGCATCGTTTCCACCCTAAACTATACCCGAAAAATCAATGTCACACTTAAACTATTGTCGCGACCTATTACACACTTGTACTACTTAAAAGTGAATTTATTTCCACCTTATAAATGTTACACCACTTTCATAAAGTGTGGTGTTCCACACGCGCACGCCACGTCTGCGCCATGTCGGCGCCACACAGAAAATACAATAAATTTATTATTTTCATTACTTTGTCTTTTTTTCTCTTTAAATTAAACATTTTTTCTTTTCCTCTATCCCCATCAAAAAAGCTTTATTGTTGCAGATGCATCACCATTGCCAAACCCAATTATCATTCATCACCACCGTCAACTTCACCCTCCGCCAACAAAGTTTCCATCACCATCAATTTCTTCTAACCACTTTGTATCATCCATCTTCAACCCTCTTCTCTCTTCTTCATTGATTTTTCGATGAAGTGAATTTTTTTTTTTAGAGTTAAAGAAGTGAGATGCGGAATGAAAAAAATCCAACAAAGTTGAGGGGTAGGAATCTGCCCAACAAAAATCCGATAAAGATGTTGAAAAAGTAAAATTCGCAAGTGATGAAATTGGTGGTGAAGTTGTGACGAATTGGTAGTGGCATTGTGACGAAATTGATAGAGGTAGGCGATGAAATTGGTATTGATGTCGGTGAAATTGGTGATGATGGTAATTGGGTTATGGAGTTATGGCGGAGGTGGTAAAATGGGGGTGATAAACTTGTGATTTTTTTTGGTGATAATGAAATTAATAGGGATGTGGTGGTTGTTCTTCATTAATTTTCGATTAATGTAGAGAAATCAATGGTGGTGTGGTGATTCATCTTCACCATTTTCTAGCAAAGTTGATGAAGAATGTACAGTGAGTTGGGTGGGTGTGAAGAACAATGTGGGTTAGGGGGTGGGGGGTGGATTTTGATTTTTTTTATTTAATTTTTTCACTCATATGCGCTTATTTTTTAATTTAATTAGTTTTTTTTGCCACATCAGTTTTAAGGGCTAAATAAATTCACTTTTAAGTAGTACAAGTGTGTAATAGGTCGCGACAATAGTTTAAGTGTGACATCGACTTTTCGGGTATAGTTTAGGGTGGAAACGATGCCTTTTCCCTGCGAAATATGATATTTTACTAAAATTTGAAAATCTTACGAACCATGAAAAAAACTATTTTCTATTTTGAAATATTTGAAAGTGTAGGGGTGTTTTAAGTTTTTGATTGTATGTCAATAAATTATTGTATGTCTATTATTGAGTTTGTTGAAATTTATTTCATATTTTTGTTGGTGACAATAATATGGATTTAATTTGTATTGTATTGGAAGTGTACAAATGATGCAATGTGAATCTCAAAATTCACTAGTGATTATGAGTTATATGGTGGGGTGCCACAACATAAAGTTCAACTAAATAGAGTTAGTTGTTTTGGAGTTGGTTGGTGGTGAGACCAAGTGGTTAAGTGAACTCTTAGTGAGTATTCCAATTGAAATAAAACCAACATAATCTGTGGTAAAATTAGATACATGTGTTTGAGACATAATGTGATAAAGCAGCTGTTGTGAGATGAAATTATTTACGTAAATAAATTATGTGTAGTCGGAGGTGAATCTGATCAATTCACGGACTAAAAGAAACATCAAGGGGAGTGAGATTTTAGTCATTTGAGAAGATTAAAAATGATGGTAACCCAACATATTTGATTGGAGATCCCATGAATTAGGTTCATATGGGTAATAACAAGTCATTAGTTGATCAAAGTAAGCACTATTAAATTATGTCCCTCCTATGATGTGTGAATATAGAGCAGTGTTGCAAGGCAAAGTGAGGGCTAAGTTAAAACTACTAATCCAATTCATATCCTTTATAGGTGGTGTATTGCTCTGCAGAATACACTTGATGATTGGACCTATATGAGTGTGGAATGGTGCTGCTCCTATGAAATTGTGACAAATTTCTAGAGCACTCATGAATACCAGGACACGCGCATGGCCTCTTAGCACAAAATCACGATAACGACAAAGATTGTGCGAGTATAATGTGATAAAATAAGACCATGAGCTTACAAAAGAAGTCTTGGTTCATAGAAGTTCTAAACTTCACCAATTGTTCTGTAAGTTTAATCTTGTTTTAGCTAGGTCTGGTTCATAGTCTACGAACACCAGATTCGACGCATTGTACTCATATGTAAAAACTCAACAAAACTTCTTATTTGTTTTATTCTGAAACATTATTATTTTTGAGATATGTAGGTGATTGTTGGAAAATTATTTTATATCTCAAAAAGAGTAAGGTTTTTTCTTCCTTAATACCTACAATTAATTTTGGTCAAAAGTGATTGTTGTCAAATGTTATTACCATTTAATTTTATCAAATGAATGGTCTTTATGACCAACCATTATGGTTTTTACTATTCTTTATTATCGCATTATGTTACATGTGACCTATTTATTTTGGCATCTTTAGTGTCATTGACTACTAATATTAATTGAGAATATTCAACCATTATATATATTACAAAAGCCTTTCATTTGTGAAGTGAAGAGATGAAGGAAAAATCTACTACATATTTTTACTCCTTTTCTTTTGGTTCTTTCTCCCGATATTATTTTAGTGTGCTGGATTTTCTTCTTTTGAATCTTTGTTAGCTTCTGGCTCCTAGTATTATATTAGAAGAGTTTGTTGAATCCTGGGGATACACTCATATCGGGTAAAATATTCTTAAGGACAGTGACAGAAGCACACCTCAAGCTATGTGAATATTCCCAATAAGTATTCGTGATAAGTTATTTTCGTAAGGTTTTACAACATAAATAAAATGAAATGGGGATGATTACGTAGAAATGATTGTGACGCACAAAAAGGAAATATAACTATGCATATAAAAAGTATTAGTATATGAACCGAAAATGATAGATGGGAGAAAATAAGCTACATCATTTTTACGCTTCATAAGTACGTGCAACTGAAGATGACGGAGAGGAAGAACTGACTTAACAAAAGAAGAGGTAGTGAAGGCTATACTATAAAAAATTGTAACTCATAACTAAACATAATTTGAACTTTTCAATAAATAAAAATAAAATAATGAAATTAAGCAGTATTCCGTAGGAGTAGTATCCATGAACTGTTACGATATATATGAACTCTTGAGCACCATGTGAAATCAATTATTTTTAATAAATATTAATGGCTTTTGCTCTTCCTAATTTCTCCTCATTAAATTACATAAATAATCAATGTATCTTTATTTGCTCTAGCACATTAGTTATTTGAATTGTATGAATAACTGTTGAAGTGTATTTATTGATGAAAGGCAAAAGCCAGGTGCCACATTAATCTTTCTTCTAATTAAAAATTTTATTATTATTTTTATTAAAATGTAAATGCCCCGTTATTATTGTGAGTGAAAAGAGTTACAATGAGCATATTATATTTTTCGTTGATTTGATTGGTTGTCTTAAATCACTAACTAATCAAATTGAATTAATGACAAGAAGATATTTGATTGACCATGGGTCCATGACACGTCACTTGTGCACATAGCACACTTTCACTAGCTTTCAATTATGCCAGGATATTTTAACATGTGATATAATTTAATTTTATTGATTCTTTTATTTGACTTAGCAGACCATATTATTTGACATGTTACAAAAATTTAGACTCTAAGATCGTTTGGGTTTATCCACCTAATAAAATTAGATTTTTTAATTAAATTCATACATATATTTTGTTTTCCAATTTTGCAAATTTATTTGAAATAAGTACTTGTTTATTAAATTGATCCATTATTTCAACTTCAAACTTGAAATATATAAATTAAAGTTTGAATAAGTTTCAGGAGTTTTAAAAAGGTTTTACTCACAACTGTGTTTTTGTGTCCAAACACAACTTCAATTTTAAATATCTTTTTTCAATTTAATTTCAAATTCTACTCCATCCATTCACTTTTACATGTTCACTATATTAAAAATAATTTTTTTACTTGTCTACTTGAGCATATCAAGAGAAAAATAATTTTTTAAATTTATTTATACTCTAATATTAACTACTCATTCCCAAATTATATTTCAAATTCATTGATATTATGTGTTAATTAATATAAGTATTATGGTAAAATATGCACTTCATTTATTATAAATTAAAAGAAGTGCAAAGTCTATTGTGGACCAGTAAAAGTGAATAGAAAAAATATTTTATTAAACAAAAAATGGTCAAAATACCTTAAACAATGTGAAATTGAACAAAAATGTCAATTCATTAATAGTTTGGTCCGAAAATATTTATGTCGTTAATAGTTTGGTCCAAAAATGTCTCAATCATTAATAATTTGCTCCAAAGATACTTATATTATTATTTTTTTTTATTAAAAATGTCATTTTCCTAATAAACATATTGTTTCTTTTCAATTTAATCACATTCTTTTTCTTAAATATTATTTTTAGATAACCTTTTTCTTACTTCTTTCAAGTAAATTTTAACTAATAAAAGGGTGGGAAATACTATTTTTTCTTGTTAATCTCTTTTATCAATTAAAATAGAACGATCAGCGTATTTTTTAAATTGATAATATAAGATCATAATAACCTCATCATGTTTTATTTAGATAACGACAAAATTCCTTTTCCTAATAAAATAGGAAATACTTTTATTTCCTGATCTTTTCCGAATTGAATGTCACGATCCAAAAGTTGAGGTCATGATGGCAACTACCGAGACCCATCCTCTGTAGGTAAGCCAATTACCCAATAAGGAAGGAAAATCGAATAACAAATAAAGAAAGATAAAACGAGACTTCAAGAATGAAGTCAGGTCACACAATACATATTATAGCGGAAGTCTGAAAAAAAATATCATAAAATCCCAAAAAGTAGTGTCACAAATGTAAGAACATCTAATACAACTCAGAATCCTGAATAATACATAGTCTGTCTCCAAAAATATAAATAAAGACAACTAGAAGGAGGAGATCTGGAATCTGCCTGAACCATGGAGCGAACCAGTACCTCGAAAATATGATAATCACTACCCGAACTCAACTGTCGCGTCTAGTACTCGAGCTAGGATCTGCACTGAAAGGGCATAGTAGGGATGAGTACGGTCCACTTATACTCAGTACGTATCATAGGCCAACTGAGCAAAGCAGAAAATAATACAAGTAAAGAAATACTATGAGCACGTCACTTGCAAGCAGAAAAGTTTCCAAACGGTAGCTCACACCGTCTCCTCTAACATTTCTAATATATATAAATAAGGAATGAACAGAAACAGATACATTCAAAATGAATGCAGAAAACTAAATACTCGCCAAGTATATGAAAAAGACACAAAAATGCCTATGCAATGTAATGCAATGAAGATGGGATCATAATGAGTAATTTGAAGGTCATCACATGGCTTTCTGTATACACCTACCGAGCCTTAGAGCTCCCAAGATAGGACCCATAAGGGGTTCGCAACCCGTATACTACCACTAATGTCAACTTCCCTCTCCATCTAGTGTTCACGGATCAAGAATTTTGTAAAGTGTGTCAATCACCTCTCCGACTATTTTTCACGGATCAAGGTTTTCATAAAAGTGTCACATTTCTCTTTCACCTCAGTTGTTTCTCAATGGTTCTAATATCTCATGAATGTGTATGTATGAATGAGGATGTAATGCTCACAACCAAATCAATATGAAGATAATAATACATCCAATACATGTATACATGAGCTCAGAATCAACTCAATATGTCAATAATCATGATATCAATTTCTCATTCTGTACCATCAAAAAATTAGTCATGTAGGACATTATTAATATCATATCAAACCCTAATTCGGGGATTTCTATCATGATAAAGTCAAATAATGCTCAAATAGGACCTATAACATCAAATAAAGCCCTCGCACGACATCACATTAACAATAAAGGTATGTATAGAACAGATAAGGCCAATGATGTCAAATAAAGCCCCCGTATGACAACACTCAAAGCATGATATCACATGTCATCAAAAATAAGCATATAAGCCCCCGTACGGGCACACAACAACAATAATAATCTCGAAATACAATTCCCATAATTAGTTTCCTCAACCCATAGCATGTTTTACTTATTCATTAACTACCCAACCCAGTCTGAAGAAAGTTAAGTCATAACCTACCTTGAAGCGTCGAAATTCAAGCCTAAAGTCCTTCAATACGGAGTCTTCCCCTTTCGAACAGTCTCAGAATCAACTAAAACATGCAAACATAACATCTACGCGTTAAAAGGAATTTAATGATACCCATATTGACCATATTTAAGTAGGGTCCAAAATGGGTTCGAAAATAAAAGGGGTAAAACTAGAATTTTATTTTTGAAACACATTCCCCAAGGTTATAAGAGTCTACAGTTGAAAACCCATGCGAAAACGAGTTACAAACGAGGTCCAAATCGAAGAAAATCCATTTTTAAGCTTTACCGGCAAAATCCTCAAAATCTCATTTTGAATTCAAGATTAAAGAGTGTTTTTGATAATATAATCAATGCAAAGTAATGAAAATAAGGTTTTGGAGCTTACTCAAGCTCAAATGGTGATGACAACCTTAAAAATCGTCCAAACTCGGAGCTCAAAGGTCCAAAAATGGTGAAAAATCACAAAAAAAGGTATATATATACAGCGATGGTCGCTTAAGCGACCACCGCTTAAGCGGCTGGGGGGTCACTAAAGCGGCCAAGCCGCGTAAGGCCGGCCTTCGCTTAAGCAGTCCAGAGTCGCTAAAGCAGTTGCCGCTAAACCGATGACTGGTCGTTAAAGCGACTACCGCTTAAGAGGTCACTTGGCCGCTTAAGCGGCTGCACCAGATATCAGCTGCATCAACAACTTTGCTAAGCTGCATCAACAACTTTGCTAAGCTGCATCAACAACTTTGCTAAGCTGCAAAGTTGCCGATAGACCCCTCGGGATTCGTTTGGAATCCCAGAATGCAAACGAATTATGCTACAAGGCTATTTTCGACGTTCCGGACTCAATGGCTACTTCTAATTTTCGAAAAGAGGTCGTTTTCAACAAATTAACCCCCGAGACCCCTTTTAGGCAAATTACACTAGTTTTCACAACAAGGGTCGAAATGCAAAATAAAGGTTTCGAACCCGAACCAACCCCGCTACTAACCCAAAATCGACATTCCGGATCTAATGAAACTGTTCAAATCACCATCCGGTACTTAAAACATCAAATATTGACCAAAGTCAACTATAGGACTTTTAAAGTCTCTAAAAACCTCAAACTCTCCCAAAACTCTCCCGAAGGCATTAGGAACCGTGCCAACCATCCCAACACCCCAAAATCAACACGTAGCAACTACGGAGAAGGGCAAAATGGTCAAATCACATAAAAAGAAAAATTTCACGAATCAGGTCATTAAATTGAAGCAGGATAAGAATTTGCTAATATATTTCTTGATTTTAAAGTTAAAATAAAAAGAGGTCAACAATAATTTTATTGATGATACTTCAAAGATATTTTGTAATTGGAAGCAATGAAATAATTTTTTTGTACTTATGGTATTATGATTATTGTATCTCGACTTTAAAACCAATGATTATATTAGCAAATGTTTATCTTTCTTCAATCCGAAAAAGATTAAGAAATAAAAACATTTCCTATTTTATTAAGAATTTTTTTTTTATCATTATCTAAATGATAATTAATGACGGGTTACTATGATGTTATATATATGAAATTAATGATGGGTCACATATTTTTATTAGAAAATTAAAAATAAAAGAAACAATATGTTTATTAGGAAAAAGATATTTTGACCCAGTAATTACAATAAAGGCATTTTTGGACCAAACTATTAACAGATGACATTTTTATTCAATTTTGCATAATTAAAGAGTATTTTAAATTATTTCTTTCTTTCTTATTTAAAATCAGTGTGGATTTAAATTATATGGCTTAAAATTTGAAGGGAGGAAATAGTATAAATTCTCTCAAAATCACACTAATTCATTTACTAAACACTTTAGACCACTTTCTTTGGTTCGTCCGTCACCGCAATCATTACTAACGTCAACAACAATGGTAAAAAGGTACTACTCTAAAAGGAAGTCATCAAAATAAAAATGAGTAAATGGAATCACCGAGAATTTAGGAGTCCCACAAGTTATCCAAAATCTTTTTCAATTATATCACAATCCCATCCAAAAAAGGAACTCTCATCTCAGTATAATAAATAATATCGAAAGGAGCGTCTTTATATGCATCTTTTCTCTTTTGGTTTCAGTATATTCCTTGTTAATAATTCTTTATCAGATTTCATTATTGCCAACCAAAATTCAATGGCTAGGCACGAGGAATTACCAACTCCAATTTTCTGTGATCTTGAGCCAGTTTATGGTAGTGGATCACAACTTGAAGAGGCTCAACTTCGATTCAAGAATTTGAAGTCCAAGTTCATTGACTTGTTTGGCCAATCCCCTCATGTCTACGCTCGATCCCCAGGTCAATTCCACTTTCATAATCTCAACTTTCTTATTGGGTTTCGTTCAAAATCTCAACTTTATTTGTTGGTTTGGTTCAAAATTTGAACTTTTGTAATAGGTTACATTCGAATCTCAACTTTGTTGTTATGGTATGCAGGGAGAGTGAACTTGATTGGAGAACACATAGACTATGAGGGTTACTCAGTGTTGCCTATGGCAATTCGCCAAGATGCAATTGTGGCTATCCGGAAACACGACTCTAATGAGCCTGACAAGCTTCTTCGAATTGCTAATGTGAATAGTGACAAGTACTCCTTGTGCACTTATCCTGCTGATCCTCTCCAGGTATTATAACTCTGCTGTTAACCATATAATGCAGCATGTGTTTTTTCTGTGTGATCTCTGATTTATTTGAATTGACAATGCTGGTAAAACATCCTGCATGCTTTTTATTGTTGAAAGAAAGTATGGTATTTGAGTGTTGAGATACTCTCACTCAGATTTTGCATCTTTCTTTTGTTGGGATTGGTGGATGATGAAGTAAGGAATGGGTTTAAGATTAAAAGATACAATGTTGTGACATCCTCCGAGCTTTAATTTGGGAATTATTCATTATGTCCTGGTGGTTCTTTATATGTGTATAAGGCTCCATTTGTTTTTATTAAGATTAAGACGTCTGAATCTGAATGCACATCTGAATGATTAAGATGTTTTCTCTAGATCCTGAATGATTAGACTGTTTGTTTTTCGACATCTTAATGTGCATAACTTATTTATTTGTACACATAATAAATATATAATTTAAATAATTAATTAATCAAATCTTAGAAAAATATTAATTTAATAAAATGAAATCATTATTTGATTAAAAAAGTGAAACATTTATATTTACTAGTGAGGATGGAGATGGTTTGTAATGGTGGTGGTGGTGATAATAGTTGGTGTTAGTGGATAAAAATGGTGGTGGTGATAGTTATGATGGTGGACGTGGTTGGTGTTGTAGTGAATGTCATGATGGTGGCGATTGGTAGTGGTGGTGGTGGTGGTGGTTGTGATGTGAAGTTGGTTGATGTTACTAGTTGGAGGTGTTCATCGTGGTGGCTGAAAAATTTGTGTTGGTTGATGATGTGTTGGTGGTAGTTGGAGACAGTCTTAGTTGTGATAGTGGAGATGGTTGTTAGTAGGGATAGAATGTAGCGATGGTAGTGGCTGATGGTGGTGGTGAAGATGGCGGCGCCGATGACAACGGTGGTGGTGGTCGCCAAAGAATGTGTGGAGGTTGACGATATGTTGGTGGTAGTTGGCGGTGGTGCTAGTTGTGATAGTGGAGTTGGTTGGTAGTGGTTGATAGTGGTGGCGTTGGCAGTGGATATAATTTTAATAATGGAGGTGGTAGGTGCGGTAGTGGCTGATAGTGGATATAATTTTAATAATGGAGGTGGTAGGTGCGGTAGTGGCTGATAGTAGGTGGTTGATAACAATGTTGGTTGTCAGTGGTGGCTGTGACGGTAGAGGTGGTTGGTGGTGGTTGATGACTGTAATGTATGGTTGGCAATAATGGTGTTGGCAGAGGTGGTTAGTGGTGGTGAATGGTGATTGTGTATAGAGTGGTGGTGAATATTATCCCACACAAGATACCTCTTAATGATATTAAGGCTACATTTGTTTTTATTATGATTAAGACGTCTGAATCTGAATGCACATCTGAATGATTAAGATGTTGCCTCTAGATCTGACACTGAATGATTAAGACTGTTTGTTTTTCAACATCTGAATATGCATAACTTATTTATCTGTAAACATAATAAATATATAATTTAAATAATTAATTAATCGAATCTTATAAAAATATTAATTTAATAAAATGAAATCATTATTTGATTAAAAAAGTGAAAAATTTATATTTGCTAATGATGATGGAGATGGTTTGTAGTGGTGGTGGTGGTAATAATAGTTGGTGTTAGTGGATTGAAATGGTGGTGGTGATAGTTATGATGGTGGACGTGGTTGGTGTTGTAGTGACTGTCATGATGATGGCGATTGGTATTTGGTAGTGGTTATGGTGGTTGTGATGTGAAGTTGGTTGATGTTACTAGTTGGAGGTGTTCATCATGGTGGCTGAAAAATTTGTTGTGGTTGATGATGTGTTGGTGGTAGTTGGAGACGGTGTTAGTTATGATGGTGGAGATGGCTGTTAGTAGGGATAGAATGCAGCGATGGTAGTGGCTGATGCAGGTGGTGGAGGTGGCGGCGCCGATGACAACGGTGGTGGTGGTGGCCGAAGAATGTGTGGAGGTCGACGATGTGTTAGTGATAGTTAGCGGTGGTGCTAGTTGTGATAGTGGAGTTGGTTGGTAGTAGGGATTGACGGGTAGTGGTTGATGGTGTTGGTGGCATTTGCGGTGGTGGTGGATATAATTAGAATAATAGAGGGGGTAGGTGTGGTAGCAGCTGACAGTAGTGGTTGGTAGCGATGTTGGTTGTCAATGGTGGTTGTGATGGTAGAGGTGGTTGGTGGTTGACAATGGTGGTGGTGGCAGAGGTGGTTAGTGGTGGTGACTGGTGATTGTGGATAGAGTGGTGGTGACTATTATCCAACAAAAGAATACCTCTTAATGATATTAAGACTTGGTTCCAAATCTTAATGATTAAGACCTATTTAGACCTATTAAGAACTTAAATCTTAATAAAAACAAATGCACTTAATGGCCTAAGGTCTGTACCATTCAGATTCAAACCTCCATTAAGTGCAAACAATTGAGGCCTAATTCATAAAAGTTTGTTTGACAGACAAATTCTCAACTCTAAACCATGTTTATAAATTGCAGATGAAAGAAAAAAGGAAAAAGGAAGAGATAATTGATTCATGATTCTTTGATACTGCAATTCTAGTTTCTTACGTCTTAACTTTTCAGGAGGTTGATCTGAAGAATCACAGATGGGGTCATTATTTCATTTGTGGGTAAGACCTTACTTTCTTGTTTTCTTCATCCAAGATCCAGATAATCAGATAAGTTGAGCATACAAGTTGAAACTCTTCATATATACATGTCAGAGAAAAACTGCTAATCTGTGTGTGCAGGTACAAGGGTTTCTATGAGTATGCCCAGTTGAAAGGGATAGATGTTGGTGAACCTGTTGGACTTGATGTTATTGTTGATGGTACAGTTCCTACAGGTATATGTCTTCCGATCTTGTATACTCTCTAGTAATAATTAACTAGTCAGTTTTTATGGCTTATTTCATGATTTCCATGTTTTACGGCTGAAGGGTCTGGACTTTCGAGCTCTGCAGCATTTGTCTGCTCTTCCTTTATTGCTATAATGGCTTCAATTGGCATTAACATGCCCAAGGTAGTATCCTACCATATTGTGGAAATGAGCTTTTTTCTTTCTAGCTTGATGTCAGTTTGGTAATTCTATGCCTGTGTATAATAAACCTAATGTTTGGTAATTAAATTTTGTTTCACCTATTATTTAGTTGAAATGTGAAATATCCTTTAATATATAAAATTTAGTCTTTCTTTTGTGTTTTCATAGGCTAAATTTCTGTAATACTTCTTTTAAGTGATAAAGCTATCAATAAATTTGAGATGAAGCTTTAAAAATTAAAGTTACGGACAAGACTTAAAAAATCAAGTTAGAGCCAAACTTTAAAGTTTTCTTTTGAGAAAAAGCTTTAGAACTTATGGGGTTGAAGTTTTTTATTGATATTGTTTGTTTAATTCAGTTTGTAGCTCTTTTTGGGTTCTCTTTTCTTGTAAGTATTTACTTGTTAGAAACTAGTAATTGTTATAGATTAAATAGATTATGGTTAAGCTGAAGTTAAAGAAACTTCTTGAAGTAAACAGGTTTTTTGTTGAAGTTTTATTTCAACTGTTTTAAATAAACGAACAGTTCAAAATATCAATAAAGGGACAGCGAGCAGAACCTGCTTGTCATGGTTGACCTTCTGATAACGATCCTAGTCGGAAACTAGAATCGAAAACGCGAAAAATTGAAATAAAGAAAACGATATGTGGAATTATCGAAATTCGATCGGATTTATGAGCAATAAGGACTTTATACCTTCACCTCTCAATTGAATCCAATCAAACAAAAAGAATTCAGACTCAATCAAAGACGAGATAACCAAATTGAATCCACAAAGAGGGAGACTCGATGATTGATTAAGCGAAAGAAGTTAACACGAGCAATATCGGGAATCCACCCTAATTACTCAACTACAATTAACAACTACTTGATTAATCTAATGCTAGGCTTCACCTAGAAACTACAAGCTTGAAAACTCTCAATTCATCATAAACATCACAAACTAATGAAGAAAATGGCTAAGGCAACTATTTATAGTTCTTGCCTTTGCAAAAATAACCTAGTACAAAAATAGCCCAAAAGTGACTATTTACAAAATAACCCACAAGGGCCCTTCTTGATTGCCCAAATGGCATCTTGATTGCCCATGGCCTTGTGTATTTGTTGCTCCATGGCTTCTTCCGAGCTCCAAGCTATCATCCATATGTAGAAGCCCATCCTAATGTGCCCCACGCTAACCATGCTCATATCACCTTCCATACCCGTACTGCCGCGGTCGTAGAGATTCTGCATTGGACTTGCTTGACGAAAATCCTAGGTCTCTAAGTCTAGCATATATGGCTGTTTGATCGATGTCCACCCTGAACATTTGTTTCCTCTTTAGAAGTTTCTTTTTAAAGAGTACCCTCATTTAAGACGTATGAATTTGTCATGACTAATTTCTTTCCTAATCTGTTGAACTATTTTCCTTTTCTTCTATTTTCATTTGCTTGAGTTTTCAAATTTTGAATCTGTTGGTATGGTTAGCTGTACGTCTGTTTTGACCTAGAAGTGATTATTCTTTCTCTGCAGAAAGAAATTGCTCAACTTACATGTGAATGTGAAAGGCACATTGGGACTCAGTCTGGTGGAATGGATCAGGTAATGCAATCGAACACTAAATCTTGATCACTTAGTTACAGCTGGACCAATGCAAAGTGCAGTACACAAATTAGTCTTGTCCTAAATATTGATAGTTTCCTTTTTCTTCTCCTAAAAATCAATGTAATGTGTCTCTTTGCTAGTTCAATATTGCAAAGCAGACAGTCTTGACTTAATATTTGATTCTTAAAGGGCACCAATCGATTGTTTTGTGCAGGCCATCTCTGTTATGGCACAATCTGGGTTTGCGGAGCTGATTGATTTCAATCCTATACGTGCAACTGATGTACAACTCCCTGCTGGTGGAACTTTTGTGATAGCCCATTCCTTAGCTGAATCACAAAAAGCAGTTACCGCGGCAGTTAACTACAATAATCGGGTTGTTGAATGCCGACTAGCTGCTGTAAGATTTAGCACCCTTTGTTTGATAAATTTCTAGTGTTAGAGCAAAGAGGATGATTTTCTTCTTTGTCTGATCATAATAGTTCTAATTATCCGTTTCTCAATTGGTTTCTTGGGGTTTTTTAATTTCTATGACATCTTATTTCAGTATCTTGAAACTCGAGTAAACACTTCGTCGAGCTGTGCGCAAGCTGGTTCAAACATCACCATTATAAAATAAAAATAAAACTACCTAGCTTCATGACTTATTCCTTAATCTACAGTTTGCTTAGTGGTTCATTAATATCTTTTACAAACTCAATGTCCTTAGGAGACTGTAGTCCTTGGAATAATGTAGAGTATCTAGTAGCCATGGCAATAATTCTGAATTCTAAATGATTTAGATGGAAAGCCAAACTTGACATTGTGCTTGTGGTAGTAGAACTAGCTTTTTAAATCCATGGGGAGAACATGGTATGTTTTACTTGCTAGGACTTGCAGGAAAACCATGCTGTTGGATATCTCATGGCTGTGTTATTTGTTCTTTTCTACTATCTACTGCATCCTGCATGTGTTTGTGTTGCTTTATCAATTCAGTCCTTGTGAATCTTTGTTTCGTGGTCTATTAATTGTATTCTAGTTTACTTGATATGTCAGTAACTGACATGTTCTTGTTTACTTTTATATTTATATAGATAGATATTGCCTCTGAACGAGAGTTGCAGAATAACCTACTTGGATATGCTAGCTTTCCCCCTTGATGCGGATTTGAAATTTTGCAGATTGTACTGGGCATTAAGTTGGGGATGGAACCTCAGGAGGCAATATCTAGTGTAAAAACTCTTTCTGATGTTGAAGGGTTGTGTGTATCATTCACTGGTACACACGGTTCTTCTGACCCTGTCCTTGCTGTCAAGGTATATACTCTTACTCTCAGTTCATTCCTCTCCTGCCTGACACCTCTCTTTCTGACTCAAGTTTCATTAGTTTAGGATCTAGTTTGCCTCCCCACCCATTGGATGATAATTTGTGATTGCCATTTTCTTCAAGTTGAATAATCATGCGTAGGTGGATATTGTGGTCGGATTTTGAGTTAGTTTTTCTTTTTCTTTCTATCAGTAATAGCTTTTTCGTTGTGGTCCATGTTATGGTCATATTCAAAAAGGGGTTTGTGCTTTTACTCTTGTTGTTGTTTACCTATATTACATTCAGCTGTAACAATTCTCACCACTGCTACAGGAGCTATTGCATGAGGAACCATATACTAACGAAGACATTGAGAATATCACTAAGGAAAAGTTGGAAACAATATTTGCCGCTTCACCAACTTCTTTGGACGTGCTTCGTGCTGCCAAGTGTTACAAGTTGCATCAGGTCAGTATGTGCTTTCATACTTATTCCTTTTTCTTTCTTTCTTTGCAATTCATCTACATACAGGGCCTTCACCTGTTTCAAATTGATTTGCTTCAAATCCTTTGTCCATTTTATTCCTTAGAAAGATGTTGACAATTAATAAGTTCTCTTCCATAGGCCTTTTATTATTTCCACACATACCCTTGCTTGTACTTCTTTCTTTAAAAGAATATTGTAGACGTTTGCCTTTAGTCATCTTGCTTATATTGATATATGATCAAAGAGTCTTTTCTTATTACATAAATATCTGTATCTTTTACTCCATTTGAATTTTCACAAAATAGTGCTCTTCTTACCTTTCAGAGAGCTGCCCATGTATATTCTGAAGCCAAACGTGTGCACGCTTTTAAAGACACTGTATCGTCAGAATTAAGGTCAGTCGTGGAAGATGCGCTTTTCATTGGATTTTTTCCCAGCTTTTCTTTTTGAAGTACTCAAAACCGTAACAAGTTGGTCATTGCAGTGATGAAGACATGCTGAAGAAGTTAGGTGACCTTATGAACGAGAGTCACCATAGCTGCAGCGTCCTTTATGAGTGCAGTTGTCCAGAAGTAGAAGAACTTGTGAAGATTTGTCGAGATAATGGTGCTCTTGGAGCTAGGCTTACTGGAGCTGGATGGGGTGGATGCGCAGTGGCTTTGGTGAAAGAGAGTCTTGTTCCACAATTTATACTCAATTTGAAGGTTGATTTTCATTGTCATCTCTATTTATAACAAGTTATGAGTATTTTAATCGTTATGCTCTGACCAAAATGGTGGTTTATAATGGTTTCAGGAGCAATTTTATCAATCCAGGATTGACAAAGGAATCATCAGTAAGAATGACCTTGGCCTGTTCATTTTTGCATCGAAGCCCTCAAGTGGGGCTGCCATTTTCAAATTTTAGGTCTTGTTACGTTAGTTACCTTCAACATTAAAAATAAAGGTGAATTATTAGAAATGACATTGTTACTCCTGTCAAGCGTAGGACATTATTGTATTGTTAAATTCATTGCTAGTAACAATGGAAATAGTTATGTAACACCTAGTTTGGTGTGTTTGCATCTTTAGTTAATCTTTCTTGCTATTATATTTTTATTTATTATTTAATATAATCCTAATTTGTTTTTTATTCTATATTTACCAGCACTACCCGCTGTCCTACCTTTTCTTCCTAATAATATTGTCAAGTATTTTGTTGGTTGTGGTTTTGCTGCTCCACCTTTTTCCATCTCCTGCCTTTTCCTAGAACCGTAGCATTCTTCAATTTAATATCGGGTGAAAATCATTTTCTCCCCTCAGCTTTACTTTAAAAATCAAACTTTTTCCTCAATTTTGAATAATAAGCATTCTTCCCCCTTTCACCTTGGTAATGTCTAGTTTAATCTTGACATTTGCAATCCTTCACTTATATAATATTTTTTATATTATATATTATTTATTTTACTCAAATATTTATATATTTTTTATTTAAATTCTTTTGTATTATAAGTAGAATAAATTTTTTATGAACTTGCCATAAAAGTTAATGCAATTTTTATGATTGTTATTTTATTACATGCATTAAGTATGTATATATACATATGAGTGCATATTTAAGATTCACTTTTCTCTTATTTTCTATTGTTTATATAAATAAATGAGTTTCGATTGTCACTAATGAAATATTCTAAATAATAAATTAAAATTTATGTACAATATAAGTAAACTTTAGGAATTAATTTGTTATAAAATATATCTCCATTTTTATTAAACATTATTGTATTACATGCATCGGAATATGTTTATAAAGTTATTTTTATTTAATATTTTCACTTGTATAAATAGATATTATAGTTTTGATTATTATTAATAAATTAATTTTCTTATTCTGATCATTTATTTCATTTAGAACGTCATTAACTTATATACTAAATAAAAGTTTCTCACTTTTCTGGTCTAGAAAAAAATAATATTTATTTTTTATTTACTATACATTTCAAAAAATAAAAGAGTATCATGATTTTGAAGAGGTAAAAAAAATAAAGATCAATAGTGTAAGGGTAAAATAGATATTTAAAAAAGACAAATAGGAAAAAGGGGGGAGAATGCTTATTGTTTAAAGTTGAGGGGGGAGTTTGATTTTTAAAGAAAAATTGAGGGGGGAAATGATTTTTACCCATTTAATATCATATGCATTTACTTATTTCGTGATTCTTTTTCTTTTTTCTTATTGTGTTATATGATTTGTTTTGTCCTTTTTCTTTGTAACAATTATTTGTCATGATCAGTTTTATTTTTCTTATTTTTATGAGTAATTATTAATAGATTTAGTATTTATTGAGGCATATAGTAAATTTATTAGTTATTGCACAATACGATATAACTAAATTAGATCACAATATATAATATAATTTATTTAAATATTATATTTTGTAAGTAATACAATATAAAATCCCACAAGTGAAGTCTGGGGAGGATAAAGTGTACGCAGACCTTATCACTTCTTCGGGGATGTAAAGAGGTTGTTTTCAAAAGACCTTCGGCCCAAGTGTAGCACATCAAGGTACAAAGCATAGAGAAACAGTGAAGAACATAATCAACTAACATGAGATCAGTGCAAGTCTACTAAAAAGAAACAATAATCAATCACAAATAGTGTGATAATTGAAACACAATAAACAACAACATAAGATAGAAAGCCTAAACACTCTAAAGCAAGACAACGCTCCTACCCGACTAACTTTCTACTCTAATACGCGTCCTCCACATTCTTCTAGCTAAAGTCATGTCCTTGGTAACGTGAAGATGCGCCATGTCATGTCTAATCACCTCTCCCCAATACTTTTTCGATCCACCTCTGCTCGTACCTACTATATCCAACCTCTCGCATCTCCTCACTGGGACGTCTGCACCTCGCCTCTTCACATGGCCAAACCATCTCAATCTCACTTCCCTCATCTTGTCCACTATGGAGGTCACTCCCACCTTTATCACAAATAAACTTAATTCCTGATTCTATCGCACCTAGTATGCCCACACATTCACCTCAACATCCTTATTGCAACAACATGCATCTTCTGAACATGGAAGTTTTTGACTGGCCAACACTCCACCCCATACAAAGTCGGTCTAACCACCACTTTATAAAACTTACTTTTCAGTTTCGATGGTATCTTTTTGTCACATAAGATTCCAAAGGCAAGCCTCCACTTCATCCATGCCGCGCTAATACGATGTATGAGATCACCGCCGATGTCTCCACTACCCTGGATAATAGAGCCAAGATACTTGAAACTGTTGTTCTTGGTGATAGCTTGTGTGTCCAGCCGCACTTCCACTCATGCCTCATGCAACTTCTCACTAAATCTGCACTCCAATACTTTGTCTTGGTCCTGCTCAACCTAAACCCTTTAGCTTTCAGTGTTTGTATCCACACCTCCAACCTATCATTACCTCCACTACGCGCCTCATCAATAAGTACTATGTCATCCGCGAATAACATACACCAAGACACTTCATCTTGAATGCACCACATCAATTCACCTATCACCAAGACAAATAAGAACGGACTAAGAGTTGATCCCTGGTGCAACCCCATTTTCACAGGGAAGTATTTCGAGTTTCGTCCTACTGTTCTAACTCGCATTTTAGCTCCATCATACATGTCCTTTATCTCCCTAATGCAGCTACCGGTACACCTCTAGCCTTCAGGCATCTCCAAAGAACGTCCCTCGAAACTCTGTCGTAAGCTTTCTCAAGGTCAATGAACACCATCTATAGGTCTCTCTTCCTTTCTCGATATTTCTCCATTAGTCTCTTCCCACAAGATGAATGGATTTTGTAGTAGACCGCCCCAGCTTTATAAAGTGACGACTTTACTCAAACAAGTTGTAGGACTTTACTCATTGTAGAGAGGAAATAGATTGCATGA
This sequence comes from Capsicum rhomboideum, assembly GCA_031232105.1. Classification (NCBI taxonomy): domain Eukaryota; kingdom Viridiplantae; phylum Streptophyta; class Magnoliopsida; order Solanales; family Solanaceae; genus Capsicum; species Capsicum rhomboideum. Next base: position 87,311,425 of record CP124719.1, on the reverse strand, counting down.
TAAAAAAGAGAAAAGTGTTGAAAACATTCCAACCTTGACGTAAATTATTACTTTAGTCCTCGAATTATACCTATTATTAAAAACACCTTAAACTTTACTAAATAAATTTAAAAACATCCCTAAGATACCACATGACATACCAAGTGGTCTCAAACTCATGTGGGCACGTAAACTGCATTAAAATAATGCCACATAAACATTAACAGTAAAAAAACCCATTTTTAATTTTTTCCTTTAATTTTCATCACATCCTAACTGCTACCACAATCCTTCTTTTTTCTATTTAAGTTTTTCTCCATTAAAACACACCCCAAATTTGAACTTAATTTTTTTTTTACTGTCTTATTTAATTGTTAAATTTCTTAACCTTAATTATTTTGATGACTATACTTTGTAGATGTGGATTTTTGACAGCATTAAAAATTTCATGATCGGATAACAATCTCGGAAGGAGATTTAATTAGAACCACCCATACTAAATAAAACAATGAAGGGAGATTATCACCGATACTTTTATCAAAGATTTTTAGGCTAAAACCCTTTGATTTCCATGAAAAAGAAAATGAAAATTTTATGTTGGGGATTCTAGGAGAATTATGAGGAGGAGAGGAAAGTTCTGGAAATGTGAGAGAGTTTGTAGAGTGATTTCACCAGATCGGATTATTTTAGTCGGTTTATTTTTTAAATGTCTTTTTTCTTTTCTTTTTGGTTTTGCCACATAGATAACACAGTAGCAAACAAGTTTAGCTAGACCGCGAGTGAACACACGTTAGTTAGATATGGCAAAACGGAGGCGTTTTTAAATTTATTTCGTTAAGTGTAAAGATATTTTTAATACTATAGGTATAGTTCAGGGACTAAAGTAACAATCCGCGTCAAATTTGAAAGTATTTTGAACACACTCATTAAAAAAGGCGAAATGGTCTACTAGACCCTTGTACTTGTTTGAGTTTGTAAAGTGGACACCTCTACTTAGCTCTTTGTCATCTGAACCCCTCAACTCATCAAAACACAAGATTTTAAACCCCTCCTACGATGTGTGTAGCTCACTCGCCCTAAATAAATGACATGTCAGATCCACGTCACGTAAATTAATATCAAGTCATAATTATCTTTCTTAATTATTTTTTAAAATTATTAATCAATAATATTAAATAAAAAGTACACTAATAAATTAAAAATTTATTTATCCCACCATCTTCCACCTCCTTCAACCCACCCCCACAACCACCATCTCCACCTCCCCCAACCCACAACCCACCCACAGCCTTCCACCCCCCAAACTCCCTTCGACACAACAATTAGAACAATCAATACCAAAAAACACCCACCTCCAATTTCATCTTTCCCGTTCCACATCAACACCGTCGGCCGGTGAACTAATGTCGCCTCTCGCATTTAAAGAAATTCTCCTTTTTGAGGAACACATATAAATACCTCATTTTCTAAATTCTCCTTTCTTTAATCTTGTTGCAATTGTTTTTCAACATACTCAAATTTTGTTTCTTTCAACACATCAACACCGTCGGCTAGTGAACATACTCAAATCTAAATTCTCTTTTCTTTAATCTTGTTGCAATTGGTCAAGGTTCTTCTTTTTTCAATGTTCCTTTTTAGATATTAATTGAAGTTTTTTGGAGGTGAGAAATGGGGGAAAATGGAGGAGTGGGGTAAAAGAAGAGGGTGGGTGGAGCAAAGAAGAACAAATATTATATTTTTATATTTTTTAAAAAAAATTATTTTTAATTAAATTTTTTTTGGGCACGCGCATTATATGCGTGAAATCAAGTTTTTGTTCCAACTCACTCATTTAATTGTCATCTAAGCTTGGTCAACGATCAGAGGGGTTAAAAATCTTGTGTTTTGATGAGTTGAGGGGTTCAGATGACAAAGGACTAAGTAGAGATGTTCACTTTACAAACTCAAACATGTACAAGGATCCAATAAATCATTTCGCCTTAAAAAAATATTGATTGTAGGAATAAATTTTCAGTAAGCCTTTTTCACAGTAAGAAAAATGTTCTAAACGTACTTTTCCCCCTATCTAACGGTACTTTTGAGGGGGTACTTTATTCTGAATTTTGTGACTTGTTCCTTAATTTATTGTAGTACTTTAAAGATGAGAGATTCATCAGCATCTTAAGAAGCTTCCTGCATGAGCAGCATAAATTGACATGTGTAGAATGAGAACAATGATATTTCCTTCGTCTTATTTTATTTGACCCTTATTGACTTGGCAAATTCATTAAGAAAATTTTAATTAGGAATATATTTTATTAAATTAATTTTATTAAAAATGCTTTGAAACTCTAAATTTGACTATTATTACTATATGTAGTTATTTAATAGTAAGGATAGAAAGGAAAAAATACAACAAAATCATCTTTATTTTTTATAAATTGGACAAGTAAATCAAAATAATTATTTTTAGAACAGGAATCAAGTAAAACGGAATGGAGAGAGTACTAGTTCTGCTCTACTGACATCGATCCTTAGAAATTGGAATTCAAAGGAGTTGTTCAATTCTCTCTAAGGTTAACCCTTTTAATTAAAGTTATAGTTTGCGGCTATTTCAATGTTTTAATTGTTTTTATTAAAGATTAAAACATGGTAAAACTACACAGATAAGCAAACATCCTTAGTATAACTACTGAAGCTCACACTACTTTGAAATAATAACATAATCACACACTATTCCTCATTTTCTTGAGGAATGCACAGATACACTCCCTCTCTCGCTCACCTTTCTCATCCCCCCCCCCTCTTTCCAAATCTCCCTCCCGCCTCTCTCTCTTTCGCCCTCGATCTCTTTCTAGATCTCTCCATCTCTCTCACTGTCTTGCCCTCTTTTTCCATATTTCCCCCGTCCCCCCTCTTCTTTCTTTCTCTCTCGCCCTCCTTTTTCAAAAACTCTTTTCTAACCCTAGTTTGCGCTGCATTTCTTTCTCAAAGAGAAGAAGAGATAACAAGTAAAAATTAGTGGAATGGACTAGGACTATGAAGGCAATGGAGAAGATGACCACTAGTTAAGGCATAATTATACCAGATATATGTATCTGGATAACTGTATCTTCTACTTTTTCATCTTCTTCTTTTCTAAGTATGTATATATGCACATACACTGAATACAATATCATCTTCTTCTTCTTCTTGTTCTTTTTCTAAGTATCTATGCACAGATGCATTAGATATAACACAAATTTAATTTAAATGTATTTATGCACAGATACACTGGATACATCAGTTTCCTCTTAAAACTAATTTGTATCTATGCACAGATCGATACACCGGATATATCACTGCATTTTTTATATTGGATACATGACATTGATATTGGTTACTAGATATTTTGATATTGTATATGCTGTATGAAAATAATATCAGATACACCAGATGAAATTGATATTGAATGCACTGGATCAAATTGATACTGATACACTAGATGAAATTGATATTAGATACATGAATTTGTGAAACACAACAAATAAGGGGTGAGAGAGAGAGAGAGAGGAGAGATACATTTGTCGGATACAATGTATTTATAGACAATTTTGAACAAGATATGTAATTATTGAAACTGTAGCTGCATTGAGTAATTAACACCTATACTAGTGTGCTTTGTGAAAGTTGATCTTAAAACATTGAGTACTGCTAAATGGTCACAATTATCTGGCTAAATATGGCCACAAATATAAAAAGACTATAATAACATTTTTCCTTTAAAACAAAACTAAGTCGTTTTTACTATTTCCTATTTAAAAGTCAAGTGCAATAGAAAAAAAAAGGTTTTATTCTGTGAGTTTCATAATAAACATTATTCATGTGAGGCAATTCATTACTTGACAAGTGAATTCATGGGTCTCACAAATGCTTTTTGAAAATAGATTACAAAAAAAAAAAGTTTATAAACTTTCCTAATTAGCAGGATAACAATAAAAAGAAATTATGAAGTAAAAGAACTCCAAATCTGCAATGATGGCGTAGTCAAAATCACGATTTTAAAATTTAATTGCTGAATCTTTGCTTCATTATATTTTTTAATTAAGAATTGGGTGAAAATCGTTTACACCCCAATTTTACTTTAAAAATCAAACTCTCCCCTCAACTTTGAAAAATAATCATCCTTCCCCTTTTTTCCTAATTAATTTTTTAAATGTCTATTCTACCTTTACATTATCAACCATTATTTTTTTAACTTCTTTAATATATATATATATATATATATATATATATATATATATATATTTAAAAAAATATTAGTATAGTCGAAAAAAGAAAAGTGAGAAATCTGAGACAAGGAAAATCCCACGGTTTACCCTACAACGATCTTCGCACCTGATCGGTCACAGGTAAGATACCACAGATGCGGTGAATCTTCCGCAACAGCGGAAGACACTAGCCACGCGACCCTTCGCAGAAGCAGTCCACATCCCACAGAAGCAAGCTCGCTGGCGTGACAAAGCGTCGCAGCTGCGGTTCCGCCGGTACAAATTAACCTCCGCAGGAGCGGCAGTCCCTACCTAGCTCGACTCCGTAGGTGCCACCTCCATAGGAGCGACTTTCTTTGTGCAGTCAAGGTTTGCAAGTGCGGTTGCACCAGACATCAACAAACCACCAGCAGCAACAACCAACATATCAAACACGGAATCGACCCCTTCTCACCCGGAACCCCATGAACACAACCAAATATGATACCCAATAGAAAACGACATTCTGAACTCAGTGAAATTGTCAAATCACAGAACAGAGATGTCTGAAGCAAATGTTGACCAAAGTCAAACATATGCCGTAAACTTTCAACTTTCCAACCAACTACTCAAAATCCATCTGAACTCCTCAAAACCAGAACCGGAGATTCTACTAACCCAAAATTCACATTGCGGAGTTGACGGAACTGTCGAATTCTCATACGACCTCGTTATCATCAAATATTGACTTAAGTCAACCATACTAACTTTCAACTTCCAAAATGAAAAACGTGCATACTTCTCAATCAACCACTTCAAAAATCGTGTTATCTACACACGCAGGCCACAAGTACCATAAAGTAATTATATAGAGAGGTAAAATGATCAAAATGCATCGAAATTGAAAAAACACTATGACTCTACGAGGGTTGTTACAATAATACATACATACATAATGCATTTAAAAGTAAAAACAATCATAAAAAATATCATTAGATTATGCAACAAACTTATAAAAGAATTATTCTATTTGTAATGTTAATGAGCTTAAATAAGAATCTATAAATACATATATAGGTTAAAAAAATAAATATTATATATAATATAAAAATATTATATATATGGAGGATTGAAAATGACAAGGGTAGAACAGACATTACATATGATAAAGGGGGAGAATGACTATTTTTTAAAGTTGAGGGGGGAGATTGATTTTTAAATAAAAGTTGAGGGGTGTAAATGATTTTCACCCATTAAGAATATTCTATTTTAGTATCCAAGTATAAATGTCTAATTAAATGTACAAGCAATTTTTGCATTAATAAAACTTTTTTCCCTTCATTATTTTATACAGAGTATCTATTAATAAAGTGGATAGGCATAACGTTTAAATTGATAATGTAGTAATCTAAGCATCAAATCATAGTACTATTTATCAAAAATCGTATATGGTCTTTTATTTTGCCAATCTTATCATGTGCAATCACAGGACTTTCAATTTTGTTCTAATAATACTCCTTTAAATTTTCTTCTACCTCCCAAAATTCGTTTTACATCCATTCTCCAGAAAAGAAAAAATACAAGCAGATCATAAATAATGTGAATATCTCATAATAAAATCTTCTTCTTTTATAAAACCACTACTATTACAACTTGTTTGTTATTTCTCTTGATTCCTTTATCTATTTTGCTTCTTTAAATGTCATTTTATTTTTAAACAGTCATAAAAAAAAAAATTCAACTTTTAAATTATTTTTGTGATATAAAAAAAGATCACACAACCACCTAATACGATTGGATCCAAAACCACTGGGACCATCCTACACACATTTAAAAATTAAATTAATAAAAATCAGATTCATTCATCCATTCATTAGCTCATCCATCATCAAAACTTTTAAAAAAATAAGATCCAGCTAGAAGAGAAAAAGAAAGAAAGAGTGAGAATGTCTCTGAAAGAAATATCATAATACTTTATGTAATTGATTCACTTTATAACTTATATATGCATTGTATGTATGCATTATGGGTTCGTTTGGTAGTTAGTTAGAGTTATATAGGTATTAGTAATATATGAATTAGTGATGAGGAAATTTATTTATTATTTTATGCAGGAAATAGTTATGTAAGTTTAATTATTCATGTATTACTTATATCACCTTCTATCTTGCATAATCTAATGGAAAAAGTTGCATACTCTATAGGAATTTATCTTCTTTTTATCTTTTCCTTTTCATATCTCTACTCTTTTTTTCTTTTTTCTATTTTTCTTTTTATGCTTCTTTGTTCATTTATTTTTTTCTCAAATTATTTTATTCTTTTTTATCTTTTCACACCATAATCTAATTCATACTCAATTTTTATTTTGTATAATCCTTTTTTTTTTCTCATTTATTTATTTATTTATCTACTTCTTTTTTCCTGCTTTTATTTCTCACTTTTTTTTCTTTTTTCTCCTTTATTGGTTCCTTTTATTTTTGTATTTTTTATTTTTTATTTTATCTTCGTTTGTCAAATTCTTTATTTCTTGTTCCTTTCCTTTTCTTTTTTTGTTTATTTCTTTATTCTTTATTTTTTATTCTCCTTTCTCATTCATTTTTTTCTCAAATCATAATATTCTTTATTTTTTCATCACAATCTAATTTCATATTTTCAGTCCTTTATTTATTGCTGTTTTTTTCCATTTTATTTATTTCTAATTTTCTTTTCTTTTCTTTTTTTATTTCTGTTTTTTTTTTCATTTGCTTCTGTATGTAATGATACTATCACAATATATGTATATACTGTCATGATATCATTGATGTGTGCTTCAATCCTTCAGTGAGACCTCCATGATACCATCACAATATATCTATATACTGACATGAATATAATATATATAACAAAATAAATATAATGTAATATAATATATATTATATTCACTTTGTGTATAGTATATACGAGCACTGAATGTTTATAAAAAGTGTATACGCTTTATACATAGCATAGATGAACTTTTATACAATATTATATATTATATACATTTTACATTTTACCAGTATCTACTATAATCCTTTATTTTTTGTATAATATATGTATAACTATATATATATATATATATATATATATATATTTAGTGTAATAAGATATTGTAACACCCCGTACATTTTCGACCCTACTTGACAACTTTGAACCATGCTTACCTTAGTTTCGAGAGCCATAAGTACATATTTTGTATTGTTATTGATGGAAGATTTGATAGTGTGCTAGTACATGTGATTAGACCCTTGTAGGAGGAGGAGTTTGTGACTTTTTGGAGCATTTGTGGGGTTAAAAGTGAGGCTTGGAGGACTTCCAAGCAAAAGATATTAAAGATAGGAGGCAAGCAAAAGATTTGAACTTGAAAGATCCAACTAAATCCGCAAAAAAAAGTTGAAATCTGAATTTTAGTGTGGGGCGCGCCCAGGGGCGTGCCAGGCCGCTTCTGGCCGAAATTTTTTTGGCAGAGGTAGCAGAGGGGCGCGCCAGGGGGCGTGCCAGGCCGCTCCTGCTCCCCTTTTCCAGATCTGAAATTTTTCTAAGTCCCTAGGGCGTCCGGGAGCGTGCCGGGGTGCTTTTTGCCAAATTTCTTCTACGATTATTAGTCTCTAAAGAGGACTCTTGGGTTATGGTATCATTATTCCATTGTAGTAGGACTACTATTGAGCGAGTTTGGCATCTGAGTTGGGGTTAATTCTTTGTCACAAGTATTTTATCAAATTATGTTCAATTAAGCCATGAGTGGCTAGAATTTCTTATTTTTGATATTGAGGCTACGAACATGAATCTCGTGAGTCGAATATTGTCGTGACATTTATGAAATTATTTAAACATGAGATATATGGTGGATCATACATTAAATTTGGTGGGCTAAGTTAACATGTGGTAATGGGCTCAATTTAAGGCCCAAAATGGAGTAAAAGACATGGCCCAAAAGGGCAAATGACCCATTCTTCCAATTTGACCAAGTAAACATGGCATTTAATGTCAAGAATTGGCTAAGGATGACTTGGGAGAGTATATAAAGGCACAAAAGCTGATTTTATTTCATTATAACTCTCATGCCTTTCTAGATATTTCTAAAACATTTCTCATTTCACAAACTCTAAGGCAACTATCTCCTTGGACAAGATCATCACTTGGCAAGCCTTGGTAAGTGTCTACTGTAACACCCTGTACCTTCCTAACCCTACTTGACGACATTGAATAATGTTTCCTTAGGTGTCGAGAGCTATAAGTATGTATTTGGTAATGTTAATGATGAGAAAATTGAAATTTGGCCTCGTACTGTGATTAGCCTTTCATAGGAGGTGTTTTGTGATTTCGTGGAGCATTTGTGGGGTTCAAAATGAGACTAAGAGGACCTCCAAACAAAGTATATTAAGGGTAAGAAGTAAGTTAAAGAGTAGGACTTGAAGTATCTAACCAAATCCGCGAAGAAAAGTCGAAGAAACAAAATTTTGAAAAAAATTAGAGTGGGGCGCGCCAGAGGGCGTGCTAGGCCGCTCTGGGCCAAAATTTTTAGCCCAGAGGCAGCAAGCTGGCGCGCCCAAGGGCGTGCCAGGATGGTTTTTCCCAATTTTCAAAGTTGGAAATTTTCTTAAGTCCCAAGGGTGCCCGGAGACGTACCGGGCCAATTTTTGCCACGTTTCTTCTACAACCATCAGCATATACATGAAATGATTGAAGTATTATATTGGTGTGATAAAATTACTCGTAAACGAATTTGGCATCAAAATGATGATTTTACCCTTTTGGTCAAAATAGACCATACGTGGCTAGAATCACTTGTTTTTGGGATTGAGGCTACGAATATGAATCCCGTGAGTGGAAATATCGTCGTAACATGTATGAAATGATTTAAACATGAGAAATTATTGATTTTATTGGGTTGAGTGAATTGGGCTCAATAAAAGGCCCAAAAATAGATACAAGACATGGGCCAAAATGGGTCAAATGACCCATTCTTCACCCTTTGACCCCTTATACATGGCATTTAATGCCAAGGAGACTTGAGGGACTATAAATAAGTGGAAAAATCTGATTTTTATTCAAAGGATTACACTACACATTTCTAGAAATTTCCCAAAATTTCTCTCAATTCTCAAGAACCCTAAGCCAACTTCTTGGTGCAAAATCATCAATTTTCAAGCTTGGGTAAGTAAGTATTCTTATGGATTAATATATTATATGCATGGGAGAGTATGTAAATCATGTTGGCTATTCTTGGAAGTGTTGAATAGGGCACTTTGTGTTTTTCCTAAAAGATGTGTTATCCATGGAATTGTAACTTGAAATATGACTTGTGGGTTTGATGAAAGAGCATGGTATGTATGAAAGAACAACATGTATGGTGTGATTATGTTATTAAAATTTTTATTTTCATATAAGTGTAAATTATGGGATTTTGGCCGATTTGTTGTTGTGAGGTGTATTGAAGTAATTTGATGGAATAATTGTGATGTTGTGGTGAGGAAGAGTGGAAAGTATGAAGTTGGTGTGACATGCTAATGGTTTATGATATTTTGGTCAATGTTGGGAATATTGTGGGATTATTGGTATGATAATTTCATCAATGGTATTGTCAAGAGGGAAATGACATTTTAAAGGCAAACATGTAACTCATTGACGTTATGTGCATTTGTAAGGTAGTTGGTGGTTAATGTAAATTCCGTTATGTATTTGTGTTGTAGAGTAAGACGTAAGGAAGGAGCGGTACTATTGTGTTCACATATAGGATTGAATATTCATATTGAGAATACGAGGTATGTAAGGTTCCTTTTTCCGTATTCTTCTGCAGCATATAGTGTACACCTTGTTATGGTACCTACTCATTCCCGAAATGTCCTAAGGCATCTCATTTCATGTTATCATCTAGTGTTGATCATATATATCTTATTCTTGATCTATTGTCATTCATGTATAACATACTTATAGACATGATTCCAAGTTTCAATAATGTTGTGTTCCAAAGCTTTCAATAATGTTACAATTATCAAAAGTATCAATCTCATGAAGTGAAGGATAACGAAATGCATATATGTGTGCTTCCAAAAATGTCATAATCCTCAATGTAATAATCTTTCATGAGTGAGTGTATCCATGGGGTGAAATAAACACCTTCATGATGACGATCCTAATATATTGAGATTATCCATGGGGTGTAATAAACACCTTCATGACGATATCCATGGGGTGAAAGAACACACCTTCATGATGACTATCCCAACATTATGGGTGTATTCATGGGGTGACATGAACACCTGCATGACGATATTATTTTCCCACTGATCAGTTGGGCCCGGGTAATATATAACTAATGACTGGCAATCAAGTAAGAAGAGGTACAAAAATGAAGTAAGTATCGAAGGTAATGCACGCAATTCCAAATATATAGATTGATGGCTTATCCATAATTGGGCATTCCCTTGCAATGTATTTTCCGTTAAAGTTCTTATGTACTGATACAGCCTTACATACTCAGTACTTTCTTCGTACTGACCCCTTCTGGGGAATTTACCTTACTTGCTGCAGGCGCAGGTACTAGTAGGCCTCCACAGTAGGTTGCCAGTTGTTGCGGATCATTGGTGAGCTCCAGTTAGTTCAGGGCTTCTCTGAGTCACAGTTGTACATATGTTTTGGTGTTGTACATGTTGTATATCGGGGACTTGTCCCGACTTTTGGTTCATTTTGGTCAATGCATCTGTTAGAGGCTTTTGTAGACGTATGTGGGTGTATGAATGTAAGGTGGTATATGACGTTTTTGACTTGATGGCCTCAACGGCCAAGTTTCGCATATGTACATATATATCACATGTTTCATGAATTCCGTTGTTGGTATTTTAAGCTCTTACGTGATCATGGGTTTCTTATGGTATGCATATGATTGGATAGAAGCAAAGCTTGGTTCTCTCGGGCCTTGTCGGCTACGAGTACCAATCCGTCCCGTTGGCATACGGGTCTTGACATCTACTCTCATGGATTAGTATATTATATGCTTAAGATGGTGTGTATATCATGATGGTTATATTGGCAAGGTGTTAAATAGTGCACTTTTATATTTTGCTAAAAAATGTGTCATCTTTGTGATTTAAACTTGAAAGGAGACTTGAGGTTGTGATGAAAGTGAATGGTGTGGATGAAATATCAACATGTATGGTGTGGTCATGTTTCTAAACTTGTTTTTTTTTCATATGTCTAACTAGTGGGATTGTTGTTATGAAATATATTGAGGTGACTTGATGGAGTAATTGTGATGCGGTGTTAATGAGAAAGTGTAAAGGAGAAACTTGGTGTGAAATGCTATTGGTATATGATGTTGTGGTCAATGTGTGGAATGTTGAGGTATTGTTGGTATGACGATGCCTGGATTGTATTGTAAAGGGTGAAATAACGTTATAGGGCAATCATGTAACTCATTGTCGTCTTATACCCTTGTGAGATAGTTGGTTGTTAATGTGAGCTCCGTTATATACTTGTATTGTAGAGTAACACGTAAGGAAGGAGCTGGATTATTGTATTCACATATAGGACTGTGTATTCATATTGGGAAGATAAGGTATGTAAGGTTACTCTTTCCGAATCCTTCTGCAGCGCATATTGTTCATATTGTCATTGTACTTGTTCTATTCCGACATATTCAAAGGTATATCATTTCAGGTTGTCATCTATTGTTATTCACATGTTCCTTATTCATTGACCAATTGTCATTCATGTATCACATAAGTATGGACATTACTCTAAAGTTCCAACAATTTCATGATCCCCAATGTATCAATCTCACAAAAGTAAAGGAAAGAAGTAATGCAAAGAAGTAATGCATATATGGTTACTCTATGGTTACTTTATGGTTACTTAATGATTATTGAGTATGGGTGACAACCCAAAGGGGCGAAAGCCTAACTGGGGGCGATCCCGATATTGTTGGATCAGGGGGAAAGCTCAGTGGGGTAAAAGCCAAACTTGATGCAGAACCTGCTTCATTGATTTTCGGGTGATAGCAGGGGGGAAGCTCAGTGGGGAAAAAGCCTAGCTTGATGCCGAACCTGACAGAGGGTAGCCCAAAGGGCCGAACCTGCTTTATTTATTTATGGTATATTATATTATTCTCCCACTGATCAGTTGGGCCCGGGTTATATTGACGGTATTATATATTGACGGTTATATATATTATATTGACAGTTATAAATATTGACGGTAATGTACATAAAGGCAAAGAAAGTAATGAATATAAGGTACATGCTCCCACACATACAGAGCGGTGGTTTATCCATATTGACTATTCTCTTATCTTGATCTCATTGAAGTTCGTATCTTTTATGCAGTTGCTCATAGCCTTGCATACTCAGTATATTCTTCGTACTGACCCCTTTGGGGAACTTACCTTACATGCTGCAGGCACAGGTGCTAGTAGACCACCACCGTAGGCTACGAGTCATCTGCGGATCATTGGTGAGCTCCAGTTGGTTCGGGGCTTTCCGAGTCACATGTGTACATTGTTTTGGTATTGTAATTGTTGTATAAAGTGGGGACTCGTACCGATTGTAGGTTGGTTATGTACATGTATCTGTTAGAGGCTTTGTAGACGTATGTGGGAAGATGAATGTAAGAGATGTATGTCCACTTGGACTCGATGGCCCTAACGGCCAAGTTTCATATATTGTATATGTTTTTCATGACTTCCGCCTTTAGTATTTATTAGTTACATGGGATAGAATGATATTCATACGAAAACATGCATATGAGTGTACATGGATAACAATTGATTCTCTCGGGCCTTAACGACTTCGGGTGCTAGTCCGCCCCGTTGGAATTCGGGACGTGACAGATATATACATTAATTACACACACATTATATAGGGAAAAAGACAAAAATAACCACTCGGCTAAACAAGTTCCACTTAAAACATAGCCTAGGAACTTATTTCCACATTTAGCCATTTGTTGATGTTGCTACTCGCTGTTTCACTATTTTGTTTTCTCGCCTTTTTTGTTTTTTGTTTTCATTGTTTTCTTTCTATTTTTTTTTTTGCTGCACTCTTTAAAAAAAAAATTGGGCTTGTTTTTTTAAAAAATTTATTGCAACTCTTTTAAAAAAAATTTATTGCTATTTAAAAAAAATCATTCTTTTAACTGTATTTAATTGATATAATACAATATATATCTACAGTATATACAATACAATAAGTATACAATCGTGATAGAAATATTCTTATACAATAATGATATAGTTTTTATGCACATCCTATGCATATACATATTTTATATAACAATGATACAATTTTTATACACATCATATACAAAAATTATATTTTATACAATAATTATACAATTTTTATACACATTCTATACAATAATTATACAATTTCTATATACATTTTATACGACCTTTAGCTGCAATTATTATTCAGATATGTATTTTATACAACAACTATACATTTTCTATACACATTCTATACAATATATATATATATATTTTATACAAATACATATTTTATACAACAACTTTACAGTTTCTATACACATTTTGTATAGTTTCTATACATATATCTTGTATAGGTACATAGTCTATACAATAATTATACAGTTTTTATAAAATTGTATTTAATTTTAAACATTATTTTTTTAAAAAAAGAAAAACAAAGTAGATTTTTTAGCCAAAAAAAAAAAAATTGGAGCAAAAAATATTGAATAAGAGGACCGAATGACCCAAATTGTGAAATGACAATTATGTGGAATTTGTTTGGTCGACTGGCCATGTAGTCTCCAATGAGCCAAACATGTCACAATGTATAAATTAAGTAGCATCGAAAAATCAACAAACTAAGCTAGAAGATACCATATCGGGTAGTGGTCATCGTTTTACCCTATCTTTCACAGGGGCGGACCCACGTGTGTTCAAGTGGGTTCAGTTGAACCCGCTTCGTCGAAAAATTATACTGTGTATATAGAATAAATCAGTTTTTAAGACAGTGAATATATAATTACATAATTTGAATCCATTTGATGGACATCCTGCCTCAGCTCAGGTGGTTATGTGGGTTCATTTTAGCTTCTTCGTCATGAGTTCGAATCCTTATTGATTGCTTATTATTTATTTCTTTATTTTATTTTCCATTCTGCTTCTACTGTTATTGAAAGTACTCTGTCAATGTGCTTTTCCTGACCCCAACTGCCTTTTATTAGTTTCTTTTCTTTTTTTTTGACTTGAACAATTTATAACTTTTACTTATTCTAAAGTTTATCATACTTCAACAAATTAAAGTGAATTTATGTAAGGATACTTGTACAAATTCCTTAGAATTTGCAGTTTAAGTTTTATTTTGTTATAAATTGTTATATTTGTTTTATATTATATTGACATTTCTAAATTAGTATGTAACTCTATTTCTTAATTATATGTATTAATTTAGTTTAGTTGTGTAACTTTTTTTAATTTTCTTTTATTTACAAATAACAACTCTTTAGGAGCACTTCTAAACAAGAAAAAAAATCTAGATTTTGTTAAATTCGTATTATTAAAAATTTGAATTGGTTAAATTGATTGTTTTTGTTGAAATATTTTTTTTTTCAAATTTAAATAATGCAATTGTTAAAAAATACAAGTAAATGATTTTTTGTTCCTATTCTTTTTTTAAAAAAGAAAATGTTTCCAACTTTATTAAAACTATAAAGTGTAAATTTAAAATGATCTTATTTTGTAATCGTAATAAAAAAGAACTAAAAGAAGTTACCGAGTCCTACTTGTCGTGTCGAATACTATACTTATATTGTTGGTTATAATCATTTTGGTTGAACCCACTTGCATAAAATTCTGGGTCCGCCACTGATCTTTCATGTTCTCTAAATGAACGAGGGAGATCACGAAAAAGAATAAGGAGAGAGAAGACGACACGGTGATGGTTGCTGGTGGGTAAAAAAGAAAGAAAAAGGGAGGGAGTGGGCTGTGGTGGTCGTTGGTAATTGGAAGAAATGAGAAGATAGAAAGAAAAGGAGAAACGCGTGCAAGAGAGCTGAAAAAGGTAGCAAAGGTGAAATTTTAGAATTTAAGTATAACTTATTATTATTTCAAGCCTAAAATATATTTAAGGTCATATAGTCCATAATACCATTTAAATTACTGGTTATTTTCCAATATACTAATCCATACTCTTGAACTTTCTTTTTGATTTAGGATATTTATTACTCCCTCTGTTTTATAATACTTGGCCTTCTTTTTAAATTTGTTTGTTTCAAATTACTTGTCTATTTTCGCAAATCAAAAGTGTTTTATTACTTCATTTTCATATTATCCTAAATATTAAATAATCAAAGAAAATAGTAATAGTTGGATTTAACATTTCAAAACATCATTAATAGGGTTAGTTTTGTAAAATACAATTTTAATTAATATTTTCTTAATGGGTATGCCAACTCAAAAGAGGCCAAGTAAAATGGAACGGAGGAAGTAATTTGGTGGGGTTGAGCAGTAATTTGGGGACAGATACATCTCTTTGGGGACTTAATAACTCAATGGTCACTCAAATATGAATTTTTATTCCAAAAAGTCACTCAATTTTGGTCTTTACTCCAAAAGTCACTTAATATCATATTTTTACTCAGAAAGTCACTCGACCTATTTAATTATTTTTTAAATAAAATTTGCTTATGTAGATTTTCTATTTAAAAATAAAATTCTAAAAAATAAAAATATCTCTTTAATGACTCTTTTATCCTTATTCTCCTAAATTAATATCTTTCCATTTTCTTTCTTCCCCTAAGTTTTTGTCTTAAATAAATAGAAGAAAGATGATCTTATCAGCACATGAATCAATTACAATTTCCTTTTATTGAATTGATAGTCAACAACAACAAAAAATGCTCAAATGGATATCGTTTTGTTAATTTCATAGAATTCGTTGGAGGATAAAATTGTGAAAATTTGTTTAGAAATGATCAAAGAATAACCTGTCGAGTTATCTTGTATGTTTTGCAGGTAATATAGTAACATTTTCTTTTGTAATCTTTGATGTAAAAGAACTTGGGGGGGGGGGGGGCGATTAACTGAGCCACTTTTATAATGGAGTATTAAGTTAGGGGTATATATGGACCGAGAGATAATATAAAAATGAGAAAGTGAGAAGGAGAAGAAAAATGAGAAAGAGGAGGGAGAGATATTAATTTAGGGGAATAAAGATAAAAAAGTTATTAAAGGGATAATTTTTATTTTTCAGTTTATTTTAAAAAATAATTAAATAGATGGGAAAATTATGCAGAATGTCAGTCCACTACAATTATTTACAAGTAAAATGACCCAACTTTGCAAAATTACCCAAAATAGCCCATGTTGTATATTTTCTGTAATAAAACACATTTATTATCAATTCTCTCTTACACACTACTTCATCTCTCTCTAAGCTTTTTTTTTTCTTTTTTTTTTTTTCAACATTTCACTGCACCATTATTTGCTAAATTACATCCTTCAAAATTACATTTGAACATTGAATATAAATGATAACTTGTTTTCAGGATGAATTTAGCAATGGATTATGATCCATCTGATGATAAGAAGACTATTGATGATACAAAGGCTGGTATTACGGGACTAGTTGATGCTAGAATAGTAGAGATTTCAAGAATTTTCATTAGGCCACCTCATGAACTTGCTAAGGAGCTGAATATGTGCAAGTCAACTGTAAAGGTTCCAGTGGTAGATCTCAGTGGCATATAAGTTGAAGATCGGTGTAAGAAAATTGTTGATGAAATAAGGGAAGCAACAGAGAAATGGGGTATTTTCCAATTGATAAATCATGGGGTTCCTTCATGTGCTTTGGAAGGAAAGATTGATGGGACTCATACATTTTATGAACAAGATGTCGAAGTGAAGAAAGAGTACTATTCGTCTGATCCAACAACCAGACAAGTTAGATATAATAGCTATCTTCATCTGTTCAAAACAAAAGGAAGGACTGTAAACTGGAAGAATACATTTTACATCTCTGAGCTAGTTTCTGGTTACATTAAACTTTTTAATTGTTTTTTTTTGCTGTGCTATTTAAAAGAAAAATATTCTCTGTTTAAATTTTTTTTTGTTGCTCTTTTTTTAAAACTTTTTTTTTAATTGTTTCACTTCTTTTGTGGAAAAAATAATTATTTATGCTGTTTTATTATTTTTTTGTTTATACTTTTATTTTATTATGGTGGGAACACATGATAGTCAAATAAATATCGACATCGATACATAACATTACATAATTGTTTATATAATATTAATACACGATTATACACGAGACATTACATACCTATTTATACAATATCAATACATGTTTACATATACACATTATATACTATTTATACAATATTGATACACGCTTATACACCATTTATATAATGTCGATACATTACATAACTATTTATACAATATCGATACACGTTTATGCACATTTATACAATATCGATATATTACATATACACTACATAACTATTTGTACATTATATATATATATTTATACATCATTTATACAATATCGATATATGTTTATACATTATTTATATAGTATCGATACATTAAATACACACTACATAACCATTTATACAATATCGATACATTATATATACACTATATAACTATTTGTATATCATATATACATGTTTATACATCATTTATACAATATTGATATATGAATAAATTGCATGAAGAAAGTTTTGAAAAAAAAGGAGATTTTTTTTTTAATAAAAAGAAAACGCAGAAAAAAAAACAGCAAAAAAAGGTTGTTTTTTTTTAAAATGTTAATGCTGAAAAAAAAGGGGGAAGCAAAAATGACCTAATGGGCTTGGGCCGAATTGAGCTCTGTTTAGCCCATGACCCTTTTTTGTTATTTTTTCTGTAAATAAAATGTGGGTTACTTTTTTTGTAAATATTTTATTTTTCTGTATATAATTGAAATTTTTCCTAAATAGATTGAGTGACTTTCTGAATAAGAATGTGATAGTTGAGTGACTTTTGAAGTAAAGATCAAAATTGAATGATGTTTTGAGATAAAAAATTATAGTTGAGTGAACATTTGAGTTATTAATCCCCTCTTTGGGATAGGGTGGATTTTGAAACGACACCTGGCAACCGAACCAAAAATTACATCAGCATAAGGGACATCGTGGCTGACAACTAAATGGGCCAAACAAAATATATATTGTGTTGGGACCAACGACTTTCTTTAATTTGTTTTTTCTTTTAGAAGAGTAGAATGCACTTCCTACGTGGTTCCTATTCTGATATGTTTAAGAATTGAATATCTTGGACGTTGATGACAATTAATTTATACAAATTTAAGGGACACTAATGTAGCAATAAATTAAAGGCCAGAAGGAGGTCAACATGAGATAAACCTAGCTATGAACAGAGGCGGAGCCAGGATTTGAGGTTTGGGGGTTCCGAATTTAAGACAGGACAACTGGATCATTAATTTACTTTTGTCAAGGGGGCTCGCGAGTTAATATTTATATATATTCCCTAAATTTTCTAATACAAATATGGGATCTACGTAAAAGCTACTGGGTTCGGCCGAACCCCCGAGTACTACTCTAGCTCCGCCTGCCTATGAATTGAACTTCATAAAAGTAAAGCTTAATCGCCGGCAAAAGATTGTTGCAGCTCACACCCTTTTTATGGTGTGTTGCATGCTTGTCATTTGAGAAAGTTGAGATTCTACAAGTAATATTTTCTAGGAAAACAACAAATGATAATTAAAAAGAAAAATGTGCCTAACAAATTGAGTCAGAGGAGTACTAATAGTTGTTATATTATATTATAACTCAAAATTAATATTCTCTCCATTTAAAAAAGAATGACCTAGTTTGACTTAGCACGGAGTTTAAGAAAATAAAGAAGACTTTTGAATCATGTGGTCATAAATTAAAGTTGTATCAAATGTACCAAAATGCCCTTTAATCTTGTGGTCTAAAATGAGTCATATATGTTTGTGTGGTTATAAATCATTTCATTAAGGGTAAAGTGAGTATTTTAAAGTTAAATTGTTACTAAATATAGAAATGTGTCATTCTTTTTGAGACTGACTATAAAGGAAAGTGTATCATATAAATTGGGACAGAGGGAGTAACTATAGATTTGCTAGTGTGCTAATTGTTTCTTAATCCTTGAATGGAAGAATTTGAATTAGTCTGCTAGGAACGTGACTTTGCCACCCAAGTATGGTATAACAACATAATTCTTCAATTTGAAGTTGCAACGATATAAAAATATTTGTTTTCTAAGAATCCGTTGTCATTTGTTGTGTATTTCCTAATACTGATCCATTCATCTCATGAACGATAAATCCTACTGAAATATGAGTACGTTCAATTTTGATTTGAGAAACATAAACAAGAACAATGATAAATTAATATGAAACCCCAAAACTAAACATCTTCTACATATTTCTTCGAATTAACTATAATTTATTTATATAAAATATATAATGTGGTCACTCAGCTAAATGTCATGTAAGAGTCATGGTGGATTAATTATCCTAGGGGTGGGGGGCTGGGACTTAGAACTTAGAAGTGGAGCAGAGAAAAGTGTCGGTGGAGATTCATCAAGAACTGGCAAGTAGGCAGAATCTCACTTTCTAACCTGCTGCACTGTGCTGTCAATTCCATAATCAAATGGTAACAAATTTTGGACAAGTCTCTTTCCTTAAAACAATTACTTACGATTTTTTTTTTTTTTTTAAAAAGAATTGAAAAAAGTGAGTAGTAGTAGTTTCGGTGTTAATTCCCACAAAAACACCCTCGTGCGTTTAACCTTACTTGTCGCCTTCACTCTCTCATATAATTCAATTTGAATGTCAAGCTCTGGCAATGGCACTCCACATTTATTAATATAGTAATATACGTGCACTCCTCTTAATTGAACTTGTTTCAGATCTCCACAATTTTTGAATCACACTATCCTCTCTATTTGGATCTACCTTGTCCTCGATCCTAAAGGTACTATATATCTTTCTCCCCACGCTGAACTTCTTATTTTCTTTATCTTTCATTTGATATTTCCTTCCCAATTTATCTTTATTGAAGAACTGTTCACCTCCTAAAGGTACAATCTCACTGAATGAGTTGCTTCTTTATTATTTAATCGGTTATAACTTGATATGGTTTGATATAGTTCGGTTTTGATGTTTATTTCCCAATTTATCTTCATTCAGCTAGTTTAATTAATTTGTTAGATTGAGAATTACTGATTTCCTTTCTTGTTTCTAAAGCAATTCTTTACCAGCTGTATGTATGAGTTGTTTATTTGAAATTGTGAAGCTTTAGGGTCAAAGACGCGTAGGTACCACTAAAATATGACGAAATCTTCATTGAAATAGTAGAATTGATGATATCAAAAATCGAGTCTCCACTTTCGTGAGCAATTAATAGCTGCTTACTGAATCTACTGAGTTGTTAACTTGATAGACTTTTAGGGGCCTTGGATGAAAATAGGGCGAAGAAACTAATAATTCAGCTCAGGAAACTGAATGGTGTTTGATAAATTGTCTTTCAGATGATACACTGTTGAGAGATCAATCTGGGTGCTGGCTTATATTCTCGAATTTATTATAGAGAGATTTAAGTTTGCAGAGTAGAGTTCTCATGGATCATACACCCTGTGATTTTGTGGTTGATGTTGAGATGTGCAAGAGCATGAGTGAAGAAGCAGCAAGTCCTGATCCTATTTCTGCTGATAAACTAGGCAAGAGATTTTTCAACAATATCTGTGAAGATGAACAACTTATTAAAGCTGAAAATGGACTTTGTATGATCAAGGATGAGCATGAGCTCTCTCCGGGTCCAGGGAATGTGACTGCTGAAAATCGCATGGAGAAGAAAAAAGTGAAAGATAAGCGTAAATCCTCAAGTGCTAAAAAACCTCCCAGACCTCCAAGAGGATTATCCTTGGATGCTGCTGACCAGAAGCTTATCAAAGAGATCGCTGAACTTGCAATGATCAAACGTGCACGGATTGAGCGAATCAAGGCTTTGAAGAAAATGAAAGCAGGAAAAGCATTTTCTACTTCATCATCATCCACGGGCAGTGTCCTTGCCTTTCTCTTCACAGTCCTCTTCTTTCTCGTCCTATGTTTTCAAGGTAATCATTTTATTTGGCATTTTGCCATTTTCCATGTATCTTTCATATGTCAATTTGTGAGTCTAAATTTGATTTAGGAATCATGCCTGGGTAGTGTTAATTCCTGGAGTAATTGTTTCATGCTTTTATGCACTTTCTTCCTCACTTGTTCTGTTAAAACAATTGCATCAGGAATAATTCAGGTATTTCGTTGAAGGTGCTGAATTTTATGGGCTTATCTTTAACTTGTGATTCATCCGACATTATGTGAGCAACATCATAGTGGCAGTCTCCAGCATCCTCTTAAACTATTGTGTGTGACCTGTTTACGCATTGGCTACACACCAACATCATTCTTGTCTTGACATGAATACTTGTGCACATTATCTGAGCATCTTCATGCCAAGATGATGATGCAAAAACGTGGGGGGATATAATATGTGTATGTACAAGGATTTTTCATTTTCTGTGAGTGACAGTGGTACTGGAAAGCACATATTTGCAATTGATTAACCTTTCTTCTCCGGAAACAGCCTCTCTACCTCTACGAGGTAGGGGTAAGGTCCGCATATACTTTACATTCCCCAGACCCCACTACACTGGGTATGTTGTTGGTGTTGTTAACCCTTGTTTTTCTTTCTGTTGCAAACTCTTTGTTGCTACCAGATTTGTTTTCAACAAACCAATTATCTGATGATTTGGGACATATACCAAATTGTTGCAGGTATGTCCTCTGGAAGTTCAGCTATGAGTTCTCATGATTCCCCTCAACCAAGTGGATCAAGGTCGAATAGCTTCATTATTCAACAATACTACTCCGATCTATCTGCCAGAACTGCTGCTAAAAGTGCTGGATATCCCGAGTGTGTGCTATTTTTTTAATCTATAATATGCTAAAAATATTGTGCTACTTTTTTAATTCGTTGATGATGATTGTACTGTGCTAAGTTTTCTCGATTTGTGTTCTGCAGTTTAGTTGAGCAGGTTTCCGGTTCGGTTCCTAGGGACGGCCCTAAAAGAGTCACGACTTGAGGTATAGTGTGATTGGGGTGAGTTCTAGAATATGCAAATATGAATAAGAACTGCCAACATGTCTACGATTTTGCGCAAGCTTTGAGGGAACTGTGAGACCTTGACGAAACATTAGACCTGCAACATTTGTATACCTTGTACAGTGATATATGCTGTTTGGTGAGAGAAGCAATTGCTTCTGCAACATGCTAGGATGTCTGTGGAATTACTAATTAAGAAGCTTGCCTCATATCGAGTGCGTTAGTTTTCTTGGTAAATTACGTTTGTAACAAAATAATGACTGGTTTTTAGCCTATACGTAGGATATAGAGTTCACTGAAGAGTGATAGTTTTGCAAGTTTTCTTCTCTTGAATGGAGAGAAGAGGAGGAGGAAAAGGACACCCTTTAAGCGCTACTGCAGGCTTGACATTATGCAGAGTGGCTAAGACTGGTGGCCTAATTGCGTCTTTTCTTCTTGTCAGTTGGAATTTGTTACTCAGTATTGCCGGTTAATGAGTTAATGTAGTGCCACAATGTTGTTGATGCTGATAAAATATTTTTATTGTGTTTTGAGTTTGACTTCTATGTGACAGCAGACAGCATTCACTGAATATGAATGATAAACATTATTGCTAATTTGGTAACTAATCCCACTGATGTGACAAAAGTGTTTTTTTTTCCTGGCTACTTAGAAAATTGAATCTAGGAATAGTTGCTCAGTGGTCCGCGTAACCAGCCTGTTTGACTTTCTACGATGTGCTTCACTAGTCACTAGTCATGCATTCACCCTGGAAATTGCTTTCAATATAAGCCTGTATCCAACTTTATTTGCAATAGGCGGAATAGCATGGGGCGGAATAGCCTGGGAGACCCTTGTACTTGTCTCCGTTTGTTACCCGGACCCTCCTACTTATCCATTTGTCAACTGAACTCTTAAACTTTAATAAAACACAATATTTTAAATCATTTTTTTTAGGAAAATTAGGCAAAATGTCCATTGGGAAAAAAAATTACACAAAAACTAACCCACTTTTTTTTTTTTTTACTTAAAATGGCCTTTCGGCCAACATTTTTACGATATATGGCCACTCGCTCAAATCATTTACTTAAAATGATTCCACTGGGCAATTTGGTCGGCCAAATTTCAAGTGTTTTTTATAAACTTTTTAAATCTTTTTTCTTTTCTGCATTATTTAAAAAAAAAAACTTTTAAATTTTATTTTTTGTTGTGCTATTTAAAAGAAAAATATTCGTTGTTTAAATTTTTTTTTGTTGCTCTTTTTTAAAACTTTTTTTTTTAATTGTTTCACTTCTTTTGTGGAAAAAATAAATATTTATGTTGTTTTATTATTTTCGATACATTACATAATTGTTTATATGATATCGATACACGATTATACATCATTGGTATAATATTGGTACATTATATACCTATTTATACAATATCGACACACGTCTATATACTATTTATACAATATTGATACCCGCTTGTACACTATCTATACAATGTCGATATATTACATAACTATTTATGTAATATCGATACACATTTATACACATTTATACAATACCGATACATTACATAATTATTTATATAATATCGACACATGTTTATACACTATTTATACAATATCGCTACACGTTTATACGCTATTTATACAATATCGATGTACGTTTATGAACTATTTATACAATATCGATACATTACATATACACTACATAACTATTTATGCAATATCGATACATTATATATACACTACATAATTATTTGTTCATCATATATACATGTTTATACACCATGTATACAATGTTGATACATGAAAAAAATTGCACGGAAAATGTTTGAAAAAAAAGAGCAAAAATATTTTTTTTTTATAAAAAAATTAACGCTTAAAAAAAAAAGAAAAAAGAAAAAAAAAGAAGCAAAAATGGCCTTGGGCCAATTGAGCTTTGTTGAGCTCATGACCCCTTTTGGCTATTTTTTCTGTAAATAAAAAGTGGGTTATTTTTTTTGTAAATATTTTATTTTTCTGTATATAATTGAAATTTTCCCTTTTTTTTATCCAGTTAGTGTTCGTGTAATACAACCGGTTACATGCGGCATATCACGTCATTTTTAATTGACATGTAAGAAATTAAATGTTGATTTTTTTTTTAAAACAAATAGATCACTTTGGCATTTTCAACAGTTATTTCTCCATATTTGCTCATAAATTGAGCTCCAAATTCATGCCAAAATAGGTTAAATTTTTCCTCATTTGACTTGAAATTTCAACTAGATCTTCACTAAGACAAACCCTATGAACCTCAATAACAATTTTGAATCAATTTCACAAATTCACAAAACATTTGTTATTCTTTAAGCTTTCTCAAGCTTCTCAATGAAGTTTTTTGATTTTTCAATACCCACTATCACCTTTCACGTTAATTCATAACCACACTTCCTCTTTGAACCCAGCTAATATCAATAATAATCTCAACTTTTTTAGAATCTAAAAAAACAAAAAAGGGTTAGGAAGGGGGGGGGGGGGGGTTGGTGTTCATGGTTTGGTTAAAAATCAAACCGAACCGCTAACCAAATCAAACCGATTAAAAAATCAATATTTGGTTTGGTTTGGTTTTAAATTTTAAAAATCGATAATATTTTGTTTGGTTTTAATTTTTCTAAATCATAATCGAATAAATAACCAAACCGAACCGACAAATTATATATATAAATTTTATAATTATTTGAATATATGATAATAATTTTTCATTAATAATTATAAATATTTTGAAAAAGCGCCAAAACTATCCCTGAACTATCCAAAATGGAGCAAAAATATCCTTTGTTTGTTTTTTGGCTCAAAAAATACCCCTCTGTTTGTTTTTTGGCGCTCACAGATACCCCTCACTTTAATGAAATGCCACCAAGCACACCACGTGAAAAAAAATTACAACATGACCAGTCCAGGTCAACATCCTGTTTATGGAAAAGGACCAAAACTACCCCTGAACTATGTGAAATGGAGTAAAAATACCCTCTTTTTATTTTTTGGCTCAAAAATACCCCTACGTTTGTTTTTTGGCTCACAATTACCCCTTACTTTAACGAAGTGCCACCAAGCACATCACGTGAAAAAAACTTACCACATAGCTAGTCCATGTCAGCATTCCATTTAATAACTATCCCATTTAATACCCAGCCAACCCACTTAACCATCAAACTTAGCAACCCATTTAATACCGGTACCCGACCCGTCTTAAAAAACTCGACCTGCCTTCATAAGTAAAGGTTAAAGATAGATCTACCCTTCATTTTACTTAAACTCTCCCAAAAAAAAATTAATGCAGGCTAGGGATTCTGAGGGAAAAGAAAGCCCTTAGTACATGGGTTGAACTCTCCTATATTCTTTTATATGATAAAGACGGGTCGAGTTTCAACCCATGTACTAAGGACTTTCTTTTCCCTCAAAATCCTTAGTCTGCATCCATTTTTTTTTTTGGAAGAGTTCAAGTGAAATGAAGGGTGAATTTATCTTTACCCTTTACTTATGAAGACGGGTCGGGTACGAGTATTAAATGAGTCGTTAAGTTGGATGGTTAAGTGGGTCAGCTGAGTATTAAATGGGATGCTGACATGGACTGACTACGTGACATTTTTTCCCATATGGTGTGCTTGGTGGCACTCTATTAAAGTGAAGGGTATTTGTAACCCAATAAACAAACGAGGGGTATTTTTGAGCCAAAAAATAAATTGAGGGTATTTTTTCTTCATTTCGGATAGTTCAGGGGTAGTTTTGACCCTTTTTCATAAATGGGATGCTGACATGGACTGATCATGTGGTAATTTTTTTCACTTGGTGTGCTTGGTGGCACTCCATTAAAGTGAGGGATATCTGTAAGCCAAAAAACAAATGGAGGGGTATTTTTGAGCCAAAAAATAAAATGGAGGATATTTTTACTCAATTTCGAATAGTTCAAGGGTAGTTTTGGCCATTTTCTGTAAATATTTATATCTTTTAATTATTAATTTAATTTTAGTCAACTTTCACATTCACTACAACACTTTTAGGTTTCATTTCTAAAAAAAATATGCTCAAACCCAACACTCTAAATCTAATTGTCTATATGTAGTATGGTATATTGCTGCTTTTTAATTTCTTTGCTAAGACATTCATCTACTCTTCATTGTCTTGCCGCATGTATGGTATATACCGAATCAAAATTTTTGATACCGTGATTTTGATATTATGGTACTATTTGATATGGTATATAGTATACATTTTAAATTTCTTTGGTATTCGGCATGGTATTTGGTATTTACAAATACCATACGAATTATATAGTTTTATATAAATAGTTTATATATATCAAAATAATAACAAATATTCAACCTTGAATTGGTATAAAATTAAATAGCTAAACATTCTTTGCCTACTCTATCTTGATTGAAATGTCTTTTTAATGTAATTGATTAACAAGAGGAGTTGTTTGTACTTTCTTTTTAATATATATTTTCTATATATGTAATGTGTTACTATGATACAATTGAGACTTTTTTTGAAAAGTCAAAGTCAAAATACTCTATTATACGTACACATTATCGAAGTTGAACAAATTATGATTACCGATCTACCATACCACAAAATACCGAAACCGAATTTCAAAATACCAAACCATACCAAATTAATTTGGGGTGATAATGGTATAACATTTTAAAACCAAAATTACCATACCGAAGTTTCATATACCGTACCATACTACATCATGCCCACTCCTAGTCTTGCCCCTTTGATTTTTGTAGCTAGGGTTAACCATTCTATATAAAGCTGCATCTTAATTTGATGGATGCTAGACATGTGATATGGAGTATTCTCTATAGTTATGCAACTTAAACATGCTAAAACATTGAAATAGTATTGAAAAATACTAGAAGATTCATATACTTTCATCTTGTGATAGTAAAGAGAAATTCGTTGATTCCTAATGTTCATTTAAAATAGCTAGTTCATGTCTCCGTTATTTTATAGTTACCAATTTATCATTAGCTAGTTAAAAATTAAAAAATCAAATCAAACCGAACCAAACCGATGATTTTTATTTTATTTTATTTTATTTGATTTTAGAAATTTAAAAATTGATTAAATTAATTTGATATTGATTTTAATAAAAAGCTGATCCAAACCGAACCATGAGCACCCCTAGTTGGGGGTTGGGCAGAACAAAGGGAGGAGGGAGGGTAGAAGAGAGAGGGGGTGTGGTGGGCGAATTTTAATGTTTTTAAATATAAAATATTGATTTTATTCACTTTTAAATGCGTGCAGACACACATTTTTCCAACTCATCATCATTAGTGTCACATAAGCTCGGTCAATGGTAAAATAAGTTTAAAATATTATGTTTTATTGAGTTTAAGGGTTCAGTTGACAAAAGAGTAAGTAACAGGGTCGAAATGACAAATAGAGACAAGTACAAGGATCTCTCAGGCTATTCCACCAATTTTAGTACATTCATAGCTCTATTATCTTTGAAAATCTAAAGAAAGTTAAAAAAACAAAGAAAGAAATATGAATCAAAATATAAAATTTAGTCCGTTTGCCTCAAATTCATAGAACCAAATTGTATGAATTTTTCCTTTAGTTATACATAAATGTATATTGTGTGTGTTTAAATGTATCTAACTTTAAATTCTAGTACATTCATAGCTTTATTATTTTGAAAATCTAAAGAAAGTTTATTTTTTTTAAAAAAGAAACAAAGAATATAAATCAAAAAATATAAAATTGAGTCTGTTTGCCTCAAATTCATAGAACCAAATTGTATGAATTTTTCTTTAATATTTGCGTTTATTTTTCTTTTTCCCTCTCCCGTTATTTTGTCTTACATACATGACCATGCGAGATTATTATTAAGAGGATTAATATAACTATATAAAATTTGTTATAAAATATTATAGTTAATATGAATGTCCACTACTCTTCTCCATAATGTATAGTTAATCATCTCCTACCCTCACAATTACGGATATAACTATTACACCCTTTAACCTCTCCATAACCTTCATGGTTAATGTCATGTTTATGACAACCTTTTATATGCCTCTATGAAGACTATAAATAGAGGCATAGTGATGCAATATCAAAAAAAAAAGAAGAAGGAGAAATTAAAGGATAAAGGATAGAAGAAGAGACACAAGCAAGGAACTAATTGGCGCAATAGCTATATTAAAGCTAAAACCTACAATTACGAATGCAAACAAGCACCAATCCAAGGATAGGTAGATAGACACAACAAAAGAAAACCGAAAGCAACCAAAAAATATATTAAACCTAAGACCTCAATTGGTTAATCCGAGTCAAGCACCAATCTCTTACGAAGACCAACAAGGAAAATCGATTCACCCTGCAACCCCCGTTTCTAAACAAGATTCAATAAAAGCTTCACCAAGCTCTCAATTCTCAACAATGAGAATAATTCAATATTCATCAAAATATAAGGAAGAAAGTCCTAATTTACCTATTTATAGTCTAGGCTATTATTACATAAAGGCCCAAAAGTGACCCACTAAGGATAACGCTAAAAAGCCCACCGTTTTGTGACTGCACATTGGATTGTACTCCCGCACACTGGGCGCACAACAAGGAAATCAGTCCCCTGTTCACTTTTTTGTCTCTCCTTCGACCTTTAGTCCAATCGTCAATGCATGGAACCCTTTTTATGGCCTTAAGGCATGCTCAAATATGTCCATCTTCATGAATAAACCTTGAGGAGCTTAGAATTACCGTGCTTGACTTCTTGTAAATGGCTTGGAGGTGACTTGGGTCGCATCATTCTCCCCTTCCTGAGAAGGATTCGTCCGCGAATCCAAATCCTGCAAAACATGGAAGAGAATGAATACAAGTCCTCGCTTAATCAACATATGTAATCATCATAGGGTGCATGATAATACCTAAAGTAAGCATAACATGTAATCAACACTCTAAATTACTCAACTTTATGATATAACTAAGCATCAACATGATCTAGAAAAAACATATACTCAAACAAAACTAGATATACTTGGCTACTCAAGAGACTTTGATAAAGGGGAAAATGAAATTAACCAAAGAAGCTCACATTCACCTTTAAGTCATCGAACACATGATAACCCTCATAGCAAAGTATAATGTCATAAACAAGGTCACCCCAAGTTAAGACTCCACCCCATTCATTATCTATTTTCAAGAATGGAATATCATCCAATTCATCACAAGGGTATGCCCCAAACAAATAGGCAAACATGTCTCATTCAAGCCAATAAGGTCAAGTAATAACACTAAGTAAGAATCACATGAATAAAAGAAAGTGTTACTGTCAGACCCAAATGGACGTGAGTGGCACCCATCTCATTCTCCGGTAGAAGAACCAATTACCTCGAAAGCATTAACCAACACATAAGGAAATAAAGGCAACTAACCCATTAATAATCCACAAAGAGATTCAATGTCTAAACAAACTAGAAGAAATATGGAAAATTATCAATACCTATCCCTAGGATCCGAAAGTTGATATACCTAAACTACTAAAGATTGTCAAGAAGGGGATGCAACCCCCCTCCCCACCCCCCCCCCCCCTAAAAAAAAAAAAGCATGAGTCCAGAACAAAGGACTATATTATCAAGGAAGGATCCATAGTAGCCCAAAAGATGCTGCTCACCCTTGAATCCGAATCACACGCTAGTCACAAGTGAGGTCTTGCAGGAGCCACTGGAATATGTGCTGTACTCAATAAAAATAAGAGCAGGTGTAGTATCAGTACACAAAAAAACAATGATGTACTGGTAGAGTCATTTGGCCAACCCAAATTGAGAAATATGAACACTTAACCATAACACAGTACAACAAGTTAATACATGCTCACCTCTACTACACCTTAGTGCAACAAGTAACACTTAGAGCACTTTCAGTAACCTTAGCAAAAAGTCAAAAGATGTCAACAGATATGCCAGTCAAGTCAAGTGAAGTCAAGTCAAGTCAAGTAAAGTCAAGTCAAGTCAAGTAAAGTCAAGTCAATCATCAAAATACAACAACAATATATATTTCCTCGATTCACTCATGGAACCATCAAACTCACTTGTACTTTGTACATACATGCCAAGGGTCTTACGATCGCCCACTATTCATGACCTACAGGGGACAAATTCTATCTATGTACTAAATTCCAGACACAAGTGCCTACCAACCTTATTCTACCAATATCCCATGAGAATGTCCAAATACCGGAACATTGCACAATGAACAATGGTATATATATAAGAAGTCACATAACACAATGACAACAACTAACACTTGTAATGTTCACAAGCTTTACATATAAGTTCAGTGAAATGTGATCACACCTAACAACATGCATCAATAAGAAATACTAAGAAATAGTTAACATGCATATATAACACAAGTTGGATTAAACTACGTAACCATCATCTACCTCAATCCAAGCTTGTACAACTCAACTAAGTTTGAGCCTTGCCTTTCCATGTAATTTTTGCTTGCTTTTGGTCTACAGATAAATACAAAACACATAATTAATGCAATGACCTACCCCATTGGGGATTATAACTCATTTCCAACCCCTAAGGCCAAGTTCATGATCATTCCCTCCCCGTTCTAGGGCTTTTCTACCATAATCAACCTAAAACTACCAATTTCATGGATAATTCAGTGAATTAACAGCATGAAAGGATAATTTAACAATCATTAACCAAAACTCAATGATTTTATACCTAAATTACTCCCTTGAACCAGAAAATAAACTAAAACCAGCCCTTATTCCTCCCCAAACTACTTAAACTAGCGATTCTAAGGTTAATTAATTCAAATACTAGTTAATGGGGAGTGAATACTTACTTTAACAAAGAAAAATGATGGAATATGGTTGGAATAGCCCAAAATCGCCTCTCCTTTACCCAAGAGCGTGTTTTTGAAGTATGAACCATTTTTGGGATTTTTCTAAATAAAACAGAGATTTATGTTGCTATAGCAACATACGTCACTATAGAGACATCATTATAGCGATACATGTCGCTATAGCGGCCCTTGACCACGTTGACTGGTCGGTATAGTGGGACTTTCTCCGCATTTGAGCATGTCGCTATAGTGATATGCATGTCGCTATAGCGACATGGATGGGACATAATGTTTGATTTTCTCCAAAAATCTGCTTTTTCACAAAACACCTTAAATCCAAGACATCCCAAACAATACCCTCTCCGCTAAGATCAATTTTGGGAGTTCTACTTACCCAAATTCAATTATGTGAAATCCTACTGGTTCCTTATTGTCTTAGTTAGCTAGAAATCAAGACAAACTCTACTACGCTTACCCAATCCATTTTCAGATTTCCCTAGACCATACCTCGCTCAGATTTCATCGAGATTAGCCTAGCCTAAAAATTATAACTTCAAATCCAGAGAAAATCTTAACTCAAAATTTTAAGCGAGCGACTTACAAGTAATGATGGAAACGGTCGTTACAATAGATACCAATTTACCCATCGTTCATCCCCGAATGATCAAACAAGAAAAATAGGCTAAAACAAGGTAAGAAGAGAGTACCTATATCCTCAAATAAGTGAGGGTACTTTTCTCACTTGTCCTTCTCAGTTTCCCAAGTGGCTTCTTCAATCAGACAATGTTTTTATCGAACCTTGACCGAACAGATTTCCTTCGCCCTTAACTTCCGAACATCCCGATCTAAAATTACCATCTGTTCCTCCTTATAAGTCAAATCCTTATCTAATAAAACCAAATCCCATTTAATAATGTAATCTCCATCCCCATGGTACCTTTTGAGCATGGAAACATAAAACACCAAATAAAGTCCCGACAACCCCGATGGTAATGCTAATCTGTACACAATCGGACCCACATCCTCAAGAATCTCAAAGGAACTAATATACCGAGGGCTAAGCTTACCCTTCTTACCGAACCTCATGACTCCTTTCATAGGAGACACTTTGAGCAATGCCTGTTCACCAACCTTGAAATCTATGTCTCTTACCTTACGATCCGCATACTCTTTCTATCTACTTTGAGCAGCCAACAACCTGGTTTGAATAAACCTTACCTTTTCTTGAGACTTCCTTACCAAGTGAGTGCCTAAAGGTTTAACATTTCCAGTCTCAAACCACCCAATAG
Organism: Capsicum rhomboideum; assembly: GCA_031232105.1. Classification (NCBI taxonomy): domain Eukaryota; kingdom Viridiplantae; phylum Streptophyta; class Magnoliopsida; order Solanales; family Solanaceae; genus Capsicum; species Capsicum rhomboideum. The sequence goes on along the minus strand of CP124719.1, from coordinate 87,278,969 downwards.
GTGACCTATACCTCCTTCCATAGAGTGCCTCAAATGGTACCATACCGATACTGGAGTGATAATTGTTGTTGTATGAAAAATTGTTGTTGTATGAAAACTAACACAACAGCAGGAACTGGTCCCAATGACCACCAAAATCAATCCCACAAGCTCTCAACCTGTCTTCTAGCACCTGTATCGTCCTCTTTGACTGCCTGTTGGTTTGAGGGTAAAAGGCACACCAAAGGTGAGCATGGTACCCAACTCCTTGAATAACTTGTCCTAAAATTTAGAAGTATATTTTCTGTCCCTATCAGAAATGATAGTAAGTGGAACCTCATGAAGCCTCACTATCTCTTTGATGTAAATTTTAGCTAGTTACTTGGAGCTGTAGTCTACCCGAACTGGCAAGAAGTAAGCTGATTTAGTCAATCGATTCACTATAATCCAAATGGAATCATATTTCCCCAAGGTTTTAGGAAGACCCACCACAAAATCCACATCAATATTCTCCTATTTCCATACAGGTATAGGCATTCTCTGAAGCAATCTCGCAGGCCTTTGATGTTCATACTTCACCTGCTGACAGTTGAGACACTTGGACATATACTCCACTATGCCTCTCTTTATCCCAGGCCACCAATAAAACTGCCTTAAGTCATGATATATTTTGGTTGCACCCGAATGAATAGAATAACACAAACTATGGGCTTCAGAAAGTACATCATGAACTAAATCACCAACCCGAGGAACATATATCCCTCCCGTAAACCACAATACTCCACCCGCGTCAAGAGTAACGTATGCCACCTCTCCATGTACCACCTTATTCTAGAGTGCATTCAACTTCTAGTCTTCAAACTGTTGGGCCTTAATCTGAACTAGAAATGTCGACTTCTCCTCGACACTATCCAATACTCCACCTCTGTCTGAAACACCAAATTGTATGCACTGTGATGCTAGAGTTTGAACCTCTCTAGCCAAAGGTCGCCTGGACACCTTCAAAAAGGATAAACTACCCATACTTATAGCCTTCCGACTCAATACGTCTGCCATCGTATTGGCCTTTCCCGGATGATACTGAATAGTTACATCATAATCTTTCAACAATTCTACCTATCTTCGCTGCTTAGATTCAAATCTCTTTGAGGAAACACATGCTGTAGGCTACGGTGGTTTGTGAAGACCTCCAAATCTTTAATGCAAACACCACTGTTACCAGCTCCAAATCATGGGTTTGGTGGTTTTTTTCATGAGGCTTCAATTTCCTCGAAGCATAGGCAATGACATTTTTATCCTGCATTAACACAGTATGCAAGCCCAAATGTGAAGCATTACAAAATACTATAAAGTCCTTATCTTCAACTGCCAGAGAAAGGATAAGAGTTGTAGTCAAAAGTGTCTTTAGCTTTTGGAAGCTCTCCTCACATTGGTCTGACCAAACAAATAGCACTTCCTTCTGGGTTAACCTTTTCAAGTGCGTTGCAATGGATGCAAAGTTCTTGACAACCCTGTGGTAATAACTGGCAAGACCCACAAAGCTCTTTACTCAGTCACTGAGCTTGGCCGGACCTAATTCTTAACTACCTCAATCTTTTGGGGATCGACCATCACCCTCTTTTTTGAAACAATATGCCCCAAGAAGGCAACCGAGGATAACCAGAACTCATACTTAAAAAACGTAGCATATAACTATTTTTCTTTCAGAATCCCCAAAACAATGTGAAGATGACCTGCAGGTTTCTTCTTACTATTGTAGTAAACTAGAATGCCATAAACAAACTCTATAACAAAAGACTCCAAGAATGACTTAAAGATACCATTCATCAAGCTCATAAAGGTAGCAGGCCTATTAGTTAGCCCGAAGGACATCACTAGAAACTCATAATGGCCATACCAGTTCTAAAAGCTGTCTTTGATATTTTCTCCAGTCTAATTTTCAGTTGATGATAACCTAATCGCAAGTCAATTTTGGAGAATACCGTCACACCCGACAACTGATCAAACAAATCGTCTACGCAAGGCAAGGGATATTTATTTATGATGGTAACTTTGTTCAACTGTCTATTATCAATACACATCATCATACTAGAATTCTTCTTCTTAACAAACACCACCGGAGCATCCCAAGGTGAAGCACTTGGATGAATAAACCCATTGTCGAGTAGTTCTTGCAATTGAGTTTTGAGTTCCCTCAACTCTGCTGGAGTCATTCGATATGGGGGAATAGAAATAAGGCGAGTGACTTGCTCTAACTCAATGCAGAAATCTATATCTCTATCTGGAGGCATACCCAGTAAGTGTGAAGGAAACACATCCTGAAATTTTGAAACCATCGAAATTGACTCTATAGAAAGGGACCCTACACTCGCATCGCGGAGATGAGCTAAAAATACTGAACACCTCTTCCCCACTAACTTCCTAGCCCAGAAAAATGATATAATTTTCACTTGTTTGGCCTTATACACTCCCTCCCTCTCTTGTTCATCCATCCAAGGCATAGCTAGAGTCACTGTCTTAGCATTACAGTTTAAGAAAACATGATATGGAGATAACTAGGTCATACCCAAAATTACATCAAAGTCTAATATATCTGGAATAATAAAATCTACCCAAGTCTGAAAACCCATAAACAATACAGAACAAGAACGATAAAAATGGGTTACTACCACAGACTCACCAATCGGAGTAGACACATATATGGGACAATCAAGTATATCATAAACCAATTTAGGACCCATAGCAAACTTGACAGATACATAAAAATAGGTAGACCATGGATTAACTAACAGAAGCCATCCGGTCATAAACTAAAATAGTACCTGTGATAACCACATCAGAAGCCTCGGCATCAGTCTTTCCTGGAAAGGCATAACAGTGAGTTCGGTTATCAATTAAGCTAAGTCCCTACCTGGCTGCGCTCCTCCCCCTGCACCGCTATTTCCTTGACTACCTCAACCACCTGTCTGATTTCCCCATCCACCCTGTGGATGACCCCTGCCGTTACCTCCTCCCCCTCTACCTTCTGGAACTATGGCCTAAGTCTGCTGCTACGTCTGGTCATTCACCTATCTCAAAGGACACTCTCTCTTAAAATGACCAACAACACCATAATAATAACATCCCCGCTCGAGAGAAGGCCGACCGGTAGAAGAATAAGAAGCCCCCTGGCTCCTAATAACCTCCGATTGAGAAGAGGCCTTAGCTGGACCCACAGTAGAAGCTGGCAATGATGCCTGAATAGGGCGGACTGAGTAGGCCTGCTGACTGTCTCCCCTGGAGTAAGACCCACTGAAATTCCCAACATTGTGAGACTTCTTAGCTAATATCTTATCCTGACCCACTTGCGTGACCCCTTATAACTTCTTCACATAATCAAAAACCTCATTGAACCCTTTTTCTGGAGAAGTCATATAAACAGATAAAACCTGAAGATCATAATACAAACCTTTGACGAAATGTCGAACCCTCTCCTCCTCAATAGTCAACAGCTGAGTCACATAGCAAGACAAGGCATGGAACTTAGCCTCATAGCCTACAACTGATATATCACCTTACAACAATGCCAAAAACTCATCCTTTTTACAATTAAGGAGGGCCCGAGGCAATTACTTCTCTAAGAACAAAGCATAAAATCATTCCCAAGTCAATGGAGGTAAAGCTGGTTATCGACATTCAATATATGCCCTCCACCATTGTTTAGCATCCTTCTCTAACAGAAAGGTCACAAACTCAACCCATGCCGTTGTACAATGCCCATCTTATGTAACTGCTCATAATAGTCAATAATGAACTCAAAAGTGTCTTTAGACTCAATACCTTGGAATGTTGGAGGTTTCATCTTCAGAAACTTGGTTAGCAGCTCATGTTCAGTACCAGTCATCACAGAACCCAAAATCAGATAAGAGAAAGCATCTGTCCCTAAGGCCTCATCCATTCTAGGAGCCATAATGACAGTAGGATAAACACATGGAGCCTGAACAACCGATACAGTAGGAGTGGCTGCAGTACCAGCCAAGCAAATCAAATAAGCTAACACCTATTGAACAACTTCGATAGACATATGGGGTAAGACTGTACCTCCAGATGGTGCCACCACTTTCGACCCCATTACCTTCTCCTTTACTACTTCTATTTTATCCAAATGATTCTAGGGTGGGGGAGGTGATATTGACCTTTCATGAGCCTAGCCAGCAACTGCTTGAGATCTACCCTTTGCGGGTGTTGTTCTTCCCCCTCATCTTTTACCTTTTCTTCTTACTCATCCCCTTCCCCTTACGACTGACTTTACAGCTGGAGCCGTCGATGCGGGGGCTGCTGCTGGGGTTCCATTTGACCTAGTAGTCACCATCTGCTAACAAAAAAATGAAGATAATTAGATACCAATTTGGATTGCCAGATACCAATTGGAATCAAGTTACATCATGAAAGAAGCAAGAATGACAATTCTCCTACAGCCTTCCAAAGAAAAGTACAGATGTCTCTGTACTATTCTGTGAGACTCTACTGGATCCATTTTGGTACAATGAGATCAACGAACCTAGGCTCTGATACCAACTTTGTCACGACCCAAATAGACGTGAGTGAACCCATCCCATTCTCCGATGAAAGAACCATTTACCCTAGAAACATTAACCAATACTTAAAGAAATAAAGGCAACTAATTCATTAATAATTCGAAAAGAGATTCAATGTCTAAATAAAGTAGAAGAAATGTGGAACATTATCAATACGCATCCCTAGGATCCAAAAGTCGATGTACCAAAACTACTAAAGATTGTCAAGAAGGGGATGCAACCCCAAAAACAAAAGGAAATGCATGAGTCTAGATCAAAGGATAATATCATCAAGGAAGGATCTATGGTAGCCCAAAAGGTGCTTCTCACCTTTGAATATGAATCCAACGCTAGAGTCACAAGTGAGGTCTTGTAGGAGCCACTGGAATATGCGCTGCACTCAACAAAAGTAAGAGCAGGTGTAGTATTAGTACACAAGACAACAACGGTGTACTAGTAGTGTCATTTGGCCAACCCAAGATGAGAAATATGTACACTAACTATAACACAGTACAACAAGTTAATACATGCTCACCTCTACTACACCTTAATGTAACAAGTAACACTTAGAGCACTTTCAGTAACCTTAGAAACAAGTCAAAAGATGTCAACAGATATGCCAGTCAAGTCAAGTGAGGTCAAGTAAAGTCAAGTCAATCATCAAAATACAACAATGATATATATTCCCCCTGATCACTCATGAAACCGTCAAACTCACCTATACCTTGTACATACACGCCAACGATTTTATGATCGCCCATTAGTCATGACCTGCAGGGGACAAATTTTGTCCATGTACTAAATTCCAGACACAAGTGCCTACCAACCTTATTCCACCAATATCCCATGAGAATGTCCAAAACAGGAACATTCCACAATAAACAATGGTATATATATAAGAAATCACATAACGCAATGGCAACAACCAACACTTGTAATGTTCACAAGCTTTACATATAAGTTTAGTGAAATGTGATCACACCTAACAACATGCATCAAAAAGCAATACTAAGAAATAGTTAACATACACATATAACACAAGTTGGATTAAACTACATAACCATCACCTACCTTAATCCAAGCTTGCACAACTCAACTAAGCCTGACCCTTGCCTTTCCATGCAATTTCTGCTTGCTTTCGGTCTAAAGATAAATACAAAACATATAATCAATGCAATGACCTACCCCGTTGGGGATTATAACTCATTCCCAACCCCTAAGGCCAAGTTCATAATCCTTCCCTCCCAGTTCTAGGGCTTTTCTACCATAATACACCTAAAACTATCAGTTTCATGGATAATTAATGAATTAACAACATGGAAGGATAATTTAACGATCATTAGCCAAAACCCAATGATTTTATACCTAAATAACTCCCTTGCACTAGAAAATCAACTAAAACCAGCCCTTAACCATCTCCAAACTATATAAACTAGCAATTCTAATGTTAATTAACCCAAATACTAGTTAATGGGAAGTGAATGCTTACTTTAACAAAAAAAAATAATGGAATATGGTTGGAATCACTCAAAATTGCCTCTCCTTTGCCCAAGAACGTGTTTTTAAAGTTTGAACCATTTTTGGGGTTTTTTCTAAATAAAATAGCAATTTATGTCTCTATAGCAACGTATGTCGCTATAGAGACATCACTATAGCAGCACATGTCGCTATAACGACCCTTGACCGCATTTATCGGTGATATAGCAAGACTTTCTATACTTTTATGCATGTCGCTATAGCGACATAGATAGGATAGAATGTCTGATTTTCTCCAAAAATCTCCTTTTTCACAACACACCTTAAATCCAAGACATCCCAAATGATACCCTTTACGTTAAGATTAATTTCAGTAGTTCTACTAACCTAAATTTAATAATGTGAAATCCTACGCATTTCTTATCATCTTAGCTAACTAGAAATCAAAACAAACCATACCACGCTTACCCAATCCATTCTCGAATTGCCCTAGACCACACCTCACTAAGATTTTATTCGAGATTAGCCTTGCCTGATAATTATAACTTCAAATCTGAGAAAAATCTTAACCTGAATTTTTAAATGAGAGACTTACACGTAACAATGGAAAGGATCGTTACAGTTACTACGATACTCATCACACAAAAATGTTACCTCTATCGATTTAGAAAGCCTAAGAATAAACATGAGCCACATATACGTACCTTCTTTGAAGGAAATATAAGATGTGACTTCATACCAAATTGTTTCTCCACCCGTGATAAGACTTCACAAACAAGTGAGTCAAATAAGTAAGTTTATCAAGAGAGAAAGTTCTACCTTTAAGCTCAATGGTCCTACACTAAGCTTCAAGTAGAATTTTCCAATAATTTAGGTTAGAAGCTTTAACATTGATACGATATTAGATTGCTCTGATATCAAATGATACGATCCAAATTCGAAAACTAGGATCAAAATGTAAAAATTGAAATAAATAAAAGGATATGTGGAATTATCAAAATTTGATCGAATTTATGAGCTACAAAGGACTCTATATTTTCACCTCTCAATTAAATTCAATCAAACAACAATAAATCCAACTGAATCAAAAATGAGAAAACCAAATTAAATCTACAAAGAGGGAAACTCGATGATTGATTAAGCTAGAAGAAGTTAACACAAGAAATTTGGATAATCCATTCTAAACACTTAATCTATGATTATCAACTAAGAACTACACTAGTGCTAGGCTTCACCTAGAGAATTCTACTATAAGCTTCAAAGCTCTCAATTTATCAAAATCTTCAATTTCTTCCTAATGAAATAACTAAGGCAAGTATTTATAGGCTTGCCTTTACAAATTTAGCACTTATGTAAAAGCTGCCTAAATAAGTTAAAGAAGCCACCTAGCATCACCCAAAGCCTCTTCCTATCACCAAATAGTCCGTGATATTACCAAATAGCTTGGAGATTGCCAAACTTGATAGTAAGCAATTGGGAAGTTTGGATATCAACTTGTTCCCTTGCCAAAGTGTGTGGAAGATCGCTCAATAGGTCACCCCCCTTTTCCAAAGTAGGCAGTAAGGTCCTTCTCTTAGTTCATTTCAACCCTCTTCATGCCCCTCTTTCCATCATCATAGCTTGGGACTCCTTGAGATCTAGCCTTAATAGGTGGATGCTATCCATGCTTGTATCATCCTTTCATTCTTAAAAAGGATTTATCCTCAAATTCGGACCTTGCAATAATATAAGAAGGGCAAACACACAACATATCCTTATAGCATGAGGATTAGTAGAAGGGTTATCAATAATACTAACATTACAAAGGGGCACAAATTTAAAATACACCCAAATATCCTTTGCTTTGAATAAGAACAACTTATCACACAAGTCACAAAGGTTTTGGCTATGAGACAAGGACGTCAAAAAGGTCTTAATGGCATCAAGAATCTAAAGAGATGATACCACCTTTACTTTAGGAGCCATAAAACACATTTTTTTCTATCATATTACAATAAAAACACACCAAAAGTGTTGCAATTACCCATAAGGGTTCATCCGGATCAAAGAAGTGCAAGAACTATATACCTCTACCTCTATAGTAAGCAAATCCCATACCAACATGCGTATCATCGTAAGCAAAGAGGTAGTAGAGAAAGGTGCTAAGATCACTAATCTCATCTTGGACGTGACAAAAGATAAGGATACCGGTAGATAAGAAGAGGCATTTTAAACACAAAACAACCCTCTCTATCATGCAACTTTCTAAAGAAAGAAAGTGTACCAATGAAGCCATGCTGCTAGAATAGCCGAGGAATCTATTATGAGTCAAATAACTCTATTTCAAATAGTACTTCCAATAAGTTGGGGTCCCTTCTCTCATAGTATCAAGCATGTTTTCAAGAGTTCTATTTGAAAGTCCAACTTTCCCAACTCTTTAAAGGTGACAAGAAGCTTTAAATACCCATGGAATCTCCCATGAACAAGTTAGCAACTTGGCATCCACTAGTTGTGGTTCACACAACTTAAGCACAAGTGTGTTAAACAAGGATGCATGTATATAGACAACTCTCAAAATAGGCAATGACACATTTGCCTTTGAGTTCACAAGCTTGAGACAACATTTTAGTAAAGAATCATCATATGCAAACAAGTAATAAAGCAAGGAATGAAGAACATTCGATTCATCCCAAGGGTTCTAAATTGCAAATACACACCTTAAGGCTTGAATGTTACCAAGAAGGTATTCACAATTTGAAACACAAGAGGACAATATATAGCACTTTAAGTAAACTTCATCGTCCTTCCTCAAACAATCTCTTGGAAGGAGTGTATCAGTACAAAGAGCCATGCCACTTGAGAGATTTATGGAATTATAGGACACATTTCCTATATCCATTAGTTTTCCCTTAAGAGTCCATCCTAACATCTCGACTTGTATAACCACATAAGTGTGACAAGGAGTAGGACACATAAAATAGGCATCTCGTATGCACCAAGGACTCTTTCCCAAATAACAAGCATAGTTGGCTTCCAAAACATGGACCTCAAACAATTCAAGTACAAAAGAGATAAACCCTGAAAGGATCTTGGAGACTTCAATATTCTCATAGTATTGTAGGAGTTCACTTATTTCTAAGAACCTACTTACTATAATGAAATATCATCACATATCCAAGGATCACTAGGAATAAGAGGTGGTAGGTACATACCTTGGGGACAAGGATTTGAGCTTGACTTCTTTTCCTTCATACATGCTTCACAAAGACCTTCCCTCCCATGTATCATCTTGGACCAAGAGGCTTGGTCCTCCCGCTTCTTTGTAGGAGCTTTCTTGGTAGGTAACTCGTTCTTTTGATCTATGGGGTTAAATACTTCACCCCTTTCCATTAAGTATCCATCAACCCATGGGAGTTTGTTTAGGATTCTCCCTTGACTCGAACCTTCATCAACTTTGGAATCCTTAGATAAGAACTCCTCTAGGTCTTCAAGCCTATGCTTGTGATGAGCTCTTTTTGGATCCTCCGTTGGAAGTATTTCCTTATGAACCTGCAAAAGAGAATGAATGATACTAGGTAAAATGATGGTATTATGGTTAGCATGTAACAAGGGATCGGTTTTGACAAGTTCCACAACTATGTGTTCCTTGTCCACCTCTTTTAAGTCATTACTTAGCTCAACTATCACACACATCTCTTTTCCTTGAGACAAGTATTTCTCTTTTTAAATAAGAGAAGTTTCTTTGCCTCCTTCTCAACTTCTTCCCTCTTAAGTACTTCCCAAAGATCTCTTATTATCTTTTAGTCCCCACTTACTTGATAGGGTGTTAAGGGCTTAAGAGTGTGCTTTTGTCCTCTAAATACAAGTGAGTATTTGTTGGACTCCTCTTGATATTGGACATCCCTATAGACTAGCCAAGGTTTACCAAACAAAAAATGACAAGATTGTATAGCCAAAACATCACATAGTATCTCATCTCTATACTTGCTAATTCTAAAATTGATTACCAATTACTTGATTACCTCTACTTCACCATTCTCAATGAGCCATTGAAGTTTGTATGGATTTTTTTTTCTTTGTGTAGGAAGCTTTATTTTATCAACCATGGTGTAGCTCACCACATTAGTACTACTCCTACCATCAATGACCAAGGAACATACCCTATCTATTATCTTAAACCTCACATGAAATAGGTTCACACTTTAATCAAGTTCCTCTTTAGAAAGATCCACCATGATTTGATTTAAAGGATAAGAAGATCTCAGGTCCTCCTCTAATTGATCATCATCTATCTCCTAAGTTGGTTCACCATGCCTAACCTTAGGCTCATCATACCCATTCCCAACTTCAGACTCTATCACATGTTTAGCATAAGGTCTATCACAAAAGGTCATGTTTGAACTTCTTTGTGGACATTCACTCGCATCATGTCCTTAAATTTGACATTCATAGCATTGAACAATAGAAGGAAAAGAAGATTGAGGTATTTCATGATTATTTCTATAAGTTTGGTCTTTCCCTTTCCTTTTATAGTTAGATTGAATAGCTAGGCTACCATCTTGGAATATTGGAAGACTCACTATGTTGTCATCCATCCTTTGATCACCATATCGATCACTTCTATATCCACACCTTCCTCCTTCATCCCTATGCCTATCTCCACTATCCTATTTCCTTTGACATACATGCCTTGGTCCATACCAAAGCCTCTGAGTCCTTCCCACCATATCTTAGGGTTAACCTTTTCACACATCTCATCATAAAAAGGGTTAATAGATATCTTGGTAGGGTATTTATGGGTAGTGTTTTTGGGTTGGAACATAGAGTACACATAAAGATGCATGTGATACATTTTATGAAGGTGCGTGGCTTCTAGCTTGGTTTTTCACAAAATAAGGACTTCGTTGTGGTGGATGATTGGGTTGTGTATTTGGATGTGGGGTAACTTGTCTATATTGGCTCGGATTCATTTGGAATGTAGCTTGAGGGTAGGTTTGGTTTCAATTTGGTTAGGGATAGTATATGTTGGATTCTTAACCCGAGGTCCTTCTTGTTCCCTCACTTCGACTTATTGCAGGAACACTCCTTTCACTCATTCTATCCATCTTCTTACCCTTTTCTCCATACCTCTAAACCTTTCATTTTTTTTAACTACCCTTCCATTCACATTGGTCACTCGCCTTAACACATTGTTATATGACCCCATGTTGTTCACCGAGCTCTTTCATCTATGGTTATAAGGAAAGTGATTGGACATTGTACCTATAAAACTCAACATACAAGGTTAGTAGTAAAAGCCTCACATTAATCATATGTAACTCTCAACTAACCTCTATGGCTTCTTCTCAAGATTGATCGTGATCTAGCTTCGTCCAATCAATTCAATGTCACCTATTTTTGTGGAAGAACGAATTCTTGTGACTTTGAAAGAAGGATGACTCAAAATTCAAGCGTTAGGACCCAAGAATGTTCAACAAGTATGTAAAACTAGAAAAACTTGAACAAAGTAGCACAAAAGATAAATGGACTCAAGAGCCAATTAACAACTAAGTAGAATAAGTACTAGTTGTAAATCAGTTTAAGAATCAAGGAAAATGAATTGGAATCAAAGAAATGAAACAAAGGAATTAGAATATGATAAGGGTTTAAGGAGAATGAGATCACACCATTAGAACCCTCTTATCATCACCAAAGTACCACTTCCCATCGCCAAACTTCAATTTTCCTCGCCAAAGTAGGTCCCAATTGCCAAACTTGGCAGAAACTTAGCCTAGGCAGTTTTGCATCGCCGAATAGTTTTGTGCATAGCCGTGAAGTTTTTTGTTGGTACTGTTCACCCACAAAAGTTTGGCTATGGACACTGTTCACTTGCCGCCAAAGTTTGGCTATAGACACTACACTTACCAAACTTGGAAGATTGACACCTGGGACTGATGAAAATTGTACTACTGTACTTTCTTTTGACCTTGTACTTGCCCCTTCTAGTAATTTCCTTTTTCCCAAACAAGCACACCTTCTTTTTATTTTTTCCTTTTTGGATCAAACACACCTTTTTCAATATTCTTCTTCAACAAGCTATGAAGATCATGAAGAACACCATGAACATTGATGAACTTCAAAAATTCATAACTCTCATTTTAGCTCCAAATTCAACGAAATTTGAGATTTAGGCTCTCCTTGTTATAGAGAACAAACCCCAATTCTTTTTGCGCTTCAATTTTGATCCAAAACTTTAAGATATTGAAACCCACTTCAAGTTATGAAGAACACCATGAACAAGGTGAAACTTCAAAAATTGAACCTAGTTAATTTCAACTTCGTTTCCTCTCAATTTTCAGACCCAAGCTCCAATTGATAAGGAGAACAATCCCCAATTCAATTGAACCTCCAATTTACCCTCAATTGAATAACCTGCTTCTTCTTCCTCAAGCCTTTTCAACTTCAATAATGGTGAAAACTTCAATTCACCTCCAAACAAGTTGAAACTTCATATCTAGACTCAATATCACTAGAAAAACACAAATCTAGCAATAGACACTCAAACAAAACTCAAATCAACCAATTTTGTTTTTTTATATTTTATAAAAACGCTTTTCAACCATTTTTTTTTTGAAATTTTCAAATTTATGAACCTAGGATTGAGATCCGCAGAAATGAATCCCTAGCCTAAGCTCTGATACCAAATGATATGATATTAGATTGCTCTAATACTAAATAATATGATCCTAATCCAGAAACTAGGATCAAAATGTGGAAAATTGAATTAAATAAAAGGATATGTGGAATTATCGTAATCTGATCAGATTTATGAGCATCAAAGGACTCTATACCTTCACCTCTCAATTAAATCCAATCAAATAACAATAAATCTGACTCAATCAAAGACAAAAAAATTGAATTGAATCCATAAAAAGGGAAACTCGATGATTTATTAAGCTAGAAGAAGTCAACACGAGCAATTTGGAGAATCCACCCTAAACACTCAATCTATGATTATCAACTATGAACTAAACTAGTGCTAGGATTCACCTAGAGAATTCTACTACAAGCTTCAAAGTTCTCAATTCATCAAAATCTTCAAAATCTTCCTAATGAAATAACTAAGGCAAGTATTTATAGGCTTGCCTTTACAAACTTATAAAAAGTAGGCTAAATAAGCTTAAATAACCTAGAGAAGCCACCTAGCATCATCCAAAGCCTCCTCCTATCGTCAAACTATCCATGATGTCGCTAAATAGCTTGGAGATTGCCAAACTTGATAGTAAGCACTTGGGAAGTTTGGAGAGCAACTTGTTCCCTCGCCAAAGTTTGTGGTGGATCGCCCAATAGGTCACCCCTTATTGCCAAAGTAGGTAGTAGGGTCCTTCTCTTTTATCCTTCACATTTCTCCTCTTCTATGAAGATCATTCTTCCTTATTAGAATTCTCCCCCCCATACAACTTTGGTCCCTCAAGTGGATTATAAGTCCTTAAGAAATACTTTCAATCATATGGTATGGTATCAACAACCTCACTCACACCATTCTTGTCTTCATTACCAAGCATCACAACACAATCATCACAATTTAAGCCAACACCAGGGTCAAATGGAAAGGGATAACATATAATTGGGTCTAGGAAACACCCATTTCTCCCCAATGAAACTCTTATCACCATAAGATATACTCTCCATACAAGCATAAGTGTTTTCATTTACAAATAGAGAGTAAAGAAAGGTGTCACACAAATTAACTTCACTTAAGGTGCCCTCGAGTGCATTTGCACTATTATATTTAAGACCATCATCATAAATATCCTCAAATATTGGGACAAATAAAGAAGAAGTAGCAATTTAAAAACGTGAAACACCTTATTTTTCAACATCCCATAGTGGGTTTTCATACAAGTTATAACCCTCAAGAAGAGATACATTACTATTACAAAGCATACTACTAGGTTTCATATTAGGAGTGATCTCATCATCATCAAATAAGACATTATACTTAAAGAAAGGATTATCAATCAAAGATGGAGAATTTAATCATGTAATGTCATTATCAATAATACATGTCCTCTATCACATCTATTATAATCTCATGAATTCTATGAGCAAAACAAGTACTAAGATCTTCAACAAAAGACATGCTTAAATAATCACTCCTTTCTAAAGGACCAACTTTATTAACGTCATCACTAACTTGAGGTTCATCAATTAAATCACAAACTTCCTCAATTAGCATATTAGAATCACAAACAAGTTGATCAATACAAATATCGTATGATAATGTACTACTATTCAAATCACAAGCGTTAATACTAGGTAGACACAAATCGATCTTACCAGAAGAATGAGTTTGGTCATCAATAGGATCAAACACAAATCGATCTTACCAGAAGAATGTGTTTGGTCATCAATAGGATCAACATGTGTATGAACACTTTAAAAAATGAAATTATCAACACATGATAAAGAATCATTAAGTTCATATAAAGACAAGCTTTCACTCACACTTTGTTCATTAGAAAATTTGAAAGTGTCAAGTTTAGCTATTTTACCTTGAATCTCGTAAGAAGAATCTTCTTTACCTTGGGGTGAAACTCCTGTCAAAGGTTGGAACACACTTCAAGATGTTTGTTCAAGGGGTCCATCATATTCAAACACGCATCAAGTCATTTGTCCATAAAGAATCTCTTTCATCAAATCATTATGGGTAATATCTTTATTGGGAGCTTGTGCTCCTCCATTTGTTAATCTTGTACATGTACAAATGTCCTTACAAAGGGAAGGACAATGAAAAAGGTTAGATTGGGCTTGTGGCAACCCGCTCACTTCACTCCCCATATTCTCTCCTTTTTTTGCTCTTAGGTTTCCACTTTTCAATCTCTTTACTCCTCTAAATCTTTTGTCTCTCATATTCATGAGACTTGGAATAAGTGCTCAAATTTTATTGATGAGGCTTGGGGAAATTAGATGGAAAGAAATATTTTGTCCATTGCTCCACAACATGCCTATGACCATTTTTGCTCATTTGGAATTCCATGCTTTCTAAACCAATTGGCTCCTAAACATAAGTGACAAAAGCCCATGGGAAATACATCACACCAAATCTCCTCATTATATCCATCATGTGTGAAGGAGACCTTTAAACTCTCAGTAACTTTACATGCCTCCATGGTATATGGATAACACTTTGAAACTTAAGGTATCCTCAAGTATTTTACCATAGATAGAGTGATGTAGTTTTCATAGCACCAATCATCGAAGATAAGATAGAATCCCCAAGTTCCACAAATATCTACCTTTATTTTAAGAACTTGTCTCCTCGGGTCATCATTATAAAGTTTCATATACCTTTCTGGCACATATTTGACTCTCATGATTCTCTTCATTGTACTCCATGTCAGAAGTTTTCCATAATTATAATCCGTTTGAATTTTACTCATGGATTTACACCAAGTTGAAGCAAGCCCCTTAAAGTGTGCAATGGCATATGTGACTTTTTTGACTTTGATCAAATCATGGTTTAGGAAAACCCAATTACATTGCATCTAACAATCAAGCTAGGCCTCGAGATCACACTCTCGTTTGAAAATAGGAAGAGTTACCTTGATGGAATTAAAACCTATGTCATGTTCCCATATCCGCCTTGGTTCCTGTATCTCGACATTTGTGCATAGGAATAAGAAGTATAAGAGGTAGTACTGCTAGACATTAGAAATGCACACTCTTTTCTTATCGTTGAATGACTTTGACTTGAACTAACATAACTACACACATCATGTCGACTAGGATAAGAAGTACCACAAGACAAAGAATATAAATTTCTGCTATCTTTATGGTTGGTCTCATCGCAAGAATTTTATGGTTTATAGGAGAAATAACTATACCTTAAGTCATATTTTATAATGGGAAGTGTGAGATCCCTCACATGATCCATCATCATCGTAGGAACCATTACAAGGCTCTTCATCCTCACCATAAGATCTATGATCACCATTTTCCTTATATTCTCATCCAGAATAGTAAATCTCATGTCAATATGGTTCATGGTCATGGCTATTTTCATAGCCTCCATAATCACCATTATCCTCATACTCATAAAATCTATCGCTGCTAGCATAGTCTCGCATGTCATAATCACAAAGATCCAAAGCTATTGACAACATACTTCCTTATAGCTTCTTTGTACTTACAAAATGAGCAAACAAGGTTAGTAATAAAATCTCCTCACCACCACTCACATTTTATCACCTTTGATTAACTCAAAAATTAGCTCGGCTAATGTTGAAACTTTCTTAAAGCTGGTGGTACACAAAGTATAAATTAATACTCCTAGTCAGAGTGGATCTTTATTTAATATAAGAACGGATGACTCAATTAAAGCTAGCGAACTTGAATCAAGAAATTAACTATGAAGCTAAAACAAGAAAAAAACAAAAGAAAAACATAAAATCAAAATGAACTCAAGAACTAATAACAATAAAGTATATTAGTTACTTGTTGTCAATTAGTTTTAAGAATCAAAATAAGTGAATTAGAATCAAATAAAAGAGACTAGGATGCTAGAACCTTTGAATCGTTGAAGGAAAAACTGAAGTTTTCAAAATTTGAACTATGTCTGGTATTGTACTGACCCCACATTGGATTGTGCTTCCACACACTGGGCGCACAAGCAAAGTAGTAGCTATTGCTTTATTGTGCCTTGAAAGTGCTGGTTGCATAATTGATTGTGCTCACTAATGAGTCGACGTTTTGTGACTCATTTGGCCTAAAATTGGTAAGAAATTAAGCCCTCAATGCCATTTTGAGCTTGCTTTAATGTTAGTTTATTTTTTTTTTAGGGTTGAAGCCAAGAGATGTTCAAAGAGGCATAAGAAATCAAAAACATAGAGAAAAAGAGCTAAAAATAGAAGCGACATCGCCCAAGGATTTTGGCGCATCCCCAAACTCTATGGTGAAGAGTCAAATAGTTGATTCCATTACATAAAGTAATAGTTCATTCAAGTCCTGAAGAAAGAAATTCAACGAGTAGTAGAAGTAGTTTGGCGTATCGTTGTCGAGTTCGGCGATGAGAGGTATCCATCGCCAAAAGTAACAGATGCAAGGAACTGAAGCTCAATCTTTATGTCAGTTTGGCCATATGGGTGCAAATTGACGCATTGCCGATGAGTTCGGCGATACCCTATTCTATCGCCAAAGTGTGCGCGGTGGCCATTTTAAAATTATTTTGGTCCCAATTTGCTTCAGCTATAAATAGCTTTTTGAGACTTCAAACGCTATCTTTTATAGAATTTTGAGATCTAGAAAGTTGTAATCAAACCCTAAGGTTGGGATTAGCTTTCATCTTGGTTTTCTACATTGAATTTTAAGATTTTCTTATGAATATTTGAATCTAATGGCAGATTTCAATGAGCATAATGGTATAATTTCTTATTTCTTAACTATGCATGTGTGTGATGAATGATTGTTGATGATTGTGTGGGTATTAATTTATTGCTTCTAATTTGAGTTATAAGTTTTGGGTTCAATTAAATCTCCATATTTTAACTTGTGAATAGAATTGCAAACTCTCTTCAACCCTAGATCCTTTGTTTTGATTGAAAGAGTGAAGAAAGGTGAGGAGATTTACTTGACAAATACTTGAGGTTTCTCATTTAATAGCTAGTGCTAGAAATAGATTATCTAATTTGAAGTACTGAGTTGTTTAAAAAAGTAAACACATGGGTGTTTGAAAGAAACCCATGTAATAATTGGTGATTGATTGAAAGATTATTGCTAATATCAAAAACCCATCTTACCCATACCTTTTACTTATAAAATAAAAGGTCAATCACCCATGCATATCATCAACTATCAAACAAGTGCACCCCTAAGTCACTTTATTATTGATTACAACTCCTAAATTTCAATTATCACAATTACTCTCTGTTGATAACTATAATCTAAAGTGTTCCAAATTATTGACACAAATTTTCCCCCATTTACTTTTATTGTTTAAAATCAATACGAGCATGCATTTAGTAATTTATTTATACTCTAAAGTGAACCACACATGTTTATTCCTCGTGGGATCGACCCCGACTCGATAGTTGGGTAAAATATATTACGAAAAATCGCATGCACTTAAACCGGTGTAATTGAGCATTATAAAAAATGGCGCCATTGCCAAGGAATGGAAGTATAGAGTTCCTCTATTGAAGTGTTTTAAATCACTTGTGTTAGCCATAGTTTAAATTTATGTTGTTTGTTGTTTTTGTTTTGTTTTAGGTGAAAACATGAGTCAACACGGTAGTGATACCATGAGTTATGAAGGGCAATTCAATGAGGAAGACCACTTGGGAGATACTAGAAGAGCAAGTACCATTCGTCTACCATCTACGATGGGAGATACGAATTTTCATGTCACAAGTTCAATGCTCCACTTACTTTAAATGAAGGGGTTTTTCAGAGCTCAATCACATGAGGATGCAAACAACCATGTTAAGAACTTTATTGATGTTTTCACACCCTTAGACATAGCAAACATATCCCAAGAGTCTATTTATTTGAGGTTGTTCCCTTTCTCTTTGACGGGGAAACAGTTATTTGGCTTAGGGAATTGCCCAAAGGATCAATTACTTCATGGGGTCCAGCTTACGGAGGCATTCCATGGTAGGTTCTTTCCTCCATCCTAGATTTTTTTCAACTTCACAACAAAATCAATAATTTTTGCCAATTATGTAGAGAACCTCTTCATGAGGCATGGCTTCGGTTCAAGAAAAAGTTGCTTCAATGTCCTACCCATGAGATACCGGATAATGTGTTGCTGCAAACTTTCTATCATTTATTACATTCCTCAAACAAAACTATAGTGGACAATATGGCCGGTGGTTCCTTGATGTATCATACTTTTGGAGTTGCTTTGGGATTACTTGGTCAAAAGACAAAGACGAGTTGTGCTTGGCACACCTGAGATGCCGAGGTGGCAATGGGTGCTCCCTCCTTGTCCTTGGTGACCCAATGGTAACAAAAGAAAGATGAGGAATATGATAAAATATGGCAAAAATGATGACTCAAATGGATCTTTTGACAAAGCATTTAATAAGCTCAAGCTCTAAAATTGTGAATTCCAGGGATACAAGAGGAGGTCGACCCTATGATGATGGTGATGACTCACTTAATAAGGCAATTCACTTTTTGTAAAAGCAAGTAGGGGGGGTTCCCGACCTACCTATCAAAGGCAAGATAAGAATCAAGGTTGGAAAAAAAATAGGGATAGAGATTTGCATGACTGTGATTGAGATCATGATGGCAAGAACGCGATAGGGATCGTGATTGGAGGGATAAAGATCATAATAGAAACTATGATAGATATACATATGTTCACTGTCACAACCCGAGACTACCCCCTTGTCGTAACACGATGCTTAGAGTCACAAATGACCCCAAGCTAACCCATGGCCTGACATGACACTAATAATACTAAAGTAACTGATAAAACACTATGCAAAAGTTGAGATGAATGGAAAATTAATAATCAAACCAACCAATAACATCTAAGTTGAAAACCACAAACCTGAACGTCTAACTGTATGTCTGAAAGCCTCTACTAAGATGAGTTGCTGGGAAAATTCCCCAGCTAACTCTAACTATCTGAAAACTAGAAAGGGCATAAATGAAAAATACTGATAACTAGTCCTCCAATGATAAGGACTCACCAAAGTACTATTGTTGATATAGTAAGAGATCGTACTATGTGTGATTTGGAGGCTGAACATCAGGATCTATATTATAAGACAATATAGCGTAAAGAAAAGTACGCAATCAGTATTTTGAATGTACTGAGCATATGAGATATATACAACACTATATATGCTGATCATGAGAAAATGAACTAAACATGGAATGAGGAACGTAAACTGATGCAATGTCCAAGTGAATAAACATGTAACTAAACAATAGTAATATGCTGAATAAACTGAGTACAAGGTTATGCAATATCTAAGTCCGAACTATAGAAGTATAAGGACATTCTAAATATCATAAGAGGTATACAAACTATCACACTGATGATAGAATATTTAAACCAGTTACATATTATTGAGGTATACTAAGATGCAAGGACCCATCTGGATAATCACAAGTACTAATTTCATAAATATTCTGATATAACTGAGATACTGTGAAATAGAATGAACTGAGGGTCATACAAATACCAAAGTGTGAGACTGTAGGAGAAACTATTAATCGACATATAACCATGTGAGCTAAACATGGAGTTTGATGTATAATCCCCATCGAAGAAGGCCCAATATACTTTGCCAGGGTATGAAGGCTGAGCTGATCTAATATGGTATAAATAAACCTATGATGGCACGCAGTTCTGGGACTAGAGTTTTTGCTTGCTGAACCTTAGTCCAACTCTGTGCTAAGTACTACTACCAACTGAATATGACATACTTGGATGTCAACTTGAGATGATATATATAAATGTCAACCTGAGATGATCATGGATGCCATACCTGACTGCTATACTACGAGTGAACCTTGCTTTTATAAGAAAACTGATCCACGATCATTGATGGTATTTCGGATGTCATGCTTGTCATGTGTCTTACTGATATGAACTGAAGCTCCTGACTATGATATGAGTATGTATATATATATATATATAGATCATGTATTTCTGAATTATGAGACCTGTACATTTTATGGCGGACATGAGATGGCTGGAGTAAATGCATAAAGGAACCCTATAAGGACTAAGATTTGGAAGGAAATTATAACTGGACTTGAGCCCTGAATTCTGACTCATGGAGTTTATCTGAAAACACGATTTAGAATATACTTCATCTAAAAATAATCTACAGGTTAGTAACACTGAAGGTATAGATAAACTGAGACTGAGAAACAGACCCTCTATCTGAAAGTATCCTAAAACATGTAAACTTGAAGGACTGAGAGTTTAAATTAATAATGCATGGGATCTTAGGTCATTGGGTGTTCATAACCCGCCATCTCTGAAGAATGCAACTATTTATGACAACTTCTATAATATGAATGGAATATGAAATTACATAATACAAGCCCAAAAATTATGAAATATCATTATGCTTAGGGTTCATGGACATGATACTATCAACGTACTGAATTTCATGGAGAAATATGTATTTATAGTTTACTAGTTATGGGGAACTGAAGTACAAGAAGAATCATGGTTGTAATGAAAACCCTAATTTTGAGATCATGAATTAACTAAGGAACTGAATGTATTTCGGGACTTAATGGGTGAACGGATACCCACTGATGAAATCCCATATACTTGGAAGTAAAGAACTTGAACTTGAAGCTTGAAACTTGAGGAACCCTAGCTCTTGCTTTGGAGAAGAGAAATAGCCTATTTTTCTCTATTAATGCTAAACATCAACTGAATTTGAGTAATGAGGGACTTAGGGTAAACTTAGGCTTATTATTTAACCTTAGGATATATTAGACAACGTAGTTTAGGGGACTAAGTAGTGGGAAAATACTAGAATACCCCTTATAAAATGTAACTAAAAAAAACTGCAGGGGAGGACATACGACCTATCCCATTATTGTGGGACCCACTTACGATTGTGGGTGGTGTCGTGGTTAGGTGGATAGACTG
The DNA here is from genome assembly GCA_031232105.1 of Capsicum rhomboideum. Taxonomy (NCBI): domain Eukaryota; kingdom Viridiplantae; phylum Streptophyta; class Magnoliopsida; order Solanales; family Solanaceae; genus Capsicum; species Capsicum rhomboideum. The sequence continues at coordinate 87,257,372 of CP124719.1, read as the reverse complement.
GTGACTCTCTGTACTTGATCATATGAGCCATGTTATGATTATGGGACCCATCTACGATCGTACCTTGGTTCGTAGGTTGACTGTCCAAGCCGAATGAGCTTTTGAAGTCAAGATCATACCTAAGATCATGGTTTCAAATCATGGTCGTGGTTCCCTCTCGTGGTTGGAAGGTATACTTGTCAACTTGCAGATGTTTGGGGCTGTTTCAATCAGATGTGAGCATTGTACGGTCGTACAATCTCACCAAGATCGTACCTACGATCGTATGTTCTCACTGCTGGACTGTGCTTTACTAAAATGACCATAACTCTTAGCTCCGACATCAGATTAAGACGAATTTGGATGCATTGGAAAGATAATTCAAATATATATCATTTGGTGGGTATTTATCAATATAATACCTCAGAATATATGAGTTATGATCGTTTGAAGTTGACTATAGCAAGATTTTTCACATGAAAACCACCAGTAAGGAAGATTTCAACTTGGCTGTGAGCTAGGAGTTACTTATAGCCTTAATACATGTCTAAATCACTTCTCATACTACCAAATTATGATGTTTAATTTTACATCTACTTGGAGCATGGTTCTTATCTTAGCTTGGATTTTTGGGGTGTTACATTCTCCCTCATGATCGTCCAAAGGCCAAAGAGTCTACTTTGGACCCCAAAAGTTATAGAATTGAAGATGTGCATATCCGAATTCTCAATCGGGTCGAAGGTAGTAACAAAGTTCTTCCATATATGAAGAGTGACTTCTGTTTATTAAATCAAATGGTCACATCCCGTGCAGTCTTCATAAAGAAACTTGAAACACAATTGAGTCAAATTTCATCCCACCTAAATCCAAGGTAAAAAGGTGAACATTTTAGTGACACGGTGGTGAATCCCAAGAATGACAATGCTCATTGTATGGAGATTGTCACTAGTAGTAGGAATATCCTTTGTGATAAAATGGTTGACATTGATGAAACTTCTAGAGAAGAGGTGATTGAAGAGCAAACTAGTGTGAAAAGAGAGCACATTTAGAAGCCTCTTTAGCCCAATTGTGAGGAGGCAAGCTCTGAAGATTTGAATAATGAGGAACCGGTAGTGGTTAAAGATACAAATGATAATGATGAGAAAGAATGAGTGGTTGATGAAAAGAGTTCAAAATTAGAAGAGAATTCAGTTGTTTCAAAGCCAACAATTAAAGTCCCTCGTCCATCCCCACAAAGGATCAAGAAAAAAGAAGAAGATGTTAAATTCAAGAAGTTCATCTCCATGTTCAACAATTTGTCAGTCAACATCCCCTTGGTGGATGCTTTGCTTTAGATGCCCGACTATGCCAAGTTCATAAAGGACTTGGTGACTAAAAAGAGAACTATAGACTTCAAAATGGTTGAAATCTCGTACCATTATAGTGTGATCATGTCTAGTAATGTGGTAGTGAAGAAAGAAGACCCCGGGGCATTCACCATCCCTTGTACAATCAGTATGTACCAATTTGGCAAAGCTTTATATGACTTGGGAGCAAACATCAACTTGATGCCACTGATCATATTCAAGAAGTTGGTCTTGGGGACTCCAAAGTCTACCACGATGTGGTTATTAATGGTGGATTGATCTATCAAGAGACCTGTGGGAATCCTCTATGATGTGCTAGTCTGAGCTGACAAGTTCATATTTCTCGCCAATTTTGTCATTCTCGATTGCGAGATAGATTATAAGGTCCTAATTATCCTGGTAGGCCCATTTTGGCTACTGGAAGAGCCTAAGTAGATGTGGAGTGTGGTGAATTAAAGTTTAGAGTGAATGATGGCGAAGTCATATTCAATGTGTGCAAATCCATGAAACAACCAAAGGATTTGCAAGTCATCTCGATCATCGATTCAATTGATGAGGTGGTTGCAAATGCATTGGAGATCAAACAACTTCTTTTCAAGATTCTTCTCCTTGAAGATATGAATTTCCTCAAGAACACTATGTACACCAAAAAATCATAACTCACTCAAATCAACTCCAATTTTTATGAAATTTAAGATTTAAGTTCTTCTTGAAAAGATGATGTCATGATCCAAATCACAGATTGTATGGGCACCTACCAAACTCTACCCCAGATAGGAGAATCCTTACCACCCAACCTTTAAAATTACGGAATACAACTCTGAATCCTTCAATATTAGTAAGTAACTACCATTCATTTAAAACAAAACTTATTACAAGTAAATTGCAGAATTTAATTACACAACTCCCTAGGACCTAGTCTAAATAGGTACAAGATTACTAAGCAAATGAGAGACGACTCAAGACACAACCTCTATGTAAGAGTAGAATGACAGGAGCTGCTACAGAATGAACATCACTGCACCTATAGAAACTTCAACTGACCTGCAACCATGGCTATATCCCCAAAAGCAGATATAGTAAGTGTAGTATTGGTACAACTACACATACTGGTAGGTATCATCGTCCGACTAGGGTTAAATAACATATAACAATATATAGCAATCTAGAAGAGATCATGAAAATATAAATACTTAACAACTGAATGTACTTAACCTACTTTAACTTCCAACCTTACCACCTTTCTTTTATTATAAGATTATTAAATTATCCTCAGGGCGTGACTAACTAACACAATTCCATGAATCAACCTAACCCATATTTCTTATGCACTCACCTTGTTTAAATAACTCTACACTTCTCTCATCTCTCTCCTTAATCCTCTTTTGTAATAGCCCTCGCTCCTTATCTTTTATCATTAACCATCGAAATTACAACAACTAAGAAAATTAATAAAATAACAACTTTGCAAGAAGAGACACCACAATACACATCATGTATATAAGTATACACACAGGAGAATAAGATTCATATACAATCTAGGACATACCTTATATTCACACTTTGCTGCCATGCACAATCATAACCATCAACTTACAAACCACCGGTTATCCTTTTCATATCATTCCATTACAAGTTATTTATACAAACTCACTCACACTTAATCTGTCAGTCAATAATAGTCGATGAACAATCAAATGTACAATACAACCAATGAATGCATGTAATAAATTATGTACATATATACTAGGGTCGGCAGAGACCTTTTGTTTTGACTTGTAAGGGATAAGCTCAGTCTATATACAAGTACCGATGTGGTACCCAATCTAAATAATAGTGCCGCATGACACCCAATCCAAATAATAGTATCAGCGTGACACCCGATCCAAATATCAATGTCGATATGAGACTCGATCCAAATAACAGTGTTGGCGTGACACAAAATCCCAATATCACAATGTATGAATGCCATTATCAAATATCAACCATGATGAAATGCATTACACTAATTATGCCAGTACATACCTTTCTAGAAATTTAGTCAGGTAAACAACACATATCCACTAACAAATAAAATCACAAGGACGTCTGAAGACCAATTCACATAGCTTGTAATATAGACCTTATCAAACCATATTCATCAGTTATAGTATATCCAGAGACCAATCAATCAAGTAACCATTTTAGGAGTGCATATTCCAAAAAAATTGATATCTACATTTTAATTCAATATACCTATTTCATTCATCAATCTAACCCTCTTTTATTCCTATCAAAATCGTCGAATTCAGTCACTAACTAGTAACCCTTACATTCAAGTTGTCACTAAGTTCAAGACAATATTCCATTAGCTGATTATTCAACCACTCGGCTCTATTCAACCTATTATTCTAGCTTTAGTCATATACCTTTACACATCTTACTTCCTAGCACTTAGCCAACTTGACTTCAGACTCTTAAGTTATGACACCACATCCTCTTATCGCGATCAATTCTCCTAACTATCTTTCAGGATGAATGTCTCATATTCCAAACACACACAACATCGGATTCACACTTTTTAAGGTATTAAAGACGAGTTTTAGAGATTACAAGCTCACCTAATTCCTCTTTTATTATTCACATTCACATATTAAACTTATAAATCATCAAGTAAGTCATAAAAATACAAACACCCATCAAGGGATCCACACAAAAACATAACAATACCCAATTAGATATTTATTACATTAATTCCATGTTTTATCCATCCAAACTCCATGCCCGTAGGCCTAGACATGAAGTCTCCGATCAAAACTATAGTTATTACACGTATCTAACCCAAGTCTACTACACATTAAAACAGAACCTACCCCGATCGAAGATCTTGGAACAAGCAAGCCACACCAAGGTTTCTCTTTCCTTTCCTTTATGACTCCATTAGTCCAATCATCTAGAAATCAAACAATTTTAGGAGTAATTAATCAATTACTCTTTGAATAATTCTATCCTAATTCATGGTCTAAAACATTACCCAAGGTCAAATAACCATTAACTAGTTCTATCATACTCAACACATCTATATTAATGGAGTTTTAAAGCTAAAGATTCTATTTTTAAAGAATTCAAGGTCCCCAACCATGAATTTCATGTTTTAGAATCACTACTTCATGCTAGGAATCGTTAGTTAACAATTTAGAAGTAATTCTAGGTGATATTTACCCAACTCATAGGTTTCTCTCAAAACCTCATGAACTTAGGGTTCTTATCCTCAAAAATTTTCACCATTAAAGATCATTCTATTTATTCTAAGATGTTATTGGATTGAAAGACGAAGAAGATAATGGAAAAACTTACCTCAACAACGAATTTCCACCCTAGAACTTGAAAAATTGTCCCCCTAGGGCTTTGGAATGAAGTTTTTGAGTTAAAAACCCAAAAATCATCAAAAATAAGCTTAAGTACTACCTGTTTATTGCTTCAGCGGCTAACTTTTTAGCACAAACAGTCTTTAGTAAAACGGCCATAACATTTTACCCCGGAAGCGGATTAACAAACGGTCAAAGGCGTTGTAAAGAAGACTCAAAGATCATTAATTTGGTCGGTATTTGGACCTATAACTCTTTTTATTATTGGAGGAGAGCTTATTTGAAATTGATCCTAGTTTAAACTTAGCTCGAACCTCAATCAGAAAAAATACTTCAAACTTAATTTAATGCTAGGGGTATTGTATGACCTTAGTTCATGTCTAATGCCCATACTAAAGAATTAATCCTATAACATATGATGAGTGATGTTCTTAGGATTTTACCATAAATATTTTCTATAATGACAAAATGGATCATGATAATAGATACCAATTTATCCACTGTTCGTCCCCCAATGGGTGTGGTAAATAGGAGAGAGAGGTTTTTAGCATGATTATTAGAACCTGAATTCGAAAAATGGTAGAAATTAAATTCAACCTTGATGTTGCCTAAATTACACTCTAAATAAAGTATAAAGTGGTCGCCAAGAAAATATAGAATCCAACTAGGTTGGGGTCGATTCCATAGGAAATAGGTCGAAATATCAATCAAGATGTCTGCCTAAGCTATCAATAAAAATCTCCAGTAAAAGAAGGGTTTTGTAAATCAAAATATCAATAGTAACAATTATTGATTTGTAATCAGTATGAGAGAGACGCTAGGACTGTGTTCCCCAATAACTTCATAACCCCATAGGTTCTTAGTACTTAGCAATCTCTTATGGTGCTCAACATGCAGAATCGATAGGTTATGTTCATCTAAAAGACTATGTTATTCACCAAATAGATGACTATCCCCAATCACAAAGGTTCTTTCCCTATGGGTTTTGCATTGCTAAACCCTATCATTGATCCCGTATTAGTCTATCCCAAATTATCGGCTCAAGATCTAATTAAGTGGAGGTTGATAGCTCCAAGTATTGTTGTTGATTCTTTTTTACCTATCGATTACCTTTCCTAAAGTCCAGAGTAGAGATAAGGTGAGTTCTAACAATGTACACCATCATAAAGAAATAAATCTGAAGAGAATAATACTACATGCCTAAACACCATTTGAGAAACACCTCGTACTACAAACATTACTTTGTTAATCTGTCATGGTTCCCACAACCTTAGTTGTGGTGTTTAGCTACTCATAATTTCAAGATCACAAGAAGGATTATGATAAAAAAGCATAATTATGAACTTACAAGAATAAGATGAAAAACTCCAAAATCACACTTTGAATTAAAACCCTAAAAATCGATGTTTGTGAATCCAAGAACATGAGTATGCCTTAAAACCATAGAATAATGTAATAAAGGGTAAACTGGTACAAATAATAGGAGTATTTATAAACAAAATAAAAACCTATCCTAAACACACAGGGATTTGCTGAGTTGATGCCTCGGATGAAGGAAGGTACGATCGTGGTTAGATCCCATGATCGTCCTTGGTGCTAATATGTTGGCTTTGGACTTTGTCATCTTGCAGATCATAGTTTCTATGAGCCTCAGTATGAGCTCATACCTTCAAGGTACAGTCATGCTTCCCAATCATCTGATCTTCCTCTGATTTTTCATATTGCAGCATATCTCTCCCACGACTATCAGTATAACCTCATGGTATTAACCCGCGATCATGGATCCCTTTCGTCTGATCACTTCACACTTAACACCTGCAAGCCTCTCTTTTGGACTTCTTCACCATGATCAATTGTGATGTCGTGACATCCTCCAATGATCGTGGTAATCTTTTATCTGCACAACCTTTCTACTTATCGTTTTGACCTACAAATACCCAAAAACACATCATATCCACATAAAATACATTCGTACTTGCAAATATCCATCATTTTAAGCGTCGAAAGTGCCATAAGTCCACGACACATCAACACTCTCAACTTAGATTGTTTTGATGTCCTCAGTCAAACAAAACATAACTAAACTACAATGACGTTTAACCAAGAGAAGAACCAGGAGTACTACGGCAGACAAATTTTCACAAAACAAATTTAGGCACGTATTAACCAAAAACACATGTTCAACACCCTCCAATACCATCAAAACTCAACAAATGCTGTGTGTACACAGACTTCTCATCATGACACAATGATATCAAGTAATGGCATTACATTATTAATAAACAATCTAGCATGCTAGCAAATGATACTACCCGAACAGGAAGACTACTGTGCAACCCCTAAGCCCTCACATTAAAGAAGTCCCTCACACTCAGTATCTATGTAATAAATATCATAATAGGGAATGCAACAAAGCACTTAGTCTCACAAAGAAGTTCAGACTGTGCGCATTTGATACCATAGGCTTTTAGTGGACTTAATTAAAAGATGGCCTATGATCCTTTCCTAACCTCCTATCCTCCAACTTTAGCGAGACTAATCGAGTAAGTTTTAAATCACACACACATGCCGACTGGGTAAAACCTCACACTCATTTGGATCAGGGCTATACACGCAGTTACTACCTATCCGATTCATGCACAGTTTTGCTACGGTTATCATGCTCATATCCTAATGCCATTACAAGATCCAAATATTAGTGACAATTAAAGTAAGCACACAACACAACAAAATAGCACAAATTTTATGGAGGGGTATCATTTAAACACAAAACTCTTTTAAAAAACTAGTTGCATGCTCTTATTTATTCGGACTGCACTAAGTTCTCCTATTTCTCTCTCGGTTATACAAAAAACATAAAAACAACATAAAAACACAAAATATACTCCTAAACATGCTGATTCTAATAAGATAGTGCATTTGATAGAAAAGAATTATGGCAACAAAAACCCTCAGATGTAGTACACCCCCTCCCCAAACTTAGAGATCATGCAATCTCCCTATTGCACAAAAGTAAAGAAAATGAAAAAATAGGGTAAGGCGCATACCTGTGGTGCGCTAAACACCTATCATACTCTGATCAGTAGGGGTCAAAGATGGGACCCCTCCAAGCTTCTTAGCTCTAGTTTCCGTGGATATAGCCGCGACACTCTCAGTCAAGTGGGCATCGGTGGCAGCCGGTGCGCTCAAAGATTTCATAACGGGGGAAATCTTTGTACCCCCTCCACTCTAAATAATCACAGTGGCAACATCCACTTTTGTTTCCATCTCAACAGCAGCAAGGACCTCACCTCTCTCTGAACCATTAACCATGGAGGTCTGCACAGTCTCCTTCGCTCTTCTCTTCTTACTATCTTTATTTCTCTTTTTCTTCTCACTCTAGTCTTTTCACTTCCTTTTTTATGGGGCTGGGAATCATCCCCCATCTCATCTGCTACCTCATCTACTTTCTTATCCTTGCCCCCAACTGGGCCTGAGTATAAAAGTTCGACACCAATATGTCCACGTCTATGGAAAAGTCTTCCAAAAACGGGATCGCTGGAGGTGGTACAACCTGCACATGTCGCTCAGTCAGCTCCTTAACTGCCTGTTTCAACTCATCCATCTCTATCGTAACCTAGCTCAAATTGGGAGCCCAAACATTCTCCAAGCTAGCCATTATTCAAATCTCAAACCTATTAAACCAGGTCCCTACAACCCGTATAACCACTTTAATTTCATCCATCACGTAGGGCTTTACCCCTACTTCCAACTTCTTAATTCTGGCATAATGAAGGGCTTGATTTTTTAAGAGCTGCTCTAGAAAAGTAGTAGGTATCAATGTGTAGCCTGCAGGCACAAACTGAACTGCACTCTAAGGCATTGTAAGCTACTGTAAAGAAGAGAAAGTAGTAACACCGACCTCAGAAGAAGGTATCTCAGTAGCTGGGGCACCTCCCTCTGAATCCTATGAAGATAAATCTGGCAAAAGACCTAGGGTGGAGCTGCCGAGTTCCTTAAATCCTTGATCAATACGATATCCACATTCTTTGCTGGTCGGGTAAATCTATCAACTGCCAGAATGGAAGGCATCTATGAATTTTGCAACAACTGGGTAATCAAGCACGAGAAAGGTAAAGTGGTTCAAAACTACAACACCCTATCCCGAGTCTCTTCTGTAATAATCTGTGGAATGTTTAGCTCTAACTCTGCTATAAAAACTACTACTAGGCCCGCATTGGTTGTAACAAGTGTGTTGTCATTTGCCGTTGGTGCTATGTGGTGTCTCACAATGGCCCACCAAGCTTTGGCAGTTAACCTCAAAGTATGCTTGTATATTACTGAACCATTTACCCAAACTGCTTTCTCCTTAGCCTCTACAATATGGTCCGCCAACCACTTATAATACATTAGCTTGTCGTCAGTGCTCAGCTTCTTGACCCATCTCAAATTAGTCATCCGAAAATCATATTTTGGAGTTTTTTCTACCGGCTCAAAATTGTTACCAAACAAGTCCTTAGAGATAGCCTTGACTGAAATGTCAATCTCCTTATCCCACACTAGCACCATGTCCAAATGGGGCTACTGCCTCATGTCCTCTCTTTTCTAAAGGGCATCATGTTTTTGATCATCACAATATACTTAACATTGAGCTACCTCACCTTCTCTGGGCTATAGTTGCAGAGTGGTCTAGTCATCCACCCCAAATCATATTTTTTAAATACTCAGATCAAGTTTGGGACCTTCTATAGTGACTCAAGTAGGATCTGGGGTTCTTTCTGGATACTTCACTTTTGGTTACCTTTGTTATTTAGGGAAACCCCATCAATTTAGTAGTCCCGGGAGTTTAGTACACTCCATCATCTCGGGTCAACACCCCTTTGAGGCTGAGTTATAGTAGCAACAACTTTGGAGGCTTCCAGATTAGCACTACCATAAGCATCCCAGAATTACTGTGCCTCATTTGCACTCACATCTTCATCACCTTCTTCGGGTTTGTGCTCACCCTATTGGGATTTGACTCTTGACCTCTCTCTTTAGACTGGAAAGGTTCAATAGGGGTCACTGTGGGCACTAAAGCTAGGGATATAATTGCCTTACCCTTAGCAAATTTAGACCTAGTGGCCCGAGTTTTCAACTGTCCATTATCATTACCCTCGGAGTACTCAACTTCTGAGCCACTAGATTCTTCGAATTCACTTTTCAAGGTTGAAAGTGTGTTTTGGGGTGCCCGCTTCTTTGAGATCTCCTTTTGCATTTGCTTAAGAGATTGGTTGCTATATTAAATGTACGATAAGTCATCAGTCTCAATTTTAAACTATAAATACAGGTTTAGGAATTCACTCAGATGAGCCTTCCTACGATCGTGGTATGAAGGTATGATCGTACCTTTGATAATAGGAAATCTTTTTCAAAATTACTGCGGGGTTATCACATCAGACAACTACATACCACGACCGTACCAAGATAGGACGGTCGTGGGATGTGATCATCTGATGAACTCCTGCAACTTTGACAAAATGGCACCTACAATGATCCAACTCATAATGGTACAGTAATTTAATGATCGTGGGTTGTGTCGTGGACTGTACACTGACTTAATCAACTTAAACACATGAATTTTATGCCTTTGGTCCAATTTGACCCTATTTTGAACACATAGGGGTACTCAGACTTCCCCCATTTGATCATTCTCATCATTCAAGCAGTCTCACAATGCGCTTTTATTTAATGTGAAGTTTAACTAACTAGTTCACTGATGAACTCCCTTAGAATTCACTTTGCACTAAACAAGTATGTACTTATTTCAACCTTTATTTTAACTTTAAACATGATTGAACTATTTTATGAAAGAGAGAATATCTTACTTAGTAACAGTGCAAGTGCCTCAGGAGTGCACACAATTTAGGGAGAGCGGGACTAGGGAAATCAAACTTGCTTTGATTTTTGGTTAAGATCAAGTGATTTTGCTACCAATTTTCCTTGCTTGATCATATGTTTATGTACTGTGAGTTTGGATGAATGAATGGGTTTATCGGGTGTAGGGTATAAGGGTTTTGGTAATTAATTTGAGCGGGGTCAGGTCAGGTAAATTTTTGTTTTAAATTTATAATAGGATCCAACAGGTGGCTCAATCCTATGATCGTGGAATCAAGCCACGATCCTGACATGACTTCGTACCATGAGAGTTCAGAAAAAATTACTTAGGAACCTATGAAGCTTAAGGACGATCATGGTATCTAATAATGATTGTTTCTTAAAATCGTAGGTTCAATTACATGAATGATGGTGTTCAGGAGTTTGATAAGACTATTGATACCAGAATCATGACATCAAGGTATGATCATAGTGCCCAATCATAGGATAACATCAAAAACACATTCCTCTGGACTTCATGCAGCTGACTGAACCTACGATCGTGGGGCCTTTCTACGGTCGTGTAACCCTTTTATGGGTTTAGTACTAGTTATAGTTCTTCAGTTTCTTTTCTGTATTGTCCCTATACACTTAGCACACACTACCCTATAGTTAAAATAAGTACAAAGTCCATGGGTTGCCTCCCAAGTAGCGCTTGATTTAACGTCGCGACATGACGTGGCTAGTTTGGTTATTCAGACTTCACCAACTAGCCCATGGGTTACCTTTCATGAAGTGCTTGATTTAACATTGCGGCATGACTCAGGTGTGCTTGATTGCTCAAGCACCATCTAGATACACTTTACAAATCACCTTAACCTCTTCAACCTCACTGAGGTAGTGTTTCACCCTTCGACCATTCGCTTTAAACCTCAGACCCTCCTTATTTTTAAGCTCAATCGCACCATAGGGGAACACTGTCACCACTCTTTAAGGTCCTTTCCATATTGACTTCAACTTACCCAATAATAGCTTTATCTTTGAATCTAGTAATACCATATCGCCCACGGTGAATTTTCTTTTCTCAGTCATATGATCATGATACAATTTGATCTTCTCTTTGTACAAGGCTAAGCTTTCATAGGAGCAGAGACGGAATTCATCCACCTCATTAAACTATACTAGTCTCAACTTTGCCACATCACTCCACTCCAAATTCAACTTCTTCAATACCCATAATGCCTTATGCGTAAGTTCGACAGGCAAGTGGCATGCTTTTCCGTATACAAGCTGATATGGAGAAACACCAATAGGGTTCTTGCATGCTGTCCGATAAAACCATAATGCATCATCCAACTTTCTCGCCCAGTCTATTCTTTTGGCATTCACAGTCTTTTCTAAAATGGACTTGATCTCACGATTGGAGACCTTAACTTGCCCTCTTGTTCGAGGATGGTAAGGTGCTTCCACCCTATGATTTACACCATATTTCTCAAGCAAGGCTTTGAATAGATGATTGTAAAAGTGTGAGCCTCCGTCAGTAATGGTTGCCCTTGGTGTTCCAAATCTGGAGAATATATTCTTCCTCTAAAATGCTGTGACACTCTTCCTTTCATTATTGTAAGTGAAACTGCCTCCACCCACCTTGAAACATAGTCAAAAACAACTAAAATATACTTCATACCATATAATCTCTCAAAGTGGCCCATGAAATTAATGCCCCATACATCAAATAGCTCAAGCTCAAGTATTTTGGTCATCAGAAGCTCTTGCCTTCATGAGATGTTTACTTGTCTTTGGCATTGGTCACAGACTTTTGCATAATCATATACATTTTTATGAATGACGGGTTAGTAGTATCCATATTGCAAGATCTTATGTGCAGTTCACGCACTAATATGATGACCCCCAACCGGTGATCAGTGATATGCCTCTAAAATACTCATTATCTCAACCTCAGGAACACATCTCTGAATCAGTCCATCTACACAAATTAGAAACAAGAATGGCTCATACTAAAAGAAATTCCTCATATCGTGCATAAACTTCTTCTTATTTTTAAACGATAGGTTTTCAGGCACTACAGCACTTAACAAATAATTGGCAAAATCTGCAAACAATGAAATCAAATCTTGTGATGCTGCCAAAACCTGCTCATCAAAAAATGTATCATCAATCTCAGGCTCATCCTTCAGTTTCAGTATTGCCTCTTTTTCAAGGCGTGATAAGTGGTCAGCAAATTGATTTTCAGTCCCTTTTCGATCCTTGACCTCTAAGTCAAACTCCTGCAATAGAAGTACCCACTGAATCAACCTTTGCTTAGCATCTTTCTTTGCTATGAGGTACCTAAGAGTTGCATGGTCTATATGCACAATCACTTTTGTGCCAAGCAAATAAGATCAAAATTTCTCAAATGCAAACACCACAACAAGCAACTCTAGTTCAGTCACAATATAGTTTTTTTGAGCAGGATGAAGTGCTTTGCTAGCATAATAGATGGGATGTAAGATCTTCTCTCGCCTTTGGCCTAGGACTACTCCTAGCACCATGCCGCTAGCATCACACATAACTTCGAATGGCATGGACTAATCAGGAGACACAATAATAGGGTCTGAAATCAACTTCTCTTTAAGACACTCAAACGCCTTCAGACACGCATTATCAAACACAAACTTTACCTCATTCTCTAACAACTTGCACAAGGGATGTGAAATCTTAGAAAAGTCCTTGATGAATCTATGGTAAAAGCCCGCAAGCCCTAAAAAGCTTCAAATACCTTTCACAAAAATTGGTGGAGGCAATTTTTCAATCACTTCAATCTTTGCCTTGTTAACTTCAATCCCCTTATTTGAAATCTTGTGACCAAGTATTATTTCCTCTTTGACCATGAAGTGGCACTTCTCCCAGTTTAGCACCAAGTTACAATCCTCGCATATTCTTAACACACTAGCATGATGTGCCAGACAATCTTCAAACAAATTACAAACAACCGAGAAATCATCCATAAACACCTCAATAATGTCCTCAACCATGTCAGAAAAGATGGCCATCATGCAACACTGAAAAGTTGTTGGTGCATTGCACAGACCAAAAGGCATTTTCTTGGACGCAAAAGTCCCATATGGACAAGTGAAAGTGGTTTTTTCTTGGTTCTCAAGAGCAATAGAAATTTGATTTTAACCCGAATAACCGTCAAGAAATCAATACCATCCTCTGCCAGCAAGACGGTCTAATGTTTGATCCATCAAAGGCATCGAAAAGTGATCCTTTTTACTCCATATGCCAGCCAGTGACTAGCCTCATAGGAATAAGCTCATCCTTCTCATTTGGAACCACAGTGATTCAACTCTTTTTAGGCACACATTGGATCGAGCTCACCCATTTACTGTCGGCAATAGGGTAAACCACCCCCGCATCCAACCACTTTTTGATTTCCTTCTTTACCACCTCTTACATAGGTGGATTTAGTCTTTGTTGATGCTCAATACTCGACACACAATCTGACTCAAGTTGGATTTTTCGTGTACAAATTTCGAGCAAAATCCCAATGATGTCAGCAATGGACCATCCAATGCCTTTTGAATCTCTTAAACACAGACACTAAATCCTCAACTTGCCAATCTACCAAATCAGTTGCAATAATAACCGACAAAGTATTATTGGCTCCCAAAAATGTATAATAAAAATGGGATTGAAGAGCCTTGAGCTCCAAGACTGGAGGCTCCTCAATAGAAGGTTTTGCTGGCGAGGTCACTCTATTCTTCAAATCAAGATACAACTTCTTTGGTGCATAATTGTATAAACCCCTACCATCAAGTGCGCTTACCATCTCATTGTAGATCTCAATATTATCTCCTTCTAAATTCATAATTGTCATTTTAAATGGTTCGACTCCAAGCCTCTCCTCAATAGGAGCTACCAATGCATCCTCATCAATTGTATCAATCACAAAAATCACACTATATCCTTTGGCTGCTTTATAGATTGGCATACATTGAAAGTCATATGTTTGTCATTCAGTCTAAACTTTATCTACCCAAACTCCATATCAACCAACACACCAGTTGCAAGGAATGGTCTCTCCAAAATAATGGGAACCTCAAAGTCAACCTCACAGTCAACGGTGACATAATTAGCCAAAAAAATGAAAGAGGAAACCTTTACCAAAATTTCACAAAAGACTCCCACGGGTTTCTTCAAAGTATGATCCTCCATACGAAGTCTCATCAATGTTGGTTTAGGTGACCCCAACCCCAACTAACTGTTTACTGCTAGCATCATCAAATTAATGCTAGCACCCAAATACACAAAGGCTTTGAGAAGTTGAAAAACCCAATAGTGCATGGAATCATGAAAGCTCAAGGATCGTCCTTCTTCTCAACCAGAGAGTGGGAAGCTATTGCACTATAATGGTGAACATTATTTGCAAACTCAAAACTCACAGTCCTCTTCTTCGTTATGAACTACTTCATAAACTTCGCATAACCTGACATTAATTTAAGAACCTTAACAAGAGGGATGTTTATCGATAATTCTTTTAACATGGAGATGAAATTTTGATACTTTCCCTCTTCAAGCTTCTTTTTTAGTCTTTGTGGAAAAGGAGAAAGAGGTCATGAGATGGGGGTTAATGCTTTTGTGACTTTTTTTTCTTTCCCTCTTTTCACCTTAACCTCTTTTTCATCAACTAGAGGTTTTTAGGTACATTCTCATCAACAACCAAATTTTCAGATTCGGCCTTTTTCTCATCATTGATAATAACCGGCTCTACCTTATTCTTAGCAACCACGAGGAAACCTTTACCAAAATATCACAAAAGACTCCCACGGGTTTCTTCAAAGTATGATCCTCCATGCAAAGTCTCATCAATGTTGGTTTAGGTGACCCCAGCCCCAACTAACTGTATACTGCTAGCATCATCAAATTAATGCTAGCACCCAAATATACAAAGGCTTTGAGAAGTTGAAAAACCCAATAGTGCATGGAATCATGAAAGCTCAAGGATCGTCCTTCTTCTCAACCAGAGAGTGGGAAGCTATTGCACTACAATGGTGAACATTATTTGCAAACTCAAAACTCACAGTCCTCTTCTTCGTCATGAACTACTTCATAAACTTCACATAACCTGACATTAATTTAAGAACCTTAACAAGAGGGATGTTTATCGATAATTCTTTTAACATGGAGATGAAATTTTGATACTTTCCCTCTTCAACCTTCTTTTTTAGTCTTTGTGGAAAAGGAGAAGGAGGTCATGAGATGGGGGTTAATGCTTTTGTGACCTTTTTTTCCTTCCCTCTTTTCACCTTAACCTCTTTTTCATCAACTAGAGGTTTTTAAGGTGCATTCTCATCAACAACCAAATTTTCAGATTCGACCTCTTTCTCATCATTGATAATAATTGGCTCTACCTTATTCTCAGCAACCACGGGCATAGGTGGATCAACGGTCATCTTACCACTCCTTATAGTAATAGCCAAACAATAACCATTATTCTTAGGATTTTAGATGGTGTTGCTTAGAAGTGTACCTTGTTGACACTGATTCAATGTGGTGGACATCTGACAAAATTGTTGCCCAAGCTGCTTAATGGCGGTAGCATGCAATTCAACCTTTTAACTAATTCCTGAAATATCTGCCCTAATCTCCTTAAGGTAGTTTTCCATTTTCTCTACCCCTTTTCACAACTTTCGCAATCATGTCTTCCATTCTTGAATTGCTTAAACCAGCAACTCTGTTCCCAGGTGGAACATAAAGGCCAATTTATCCTTGTAGTCATCCTTTCTCCTCAAATCACCATCTTGGTCTCTACTCCTATATATATACCCAGACATGTTATAGTTGTTATCTTTATAAAAGTTTCGACCTTGATTCCCTTGCCTAGGTTCTCTTTGTCTTAATTAGACCCTTGTCCCTTGGCTTGGAAACCTGCCACCTGATTGTCTATATACTTAGCCTCCTCCTTAAAATTTGAATCATCATGCCTAGGTGCCATACCTTATGAACCAACTGCATTTACCTTTTTTACTCCCACTGCTGTAAACTGCTTAGTGAACAAGCTAAGTTTAGTCCTCAAATACGCTACCTCTTGAGCTGACTCATCTAGTGCTCTCTATTTGGCAGATGCCCCAATCATATAAGTTTTTGCGCGCACGCCAGCATCTCAAGTATGCCACCCCAGTTGGTTTTAGTGATTCGATCTAAAATCTTAAAAGCTTGGTCCCAATGCAATCTCATGAATGCCGCACCAGTGTTAGTGTCTGCTATGGCCTTGTTGTTGGAATTCAAAGATCTATAGAAGATCTCAAGAAAATTATGGCCCGACATTCTGTGGTTAGGGACATTCTGTAGCTTTTTCTTAAACCTCAACTAGGTCTCATATAACATCTCCAAATACAGATGCCCAAAGTTATATATCTCATCTTTCAATTGCAAAATCCTAGAAGGTGGGAAAAATCTTTCTAAGAACTGAGTCCTCAACTCATTCCATGTAGTGATCGATCTATGTGGCAACTCTGTCAACCATAATATAGCCTCCCTCATCAAACAGAAAGGAAACAACCATAATCTAATCACCCATTGACTCACTCTAGGTAGATTATAAGAATTGTAAATTCCTACAAAGTTTATCACATGCATGTTTGCATCAACAATAGAAAGGCCTGTGAACACCCCTTCAAATTTAACAACTATATCATAGCACTAGTGATGTCAAACGTAGTGCCTGGAGGCAATTTCGGTGCGATGATAGTACCTGTTTCAATCAGTTCTAGAAAATCTTTCTCGTCTTTTGCATCATTATAATGAGGAAGATACTGTTGTAGAGGCTATTGCCCCTACCTTCTCTGTCTTTCTCTCTCATCAAGTGTAGCTAGATGATCTACTTCAGCTTATCTATCCCTTTCTTCCCGAGCTACCCGTCTCACACCTTCTTGCCTAACATTCTCTTCATCCATCAAACGAGCAGTAGTTTCCTCCATAGTCTCTTGAAGCCCTGGATAATTTAGTATTCCCGCATCATCAACTCCCTCATTATGAACTCCGTGATTATGAACTCCTTCATTCACCATCCTTCTATTAGCTCTCAGAGTTCTCTCAAGTTTCGTATCAAGTGGAATCAGGGGATTTCCTTGGCTCTACGTATTGGGAATAAACTGGTGTACGCCCTAGAAATAATAAAAGAGTAAATCAGGAAATAGAAATCAACAACCTGACAAAGACAATCAATCAACTCCGTAACCGTATTCCCCAACAATGGTGCCAAAATTTGATGTGGCCCAAATTACACCTTTAGTTAAAGTATAAAGTGGTTGCTGATCAAATATAGAACCCAACTAGGTTGGGGTCGATCCCATAAAGAATAGGTCAAAACATCAATCAAGATATCCTTCTAAGAAATCAATAACAATCTCTATTAAAAGGGGGGGGGGGGTTGTAAATCAAAATATCAATAGTAACAGTTGTTGATTTGTTGGATTTGTAATCAGTATGAGAGAGACACTAGGACTCTGTTCTCCAATAACTTCATAAGTCTGTAGGTTCTTCGTACTTAGCAATATCTTATGTTCAACATGCAGAAATGACAGGTTATGTTCATCTAAATGACTATGTTATGCCCCTAATCGATGACTATCCCCAATCACAAAGGTTCTTGTCTTATGGGTTTTGCATTGCTAACCCCTATCATTGATCCTGTATTAGTCTATCCTGGATAATCGGGTCAAGATCTAATTAAGTGGAGGTTGATAGCTCCAAGTCTTGTTGTTGATTCTCTTTTACCATCCAATTACCCTTCCTAAAGTCCAGAGTAGAGATAAGGCGAGTTCTAACATTGCACACCATTAAAAGCAATCAATCTGAAGAGAATAATAATACATGCCTAAACACCATTTGAGAATCACCTCGTACTACAAACACTACTTTGTTAATACGCCATGGTTCCCACAACCCTAGTTGTGGTGTTTAGCTACTCATAATTTCAAAATCACAAGAAGAATTCTGATAAGAAAGCATAATTGAATTTACAAGAATAAGATGAAAAATTCCAAAATCTCACTTTGAATTAAAACCCTAAACATCGATGTTTGTGAATTCAAGAACTAGAATATACCTTAAAACCTTAGAATAATGTAATAAAGGGCAAACTTGTACAAAAGAACTAATAGGAGTATTTATAGACCAAATAAAAACCTATACTAAACTCACTGGGTTTTGCTGAGTTGGTGCCTCGAATAAAGAAAGGTACGATCGTGGTATGATCCCACCATCGTCCTAGATGCTCGTAGGTTGTCCTTGGACTTTGTCATCTTGCAATCATAGTTGTTATGAGCCTTAGTGCGAGCTCGTGCCTTCAAGGTATGATTGTTCTTCCCAATCATCTAATCTTCCTCTGATTTTTCACTTTGCAGTATATCTCTCCCACGACCATCAGTTCGACCTCGTGGTATCAACCCACGATAGTGGATCCTTCTTGTCTGATCACTTCCACTTAACACCTGCAAGCCTCACTTTTGAACTCCTTCACCACGATCAATTGTAATGTTGTGACATCCTCCAATGATTGTGGTAAGTAAGCTTTCTTCTGCACTACACCTGATTGTCAACTCTCAGTTTCTACCCACGATAGCTTGGTACGACTGTGGTAAGATACCATGGTTGTGGAATGGGTCGTCTGATGCCCTAACTACCATATTTCTGTACTTTCTTTCTCCTCATCATTTTGACCTACAAATACCCAAAAACACGTCATATCCATATAAAAATACCTTCGTACTTGCAAATATCCATCATTTAAGTGTCGGAAGTGCCGTAAGTCTACGACACATCAACACCCTCAACTTAGATTGTTTTCATGTCCCCAGTCAAACAAAACATAACTAAACTACAATGACGTTTAACCAAGAGAAGAACCAGGAGTACTACGACAAACAAATTTTCACAAAACAAATTTAAGCACGTATTAACCAAAAACACATGTTCAACATCCTCCAATACCATCAAAACTCAACAAATGCTGTGTGTACACAGACTTCTCATCATGACACAAGGATATCAAGTAATGGCATTACATTATTAATAGACAACCTAGCATGCTAACAAATGACACTACCCGAACAGGCAGACTACTGTGCAACCCCTAAGCCCTCACATTAAAGAAGTCCCTCACACTCAGTAGCTATGTAATAAATATTAGAATAGGGACTGCAACAAATCACTTAGTCTCACAAAGAATTTCAGACCGTGCGCATTTGATACCATAGGCTTTTAGTGGACTTAATCAAAAAATGGACTATGATCCTTTCCTAACTTCCTATCCTCCAACTTTAGCGAGACTAACTGGGCAAGTTCTAGATCGTACACACACGGTGACTGGGTAAAACCTCACACTCACTTGGATCAGGTCTACCCACACAGTTACTACCTATCTAGTTCATGCACAATTATGCTACGGTTATCATACTCATAATCCTAATGCCATTACAAGATCCAAACGTTGGTGACAATTTAAGCAAGCACACAACACAACAAAATAACACAATTTTTTTTTATAGAGGGGTATCATTTAAACACAAAAATCTTTTCAAAAATTAGTTGCATGCTCTTATTTATTTGGACTGCACTTAGTTCTCCTATTTCTCTCTTGGTTATACAAACAATACGAAAATAACACAAAACAAAAAATTAACTCCTAAACATGTCAGTTCTAACTAGATAGTGAATCCGAGGGAAAAGAATCACGGCAAAAAACCCCCTCAAAGATGGTACACCCCCGTCCCCAACTTAGAGATCATGCAATGTTTCTATTGCAAGAAAGCAAAGAAAATGAAAAACTAGGGTAAGGCACATACCTGTGGTGTGCTAGACGCTTATCGTACTCTTATCAGTGGGGGTCAAATATAGGACCTTTTCAAGTTCCTCAGCTCTAGTGGCCTCGAATATGGCTGTGGTACTCTCAGTCAAGTGGGCACCGGTGGCAGCCGATGCACTCAAAGATGTCATCACGAGGGTAATCTTTGTACCCCATTCATTCTTAAAAATCATAGTAGTAGCATCCACTGTAGTCTCCATCTCAATAGCAATGGGGACCTTACCACTCTCTGAAGACCATGAACCTTGAAGGTCTGCTTAGTTTCCTTCGCTCTTCTCTTCTTACCATCTTTATCTTTTTTTTTCTCACACTTAACTTTTTGGTTCCTATTTTTATGGGGCTGCAAATCATCCCCCATCTCATTTTCCACCTCATCTACCTCCATATCCTTTCCCTCAACTACCGGGTCCTGAGTATGGAGGTGGCACAACCTGCACATGTCACTCAGTCAGCTCCTTAACTGCCTGTTTCAACTAAGCCATCTCTGTCGTGATCTCGCTCAAATTAGGAGCCCAAAAATTCTCCAAGCTAGATGTCATACGACTCTCAAACCTATCAAACCGAGTCTGTACAACCAGTATAACTACCTTAATTTTATCCACCACGTGGGGCTTCACCCCTACATCTAAATTCTTAATTCTGGTGTCATGAAGGGCCTGATTTTTCAAGAGCTGCTCTGGAAGAGTAGTAGGTATCAATATGTAGCCTGCAAGCACAGACTGAACTTTCTTTGAAGCACTGTAGGCTGTTGTGAAGAAGAAAATGTTGTAGCACTAACCTCAAAAGTTGGTATCTCCGTGGCTGGGGCCCCTTCTTCTGCATCCTGTGGAGGTAAATCTGGCAAAGGACCCAGGCTGGAGCCTTCGGGTTCCTCAAATTCTTGATTAGTATGATATTTGCATTCTTTACTGGCCGGATAAATCTATCAACTGCTGGAATAGAAGGCACCTGTGACTTTTTCAACAACTGGGTAATCAAGCATGGGAAAAGTAAAGTGGTGCTAAACTGCAACACCCTGTCCCGAATCTCTTCCGCAATAATTCGTGGAATGTTTAGCTCTAGCTCTTTCATAAAAGCTACTACTAGGCCTATATTGGCTGTACTGAGTGTGTTGTCATTAGCCATTGGTACTATATAGTGTCTCACAATAGCCCACCAAGCTTTAGAAGTGAACCTCAAAGTATGGTTGTATATTAATAAACCATTTACCCAAACTGCTTGCTTCTTAGCCTCTACAATATGGTCCGCCAACCACTTATAATGCATTAGCTTGTCGTCAGTTCTCATCTTCTTGACCCTTCTTAAATTAATCACCCAAAAATCATATTCTGGAGTTTCTTAAATCGGCTCAAAATTTTTACCAAACAAGGCTTTAGAGATAGCCTTGACTGAAATGTCGATCTACTTATCCCACACTAGCACCATGTCCAGATGGGGCTACTTTATCATGTACTTCTCTTTTATGAAGGGAATCATGTTTTTAATCATCACCGCAAAGTTAGCATAGAACTATGTAACCATTTTTGGGCTATAGTTGCGGAGTGGTCTAGTCATCCACCCCAACTCATATTTCTCAAACAACCGAATCAATTTCAGGACCTTCTATAGTGACTTAGGTAGGATCCAAGGTTCTTCTTGGATACTTCGCTTTTGGTTCCCTTTGTTGTTTAGGGAATCTCCATCAATGTAGTAGTCCTAGGAGTTTGGTACACTTCATCGCCTTGGGTCAACACCTCTTTGAGGCTGAGTTGCAACAAAAAAAACTTTGGAGGCTTCTGGATTAGTGCTACAAGAAGTATCCCAGATTTCTGTGCCTCAAAGGCACTCACCTCGTCATCACCCTCTTCGACTTCGTGCTCAGCCCCATTAGGATTTGACTCTTAACCTCCCTCTTCAGACTATAAAGGTTCAATGGGGGTCACTGCGAGCACCAAGACTATGGATGTAGTTGACTTAGCCTTAGAAAATTTAGACCTAGTGGCCCGAGGCTCCAACTTTCCATCATCACTTCCCTCAGAGTACTCAACCTCTGAGCCACTAGATTTTTTGAATTCACTTTTGAGGTCAAAGGTATGTTTTGGGGTGCCCGCTTCTTGAAGATATCCTTTTGCATTTGCTCTCAAATTTTGGGTGCCATAGTACTTGTACGAGAAATCGTCAGTCTCAATTTTAAAGTAGAAATAAAGGTTTAGGAATTCACTCAGACGAGCCTTCCTATGATCGTGGTATGAAAGTACGATCATACCTTTGATTGTAGGAAGTCTTTTTCAAAATTACTGGGGGGTTATCACATCAGACGGCTACATCCCACGATCGTACCAAGATAGGACGGTTGTGGGATGTGATCATCTGATGAACTCCTACAACTTTGACAAACTGGCACCCACAACGATCCAACTCACAATTGTACAATGATTTAATGATCGTGGGTTGTGTCATGGACTGTGCACTGACACTTAATCAACTTAAACACATGAATTTTATGCCTTTGGCCTAATTTGAACCTATTTTGAACACATAGGGGTACTCAGACTTCCCCCATTTGATCATTCTCATCATTAAAGTAGTCTCACAATGCACTTTTGTTCAATGCGAAGTTTAACTAACTAGTTCATTGACGAACTCCCTTAGAATTCACTTTGCACTAAATAGGTATGTACTTATTTCAACCTTTATTTTAACTTTAAGAATGATTGAACTATTTTATGAAAGAGAGAATAACTTACTTAGCAACAGTGCAATTGCCTTAGGAGTACACAAAATTTAGAGAGAGCAGGACTAGGGCAATCAAACTTGCTTTGATTTTTTGTTAAGATCAAGTGATTTTGCTACGAATTTTCCTTGTTTGATCATATGTTTGTGCACTGTGAGTTTGGATGAATGAATGGGTCTATTGGGTGCAGGGTATAAGTGTTTTGGGAATTAATTTGGGCAGGGTTTCAGGTCAGGTTAAATCTTTTTAAAATTCATTGTAGGACCCAACATGTGGCTCAATCGTACGATCATGGAATCAAGCCACGATCCTGACGTGGCATCATACCATGAGATTTCAGATAAACTTACCATGGAACCTATGAAGCTTAAGGATAATCGTGGTATCTAACAATGATTCTTCCTTAAAATCAAAGGTTCAATTACCTGCATGATGGTTTTCAGAAGTTTGATCAGACAATTGATACCACAATCGTGATGTCAAGGTATGATCATGGTGCCTAATCGTAAGATAACTCTAAAAATACATTCCTCTGGACTTCATGCAGATGACTGAATCCACGATCATGAGACCTTCCTTCGGTCATGCAACCCTTTTGTGGGTTCAGTACTGGTTCCAGTTCTTCAGTTTCTTTTATGCATTTTCTTGTACACTTAGCACACACTACCCTATAATTATAATAAGTACAAAATCCTTGGGTTGCCTCCCAAGCAGTACTTTATTTAACGCCGTGGCTAGTTTGGTTACTCAGACTTCACCACCTAGCCCATGGGTTGCTTTCCATGAAGCGCCTGATTTAACATTGAGGCACGACTCTGGTGTGCTTGATTTTTCAAGCACCAGCTAGATCCACTTCACATATCACCTTAACCTCTTCAACCTCACTTAGGTAGTGTTTCACCCTTTCGGCTATTCACTTTAAACCTCAGACCCTCCTTATTTTTGAGCTCGATCGCACCATAGGGGAATACTGTCACCACTCTATACGATCCTTTCCATCTTGACTTCAACTTACCCGAAAGTAGCTTCATCTTTGAATCAAATAGTAATACCAAATTGTCCACGGTGAATTCTCTTATCTCAATCCTGCGATCATGATACAACTTCATCTTCTCTTTGTACAAGGATGAGCTTTCATAGGCACAAAAACAGAATTCATCCATCTCATTAAACTGATCTAGTCTCAACTTTGCCGCATTACACCACTCCAAATTCAACTTCTTCAACACCCACAATGACTTATGCTTAAATTCAACAAGCAAGTGGCACGCTTTTCTGTATACAAGCTGATATGGAAAAACACCAATGGGGGTTTGATGTCGCCCAAACTATACCTCTAGAAAAGTATAACGCGGTCACTGTATCAAATATAGAATCCAACTAGGTTAGGGTCAATCCCATAGGGAATTGGATGAAATTCTATCGAGTATTTGTTTGAGTAATTGGCAAGTAAATAAAAAGGGAATTTTTTGTAAACAAATAGTAACAATAACAATTATTGATTGTCGGATTTGTGATCAATACGAGAAAGGCACTAGGACTATGATACATATGGATACGGTGACTCAACCCTCCTTGACACTACACTATTTTTGGCTCCACTTTCCAACCATTCTCATTTTATTCTCCTTCATTTGTTTTCAAATTTTGGGTGTAATTTTCTTTACGATTTCAACATTTTTTTTTCTTTTTTGCAAACTCTATTTTTTTTCCCACTTATTTTCTTTCTTTTTCTTCACACCCAACTCTGTTCTCCCTTTTTTTACTAACCCCTTCTTCATACCCATATCAAGCTATGCACCCCTATGATAGCACCCTCAACTTAGGTGATTTGCCTGAGTTGAGGTACATAATGTCCAAGGAGGAACCAGGACCACGACAGCTTCATTGTAAGTCTAAATGGGAAGGTGAATAGGCTAATGAAAGGAAAAGGTCAATTAAAGCTCTCAAACTCGGGATCAAGGGATATTTACTTTATTTTATCGGGCATTTAGGCTAAAAGTGGACTTATTCAAAAATGGCCTATGATCCTTTTCTAACCACTATCCTCTAACCTAGGCAAGACTAACCGGGCAAGTTCTGGATTGCATACATAAAGTGAACTAGGTAATGACCTCACACACACATAGCACAGGGTTACACTATCAACTACTACCTATCCAATTCATGCATTGCTAGCTATAGTCATTCTGCCTGTAATACTAATGCCATAACAAGATCCAACAGCTGTCACAAACTAACATGCTACACACAGAGTTCAAAACCAAATTTTTAGGAGGGGTGTCCTTTAAACACATAAAAAGCATTTCAAAACTTGTTCAAAATTGGACTGCACTAAGGTTCCCCTAGTTTCCTCCGACTTAAGCACAAAAATACATAATAATATAAATAACAACCTAAACATGCCGGTTCTACTATGATAGAACTTTAAGGGAAAAGAAATACGGTAATAAAACCCCCCAAGAGGACATATAAACCCACAAGCATCTCTGCCCCCACCAAATAAGCATGCATTTTCCCCAATGCATTAGACCAAAGTAAAACAAGGGAGTTAAGAACATACCTGTGGCACCCTAGGTGCGTGGGGCTAATATCATTCAAAATAACAAAAATAAAAACAAATATAGGAATAGCAAGACACCTTAGGTTGCCTCCCAAGCAGCGCCTGATTTAACATCGCAGCACGATGCAGGTGTCTTGATTACTCAGACTTCATCAAGATATCCCTTGGGTTGGCTTCCAGGGTCATCTGAACTATTTATTTTCAAAACCACCCTCATGTCCTTTGGCTGCTTCATAGTTCTGCAAATATTAAATGTGACTTCCTTATTATTCAACATGAATTTCAGCTCACCCCGCTCCATATCTACCAATGCTCTTCCAGTGGATAAAAATGGTCTCCCCAAAATTATAGAAATCTCAAAATTGACCTCACAATCCCAGACAACAAAGTCAGCAGGAAAGATGAAGTTTTCAACCTTGAACAAAACATCAAATAATTTGCCCATAGGCTTTTTAATCGTATGATCCACCATCAATAATCGTATCTTTATTAGTTTAGGGGCTCCCAAGCCTAATTTCTTAAATACTGCTAGCGACATCTAGTTAATGCTCACACCTAGGTCACACAAAGCTCTGGTGTAGTTAACTGACCCAATTATGCATGTAATTGTGAAGGCACCTGGATCATCTTTCTTTTGCACAAGAGAAAAAGATGTAATTGCATTACAATAGTACAAATCACCAACAGACTCATAACTGACAGTTCTTTTCTTTGTGACCAACTCTTTCATGAACTTTGCATATCCCGTCATTTGTTCCAGAGCCTCCACTAATGGAATATTTATAGAAAGTTGCTTCAATATGGACATGATCTTATGAAATTTTCCATCCTCTTTATTCTTCTTCAAGCACTGAGGGAATAAAAGTGGTGGCTTAGGAATGGGGGTTAGCATTTGTTGGGCTTTCTTTTCTTTATTATTTTCAGCATTCACCTTGTTTTCATCAGTCTGAGGCTCTTCAACTTCTTTCATGATCTCCCCACTAACAATTTTATTTTCATCCACCTTTTTTTTTAGACATTGAGGGAAAGTTGGAGGAAGTTTTAGGAATGGAACTTACTTCTTTAGAGCTTCCTTTACCATTTTAGTGGCATTTGTTTACTCTTCCAGTGTAGCATGAAACCCCTCAACTTATTTGGGTGCCTTCATAAGAGTCTTCCTACTTCTCGTTGTGATATCCATACAGTGAACATCATTTTTTGGGTTCTGGATGGTGTTTCTCAGAAGTGTACCTTGTTGATGCTGATTTAATGCTGAAGATATCTGCTTGAATTCTTGCTTCAACTATTTGATGGCTGTCGAGTGAGACTTAAACTTTTGATTTATTCCCAAAATGTCTGCCCTAATCTCCTTTAGATAATTTTCCTAGCTCTCTGACCCCTTAAAAAGTTTATTAAGAAGGGTTTCCATTCATGAATTTCTAGAATCAGCATCACGGTTCCCCGATAGAACATATGCACCACTCTTCTCTTTGTAATCATCCTTTTGCCTCCAATCACCATCATAATCCCGATCTCTATCTCTATATCCTCACTTGTTGTAATTGTCTCTATAGTTGTTCCGACCTTAATTCCTTGCCTCAAGTTCTAAGAGTCTTGATTAGACCCTTGGCCCTTGGCTCAAAAACCCACCACCTATCGATCCAAGTATATAGCCTCCTTATCAGATTCAGAATCGTCATGCCTAGGGGTTTTGCTTTATGCACCTAGGGCATGCACCCTCTCAGCACCCCCAACCATAATCTGTTTGGCTAGCAAGCCAATTTCTGTCCTCAACTGTACGACCCCTTGAGCTACAGATTCATTCAAAGCCCGTTGTACTATCGAGGTTCCAATAGCATATGTCCCAGCTGGTGTGTCTACCTCCCGAGTATGCCATCCTAGATTGGTCTTAGTGATACGATCTAAAATCTCTGAAGCTTGTTCCCATCTCAGACTCATAAATGCTTCGCCAGTGATAGTATCTGCTACAGCTTGGTATTAGTGTTTAATGCTCTGTAGAAGATCTTAAGTAAATTTTGACCATTTATCCTATGATTTGGAACATTTTTCAACTTCTTCTTGAACCTTAGCCAAGTCTCGTAAAGTACCTCAAAATGTAGCTGTCTAAAAATATAAATCTCATTCTTTAGTTGCAACATTTGGGAAGGTGGAAAAAATCATTCCAAAAACTGATTCCTTAACTCTTGTTAAGTAGTGATAGAAACTCGTGGTAACTCGGCCAACCACAAAGTTGCTTTTCCTGTTAAGGAGAATGGAAATAATGTCAAATGAATAGCCTCTTGGTCAACTCTAGGCAAATTATATGAAGTGCAGACCTCCACAAAGTTCATCACATACATGTTTGGATCATCTGTAGGAGGACCGGCGAACACGTCTTTCAAGTTTAGCAGGTGGCTCATGAAACTTGTAATGTTAAACTTAGTGCCCTGAGGTAGTGCAGGTGGAACAATAGTGCCAGTTTCAACTGGCTCCAAATAAGCCATCTCCTTTTCTTCCTGTTCAGCATAATCCAGATAATAAGGTTGAAAAATAGGTTGCTGCGCTCTCAACCTCCTTTGTCTCTCATCTAACTCAGCCAAACACTGTCCTGCTACTTGGATATTACGATTATCTCTATCTGCCTTCCTAGCAGCAGCTTGCCTGGCTTGCTCTTCCCGTGTCAATTAAGTGGTAGTTTGATCAGATAGTATTTGAACCACCGTATAAAGTGGTGTTTGACCCAGAACATCCTCAATTGGGTGAGTCCCAACTGGAAGTTCAGGATCCCTTGCTCTGTCGTTGGTCATTCTTCTACTTCTTCTATTTATCCTTGCAGTTTGCTCAATTTCTGGGTCTAATGGAATCAGGGGATTTCTTTGACTCTGAGTATCAGGCATACACCGGCGTGTGCCCTCCAAAAGACAGAAAAGTAAGACCAATCATCTCCAATAATCAAAGTCAACAAACTCTATAATCGAATTCCCCGGTAACGGTGCCAAAATTTGATGTCGTCCAAACTATACCTCCAAAAATATATAACACGGTCGCTGTATCAAATGTAGAACCCAACTAGAGTTGGATCGATCCCATAGGGAATAAGATGAAATTCTAACGAGTATTTGTTTGAGTAATTGACAAGTAAATTAAAATGGGGTTTTTTGTAAACAAATAGTAACAGTAACAATTGTTGATTGTCGAATTTGTGATCAATATGAGAAAGGCACTATGACTTGATCCCCATGATTCTTAACTCTACCAGTTACTTATGCTGGCAAACTATCCCGCTGCACTGCATGTAAAATCTAATAAGATAGGTTCATCTAAACGTTTTTCGACCTTGGTTAGATGAATTTCACTCTTCTCTTCTTGGTCTCCGAGTGTCGCACTACTAACCCTTGTTCTTGATCTCAGATTAACTATCCCTGTTATGATTCAAGTTATTAGATGAAGGTTGATAGCTTCAAATCTCTGTTGTTATCCCCTTTTTCCAATCTCTACCTCTCTCTCGAGCGAGTTTAGAATACAGGCGAGTTTCCAACATTTGCAATCGTTAGAAGATCAATTATAACGAGGGAAATAACAATACATGCAGGCACACCAATTCAGAATTGCTTCGCACTTAGCCTATTTCGTTAATTCCTCATGGTTCATACAATCCTAGTTATGGGATTTAACAACTCATGATTGCAAGAACACAAGAAGAATTCAATGATGAAAACATAATTATGAAGTCACAAGAAGAATAAAACTCTGAAATCTCAATATAAATCAAAATCCTAGAATCGATGTTTGAGATTATAAGATCAATGTATTTATGAACCTCAAAATAATGTAATAGACAACCCAAAACAGTGTAATAATATCCTCCCTAACACAGGATGACATAGGAGTATTTATAGATACAAAACAAATCCTATCCTAAAACATGTAGGAGAAAAAAGTTGGCAACTTTCCACGGACCGTGACTTGAGGTCGTGGAATCAACCCACGAATCGTGGGTCTAGGTCGTAGGAATCAGGCCTCCATGTATAACTATAGAAGTTGGCTCACGGACTTGACCTACGATCCGTAGGTTCGTCTATGGTCCATGAGTCACAACCGTGGGTCACTTCTGTGAATTTCAACTCCGCTCTTTTGCCTTCAAACACTTTATTCCAGTGCATGCTACTTCCCGTCTTCTCTATTTTGCCTCCAAAACCTATTTTCCTGTAAGATAGAACAGAAAACACATCATACTTAGCAAACATACCCAAGTCATAGCATATTTTTCTTGTTTTAGGCATCAAAAGTTCCATGAAATCATGGCACATCAGGGTCTTGAATGCTGTCCGATAAGACCATAATGTATCATCCAACTTTCTTGCCCAGTTCATTCTATTGGCATTCATAGTCTTTGCCAAAATGGACTTGATATCACGATTGAAGACCTCAACTTTCCCGCTTGTCTGAGGATGTTAAGGTGTTCCCACCCTATGCTTTACACCATATTTGTCAAGCAAGGCTTTGAATAGACGATTGCAAAAGTGTGAGCTTCCATCACTAATAATTACCCTTGGTGTCCCAAATCTGGAGAATATATTCTTCCTAAAAATGCTGTGACACTCTTCCTTTCATTGTTGGAAGTGCAACTGCCTCCACCCACTTTGAAACATAGTCAACAGCAACCAAAATATACTTCATATCATATAAGCTCACAAAGGGGCCCATGAAATCAATGGCCCATACATCAAATAGCTCAAGCTCAAGTATTTTGGTAATCGGAAGCTCTTGCCTTCACGAGATGTTTCCTTTTCTTTGGCATTGGTCACAGGCTCTTACATAATCATGTGCAATTTTACGAATAGTGGGCCAGTAATATCCACATTGCAAGATCTTATGCGCAGTCCGCGCACCACTATATTGACCCCCAATTGGTGATGAGTGATAGGCCTCTAAAATACTCATCATCATAACCTCAGGAAGAAGTGATGATGGATTCATCACTGCAGCAACACACATGTTGCTGTGGAAACACTCAAGTAGAACAGACTATCTCGTAGTGACATTTCTATAGGTATGGAGACATTACTGTAGTGATGAACCCATCGATACAGTATGCTAAAATAGTAGCTCAGGAATTTTTCCCAGCTCTGTCTGTTTCATAACATATTTCTCTAATTTTGACATCACAGATTTATTCCAACATGGCAATCGCTATAATCGAATTTCTAGGAACCTATTTGTCATTTTGAAACTTCCTAAGGAACGCTATATCAATCAACTATCCCGTAATAGTCTCATCCCTACCAATCATTACACCATGATCCACAATTCAACACTAGACCACTAAATACTAGATTTTCAACCAAAACCGCACTAATCTACGATCTGTCCTTCCTCTACTAGGAAAATGTTCAGTGGGGTACTTACACCCTAACCAATGCTATAACCAACACAATACCACCAACACACCACTATGGGTTTTTATTAACACATATATTCTCCACTACAACTCACATTAGTCTATTCACCCTCAACATACCTCAATCACTCGAGGAACAATACCAATCATGTATTGTTATGTAACAACGAGAGGGATATGAATATGCATAAATACACCTAATAACTCTACTCCCTTGATCAACCCTACAAGTAAAGAGCATCAACCATAATCAAGCTAACTTATTTCACCAACCTTACCAACTCAACTACACTATATTCAAGGGATACTATTAACTATAATTATTCCCATACAATAAACATAAATGCAATATCAAACCATAATAATCCAATTACAAGTTCTGTCTAGTAGCCTTGCCTCCTCACTAAACCTGTGAGAATTATCTACTTATTGCTTTATTCATATCCGTAAAACCTAACCAATTTTAATCATTTATGGACATTATAGGTTTTGTACAACCGGTTAGTCTACCTTTAGGACATCAACACTTCTACCCTCATAAAATTATTCAAACTACTTAACCAAATAAGCTGCATAATTATCAATCACACAGTTAAGGTTCAAATTACCAATATCAAGTAAAACCATTATTATCATCTCTACTTATTATATTATAGGAAACAATCAATTTTTAATACCTAGTTAATTTACCTTGCATTAGTGATATCAACAACATAACTCTCCTTAAGTTCAAGCCACCAAGGTTGAGCAAGACAATTAAGTTCATCTCATTAATTGGATTATTCACACAAGGATGACCCAATAGCACTGCAGGCCTTGATATAATCATAAAAGATCAGACCACACAAGGATCCTAAGTATATCATCAAAGACCAAATGGAAATAAAGAAATACCTCAAATAATGGAAATCAAAACATACCTCAAAATCATAGAAATGAAGATATACCTCAAATCAGGAAAATCCAGACATACCTTAAATTATCCTCATGGTGTGACTAACTAACTTAATTTAATGAATCAACCTAACTCACATCTCTTATGCACTCACCCTGTTACAACAACTCTACACTTCTCTCATCTCTCTCCTTAATCCTCTTTCATAACAACCCTCGCTCCCAATCCTAGTAACATCAACCATTAAAATTACAATAACTAAGACACCAATAAAACAACTACTTTATAAAAAGAGACACTACAATACACTTCATGTATATAACTATACATATAGGAGTATAAGATTCATACACAATCCAGGACATACCTTATATTCACACTTTGCTGCCATGCACAATCACAACCATCAACTTACAAACCATCAGTTATTCTTTTCATGTTATTTTGTTACAAGTTATTCATATCAACCTCACTCACACTCAATTAGTCTAATCAATAATATTCAATGAATAATCACATGTGCAATGCAATCAGTGAATGCATGTCAATAAATGCATGTAATAAATTATGTATAAAGATACTAAGGTTGGCAGGGAACCTTAGTTATGACCTACAGGAGACGAACATAGTCAATGTACCAGTATTAGTATGGTACCTGATCCAGATAATAGTGTCAGCGTGACACCCAATCTTAATAACAGTGTCAGCATGACACCCTATCAAAATAATAGTGTCGGCATGTCACTCGATCTGAATAACTATGTAGCCGTGACACCCGATCTCAATATCATAATGCATGAATGTCATCATGAAATATAAACCATAATGAAATGCAATGCACCAATTATGCACGTACACACCATTCTAGACATTTAGTAAAAATTAAGTTCACCATTCTAGGTAAACAACATATATCCACTAACACATGACATCACAAGTAAGCCCGAAGTCCAATTTACATAGCTTTAATATAGGCCTTATCAAACCATATTCATCAGTTACAGTATGTCCAAAGATCAATCAATCAAGTATCCATTTTAGGAGTGCATATTCCACCAAAATTGATATGTACGCTCTAATTCAATGTACCTATTCTATTCACCAATCTAACCCTCTTTTATTCCTATCAAAACCTATAAATTTAGTCACTAAGTAGCAAACTTTACATTTAAGTCATCACTAAGTTCAAGACACTATTCCATTAGTAAATTATTCAACCACTCGGCTCTATTCAACCTATAATTCTAGCTTGAGTCATATACCTTTTGTTGGGTTCTAGCCTTTCTTATTGTGTTCATGTTTGATAATTGACAAATACAATTGAAGGACCAGTTACATAAACTGGTCTCCCAATATATAGTTAGTACACTTTTGTTTTATAGCTGTCTAGTACCTTCTAGCAGTGTCAGTAGATTGGTGGTCCTCTCTAGTGTCTAATTATGAGAAGGCTTCTCTCTCAATGCACATCATATATATTCATCATCTTGAGGAGAAAAGCTCTAGTTTTTGCACTCCAAAAAAAAGTATTCTCTCAAGCAAAAGCTGCTTTGCAAAGATTCAACAAATTAGAAACCTCTTGCTTATAGTGAAATATGTATTTGTTCTCGGTTGATTGAGTCATTTGTTTTGATCTTACAACTATAAACTCACCTCTTGATTAGAGATTTGTGTGAGTATTTTTACATTCAGTGTATGTTGAGTTATTGCTTTAGCTAGAGGTGGCTAATGGAGTCTTTCAAGTAGAGTTACTATGAAAGAGTAGCGACAATAGAGTTATTGCTAGGCGTAGGGATTAGGAGCTTAATTCCTAGATTGAATAGAGTTGTGATCAAATCTGTTTGCTTGATTATTAGTAGAGCGGTTGGTGAAATCCTAATGAGGTAGGTCATGGTTTTACTCCCTTGAGCAAGGAGTTTTCTATGTAAACATCCTTTATCATTTAATTTACTGCTATTTTTTGTGTGTTTTTATTGCTCTTTAATTTTGTCATACAAGGGACTGGTAATGCATCAGGTTTTAGTTATCATGGCAGACTCTTACTAACCATCAATTGGTATTAGAGAAGTTCTTCCTATAAGGTTAACACCTAGAAAAGATCCTGTTCAAGATAGAAGATCCACCCAGTATAGAGGAAGGACAATCAACTACTTGACCCCCAAGATTCAATGGCAAATTCTATAGTTGGTGGAAGACTAGAATGCATGATTTTATCATGGCGGAGGATAGTGAGTTTGGGATTTCATCTGTGACAGCCTCTATGTCCAAATGAAAGCAACTAAAGAAGGAGATACCTCTCCATATATCCCTGAAAGTAGAAAAGATTATACTGAAGCTAATCAAAAGAGGATTGAGAAGAATTACAAGGTAAAGAAAATCCTTGTGTGTGGGATAGGACCTGATGAGTACAACTGGGTCTCGCTTATAAATCTTTTAAGAAAATATGGGAAGCCTTGCAGAATGCTGATGAGGGAACAAACCAAAAGAAGCAATCAAAGTTGATATGGTTATAACTTAGTATGAGCTGTTCAAGATAAGTGAAGGAGAATCCATTCAAGATATGTATACTCAATTCATATATATTGTGAATGAACTCAAGTGTCTTGGAGAAAATATTCAGATGTACAAGTTGGTTAGGAATGTCTTGAGCATCTTACCCTCTTCCTGGGAAAGCAAAGTAACACTATTTTAGAGGCTAAAATTTGCATAAATGACTATGGATGAAATCTTTGGGAATCTAAAAACTTATAAACTTAAACGACAATAAGATTCTGAGTGAAAGGATCCCAAAAAGGAAAGAAGTATGGTTCTGATGACTAGTAAAGATGATTCAAGTGAAGAGGAGCAAAACATGGCTTTTCTCACTTGAAGGTTTCAAAAAATGGTGAGAAGTGAAGGTTTTCAAAATAGAGAAAACTCAAACAAGGGATTCAGAGGAATTGAATGTTGTTACAATTATGGAAAACCAAGTCACTTCATCAAGGATTGTCCTCTTCTAAATGGGGACAACAAGGAATATATCAAAAGTAATCCAGAGAAAACTAAAATAAAGGACCAGGTCCCTAATATGTTCAGAAGAAAAAAAGCTATTGATAAAATGGTACAAGAAGCCTTGGCCGCCTGGGAGACATCTCAAGTGGATCTAAATCTGAGGATAATAAGCAGAATACTTCCATGGTGTCTCTTGAAGATGAACCCACAAGGTTTGATTCCTTGTTTGCTCTTATTGTCAACTTTGACGAAGAAGAGGAGGATGAAGTAAGTTTTCTTGATGTTTAACAAAACTTGAAAAACTATTCCAATAGGGAGCTGAAATCCTTGACCAAGATGATAATAAAGTCTTATCATGGTGTGGTAAATGAAAAAGAGTCTTTGCTTGATGCTTTAAATAATTCTGAGATTAAAGAAACCTCTTTGTCCTCAAGGATTCATGATCTAGAAGAAGCCTTAAGAAAGCAAAGTATGAAAATTATAAGTTGAATACTAAGCTGTCAAGTCTCTCAAAAAATTATCTGTAAGGAAAGGAGAAAGCTAGCAATGTTCAGATTGATCTCGAGACTGAATTTAATAAGATCATTCTTGATCTTGAAGCCTCACTAGATCATAACAAGCATCTTAAAAAGGTCTAATTGAAACAAAAGAAGAGCTTAACAAGTCTTTCCAGTAGACTGCTTCTTCAGGAAATTTTGCTGGGATAAATAATCTGAAGTCCAACTCTGGTAAGGGTCTTGGTTTTTAAAGGAACAAGACTCCTTATAATCCTTATAGCAAGTATGTATCTGTCCTTGACACTTAGTTATGCACCTACTATGGTCAAAATAGACACTAAAAGCATCTTTGTCAGTCCTTTATCAATAGTGGAAAGAGAAATCAAAAGTATTTTAAATCTATCAGGAACTCAAGGGGACTGGGTTCCTCAAAGAAAAAGCTCACAGTACCATCCTGGACTAGAAGAAATCTCATTCATCCTTTTTTCCATGCCAAGGGACCCAAGTTTATCTGGGTTCCTAAAATCAAGAAATGACCTTAAGCGAAGGTCAGAGTGAGAGAAAATAGCCAAATGGGAAAAATAAGGTACATGGATAGTGGATGTTCTAAGCATAAGGTTAGCACAATTAAAATTCTTATCTCACTCACAATAGTTATAAAGATAATGTGTATTCTAAAAAAATCACTTAGCTATGTTTCTAAAATAACCTGGTGTGTTGATCAATAGAAGAAAGGCTGTGAGACAGAAGACTGAGTATCATTGGCTTCTTTTTACTCAAATTCACTGGTATCTAGGACCTGGTGTGTGTGTATGTATGAACTATCTAACAGAAAGTTCATAGATAATGAGGCAATTTAATGTTTGTGTAAAAAAGAAAGTTGGTTTGTCTTTTTCTATGTCTAACAAACAATCTAGTATCTCTAAGTCACGTGGATCAATTTGCATAGATCCATGTGTACTCATGAGAAATTCAAGTTGTGGAAGAAGAAGTCATATGTTTGGGACTGCTAAAGACTACTCAAGGTCTTTAGTAGCCCATTTTTTGATATAAGAAGATGTTGCTAGAACAATGCTAGAACTTTATTAAATAAGGAGGAACCAAGAGGCAGCGTTAAATTTCTATCAACAACTGAGGTTGAGTGTAAGGCTAATATCCTTCAAGGGTAACTCATCAGATTAATTAAAACTCGATTTGAAGGAGATGTGCATGAATTTTTGTCACTACCCTTGTCTTATGGCTGAAATAGGATGACATGTATATGGAGAAAGATGAAGGGAAATCTAATTTGATCTTATATTCTTATAGGTATGCATTCATAGAGAAGTCACACTTGAATAAGGAAGGAACATGTATTACTTGGATCATTCAAATGCAGAGACCTGATCTTCTACATAGGTTAGTGTTCTTGTCTCTACATAATGGCTATTAACTATGCACTTGTGTCAGAATATTTTTTAAACCTTGTCATTTTTGGCCTTTCTATCCTTATCCTTCATCTCACTTCTATGAAAGAGGACACGTAGCAAACCTTGTTCCTGATAGATAAATTTTCATCGTCCATCCATCTATTTTTCCCATACCTATACTCTCTACTAAATCCTTCTTTGTACCTCTCTTCAAAACAAACCTGATGTCTTAAACCTTTCCCTTACCTTGAGACATCTTGGATAAAATCCTATTTTCTTGCCATGGAAGGAACTTTACACCTATAGTCTTACCAAAGTCTACTACAAAATCCCTTCAAAATGCCTCTCTAGTTAAAACTGGTTCCTTATTGTCTGGCACCTTCAAATGTTTGGCAGGATCTGAAATATCCTCTTCTCTATCATTGTTTGCTCATGATTCCAACCTCTATCTTATCCTAGAATCTCTTAGAAAACATGTAGTATATGAAATATTTCTTGACTCATCAAGAGGTGGTATCAAAATAGTAAAAAAGGAAAATGACTCTAAAACATCAAGTCATCTTAAAGTAGATCAGGCCGATCCTATTAAAAGTTTGCTCATCATAGATATCTCTGAGGCCTCCATAAAACTTAGTAAGGATAATACTGCCTTCTCTGAAGTGAGTGATTCTAGGGAACTCATTAAGCTATCAGGTCTCTCTGTCATCCAAAAAAAGACAACTTTTGTCCAAAAAAATAAAGAGAAGGTTCATGCACTAGCTCATAAGCGTTACTTGGTCCCAAATAGTGATGCCCTGTTGATGATAGAGTTATTTGAGGCTATTTTTGACAAAAGAAAGGATGGAACTTCTGTGTTGCCTATTCATTCTATGCAAGTGCATACTAGGCTTGAAAGAAAGATAAATAAGGGATTTCAAGCTGATAGTGGAAGATTGGAACATGTCCCAATAGAAAAAATGATCAATCCCCTATAAGATAAAGTTATCTCCAACTTGTAAGATGAATAAGAAAAGACTATATCAAAAGAGAAAAAAAGGAGAGGTGTAACTACCCAGAGTTAGAGGCTGAAATTGAGAAAAAAGATTATGACATTCGTAATCAGATAGTGTATTTTGGAAGAGTATTTGATCGTATTATTACAACCAGGTTTAGAATGAGTTCCCTCATTGCTCTTGTTGGTGCACAAGTATGGCTGCATCTATTCAACACCACAGGTATTGCATATGTCAGTGAGGTTAGAGATTTCTATAATGATTTAATTTTCATAGAAAAGGAGTTGCCACTTGATGCCACTATAAATGGAATCAGGTTTACTCTAACAACCTCACTGCTTGGAGAGATTCTTAGTGTGCCTACTTTTAGGTTAGATAATGTAAAGAACAAGTATGCCTCAAAGACTTTTCTCGACAATATTGCTAAATCAAAGCGATTGTTGGGGAGTTTTAGATTACTCAAGAAGGAAATAAAATTTGAATTTCAACTTCTTTTTGAACTAGTTAGCAAGGTGCTACTTCCAAGAGCTGAAGGCCGATCATGTGGAGCTATACTATATATCTATATAATGAAAGCTCTTAACTCATGCACTCCAATTAGTCTGACTAAAATCATGATTGAGCATATTATCAAGATATCTAAGTTGAAGGAAGTCAATCATGGTCTAGGCTATGGATTTCTCCTCACAAAAGTTTTTGATCACTTTGGGATAAAACCAAGATCTGGCTCCCGTACTGTTGGAGGAAAAATAAAAAAGTTTACACTCGCTACCCTTGCAGAGTGTGAGTATGCTATAAAGAAATACGGAGTTGGTCCTAAGTGTGTGGTGTCAAATCTTATTGCTGCTTAGGAGGTGAGTAATCTAAAGATAAAAGAGTTGTCAACCATGGTTGCAGAAAAAAAAGCTGAAATAGAAGCCCTAAAAGCTCAATTGACTGAAGTCACAGGAGGAACTAGTCTTACACCAGGTGTCTCAAATTAAGCTAAGATTGAGATTACCCATTTAAAGAAGGAGAATGCACAACTCAAGGATAAGGGCACTCAGTTAAAGATAAAAAAATGAAGCACTAATTGATGATAATCAAGCGACTATGAAATGTTTTGATTACCTTTTTTATGATTATCTTTCTACCTCCCATCCAAGTTGATCCCTTCTGTCCTTCTTTCCACTCTACATTCCTACAATTTTCTTGTCTTCACACTATTGCATAATTAATTTCCATTTTGTAGGACTTGAATGCTAACTTGTCTAATGATTAATATGAGCATGTTCCTATTCTTATCCTTGTTATGATCTCTTTTTATGCATGCTGCCTGTATGGCTTTGAATTCTATTTTTGATCTCTTTTTAATAATGCCACAAGGGGAAAGTCATGTGTACTAATGAAAGGGGGAACTTTGAACATGGTGAAAGAGAGAAGTTAAAATAGTTGCATATTGAATAATGAGATGTTTGAGTGTATTCTTGTAATCATTAAAAAGGGGGAAAATGTTGGGTTCTGACCTTTCTTATTGTGTTCATGTTTTGATGATTGAAAAACCCAGTTGAAGGACCAATTACATCAACTGGTGTCTCAATATGTAGTTATTTACTTTTGTTTTATGTGCCAGCTATCTAGTACCTTCTGGTAGTGTCAGCAGATTTGTGGGATGCGGTATTAGTAGTCCTCTCTAGTGTTCACCAATGAAAAGGCTTGTCTCCCAATGCTCATCATATATATTCATCATCTTGAAGAGAGAAGCTCTAGTTTTTTTCAATCCATAAAAAGTATTCTGTTAAGCAAAAGCTGCTTTGCAAAGATTCAACAATTTAGAAACCTCTTGCTCATAGTGAAATATGTCTTTGTTTCTAGGTTGATTGAGTCATTTGTTTTGATCTTACAATTGTAAACTTACCTCTTGATTAGAGATCTGTGTGAGTGTTTTTACATTCAGTGTATGTTGAGTTGCTGCTTTATCTGGAGGTAGCTAATGGAGTCTTTCAAGTAGAGTTACTGTGAAAGAGTGGTGGCAATAGAGTTATTGCTAGGTATAGGTGTTAAGAGTTTAATTCCTAGATTGCATAGAGTTGTAATTGAATCTGTTTTCTTGGTGATTAGTGGAGTGGTTGGTAAAATCCTACTGGGGTAGGTCGTGGTTTACTCCCTTAAGCAAAGAGGTTTTCAAGTAAACATCCTTTGTCATTTATTTTACTGCTATTTTCTATGTGTTCTTATTGTTCTTCAATTTCATCATACAAGGACCTGGTAACACATTAGGTCTTAGTTATAGTGGTGGACCCTTATGAACCATCACCTTACTTCCTAGCACTTAGCGAACTTGACTTTATGCTTTTAAGTTATGACACCACATCCTCTTATCATGATCAATTCTCCTAACTATCTTTCAACAAGATTATCTCATATTCCATACACACACAACATCAGATTCACCCTTTTTAAGTTAGTTAAGACTAGTTTTAGAGATTACATGTTCACCAAATCTTCTATTATTATTATTATCCACATTCACATATTAAATTGTAAATCATCAAGTAAGTCTTACAAATACAAATACCCATCAAGGGATTAAAATAACTCGTGTTGTGACTTTTAGCTTTTGCTGTGTTTTCACTATTTTTCCCTTCCCCATAGTTGCTATATTCTATTTATAAGTTGTGGAGTTGGTTGGCAAGGTCCCCGAACCGATCAGTAGTGATTTGAGTAAATTTGAGATTTTGAGAAGCCTTGAAAATATTTAGTTTGACTTTGGTCAGCATTCTGTGATTCGAGTGTGGGATAGTGATTCTGTCAGTTCTATTAGATCCATACAAATTTTGGGTTAGTAGCATGGTTGGTTCAGGTTCTGAACCTTTATATTTAGTTTCGACCTGTTAGATGAGAAACTAGTTAAAATAGCTTAAAAGGGGTCCCAGGGGTTAACTTGTTGATAACGATCTATTTTGATAAACCCAATGGTTCCAGTGAGTTTGAAACATCGAAATTAGCTTAGTAGAATTATTGGATTATTTTTGTAGGGTTCTAAACGAATCTCGAGGGTCTATTCAGAAGAATTCTAGACTTGGGCTTCAGCTGGTGCACAACTGCTTGTGCCCCAGGTGGTCCTCCTATGCGCAAGCAACCTTGGCTCGCACACGTGATGAAGCACCATCCTGGTCACCATGCTCGTGGCCTAATTTTCGTGCATGCCTAGTGTGTTAGTTGTGCTAGCTCAGATTTCCTTCTATGTGCATGCAGTGGGTTGGGTGCTATGCATAGAAGGTACTGTTCATCAAAATAGTATTTAAACTCCATTTTCATAATTTTCTCTATTTCCCACCATTATTAGACTTTGGGAGCTCGGTTCTTGGCGATTTCAAAGAGAAATTTCATCAATCTTATGTGGGTAAACTCTAAACTCCTATTTTTATCATTTCCTATTGATTTCATCTTCAGAACAACTTCAAATCTTTGATTTCAAACTATTAATTTTGGGATTCTTACCCAATAATGGGAAACATAGTTTTTTTTTTTTCCGATTTCAAGCTTGATTTAGATTGATTTTTCGATGGTTTTTCGTATTTAGTGTACTTGAAGCATGGAAAACATAATTCTCAAATAAAATTCCAATTTTACCTTTTTTCCTTTAGGGTTGATTTTTGAACTAATTTTGGATCCAAAATGAAAGTAGTTAATATGGGTATTATTAGACTTCTTTTGACATATAGATTATGTTTTTGATATATTAGGTTCATTTTAAAGCCACTCGTAAAGGAAAGGCTTTGTGTTGAAGGGTATAGGCTCGTGTTTCAGCTCTTCAAGATGGGTTATGGCTTAACTTTCTTCAGACTAGGCTGGATAGTTAATCATTTATGTAAAGTATGCTATAGGTTGGGGATTACATCATGAGATTCATATTTTGAGATAGTTATTTTATTGGGTTGCCCGTGTGTTGGCTTATTTGACTTGAGATATTATTGTTGTTGTGATGCTTGAGTGGGGTCCTATATGAGCATTATATTTGATTTGAGAGGTGATTATTGTGGTGATATCTGAGTGGGGGTTGATATTGGCCTTGTTTGAGCATTACTTGCCATCTATCATCATTGTGATGCCCAAGTAGGGGTTTGAATTGATATTATTGATGTCTTACATGACTATTCATTACTGTGGTGCCATGTGATGGCTTGTATCTTGATTTATTGAGATTTAAGGAGATTCGAGCTTATTTGATACCATCATTGATTTGATTTATTATTTGATATTATTTTTGTTATGAGCATGCATCCTCATTTCATTCATCTATATACATGGAATTTGTGCCACAAACACCAATTTTGAAAGAAAATGAAATACTTTATAAAACCCTGGACCAAAGATTTTGCTAGCAAGGTTGATTGAGATTGGGAAAGTATATGTGTTGCGAATCCCTCATGGCACCTTTTCCAGAAGCTTATGCTCGAAAGATGTATACGAGGCCATGTGATGGTTTACTTTATCATCATCCCACTATATTTGCATTACATCATTTGCACTTCTATTTATGTGTTTGATACCGTGTAATTAGCCTTTTCATATATATATATATATATATATATATATATATATATTCACGTGTAGTTATTCTTATATAGACATTATACTTATAGAATTGTTAGGAGACACGGTTTGAGCCATCATTGGGAATTTTTCTTTATACTGGTGAAAGTGTGCTCATAGTATTCTTTACTTGTTTAGTTTACCACTTTGCTCAGTCGGCCTATGACACCTACTGAGTACAAGTGGATCATACTTACTCCTACTTTTGTGCCTTTTTGATGCAGATCCCATTACAAGTGTGACCCGCGGTAGCTGATTTGTGCTGTGAGAGCTGATCTGGAGTACAGGTGAGCTTCTTGTCTGGAGTCTTATTCTAGCCTCTACCTATCCTTATGTCTTTACTTATATTCGGAGATAGTGATGTATTATCAGATTTCAATATTATCATAGATGCTCTTTATACTTATGATACTAGGTTTTGGGATTTTGTTGTATTTTTATTCATATATTTTGGATTTTATGAGTATTATGGCCTAACTTCATTCTAGAAGTCTCGTATCACTTCATTTCTTCTCTTTTTCATATTTCATATCTATTGTGAATTTTTGGCTTACCTATTAAAGCTGGGTTGGGGTAGGTGCCATTATGACCTTAATTTTTAGGTCATTATAATTGGTATTAGAATTCTAGGTTTACCGGTCTCATGAGTAGAAAAGTAGGATGTTTAATAGAGTCACAAAGATAATACATTGACATCCGTATCTATCTTCAAACTATGTGACATTTTTAAGAAAACTTCTCTGATTTGATTTTATATTATGCATATTTTTCATGTCCAACATTCTAAACTTGTATTCTATTCTCTCTACATAGATGGTGAGGACTAGATCTAGAGATGTTGAGGATGCTGAGCCAACACCCACTGTTATAGCCTAATCTGGGGGCGATGTAGGGGTCGCATCCAAGACAGGGGTAAAGGTCGGGCATGAGGAGCATCTCCAGCTAGAGGACTAGCAAGAG
Organism: Capsicum rhomboideum; assembly: GCA_031232105.1. Lineage (NCBI taxonomy): Eukaryota > Viridiplantae > Streptophyta > Magnoliopsida > Solanales > Solanaceae > Capsicum > Capsicum rhomboideum. The sequence goes on along the minus strand of CP124719.1, from coordinate 87,214,022 downwards.
TGGCCTTTCTCAAGCCTGAGATTAAGCATGATAAGGAGGTTTATCACCCAGAGGATGTGGGACCAGTTTAGGACCCTCAGGGTTTTATAGTTATCAAGTATTATAGGATCTATTGGTTTGTCTTTTGGTTCGTTTGAATGGAATTCCCCAGACTAGTATTCTACTGAGCACACTGGATGTTTCTTAAACTACAAAAGGTATACCGCCACCCGAGTAGGCTACCACTCATGGTTTTCAAACTCTTGGGCATAACTGATTGCTGTGGTAGCCCCATGTGTTGGTGCTTTGCTTACTAGATTGGTTGTTTTGCCTATTGCTCTAGGTCATGTTATGTCTGCCGATGAGTAGAAGTAATTTGGAAGATTCATCAGATTATCCCCTCCCAAGTTCAGTGGTGCCATTGGCGAGGATGCTTATGAATTTTTGATTGACTGTCAAAAGAGGTTGCATAACCTCGGTTCGCTTGAGTCCCATTATGTTACTTATACTACCTACCAGTTGACTGATGTGGCTAGGTAGTGGTGGAGGTCTCTTGTCAGATGTAGACCCGTGGGTTCCCCTCAATCTACATAGACCTAGTGTTTTGAGACTTTTCTATACTGGTTTGTGCCCTTTAGCTTGAAGGACCAATGGAAAGATGAGTTTCATCATTTGGAGTAGGGATCTATAACTATTGCTGAGTATGAGGCTCATTTTCATGCCTTGTCTAGAAATGCCATTGCTAGTATCTTCATTGAGTCTGAGAGTATCAAAACGTTTGTGTAATGAACCTGCAGGTCATTTTCTCATTTTCCATGTATTTTTGGTGTTTGGAGACTTCCCATAGTGACTACAGGTTATTTATGACTTATCAGAATTGTGAGTTCGGTTATTGAATAGTTTATTTGCATTTTATGCTCATTTCTCTGTTTTGGAGCTTTCGCTATTTAGGATTTGGTATCGGACCAAAACTCCTATTAGACGATCTCAAATGAGAATTCTGTCAGTGCCATCAGCTCTGGAATATTGATTTTAGGCTAGGAGGAGCCTTCGTCTGGGTCCCGAGGCTTTCAGACTCGTTTTGGGCTATTGGGTAGATTTGGTGAAAAATGGAACTATAGGTGTAGGCCTCACATTCAATCGAAATGACCTGGATGGAAATTCAATGGTTCCATTGAGTCTGAAATGTCGAATTTGGTATGGTTGCATAGTTCATTTGTGTGCACGGGATTCCAAACAAATCTCGAGCATCCAGTTGGAGTCCATTTTGGACTTACCTAAAATCTGATATCTGATTTTCTGGTGTGACTGCTTTAGTGGTCAAGGCCCGCTAAAGCGCTCATTGCTTAAGCGACCTTGGTGGGATGATCGAGGGTCATTTTAGTAGCTAGGATACTGCTTAAGCGTACCCTCGCCCTTTTGCACCTACCACTTTAGCAACACTCTATCGCTTTAGCGGAACTCTACCGCTTTAGCGGCACCTGGGGCTGTTATATCCCCTTCTTCAGCTGAGTTTCATTCATTTTCTCATCCCTTTTCCCCCATTGTTGAGAGCATGAAGAGTGAGAAAGAGTAGGGATTCACCCATTGAAGCTAAGGTAAGTTAGCTCATCACTCCTTGGTCATTATTCATCATTTTTCCCGTTGAATTTAGTCCTATTTCATTATAAATTCTTAGAAATTAGGTCTTTCAAATTGTAATCTTTGGGGACTGATTTGGGCCCTGATTTGTGTCCCGTTTATGCTCAACTTTTGAGCACACATTCCTTGTCCTTCGAGGGACCTCGTGGCGGATTCAATTTTGGGATTCCATTAGCGATCCCCACGAGCTTATTATTGACCAGATTTTGGGCCTAGAGTTTTATATTGCAATATGGGTGTTGTTTTATTCATGTTGATGTATAGGTTACTATTTTGATAGCGTGATATCAATTTGGGATCGTGGAGCAAGAACAAACGAATTATGGATGATTCAAGTATTACGGTTCGGCATCAAGGTAGGCTTTGGTCTACTTTTCTCTATTAGATTGTGTATAGTATAGATTGCATGCTAGGAAGGGTTTATAGGATATGAGTATGGCTAGTGTAGCATGACTTAGCCTATTTTATGGAATTTGGGGTAGAAATGTGACTCGAATCCTCGTACAAATACTTGTTATGGCCATAGAGCCCTAATACCCTAGAATATAAGCATGTTAACCATAGTTATGGCCATAGAGTCCTAATATAGACGCTACGACACTTATGGTTGTATTGTTTGGATACTAGAGATGGCTTGGGTTGCATACTATCTGGTGCATTCATGCTCATTTAGTGGTATGATTTTGACCAAAACCTTGATTTTACTACTATTTTCAAAAAGGGGATTTATTCCCACTTTTCACTTTAAAAAGGATTATTTTATAATGGGAATCGTACCACCTTATTTACTGGATTATGAGCTTTTTAAACTAAAAATGATGTTTTAGAACTTCGACCGAGGATGATTCCAGTCCATTATTTATCAACTCACTTTAACACTACTATTTACTTTGGTCGAGCGATATTCCGACCCTTTGTACATGATTATGATGATTTAGTCCTGAACATGATCTTGGGCAATGGATTTATGGATTTATATCCTTTTAGTCGCAGTTTGAGTCTGTGCATTGATTTTATATATCTCTCTCTCTGGTACTGGATGGAGTAGATGGATTATGATGATTATTGAAAGTCCTGGATTGGGACCAGGCAGTGTATATGGATTTCCAGAATCCCCTAGGGGGCCCCTTCATCTGAGAGCCGTCATGTCAGAGAAGGATGGTCTCCATAAGTCCTGCCTTTGCCAGTTAGGTGAGCTGGAGGAGGTATATATACTTGGTATGGTATGGTTTGAGGTGATGGAACCAATTCGAGTTCGATGTCTATGATATGGTTATTTAATCTCGGTTTATGTTGCATTCATTCATTCATGTGCATTGCCTATCACAAGTATAGTTGTTTGGCGCCTGTATCTATCGATCTTATAGGGGGCTGTATAGGCACAGGTTATGATTGCTATTTGTTGAGTGATTTCGTGAACCTTCCGAGCTTATGGGGATATGGTTAGGTACTTGTTTGCCCGGACTATCGGGTTACTTTATTATTGGTCATTATGGTTAGTTTGTGGCAGGTTGGTTGAGGACTAGTACCCGAGTTTGGAGGTACATTTCTGATTCCTTTACCTCTTCGATGAGTTACTTTATGGCTAGATCATCTCATGATTAGTCGCCCTTTGGTTAGAGGATTAATTATGCTAGTGTTAGCTTCCCGACTTAGCCAGGATCCTCGAGATGTTAGGTTGACTCCCTCAGGTTACTACCTTTGAGTTAGACCTATACGTATCTATACATATACATATGGTATTACTGTATATCCTTCACTTTCTTGTTCATTCATATTGTATATGAAATTTTTGGCCTTGTATACTACTATATATATATATATCCTTCTTTTACACTTTTTTGTATATTAACTAGGTATATACGGTATAGTACTTTAGTACCTAAGTAGGGTTAGGATAGGGTAGCCTATCCTTATTTCCTTATTAGCATTATTAAGCTTATTCTTGGATAGTTGCCTATAGTTACATTCATGCCTTCATGTTATTTATGCTTACATTATTTCTGGAGCTCAATCGGCCGTTGCCTACTGAGTATCACGTGTTTGGTACTCATACTATGCTTTTGCAGACTGCAGGTTATAGTACGAGTTAACGCTGTTGATGTGTGTATATCATTCAGAACAGCTATGGATCAGAGACTTGGGGTGAGCTTTTGATGTTTTAGAGTATCCCTACTCTCCCTCTTATTGTAGACTGTTCTCTATGTTGCATCAGAGACGACTTGTATATAAATACTCTTTTCCTGTATTTCATTTGTACTCCTATTGTATTAAAAGCTCTTGTACTAGCTCCACCAAGTTTTGGGGTTATATTAACCTTGCTATTATATTTATTCTACTATTTCTTTATTTCTATTAGTTGTCCATTACTAGCTGTTCCGGACTACGGGTTGGCTTACCTACTAGTGGGTTATAGTAGGTGCCAAGAAATTGGATCATGATAAATTGGTATCAGAGCCTAGGTTTACCGGTGTTGTTGGTATAAGAGCTAAGTGTTTAGTAGAGTCCTGTCGATCGGTGCAAAAACGTTTGTATCCTATCTTCGGGAGGCTATGGGGCATTCTTAGGAAATTCTATTCTTGACTTCTTGTCATGTGTCCGTACTTCTATGAGCCCCTAAGTGCTTCTTTTGACTCCATTCTCTCCCAGATGGATCGTACGAGGTTGTCGATAAATAAAGACGTGACTTACGCACGTACTACCAGAGTTTTAGATCAGTGTCAGCCAGAGGGTCTGGGGTCAGCCCAGGTTTCGACAGAGTTTGTGACTGCCTCAACTTTTTAGGATTTGGTGTTAAGGGTTCTGAGTCTATTTCTGGATACCCCCAGCTAGGGGTAAAGTCAGGTGCATCGAGTAGTTCTCAGATTAAAGTTGGATTTGTTGGTGTTCAGCAGGGTTCTCTATCTGTGTTAGAGTATGAGATTGGGTTTCTCGAATGGGCCAGATATACTCTTATGTTATTTCCTACTGAGCATGAGATGGTGTAGAGATTTATCAGAGGGTTGACTTTACCACTCCGTTTGGCATCGAAGCATTTGGTAGTAACTGGGTCTTATTTCTCTGAGGTTGTTGATCATGTGATGGACACAGAGAAGGCTTGCTTTGAGGCATATGGAGGTGGCAGTAAGAGGCAATGCCAGCAATTCAGTATTAGCGGTATTCCATCTGGAGGTCGAAATCTTCCCAACAAAGGCCAGCCTCATCTACTGCCTATTAGACCTATACAAGTAGGACCCCAGCTTATGGAGAGTCCTCAGGTAGATCGTGATGGTATCAGTGGACAGAGTTCTGGTCAGACATCATAGAGTATTCGGTCTAGGTCTTTAGGCCGTGGTGGCCTTTTTGGGTCAGCAGGTTCACTGCCGTAAAGTATTCCAGGAGCATGTTTTAACTGTGGTGAGGTTAGTCATTGGTCTAAAGATTTCCCCAGGCGTGAGTTGGTCAGCCAATTAGGGACATCTCGTGTTTCTCACTAGGTTAGAGCTTCAGGAGTTTTTTATGACTGTAGAGAGACCGGTCACTAGTCTAGAGAGTGTTCCCGACATGGAATTATTAGTCATTCAGATCATCCGAATCAGTCTCACAGTGTTGTGGCACCTTCAGTTAGAGTTAGTGCACCTAGTACCTCAGTTGGTCATTCAGATGTTCAATTCGAGTTCGGACATATTCAGATTCATACTCCCTCGGGCACACCACAAATATAAATTTGGATTTCCACCATGATAGGAGTGCCTTTGATTCTCTACCTTTAGTTACTATTTGAGTTGTGTGGGGATTTTCATACCCATCGGTAGTTATATGCCTTGACACTTCTATATTGACTGTTGTATGGCTTAGTGTTTTCATAGTGATTAATGTATGCCTTTGTGTAGGTTTATGCATATATGACTACCTCTGTAGATGATTCTTTAGTAGTGGATGGAGTGGATCAGTTTGGTATTGTCCTAATGGTGTAGCAATTGGGTTAAAGTCCCATTTTTCCTTGGCATAGTGGCCTTGTTATGGATAAAGAGTGGATCAGTATTGTGCTTTCCTTGGGGTATAACAATTGGATTAAAGTCCCATTCCCCAGGCATTCTAGCCTTGTTGTGGCATTAGAGTGGTACTTATTGTTGATTTTTGTTTTTGTACCACCTGCAACTTATGCTATTGATATTATAGTCATTGGTTTGACCTTTACTAATTCTTATTTGATAGACGGTGAGACTAGCGTTATCTAGTTAGCGTTTCCCCTTCCTTGCACTTCTTATTTCTTTGGCTTAGATGGCTACCTCGGGTGGTTTGCCTTCTTTTTCTGTTAGCAAGGTTGGCTTTTAATCAGATTGTGAGAATGAAGGTAAGCTTGACCTTCCAGGGCTTTGTAATGATTTTAACATTGGTAGCTTTCTTTTATAACTTGTTTCTTTGGTGGTGCATTTGGGATTTACCCTTCGAATTTGGATAGTTCATCACCTGGTAGTGGTCTTGATCTTGATGTTGATTTTGAGTTGGGGTTGGCGATTCAGTTCTATCACCCGTTTTTGAGATTAAGAGGTTTTTTTATTTGTTGGGTTCGTCTCCTAATGATTATTTTGATCTAGGTATAGATGTGGAGTTGGATGCTCCTTTCTTTCGGTGATATGATTCACGACTCAGCGACGTTAAAATTGGTACAAATCTGGAGATTTCAAAAAATTTCTCATCTCGATACTTGCTCGGCCTTATATGACTTTGTGAGATGCTTCTGCTTGGTGATATGTGCTTGTGTATCAGTTGTCAGTAACCAAAGTGGGTGTCTTTGGGAGTGAGTATTTGTTTTCATAGATTGGGCATTGGATTGGCCAGATGTCGGTTGAGTTATACATTCTGAGTTGCTCAAGTTCTGGCTACCATTGGTGCTTTTACAGCCTTGGTGAGTTCTTGGTTATGCCTTGATATGATCTAACCTGAGCGGAATGGGTCTTGATTGCTCGTATCTTTATCAAATTATGTTTCCCCAGTTGGGATTACATTCTTCGGCGATATTTCAGTCTCAGCTCTAGCGGAGATTGTTGAGCTTGTGCTTGATTTTATGCTAGCGAGGTTGATTGGGGCAATTGGCCTTTGTAAGGACTTATTGGCTCCAATTTTTGATTTTGATGCCTTCGGATGACTGCTTGGAAGTTATGATAGATTTTGGTATGTGTATGCCTACTCGTCAACAGGATCGGTTGGGATAGTTGAGATCGAGTAGTTCAGTTTCAGTGTTGGGATTTTATCTTGGGTTTGCATAACTTGGTTGCAGCCCTATTTCCAGATTTGCCTTAGTTGAGCATTCATTTATAGGCTGTCTAAGCTTAGTATCTTTCTTGTTCTTTTCTTCTTGATTTTACAGCACGTCATAAGCACAAAACTCATAGATTCAAGGTAAGAATACTGTCCATTAAATTGTTTTGAGGAACGTTTGTTAATTAAAAAGAAAAGAAATCTATCTCAGTATCCTTATGTTAGTTTGGCCTTGAATTCAATTTCAAATAATGCCTAATGGATATTATCCTTAATATTTATTTTGCTGTTTTATAATGTTCTGAAATATCATATTTAGTACATGCAATATTTGAGAAGTCACATCTTTAGAGTGATGTGGATGTTATTTAACTTTTGGAGTGGCCAAATTTTCATGCTTTATGTACTCTGCGGTGATATTCTTCTTAAAAATTTATAACTGGCATCAAGAAGGAAATGGGCACTACTTTGTGCCAATGTGTTTTTCATGTAATATAGTAGTAATTTACTCGTACTACCCTTATGAAAAAAAAAAAGTTGACATATACTACTCATTTAGCACTTGTATAACTTGTTGTTTAAGATACGTTACATCACCAAAAGTGGTTAAACTTTATGTCTTATTTAAACTTATTTAATTATGTATATAATTATAAAGTGGTGATATTTCAAAGGCTCAAGGATGATTCTTATTGCATTTTTGTTTATTATGACATTAATTAAGGGTAAGGCGGTGAATTCAAGTCTCATCGCACCAAAAAGATAAGACATTGGATTTGAATATCGATGTACCGTGATAATAAGATATTGGGTTTTCAGACCCATAGATTTATGGCCTAAGATGCCTTTATATGGGCAAGACATTGGATTTAAGTCCTAATTCACCATAGTGATGGTATAATGATGACTAAGGCAAAATGATATGTTTTTGATGAAAATTAATGAAACCCACCACATGGATTTGCTTTATTCCTTGATGTGAATGTGGTAGTCATGCATATAAGTCTGAAAGAAGAAAAGTGGTTAAATGTATGTGGAAATGGAGGAATAAAATTATATCAACCATCATTATGATTATAAAAAAGAAAGAACACTATGGTTCTCCAAATAGTCCTTCAAAAGGTGAATGTAATTTTTATTATGAATTTGGTATAAAGGTATTGGGCAAGGGGTTGTCAACCTAATTTGATAAGTTTTATAAATCATCCATAAAAATAAATAATAAATATGGAGGCATGTGTGGTCTTTCAAAGTGATGTTGAGGTGAATCATATAAATATGATAAATGTTAAGATATGACAATGAGATTATAAAATTTTTTATGAATCACGCACAATGAATTTATCCATTTCTTGAATAGAGTGTGACTTATGATAAGAATCGTGAATGCCTGCCCATTCTTGGAAATGAACGTGTCAAGATGTGATAAATATTGGCTATAAAGACGTGCTTATGAATGGTTGAATAAATACCAAAACTCACCTCTGCAGGTGGTTTGAGAAAAAAAATATTTTTTGATATTAATGGTCATTGGTCAAGTACTTTTAGCAAGTCTTATAAAAAAAGATACTAAAGGCAAAATTAAAGTAAAATCAGGTCTTGCCTGTAATGATTTTGACCATGACAATAATAATATAATTTTGTCCTTAAAGGAGATGTTCACCATATAGATGGTGTTATGGAATATTTGGTAGTGTAAAAATTAATTTAGAGCTTTGAAAGAGCTAATGCGTTACTACTTGGAGGAATAAAATTGTTCATATATGATATTGGATTCTATTAAGTCTAAAAAGAAATTTATTACATTTCAAAGGCATTGGCCAAAATTAAAATATATTGAGACTATAAAATATAGGAAGATTTAATGTCTTCATATAACTACAATCAAAGTGGGTTTAAATATTTATGTGAAAGGTTACCCATTTTTTCTGCCTGTTTGTTGATACAAATATGGACAAGGTGATAGGATCACAAACGATAGCACACTAAAAATTTATAGAAAATATATAAGTTGGCATGACCGGTTGGCCATCCTGTTTTGCCATCCCAGTTCAAATGTGACGTGAAAATAATTGAGAATTAACATGGTTATATATTAAAGAAATAAAAAATTCTTCAAGAATTCTCATGTGTAGTTTGTTATCATGATAAATTGTTTATTATACTACCTAAAGTTGAGATAGTATTCCTTGAATTTTTGAAACGTTTAAAAAGGTGAATATGGTCCGTTCACCAGCCATATGGACAGTTTACTGTTTAATGATTTAATAGATGCATCTATGGTATGGTTGTCACGCCTCAAATCCCAATGGGGCGGACTGGCACCAGAAGCCATTAAGGCCTGAGAGAACCAACCTATGATCGTATACATTCATATGTACGTCACTAAGTGAACAACATTCTGTCACATATAGATACAAGAAATCAATGACAGAAGTCATGGAAAGACATTCAAGTAGATATGAGACTTGGCCGTTAGGGCCACCACATCAAAAGGGTAATACATTCCTTCGTTTGACTTACAATGTCTACAAAGCCTCTAACAGATACATAACCATGCCTAAAGTTGGGAAAAGTCCCCACTTTATACAACTGTTACACAGTACCAAAACAAGTGTATACAAGTGACTCGGAAAGCCCCGAACCAATCTGGAGCTCACCAATAGTCTGCAGATGACCTGTATCCTACTGTGGAGGTCTACTAGCTCCTGTGCCTGCAGCAAGTAAGGTAGGTTCCCCAAGGGACGTCAGTACGAAAGAATGTACTGAGTATGTAAGGCTATAAGTAACTACATGAAATATAAGAACTCCAATGGAATCAAACACAAGTGAATGGACAATATTGATAAACCACCGTACTGTATATGTGGAACCATTTACATTGCCTTCATTACTTTCCTTTTACATTCATATCAATATCAACATCAATCATACAATGCCCGGGACCAACTGATCAGTGGTAAATAATATTGGGATCGGCTCGAGCTAGGCTTATGTCCCCAGAGCTGCCACCCATAAATCAATAAAGCAGGTTCAACTCGAGCTAGGTTTTAAGCTGCCCCCTGTATCCAATAAATCAGGTTTGGCTCGAGCTAGACTTTCATTCCCAGAGCTACCCCCTGTACTCAACGATATATGCATTACTTCATTTTTTTACTTTTTGTGAGATTATTACATTGGTGGTCATAACATTATTGGAGCTTTAGAACAATAGTCAACAAATAAGAGACACGTGAATAATAATTGATAACAACCTGAAATGAGATACTTAAAAACATTTCGGAGTGGAAACAAGTTCGGTAACAATGTGAACAATAGGTGCTGCCAAAGCATACGAAAAAGAGTAACCTTACATACCTTATCCTTCCAACGTGTGACCATAACAGTTCAGCTCTTCCTTAAAGGGTTACTCTACAATATGAATACATAATGGAGCTTACATTAAAAGTCAACTACATTACAAGTTCATAAGGTAATAATAATCTACTCGACTGCCATATAACTTCATTCCACCCTTCTGCAATACAATTTACTGCCTCACCATACCAACAACACCAAACCAGTCCACACATCGACCTAGATATCACAAACCCATAGGACTTCACACCAAGTTTATACTTTACATTTCCTCCTCAACATATAATCACATTTACTCCATCAAGCCACTTAAATACCCTTCACAACAACACATAAAAACAATCCATAATTGGTACAATCCAAAATGCCTCCAAACTACCCCCTTAGAGCTCTCCAAAGGGTACCATGAGTTGGTGAATGCATCTAAAAAGGGTAGGGGGGCCTTGGAGGGTCAAAGAGAAGCAAAAAAAAGCTAAATGAGGTTCTGGAAGGACCTGCGGAGCAACCTGCGCCTGCAGGTGATTAGCTACGGCCGCAGATGCCCTCTTGGCTCTATCCAGAGCCACCTAAGGAGTGACCTGTGCGGACAGGTGGCTCATCCGCGAGGGCGGATGCCCGAATTGGCTGCAATGGGTCACTTTTGGGTCCCTCTTTGTAATAAATGGCCTATGGCCATAAGTGATCTTATATTTTCATATTTTAGGTTAAATTTGATGCTAATGAATAATCATGGTTTCAAAATGCACATGAACATCACAAGACTATATTCTCTTTTCACTACACCACAAGTTCCATGCACAATTTCATAACAACACTTACACATGTCATACACAAGGAGGAAACAAGTTAGGGACATAACCACAACCTAACATTTTGAAATTTTATCCATCTAATTCACTTCCTTCAAGACCTTAAGTCCCCTTTCAAGTTTAAACCACATAGAAGGCAAATCCTTTAGTAAAGAAGAAAAAGTGGACTGCTCAACACTTTTTAAACATAAACAACATGATATACACTAGCCCTCATGCATATAATATATTAAACCATAAGAGTAAACACTTACCAAGGCTTGCAAGGGGAAGATCTTGTCCAAAGGGCTGGTTGCTTAGGGTTTGAGAGAGGAGACAGTATCTCTTGGAAAAATCTGGAATTTTGTAAGTGTATTATGGTGAATAAGAGCTGATTTTTCAGCCTTATATAGTCCCTCCAAACCACCTCTCTTTATGGTCATCCTTAGCCAAACTTTTGTCAAAGATGATGTGTTTACTTGGTCAAATTTTGAATGGATCATTTCCTTTTGGGCCATGTTTTATTTGCTTAATTTTTGGGCCTCAATTGAGCCCATTAGCACAATATTAATTCAGCCCAATAAAGTTAGTGGGTAATACACCAACTATATCAAGTTTAAATAATTCCATAAATGTTAAGGTAGTCAAGTAAGTTCGGAAATGTACGGGGTGTTACATCCTTCCCCCCTTAGGAACATTCGTCCTCGAATGTTAATAACATTATCCAATTTAAACAAGTTCAAGTCTAAGTTCGTTCTTCATATTATCACATATACATAATACTTATATATACTTACTTGTTATTTCTCCAATTCCACATCTTGAACTTTCTCTTCAGTTTGAAATAAATGCGGGTACTTAGACTTCATCATTTCCTCGGCTTCCCATGTGATTTCTTCTACTTGCTGATTTTTCCAAAGCACTTTTACAGAAGCTGCTTCTTTGTTTCTTAACCTCTTAACTTGTCGATCCAGAATAGCAATAGGTACTTCTTCATAGGTGAGATCTTCTGTAATTTGTACATCCTCAGTAGGAGCGGAGTAATACGAGATGGATCTCCTATGTACTTCCGAAGCATTGAAACATGAAACACTGGATGAACTGTGGAGAGTTCTTGGGGTAGTTCTAATTCATACGCAACTTGAACAAATCTTCGGATAATCTTATATGGCCCTATATAATGTGGACTCAGCTTTCCCTTCATCCCAAATCTCATTACCCCTTTCATTGGTGACACTTTCAAGAATACCCAATCATTTATGGCAAATTCTAGCCCCCTTCTTCTAACATCGGCATATGATTTGTGCCAACTCTGGCCATTCGTAGCCGTTGTTGTATCACCTTAACCTTCTCCATATCTTGATGAACAAGGTCCGACTCAAATAAGGCAGTTTCACCCGCTTCAAACCATCCAATTGGTGATCTATACTTTCTTCTATATAAAGCTTCATAAGGCGCCATTTTGATACTTGAATGATAGCTATTATTGTAGGCAAATTCACTAAGAGATAAATGATAATCCCAACTACCCTTAAAGTCCAATGTGCAAGCTCGTAGCATATCTTCAAGTGTTTGGATAGTACGTTCTACTTGTCCATCTGTCTGAGGATGAAAAGTTGTACTTAAATTCACTTGGGTACCCAAACTCTTCTGAAAAGACTTCCAAAAATTAGCAGTAAATTGAGCTCCCCTGTCTGATATAATAGAGATTGGAATTCCATGTAGTCAAACTATCTCTTTAACATACAACCACACATAATCTTCAGCTGTGTCGGTGGTCTTGACCGGTAGGAAGTGTGCTGACTTGGTAAGCCTGTCAACTATTACCCACACGGAATCAAATTTTTGAAGTGTATGAGGCAAACCTGTGATGAAATCCATGTTGATCATGTCCCACTTTCAGATTGGAAGATTTATACATTGCATATAACCTCCAGGCTTCTGATGCTCTACTTTTACTTGTTGACAATTTAGACATTGGGCTATGAATTCTGCAACGTTCTTCTTCATGTTACCTCACTAATACATTTCTTTCAAGTCATGATACATTTTGGTGGCTCCCGGATGAATAAAATACCGTGAATGATGTGGCTCTATCATAATCCATCTCCTTAGCTCATCTATATTAGGTACACACAATCTACTTTGGCACTGAAGCACTACCTCTTGCGTAAGATCAAATGCCTTCGTCAAACCTTATTGTACATTCTCCTTTAGCTGTAACAAGATAGGATCCATGTACTGTTTTTCCTTCACTTCAGCTACTAATGAAGATTCTGCCGCATTTTGTACCATAATTTCTTCATTTGGAGTTTCGAGAAGACGAACCCCCAAGCTGGATAGTTGATGTAGAACCTTGACTATACCTTGCATTTTCGTGAGCTGGCCATCAGTGCTTCCTATTGCTTTGAGGCTTAATGCATCGGCTACTACATTTGCTTTTCTCGGATGATATAAAATATCAATGTCATAATCTTTTAATAGTTCAAGCCACCTCCGCTGCCTCAATTAAGATCCTTCTGTTTAAAGATATATTGCAAACTCTTATGATCGGTATATATGTCAACATGAACCCCATACAAGTAGTGGTGTCATATCTTTAAAGAAAATATCACAGCTGCTAGCTCAAGATCATGTGTTGGATAATTTCTCTCATGTGGCCGCAACTGTCTTGAGGCATAAGCTATTACATTACCGTGCTGCATCAATACACATCCTAAGCCAACTCTTGAAGCATCACAATATACCGTATACCCTTCTGTGCCTTCTGGAAGTACCAATACAGGTGTAGAAGTCAATTTATCCTTCAGATCTTGGAAACTCTTCTCACATGCATCATTCCACTGAAACTTGGTTGCCTTGTGTGTTAGCTTTGTTAAAGGTGCCGAAATGGAAGAAAACCCTTCAACAAACCTTCTATAATAACCTGCCAACCCGAGAAAACTACGAATCTCTATAGGCATCGTAGGTCTTGGCCAATTCTTCATAGCTTCTATCTTTTGAGTATCTACCCTTATTCCTTCATCCGACACAATATGACCCAAGAATGCTACAGATTTTAACCAAAATTCACATTTAGAGAACTTTGCATATAATTTACGTTCACGAAGAATCTGTAACACCTGCTGTAAGTGATTAATATGGTCTTCTTTTGATCTTGAATAAACCAAGATATCATCTATAAACACTGTCACGAATACAGCTAAAAATGGCTTGAACACCCTATTCATCAAATCCATAAAAACTACTGGTGCGTTTGTTAGCCCAAATGACATAACTAAAAACTCATAATGACCATACCGTGTTTGGAAAGCTGTCTTGGGAATATCTTTTTCTCTGACCCTTACTTGATGATAACACGATCTCAAGTCAATCTTTGAGAAACATTTGGCACCCTGTAATTGATCAAACAAATCATCAATTCTGGGGAGGGGATATTTATTCTTGACTGTTACCTTATTCAGTTGCCGATAATCAATACACATTCTCAACGTGCCATCTTTCTTTCGTACAAATAACACTGGAACACCCCAAGGGGACATACTAGGCCTTATAAATCCCTTGTCCAGCAAGTCTTTTAATTGGTCCTTCAATTCCCATAAATCTACCGGGGCCATTCTATATGGAGGAATAGAGATAGGCTGAGTGACTGAAATCACATCAATACCAAACTCTATTTCCCTTTCTGGAGGCAAACCTGGAAGATCTTCAGGAAATACATTAAGGAATTCATTTACCACTGGAACCGATTGAAGAGTTGGTGGCTTCACATCGGTATCTACTCTTACTAGGTGGAATATGTACCCCTTGGATATCATTTTCCTTGCCTTAAGATAGGAAATAAATTTACCTCTCGGTGCCCCAACATTACCCCTCCATTCAAGGATGGTCTTTTGTGGGAAATGGAAATGTACCTTCTTAGCTCGGCAATCTACTGTGGCATAACAGGAAGCCAACCAGTCCATACCCATTATAACATCAAAATCTACCATTTCCAGCTCAATACGATCAGCCAATGTATTATGATCACAAATAGTGACCATACAATTACGATAGACTCTCTTAACTATAATAGACTCACCCATAGGTGTAGATACTTCAAATGGATTAACTAATAATTCTGGTGTTCTTTTGAATTTTTCAGCAATCAATGGAGTGACATATGATAGGGTAGAGACCGGATCAATCAATGCATATACATTATGTGAAAAGACGGATAAGGTACCTGTAGCCACATCAGGAGAAGCCTCTAAATTCTGTCGATCTTCTAAAGTGTAAGTACGGTTCTGTACTCCACTAGAATTAGCTGCTCCTCTAGCACCTCTACCATGCCCCATAGGCTGTACACCCGATGATGATGATGCAACGGCTGATCCCGTAGGTTGCGCCATACACCCGTACCCCTTTGTGGGTACTCTCTCATCATGTACCCCCACATACCGCACCAAAAGCAAACATTCGTTCTAAACCGGCATTCACCTAAATAAAACTTCCCACAGTGCTACCGCGGCTGATGAGAAAACCTCAATTGGTTCATACTTCCTTGTTCTCGGTATCCCGCTGTCTGTGAACCTCTAATCTCACTACTTTGCCCAACTTGACTGCCTTTAAACCCTCAAAATTGGGATGGATTACCTGCTGTAGAGTAAGAAAATGATGGTCTAGGCGGTCTATTAAAAATTCGAGGCCGAAATTCTCCTCGGGACGCTATGAACTGTCTAATAGGTTTAGCCCTCTTTGATGGTCCTTTTTCAAATTCTTGTGTCTTTCTTCTTTGCCTCTGATCCTCCATCTTCTGTGCAAAAGCTTGTATCCTGGCTATATCCATATCTATATTCAAAGAAGCAATAGTACAATCCCTAACCAAATATGGGTACAATCTATCCACATACCGATGAACTCTATTGGCCATAGTAGCTACCACATTAGGAGCATACATGGCCAAAGAGTTAAACCGAAGACTGTACTCTCTGACACTCATATTCCCCTGACGAGGATTTAAGAACTGGTCTGCACGAACCTCTCGAATCTCATATGGAAGGTAATGATCCAGGAATGCCACTTTGAATTCTTCCCAACTAGCTGGAAGTGCATCGATACCCCTAGATCGTTTCCAATCTTCGTACCATAATATAGCCTCTCCTTTTAATCTATATGCTACAAGCTCAACTGTTTCTGTACCAGATACATGCATAAAGTCTAAATCCCTGTGAATTTGGTCCATAAAGTCTTGTGGGTCTTCATTAAGATCTGACCCGGTGAATGTGGGAGGGTCTAATTTAAGAAAATTCAGTGTCCACCGACTAGCTGCCCTATCCGTACCGTCATTACTTATAGTTGGACCAGCTTGTCCTTGATTTTGTACAACAACTATACAAGTCAACATTTGCACCGCATTCCTTAAATGCTGCTCAGTAGCATTAACAGGTGGTTCTGGAGATACTCCTCTCCTTCTTGGATCTCCTGGAAATGGAAGAGTAGAAGAAGCCCACGATGCAAACTTGTCTTCAGCCTCACCTTGATTAGCTTGTTCAGGTGGTGATTTACTGGTACCTTCTCCAATAATCATGTCTACCTTCTTACCTCTACCCCTACCTCTTCTTGCAATCAGCATTTTGCTATACTGAGGAAACAAAACACAAAACGAATTCAGTGATTGAATATGACTCCATCTACAACTTTGGCTCTATTGCACAATCTAGGAAATAAAGAAAAGACACAACTCCTAAATGTCCCGTAGCCTCCTACGTATAGATGTGTTGCACAACACATCCATAAGCAAGACTCTACTCAGACACAACTTTGTAGACACCCTAGTACGACCCGATCTAATACCACTTTTGTCACACCTCAAATCCCAATGGGGCGGATTGGCACCCAAAGCCGTTAAGGCCCGAAAGAACCAACCTATGATCGTATACATTCATATGCATGTCACTAAGTGAACAACATTCTGTCACATATAGATACAAGATATCAATGACAAAATTCATTGAAAGACATTCAAGTAGATATGAGACTTGGCCATTAGGGCCACCACGTCAAAAGGGTAATACATTCCTTCGTTTGACTTACAACGTCTATAAAGCCTCTAACAGGTACATAACCATGCCTAAAGTCGGGACAAGTCCCTGCTTTATACAATTGTTACACAGTACCAAAACAAGTGTATACAAGTGACTCAAAAGCCCCGAACCAATCTGGAGCTCACCAATAGTCTGCAGATGACCTGTATCCTACTGTGGAGGTCTACTAGCTCCTGTTCCTGTAACAAGTAAGGTAGGTCCCCCAAGGGACGTCAGTATGAAAGAATTTACGGTGTATGTAAGGCTATAAGTAACTGCATGAAATATAAGAACTCCAATGGAATCAAACACAAGTGAATGGAATCAAACCTGTAAATGTGGAACCATGTACATTGCCTTCATTACTTTCCTTTTACGTTCATATCAATATCAACATCAATCATACAATGCTCGGGACTAACTGATCAGTGGTAAATAACATTGGGATTGGATCGAGCTAGGCTTATGGCCCCAGAGATGCCACCCATAAATCAATAAAGCAGGTTCTGCTCGAGCTAGGTTTTCACCCCCAGAGCTGCCCCCTGTATCCAATAAATCAGGTTCAGCTCGAGCTAGGCTTTCGTCCTCAGAGCTGCCCCCTGTACTTAACCATATATGCATTACTTCATTTCTTTACTTTTTGTGAGATTGTTACATTGGTGGTCATAACATTATTGGAGCTTTGGAACAATAGTCAACAAATAAGAGACACGTGAATAACAATTGCTAATAACCTGAAATGAGATACTTTAAAACATTTCGGAGTGGAAACAAGTTCGGTAACAATGTGAACAATAGGTGCTGTCAAAGGATATGGAATAGAGTAACCTTACATACCTTATCCTTCCAACGTGTGACTATAACAGTTCCGCTCTTCCTTAAAGTGTTACTCTACAATATGAATACATAATGGAGCTTACATTAAAAGTCAATTACATTACAAGTTCACAAGATGATAATAAAATACTCGACCGCCATATAACTTCATTCCACCCTTCTACAATTCAATTTACTGCCTCACCATACCAACAACACCAAACCAGTCCACACATCTACCTAGATATCACAAATCCATAGGACTCCACACCAATTTTATACTTTACATTTCCTCCTCAACATATGATCACGTTTACTCCATCAAGCCACTTAAATACCCTTCACAACAACACATAAAAGCAATCTACAATTGGTACAATCCAAAAGGCCTACAAACTACCCCCTTAGAGCTCTCCAAAGGGTACCATGAGTTGGTGAATGCATCTAAGAAGGGTAGGGGGGCCTTGAAGGGTCAAAGAGAAGCAAAAATAAGCTAAATGAGGTTCTGGAAGGACCTGTGGAGCAACCTGCACCCGCAGGTGATGAGGTGTGGCCGCAGGTGCCCTCTTAGCCCTATCCAGAGCCACCTGCGGAGTGACCTGCATGGGAAGGTGGCTCATCCGCGAGGGCGGATACCCGAATTGGCTGCAATGGGTCACTTTTGGGTCCCTCTTTGTATTAAATGGCCCATGGCCATAAGTGAGCTTATCTTTTCATATTTTAGGTTAACTTTAATGCTAATGAACAATCATGGTTTCAAAATGCAAATGAACATCACAAGACTATATTCTCTTTTCACTACACCACAGGTTCCATGCACAATTTCATAACAACATTTCCATATGTCATACACAAGGAGAAAACAAGTTAGGGACATAACCACATCCTAACATGTTGAAATTTCATCCATCTAATTCACTTTCTTTAAGACCCTAAGTCCCCTTTCAAGTTTAAACCACATAGAAGGCAAATCCTTTAGTAAAGAAGAAAAAGTGGACTGCTCAACACTTTTTTAACATAACCAACATGATCTACACAAGCCCTCATGCATATAATATATTAAACCATAAGAGTAAACACTTACCAAGGCTTGCAAGGGGAAGATTGTAAGACCCCGTACCTACCAAATCCTACTTGACAACGTTGAACAATCTTTACTTAAGTGTCGAGAGCCAAAAGTATGTATTATGTAATGTTAGTGATGAGGTAATTGAAATTGGGCCTAGTACAAGGGATTAGACCCTCATGGGAGGTGTAACACCCCGTATGTTGTCGAACCTATACGACTACATGTACATGTATGGAATTAAGTAAACATGAGAGATGTGAAGAATTATGCAATTAATTGTTGGGGCTTATATGAGTCTTGAGCCATTGGGCCAAATGAGGCCCAAAACAAGAATAAAAGATTAGGCCCAATGGGGCAAAACATGATCCAATCTTCCATTTGACTAATCAACCATGCATTTAATGCCAAGAGATGGATAAGAGTGACTTGAGGGATATATATATATATATATATATATATAAGGAATTATTCATTCACTTGGTGGGCTCAACTAACAATTTGTAATGAGCTAAATGAGGCCCAAAAATTAGCATGCAAGACATGGCCCAAAAGGGGTAATTAACCCATTCTTGCAAGACCAAGTCCACAAATCAATTATTGACCAAAGGTATGGGATAAGGATGACCTTAAAGGGTCTATATAAGCAAAGAAAAATCAGATTTTATATCATTTGGACACCCATGCCTTTTCTAAAATTTTCTCAATATTTCCACAAACCCTAGACCTTCATCCTTTTGGCCAAAGATCATCACTTGGTGAGTATTGGTAAGTGTATATTATTATGGTTTAACATATTTTATGCATGGAATATGGTTTATATCATGTTGGTTATGTTGGTGAAGTGTGAGAAGTTCACTATGTGTGTATGCTACATGTTTGCTAAATCGGAGGATGGTTTTGCCTTGTAAACTTGAATATAGACTTGTGTACTCGTACTTGGAAGAAAAGGTATGTAAGGTTACTCTTCTATATCCTTCTACAACATATGGTGTTCACATTGTCATAGTACTCAGTCAATTTCGAAATACTCTAAGGTATTCCGTATCCGATAGTTGGCTAGAGTTACGCATATGTTCCTTACTCATTGGTCAATGGTGAATCATATGACTCATGTTCATTGGTTGACTCATGCCCATTGGTTGAATCATGTTCATTGGCTAACATGTCAAAAGTTCTAAATGTTGTGAGGTATTGCATCTCAGGTTGGTGAACAGTTGATATCCACATGTATCGTAGTTAGTGATCATTATCCTAAGATTCCAAAAGTGTTACATTCCAAAGGGGTCCGATAGTATTTTAACTAAGGTAGACATATATTGTTATTCACAAGTGTCCTACCCCTAGATGAATTATGATTCACTTATCTCCTATTCATTGACTAGAATTCCTAAGCTGTCATAATGTTGTAAATTCTAAGAGAATTATATCAATGAGAGTAATGAGGTAAAGAGGGCTTGTTTAGTTTGAATAGCATAATTCCTATCATGTCATGATCCCAAGTTCCAATAGAGTTACACACATGTCTCTTATGCATTGACTATTGTTCCAATGGTTCCAAGATGTGGTGTTCAAATAATGTTATGGCAAGTGAATATAACAATCTCTCACAAGTGAATGAATCAATCTCCCACAAGTAAAAGTGCCAATCTCTCTCAAAGTAATATGGAAAGTAATGTATGTATGTGTTCCAAGTCGCAAGGTATTGCTAAGCAATGAAAGAAAGAATAACAAGAGAAAGAAGTGATGTATAAGTAATGAGTAATCATGGGTGGTATCCCATGGGGTTAAAACACCTCGCATGGGTCGATCCCAATAACACGGGTGGTATCCCAGGGGCGACAGAAAAGCCTAGCATGGGTCGATCCCGATACATCTCAGTGGCGATATAAAAGCCTAGCATGGGTTATCACAGTACATACCAGGGGCGACAGAAAAGCCTAGCATGGGTCGATACCGATACATCCCAGGGGCGATATAAAAGCCTAGCATGGGTTATCACAGTACATCCCAGGGGCGATAAGCCTAGCATGGGTTAATGACATCCCATGGGCGACACGAAAGCCTAGCATGGGTTCACATAACATCCCAGGGGTCAAAGTACCTAGCATGGGTTAATCTCATCCCAGGGGCGACAGAACAGCCTAGCATGGGTAGAACAATAAAGATGAATGAGTATAAATACAAGAGAAGTAAAGAACGTAATGTACATGGTTCCCCACATACAGAAAGAGAGTTTATTCACATTTTCTATTTCTCTTATATTGGTTCTATGGTTTTTGTGATAATGAATGAATGATTGTAAATGGCAATAACAGAAGAATTGTACATAATTCCGCACATTGAGTTTTCTCTTATAATTATTTCCATGGAAGTTATTACGTACTGATGTAGTTTTCTTATGGCCTTACATACTTAGTAAATTCTTCGTACTGACCCCTCTCGGGGACTTACCTTACATGTTGCAGGTGCAGGCATTAGTAGACCTCCACAGTAGGTTGACGGTATTTGCAGATCTTTGGTGAGCTCCAGTTGGATCGGGGCTTTCGGAGTCAAAGTTGTACATTGGTTTTGATGTTGTAGATGTTATGAATTGGTCGTGTATGTATTTAGAGGATTTTTTAGACATATGTGGGTATATGGATATAAGATATGTATGTTCAGTGAAACGTGATGGCCCCAACGGCCAAGTTTTATATATGTATATGTATGGCATTTTATATTTCATCAATTACATGAGACGGTATGTTATTCATTCGAGGTTATGCATATGAATGTTCATGAGCAAAGATTGGTTCTCTCGGGCCATATCGGCTTCGGGTGCCAATCACGTCCCGTTGGAATTCGGGGTGTGACAAAGATCTTGTCCAAAGGGGTGGTTGCTTAGGGTTTGAGAGAGGAGAAAATATCTCTTGGAAAAATCTGGAATTTTGCAAGTGTATTATGGTGAATAAGAGCTGATTTTTTAGCCTTATATAGTCCCTCCTAACCACCTCTCTTTATGGTCATCCTTATCCAAACTTTGGTCAAAGATGAGTTTACTTAGTCAAATTTTGAATGGATCATTTCCTTTTGGTCCATGTCTTATTTGCTTAATTTTCGGGCCTCAATTGAGCCCATTAGCACAATATTAATTCAGCCCAATAAAGTTAGTGGGTAATACACCAACTATCTCAAGTTTAAATAATTTCATAAATGTTAAGGTAGTCAAATAAGTTCGGAAATGTACGGGGTGTTACAATGGTCACATGTGCTTTGCTACCAATTTGCAATTTAGTTTTTGCAAGATTGTTTGCTCAAATTGTTGAATTAAGAACATGGTTTTAAAATATAAAATTATGTTGATAATGCTAGTTGGTTTAGCAGAAATTGTATACTTTCAATTATAGCTAAATCGTTGGTTATGAGAACAAATCTCTCAAAAGAAATTTGGTATGAGATGTGTTATCTAAATGTAGTAGCACTTGTATGCATTGTGACAATAAGGTTCCCCTATATTGTTGGTTCACAGTGTCAAGACCCAAAAACTGAGGTCATAATGACACCTACCCCGACTCAACCTTTGTAGGTAAGCCGAAAAGCCACAATAAATATGAAATACAAAAAAAAAGAAGAAATGAAGCAAATATAAGACTTCTAGAATGAAGTCAGGCCACAATAATCAAAAATCCAAAATAGCTGAAACGAAATACAACCAAATCCCAAAACTTGGTGGCATAAGTAATAAGAGCATCTAACACAATACTGAATCTGTTAATTGATAACTCTCAATTACACCCTAGAAAAGATGTACGCGGTCATTAGAAATATATTTTACCCAATAATAGAGTCGAGGTCGATCCCATGAGAAATAATGTGACTAGCTATCGAGAAAGTACAGAATAAAAATAACTCCCAAAAATCCAAACAAAAGATACAAGTGTTTTGGGGTTTTTCAATATAAAAATGAAACAAGAATAGAACCAATTACAATATGAACAAGTTGATCAATGACTTTCACAAACGATGGGAAACAAGGGAAATGATAACGAGGAATAAATTCTATCAACGATCCAAAGTGTTTAAATCAAGTACTCATGATTAAGCACAGATTAGCAAATTAGCCTTGGACCCTAAAGTATCTGCCACGTCTTTTGATCGATTGAAGAATATTTCTTAGCTAAATTTCGTCGAATATTAGCCAAGTTTCAACACAAATAGTTCCAATCTATGGTTACACTAGCATTTGACTATGTCTAGCAACAAATGCGTTAGATGGGTCATATGTTCCAAATCGTGCTAAATTAATCTTTCCCAACCTAAATTAACTCTTTCAAGCATTAATCGAAGTAGATAGGCAATACCCACTCTAATCTCCTCTTTCAAGCTCAACTAAAGTAGGAATTGATAAAGCATGAGATTAATTTAATTAAGCAAAACTCATTTACATATCAAGAGTATTCAATCAATATGAAAGTATAAGATCGAATCAAAACCCAAATTTAAAACATAAATATTGCATTATGTCTAACAACAATATCCAAGTATGAATTTTACACCCAAATATTCTATACAAAGTAAGGAAATGAAGAAAGGTTTGAGAACCTATCACTACAAAGCTTTCAAATCTTCACTCCAAGAGTGTTGGGTCAAGAACCCTGGCCTCTAAGGTTGAGAAATATGCCAAAGTCATGGAATGGCCGGGGATCGAGTTTTGTATGAATTGGGATTGAAATCGTGAAATTCACGAACTGCCCAGATGCCTGGCACCTTTCTTCTTTGCGTTTGCGGTCAAGGTATCACATTTACGACGTTTACTAAAAGTTGACTCCCGCGTTCATGGTCAAGTTGTCACATTTGCAAAGGTCTATTGACTTTGACCTTCGTGTTCGCGGTAGGACCTCCGCGTTTACGAAAGGCAATTTTGCTGCCAATTTATTTTTCTTCGTTTCAGCTCTATTTTGCTTTCATTCCACTTCCACCTTTCAAAGGATAATTAGCCCCATATTATGGATTAATGACACAAAAACATGATAAAAGAGATATAAATAAGTGGCAAAATCACCACTTATCAATGAACCCAACTTAAAGACATTGCTTTTCCTCAAGCAAAACAAAATCAAAACTTAATGAGGCTATCAATTTAAGCTCAAAAACCAACATCAACACTCTTAGTTCACATTTTTCAAACTAGGTACTATGACTATGACTTTGTTTGGTACTAACAATTAGTCAGAACGTGTGTGAGTCTTACCCAAGCAACTCCCTCAAAATCAAACACACTTTTAAGAACACAATGGCATTTCAAGAATGATCAAGTAACAACTACTAATTCTCAAGAAGTGACTCAAAACCACTAGTCAACCAAACATGCTCCCTTGACTCATTTTCAGAATTTATCAACTTCACCAATCTATCCTAGTTCACATGTCCTCACAAGAAAGAAAGTCCCAAAACACATAATATTTACAACATTTCTACAAGGGACAAATGCACAAACACTCACCCTCAACAAAGAATTTTTAATGTAAACAAGTATTACACCATAGGCTTTCCCTTATATTCAATCGCCACTAACTCCAAAGCATCAGTTGGGGATCCCAAAGGACTTTTTCTAGCTTATAATGTAGGCTTGGGGAAAGGTAGGATAAGCATTTAGGATAAAAGTGACTACACCCTCCTTGAACTCTACAAAACACAATACAATCCCAACACAATATTTGTTACAATACATAAGTGTCATTCTTTTTCATTCTAGTTCACCCACTTATTGACAGCTTTCTCTCTTTCTTTTTTTTCTCATTCTCTTTCCTTTTTTTCTTTTCTTTTTCATTTTCTCTCATTTTATTCAATCATTGATTTGTTCTTAAGGCACTCACTTACAAAATCAAGACCCATGATCACCTCTTCCAAGTTCCACCACCCCCAACTTAGGCTTTTAGCCCCAAGTTGGAATTTTTAAGTTCAAGGAGGGTAGGTTTCAAGAGAGGAAAATTTTCAAAAAGGTTCAAGGCTTGTAATGTAGTTGCCAAAGAAAGTATATTAAGCTCAAATGGTGTAACTAGTGATAACATATGTGCACGGGTAGGCTTTTAAGGCTAAAGAAGTTTTCAAAAATCACAAAGAAGGCCTAAGATCATTTCTCCGACCAACACAATCAAGACTGTCATTGAAAGACCAACCAGACATGTTCTAGATGACACAAGTAAGCATAAGAATTATTCAACAAACACTCACCACACATGGCATGCAAACTATTCTAGAAGGATCGATTTCATTTCCTAAACAAGAATAATAGGAGTCATAAAAAGCTTCAAAGTGTTGTCACAAACATCATTCACTCCCATGCACTTGATTTCACAAAATTTTTAGAGGGTTATCGTCATTTCAATATTTCACAATGCATGACTAACTCTATTAGTACCAAACAAGCCACAATCCTATATTTTGACTCCAATAAGGGCAATAATGTAACGGCTACTCAGACATTACCATAGCAATTGGTTACTCAAACTTTGACCTAACAACAATCATAACCCATATTCACAATGGCTATGGGTACTCAGACTTCCCCTGCACAATTGACACCAATACCTAAAAATGATAATTTTTCCTTAAGAATGTTGTCACTCAATCTATCATAGGGAAAAGGTCGCCCAAAACCACTACAAGAAGAAAAGCTACAAAAAGCTAGGCTAAAAATTTAAAACAAATAAAAATGACTAATCCAACAAATCAGCAAGTCAAAAGCAAGCCCGACAAGGGTGCATAATCTCCATAACCACAAATAACAACCCAACATGGGCACAATCAAAGTCCAGCCCGGCAAGAGCACAATAAGGCATAAAATAATATTCCAGCCCAACAAGGGAGCAAAAGTATAAAAATGGAACAAAATACCAACTAAATAAGTCAAGCCCGGTAAGGGCACAAATCACACGTCAAAATAGAGTATCACTCGCCTAACTGAAATAGTGCAGTGTCCTCACATCATGAGATCTAAACAATATAATAAAGAGGTCACCAAAATAGTTTGAGGGTCTCCCTGAAGTATGTCAATCCAATCCAGAGGTGGAGGAAAAATGCAACAATATGGACATGGGTCATCAACATAAGATTTGCAACCACCAAACTCATTTTCATTCCATGATGCCATAGTAACAAATATAACAAAACAAAAATCTAACTAACACAAGAAACAAAAGAAAATCACAAACACATATTCAAAAGTTTGAATCAAAGCAAGTAAGCTAAAATTCTAAACTAACTCAATACGCCAAATTGTTCCTCGAAAACGATGCCATTTTTGATAAAGCTCAATTACACCCAAGAAAAGATACACACAGTCATTAGCAATATATTTTACCCAATAATAGAGTCGGGGTCGATCTCACGAGGAACAATGTGACTAGTGATCGAGAAAGTACAGACTAAAAGCAACTCGTAAAAATCCAAAAAAAAAATACAAGTGTTTTGGGGTTTTTCAATTTAAAAATAAAACAAGGATAAAACCAATTATAATATGAACAGATTGATCAATGGCTTTCACAAATGATAGAAAACAAGGGAAATGATAACATAGATTCAATTCTATCAACAATCCAAAGTATTTAAATCAAGTACTCATGATTAATCATGGATTAGCAAATTAGCCTTGGAACCTCAAGTATCCGCCATGTCTTTCAATCGATTGATGAATATTTCTTAGCTAATTTCATCGAATATTAGCCAAGTGTCAACACAAATAGTTCCAATCTATGGATACACTAGGATTTGACTATGTCTAGCAACAAATCTATTAGATGGGTCATACAACCCAAATTATGCTAAATTAATCTTTTCCAACCTCAATTAGCTCTTTCAATCATTAATCGAAGTAGATGAAAAATTCCCACTCTAATCTCCTCTTTCAATATCAACTAAAGTAGGAATTAATAAAGTACGAGATTAATTTAATCAAGCAATCTCTCTCTTATCTCTCGGCGCATATTAAGCAAGGCTAGCTAACGTGCGCTCACTGACGATGGGAAGATTAAGACCACGAAAGAATAAGGATCAAATGGAAAACAACATCTTGATGAAAGAGGTGATTTATGATAGTCAGCAAAAATTAAAAACCCCAGATATGAGGGGTGGGGTTTTGACTACAGGGTCAGTAACTTTGGTGCTCACGCAGCTGGGCTCGGGGCCAATTAAGCAGGGTACGAGGTCTAGAACTGGTGGCGTAAGGTCAGAAGGAGAGAATTCCTAGAATTTTTTGCCAAAGACCCTTCACACGGGTTGGAACGGAATGAATTAATCTTACAAAACCGAGGAAGAAGGCATGAAAAAGGTTGTTTCAAAGTGGGAATTTGGGGACGAAGGGCATGGAATTGCAATATGTTCCACCTGTGATTCAAGAGGGGAGAATAGTGGTCCAACTAAGTGAAGAAGATGTGGAAATTTGAAGTGAAATTTGGAGGAATGCCAAATAATGAGATTTATTGCTGCAGAATGGAATTTTGTCTCCAAACCAAAGGTATACCTCCACAATAAGGGATTCTTTATTGTTAAGTTGAATAACATCAAATATAAAAATTTAATATTAGTGTCAGGGCCGTATGCGATCAATAATCGCCCTATTATTATCAAAGGATTGTCTACTTAGTTTGATTTTAACAAGGAGGTTTTACGTACTATGCCATTATGGGTTCAATTACCCAAACTTTCATTACACGAGTTGGGTCTGGCATCACTAAGAAAAATTGGTGGTGCACTTGGAAAACCACTCTACACAGATGAATGTACATCTTTCTTTGGAAAGATTTCATATACAAGGCTACTTGTAGAGAAGGATATCATCAGGAAAAACATGTTGACATTCTAGATCCAGTGGGGGTGTAATCAAGCAAGAGGTCCACTATGACTGGGAACCTATTTTTTTCTCTACATGTTGTATGGTGGGACATAATTATGCTAATTAGAAAGAGTAAAGGGAGAACCCCCAACTGCCGTGAAAAAATAGAGGTAGGCAGAGAGCTACAAATTACTTATGGAAAACAACCAATGAGATACCTAAGAAGTTCTAAATTCAATAGTGTTCAAGTAAAGATTTTAGAACTAAGGGCACAGTTGAAAGACTTGCAAGAACAAATGAGAAATAGTCATATACAACACCAAAAGGAACAGTTCCATACAAAAAAACATCTAAGAACATAGATGAGAAGTGGGGCAATATTGAGGAGAGCATTACAAAGTAGAAAGCTAGAGTACATTGGTTAGGGGGAAGGTGATTCAAACACAGTTTATTTCCATGCATGTTTGAAAAATAGATAGGCTCAAAACCATATAACTAGTTTGACAGCTGCAAATGGAGTGGTGATTCAGGATAAATATGGCATACATGAGAAAATTCTTGGTTTCTACAAGGGTTTGTTAGGTACAACAACAAGATAATTACCTACAGTGCACCCTCACATTATGGGGTAGGGTATGGTTCTGAACTAGGAGTAACAACTTCTGTTAATAAAGCAAATCACATCCGAAAAATTACAAGAGGCCTTACAAGCTATTCCTGATCATAAAGCCCCAGGAGGGGATGGTTTTAATGCTTTATTTTATAAGAAGACATGGCATATTATGAAGGAGGAAGTTACACAAGATATAATTGGTTTTTTTGACACTGTTACCATGAGTAAAGCTATTGATTATGCCTGTATTACTTAGATCTAAAAAGTATAATATATATCTACAGTGAAAGATTACAGACCAATCTCTTGTTGTACTATTCTTTATAAGATAATCTCAAAGATCTTAACCACTAGTCTGAAAGGGGAGATTGGATGCTTAGTAGATACCAGTCAAGCTATGTTTTTACTAGAAAAGTTATAGTGGGGAAATATTTACTAAGTTAGGAAATGGTTAAAGGCTATGGAAGGAAGGGTGTTTCTCCAAGAAGTATGTTGAAAGTTGATATACAGAAAGCATATGATTCAATTGAATGGCCCTATGTTGAGAAAATTTTGAGGTACCTAAACTTCCCTTCAAATTTTATTAGCTAGATAATGGAATACCTTAGGACTGTCTCATACTCTATCCTTATAAATGGTGTTCCTTCTCCCTTTTTGAAACAAAAAAAGGCCTCAGGTAGGGGGATTTTTTGTCCCCCTTCTTGTTTGTGCTTAGTATGGAGTATTTGAGTAGATTCTTAAAGAACTTAAAGAGTGATATGTCATAGATCTACGACACTTGAGACGCTTAAAACTATGAATATTTGTAAGTACAAGAGTAGGTTTCTATAGATATGGTGGGTCTTTGCATGAATGCAGGACAAATAGGCTCAGAGAAGGAAAGAGCTAAAAATTGGACTTTTAGAGGATCAAACGAGTGAAACCACAACCGTGGGATCTGACCATGGTTGTACAAAGGTTATCTTGGTATAAATTAGAGAAATGGTCCTCTAGAGTTAATCAGACGAAGAGCTCCTATGACCGTACCATAAATATATGATCGTACCATCTGGTTAAGGGAGGAAGACCTGAAAACAATGCTGCAGGAGTTAAGTATGAAAATCATAAGATGAGATCCCTCCAAGACCATGTAATGATCATACAACCATACCTTGATGTCATAGAAAGAAGGCCCAAATATGAAGGTTGTAGATGATTAAAGTGAGGATGGATCAGACAAGCACTAGGCACGATCGTGCCTAGGAACCACAAGGCCGTACTGAGAGGCATACTAGCCATTACTTGAAGATGAAAAATCCATGAGCCAAACCATGAGCATCAAAGGACGATCGTGGGTTCTAACCATGATCGTACCTTTCTATCATCTGATGACACCGACCCAGATTCCTATTTGTATTAGGATAGGTTTTATTTTGTCTATAAATACTCCTATAGGGGTTTTTGTATGAGTTTACACTCTTTCATATTTTTACAACATATATTGTGATATTTTAAGCATATTCTTGAGATTTCACGCACATCGATTCTAGGGTTTTAATTCAAGTTGAGATTTGGAGTTTTCTTATTATCTTTGTAAGTTCGTAATTATATCTTCATCTATGAATTCTTTTTATGTGCTTGCAATTATGAGTAGCTAAACACCATAACTAGGGTTATGGTGTAACACCCCGTACCTACCAAACCCTACTTGACGACGTCGAACAATGGTTACTTAAGTGTCGAGAGTCAAAAGTATGTATTTTGTAAGGTTATTGATGAGATAATTGATATTGGGCCTAGTACATGGGATTAGACCCTCGTGGGAGGTGTAACACCTCGTATGTTGTCGAACCTATACGACTACGTGTACATTTATGGAATTAATTAAACATGAGAGATTTGAAGAATTATGCAATTATTTGTTGGGGCTTATATGAGTCTTGAGCCATTGGGCCAAATGAGGCCCAAAGATCATAAGAAAGACTTGGCCTAATGGGGAAAAACATGATCCAATCTTCCATTTGACTAATCAACTATGCATTTAATGCCAAGAGATGGATAAGAGTGACTTGAAGGACTTATATATATATATATATATATATATATATATATATGAGGAATTATTCATTAAATTGGTGGGCTCAATTAACAAATTGTTAATGAGCCAAATGAGGCCCAAAATTAGCATGAAGACATGGCCCAAAAAGGGCATAATGACCCATTCTTGACCCATTCTTGCAAGGCCAAGTCAATACATTAGGATTGAACCAAGTGTGTGGTTAAAAAGCACCATTAGGGGACTATAAAAGGGGCACCAAATCAGATTTTAATTAATTTGGACACCCATGCCTTTTCTAGAATTCTCTACAACATTTCCATTATCACACAAACCCTAGACCTTCATCTCTTGGGCCAAGATCATTACTTGGTGGGTATTGGTAAGTGTTTATTATTATGGTTTAATATATTTTATGCATGGAATATGGTTTATATCATGTTGGTTATGTTGGTGAAGTGTGAGAAGTTCACTATGTGTAAAACAACTTGTGTTTGCTAAATCGAAGGATGGTTTTGCCTTGTAAACTTGAACATAGACTTGTGGTATTGAAGGAAGTGAACTTGATGGATTCAATATTGACATGTGAGATGTGATTATAGTCTTTCATTCTTTTATCCTTGTGTATAATGTTTGGAATTGTTGTTGTAAATTTGGTTATGGATTTGGTGACGGATTGAGAAAGTGAGGTTTTGGTGATGTTTATGTGTGTTGTAAAACTATGGCTGATTTTTGGCATCTAAGATTATATAAAATATGTTAAGAGGAGTTTATTTATGATCATGGACCATTCATTGCATAAAAAGACCCAAAAGAGACCCTTTTTGGCCGAAACGGGCACCCGCCCTCGCAGACGAAGCACCTGCGGGAGCAGGTGCCAACGCAGATGCCCCTAGATACTGCCAAAGGGAACCTGTAGATGTAGTTCAGCCACCTGTGTGCGCATGTGGCTTCGCAGGTCCCATCCAGAACCCCGTTTTGCATGTTTTTGTTCCCCTTTGACCCCCGAAGGCCCCTATACCCTTTATGGATATAATTAGTAACTTGTGATGTCATTTTGATGACTTTAAAGGGGCGTATGAAAGCATGTTGGACTATTATTGTTGTTCATAAGTTGTTATGAGGCAAGTTGATAGGATAAATTGTGACGGAATGCTAATGAGAAAGCATAAGGGTAAGTGTGATGTGAAATGCTATTGATGTGTGATATTTTGGTCAATGTGTGGAATGTTATGGTGTTGTTGGTATGATAATGCAATGGATTGTACTGTGAAGGATGAAATGATGCTATATTGCAGTCACGTAACTCATTGTGACATTTATACGTTTGTAAGAGAGTTGGTTGTTAATATGAACTTTGTTATGTGCTTGTGTTGTAGAGTAAAACATAAGGAAGGAGCTGGACTAGTGTAACCCCATATAGTCTTGTGTATTCATAGTGAGGTGACAAGGTATGTAAGGTTACTTTTTCCGTATCTTTCTGCAGTATAGAGTATTCACCTTGTTATGGTACTTAATTATGTCCGAAGTGTTCTGAAGTATCCCAGTTCAGGTTGAGATATATTGTTATTCACAGATGTCCTATCCTTAGATGAATTATAATTCACTTATCTCCTATTCTTAGACTGAGGTTCTCAAACTGTCATGACGTTGTAATTTCTAAAAGAATTATCTCAAAGAGAGTAATGATGTAAGGAGAGTCTATTAATGCTTAATTAGTATTTCCAATCATGTCATGTTCTCAAGTATAATATTATTTTGACTATGTTTGTGCTAATCTCTCATAAGTGTAAAGGTACCAATCTTATAAGATCTCATAAGAGTAGTGAAGAGGTAATGTGTAAGCTAATATATTTATCCCTCAAGTTAAGGTGTTAATCTCATGAAGTCAAGGAGTGAAGTAATATTTGTGTGGTTTGAATAGTGTCATGATACTCAATGTATCAATCTCTCATAAGTGAGTATATCAATCTCTCATAAGTGATTAAATCAACCTTTTCCAAGAAGAATAAGAATAAGAAGAGATTTAATTGATAAGAATTCTCGGGTGACAGCCCAGGGGTGAAAATAACACCTAGCATGGGTCGATCCCGTCATTATAATCTCCCACCATAGAGTGGATGTAAGTTCTACCGCCATAGAGTGGATGTAAGTTCTCCCACCATAGAGTGGATGTAAGTTCTCCCACCATAGAGTGGATGTATGTTCCCCCACCATAGAGTGGATGTAAGTTCTCCCACCATAGAGTAGATGTAAGTTCTCCCACCATAGAGTGGATGTAAGTTCTCCCACCATAGAGTGGATGTATGTTCTCCCACCAATAGAGTTGATGTACGTTATATTATTAATCCAAAACTCTTGAATAGAAGAATCTCTTGAATAAAAGGATCTCGTGAATAGAAGAATCTCTTGAATAGAAGAATCTCTTGAATGGAAGAATCTCTTGAATAGAAGAGAAGAATCTCTTGAGTAAAGGAAGAGTCTCTTGAGTGAAGATGTGTATGAAAGATATTCTGTGAATAGTAAGGATATAAAATGAGTGTTCTAAAATGACCATAACAAAAGCAATATACATGTTTCCACAATTAGAATGATGGTTTATCCACATTAAATATTATCTCATATTCTATTCCATTGACATTCTCATGTATGATGTAGTTTCTTATGAGCCTTACATACTCAGTACATTCTTCGTACTGACCCCCTCGGGGGATTTACCTTACATGTTGCAGGTGCAGGCACTAGTAGATTTGTAAAAAGACAGTAGGTTGATAGTTAGTTGCGGATCTTTGGTGAGCCCCAGTTGCTTCGGGACTTATCACAGTAGTTGTACATTTGTTTTGATGTTGTAAAGATAAAGCGGGGACTTGTCCCCACTTTTATATGGTCTTGTAAATGCATCAGTTAGAGGCTTTTGTAGACGTATGTGGGTATATGAAAGTAAGAGATGTATGATCATTTTGACTTGATGTCCCTAACGGCCAAGTTTCGTATATCTAGATATGATATATGTTTCCATGTTCATGACTTCTGCTTAGTTGCATGAGGAATAATAAGCTTTAATAAGATTCATACGAGGATATGCATATGAATAGACATGAGCAAAGATTGGTTCTCTCGGGCCATATCGGCTTCGGGTGCCAATCACGTCTCAATGGGATTTGGGGCGTGACATGTGGGAACCATGACGGATTAACAACGTAGAATTCGAAGTACAAGGTAATTCTCGAAGGATAATTGGGCATGTATTGTTGTTTCTTTGGGATTGATTGCTTTCTAACGAGTGCACGCATTGGAACTTGTCCTATCTCTACCCTGTACTTTAGAAAGGGCAATCAGATAGGAATAGTGAATCAACAACAACACTTAGAGTTGTCTTTATTTAATTTATCTTGAGTCGGTAAATGGGAAAGACTATATTGGGATCATAGATAGGGGTTAGTTATGCAAAACCCAAGACACATGAACCTTTGTGCTTGGGAATAGTCATCTACAAGGGGAGTAATCTAGTCAGTTAGATGATACATAACCTATCAATTCTGCATGTCGAGTACCATAAGAGATCACTAAAGTACGAAGAACCTATGGAGTTATGA
The DNA here is from genome assembly GCA_031232105.1 of Capsicum rhomboideum. Taxonomy (NCBI): domain Eukaryota; kingdom Viridiplantae; phylum Streptophyta; class Magnoliopsida; order Solanales; family Solanaceae; genus Capsicum; species Capsicum rhomboideum. The sequence goes on along the minus strand of CP124719.1, from coordinate 87,180,007 downwards.
AGTTACAGGGGAACACAGTCCTAGTGAATTTCTCATATTGATTACAAAGCCAACAAATCAACACTTGTTACTATTGATCTTTTGTTTCACAAAACCCCCCTGTTTTACTTATTTGCCAAGTACCTAGACAAACACGTGATACAAATTTGACCTATTCCCTGTGGGATCGACCCCAACCTTGTTGGGTTCTATATTTGATCAGTGATCGCTTTATACTTTTTAGGAGGTGTAATTTGGGCGACATCAAATTTTGGCATCGTTGCCGGGGAATACGGTTACTGAGTTGATTGATTGTGTTTGTTGAGGTTGACTGGTTGTTATTTTCTGATTTACTTTTTTATTATTTTTAGGGCACACATCAGTGTATGCCCAACACTCGGAGTCAAGGCAATCCCCTAATTCCACTTGATAGGAAACTTGAGAGAACTCTGAGAAATACTCAAAGAATGGCTAACAAAAGAGTTCATGATCCAGCAGCCTTGTTAGAAGATGTTCAGGGTGATGGTACGATTCATGATCAGCCAACACTTTATCCTGCTGGTCAGAAAACTGCAGAACAAGTCACTGCTCGGTTGATGGCTGAGGAAAATGCTAGGTAAGAAGATGTCAGGCGGGAAACTAGGAAAGAGAAGGCTAGATAAGATAATATGAATTGTCTAGCTACACTTAATGAAAGGTACAGACAGAGAAGAAATAAGGGATAATAGCCTCTACAACAGTATCTCGCTATTTATGAGGATCTAAAGGAAGATTTAGGTTATGTGGAGCCAATTGAGACATGAGCTATCATTCCACCTGAATTGCCTCAAGGAACTAAGTTTGATATTACAAGTTCAATGATCCAACTATTGAATTTAAAAGGGGTATTTGCTGGCTTTCCTATTGGTGATGCAAACATGCATATTATGAACTTTGTGGGGATCTGTAATTTGTATAATCTACCTGGAGTGAGTCAGGATGCGATTAGACTGAGACTATTTCCATTTTCTCTAACGAGAGAAGCTACTTTATGGTTGGGTGAACTACCACGTGGATCTATTACTAATTGGAATGAGTTGAGGACTCAGTTCTTTGACTAATTTTTCCCGCCCTCCAGAATGCTACAATTTAAAGACGAGATATACAACTTCAGACAGTTACATTCAAAGGCACTATAAGAGACTTGGTTGAGGTTCAAGAAGAAGTTGTAGTATATTCCAAACTGCTGAATGACTAGTAGAAACTTGCTAGAGATATTCTATAAAGCCTTGAATGCAAACACTAAGGCTGTAGTAGACACTATCACAGGTGGGGCATTCATGAGTCTACGTTGGGAACATGCTTCTAAGATTCTCAATCGGATCACGAAAACAAACCAAGATTGGGATACGTGGCAGGCAGACAGACCCGCAGGTACTTATGCAATTGGAGTATCTGTAAAATAATGAGCACTAGATGAGATAGTGGCTCAAGAGGTATCACAACTAAGGACTAATATTGGGTTGCTTGCTAAATAATTTACAATAGCTGGAGTGTAAAAGGTGAATATGGTGGGTGCACAAGGTAAAGCACCTAGGTAAGAAGATTTGGACTCTGAGGAGGAAAAAAAAAATCTTGATAGAAAGGTATCAAGTTTCAGAGCCAAGGGCCAAGGGTCTAACTAAGACAATTGGAACTCGAGGCAAGGGTGTAACACCCCGTAAGTTTTTGAGTCTAGTTGACTAGTGTAACATTTATGGAAAAATGGAAACATGAGAGTTTTGGTGAATTATGCATTATTGTGGGCTTTATTAAATCTTACCCCATTGGACCCTAAATGAAGCCCAAAACAATTATAAGAGAAAGACATGGCCCAAAAAGAGATTTTTTTGACCCATTCTTCCAATATTGGTCCATTTGACCAATCAACATTGCATTAAATGCTAAGGAAAATATAAGGGAGACATGAGGGACTATATAAAGAGGAAAAATCAGATTTTTATTCATTTGGACTCTCATAACATTTTCTAGACTTTACCAAAAATTGCCTTTTGTCTCTCAAGAACCCTAAGTTATCCTTTGGGCCAAGATCATCAATTGGTAAGACTTGGTAAGTGTTTATTATGATGGATTAATATACTTTATGCATAATATATGGTGTATATTATGTTGGTTATGTTGTTGGAATATTGAGAAGTTCACACTAAGTGAAATGTCACATGTTGCTAAATCGGAGGGTGGTTTGTCTGTTAAACTTGACTATGGACTTGTGGTTTTGAAGAAAGTGAACTTGGTGGAGTAAATATTGACATGTGAGATGTGATTATAGTCTTACTTTTTTAATCCTTGTGTATAACGTTTGGAATTGTTATTGTGCAATTTGTTATGGTTTTGGTGCCGTATTGGCCGTGAAATGTGGTTTTGGGTGTTGTTATGTGTGTTGTGAGACTATGGCTGAATGTTGGTATTTAATATTATCAAAAATATGTTCAAATATGTTTGATTGTGATCATGTACCATTCATGGCATTAAAAGACCCAAAAAAAAGTCATTTCGGACCAAAACGGGCATCCTCCCCCACAGACGAGGGCATCTGCGAACGCAGATGCCAACGCAGAAGGCCCTGGAATTTTCCAGGGGCCATCTTCGCGCGCATGTAAGCCACCTGCGTGCGCAGGTGGAAGCGCAGGTCATTCCAAATTTTGGTTTTGAATGTTTACGTATCGTCTTGATCCCCGAAGGCCCCTATACCCTTTTTGGGTGTAATTATCAACTTGTGAAGTCGTTTTAATGACTTTAAAGTATCGTATGGAGGTGTGTTGGACTGTATTAAGTATGGATGGTTGTTCATATGTTGTGTAAAGGAGTAATTGTGATGGAATGATTGAGAGAAAAGCGTAAAGGGTAAGTGTGGTGTGAAATGCTATCGATGTATGAACTCTTGGCCAATGTGCGTACTGTTATGGTGTTGTTGATATGATAATGCCTTGGATTGTATTGTAAGGGGTGACATGACGCTACACGGCAGTCATATAGTTCATTTTCATCTTGTACGCCTGTATAGTACCTAGTACTAATGTAAATCCTAGTATGAACTTGTATTGTAGAGTAAGACGTAAAGAAGGAGCTGGACTATTGTGTTCATACATAGACTTGTGTAGTCATACTTGGAAGTGCAGGTATGTAAGGTTACTCGTTCCATATCCTTCTGCAGCACATAATATCACATAGTCATCATACTTATTCGATTCCGAAATGCTCTAAGGTATTCTATTTCCGGTTGTTGACTAGTGTTACTCACATGTTACTTATTCATTGGTCAATGGTGATTCTCATGTTCTTTAGTTAATGTTCCAAAATTCCAATAATGTACCATCTCCAATGTTTCACTCTCAATCTCAAAGTAAATAATAAAGTAATGCTTAATTCGTTATTGTTGAGCACAGGGGGCAATCCAGAGGGGTGAACACCCTGGTCGGAACGAACCTGTTTATTTGGAATGGATCACAATCTAAGGGGCGTAAGCCTGGCTGGAACGATCCCAAAATTATGCATTGACGGATCGCAATCTAAGGGGCATAAGCCTGGCTGGAACGATCCCAATAGCATGATATTTTCCCACTGATCAGTTGGGGCCCGGGTATGATATGATTAGTCGATGGTTAATAAATACAAATGCAAACAACGCAATGAACGTAATGTACATACGTATGCATATATACAAAATGATGACTTATCCATATTGATTACTCACCTACAGTTGATTCCATTAAAGTATTTGTGTACTGTACTGTTTCTTATGGCCTTACATACTCAGTACATTCTTCGTACTGACCCCTTTGGGGAAATTTACCTTACTTGCTGCAGGCGCAGGTACTAGTAGGCCTCCACATAGATTACCTGTTGTTGCGGATCATTGGTGAGCTCCAGTTAGTTCGGGGCTTCTCCGAGTCACAGTTATACATATGTTTTGGTGTTGTACATGTTATATAAAGCGGGGACTTGTCCTGACTTTCAGTTGGTTTTGGTAAATGTTCTGTTAGAGGCTTTTGTAGACGAATGTGGGTGCATGGATGTATGAGATACATGTCATTTTGACTTGATGGCCTCGTCGGCCAAGTTTCACATATGTGTATATATATATCACATATTCCCTACATTCCATTGTTAAGCTCTTATGATCATGGTGTTTTTTGGCATGCATATGAATGAACGTAGGCAAAGCTGGGTTCTCTCGGGCCTTATCGGCTACGGGTGCCAATCATGCCTCGTTGGAATTCTGGGCGTGACAAAGGGTATCAAGGATGGAACTACTGGGAGGATAAATACAATAAGTGTGGGTATAGAGGTAGGAGTAGAGATCGTGATGGTGATTGGAAGAGAAAATATGACTACAAGGATAGGAGTGGCCTTTACGTTCCATCAGGAAATTGTGATGCTGGTTCGAGCAATTCGATAATGGAAGACATGCTAATAAAGGTTGTGAAAGGGGTAGAGAAAATGAAAGACTACCTTAAAGAGATTAAGGCAGACATTTTAGGTATGAATCAGAAAGTTGAATCACATGCTACCGCCATCAAGCAGCTCAAGCAATAATTTGGCCAGATTTTTGCGACATTGAATCAGCGTCAACAAGATACTCTCCCAAACAACACCATCCAAAATCCACAAAATAATGGTCATTGTTTGGCTATTACTACTAGGAGTGGTAATATGACCACTGATCCTCCTATGCCCATGATTGTTGATGATGCGGTTGAACCAGTAATCATATATGATGAAAAATTTATCGACTCTAAAAAAGTTATAGTTAATGTGAATGCATCTAAAAAGCCTCAAGTTGATGATCACGAGGCTAAGGCAAGAAAGGGGAGGACAAGTAGGTCCTGCAAGTATTAACTCCCATTCCACAACCTCATTCTCTTTTCCACAAAAAATTAGAAAAATAAAGCCGAAGAGGGAAAGTACTAGAAATTATTTCTATGCTGAAGGATTCGACTGTGAACATCCCTCTAGTTGAGGTACTTGAACAAATGCTAGGTTATGCGAAGTTCATCAAGGATTTAGTGTCTAAGAAGCGAACGGTGAGTTTTGAGCCCATTGATAATTTGCACCATTGTACTGCAATAGCTTTTAGATATTTGGTTGAGAAGAAGAAAGACCTAGGAGCATTCACGATTCCATGAACTATTGGTTGTTTCAACTTCGCAAAGGCTTTGTGCGATTTTAGTGCTAGCATTAATTTGATGCCGCTAGCATTTTACAAACTGTTGGTGTTGGGTCGCCCAAACCAACTTTGATGAGACTTTTCACTGCAGATTGCATGGTGAAGAAGTCGGTGGGTATCTTATGTGATGTTTTGGTGAGGGTTGCATCCTTTATCTTTCCAGCTGATTTCATCATCCTTGACTGTGAGGTTGACTTTGAGGTTCCCATTATCTTGGGAAGACCTTTCCTTGCGACTGGGCGTGCATTAATTGATATGGAGACTGGGCAGATGAGGTTTTTATTGAATAGTGAGCAAGTTAATTTTAATGTATGTTAGTCTATGAAGAAACAAAAGGACATGCATGTGATTTTTGTGATAGATACAGTCGACAAGGATGATTTGGTAGCTTCTATTGAGGTGAGGCTTGGAGTTGACGCCCTCGTAGCAGCAATCATGAATTTTAAGGGTGATGGTATTGATAGTTATGATGAGATGGTAAGTGCACTTGAGAGTAAGGATTCATATAATTATTCACCAAACAAGCTTGATCTTGATTTGAAGAATAAAGTGACCCCACCAGCCCAGTCGTCTATTGAGGAGCCTCCAGTCTTGGAGCTTAAAACTCTTCTGTCTCATCTTCGTTAAGCATTTTTGGGAGCAAAAAATACTTTGTCGGTTATCATTGTAGCTGACTTGGTGTAATGGCAAGTTGTGGATCTAGTTTCTATTTTGAAGAGGTTTAAGAGGGCCATTGGATGGTCCATTGCTGAGATCATTAGGATTCCACCCGGTATTTGCACGTATAAAATCCAACTTAAGCTAGATTGTGTGCCTAGTATAGAGCATCAATAGAGGTTGAATCCTCTTATGTAAGAGGTGGTGAAGAAATAAATCATCAAGTGGTTGGACACAGGTGTGGTTTATCCGATTTCTAATAATAAATGGGTAAGCCTGGTCCAATGTGTGCCAAAAAAAGATGGAATCACCGTGGTTCCAAATGAAAAGAATGATCTTATTCTGATAAGTCCAGTCATGAGTTGGTGTGTATGCATTGATTATAGAAAACTAAACTCTTTGAACGAGAAGGATCACTTTCCTATTCCATTCATGGATCAGATGTTAGACTGACTTGCGGGTAGAGGTTGGTATTATTTTCTCGATAGATACTTGGGTTATAATCAGATCTCTATTGATCCTGAGGAATAAAATAAGACCACTTTCACTTATACATATGGGACTTTCGCATTCAAAAGGATGCCTTTTGATTTGTGTAATACACCCGTAACTTTTTAGCATTGTATGATCTCTATATTTTCTGACATGGTTGAGGACACTATTGAGGTCTTCATAGATATTTATCTGTTGTTAGTGACTCATTTGATGATTGTTTGGAACATCTCACCTATGTTCTGAGGAGATCTTAGGAATGTAACTTGGTTCTAAATTGGGAAAAGTGCCACTTCATGGTTAAAGAAGGAATAGTGCTTGGTCACAAGATTTTGAAGAAAGGGACTGAAGTCGATAAGGCAAATATTGAGGTGATTTAAAAGTTGCCTCCACTAATTTTTGTGAAGGGTATTTGGAGCTTCTTAGGGAATGTGGGATTCTATAGACGATTCATCAAGGACTTCTCTAAGATTGCCAATCTATTGTGTAAACCATTAGAGAAGTAGGTGAAATTTGTGTTTGATGACGCATGTCTAAAAGTGTTTGAGTACCTGAAAGAGAAGTTGATTTCAACCCCTATTATTGTGTCTCCAGATTGGTCTATGCCATTCGAGATTATGTGTAATGCTAGTGGCGTGGCACTCGATTAAGTCCTAGGACAAAGGAGAGAGAGGATCTTACATCCCATCTACTATTGTAACACCCCGTATGTTTTTGAACCTAGTTGATTACCGTAACATTCATGGAATTATTTAAACATGGGAGTTTTGAGGAATTATACATCAAATGTGATGGGTCAAATTAATCTTGAGCCATTGGGCTCAATTAAGGCCCAAAAAGACACAAAAGACATGGCCCAAATGAAGGGGAAATGATCCATTCTTCTTTTGACCAAATCAACACATTAAATATTGACCAAAAGATGGATAAATATGACCATTAAGGGTCTATAAAAGGCACCAAAAATCTGATTTTTATTCAGTTCATTACACATGCCAAAATCTAGAAATTTCTACAACATTCTCTCAACACTCAAACCCTAAGCTATCTTCTTCTTGGGACAAGATCACTCCTTGGAAAGCTTTGGTAAATGTTTAATATCATGGTTTAATATATTATATGCATGTAATATGGTATAGATCATGTTGGTTATGTTGGTGAAGTGTGAGAAGTTCACTATGTGTGAAACAATTTATGTTTGCTTAATCGGTGAAGGTTTTTGCCTTGTAAACTTGAAAATGGACTTGTGATCTTGAAGGAAGTGAACTTGGTGGGTTCAATATTTACATGTTAGATGTGATTATTGTACATAATGTTTGGAATTGTTGTTACTAAATTGGGCATGGAATTGGTGACGTATAGAAAGAAAAATATGGTTTGGTGATGTTTATGTGCGTTGTGAAACCATGGATGTTCGTTGACATATATAATATGATCTAAAATATGTTAATATAAGCTTAGTTATGATCATGGACCATTCATGGCATAAAAGGACCCAAAAGAGACCCTTCTTGGCTGAAATGGGCACCCGTCCTCGCAGACGAAGCACCTGCGGGAGCAGGTGACTTTGCAGGTGCCTCTGGCTACTGCCAAGGGTCACTTGCGGACCCATTTCATCCACATGTGGGCGCAGGTGGCTTCGCTGGTCGGCCCAGAACCCCGAAATTATTGTTTTTGCATCTCTTTGAACCCCCGAAGCCCCTATACCCTTTATGGATGCAATTATCAACTTATGATACCTTTTAAATGACTATAAAGGAGTATACCGGAGGTATTTTGAATGGTATAAAATATGGATTGTTGTTAAAGTGTTATTGTGAAAGCTATCGGGTGACTTGACGGAGAAAAGGTAACGTAGTGTTAATGAGGAAGTGTAAAGGGTAAACTTGATGTGAAATATTATTGGTTTATGATGTCTTGGTCAATGTGTGAAATATGATGATGTTGTTGTCATGGTAATGCAGTGGATTGTATTGTAAGGGACGAAATGACGCTATATAGCAGTCTCGTAACTCATTGTCATCTTATGCACTTGTAAGGTAACTAGTTGTTAACGTGAGCTCCGTTATGAACTTGTGTTGTAGAGTGACATGTAAGGAAGGAAATGGATTATTGTATTCACATATAGGACTGCATATTCATATTGAGATCATAAGGTATGTAAGGTTACTCTTTCCATATCCTTCTGCAGCGCATATTGTTCACATTGTCATTACATGTGTTCCATTCTGAAATGTCCAAAGGTATATCATTTCAGGTTGACATATATTGTTAGTTACATGTTTCTTATTCTTAGACCAATTATTATTCACATGTCTCTTATCCATTGACTGAAGTTCCTCAGCTCTCATAATGTTGTAACTACTAAAAGAACTATCTCAAGGAAAGTGATGATTAAGGAGAATCCGTTCATTCTTGAGTAGCATATCCAGTAATGTTATGTTTCAAGTTCTAATAATGTTATGAATATCATTGTATCAATCTCTCATAAGTGAATGAATCAATCTCATGAAAGTAAGGAATGACGTAATGTATATATGTGTTCCCAATGATGTTCCAATCCCCAATGTATCACTCTCATAACAAAAGTAAAGGGAAAAAAAGCAATGCAAAGAAGTAATGCTCACATGGTTACTTTATGTTTCATTGAGAATGGATCACAATCTAAAGGACATAAGTTCGGATGGAACAATCCCAAATAGTATATGATGTTATAATTATATTATAGCCCACCTATGAGTGGATTACGGTAATTATATTATAGCCCACCTATGCGTGGATGACGGTTATTATATTATAGCCCACCTATGAGTGGATGACGGTTATTATATTATATCCCACCTATGAGTGGATGACGGTTATTGTATTATAGCCCACCTATGAGTGGATGACGGTTATTATATTATATCCCACCTATGAGTGGATGACGGTTATTATATTATAGCCCACCAATGAGTGGATGACTGTTATTATATTATGGCCCCACTAATAAGTGGATGATTGATGATAAAGATGAACGTAAAGCCAAGGTAATTGAAAATATGAAGAAATGTTATTTCATGAATGAAAATGATATGAATGAATGATCAAGCAATGAAAGTAATGATAGCAATGAAAGTAATGAACATGGTTCCGCACATGCAAAACGGTGATTGGTCGATAATGTTTATTCACATGTATTGATCCCATTTGAGATCCTATGTTGCATACAGTTTCTTATAGCCTTACATACTCAGTACTTTCTTCGTACTGAACCCTCTTGGAGGACTTACCTTACTTGCTGCAATCACAGGTGCTAGTAGACCTCCACAGTAGGTTGCAAGTCATTTTCGTATTGTTGGTGAGCTCCAGTTGATTTGGGGCTTTCCGAGTCATTATGTACATTTGTTTTGTATTGTATAAGTGTATAGAGCGAGGTGTTGTCCCGAATCTAGGTGGGTTATGGTTATGTATCTGTAGAGGCTTTGTAGACTTATGTGGGAGAATGATTGTAAGAGGTGTATGACCATTTTGACTTGATGGCCCTAACGGCCAAGTTCATATATATAGATAGCATATGATTCCATGGCTTCCGCATGGTTGCATGAGATATAATGATGTTCACACAGAGACATGCATATGAATGTACATGAGCAAAGATTGGTTCTCTCGGGCCATATCGGCTTCGGGTGCCAGTCCGCCTCAATGGGATTCGAGGTGTGACAACTATGCTGGCAAACCACTTAATCCTGCTCAGATGAATTATACCATAACTTAACAAGAGTTGTTTGCTGTTGTGTTTGCATTCGAGAAATTTTGTTCTTATTTTCTTGACACAAAAGTGATTGTGCATACTAACCATGCAACACTTAGATACCTCATGGCGAAGAAATATGAAAATTCGAGGTTGATTAGATGGGTACTTCTATTGTAGGAATTCTATTTTGAAGTCAAGGATCAAAGGGGAATAAAAATCAAATGGCCGATCATTTATCATGCCTTGAGGAAGAGGCCATTCTGAAACTAAGGGATGAGCTTGAGATTGATGATACCTTTCCAGACAAGCAAGTGTTGCCAGCATCACAAGACTTAATTCCATGGTTTGCATATTTTGCCAATTATTTGGCTAGTGATCTAGTTTCGAAAGATATGTCATTTCAACAGCGCGAGAGGTTCATGCATGAGGTGAGAAAGTTCTTTTGGGATGAGACGTACTTGTTTTGGGTTTGTGCAGATGGGGTAATTCAGAGATGTGTTCCTGAGGTTTAGATGATGAGCATATTAGAGGCGTGTCACTCGTCACCAGTTAGGGGTCATCATGGAGGTGTACGGACTACGTATAAGATCTTGCAACGTGGATATTATCAGACCACCATTCATAAAGATGCTTATGACTATGCAAGGGTTTGTGACCACTATCAAAGGCAAGGGAACATCTCTCGAAGAAATGAACTTCCAATGACTACTATCCTTGAGCTTGAGTTGTTTGATGTTTGGGGTAGTGACTTCATGGCCCCTTTTGTGAGCTCACATGGCATGAAGTATATATTGGTGGCTATCGACTATGTTTCAAAGTGGGTGGAGGTAGTTGTGCTTCCAAACAATGAAGGTAAGAGCGTCACAACTTTCTTGAGAAATAACATATTCTCCAGATTTGGGACACCTAGGGCTATCATTAACGATGGAGGATCCCATTTTTACAACCACCTATTTAAGGCCCTGCTTTAGAAATATAGTGTGAAACACAAAGTGGTGACACCTTACCATCCTTAAACAAGCAAGTAAGTTAAGGTATCCAACCGAGATATCAAGTCCATTTTGGCGAAGACTCTGAATACCAACAAGACAAATTGGGCTAGAAAGTTAGATGATGCACTATAGGCTTAACGTACAACATTCAAAACTCCTATTGGTGCGTCCCCATATCAGCTTGTGTATGGAAAAGCATGCCATTTGCCTGTCAAACTTGAGCATAAGGCATTGTGGGCATTAAAGAGGCTAAATCTGGAATAGAGTGATACAACAAAGAAGAGACTAGAATAGATGAATGGGATGGATGAATTTTATCTCCATGCTTATGAGAGCTCAGCCTTGTATAAGGCGAAGATGAAGTTGTATCATGATCACAAGATTGAGAGGAGAGAATTTACTACAGGTGATATGGTACTATTATTTGATTTGAGGCTGAAACTATGTCCTGGGAAGTTAAAATTGAAGTGGAAAGCCTGTATAGAGTGGTTATAGTGCAATTGAACTTGAAACAAAGATGGGCTGATATTTAAGGTCAATGGCCAAAGAACGAAACACAATTTGGGTGAGAGTGAGGACTTGAAATGTATTTATGAAGTGGACTTTAAGGAGGCTTGATCAATCAAGCCAGTATGAGTCGTGCAACAACGTTAAATCTAGAGCTTCATGGGAGGCACCCCATGGGCTTGTTGGTGAAGTCCGAGTAACTAAAATAGCCAAGTCGGGCTGCAATATTAAATCAAGCGGTTCTTGGGAGGCAACCCATGATTTTGTAATTATTACTTTTATAGGGTAATATGTGTTGCTTATGAAGGGATGATCCAGGAAAGAAAGTGCAGAACTAGACTCAGCACTGAACCCACGAGAGTATTGCACGACTGTGGGAAGATCCCACGACCATGTGTTCAATCGTCTTCACACGTTGGACTAAAAACCTGTAGGATAAAGGGAGTTATCCTATGATGTGTCATCACAATCGTACCTTAATGTCACGATTATGGTTCCCATCATCTAATCAACCTCCTGAAACCACAAGCAGGACACAAACCTACGACTTTAAGGAACGGTCATGGTTACATACCACGATCGTCCTTAAGGCTCGTAGGTTCCCTGGTAAGACTCCTTCGAACCTTCTTACTATGATAAGGTGTAACGATAGTGGTTTGATACCACGATTGTAGGAGGCTCCCTTCTGTGAAGTCCACTTAAATAATAGAGACCCGATCCCACCTGACCCACTTAGGGTTTAAACATTTAAACCCTTTGCTCAAAATCGATTAGGACACCAAATCATTTCCAATCATTGAATAAAAAAAAATTCCTTCACTTTCAATCGATTAAGAGAGCACGAAAACAAATAGTACTTGTGATTTGTACGGTTCAAGCTATTTCTCAAGCTCAGCACTCACGCACTCAATCTGTAATTCAACTCAGACAACACAATTGTAAGTAATGCAATCATAACCTTTTTGTTGAGTGACCAAACAAGTTCATGAGGATAGCATAAGTAATGGGGTGTTAAAACAATTACCTCTAGGTCTGCGTTTTAAGTGATTGAAAGCACAAAGGAAGTCTGAGTACCCGTTGGTGCAAAATTTTAGTCAAAATTAGGTTCAATTGGGTCTAAAAAGGGTCAAAAGTTGGTTATTAAAATCTGCTAAGTGTTAGTGTACTCCACGACACAACCTACAATCGTGGTATCTACATACGGTTGTAGGTTGGGTCGTTGTGGGGTACCATTTCTAGTCTTGTAAGTGCTCATCATACTAGCACATCCCGCGATTGTCCTGTCAATGTACGATCATGGTATGTACTCATCTGATATGACAAGCCCCCAGTACTTTAGAATTGTTCCTACGAGTGGAAGGTATGATCGTACTTTCATTGTACAATCATAGGAACCTGTCTTCTGATGCAATGTTTCCCCAGTACTTTGGGGAACTCTTCCTATGATCAAAAAGTATAACCGTACCTTCATGGCACGATCATAGAAAGAATCGTCTGAGATATTTCCTGTACCTGTAAACTATTTTAAAACTGGAACTAGTTTGTTTTTTGATACAGGTACAATGGCACCAAAGGCAGACACCAAGCTTAAAAAGGACATCTCTAAGAAGAGGGCACCTAAGGACAAACCCCTGACCTCAGAGAGTGAGTCTGATAGCTTAAGTGGGATCGAGGTGGAATACTCTACTAGCCCCTCGGCTGAACAACACTCTCATCAGACCATGAGGGGAAAGGCCAAGGAGCTTGAGAAGGCCAAGGCCACCACATCTATGACCTTGGTAGAATCTGCTACCCTCATAATTCTTTCCTAGTCTGAAGAGGGAAGGCAATATACATAATAAAATGGGGGAGAATATGTTGGGGATATTAATTTCTCAGAGGAGAAGGAATCATCCAAACTGAGATCCTTCGAGGGACCAACTGCAGCCCGAATTCAAAGAGGGCCTGAATCGAGAAGATGGAGTATGGAAAACTCCAGGGACTACTATATGGATGGGGTGTACTTAAAGGACTATGGAAATCAGAAAATGAGTGCCTAAGAGGAACCTCATACATTACCTGAATTATTGCAGAAGGTTTTGAAGGTGGTTTGGGTATTTGATAGGTACGATTTGGGATGGATGACTAGGCCCCTCCGTATCTACGGGTCGGAGCTTGTGAGGGAGTTTTATACTAATTATGCCACAACACTAAAAAAAATGACTCCCTCCAAAAGAGACAAGGATGTGAAGAAGCATCCCCGGCTGGATACAGTGATTTTTTGGGGAAGGAAGTGGATATCTTCGTCAAACTATCTCTAATGTCTTGTTTAGAGAAGCTTTTGTATCGATCGAGGAGACTTCAAAATACAATTTCTGGATGACTAACTTAAAGAGGGTGAAAAAGTTATCCGTAGACGACAAAGTCAAGCACTATAAGTGGTTGGCGGCCATATCGCAGAAGCAAGAGAAACTGCCCGTAGATTAATGGGGTAACTATTTACAAGAATACACTCAAGTTCACCGCCAAGGCATGGCGTCCTGTTGTTAGGAACCGCATCGCACCAATGACAAATGACAACACATTAGGTGCCACCAATATGGGCCTGGTAGCAACTTTCTTGGCAAAGCTAGATTTGAACATTTCGCGCATTATTGCAGAAGAGATTTGAGACTGGGTCTTAGAGTTCAGCATAACCTTGCCTTTCCCGAGATTGATCACTCAGCTGCTATAGAATTTAGAGGTTTCATCCATTCCGGCAACTGACAAAGACTATAGATTTGGCAATGATCAAGGATTTTAGGAACCCGGCTGCTCCAGGGGCCATTTCCAAATGTACCACTAGAGGTTGTGGGAGGTGCCCCTGCTAGTGAGATCTCAGCATCTAAAGCTGGTGCTACTTCATTCTCCTCACAGCCGGCTACAACACCATTGGGTGCATACACACATTCTCCTGCTGGCTATACTTTGATACTGACTGCTCAATTGGAGCAGATTTTAAGAATGCAGGTGCTCCATGATGCGAGGATTAGAAAGTTGGAGGTAGAGTTCAAACCCTATGTGGATGATGAGACCAAGGGGCAGTACAGATAAAGCAAACCTATTTTGATAGATTTGAGAGCCGGATATTGGCTAAGGTTGATTTGGTCTAGGCCCTTATTTAAGGGCCATTACTGCTGACATGACCTCACTAAAAGAAGTAGTCAAGACTCTTACTGAGTGGACTATTTTTGTTGCACCTCCTCCACCTCTACCTATTCCTTCATTAGCAGATCTAGTGGTGGAGGTGGACTCTATGGTCCTAGACTTTTACACTAGGTACTTAAGGGATGAGGATGATGATACAAATTTAGAGGAGATGGGTGAGGATTTGCAGCCTCATTAAAAGATATCTTGAGATGAAGGAGGTGAGAAAAGGAAAGAAAGAAGTGGAAAAAAAAAATGAGATCAAAAAAAGATGGTCAGACCTCCGAGGCAGTGATTCTGGAGAGTGTAAAAATACCACCTACAGTTGAGGTAGTGGAGCATAGTGCGGAGGCTACACTTATTACCCCAACAGTGGATACATTGAGAGCACCGGCCGCCACTAGTGCCCACATAGCTGAGAGTGCCCTGGCCACAGTCGAGGCCATGAGAGAAGCAGATGATGGAGGGGTCCCATCTCAAACCCCCACTGATCAAAGTACGATGGGTGTCTAGTGTACCCCAGGTATGTCACTTACCCCAGTATTTATTTTCCATGATTTTATGCTATGGGGACATTGTATGATTTCTAAGTTGGGGGTGGGGGTGTACCACGTCCGAGGTTTTTTGTTATCGTGTTTCTTTTCCCTCGATTGTGCTATTTTAGTTAGAATTGGCATGTATAGGTGTTTATTTATGTTTTTTGTGTTGGTTTAATGTTTTATGTATAACTTAGAGTAAATTGAGAAAACTAGGTGCAGTCAAAAGTAATAAAGAGCATGCAAACTGTTTTTGAGCTTGCTAAAATAATACCCCTCCAAAGCAAATATGGTTTTTGTGTTGTGTCATGTGCTTACTTGAATTGTAACCTCTGTTTAGATCTCATCATGGAATTAGTATTATTAGTGTGACAGCCTGCCTGACTTTGGATGAACCAAATAGGTAGTAATTGAGATAATAGCCCTGAACAAAGAGTGTGTGAGGATTTACCTAGTCGATGTATGTGTACGATCTAGAACTTGCCAGGCTAGTCTCGCTAAAGCTGTAGGACAGAAGGTTAGGAAAGGATCATAGGACATTTTTTGAATAGTCCACTAAAAGCCAAATAAGCCTACAAAATGAACAAAATATCACTTGAACCTAATTTTGAGCCTAATTAGACCTTTTCTTTGAATTACCCTATTCACCTTCCTAATTTTCAGAATGAACCTGCTTTGGTCTTGGTACCTCCTTAGACACTGTGTACCTCAACTCAAGCAAATTACCTAAGTTGAGGGTAGCTACTGTAGGGGTGCGTAGAAAGTTGGCAATGAAGAATGAGTCATAAAAAGAAAAAGAGATACAGGTACGGTGTGAAAAGGAAAGAATAAAAGAGAAAAGAATAAGAAAAAAAAAAGTAAAGTTGAGGAAAATAAAACCACACCCGAGGTTCGAAAAATGTGAACAGTTGAAAAGGGAAAAGAAATAGAAGAAGGCGGATAAAGTGGAAGCCAGAACTAGTGTAGTGTCAAGGAGGGTTAGTCACTATAACCATATCTATACCATACCTACCCGTGAGCCTACATTACAAGCCAATAAAGACCTATAGTGATCCTAATTCGACTATCCAAAAGCTAAGGCATAGAAAATAAGGGAAAGCCTATGGTACTAAACGCACACAACCAGACTTCCTTGTAAGAGTGAAAAAGTTGATTCCATCCCCATTTTTGCTGAACATTGAATACACCGAGTGTTAGGACTTCTTTGTTGTGAGGGAATAAGGGCTATATTTTAGTTGCTGCTTATTTAGGTAGTGTCATTTGTCTAACGTGTTAGGTTGTCTGCTGATAATTTAATGCCATGTCCTGATCCCTTTATGTTATGGTATTTAGTTTGTATAAGCACTGCACTTGTTGATTTTGAATGTCATTGGAGGATGGTGAACGGTGTTTTGGTGAACGCATGCTGAAAATTTGGTTTTTGTAAAACTTGGACTGCTATAGTATTCTTGGTTTTTCTCTAGGTTAAGCGTCTTAGTGGTATAGTTTATTTTGTTTACCTAAGGACATGCAATATTTTAAGTTGAGGGTGTTGATGTTCCATGGATCTACGACATTTAAGATGCTTAAAACTATGAATATTTCTACGACATTTAAGATGCTTAAAATTATGAATATTTGCAAGTACAAGGGTAGATTTTTGTGGATATGATGGGTTTTTACATGATTGCAGGACAAATAACCTCGGAGAAGGAAAGTGCTAAAAATTGGACTTTCAGAGGATCAGACGAGTGAAACCATGACTGTGGGATCTGACCACGGTCGTACCAAGGCTATCGTGGTATGAATCATAGAAGTGTCCCTAAAGAGTTGATCAGATGAAGAGCTCCCACGACCATACCATGAACAAATGATCGTACTATTTGATTGTGGGAGAAAGACCTAAAAACAAAGTTGTAGGAGTTAAGTATGAGACTCATCAGACGAGAGCCTTCCATGATCATGTAATGATCATTCGACCATACCTTGATATCGTAGGAAGAAGGCCCAGATATGAAGGTTGCAGATGATTAAAGTGAGGATGGATCAAACGAGCACTAGGCACAATCGTTCCTAGGAACCATCAGGACATAATGAGAGGCGTAATATACAAAACCTGAAGATGAAAAATCCATGAGCCAAACCACGAGTACCAAAGGACTATCGTGGATTCTAACCATGATCGTACCTTTCTGTCGTCCGATGCCACTGACTTAGATTTTTTGTTTGTATTAGGATAGGTTTTATTTTGTCTATAAATACTCCCATGGGTTTTTTTGTACGAGTTTACACTCTTTCATATTTTTACAGTGAGATTTTAAGGCATATTTTTTAGATTTCACGAACATCGATTCTAGGGTTTTAATTCTAGGATTAACAATGTAGCGTCAGAAGTACAAGGTGATTCTCGAAGGGTAATTGGGAATGTATTGTTGTTTCTTTGGGATTGATTGCTTTTTAACAAGTGCACGTGTTAGAACTTGTCTTATATCTACCTGGACTTTAGCAAGGGCAGTCGGATAGGAATAGTGAAACAACAACAAGACTTGGAGTTATCTTCATTTAATTAGTCTTGAGCCAGTAAATGGAAAAGACTATATTGGGATCATAGATAAAGGTTAGTAATGCACAACCCGTGACATATGAACCTTTGTGCTTAGGGATAGTCATCTACATGGTGCATAATCTAGTCAGTTAGATGATACATGACCTATCGATTCTGTATGTCGAGTACCATAAGAGATCATTAAAGAACGGAGAATCTATGGAGTTATGAAGTTACTAGGGAACATAATCCTAGTGCCTTTCTCATATTGATTACAAATCCAATAAATCAACACTTGTTACTATTGATCTTTTGTTCTAGAAAACTCCCCTCTTTTACTTATTTGCAATTACCTAGACAAACACGAGATAGAAATTTGACCTATTCCCTGTGGGATTGAACCCAACCTTGTTGGGTTCTATATTTGATCAGCGACTGCTTTATACTTTTTAGGAGGTATAATTCAGGCGATATCAAAGAGTAAAAAGGATTTCAAGTACCCATCCTAGATGTGCTAAGTTGAACATAGTACAACTAGGATTTGTTGACAATCTACTGTTGTTTAGTAGAGGTGATTTCAAATTGGTCCATGCTCTTATGAACACCTTTCAACAGTTCTCTGAGGCTTCTGGGCTGGTAGCAAATACTAGTAAAAGTTCCATTTACTTTGGAGGAGTGAAACAAAGTGTACAGGAGTAAATTCTTGATTATATTGGGTTCACCAAAGGTGAGATGCCTTTTAGGTATTTGGGAGTTCCCCTTAGCACCAAAAGGTTGTCAATTGCTCAATGTGAACCTTTACTGGAAAAGATGCTGGGAAGAATATCATCATGGACAACAAGATTATTGTCATATGCAGGGAGGGTAGAATTGATTAGAAATGTTCAATTTTCCACACAAACATATTAGAAGTGTTCTATTTTCCATACAAACATACTGGTCATAAATCTTCATTCTACCAAAGAAGATAACAGAGTTAATTGAGCAAATGTGCAAGAGATTCTTGTGGACAGGGAAGGCAGGATTTACAAAAAAAGCTCTTATAACTTGGAGTAGATTATGTCAACCCCAATCTGCTGGAGGTATGAATTTTATTGATGTGTCTTTGTGGAATAAGACAGCAGTGTGCAAACTACTATGGAAACTGAGCTTGAAAAAGTATCAAATATTGGTAAAGTCGATACATGCCTACTATGTAAAGGGTAGAAGTGTATGGGAGATTAACCCAAAGCAGGCATCTTGGGTATTCCAAAAGATATGTAAGGCCAAGAAGTATCTAGTAGAATCCAGAGTAACCCTGAGTTTATTAAACACAACTCCAAAACTGAGCATTAAGAGCATGTATAGGAAGCTATAAGGGCAATTTGATAAAGTAAGTTGGAAAAGGGTGATATGTGGCAATTAAGGAGCACCAAAATGGATCTTTATTCTATAGCTAGTTGCCTTGGGCAGAATCTATACTAGTGACATGCTAGCTAAATAGGGTATGGAGGTTAATATACAGTGCCAACTATGCAGTAGCCAACCAGAAACTATACAACACTTATTTTTTGGGTGTTCTTACTCTAGTAGAATCTGGAGATGCATTCTAAAGTGGTTGCACATCAGTAGGACTTGCATGGAGTGGTATGATGAAATCAAACGGACTGAACACTGGTTTAAAGGCAAGAGTAGCAGGGCTGAGGTTTACAAGATAGCCTGGCTGCGACAGTTTACTATGTGTGGAAGGAGAGGAATCATAGGGTGTTTCAGCAGAAAGCTAGCAATATGGATGGGATTATCAAGCAGATTTCTTAGGAAGTATACTTCAGAGCACATTTGAATCCACAACACTGACAACACATTCAAACCTTTAGTTTTTATCCTTGGTCTGTACTGATAGATGAATGTAGTAGTTGATGCCAATGAGGCTGGGCCTGTCTAGACCTGCTATTATTTTCTTAGAATTGAGCTGTAAACATTTATACTTGGTAATAAAATCTTTTAGTTACCAAAAAAGATAATTTAATCAAGCAAAACCTATATATAAATCAAAAGTATTCAATCAATACGAAAGCATAAGATAGAATCAAAACCCAAATTCAAAACATAAACATTGCAATATGTCTAACAATAATATCCAAGTAAAAATTTATCTACAAACCAAATATTCTATACAAAGCAAGGAAATAAAGAAAGGTTTGAGAATTTATCACTACAAAGCTCCCAAATCTTCACTCCAAGGGTGTTTGGCCAAGAACCCGAGCCTCCAAGGTTGAGAAATATGCAAAAAAAATAGTCTTGGAATGGCTAAGGATCGAGTTTTGTATGGATTGGGGTTGAAATCATGAAATTCCAGAGCTGCCCAGATGCCTGACACATTTCTTCTTTGTGTTTGAGGTCAAGGTGTCGCATTTGTGACGTTTACTAAAAGTTGACTACCACGTTCACGGTCAATTTGTCACATTCGCGATGGTCTGTTGACTTTGACCTTCGCGTTCGCTGTAGGACCTCCATGTTCGCAAAAGTCAATTTTGCTGCCAGCTCATTTTTCTTTGTTTTGCTCTGTTTTGTCTCAATTCCACTTACTTTCATAAGAATTCCCTGTAAACCTTAAATTACCTGGAATCAACATCTTTTAAAGGATAATTAGCCTCAGATTATGGATTAACGACACAAAATCATAAGAAAAGAGATACAAATAAGAAGTAAAATCACCACTTATCAATAATACATCATTGTCTCCAAATACAAGTACAGACATAAAAGATAGATGGGGGCTAAAATAAGGGTCCGAATGGGGAGCTCACCAGAACTCCAAATCAGCTCTCACAACACAAATCAGCTACAACGGGTCGTATATGTACTGGGATCTACATTGAAAGGGCACAGAAGTAGGCGTGAGTACAGTCCACTTGTACTCAGTAGGTATCATAGGCCTAGTGAGCAAAGTAGAAAACTAAATAAGTAAAGAATAATATGAGCATGCTTCTACTTGCATACAAAAAAATTCTCAATGGTGGCTGAAACAGTATCGCCTAACAGTTTTATAAGTATAAATATCAATATAAGACTACACACGAGTATATATATGCCAACAAGGCTAAGTACGCGATATCAACACATAAAAGAATGCAAGTCATGCAATGCAGTGCAATGGCAAAGATGTAATGTCTCAATATCACCTCGTATGTACCTTCTGAGGGAAAGTTTCCATGATAGGACACCATGGAGGGTTCAGAATCCATATACGTTCACAATCTCATAACTCATTCAACCTTGCCGGTACATTCTTCGATCAAGGATTTTATAAATTATCTCATTTTCTTTCAAAATTAGTACTTTCCTGTGGTACCAATTTCATATATATGTATAGATAATTAGAAATGAAGATACATGCACATAACCATAATAATATTATATAATCAGTCATATCATTGAAGGCATTAAATGAGCTTAAATCTCCTCAAGAATTAAGTAATTCATAATGTAAACAATCGCATGGCACCACAGTACTGAATAATCATGTAAGACATCAAATAAATATCAATTTGAGCCCCCATTCGGGCACAATAATGATAAGGGAAAATAATGCATAAATAAGGTCTATAATATCAACATAAGCCCTCACACAGACATCATAACAATAATAATCTCTCAAATCAATAATAATATTTCTATAAACCCCCACACGGGCAACACGATACTAATAATGATCTCAAAATATGAATCGCATGACAAAATTCCTATCCCATTGCATACTTTACATGAATAGTTAACTACCTAGCCTTGAAGAAAGTTAAGTCATAACCTACCTCGATTCATCAAATTTCTAGCCTGGACCCTTCAACACAGAGCCTTTCCTTTATGAACAGCCTCAAAATAAACCAAATCTAACAAAAATATAATCTACACGTCAAAATGAGTCTAACGATACCAATATTGGCTATTTTCTTTTCGAGTCCAAAAATAGTTCAAAAATCAAATCAGAATCGAAAAGAGTAAAACCAAAATTTTATTTAAGAATCAAGTTCCCCATACTAAGAGGGTTCTACATATGAAAACTCAACTAAAAATGAGTTGAAATTGGACTTGAAATCGAAGAAATATCAATTTTACGCTTTACCTGGTAAAAGCCCCAAAATCCAAGTTTGAAATCATAATTTTAAAGATAGATTTGTAAAGAAATCAATGGAAAATAATGAAAGTGAGAGTTTAGAGATTACCCATGCAAGATTGATGAAAACCCCCTTTGAAATCGCCAAGAGCTGAGCTCCCAAAGTCTAATAATAGTGAAAATGGGGTTTTAGATGAGGAAAAGAATTAAATTCTACCCAAGTATTATTTTTTCTTTGCGAACATGGTCACTTACGTCTAGTTCACGACTCGACCTGAACTAAACCTTTGCGATCACGATGGAGTAATCGACTCGGACCCAAACCGCTAACCCTTCACAAACGTGGTTGCACCCTCGTGTTCGCGATGATCAAGACCCTATCCCCATACCCTTCGTAATTGCGAGCCCCCCACCGCGATTATGATGACTAATAATTTCCTTCTCCGCGAACACGAAGAAGGATTTATGCTGCACTAGAAATCAACAAATATACTGGAGGGAATGATTTAAATTTCTTCAAAATTCATTCGGGACACCACATAAATAATCTAAATATGCTACTAGGCTAATTTTGATGGTCCGGACTCAATGGAACCATCAATTTTTTTAAAAGAGGTCATTTACAACAAATTATCCCCTGAGACCTCTTTTGGCTATCTTTTAACTAGTTTCTCATCTAAAAGATCAAAACAACATATAAAGGATTGAAATCTGAACTAATCATATTACTAACCTAAAATTGACATTTCAGATCTAATGAAACTGACAAAATCACCATCCGACCCTCGAATCATAAAATACTGACCAAAGTAGAACTAATCACTTCCAAAGCCTCTAAAAACCTCAAACTCACTCAAACCACTCCCAAATGCTTCGGGGACCGTGTCAACCATCCCCACTACTCATAAATAATATAAAGCAACTATGGGGAAGGGCAAAATAGTCAAAACATAGCAAAAGCTAAATATCACAACTATGATTGTTACATTATTTACCACTAAGACACAAGTTCGTGCTCGAATGAAAAAGCAAATAACATACCTGAATCGGTAAAAACTTGGGGGTATCTACACCTCATATCGGACTCAACCTCCCATGTAGCCTCCTAAATAGGGCAATGTCTCCAATGGAACTTCACTGAATCAATATTCTTAGACCTCAACTTTCTAGTTTGCCTATCTAGGATGGCAATGGGCTCCTCTTCAAAGGATAAGTCATGATCTAATGCAATAGAATCCCACCGGATCACATGTGAATCGTCTGAATGGTATCTATTCAAAATGGAAACATGGAATACCGGATGAACAACTGACAAATATGGAGGCAAAGCTAGCCTATATGCCATATCTCCATACCTCTCAAAAATCTCAAAAGGGCCAATAAACCTTAGGCTAAGCTTCCTTTTCTTCCCAAATCTCACCACACCCTCCATAGGTGATATACTCAACAAAACCCGCTCTCAAATCATGAATTCAACATCATGGCCTGAATGATCGGCGTAAATCTTCTGCCTACTCTAGGCAGCCACTAACCTCTGTTGAATCAGTCTCACTCGATCCATCAAATTTCTCAACAAATCTATGCCCCAAGGCCTAACCTAAAATGAATCAAACTATCTCACGGGGGATATACACCTCTGCCCAAATAAAGGTTCTAAAGGCACCATCTGAATGCTGGAATAGTAACTGTTGCTATAGGAGAACTTTCCTAAGGGCAAAAACTAGTCCCAATGACCACTAAAATCCATAGCACCCGAATGGTCCTCTCAGACTGACAATTTGTCTAAGGATGAAAAGTTGTGCTTAAATCAAGCTGAGTACCCAACTCACTCTACATAGAACTCCAAAAATTCGAGGTAAACTGAGTACCTCTATCAGAAATAATGGAGATAGGTACATCATGCAATCAAACAATCTCCCGACTATAGATCTTGGCCAACTTCTCTGCATTATAATTTTCCCTCATAGGTACAAAATGAGCTAATTTGGTCAACCTATCCACAATTACCCAAATAGAATCAAACTTTCCTAAAGTCGGGGGTAGGCCACCTACGAAATCCATAATGATCCCCTCCCACTTCCACTCAAAAATGGGCATCCTCTACATCATACCACTCGATTGTTGATGTTTATACTTCACTTGCTGGTAATTCAAACACTTGGCCACAAACTCCATAATGTTTTTCTTCATACCACCCCACCAATAGTGTTGCTTTAAGTCATGATACATCTTAGCCGCTCCGAGATAAATAGAACACCTCAAACAATGAGACTCCTCCAAGATCAATCTAATCCAACCACCAACTCTTGGCACACAAATAAGACCACTAATACTCAAAACACCATCAGGATCAAGAGATGTGCCCTTTGACTTGCCACTTAACACTTTATCATGAATCACCCTCAATCTCTCATCATCAAACTAATCAGCTCGAATCTCCTCCATCAATGAAGACCTAGCCTCAACAATGGCTAAAACATGCCCGTGTGACAAAGTATCAAGCCTAACCAACTGATTAGCTAAAGACTGAACCTCTAAGGCTAAAGGTCACTCTTGAGTCAAAAGATGAACTAAACTCCCCATGCTTGCCGCCTTACAACTCAAAGAATCTACTACCACATTAGCCTTGCTCGGACAATAAAGAATAGTGAGATCATAATCCTTAAGCAACTCAAGCCATCGATGCTATCTCATAAACAGATCTTTCTAGGTAAAGAAGTACTAAAGGCTGCAATGAACCAAGAAAATCTCATAATGAACTTCGTATAAGTAGTGTCGCCACAACATCAACACAAAAACAATCACAGCTAATTCCAAATCATGAATAGGGTAGTTGTTCTCATGAGGCTTTAACTGTTGAGAAGCATAAGCAATCACATCAATCTTCTGCATCAACACACCACCCAAGCAAACTCAAGAAGCATCACAAAACATGGTAAAACCCATGCCCTCTTCAAGCAAAGTCCAGATAGGAGCCAAAGTCAACAACTCATTGAGCTTTTGAAAGCTATCATGACAAGCATCCGGCCACTGAAAAACAATATTCTTGTAAGTCAACTTGGTCAAAGGACACACAATAGGAGAGAAACCCCGCACAAAGCTTCAATAATAGCCTGCAAACCCAATAAAGCTTGGAATCTCATTAGGCGAAATAGGTCTAGCCCAATCATAAATAGTCGTTATCTTGGCCGAATCGACCATAATACCATCCTGTCACTACATGAACCAAGAAAGAAATGATATCCAATAAAAACTCACACTTGGAGAACTTAGCATACAACTTCTCATCACACAATTTCTGAAGTATAGCCCTCAAATGTCGCACATGCTCTACCTTATTCTTGGAATAAACCAAGATATCATTGATGAACATAATTACAAAAGAATCAAGATAAAGCCAGAATACCCTATTTATCAACTCCATAAACACCGTCGGGGAATTAGTCAACTTAAAAGACATAACTAAGAACTCATAATGTCCATACCGCATCCAAAAGGCTATCTTCGGAACATTCGAAGCTCTAATCTTCAATTGATGGTAACCAGACTCAAGTCAATCTTAGAAAAAATCAAGGCACCCTGAAGATGATCAAATAAACATTAATGCGAGGAAGAGGATACTTGTTATTGACAGTCACTTTGTTCAATTGTCGTTAGTCAATACACCTGCATATGGATCCATCTTTCTTCTTCACAAATAGGACAGGAGCACCCCAAAGAGATACACTTAGTCTAATAAATCCCTTACTCAACATATCTTGCAATTGCTCTTTCAATTCTGTCAATTCTGACGGGGTCATTCTATAAGGAGAGATAAAAATGAGTGTAGTTCTTGGCTTAACATCAATGGCAAAATCAATATCCCTATCCAGAGGCACGCCAGGTAAGTCTATAGGAAACACGTTCTGGAACTCTCTAACAACTCGAATAGAATCTAAGAGAGGCAGTGAAGCAATACTAGTATCACGTACATAGGCCAAATAAGAGAGACACCCATTTTCTACTAGGCGACGAGAACATAGAAAACATATAACCCCCAAACTAGAAATACCCTTCCAAGCTAACCTTGGCACACCGGAGTAGCTAAAGCCATGGTCTTGGTAAAACAATACAAAATCGCATGATAAGGAGAGAACCAATCTGTAGACACGTGATTTTTGACCCTCCCCGAGCTTTAACCTATTTTTAGCATTAAATATTTATTTTTGTCTAATCTTTATTGTAACTTTTATTTTTATTTTTAGTAGGTTTTATTTGAAAAATTATGAAAAAGAATTAAAAAAAAAATAGAGTCACATTTTAGGATAAGCTTTGTTTGTTTTACTTTTAAAAGAAAAGAAAATTTTCAAAATATATATATATTTTTTTTATTTAGGTTTTAATAAATAAGCTAGTAATTTTAGTATCCTCTTAATTATATTTCATTTTAGTCTAATTATGAATTTTTCTTATATTTTCTTAGTATAAAAATTAATTAGTTAATATTTTTATTTCTTTTGTCTTTATCTTTTAAAACAAAAAGAACAGAAGAAAGAGTAAAACCCACCTGCACCTAACTACCCTACTACTCCTACAAAACCCACCTGCATATTCATCAGAGATAAACTAATAGACACCGACCGTGTAAACATTTTTGTACACTATCAGGTAACTTTGAAGTATATTACTGGTAAGTGAAAGTATTTCTCCCTTTTAATAGTTAAAATTATAAAAAGGGGAAATAGTAATAAAAGAAAACTTGAACTCTAAATTTATTCTACCCAAACCGATCCTGTTTACCAAGAATACATTTATTCTACCCATCTTCGTTTTCAATTTTCATCATCACCAAAAATTGTGTAAAAAATCAAAAACTACAAGCAGCAGTGCTTTAAAGACCAACAACTAGTTGCCTTCCTCTG
This sequence comes from Capsicum rhomboideum, assembly GCA_031232105.1. Lineage (NCBI taxonomy): Eukaryota > Viridiplantae > Streptophyta > Magnoliopsida > Solanales > Solanaceae > Capsicum > Capsicum rhomboideum. Next base: position 87,153,216 of record CP124719.1, on the reverse strand, counting down.
TATAAGATGAAATCAGCGTAGAGATGTGGTCATGAACAATCTTAGTGGCGTTTGGCCTTGTTTAATTGTGAAATTTGAAAAAAAAAATTGTTTTCAAGATGAAAAATGATATTTGAAAATTGGAGTTGTGTTTGGCCATGGATCGATAAAAGTATTTTACAACTAAGAAATTATTACATTGGTCTATGTTGATCATGTGAAATTTGTGTTCTTCAATAAAGTAGCTATTAAAATTGCATTCAAATGTCGAGGGTTCAAAAGACTAAGCTTGTTTGGAACTGAAATTGTAGATGTATTTCGTAAAAGCTGTGAAAAAAGAAATAACTTGGGCTTTCTCTTAAAGTATTGAAGTCATAAATCTAAAATAAATCTCTCAAAAATCAATGTAATAATCTCCTATTTGAAATACTATGACTTAGAGCTAATGAATAAGTAGATCTCTGAATATTTGATCGGGAGTTAGAACGATGATCCTAGCAGTAAATGAAAATATTAAAAAGGGTAGAGAGGAGAAGATACAAAGATAAAGAAAGACCTAGAATGCAAAATGGGGACTGTTTTAAAAAAAAGCCAAAAAAAAAGACCAGAAAATTAGGGTGCTAATAGGTTGATTGCCTATTACTGCAGGTTAAAGTATCTGACTGTGTAAAAAAATATTTACATCGTTAGTGCATATTAGTTAAATTCTATTCACCAACTCCCCCATATTCCCCTATTTTTCCTACACACACACACCACGTCACAAAAAACACTCTCACATAGCCAATTCACACCATACCTTTATATATACATTCACACGGATAGAGAAAGAGGAGAGAGGAAAACACCTAGACAAAAAATAAAAAGAGACAACACTTACAAAAAAGGAGAGGACGGGCAACACATAGAAAAAAAAAATGGAAAGACAGAGAAAGAAAATGAGAGCAAACACATACAAAAAGGGAGAGATTATTCTTGAAAATCGGTGGGTTAGAGTTTGAGTTTTTGTCCTTGTTCTGAATTTTCGGTGACGACGTTCCGGTTTCTATACTAGGTTTAGTTTGTCACACAGGTTCTTATTCAGTTCCTCTCTATTTATTTGTATAAGTTTTATTGTGAATTAGCATGAACAAAGTCATCTCAATGGTTTCCATGTTTTTTCGTGGATTGAATTTTTGAGTTCGACCAGTATAAAAATCCTCATTTCTTTGTTTTATCTAAGTACTTTTTGTACATATGGATAATTTTGATTTCTTACATTGTTAATGATAGAAAAATTTATTCTACATTAGATTAAATAAAAAGAATGGGATTGGTCAATGGTTCACTTCCATACAGTGAGTTCTACCAAGTTTTTGTGGATATTTGTGGAAGTTTAAGTTTTATTATTATTAAATTTTGTTAGTTCAGTTTTAGTTGAGATGTGAAATCTATGTTTGAATGTTTTGGTATTAGAATGCAGTTAGATGAAGCTGCAACGTGGGTCGTTTAAAATAAATTTGCTAATCACATAATAGATTGTCAAAATACTTGTCATGGATTTAGGTTTTTTTTGTTCTCTTAAAGAAAAAGATCAATAAAAGTTAACAAAGATAGTTTTCTCCAATAATAATTTTTATTTGTCTTCCATTTGCAGTAGTTTGACTATTCCCTATTTATGAACTTTTAAACTCTTGATTTTTATTAGCATTCTTATGTGGTGATTTCATTTGAGTATTAAATATTCTGTTAAAATGTCTAGTTAGAGGCTCTGCGTGAATGTGAATATTACAGTAAGTATTTAGGTTAGTATGTTCATTAAGAATATTAGGCCTAAACTTAGTTTATGGACTAATAAATTAATTTAATCGTGAGAAAGAGGTGAGTTGGGTTTGAATTTATTCTAAACCCCATTACATGACAAAAAAAAAGAGAGTGGAAAAACACATTGTGAGGAAAAGAGAGTGAAAAATGAATAAGCCATCCCGATTGTATAAGAGACAAACAAATGCTTATAACGCTAGATGAGCTTTAGGCATGTTTAAAATACTTGTCTCGATTAAGAATGTGGTTACACATCTTTTTGAGAAATTTTAAAAATAACTCAAGGATGCATTTATGCACCTTGGCAAAGATTGTTCTAATAATCAACCTTCATTAATTCAAACCTAAGACGCATAGACAAAGATTAGTAGTTATGGTGTACTTAAGCGAAGAAGACAATTATGCCTCTAAGTTGGTGTATGTCAAGACTTAGAATGCAGTTATGCATCTAAGTCTAGACCAATAAGAGTTCAACTTTAAAAATTAGTGAATCATGGCCTGTAACACAATTTATCCAAAATAGATTAAACCAAGTATAAGTTGATAAAAGCAACCGTGCTAGAACCACGGGACTCGAGGGGTGCCTCATACCTTCCCCTCGGTCAACAAAATTCCTTACCCGGTCTTCTATTTTTACAGACTAGTAAAGAGTCATTTCCTTTTGATTAGGGATTCAAAAAGGTGACTTGGAACATCATAACTCAATTCCAAGTGGAGACTCTGTAAATAAAATAATCCCTATTCAATATCATCACTTCAATTGGAAAAACCCTTTCTTTCTTTCCTTCGCTTCACCGCCAATAGATGAAAAAAAGGGGTGTGACATCTCTGGCGATGGATGAAAAAATGGGGTGTGACATCTCTGGCGACTCCGCTGGGGACAACCAGAATTTGAGCTTTTAATATTGACTTGTACTTGCTTTAATTTTTTGGATATTGTGTTTGTTGGCCTAATGTGCTACTTGTCGCTCGTTTATCTCTTTGATATTGTTGAATTGTATTATAAAATTGTCTTCTCTCAGGCACCCCTTTCGAGACTCTGAAACGTAGGGTAGAAGGAATGCAAAGTATGCATCCTACTTTCTTTTTGAGATAAAGCCAGAGTGTCCTGGCATCTGGTGAAGGATTATTAGTCACACATGTTAGGCGAGGTTTGGACTAGCAACGAAGGCGAAATAGCACTGCTACCGAACAAGTTGCCCCTCCCCGACTCGAGTATCTATTCGAGTAAGCCAGTTTAGACATCTATCTCCATTAGGTTAAATCTAGTAGAACTGAAACTCAGACGTGGCTATCCCTATTAGGCTCCGTTTTATCTGCATCATGTGCATTTGACTTAGTGGGACTTGACACAGTGGTCGAGTCCCTCTAGGACAGGTATCCCTCTTTGTCCGACCAACATATGCATCCTATGTGCTCTTTGTCATATTATTTGGAAGGCATGTTTGATTATTGACCGGCTTTAGGTTACTTAGTGAAACAGAAGAGAGAAATTTCCTCTGGCTTTTGTGACTGTTCCCATAAATTTTTTTTATATTTTGGAAAATAAAAAAAGAAGAGTTTGTTTCTTTTTATATTCTTCACAAACTACGTACACCTGATTCACACCATGATGAGATTGTAGGCAACTCTTATCAGGTTCGGTGATCTTAAAATAAAAATTTTGAAAATATTAAACCCTGAAACATTTGTTATCTCCAGAATCAAGATAGTTTAAGGTGGTTGGATTGTGGTTAAGATGGCATCTCATCCAATACAACACCAGGTCTAAAGGAAAAGGAAAGATGACCCACAAAGATGGTATAGAGTCTGATAACGAAGAAGCACGAAATCAGTTGTTTCCATAGGAATCCACATCAGTGGAGGAGATAAGGTTATTAAGAAAACAAATGGGTGAAATGTACCAGGCCTGGGTGAATGGACAAGCACCACCCTCTTCAATCCCAGGACTTTCAGTCATGAATGTTCTAATTTCTATTTGGGCTCAAACAAGTGATCCACTTTACCCTCCTGGGTTCGTACCACATGCTAATGTGTCTAGAACGGTTGGGACCTTTTCCACAAGCCCTCCAAATGTGTCCCTAACAAATAATCTACTTTTAATTCCCGCGGTACAAACTACTACAGGCCCTCAACCGACACTGATATAAAAGTCCAATAGTGAGCCACATCAGGATCAATTCTATCCCTCTAAAACAACTTTGAAAGTCCCAGACTCCTACTATCCTACTCATCAGCATAGTTCCCCTATTGCGATAAAAAAGACTACTAGAAATGAGGAACAAGAAGAGATGGCTAGGAAAATGAGAAGTTTGGACCAAAACATGAGAAACATGCAAGGACTAGGAAGACAAAAGAGTGTTTCTTACAAGGATTTGTGCATGTTCCCCAATGTCCACTTGCCTCTAGGGCTCAAAACCCTAAAATTTGACAAGTACAAAGGCCACGGTGATCCATTGGCTCATTTAAAAAGGTTTTGTAATCAACTAAGAGGAGCAGGGGGAAAAGAAGAGCTACTTATGGCTTACTTTGGAGAGAGTCTGGCCGAGATAGCTTCTGAATGGTTTATCGATCAAGATATCTCTTGTTGGCATATTTGGGATGACATGGCTCGAGATTTTATACAGCAATTTCAATATAATATTGACATAGTTCAAGATCATACCACACCTTCCAACATGAGGAAAAAGACCACTGAAATTTTTAGTGAATATGCTATTAGGTGGAGAGAGCAAGCTGCTAGGGTCAAGCCACCAATGAAAGAGACAGAGATGATTGATGTTTTCCTTCAAGCACAAGAGTCTGATTACTTTAACCACCTGCTTTCTGTAGTAGGTAAAACATTTGCTGAAGTAATAAAAATCAGAGAAATGGTTGAAAATGGCAGTACGGAAAAATTATAAGTCAAGTAGCCCCTAAGGCTACAACTCAAGCAATACAGAATGGTTCAGGACATTTTGGGGTTAAGAAGAAAAATGATGATATGGCAATGATCGTACAAGACCTTCAATACTCTATCGTCCCATCTCAGTATCTAGTCTATAGTGCACAACTATATGTCCTGCCATCAATCTATCCCCAATGGCGTGCACCAACACATTAAAATCCTCGTCCCTATACTCCATGTGTTCAAGCCCCCTACAACCCCCGTTTAAGGCAGGAATATGGAGGAAATTAGGGGCCTAGGGATAATTTCACACCAATTGAAGAGTCTTATGAAAGCTTGTTCCAGAAATTAAAAAGTTTGAACATGATAGGAACTATCCCTCAGAATCATACAGATCCATATTCAAAAGGTTTCAATCCTACTGCAAGTTGTAAATACCATTCTGATGCTCCAAGGCACAGTACTGAAGAATATTGATCTTTGAAAAGAAAAGTGGAAGGGATGATTCAGGCAAAAATGATTGTAGTTCAAGACAGTGATTCCCCAAACATTTTTGAGAATCCTCTGCCAGCAAATAATGACGTACACTTCATTCAGATGAGATGTGATGACAAAGAATGTAGCAATCCTCTCAATTCTCAAGAAAAGACAACTAAAATTGATGGAGGCTCCACTAAGGCTATGTACAAACTAGTGGATGAGATGTCAAGCTTGGTAATTAGAAAGTCACTTCTTTCTTCTCTAGGAAAGAGTGTATTGATAGTTTATTTTGTCGTCATTGCTATTATGCAATTTAGGTTTTGTTTTGTTTGTTTGTTGAGTCAAACTCTCATATCCTTTTATTTTGTTTGAGTCTTGTTGTATTTGATTGTTTGGGTTATTTCAGGGTCGTAACCTAGAGTTCAGTTTGGTTGTCTTATTGTCAGAACTTTTTATCTTTACTTAATGAAATGCAATTTTATATTTTATTTAGCACTCTTTGTATGTATTTCTTTTCATTTTAGCTTTAGTGAAGTGATATGCATGCATAATTTTTGGCTTAAGATCCTATCTAGTCATAGAATGAATATGCCAGGAGAGTTAAAAATAAAAAGAAAATATTTGAGAAAATATTTGATAAAATTGGAGAACTGAAACATTTTGACAATAGCAATTTGAATTGATTCAATATAACAAAACAAATCCTGGGACAAGTTCGATCTAAATCGACACATGTCATATGTTGCGAGAAGATATTGCCAAAATGAAGATTTCTAATGGACGATCATGAAATGAAAGTGGCATACATGTTCATCAATATAGATGTTGTGATTTTCACTTCTAATTCTTAAATGCATGCTTGTACGCGTCATTGTTAAGAATTGAGATGACGAAGGTATTTTATTCTGCTATCCAAACATTGTGTCATCCTTTGCTATCCCTTTTGAGCCCTAATTATTTTTTCCCTTTCATATCCCTCTTTTGGAATCCAAATAGATCCATGAAAAGGTTCAAAAACAAAAAGAGAGAAAAAAATGGAATCAAAAAGTCCAAAAGAAGAAAAAGAGTCAAAGAAAACAAAAAAAGAAGTCAAAGTAAGAAAAAAAATCAAGAAAAAGAACAAACTTCCTGAACTACGTTTGACCTGATTCTTTTTATGACAAGATACGTAGGCAGCCCTACTCTGGGGTTCGGTCCAACCAGGCAAAAAAAAAATTCAAGTTACCTAGTTTAAAAGAAACTGGGGAAAAAGTTATTTTCTTTGTGAGTTGATTCCGAAAGTTGTAAGTCTCACCCTATTTTAAGTGTCTTTCGAGCCTCAACCGTCCTTTCTTTCTAACCCTATCCAAAAGTCGCGTTACAACCGAAGGAAGACCTTCAGATCAATCTTTGAAGGTATTGACGCTAAGCATGTATGGGCATATGATGTTCCACATTTTGGGGCTCCACTTGTCTTCATCAGCATAAAGAAAAATATGAGAGAAATAAAAATGAGAGAGTCTTATTAGTGAAAATCCTCATGGGCACTATAAGGCGATGGTGAATTGATAAAGTGAAAATGAGAGAGTCTTATGGGTGAAAACCCTCGCGGGCACCATAAGGCAATGGTGAGTAAGAGATATAAAAAAATAAATGAGAGAGACTTGTTGGTGAATACTTTTCGGGGCACCACAAGTCACTTTAATGTGAGTGTCTAATGCAAAGGTAGCAACTTAGAAGCATGACTTCAAAGTCTGAATGTTCAAAAAGAATAAAGTTCATATTGGATTGACAGATCAGCTCATTTAATTCAAAATTCATGTCATGATCATTACAATCGACTGTCACATTCAATGAAGTCTTTTCTTTCTTTCTTTCATTTCCCAAAAGGGATATTTTTTATCAAAATAGACTTTCTTGTCATTTCTTAGTCTTTTTCTTTCTTTTTTCTTAGTCAGTCCTTGTTAGAACAAGCAAGAAATAATTTCAAAACTTGCTACCAGCTTTTCAATTACACAAAGGTAAGTCTGGTCAACACATCAAGTGTCACATGATTCAAGAAGAAATGATACGCACCATTATTTATTATGGTTGAAAAGTTTGAGAATGAATACAAGATTCAGTGTTCGTAGAACCAGGCCAATACGACAGATATTGGGGTCTGAAATCTTCAATTAGAGGTTCTTCAATGAGGCTGTTTAAGCAACAAGCACAATCTGCCTAGGTTGAAGTCAAGGTCGAACACGACAACAAAAAAAAGGTTGTTGTGCTCAGAGCTAAGACCACAAACCGACCACCATTTTGAAACTCACAATTTTTCTTTCTATTTCTAAAATAGGGGAAATTTTGTTAATATAAAGGCAATTTCAGAGGTTCAAACTTGCAAATAGGATTACAGTATAAAATCTCACTCTTTCTTTGTTTCATGCATATATCCGTCATTTTTCATCTTTCTCCTAGGATGACATTTCCTAGTCTGAGATGGTAGCTTTTCATTTTCTCCTAGGATGACATTTCCTAGTCTGAGGTACTCACTTTTGATTTTTCTCCTAGGATGACATTTCAAGGTCTGAGACAGTTATTTTTTCATTCATCTCCTAGGATAAACATTTCCTAGTAGTAGATATTTATTTTTCAATTCGACTCCTAGGATAAATATTTCCTAGTAGTAGATAGTTGTTTTTTTTCATTTGTCTCCTAGGATAAACATTTCCTAGTAGTAGACATTTATTTTTTCATTCGTCTCCTAGGATAAGTATTTCCTAGTAGTAGACATTTATTTTTTCATTCTTATCCTAGGATAAACATTTCCTAGTGGCCGACATTATTTTTCATTCATCTCCTAGGATAAACATTTCCTAGTAGCAGACAGTTACTTTTTCATTCGTCTCCTAGGATAAACATTTCCTGGCAGTAGACAATTATTTTTCATTCGTCTCCTAAGATAAATATTTCCTAGTCGCAGAAAGCTATTTTTCATTCGTCTCCTAGGATAAATATTTTCTAGTAGTAGACAGTTATTTTTTCATTCGTCCCCTAGGATAAACATTTCCTAGTAGTAGATTTTTTTTTTCATTCATCTCCTAGGATAAATATTTTCTAGTAGTAGACATTTATTTTTCCATTTGTCTCCTAAGATAAACATTTTCTAGTAGTAGACATTATTTTTTCTTTCGTCTCCTAGGATAAACATTTTCTAGTACTAGAGAGTTATTTTTCATTCGTCTCCTAGGATAAACATTTCCTAGTAGTAGATATTTATTTTTTCATTCGTCTCCTAGGATAAGTGTTTCCCAGTAGTAGACATTTATTTTTCAATTTGTCTCCTAGGATAAACATTTCCTAGTAGTAGACAATTATTTTTTCATTCGTCTCCTAGGATAAACATTTCCTAGTAGCAGACAATTATTTTACATTTGTCTCCTAGGATAAACATTACCTAGTCGAAGACATTTATTTGACATTCGTCTCCTCGGATAAATATTCCTAGTCGAAGACAGTTATTTTCATTTTTCTCCTAGGATATATACTTCCTAGTCTGAAACTTTTTCAAAGTTACAGTTGCTAATAACTCACAAAAAGTTTTTTAGTGAAAACTGGGGCAAAAGTTTTGTTTGTTTCTTTTGCTTATGATGTCTTGCAGGTTTTTCCTAGTAGAGCTTGATCTTGATGTCCAAAGACACAGTCCCAACTCTTACCAGAAGTTCAATCTCAATGACTACAGGAATTAGTTTTCAAATGCATGTAGCGGCCCGCCATCCTGACGTCGGTTTATATTCAACTATTGGTCAAGAAAATAAGCATTCAAGAACATTCTCATACTTTCATCTGGAAGAGCATCAAAGACGCAGTCTAAGTTTCAAGTTCAAGTCTCAAACCTCAGTTTCAAGATCAAGGTACCCAACCAAAAGAGGGTGAGATGGTAACTGAAGATTCAAATGGGAGAACTATAGGAAGACTCAAGACAAGTAGAGTAGATAATATATTGTATTTTTCATTTATTGTATTTTGTTTGTGTAATGACAGGAGCTACGAATCGGAACCTCGACAGGACCTCACTCGACTCTCCATCTCAGTATGTTCTACCTTCCTCTCGAACTACACGTGACCTGATTCCCTTATAACCCGGGATATGAAGGCGGTCCAAAGCTAGAACTCGGTCGATCTCTTTCTTCTTTTCTTTTTCATTCAAAATAACAGTCTCATCAAAATTTATCTTGTTGTCTACTTCTTTGTCTGAAAACTCTTCGTGTTCTTAAACAAAGATGGGCAAATGTAGACACGTGATTTTTGATAGTCCCCAAGCTTTAACCTATTTTTAGAATTAAATATTTATTTTTGTCTAATCTTTATTTTAGCTTTTATTTTTATTTTTAGTAGGTTTTATTTAAAAAATTGTGAAAAAGAATTTAAAAAAAATAGAGTCACATTTTAGGATAAGCTTTGTTTTTTTTTACTTTTAAAAGAAAAGAAATTTTTTAAAATAGATATATATATATATATATACATATATATTTTATTTAGGTTTTAATAAATAAGCTAGTAATTTTAGTATCCTCTTAATTATATTTCATTTTAGTCTAGTTATAAACTTTTTTATTATATTTTCTTAGTATAAAAATTGATTAGTTAATATTTTTATTTTTTTTGTCTTTATCTTTTAAAACAAAAAGAAAAGAAGAAAGAGTAAAACCCACCTGCACCTAACTACCACCTGCATATTCAACTCCCCCATATTCCCCTATTTTTCCTGCACACACACACGACGTCACAAACAACACTCTCACATTACCAACCCACACCATACCTCTATATATACATACACATGGATAGAGAAAGAGGAGAGAGGAAAACACCTAGACAGAAAATAAAAAGAGACAACACTTAGAAAAAAGGAGAGGATGGGCAACACATAGAAAATAAAAACGGAAGGATAGAGAAAGAAAAAGAGAGCAAACACACACAAAAAGGGAGAGATTATTCTTGAAAACTGGTGGGTTAGATTTTGAGTTTTGGTCCTTGTTCTGAGTTTTTGATGACAACGTTCTAGCTTCTATACTTGGATAAGTTTGTCACACAGGTTCTTATTCCGTTCATCTCTATTTATTTGTATAAGCTTTATTGTGAATTAGCATGAATAAAGTCATCTCAATGGTTTCCATGTTTTTCCGTGGATTGAATTTTTGAATTCGACCAGTATAAAAATCCGCATTTCTTTGTTTTTTTTCTAAGTTCTTATCGACGTATGGATAATTTTAATTTCTTACATTCTTAATGATAGAAAAATTTATGCTGCATTAGATTAAAAAAAAGAATGAGATTGGTCACTGATTCACTTCCATACAGTGAGTTCTACCAAGTTTTTGTGGATATTTGTGGAGGTTTACGTTTTATTATTATTAAATTTTGTTAGTTCAGTTTTAGTTGAGATGTGAAATCTATGTTTGAATGTTTTGGTATTAGAATGCAGTTAGATGAAGCTGCAACGTGCGGTGTTTAAAATAAATTTGCTAATCACATAAAAGATGGTCAAAATACTTGTCATGGATTTAGGTTTTTTTTGTTCTCTCAAAGAAAAAGATCAATAAAAGTTAACAAAGATAGTTTTCTCCAATAATAATTTCTATTTGTTTTCCATTTGCAGTAGTTTGACTATTCCCTATTTATGTACTTTTGAACTCTTTATTTTTATTAGCATTCTCATGTGGTGATTTCATTTGAGTATTAAATATTCTGTTAAAATGTCTAGTTAGAGGCTCTGCGTGAATGTGAATATTACAGTAAGTATTTAGGTTAGTATGTTCATGAAGAATATTAGGCCTAAACTTAATGTGAGGCCTAATAAATTAATTTAATCATTAGAAAGAGGTGAGTTGGTTGTGAATTTATTCTAAACACCATTAAACGATGAAAAAAAGAAAGTGGAAAAACCCATTGTGAGGAAAAGAGAGTAAAAAATGAATAAGCCGTCTCGATTGTATAAGAGACAAGCAAATGCTTATAACGCTAGATGAGCTTTAGGCATGTTTAAAATACTTGTCTTGATTAAGAATGCGGTTACACATCTTTTTGAGAAATTTTAAAGATAACTCATGGATGCATTTATGCACCTTGGCAAAGATTGTTCTAATAATCAACCTTCATTAATTCAAACCTAATATGCATAGACAAAGATTAGTAGTTGTGGTGCACTTAAGTGAAGAAGACAATTATGTCTCGTTGGTGTATGTCAAGACTTAGTGCAGTTATGCATTTAAGTTGAGACCAATAAAAGTTCAACTTTAAGAATGAGCAAATCATGGCCTGTAACACAATTTATCCAAAATAGTTTAAACTAAGTATAAGTTGATAAAAGCGATCGTGCTAGAACCACGGGACTCGAGGGGTGCCTCACACCTTTCCCTCGGTCAACAAAATTCCTTACCCTATCTTCTGTTTTCGCAGACCAATAAAGAGTCATTTTCTTTTGATTAGGGATTCAAAAAGGTGACTTGGAGCACCATAACTTAATTCCAAGTGGCGACTCTGTAAATAAAATAATCCCTATTCAATATCATCACTTCAATTGGAAAAACCCTTTCTTACTTTCCTTCGATTCATCGTCGATGGATGAAAAAAGAGGTGTGACACAATCCATACACAAGATGACATCAAAGTCAACCATATCGGGGATAATCAAGTCTACCCAAGTCTCACACTCCACAAAGGTCACCACACATGATTGGTACACCCGATCTACCACTAAAGAATCACCTACGGGGGTAGAAACACAAATATGTATAGCAAGGGACTCACATGGAGCATCTATACTACTAGCAAAATATGTGGACACATAGGAGAATTTAGACCCAAGTTCAAATAACACGAAAGCAGAATGATGGCAATTTGGGATGATATTTGTGATAACAGCATCAGAGGCCTCTGCCTCAGGTCTCCCGAGAAAAGTGTATCACTGACCATGCCCATTATCAGACTGAGTAACCCTACATCCACTATCATGAGCTCATTAAGATCCAACTCTGGTTCATCTAGATCCAACTTTACTGACCCATGTACCACCTCGAACTGCAGACACTGGAGTAAGACAAAGTTGAAGCTGAGAACTCAGTTGGGGAGGACTCAAAACACACAAAGGTATAATCCCTCACTAAATAGCCAAACTCATCACATACAAAATATCCCCTGCCAATAGAATCACACTTAGATGGCCTAACAGAACCAGAAAGCCTTTCATAATCCAACAAACTAGAACAAAACCCCCGACCTGCATGACCCGATCTTTAATTACCCGAAGCCTCAAAATTTGTAGACCTACCATCTAAACTCTGCAAAGATACCTACACCAGTCTGCCATGATAACCATAACAACCTCTACCAAAGATCCCTGCCTCGAGTTGTATGACCATGAACACTCCATGTTGTTGTATCCTCTTGGTACTACCACTATGGGTTACCCTGGTGAATATTCTTAATCAACTTAGCATGATCCATAATACTCTAAAAAAAACCACTCGAGACCACTAGCTGAGCTATCACCAATTGATAATAACCATCCAAACCCTTAACAAACTTCCTGATCCTCTCAGGCTTTGTGGAGATACTAGCAGTGGCATGTCGGGAAAATGTATGAAAATGAGCCTCATACTCTATAATAGTCATAGAGTCCTGCTCCAAATGATCAAACTTGTCTCTTAATTAGTCCCTCAAGCTATAGGGTACTAACCTCTCCAGAAAAACCTTAGAAAAATAGGTCCATGTCAACTGAGGGAAACCCACTGATCTATAATTGACAAGAGATCTCCACCACTACCTAGTCACATTAGTCAACTAGTAGGTAGTGTAAGCAGTACCATGAAACTCAAGCGAACCGAAGTCATGAAAGCTCTCCTAGCAGTCAATCATAAACTCATAAGCATCCCCATCAATAGCACCCCTAAACTTGGGAGGAGCCAATCAAAAAAATCTCTCAAATCTCTTTTGCTCCTCGGCAGACATCTCAGGACCAAGAACTATAGAAGGAACATCAAGTCTAGTTGGCAAAGTCTCAACATGTGGTTCCACCACCACAACTGCTTGTGCCCCAAGAATCTAAAAACCAATAATAGGAACCTGCCCTGGTAGCTGAACACCTCATATAGTCTGTGAACCATTTGGTGTACCTGGTAGAATACTTGCCTGGGGAACACCATCCAAGCTGCTCAAAAGAAGAATCAGCAAATATTGTAGCACTGGTGTAACAACAAAACCCTGAGGAGCTTGAGTTGGTCCTACACCCTTCGTATGGTACGCCGCTTCATCATACTCAATCTCTGTCTTGGGAGAGGCTGCCCTAGCCCTTTCTCTCACCAAAGTCACTCCTCATACCCAACCTCTACCTCTGTCTCAACCATTACCCCTATCTTATCCCCTAACTGGGGCTCCAATAGCGGGTGTTCGATCAACATCCTCAACAACTCTAGATCTAGTCCTCACCATCAAGAAAAGAATGGAATACAAGTTTAGAGTATTGGGCATGAACAACACACATGATAAGGAATCAAATTAGAAATTTTTTTCCAAAAGATGTCTTATATCCTCTCAAAGATAGATGCAAATTTCAACATATTAATCCACGAGACTCTATTGGACACCCTACTATTTTACTCATGATATCTGTGAACCTAGCGCTCTGATAATGATTTGTCATGACCTAGAAACCAAGGTCATGATGGCTCCTACCCTGATCCAACTTTGGAAGGTAAGTCAAAAAGCCACAACAAATATGAAATACAAAAAGAAGAAGAAATAAAGCAAATACAAGACTTACATAACAAAGTCAGACCATAATAATCATAAATCTAAAATATCTGAAATGAAATACAACTGAATCCCAAAACTTAGTGTCATAAGAAATAAAAGTATATAAGATAATACTAAATATGATAATACATCACTGTCTCCAAATACAAGTAAAGACATAAGAGATAGATGGAGGCTAGAACAAGGCTCCGAATGAGGATCTCACCAGAACTCCAAATCATCTCTCAACATCATAAATCAGCTACCGCAGGTTGCACTCATACTTAAATCTGCACCAAAAGGGCACAGAAGTAGGAGTGAGTATGGTCCACTTTTACTTAGTATGTATTATAGGTCGATTGAGCAAAGTAGAAAACTAAACAAGTAAAGGATACTATGAGCACGGTTCCACCTGCATACAGAAAAGTTCCCAACGGTGGCTCTAACCGTATCTCCAAATAATTTTACAAGTATAAAATCAATATAATACTACACATTAGTGTGTGTATATTGATGTGCCATGGTTATATGACACTTTCGATGCTTAAAACAAGGAAAATATGCAATAACTTGGGTGTGTTTTGTCGGTATGATGTGGTTTCTGTCCTAAATTGCAGGAAAACAGGTTTTAAAGGCAAAATGACCAAAAGAGGAAGAATCAAGCCCGAAGATGATGTGTCTAATGATGAAAGAATGAATCTGCACTTGAGAATAACCCACGGCATCACTCATGAGCCGTGATTACCACTCACGAGTAGTGAGTTGTGTCGTGAATTGACTTCCAGAGGACTAACATCTCACCTGAGTTCTACGACCGGACTCAGGCCACGTGACTGACATCCACGGGGCGTGACTTGATGGCGTGAGTCCACTTCAGAGATCCAAGAAAAGGCTGATTTCCACGATACATGTCACGTGCCGTGACTTGGTTCCACGACACCAAGTCACGACACCGTGAAAGCTGCCCACTCTGTTCTCCTATTGTGTTTTGGATAGGACTAGTTTTGTATCTATAAATACCCCTAGGTAGTCCTAAGTGCGAGAGTTGGACAATTTACTACTTTGAGAGTTATTTTACACTGTTTCAGACATATATTTGGTTTTGTATTCACAAACCCTAATTCTGAGGTTGATTGATAATTGAAATTTTGGTTTTTCCTTTATTCTTGTGAGATCATAATTATTATTTCATCTTTGGATTATTCTTGTGTTCTTGCAATTATGAGCAGCTAAACCCATCAACTAGGGTTGTGTGAACTATGAAGAATTAGCGAAACCGGTTAAGTGCAAAATAACTTTGTACTGCTGTGAATGCATGTATTGTTGTTTCCTTCGTTATGATTGCTTTTCTAACGGTTGCAAACATTAGAATCTCGCCTGTATTCTGGACTTACTCGAGAGAGAAGTAGAGATTGGAAAAAGGAGATAACAACAGAGATTTGAAGCTATCAACCTTCATCGGAGCCTTAGCGGGAAAGGTTATCTGAAATCCAGGACAAAGGTTAGTAGTGCGACACTTGGAGACCGAAAGGAGAAGAGTGAAATTCATCTAATGACAGTCGAGAGACAGTTAGATGAACCTAACTTATTAGATTTTGCATGCAGCGCAGTGGGGAAATCTTGTTAAGCACAAGTCACCGGTGGAGTTAAGGAATCATTGGGGATCACAGTCCTAGTGAATTTCTCTTATTGTTTACAAACTCGATATCAGTTAGCAATCGTCATCATTACTATTCACTAGCAAAACCTCCCAGTTTTAGTTACTTGCAAATTATTCCATCCAGTAGTCTACTCATACTTCGACCTATTCCCTGTGGGATCGACCCCAACCTAGTTGGGTTCTATAGTTGATTCACCGACCGCATTGTACTTTTTCGGAGGTATACTTTGGGCGACATCAAATTTTAGCACCGTTGTCGGGGAATACGGTTATGAAGTTGAAGATTACTGGTTGGAAGTGATTGGGTGTGTTTCTACATACTCTCGAGGGCATACGCCGGTGTATGCCAAATACTAGGAGTCAAGGCAATCCCCTGATTCCACTTAATCTTGAAATTGAAAGGACTTTAAGAGCTAATCTGAGAATGGTGATTACTAAAGGAGTCTAGAATCCCGCAGCTGCGGGGGATGTTCACAATCAGCCAATGCATCTGGCTGGTCAGGAAACAGCGGAACAAACTACTGCTCGATTGACCCTAGAAGAGCATGCTAGACAAGCTGCTCTTAGACAAGTAGAAAGAGATAATCGAGCTATTAAGGAAGCAGCATAGCGTCTGGCTGATGCTGAA
Organism: Capsicum rhomboideum; assembly: GCA_031232105.1. NCBI lineage: Eukaryota > Viridiplantae > Streptophyta > Magnoliopsida > Solanales > Solanaceae > Capsicum > Capsicum rhomboideum. Next base: position 87,137,022 of record CP124719.1, on the reverse strand, counting down.
GAGCGACAAAGACAATTAAGAGAACAACCGAGATAACGTGTGCCTGTTTATGATGATCCTGAAGATGAATATGTGGCCTATTTTGAGCCGATGGAGAATGGTGCCATTGTTCAACCTGAGTTACCTCCGGGCACTAAGTTTGACATCACTAGTGCCATGATCCATCTGTTAAACTTGAAGGGCATGTTTGCGGGTCTTCCTTCTGATGATCCAAACTTGCATGTAATAAATTTTGTGGGGGTCTGCACGTCATACAATCTGCCAGGAGTTGACCAAGAGGCGATACGGTTGAGGTTGTTCCCATTTTCTCTTACAGGAGAAGCTACGTTATGGTTGGCTGAGCTGCCTCGAGGTTCTATCACTACTTGGCAGGAATTGAGAAACCAATTCTTGGAAAGATTTTTCCCACCGTCCAAGATACTGCAGTTGAAAGATGAGATCTACAATTTCAGACAGCTTCATTCGGAAGCACTCTATGAGACTTGGCTGAGATTTAAAAAGAAGCTGCAGATGGTGCCAAATCATAGGATGAGCGGCAGGAACTTACTTGAAAACTTCTATAAAGCTTTGAATGCCAACACAAAAGCGGTAGCAGATACTATCACTGGTGGAGCATTCATGAGTTTGAGATGGGACCAAGCTTCTGAGATATTAGATCGTGTCACTAAGACCAACCGAGGTGTCACACCCCGAATTCCAACGAGGCGTGATTGGCACCCGAAGCCGATATGGCCCAAGAAAACCAATCTTTGCTCATGAACACTCATACGCATAATATCGAATGAATAACACACTATTTCATGTCATTGATGAAATATTAAAATGCCATGCATATACATATATAACACTTGGCCTTTGGGACCATTACTTCGCACTGAACGTACATATCTTACATCCATGTACCCACATATGTCTACAAAAGCCTCTAAATACATACACGACCAATTCATAACGTCTACAACACCAAAACCAATTTACAACTTTGACTCAGAGAAGCCCCGAATTAGCTGGAGCTCACCAATGAACCGCTAACAACTGGCAATCTACTGTGTAGGCCTACTGAGGAGGTCTACTAATTCCTGCACCTGCACATGTACGGTAAGTTCCCCCGAGGGGGTCAGTACAAAGAATGTACTGAATATGTAAGGCTCATAAGGAATAACAGCATACATAAGAATGGCAGTAGAACACAATATGAGAGAATAGGCAATGTGGAAACATGTATTTTGCTTCTATCATCGTCATGTTAAATCACTCATGAATACCTGATTATGCATATCATACCTTTCCTCCAAGAGAAGTTTCCATCACTCAATAGATTCTTTCTTACTTCTATGCTCATCACCATTGCTAGTCATCTACTTAGGTGGTAGGTTATAAAATAACATGCATCTACTATTCAAGAAACAAATGAGATAATAATATAACGTACATTCATTCAATTAACGTACATATAATTCTATTGGTGATTTAACCTACATCCACTCTCATGGTGGGTTAGCATACATCCACTCTCATGGTGGGTTAACGTACATCCACTCTCATGGTGGGTTAGCATACATCCACTCTCATGATGGGTTAATGTATATCCACTCTCATGGTGGGTTAGCATACATCCACTCTCATGGTGGGTTAACGTACATCCACTCTCATGGTGGGTTAGCATACATCCACTCTCATGGTGGGTTAACGTACATCCACTCTCATGGTGGGTTAGCATACATCCACTCTCATGGTGGGTTATCATAACATAACATTGCTTTCTTTTCTTTCCTTATTCTTTACTTCATTTCCCTACCTTGATGATAGAAACATTCTTGAAACTTGAAACACAAATATGCTTTTCCTTGTTTCCTTACCTTCAAGAGATTAACACCTTACCTTGTGAGGGATAGTCATACTAACTCGCACTTTTACTCCTTCACTAATCTTATGAAATCGTATATGAGTAAGCATGAGACACCGAGCCTTTACCTTTGGTGGCTATAGTAGATAAACAAGCATAATCTTGGGATTATTCCATATTGAACTTATACTCTCTAGAATATGATTCATACCCAATGCGACATATAGTCACCATACCCACTACTCTTTGCAGTCTTATGCCCTTTACATAGTTATGAGAATGACACATTAGAAATCATAACATGACAAGAACACACTTATATATATTACTTTACTCCTTTACCTAAAGAGATTGACATCTCTCACATCTCTTAGCACTCTTAGGAGATTGGTACTAACACAACCATAATATTACTAGACTTTGGAACAGGACTTAATGGAGCAAGGCTATTCAAACTAAACAAGCTCTCTTCATTTCAACACACCTGTCAGGATAGTTCTCTTAGCATTTAAAACCTCATGATAGTTTAGGAACTTTGGTAAATTAATAAGAGACAAGTGAATCCTCATTCGTCTACGAATAGGACACGAATAGGGTACAAGTGAATAACAGGATATATCAATCGTACCTGACACTCTATAGAACCCTCATGGAATGTAACACTTTTGGACTCGTAGGATAACGATCCATATTAACTAATGAACATGATTCATACAATTTGCCACTGACCAATGAGTAAGGAACATATGAGTAACACTAGTCAACTATCGGATACGGAATACCTTAAGAGTATTTTGGAATCGAATGAGTATTATGACAATGTGAGCACCATATGCTGCAGAAGGACATAGGAGAGAAACCTTACATACCTTCACTTCCAAATACGAATATACAAGCTTATGTATGAACACAGTAGTCCAGCTTCTTCCTTACGTCTCACTCTACAATACAAGTTCATATCAGAATTTACATTAGCATCTATTCATTATAAGGCGTACAAGACGACAATGAACCATGAGCCTACTATATAACGTCATGTTACACCCCCTTACAATACAATCCACTGCATTTCCATAGCAACAACACCATAACATGACCCACATTGACCAAGATTTCATACAACAATAGCATTTCACATCACACTTACCCTTTATGCCTTCTCATTTCCATTCCGTCACATTTACGCTTATCAATTTGCCTCATAACAACATATGAACAAACATCCACATTTAATACAGTCCAACATGCCTTCAGACGACACTTTAAAGTCATTAAAATAACATCACAAGTTTACAATTCCATCCAAAAAGGGTATCGGGGCTTTCGGGGATCAACTAGAGACGAGAACACACAAAACGAGTTCTGGACCTAACCTGCACTTCCAACTGCGCACGCAGGTGGCTGAGATGCGTACGCAGGTGCCCTCCAGCAGCAGCCAGAGGCATCTGCGATGGCATCTGCGCACGCAGGTGCCTCCGTCTGCGGGGGCGGATGCCCGTTTTGTCCGAAATGGCTTCTTTTTGGGTCTTTTAATGCCATGAATGGTCCATGATCATAACCAAACTCATTTTCACATATTTTTGACCATCTAACAGGTCAACTACCAGCCATGATCTCACAACACATATACAACACCCAAAACCACACTTTACGGCCAATATACTACCCAAAACCATAACCAATTTCTCAATAGAAATTCCAAACACTATACACAAGTATACAACAAGTCAAGACTATAATAACATCTCATATATCAATATTGAATCCATCAAGTTCATTTCCTTCAAGACCACAAGTGCATATTCAAGTTTACAAGACAAGTCATCATCCTCCGATTTGGCAAACATATAACATGTCACACCTTGTGAACTTCTCAATACTCCATCAACATAACCAACATAATATAAACCATGTGTTATTCATAAAATATATGAAATCACCATTATAAACACTTACCAAGTCTTGCACAAAATGATCTTGATCAAGGAGTGCCTTAGAGTTCTTTGAGAGACAAAAAGAAATATGTGGAAACGTCTAGAAACACATGAGAGACTAAGGATGATAAAAATCTGATTTTTCTCTCTATATATAGTCCCTCCAAGTCTCTCTTATCCCTTCCTTGCATTTAATGCAATGGTTGAGTTGGTCAAATGGACAAATTGGAAGAATGGGTCAAAATTATGTGTTTGGGCCATGTCTTCTTTATGTTTTTGGGCTTCAATTAAGGCCCAATGATGCAAGACTTCTTGATGTCCACAATTTAATACATAATTCATCAATTCTCTCATGTTTTCATATTTCCACAAATGTACACGTAGTCATATAGGTTCGACAACATACGGGGTATTACACTTCCCACAAAGTTCTACTCCCATGTACTAAGCCCAATATCAATTCTCCCATTACGAACATTATAAAATTCATACTTTGTACTCTCGACACTCGCGTAACCATTATTCAACGTCGTCGCATAGGGCTTCGTAGGTACGGGGTGTTACACGAGGATGGCATACTCGGGAGGCAGATACGCCGGCTGGGACATATGCTATTGGAGCTTCAGCAGCTCAAAGGGCGTTGGATGAATCTGTGGCGCAAGAGGTTGCTCAGTTGAGGACATAAATTGTTTTTTTTGGCCAAACAGATAGCTGCTAGAGATGCAAAAAAGGTGCACGCAGTTGGTGCACAAAGCAAATCAGTTAGACATGATGATAGTGAGTCAGATGAAGAAGCGAAGTATCTAGATTATGAAGTGGTGGGTTTTCGAGCCAAGGGACAAGGGTCTAATCAAGACTCTTGGAACTCAAGGCAAGGGAATCAAGGTCGGAACTATTATGGGGACAGCTACAACAAATTGGGATACAGAGATCATGAACGGGAATGTGATGGTGATTGGAGGCGGAAAGATGATCATAGAGAAAAGAATGACACTTATGTACCACCTGGAAGGCGTGATGAGGAGTCTGGAAGTTCAAGGATGGAGGTACTCCTAAATAAATTGGTTAAAGGAGCAGAAAGTCAGGAGAATTACTTGAAAGAAATTAGGACTGACATTTCGGGCATAAGTCAAAAAGTGGAGTCCCATTCAACTGCCATTAAATAGTTGGAGCAACAGTTTGGGCAGATTTCTTTGGCACTGAACCAACGTCAGCCAGGCACCCTTCCAAGTAACACCGTCCAGAATCCTAAAAATGATAGTCATTGCCTCGCCATCACTACTAGAAGTGGGAAGTGCACGACAGATCCACCTATGCCTGTCGACAGTGGTGTGCCTATTGATCCAGTGATTGTTGATGTAGAAGCTCAGTTAGAGCCGGATAATGAAAAGGGCGATATGGTTCCAAACCAGGACGATAGTGATAATGCCAAATCTGAGAAGAGGAAGGAGAACGAGGTACCAAAAGTGCTCAAAACTATTTCGCGACCTCCTCCTCCCTATCCTCAAAGGTTGAAGAAAAAGGCAAAGGAAGGAAAGTATCAGAAGTTCATCACTATGTTGAAGGAGCTGTCAGTTAACATCCCTCTTGTAGAGGCATTAGAGCAGATACCAGGCTATGCAAAGTTCATGAAAGACTTGGTGACTAAGAAGAGAACGGTCAGTTTTGAGCCCGCAGATAACATTCATCATTGTAGTGCAGTTGCTTCCCGATCCTTAGTTGAAAAGAAGGAGGATCCAGGAGCTTTCACAATCCCTTGCACTATTGGGTCCTACGACTTTGCCAAAGCACTGTGCGATTTGGGGGCTAGCATCAACCTAATGCCATTAGTCATGTTCAAGCAATTGGGGTTGAGTGTACCAAAACCAACCTCCATGAGACTTCTCATGGCTGATAGAACAGTAAAAAAACCGGTTGGCATTCTGTACGATGTTTTGGTAAAGGTTGCTTCTTTCATATTTCCGGCTGATTTTGTGATCCTCGATTGTGAAGTTGACTTTGAGGTTCCCATCATACTGGGGAGACCATTCCTTTCCACAGGTCATGCATTGGTTGATATGGAAATAAGGCAGATGCAATTTAGATTGAATGATGAGCAGGTTACTTTCAATGTCTGTCGGTCAATAAAGCAGCCAAGAGATAAGAGAGTCATTTCATTGATAGATGCGATTGATGATATTGAAGTTGTCGTGCCCATTGAAGAAAGGTTGGGAGTAGAACCTCTAGCTGCCGTAATCATGAACTTTGAAGACGATAGTATAGAAGACTATGATGAGATGGTGGGTGCACTGGCTGGTAAAGGAGCGTACACTTATGCGCCCAAGAAACTGGATCTTGATTTAAAGAATAGGGTAACTCCACCAGCTCGTCCGTCTATAGAGGAGCCTCCAGTGTTAGAGCTTAAGGCTCTTCCAGCCCACCTTCGCTACACATTCTTGGGAGCCAACAATACCTTGCCAGTGATTATTTCTGCTAAGATAGTGGAATGGAAAGTAGCGGCTTTAGTTTCGGTTTTGAGAAGATTCAATAGGGCCATTGGTTGGTCCATTGCAGATACCATAGGTATTTCACCCGACATTTGCACTCATAAAATTCAGCTTGTGCCAGAATGCATCCCTAGCATTGAACAACAGCATAGTCTAAACCCACCTATGCAAGAGGTCGTAAAGAAAGAGATCATCAAGTGGTTGGATGTAGGAGTGGTTTACCCTATTGCTGATAGCAAGTGGGTGAGCCCGGTTTAGTGTGTGCCGAAAAAGGGAGGAATCACGGTGGTTCCGAATGACAAAAATGAGTTGATTCCAATGAGACCAGTGACTGGATGGAGAGTTTGCATGGACTATCGGAAGCTGAATTCGTGGACTGAAAAGGATCATTTTCCTATGCCCTTCATGGACCAGATGTTAGACCGTCTTTATGGTAGAGGATGGTATTATTTTCTTGACTGGTATTCGGGGCATAACCAGATCTTTATTGCCCCCGAAGACCAAGAAAAGACCACTTTCACTTGTCCATATGGGAAATTCGCATTCAAGAGGATGCCTTTCGGTTTGTGTAATGTACCGGCCACCTTCCAACGCTGTATGATGTCTATTCCGACATGGTGGAAGACACTATCGAGGTGTTTATGGATGATTTTTCTATAGTGGGTGACTCGTTTGAGGGCTGTTTGGCACACCTTGCTAATGTCCTGCAAAGATGCGAGGAGTGCAACCTAGTGCTGAATTGGGAAAAATGTCACTTTATGGTAAATGAAGGTATAGTATTGGGGCATCAGATTTCGAAGAACGGCATGGAGGTGGATAAGGAGAAAATCAAAGTAATTGAGAAGCTGCCCCCACCTATCTCTGTAAAAGGTATTCGGAGTTTTCTAGCTCATGCTGTTTTTTATAGAAGGTTCATCAAAGACTTCTCCAAGATTGCTCATCCCTTGTGCAAACTTTTAGAGAAAGAGGTGAAGTTTGTGTTTGATGAAGCATGTCTTAAAGCGTTTGAGTGTCTTAAAGAGAAGTTGGTGTCAGCCCCTATTATTGTGTCGTCGGATTGGACTAAGCCTTTTGAGGTTATGTACGATGCTAGTGGAGTGGATTTGGGTGCAGTCCTTGGCCAAAGACTTGAGAAGATATTACATCCGATCTACTACGCTAGCAAAGTACTTAATCCAGCGTAAAAAAATTACACTGTGACTGAGCAGAAGTTGTTGGCAGTAGTCTTTGCGTTTGAGAAATTCAGATCTTACTTGATTGGTACGAAGGTGATTGTGCACACAGATCATGTGGCTCTTAGGTATCTTATGTCGAAAAAGGATGCTAAGCCAAGATTGATTCGGTGGGTACTTCTGTTGCAAGAATTTGACTTTGAAGTCAAGGATCGAAAGGGGACTGAGAATCAAGTGGTTGAGCATCTTTCACGCCTTGAGAAGGAGGCCATGCTTAAATTGAAGGATAATCTTTAGATTGATGATACTTTTTTGGATGAGCAAGTACTGGCAGCATCCCAAGATTTAATCCCTTGGTTTGCTGATTTTGCCAACTTTTTGGCAAGTGACCTAGTCCCGAAAGATATGACATATCCGCAGAGAAGAAAGTTCATGCATGAGGTAAGAAAATTCTTCTGGGATGAGCCATATTTGTTCAGAGTGTGTGCTGATGGTATTATTCGAAGATGTGTCCTAGAGGTCGAAATGATAAGTATTTTGGAGGCATGTCACTCATCTCCAGTTAGGGGTCATCATGGAGGTGCAAGGACTGCCCATAAAATCTTGCAATATGGGTACTATTGGCCCAGCATTTACAAGGATGCTCATGACTATGCCCGTACTTGTGATCGGTGTCAAAGGAAAAGTAATATTTCACGCAGACACGAACTTCCCATGACTACTATTCTTGAGCTTAAATTGTTCGATGTGTGGGGAGTTGACTTTACGGGTCCTTTTGTGAGCTCGCATGGAATGAAGTACATCTTGGTGGCTGTTGACTATGTTTCTAAGTGGGTGGAGGCAATTGCACTTCCTAATAACGAAGGAAAAAGTGTCACAACTTTCTTGAAAAAGAACATTTTCTCACGATTTGGGACACCTCAAGTTATCATTAGTGATGGAGGATCCCACTTTTCCAACCGGCTGTTTAAGTCCCTTCTTGAAAAATACGGTGTTAAGCATAAGGTGGCCACACCTTACCATCCGCAAACAAGTGGGCAGGTTGAGGTATCAAATCGTGAAATCAAGTCTATCTTAGCGAAAATAGTCAATGCTAATAGGACTGATTGGGCTCGTAGATTGGATGATGTGTTATGGGCATATCGGACGGCTTTCAAAACACCGATTGGTGCTTCACCATATCAATTGATTTTTGGAAAAGCTTGCCATTTGCCCATCGAACTGGAACATAAAGCATTATGGGCATTAAAGAGGTTGAATTTAGACTGGAATGAAGCGGCTAAAATGAGACTGGAACAGATGAATGAGATGGATGAATTTCGTCTCCGGGCTTATGAGAGTTCAGCATTGTATAAAGAGAAGATAAAATTGTATCATGATCGGCGAATTGAGAATAGAGAGTTTCATCCGGGAGATTTGGTGCTACTGTATAATTCCAAGCTTCGCCTGTTTGCTGGAAAATTAAAGTCCAAATGGTCTGGCCCATTCACGTTAGTTCGGGTATTCTCACATGGTGCTATTGAGCTAAAAGGAGCAGATAATGTCCTATTCAAAGTCAATAGACAACATGTTAAGCATTATGTAGGAGTTCCGGAAGAGACAAGAACGATTGAAGAACTTGAACTTGATGAAGTCTGAGTAGTCAAGTTAGCCATGTCGTGCCGCGACGTTAAATCAGGCGCTTCATGGGAGGCAACCCATGGGCTAGTTGGGAAAGTCTGAGTATCCAAGTTAGCCATGTCGTGCCGCGACGTTAAATCAGGCGCTTCATGGGAGGCAACCCATTATTTTGTTACGTGGTGATCAGAGAATTGGAAAAGCAGTAAGAACGTCACAAAATTGATCGGTAGTGAATCAGTACAATAAGGACAAGACACATCACTATTCATGCCACTTAAGTCAACTCACGCGTCGTGTATGGTATCGTGAAAATCAGAGGAAAAATTTATCTTTCTGAAAGTGATCTACGTCATGACCCACGAGACGTAAGTAACACCCACGTCTCGTGGTTTGTCTCGTGGAAATCAGAAGCATTTTCCAGTTTTCAGGAGCCCACCCACATCAGTACTCACGAGGGGTGACTGACACCCACGTGCCGTGGGTGGTGTCGCAAAAAATAAAAATTCAGAATAACCCAACCCGATCCTACCCGATCCGAATTTTCTAAAATAAATTCGGACCCTTTCTTCCTTACCCGATTTATATCCGAAAACCATTCTTCTTTCCCCCACTTTCAAATCCTTAATCTAAAAAACCCTAAAGCTCAAATTCTCCCTTCTTCCCCTCACAAAATCCGGACCCCTCCTCCTCAAACTCACAAATTTCGAACCCCTCCTCCTCAAACTCGCAACAAATCCGACCCCCATTACCAAACCCATTTGAAAATCCGAACCCTAGGTCCGAAATTCGAATCACACATACCAAATCCGACCCGAATCCGACCCAAATACCCAAAATTTGATCCAAACCCATTACCATCCCTCCAAAATCCAATCCTAAAAGTGATCACCTTGATGCATCATCCCGAATTCGGACCAAAAATCCAGACTTGCCGACCCGTCTGAGGGATGCACCCACTGAGTCTGAACCAAGTGGTTCTGTGGAGGAGTTCGATATTAGTCAGGATGACACGGCCTTAGTCCCACGTGCTACGAGGTTACAGAGGCGAGCCCGAGCGGCTGCCTGGGCTGTAATTCAGCCGGTCCCACCACCTGTTGAGCCGGTTATTCCCACTGCGTCTTCGTTGTTCGCCCCCCAGTCTAAAGAGGGGGAGGATGCTTCTGAGTCAGGGTCTGCGGATGAAGCTATGGGTCAGGGTTTGTCCGTGGATGAGGCTACGGGGTAGGATACATCTGTGGCAGAGGCTACAGCCTCTCTTTCCGGTACTGGTGCCGAGAGTGCCCCGACTACTGTACAGGATAGGGAGGTTCAGCGGTGGTGTATACAGGGCATGCGTGCTATTTATGATCGAGATACTGAGCTGACAGAGCGTGGTGTGTGTCGGAGGAGCATTATGGAGGAGCCCCGATATAGAGTGGAGGAATTGTGGACATTGTCGAAAATTTTGCCTGTGTTTGAGCGATATGGTTTGGGTTGGATGACGCAGCCTTCTGGTTGATATAGCTCGGAGTTGGTCCAAGAGTTTTGTGCTTCCTATGCTGCATCGGTTGGTTTGAGCACCCCAGTCGGGCAGCGATATATTTTGCAGCCAGTGTTGACTCATGTCATGGTGCGAGGTACCCGAGTAGACATTTCGAAAGAGACCATTCACCGCTTCCTTTTTGGGCCTGACCATCCACTTCCGGCTTCGACAGCTGAATTTGATCACAAGATGGACACGGTCGAGATAGAGTTCGGATGAGAGATGCAGAGCAGAAATTGGAGTTGATTAAATGGATTGCAGGTTACATAGCCGAGGAGGGTTTAGCGGCTAGTTGGGTGACTGGGAAGCTGGACATCAAAAAGTCCACGCTTCATTTTGTTGGTCGATTCTGGTGGTCAGTGATTTGTCATAGGTTGGCTCCAATCAATGCTGATAACTCAGTCACATTGGACAGGGCTTTAGTGGTTGCTAGCATCTTGGCTGGTTATGAGATTCATTTTGCAAGGTACATCATCCAAGAGATCCATGAGCGAGCGTTCAGGGATCACACGAGTATACATTTCCCATGTCTGATCCAGGATGCCTGCCATCGATAATTCTATAGAGGTGACCCGTTTGGCAGATATTGCGATGATGCAGCAGAGGGGTTTGCACCCCATTATTATCCGAGGGTCACAGCCGTCTGAGACATCGGGTGCTGCCCTGGATGAGCTAAGTAGTGTACCTTTTCCTGTTCCTACACCAGTTAGGATACCTGCACCGACTGAGGGTGCAGGCCCTGTTGACGAGGGAGGACCCAGTATTAGTACTCCACCGACTCCTGCTGGGATGGTGTCAGTATCCCGAGACTTTCTGCAGTAGCTAGTTGACAGGCAGACGGAGGTGTTTGGGCGCCAGGCTCACACTAAGACTCAGATGGCTAAGCTGGTATCTCAGCTTAAGCCTTGGGTTCGATCTACAGTAGAGGCTGCAGAGACTAGGGTAGAGGCTTGGATGAATGCAGCTATGGACCAGTTTATGTGGGACCTGCATGGACAGATTGATATTTTTGAGGCACGTATGGCCTCCCGATTGAGTGCTGCACCGAGCCCTGATATGGCCGGCTTGACCCAGGAGGTTGCTGCTTTGAGAGAGGAGGTTAGGGCACTGGCATCGACTAGCACGCCTATTATACCACCTATGCCTGTCCCGACCTTCGTACGACCAGCCTTTGAGATTGATTTATTTGCTAATGAGGAGCCGCCCATGGATAGAGGTAAACGACCCCGCAGTCCGGCGGATGAGGGTGCAAGTGATGCTGAATATGAGACCGATTTGAGGAGGGCTGTTAAAGTATCCCGAGTAGAGTATCAGGCTAGCCAGATCAAGGTAGAGCAGAGGGCACGTGGTGCATCTGCTAGCCAGGCAGTCCCTCCACCGGATGCACCTTCTACCACACAGGCTGATGATCCCACAGCTGGCAGGCCCACTTTCGGCGCTTAGAGCGCCACAGGTATGTCTTCACTCCCTTGTTTTTCATTTGATATCGGTGCATTGAGGGCATTGCACCATGTTTAGGTTGGGGTGGGGGTGTACTACCACTTGGGGGTTTTTGTTGCCGTGTTTCTTTTCCCCCGAGTGTGCTATCATAGTAGAACCGGCATGTTTAGGATGATATCGTTGATGTTTTTATGTTTCTTGATATATTAGGAGAAAAATGAGGGAACTTTAGGGCAGTTCAGTTTTGAAAAATTTCTTATGTGTTTTTGTTGCTAAGGATACCCCTCCTGAAATTTTGTTTTTGGAATTGACATGCTTTGTGTGTGACTGCTGTTGGATCTCGTTATGGTACTAGAATTATAGGCAAACAACCTTAGCTAGCATTGCATGAATGGATAGGTAGTAGTTGGTAATATAACCCTGTGCTATGTGTGTGTGAGGTCACTACTCAGTTAGCTGTGTGTGTGCGATCCAGAACTTGCCCGGTTAGTCTTGCCTAGGTTAGAGGATAAGGATTAGGAAAGGATCATAGGCCGTCGTTGAAAAAAGTCCACTATTAACCTAAATGCCAAACCAAAAGAATAAGTATCCCTTGATCCCAACTTTTGAGCCGTAATTGTCCTATTTCTTTCATTAGCCTATTCGCCTTCCCATTTTAATCACAATGAACCTGTCTTGGCCTTGGTCCCTCCTTGGACACTATGTACCTCAACTCAGGCAAATCGCCTAAGTTGAGGGTGGCTATTATAGGGGTGCGTAGATTGAGTTGGGTATGAAGAAGGGTTAATAAAAAATAAAAAAAAGAAAAAAAGATTTGGGTGTGAAGAAAAAGAGAAAATAAAAAAAAAATAATAATAAGAAAAGTGTATATGTGTTTAAAGTTGAGGAGAAAAACCACACCCAAAATCTGAGAATAAAAGAATGAAGAACAAGGGAGAATAAAAATGAAAAAAAGTTGGAAGTGGGAGCCAAAAATAGTGTAGTGTCAAGGAGGGTTGAGTCACTATATCCATATGCACCATACCTATCCCTAAGCCTACATTACAAGCCGAGTAAAGTCCTATAGTGATCCTAGTCCAACTGTCTGAAAACTAAGGCGTAGAAAATAAGGGCAAGCCTATGGTATTTAACGCACACTGTCTTAACTTCTTTGTGAGCGTGAGTGTTTTGACCTCGTCCCTATGTTGGTATCCATTAGTATACTGAGAGGACATGGGACTTCTTTGATTGTGAGGGCACATGGGTTGCATAATTAGCTGCTAGTTGTTCGGAACAATTGCATATACGCTTAGTTGTTTGTGCATAATTTGGTGCCATCACTTGATCCCTGCTATGTCATGATTCTGCATTGCTTACACACACCCTTTGGTTTTTCTTTGAAAATAGGAGGGGTCGGAAAAGTTTTGTATCAAAAGCAATAAGTTGACTGCCATAAGTCCCTTAGGTTTCTCTTAGTTAAGCATTGTGTTGGTGTAGTTTTATGTTGTTCGCCTGAGGACATGCAAACATTCTAAGTTGAGGGTGTTGATGTGCCATGATTATATGGAACTTTCGATGCTTCAAACAAGGAAAATATGCAATAACTTGGGTGTGTTTTGTCGGTATGATGTGGTTTCTGTCCTAAATTGCAGGAAAATAGGTTTTAAAGGCAAAATGACCAAAAGAGGAAGAATCAAACCCGAAGATGATGTGTCTGATGATGAAAGAATGAATCTGCACTTGAGAGTAACCCACGGCATCACTCACGAGCCGTGATTACCACTCACGGGTCGTGAGTTGTGTCGTGAATTGACTTCCAGAGGACTAACATCTCACCTGAGTTCCACGACAGGACTCACGCCACGTGACTGACATCCACGGGGCGTGACTTGATGGCGTGAGTCCACTTCAGAGATCCAAGAAAAGGCTGATTTCCACGATACATGTCACGTGCCGTGATTTGGTTCCACGACACCAAGTCACGACACCGTGAAAGCTGCCGACTCTGTTCTCCTATTGTGTTTTTGATAGGACTAGTTTTGTATATATAAATACCCCTAGGTAGTCCTAAGTACGAGAGTTGGACAATTTACTACTTTGAGAGTTATTTTACACTGTTTCAGACATATATTTGGTTTTGTATTCACAAACCCTAATTCTGAGGTTGATTGATAATTGAAATTTTGGTTTTTCCTTCATTCTTGTGAGATCATAATTATGCTTTCATCTTTGGATTATTCTGGTGTTCTTGCAATTATGAGCAGCTAAACGCATCAACTAGGGTTGTGTGAACCATGAAGAATTAACGAAACCGGTTAAGTGCAAAACAACTTTGTACTGCTGTGAATGCATGTATTGTTGTTTCCTTCGTTATGATTGCTTTTCTAACGGTTGCAAATGTTAGAATCTCGCCTGTATTCTGGACTTGCTCGAGAGAGAAGTAGAGATTGGGAAAAGGAGATAACAACAGAGATTTGAAGCTATCAACCTTCATCTAATAACCGAAGCCTTAGCGGGAAAGGTTATTTGAAATCCAGGACAAGGGTTAGTAGTGCAACACTTGGAGACCGAGAGAAGAAGAGTGAAATTTGTCTAATGACAGTCGAGAGACAGTTAGATGAACCTAACTTGTTAGATTTTGCATGCAGCGCAGTGGGGTAATCTTGTTAAGCACAAGTCACCGGTAAGGAATCATTGGGGATCACAGTCCTAGTGAATTTCTCTTATTGTTTACAAACTCGATATCAGTTAGCAATTGTCATCATTACTATTCACTAGCAAAACCCCCCAGTTTTAGTTACTTGCAAATTATTCCATCCAGTAGTCTACTCATACTTCGACCTATTCCCTGTGGGATCGACCCCAACCTAGTTGGGTTCTATATTTGTTTCAGCGACCGCATTGTACCTTTTCGGAGGTACACAAATAAGGCTAAATACACTATATCAACACATAAAAAAATGTAAGCGATAAAATGCAATGCAATACAGTGGCCAAGATGTAATGTCTCAATATCACCTTATATACACCTTCCAAGTGAAAGCTTCCAGGATAGGACACCATGGGGGGTTCATAATCCATATACATTCGCAATCTCATAACTCATTCAACCTTAGCAGCACATTCCTCGATCAAGGCTTTTATAAAGTATCTCATTTTCTTTAAAATTAGTATTTTTCTGCGGTACCAATTTTATATATATGTATAGATGATTAGAAATGTGGATGAACACTAATAACCAAAATAATATTATATAATAAGTCAAATTAATGATTAATAGAATGATTTTTCCATATCTAGATAAATAAGTTCAAATCTCATTAATAATTAAGTAATTCATGACATAAACCATTGCATGGCACCACAGTAATGAATAATCATGTAAGACATCAAATATATATTAATTTGAGACCCTACTCGGGCAACATAATAATGATAAGGGAAAATAATGCATAAATAAGGTCTATAATATCAAGTCAAGGCCCCACACGGGCATCACAATAATAATAATCTCTCAAGTAAACAATAATATTCACATAAGCCCCACATAGGCAACACTGTACTAATAATGATCTCAAAATATGAATCTTGCGACAAAATTCCCAACCCATAGCATACTTTACATGAATGGTTAACTACCCAGCTCAGTCTGAAGAAAGTTAAGCCATAACCTACCTTGAATTATTGAATCTCGAGCCTAGACCCTTCAGCACAGAGCTTTCCTTTACGAATGGCCTCAAAATGAACTACACATCAAAAGGAGTCTAATGCTACCAATATTGACTCTTTTCTTTTTGGGTCCAAAAATAGTTTGAAAATCAACTTAGAATTGAAAAGGATAAAAATAGAATTTTATTTAAGAATCAAGTTTCCCATACTAAGAGGGTTCTATATCTAAAAACTCAACTAAAAATGAGTTGAAATTGGACTTGAAATTGAAGAAAAACTAATTTTGCACTTTACAGGGTAAAAGCCCCAAAATCTAAGTTTGAAATCATAGTTTTAAAGATAGATTTGTAAATAAATCAATGGAAAATGATGAAATTAAGAGTTTAAAGATTACCCACACAAGATTGATGTAAAACCCCTTTGAACTTGCCAAGAACCAAGCTCCAAAGTCTAATAATGGTGAAAATGGGGTTTTGGATGAGGAAAGGGATTAAATTCTGCCCAGATATTATTTGTTATTTGATAACGCGATCACTTATGTCACGTTCACAAATTGACCTGAACCGAACCTTCACGATCACGGGCGATCCATCATGATCGCAATGAGTAACCGACCTAAAATCAAACCACTAAACCTTTCCAAACACAATTACCCCCCTCGTATTCACGATGATCAAGATCCCATACCCTTTACGATGGTGAGCCCCTTACTACGATCACGATGACCAATAATTTCCTTCTCTAAGATACGACTAAGGACCCGTACACGTAAAAAAGGATTTATGTTGCACCAGATATCAGTGAAAATGCTGAAGGAAATGATCTAAAATCCTCCGAACGAACCCTCTAAATTTATTTGGGACCCACAAAAGTATTCCAAATATGCTACTAGGCTAATTATGATGTTTCAAACTCAATGGAACCATCAGACTTTCAAAAAGAGATTGCTTACAACAAATTAATCCTGAGACCCCTTTTGGCTATTTTTAACTAGTTTCTCATCTAAGAGGTCAAAACAACATATAAAGACTCAGAACCCAAACTAACCATGCTACTAGTCTGAAATCGACATTCCGAATGTAATAGAACTGACAGAATCACTATGCGATGCTCAGATAATAAAATATTGAGCAAAGTCAAACTAATCACTTTCAAAGCCTCTAAAAATCTCAAACCACTCCCGAATGCTTTGGGGACCATGTCAACTATCCCCACAACTCAGAAATAGCATAAAGTAATTATGAGAAAGGGCAAAATAATCAAAATGCAGCAAAAGTTAAAAATTACAACTATGGTTGTTACACATAGCCAGGAACCAAATAACTCCATCTAAAAATTTAACTATGAGGTATTTGATTTAATTGCTCCACCACGCACAAGGATGGGTTCTATAATGACCTGATATGTGGAATTTTAATTTTTATCTGATTTGACCATTTTTCCCTTCTCCATAGTTGCTACATATTGGTTTTAGGGTATGGGGATGGTTGGCTCAGTCCCCGATGCATTCAGGAATGATTTGGTAGAGTTTGAGGTTTCTATAGGCTTTAAAAGTTATATAGTTGACTTCGGTCAACATTTGATGTTTTGAGTCTCAGATGGTGAATTGAAAAGTTCCATTAGATTCAGAATGTTGAATTTGGGTCAGTAGCAAGGTTGGTTTGGGTTCAAAACCTTTATTTTATACTTTGACCTTCCATTTGAAAATTAGTTAAAAAGAGGGCCCGGGGGCTAATTCATTGAAAATGATCCTTTTTCAAAAATCCGACATAGCCATTGAGTCTGGAACATCAAAAATAGCTTTGTAGCATATATGGTTTATTTCTGTGGGGTCCTGAATGAATCTCGAGGCTCCATTAGGAGACATTGTAACATGTAAATTCAGTTGGTGTACAACTGATAACTGGTGCATGGAACCTTCTTTGTGAATGTGAGCCACTGGCTGTGGGTATGGAGAAGGAAATGTTCCTTCATTAAGATTGCGTGGGTGGTTGTCGCGATCACGAATGATAGTTGGGTCCAGGTTGGTTCGTCCATCTTTGCAGACGCGATGAGGTTATCGCGAACTAAAGGCTTGATACATCAGCCTTCATGAATGCGACGCCTTGGCTGAGAACGCAAAGGCCAAACTTTTAGCCGAGTCAACATTGACCCTCGCGATCGTGAGGTGGGTTCTGTGATCGCGAGTTACCATTCATAAAACAGTATAAATAGTCCATTTTGCGATATTTCCACCATTGTTGGACTTTCAAGCTTCGAGAATAGGCAATTTTTAGGGTTTTCTTCACCATTGGAGCTTGGGTAAGCTCCAAACTCTTGTCATTTATTCCCATTGATTATATCTTCAAAAATACTCTTTAATCTTGATTTTTAAATGGATTTTGGGGGTTTTGTCGGTAAATCTTAATAATGCTTTTTCTTTGATATAAGCCTCATTTTAAACTTATTTTTGCATGGGTTTTCAACTATTGACTCCTATAATCTTGGGGAATGAGTTTCTAAAGTAAAATTTTAGTTTTACCCCTCTCATTTTCAAACTCATTTTCGAGTCCATTTTAGACCCATCTTAAATATGGTCAATATGGATATCGTTAGCTTTCTTTTAACATGTAGATGTTATAATTGTGTGTTACAGTTGATTTTGAGATCGTTCGAAAGGGGAAAGCTCAATGTTGAAGGACTTTGGACTCTGATTTCATCATTTTAAGGTAGGTTATGGCTTAACTTTCTTCAGACTAGGCTGGGTAGTTAATAAATAAGTAAAGCATGCTATGGGTTTGGGAAAATAACTATGAAAATTGTAATTCAAGATTATTCTTATTATTGTGTGCCCTTGTGGGGCTTATATTCTTATTGCAGTTAACTCGTGATATCATGTATTATATGTTGCCGTGTGGGGGCTTTATTTGACATCATTGGCCTTATTTATGCATTTATATGCTTCATTCTTAATATGATGCCCGTGCGAGGGCTTGAATAGACATTGTAGGCCTTATTGAACATTATTTTCCCTTATCATGATAAAACACCCCAGTTATGAGTTAATATGATATTAATGATGTCTTACATGCATGCTTATTCCAATGGTACCAAACAAAAACTGATATCATAAATTATTGACATATTGAGTTTATTTGTACTTATACACATATTTAGTGGATTGGCTATCTTCATACTAATGTTATTGTGAGCATATCATCCTTATTTCATATATACACATTCATGAGATAGAGGTATCATTAAGAAACACTTATTTTTGAAAGAAAATGCCACACTTTTAAAATGCCTAGACCGAGGGATGTGTCGGTCGGGTAGATTGATATATGATATTGAGATTGATGGAAACTTTGAGACATTATATGGGTTGCAAACCCCCATAGGTCCTATCTTGAGAGCATTGAGGCTCGGTAGGTGTATACAGAAAGGTATGCGATAACTTTCAAATCATTACATCATCATCATCATTGCACTCCATATGCATATATATTTTTGGTGTCATCTACATGTTTCTAGGTGTTTTCTCTTTTTATGCTTACTTTTGTGATTACTTGTTTCCCCCTTTTACCTTTCGTATTTACATTACAAGTGTTAGTTAAGACAATGTGAGCTTTCTTTT
Organism: Capsicum rhomboideum; assembly: GCA_031232105.1. NCBI lineage: Eukaryota > Viridiplantae > Streptophyta > Magnoliopsida > Solanales > Solanaceae > Capsicum > Capsicum rhomboideum. Next base: position 87,117,738 of record CP124719.1, on the reverse strand, counting down.
GAAAACTTTTCTATTTATAGGTAACATGCTCATAGTATTTCTTTACTTATATTATTTTCTACTTTGCTTAGTCAGCCTATGATACCTACTAAGTACAAGTGGACCGTACTCACTCCTATTATGCCCTTTCGATGCATATCCTAGTACGTGTACAACATGAGGTGGCTGATTTCATGCCATTGAGTTGGTTAGTTTAGAGGTATTGGTTGCTCTAGATTATCAGAGTTAACTCCAGGCCTCTTCTTATCCATTATAATGTCTATATTTATCTTTTGAAGATAGACTTTATGTATTACTCATATTTGATTATGGTTTTGGATGCTCTTGTACATATGATACCAGGTTTTGGTATGGTTATGTAATTCTGTACAGACTTCTGCATTTATCTATGTTTATGGCCTGACTTTGTTCTAGAAGTCTCTTCTTATTCTATCTTTATTACTCTTTTCAAATTTTCTTAACTTTTAGGAACTTGGCTTACTTATCAAGGCTGGGCCAAGATAAGTGCCATCACACCCTCAACTTTTGGGTCGTGACAAAATGATATTCGAGTGCTAGGTTCACGATCTCATAAGTGTAAGAGCAGGATGTCTAGTAGAGTCTAGCAGATTGGTACATAGACGTCCGTATCTATATTTAAGAGGCTATAAGATGTCTTTAGGAAAAACTTCTCTAATTTGATTCCTTATCATGTGGGTTGTTCATACCCAATGTTCAAAACAAGGATACTAGGGATGTTGAGCTGGTACTCGATATGGAAGCCTCAGTTAGAGGATAAGGCAAGGGTCATGGTCGACCCAGAGGTAGAGGACGGGCATGAGAAGTTGCCCCAGTCAGAGGATGTGCTAGGGAGGCCTCTCCCAAGCCTGAGGTTGAGTATGCTAGAGATGACTATTATAAGGGGGTGTGGTTCTAGCTCAAGTCCCATAAAGTTCAGTTGATACCCCAGTATTGTAGGACCTGTCGATTCATCTTTTAATTTATTTGGAAGGTGTTCCATTGAGTGTACCTGGTATTCCTCAGACTTTGAGTTGTGTTTCGCCGTCAGTTCCAACCTCTACATATGGTATTCCTACTGCAGGGGTATAACCATCATATATAGTAACCCCACGTATGGATCCATTACCTACTAAATATACTATTTCCCCAATTACTTTGGGTACTGTGATGTCTTCTGATGATCAGAAGAGGTTTGAGAGGTTTATTCACTTGGCTTCTCCCAAGTTTAGTGGAGCAATTAGTGAGGATGCCTATGTGTTTTTTGATTAATTATCAGGAGAAGCTACATAATCTTGGATCCCTTGAGTCTCATGGAGTTACATATACTACCTATCAGTTGATGGATGTGGTTAGGGATTGATGGAGATCTCTTTCTAGTTGTAGGTTATTACGTTTGGCTGTTATGACTTAGACTCAATTTTCTGAGGTCTTCTTGGAGAGATTTGTGTCATACAGCTTGAGAGATTAGATGCGGGATGAGTTTGATCACCTCAGGCAGGGTTCTATGACTGTTACCGAGTATGAGGCACATTCATATGCTCTATCCAGCTATTCAGTCGCCAGTATCTCCACCGAGTCTGAGAGGATTTAAAAGCTTATAAAAGGATTAGAGGGTCCTTATTAGTTAGGTACTGCCCAGATGGTTATTTCAGGGGCATCTTTTTAGAGTATTATTGAGTATGCTAATTTGATCGAGTCTATTACCTAGGCTACTTAAAGAGGCACCAAGAAGGTGCTCCATCAGGGAGAGTTTAGTGGACATGCCTCCCAAGGCAGAGATTTCTCAAGTAAAGGTTCCCATGGTTATCATGGTAGGCCGATTCAAGCTGCTTTATAGGGATCCGGTAGTAGACTTTCAGGTTTTACAACTTTAGGTAGTCAGGTATCAGGTCATGCTAGTGGAGGTTCCAGCTTTATTTTTTTGGGCCTGAGTAGTCGTCCTAGTTCTTCTGTGCCCCTTCAGATTAAGTCGGGCCATAGGGGATGCTTTATATGTGATAAGGATGTCCATTTGACCAAGGATTATCCTCTGTGTGTGTTTGGTCCTGCCCAGTAGGGTTCTCAGCTTTAGCTTTGCCCTACTCCTATATCTGCAGTCAGAGGTGGTTCACAGAGTAGTAGGAGTGGTGTTAGAGATGCTCGAGGTAGAGGTAGGGGAGCTCATGGTAGTGGTCACGGGTATCTTAGTCTTGGAGCAGACGTGGATGGTGTTATGCTATACCTGGGAGACCCGAGGCAGAGGCCTCTAATGTAGTTATTATATGTGTTGTCCCGATTTGCTGTAAATTTGCTTCCCTATTATTTGACCCTGGGTGTATATTCTCCTATGTGTCTACATATTTTGCTTCTGGTTTTGATGTTGTATGTGAGTCCCTTGATATGCCTCTTCATGTTTTTAACCTCGTAGGAGATCCTTTAGTCGTAGATAGGGTGTACCGATCTTGTGTAGTTACCTTTGCAGGGCGTAAGACTTGGGTAGACTTGATTATCCTAGTTATGGTTGATTTTGATGTTATCTTGGATATGAATTGGTCAGCTCCCTATCACGCTATATTAGATTGCTATGCCAAGACCATGACCTTAGCTATGCCGGGTGTGCCAAGGATAGCTTGGAAGGGTACGCTTAATTCAGGTCCAAAGGGAGTTATATCTTTTCTATGTGCTCACCGCATGGTAGAAAGAGAGTGTTTGTCTTATTTGGCTTACATTTGTGATACTAGTGTTGCTTCACTGCCTCTTATGGATTCTATTAGGGTTGTTTGTGAGTTCATGGATGTGTTTCCTATGGATTTTCCTGGTATGCCTCCAGATCATGATATTGATTTTGCTATTGATGTGAAGCCGGGCACAAGCCCATCTCCATCCTTTTTTAAAGGATTCCCCAACTGAGTTGAAAGAATTAAAGGATCAATTACATGATTTATTGAGTAAGGGTTTCATTAGGCCTAGTGTATCTTCTTGGGGTGCTTTTGTCTTGTTTGTGAAATAGAAGGATGGTTCTATGCACATGTGTATTGATTATCGATCGTTGAACATGGTGATAGTTAAGAACAAGTATCCTTTTTCTTGCATTGATGATTTGTTTGACTAGCTTCAGGGTGCTTCCGTGGTTTCCAAGATTGATTTGAGATCCGAGTATCACCAGTTGAAGATTAGAGCTTTGGATGTTCTTAAGAGCGCTTTTCAGACTAGATACGGTCATTATGAGTTTTTGGTCATGTCTTTTGGGTTGATTAATAGCCCAACAACATTCATGGAGTTGATGAATCGAGTGTTTTGACCATATCTCGACTCCTTGTGATTGTATTTATAGATGATATTAATCTATTCCAAGAATGAGGCCGACTATGTGACACATTTGAGGACTGTACTTCAGAAATTGCATGATGAGAAGTTGTATGCCAAGTTTCTAAGTGTGAGTTTTGGTTGGATTCTATCTCTTGGGTCATGTGGTGACCAAGGATGGTATTATGGTTGATCCGGCCAAGATAATAGCAATTTGTGATTAGAATAGACCTACTTCTCCTATCGAGATTTGGAGTTTTTTGGGTTGGCAGGTTATTATCGATATGTTGTAGATGGTTTATCATCTATTGTAGCTCCTTTGACCAAGTTGACTCAAAAGAAAGTTACCTTTCAGTAGTCAGATGCTTGTGAGGCGAACTTTCAAAAGCTCAAGGAGTTGTTGACTTTGGCTTCTATCTTGACTTTGTACAAGGAGGGCGTGGGTTTTACCATGTTTTGTGATGCTTCTGGTGTAGGTTTGGGTGCAGTATTAATGCAGGAGGGTAAGGTGATTGCTTATGCTTCTCGTTACTTGAAGCCTTATGCGAAGAATTATCCTACCTATGATTTAGAGTTGGTCGCAGTTGTGTTTGTGTTGAAGTTGTGGAGACATTACTTTTATAAAGTCTATTATGAGATTTTCTCAGATCATCATAGCCTTCAGTACTTCTTTAATCAGTGAGATCCTAATATGAGATAGCAGTGTTGGCTTGAGTTGCTTATGGATTATGATCTCACTATTCTATATCATCCATGTAAGGTTAATGTGGTTACGGATGCCTTAAGCCAAAATATGACTAGTATGGGGAGTTTGGCTCATCTCTTGACTCAGGAGTGGCCTTTGGCCTTAGTGGTTCAGTCTTTAGCTAACCAGATGGTTAGGCTTGATATCTTATCGCCCAAGCGTGTTTTCACCATTGTTGGTGCTAGATCTTCTTTGATGAAGCAGATTCAAGCTCATAGTTTTGATGATGATAGTTTGAGGGTGATTTGAGATAAGGTGTTGAGTGGCAAGGCTAAGATGGCATCCCTTGATTTGGATGTAGTTTTGAGTATTAATGGTCGAGTTTGTGTGCCAAGAGTTGGTGGATGGGTGAGATTGATTTTGTAGGGGCGCATTATTCTAGATATTTTATTCATCCAGGGGTGACCAAAATATATCATAATTTAAAGCAGCATTACTGGTGGGGTCGCATGAAGAAGGATATAGAGGACTTTGTAGCTTGTTGCTTGTGTTGTGAGTAGGTGAAGGCAGAGTATCTTAGACCGGGCAGTTTGCTTCGTTGATTACCTATTCTTGAGTAGAAATGGGAGCGAATCACTATGGATTTCATGAGTGGGTTGCCTCGTACTTCTCATGGGTCTGACAGTATTTGGGTTATCATGGATCGATTGACCAAGTCAACCCATTTCATTCCTATTCATATTTCTTTCAGTATCGAGATGTTGCCTTGTATCTATGTTTGGGAGATAGTTCATCTTTATATAGTACCCATGTCTATTATCTCTGATAGAGACTTTGTATTCACTTCTAACTTTTAGAGGACTTTTCAGGAGGAGTTAGGTACTGAGGTCGACCTTACCACAACTTTTCACCCCCTGACCGATGGTCAGTCGGAGTAGACTATTCAGGTTTTAGAGGATATGCTTCGCGCGTATGTTATGGACTTTGGAGGTCAGTAGGAACAACATTTAGCCTTAGCAAAGTTTGCTTATAATAATATCTATCATTCGAGTATTGAGATGGCACCGTTTGAGGCATTGTCATTCTCCGATTGGTTGGTTTGAGAACTCTAAGGCTAGACCCTATGGTACTGACTTGATTCGTGAGTCTTTGGATAGAGTTCGGGTGATTCTGGATATACTTTGGGCAGCCCAGAGTAGGGAAAAGAGTTATGCAGACCGCAGGCTTCGTGCTTTAAAGTTTGGGATTAGTGATCGGGTCTTCCTTCGTGTGTCACCCATGAAGGGCGTGATGAGGTTTGGAAAGAGGGGCAAGCTTAGCCCGAGGTACATTGGACCTTTTGAGATACTTCAGACAGTTGGGGAGGTTGCTTATGAGTTGGCCTTACCTCTAGACTTTTCAGCCGTTCATCCAGTCTTTCATATGTATATGCTTCGGTGCTATATTTCGGATGAGTCTCACGTGCTTCTTTGGGACTAAGTTCAGTTGGATGAGAGATTGACCTTTATTGAAAAGCCAGTCTCCATTTTAGCCAGGGATGTTAGACGATTTCATTCCAAAGATATTCCTGTGGCTAAGGTTCAGTGGAGACACCATCCCATTGAGGAGGCTACTTGGGAGGTCGAGTCTGCTATGCGTAGTAGTTACCCCCAGCTCTTCATCGATTCAGGTACTTCATTCACTTTTAGTTCGAAGATAAACTAGAGTCTTAGTAGTGGATATTGTAATGACCTGATTTGTGAAATTTTACTTTTTATGTGATTTGACCATTTTGCCCTTCCCCATAGTTGCTACATATTGGTTTTGGGGTGTGGGGATGGTTGGCTCGGTCCCCAATGCATTCAGGAATGATTTGGTAGAGTTAGAGGTTTCTAGAGGCTTTAAAAGCCATATAGTTGACTTTGGTCAATATTTGATGTTTCGAGTCCCGGATGGTGATTTGGACAATTCCATTAGATCCAGAATATTGAATTTGGGTTAGTAGCGAGGTTGGTTTGGATTCGAATTCTTTATTTTGCATTTTGACCCTTCATTAGAAAATTAGTGTAAAAGAGGTCTCGGGTGCTAATTTGTTGAAAATGACCCCTTTTCAAAAATTCGACGTTCCCATTAAGTTCGAAACATCAAAAATAGCCTAGTAGCATATATGGTATATTTTTGTGGGGTCTCAAACGAATCTGGATGGTCCATTCGGAGAAATTGTAACATGCAAATTCAGCTGGTGCACAGCTGATATCTGGTGCATGGAACCTTTTTCGCCAATGCGGAGAAGGAATTGTTCCTTCATCATGATCACGTAGGAGGTAGTAGCTATCTCGAAGGGTAGTTAGGTCCGGGTCGATTCGTCCTTCTTCGCGGACCTGACGAGGTTGTCGCGAACATGAAGTCCTGACTCATCAGCCTTCGTGAATGTGAAGCCTTGGCCGTGAATGCAAATGACAAACTTTTTGGCCGATCAACGTTGACCCTCACGATCACGAGGTGGGGTCCGTGATCATAAGGTACTATTCATAGAACAGTATAAATAGTTCATTTCGTGATTTTTCCACCATTTTTGGACTTTCAAGCTTCGGGAATAGGCGATTTCTTAGGTTTTCTTCACCATTTGAGCTTGGGTAAGCTCCAAACTCCTGTTTTCATTGATTTCCATTGATTATAACTTTGAAAATACTCTTTAATCTCAATTTTTAAATGGATTTTGTGGGTTTTTATCGGTAAAGCTTTAAAATAGTTTTTCTTCCATTTAAGCCTTGTTTTTAACTCGTTTTCGTGTGGGTTTTCAACTGTAGACTCCTATAACCTTGGGGAATGAGTTTCTAAAATAAAATTTTAGTTTTATTCCTCTCATTTTTTAACGTATTTTTGAGTCCGTTTTGGACCAGTCTTAAATATGGTCAATATGGGTATCGTTAGCTTTTTTTAGCGCGTAGATATTATAATTGTGTGTTATAGTTGATTTCGAGACCGTTCGAAAAGGGAAAGCTTCGTGTTGAAGGACTTTGGACTCGAATTTCATCATTTCGAGGTAGGTTATGGCTTAACTTTCTTCAGACTGGGTTAGGTAGTTAATAAATAAGTAAAACATGCTATAGGTTTAGAAAAATTACTATGGAAATTGTAATTCGAGATTATTATTATTATTGTGTGCCCGTGTAGGGCTTATATTCCTGTTGTTGTTGACTTGTGATATCATGTATTGTGTGTTGCCGTGTGGGGGCTTTATTTGACATTATTGACCTTATTTGTGCATTTATATACTTCATTCTTAATGTAATGCCCGTACGGGGACTGGAATAGACATTATAGGCCATATTGAGCATTGTTTGCCCTTATCATGATAAAACACCCGAGTTATGGATTGATATGATATTAATGATGTCTTACATGCATGCTTATTCCAATGGTACCAAACTAGAACTAATATAATGAATTATTGATATATTGAGTTGATTTTTGAGCTCACTTATACACGTATTGAATGGATTGGTTATCTTCATACTGATGTGATGGTGAGCATATCATCCTTATTTCATACATACACATTCATGAGATATCGATATCATTGAGAAACACTAATTTTTAAAAGAAAATGAGACACTTTTAAAATACCTAGACCAAGGGATGTGTCGGTCGGGTAGATTGAGACATGAGATTGAGATTGATGAAAGCTTTGAGACATTATACGGGTTGCGAATCCCCCATGGGTCCAGTCTTGGGAGCATTGTGCCTCGGTAGGTATATACAGAAAGTTATGCGATAACTTTCAAATCATTACATCATCATAATCATTGCATTCCATATGAATATACATTTTCGGTGTCATCTACATGTTTATTGCTGTTTGTTTTGTTTATGCTTACTTCTGTGATTACTTGTTTCCCCTTTTTACCTTTTGTATTTATATTAGAACTATTAGTGGAGACGGTGTGAGCTATCGTTTGGGAACTTTTCTGTTTTCAGGTGACGTGCTCATAGCATTTCTTTACTTATATTATTTTATACTTTGGTCAATCGGCCTATAATACCTATTGAGTACTAGTGGACCGTACTCACTCCTACTGTGCCCTTTAGATGCAAATTCTAGTATGAGTACGACATGCGGTGGCTAATTCGTGTTGGTGAGTTGGTGATTTTTGAGGTATTGGCCTCTCTAGATTATCAGAGTTGACTCATTTTATCCACTGTGATGTCTTTATTTATCTTTTAGAGACAAACTTTATGTATTACTCAGATTCTATTATGGTTCAAGATGCTCTTGTACTTATGATACCAGGTTTAGGGATGGTTATGTATTTTGTTCAGACTTCTGCATTTATCTATGTTTATGGCCTGACTTTGTTCTAGAAGTCTCATCTTGTTCTATCTTTATTACTATTTTTGAATTTTCTTAACTTTTGAGAACTTGGCTTACTTATCAAGGTTGGGCCGAGATAATTGCCATCATGACCTCAACTTTTGTGTCGTGACAGGTCCTCAAATAAGGTTGGGGGTAAATATTAGATTTTCTAACTTAGAAGGAGAGATGATTAGAAGCTGAAAGTTATGTGTGGGATGAATTATCTAGATCCTAGTAAAAAAAGCAAACTTGAAGTTCAAGATATAATTTATTTGCAGTATGTTGCAAATAAATTACCAGATATATTTTTTGACCCTATCTGATACTCCAGCTGTAAATGCTTCAGCGATAAGTTCTTGAAGGACAAAGTCTATGACATGTCTGAAGCATGAAAGACTAACTGGTTTCAAAGATAAAATTCCTTGATAAAAGAGAGAAGAAAATGATCAAAATGGCCATGGTAATGAGGCAAATACTCTAAAAGAGCACCATGACATAACACTCCATAAAACCTTGACAAAGGTTTGGATTCTTGAAAATAATGAAAAATGAAGAGATCTCGATAAGTTGTGTCATACTGGAGCCGATATCAAATGATCATCAATGGTATTTTTGATATAATGTAGCGCTCACCATTGTAAATGGTAATGAGAATCTCAAATTCAAATTTGTCAAATAGTGTGGACATATAAATGATTGATCAAATAAAATACGTAATTCAAGTATATTTTATTTCACTTGAAAAAGTGATGTTTTGGACTTATAGTCCATAGACCAATGTCTGATGTTAGAGGGGTATAAATAGATTATTGTGCGAAAAGTAAAATCAGAAGATATAAAGTATGTCTTGGTCCTTGAGGCATAGAGATTTTTTGTTGAAGTCCTAGCATTATTGTATGGACATGTATTCTAATGTGGTGGATGCAATGAGGTTTCTTTTAATCCGGGAATAGCTGAAAAATTTAAATACGTATAATGAATGGTTGCAATATCTAGCTAGAGGACAAAGTTTATATGAAAATCCTAGTGATTCGATCCATTGAATACCCCGATGGTTGCGAGATCGCTCAACATAAAGAAAGATCAATTTTGATCTCACAAAAATGGTTAGTGCAATTGGTGTAATTATATATCCTCCTATTACTATCCATGAGATAATATTTTTTAAAAAACAGGCAAGATATAGTTTCACTTTTATGTGAAAATATTTGAGTAAAATTAAATATTAGTATAGATAATTATTTTTAACCAATATTATCAAAAGATTGTTAGATATGCAAATACAGAAGATTATTTGATCTATATAGAATTTGATTATATGAAAGTTCTCTATTTGCATGTGAGGCCACTATCATATTATCATATTCTACAAGACCGTCAATCATTAACACTTATTCAAGTCAAGTCAAGCTACTAGCAACTTATAAAGCAAGTTGCTCTATACATAAGAAGATGTGTGATTTTCTTCAAGATGGAGGTTACAATATTATATGAAGATGATACTTCTTGTAAAGCTCAATTGAAAGAAGAATATATTGAAGAAGACAAAATAAAGTACGTTTCAGAAAATGACTATTTTGCTCAATTTTGGTGGAATATTTGACGAAGGTATTATCAATCCCAACACTTTGAGAAGTTGGATTGGATGTATCATCTATAAGATTAAGTGATGTCTTTACCAGAGGGATTAAATATGCGTTGGATTCTTTCCCCTTAGACAAGTTTTGTCTCAATGAATTTTTCTGACAAGGTTTTTAATGAGGCGATAAGCAATGCGTACTAACAGATGTGTACTTTTTTTCCTTCACTAGGATTTTTTTCCACAGAGTTTTTTCCTAATAAGATTTTAACGAGGCACATTATCTATGGACATTCAAGGGGGATCTTATAAAATACTATAGTTAATATGGATGTCTACTACTCTTCTATATAATGTATAGTTAATCATCCCCTATCCTCACAATTATGGATGCAACTCTTACACCCTTTAACCTCCCCATAACTTTTATGGTTAATGTCATGTTTATGATAACTTTTTATATGCCTCTATAAAGACTATAAATAGAGGCATAGGATCTCATATTGTATACACTTGAAAGAAAGAAGATAGTTTTCTTATAATGTTCCCTTGTTCTATATTGTTTTTTTTGTTCTTTATATTGTTCTTTTCATCTTGATTTTAGAACAAAATTATTATTCAGAGGATTAATAAAAAGAAAAGGAAAGGATTGAGGTATGATTAAGAGGATTAAAGAAGTGGCTTTTGGGATTTGTAACATAACACCAAATAAATAATAAGAATAATCTCACAAAACCAAAAATTGAGAAAGTAGAACTAAAGGAAAAAGGCCAAAAAACAAAGTAGATGAATAGTTGGCCAAAGAACTATTTCATATTATTCTCTTATAGGCCAAAATTATAATATATAATAATATAGATATAGGTTGAAAATTGTTGTATTTACAAACACTCATAACTACTAAAAAGAATGTTTAAAGGAAGAATTATTGTTTGTAAAATGAGATAGAGATCCCCTTACATTTCGGCACTACAACTGAGACTACAAACAAAAAACATCATTTTCTAAAGTATAATTTGTCATGCAATATAGAGAATCCAAGATGACACATGGAATTATGAAGAAATTGCCCAAAGATGTGATTATTTATATATATTTGAGGCTTCCAGTAAAATTACTCATGCGATTCACAAAACTATCATTTTCTGAAGTATAATTCTTAATGCGGTATAGAGAATCCAATTTGATGCATGGAATTCTGAATAAATTCCCTGAAGATGTGATTATTTATATACATATGAGGCTTCCAATAAAATTACTCATTCGATTCAAATGTATCTATACAACATGGTACATTCTCATGCAGTCCTCCACATTCATCAACCTTCATCTCAACTGCATTACAACTGCAAAAGAAGAATCCATTCTCTTCAAGCGCTCTTTTCAAAAAGATCCCTTTCAACATAGAACTATATTGTCTTTTCTTTTCGGTGATGATCTTAATTCTATTTCACCAGATCTGGATGTGCCATATCTGGCGTCCGTTTTTAGTAGCAATTATGACCAATTTATTGGCCCTTGTCATGGTTTAATAGCTTTGATTAATAGTGTTGACACTGTATTATTTAATCTATGTACTAGAAATTATAGGTTGGTACCACCTTGCCCTTTTGATGTTGCACAAGGTTTCTGATGTAACGTTGATGGTGTTGGATTTGGCTTTGACACAATGATAAATGACTACAAGGTAATTAGGATTTCCGAAGTATATAATGATCCTCCTTACATGGATCAATATTTGACAGAGTTAAAAGTTGAGGTTTATGATATGAGTATTGATTTATGGAGAGAATTAGAGAATGTTGATCAAGAGTTGCCCAAGATTTATCGGGCGCCTTGTTCTCTGTTATTTTACAAGAGTGCTTGTCTTTGGCTTACAATTACACCAAAATATAAAATCACAATTCTTTATTTTGTTATGAGTGCAGAGATTTTTAACAATATTAATATACCTGATACTTGTAATTCCTACAATAGACCACATTATGGTCTAGCCATTTTAAGTGAGTCTATATCAATGTTTTGTTACCCCAATCCAAATCCTGAATATGATTCAGCACAAGATTTAATGCAAATATAGATATTGAAATATTACAATGTATGCGATTCTTGGATCAAGAAATACACCGTTAGACCTCTTCCCATTGATTCTCCATTAGCAATTTGAAAGGATTATATTATGCTTTTGCAAAGCAGAAAGGGTTTTCTAATTTATTATGATCTAAAGTTGGATAGAGTCAAAGAATTCAATTTACATGGTTGTCCGTAAAGCTTGAGAGCTATAAGTTACAAAGGAAGTTTGAAATAGATTCCATGTGGAAGCAAGAACAATGCACACGTTCAAAAATTTTAGACAAGGTAAAACTCGTCCACTTTAAGTTGAGCATCTTATTTTCAATAACAAATTCTTCATCAATAATTAAATGTAATTTTTTGGGTGGCTTTCTTATTCACTAAATCAATATGTCTTTGCAAACGCTTACAATATAAATATATTATTGTTTTTGTTTTTAAAAATTAGTAAAAGCATTTAAATAGAGCTATTAAGAATTTACTAGACTAAATTCATAAAATAATATGGTATATATTTTAAATTCAAAAATATATTAGTCTAAACAAGTATTGTGGACTAATAATTAGATAAATTATCTAAATATAATTTTTTTTCTAAAAGGTCCAATTTTATTGGACTAGTTCATTTGTTTGAGCTTTGAATGCTAAGACCACTTTGCTAAGCCTAAGTTGTCATCTTATTCTAGAGGATCAAATTAGTTCCACATGTCAAATATGTGGAACGCCTAATAAAATAAAGAGTCAGTAGGATCATATCACTTTAAAAAATGATGTGGCATACCTAGACAAATCAAAGACCAAAGAAAATGTGTCACATTACAAATAACATGTTCTAGAAAAACAAATGAGGCCTTGTCATTGCTTCAATATAATTTTGTTGGTGCCAAGTCAACCAACCAAAAAAAAGAAAATGAGTTTTTCCATATCAAAACTCTTTTCTCTATAATACCATGTACATATTTTGCAAGTATTACATCCTCACTCAAGTTCTAAGTTGGGAACATGGGTCTTCGGAAGGTGGTGATGATTTAAGTAAATACCAAAATCTCATAAATTGGGAAGTTGTATGGATGCTTATAAGAATGGAGAGGTAATCTGGAACAAGTTGGAAATGTTCAAAGGGAAGAAAAAGACATAAGTTGTTTATGCCTTAACTTCAAATGATCATATCTCCCAGTGTAAATGGAATTCAACTTCGAGTTATGTTTTAATAAAGCTCTGAAGTCTAGTTTTCAACACGTCAAACCTTTCATCATTTTGATATTAGTATAATTAGTTATAGTATTTTAGTGAAAATTATCATTTCAAAAATAGAATTGCATATGTGGGTGTCGTAGGGACCACAAAGTTATGCCCATAGAGCCCAGGAAAAAAAACTTTGGTCCTTTGGTACCATAATGTCATGACACAAAATTGTAGGTTGTCACGACCCAAAATCCCTTGGGTTGTTGATGTGTCGATATATGACGGCATGTTTTAAGCTTTTAACAAAGAATAAATGTGAGTTTTTAAGAACCATTGTTAGATTGGATGGTTCTTTGTGTTTAAATGCAGGAAATTGATCCAAGACCAAAAAGAGAGGAAACTATGCTTAAGAAGACAGTGTGATAGTTCAAAGTGATGACTTGTCACATGCCTGATGGACCGTCAGGTGAACCACCACACCAATACAGAAACAACACCTGAAGACATCCTAATGACAGCTTTTCTGATAATAGTAAAGCCTGTGGAAAGCCGTCAAACCCAGCCATCAAGCCCAAATAGAATATACGCTCAGATAAAGTGAAGTGATAGTTCGATGTGATGAACCATCAAAGGCCTGGCGATCTATAAGGCGAACAGTCACAACAAAGGCAGCCATGTGATGAACCATCAAAGGCCTGGCGATCTATAAGGCAAACAGTCACAACAAAGGCAGCCAGATCCAATTTTTATTTGGATTCAAATTTCCTTGTAACCTATAAATACCTAATTTAGGGTTTAGAATAGGTATATTTCATTATTGTTAACAATCTTACGTTAGTTTGTCTAAGTGTTGAGAGCTTTGGGTTTTGAACTTGCTACTTAGGTTTTTTGTCAAGGATTCAAGTGTTGAATTTCATCTTTGTAAGAATTCTTCTTTTAATTATGAATTACATTGTTTTCTTCATCTTAAGAACCATGTGTGGCTAAAAAAATCACAACTAGGGTTGTGGGATCCATGGCAAAATAACAATTTTAGGGTTGATTTTAGTGTGGATTTGAATAATATATGTGAATATATTGTTATTCTTTTCATTTTAATAGATTTCAAATGACTTAAAACATTAGAACATGCCCTAGGTTAACTTGCTTGAAATAAGAGGTTGAAACCAGAAAAAAGGATTAACAACGAGGATTCAGAGTTTCCTAATTCCATCTCTTTAAGTTTGACCGAATTAAAGGGAAAATTGTCTAATTAGGTTGAGAAATGTTTAGATGTATATTTAAGTTCAATTGATTTACATTACTTGTATTAAAAGAATCTATTATCAATATTAACTCAAAATTGTTATAGAGCCATGGTGAACGCGATCCTAGTTTGCTTTCTCTACTGATTCATATTTTTTAAAATTTAACATTTGTTACTTAAAACGAGTGAGACGTTGAATCCAAATCGCATATTACAACCCCCCCCCCCCCCCCCACACACACACACATTTTTATGGAAATTGTAGACTAATAGTCATTTAAATTGTAAAAGACTTAGTGTTTACCATATTCCCTATGGGATTTGATCCCAACCTTTGTTGGCCTATAAATTTGACAACGACAGCTTATACTTCTTAAGGGAGGTGTAATTTGGGCGTATCAAATCCAGGGAATAAGGTTGTCTATTAAGTTTGTTGTGTTTATTTGACTCTTAGAGATATTCCTAATTTTACTTTTGTCTGTTGTTTCTGTGACTAAAGGGTACATTCTTGTGCATACCAAGTACCCGAAGCTTGGGTGAACCTTTGTTACCTTATGACCCTGAGCTTGCTAAAACTTTGAGATTGAATATGAATGCACAAGATTGAGAAGCAGCAAGGCTTGCATAGCTCGCTGCTGATCAATTGCATCAACAAAATCTAATGTACCTAATAATGAGGATGGTAATGCAATGGGTGATAATGTTGATGCACAACATGTAGACAATGTTTCCCCATCCAACCAGCATCAACATCAAAGGGGTAGAGGTTAACAATAACCTGTCATGGACTTTGTCCTTGATGATGAAGATGAGGCTGATTTAGATAGAGTTGGTGCCACTGGGGCTATTTTTCTACCACCACTAGCCCCTGGAGCAAAGTTTAATATCACTAGCACCATGATTTAGTTGTTGAATCTTAAAGGTCTATTCGGAGGGATGGCTGGTGATGAACCAAATATGAACTTGATAAATTTCATAGGGATCTGCAAGTCCTTTTATTTCCCAGAAGTTAGTTAGAACTCCATCCGACGTTAGGTTGTTCCCTTTGTCTTTGTCTGAGAATGAAACATTATGGTTGATTGAGTTGCCGCCTGAATCTATTTCAAACTGGGGTGAGCTAAAATAAGCTTTCCTAGAAAGGTTCTTTCTGCCCTCCAGGATGTTACAATTGAGAGATGAAATCAGTTCTTCAGGAAGCAGCCGGGCGAAGCATTACATGAAATTTGGTTGAGGTTCAAGAAGAAGTTAACTCAATGCCCTAACCATAAGTTTAAAAATGAGCACTTAATGGAGGCTTTCTACAGGTTTATAAATTCAGTAACCAAATCGATGGCTGACAACGCTGCAGAAGGAGCTTTTATGGCACTAACTTTTATAGATGCAATTATGATTCTGGATAGACTGACTAAACCAAATAGAGTGTGGAATACCAGGTATTTTGAGGTTACAAGTAGTACTTATGTTGTGGGTATGTTGGATAAACAATGCCGAAGAGAATAAGAGCGTGACCAAGACATGGCTCACATGAAGACATAAATGGACTTTCTTACAAAGCACTTGTTGGCAGGTGGTGTTGAAAAGGTAAAAGTTATTACTTTGCAGGGTAAGTCAGCTGAGTCTGTCTCTGAATAAGAGGAGAATTATCTGAATAACCAGATAGGGGGTTTCTGGGCCAATATCCAAGGAAACTAAAGTTGGAACTACCAAAGGGACAAATACTATGAACACGCTGGATACAAAGATCGTGATCAGGGAAATTGGATAAGTAAGTATGGTAGAGATGGTTTGAATGTACCACCAAGAAATCGTGATAGAGCCAACAATGATTCATGGAAGTCCATGATGGAAGAAATGATAGCAAAAGTGATGAAAAATATGGAATCTACTGACACATGGGTTAAAGAAATGAAGAGTTATTTATCTTTAATGAGTTAGCTTGTAGATTCACACTCTACTTCCATTAAACAATTAGAGTACCAAATGGGTCAGTTGTCTGGGGCTTTCAATCAGCAGAAGAGTGGCTCTCTACCTAGTGATACTATTTAAAATCCTAGGAACAATGGAATTTGTACGGCTATTAGCACAAAGAGCGGTAAGGTTTTACCTAAACCACATTGTATGGTTCAGACACAGGTAGAGGATGTCACCTTCAATTATGAAATGATGGCTAATGATGTTTGTGTTGATGAGACTCTGGCTGAGTCTGAAAATTTAAAAAAATGTTGATGACAAAAAGGTAGATGCTAAAAAGTCTACCACTGTGAATGATGATGTTGCTATGAGTAAGGAGAAGGAAAAAGAGGTTGAAAAGCCTCTAACTCAAATCCCTGGGCCTCCTCCTCTATTACTACACAAAGTGAAGAAGAATTTGGAGGATAGAAAATTTTGTAAGTTTCTCTCCATGTTAAAGTAGTTATCGATAAATATTCCATTGGTAGAAGCTCTTGAGAAAATGCCGGGATATGCTAAGATCATGAAGGACTTAGTCACAAAAAAATGGTGAACTTTGAGTTAGTGGATAATCTCCATCATTATAGTGTGATTGCTTTGTGATCGTTGGTTCAAAAGAAGCTAAATCCGGGTGCTTTCACTATTCCTTGCACAATTGGTGCATTCAACTACATAAAGGCATTATGCAATCTTGGGGATAGCATTAATTTGATACCTCTAGCTATCTATTGACAGTTAGTCTTGGGAGCCCCCAAACCGATAATTATACAGATATTAATGGTTGATCATTCAGTCAAAAGGCCAGTAGGAATATTATATGATGTGCTTATGAAAGTTGAAAATTTTATATTTTTGGTTGACTTTATGATCCTTGATTGTGAAGTGGACTTTGAAGTACCCATAATCTTGAGTAGACCATTCTTAGCCACTGGAAGAGTGATGGTGGATATGGAGAGTAATGAGTTAAGTTCAGGCTAAATAATGAAGAGGTAAAGTTTAATGTGTGTCAATCAATGAAGCAATCGAGAGACATGAGTGTTGTCTCAACCATTGATGTTAGTGATGAAGTTGATATTGAGGTGCCTATTGAAGAAAGGTTTATTGTTAAAATCTTAGCTACTGTGATGATGAATTTTGATGGGGAAGACATCAAAGATTATGATGAGATGGTTAATGCTTTGGCTGGAATAGGGTCGTATTCTTATGCACTAAAGAAGTTAGACCTGGATCTAAAAAATAGGTCAACTTCTCCAGCAAAATCATCAATCTAGGAAATGCCTATGTTGGTGCTTAAGGAATTGCCCGACCATCTTCGATATGATTTTTGGGTGAGCATAACACCTTACCCGTGATTATAGCTTCTGATTTGGTGGCATAGAAGGTAGAAGCACTTGTTTTGGTGTTGCGAAAATATAAAAGAGTTATTGAATGGACGATTGCAGATATTATTAGAATTCCAGTGGGTATTTATACACACAAGATTTAGTTGGAAGAAGGGTGAACTCATACCATTGAATACCAACAAAGACTTAACCCACCAATTTAAGAGGTGGTAAAGAAAGAAATAATCAAATGGCTTGATGCGGGTTTTGTGTACCCAATATTAGATAGTCAATGGGTATGTCATGTGCAGTGTGTCCCAAAGAAGAGAGGTATGATGGTGGTAGCTAATGAGAGAAATGAGTTAATTCCACTAAGGTCAATCACTGGTTGGCGGGTTTTCATGGACTACAAGAAGCTCAATTCATGGACTCTTAGGGATCACTTCTAATACCATTTATAGACCAAATGCTTGATAGGTTGGTAGGGAGAGGTTGGTACTGATTCTTGGATGGTTATTTGGATTATAACAAAATCTCTGTTGCACCTGAAGATCATGAGAAAACTACTTTTACATACCCTTATGGGACATTCGCCTTTAAGTGTATGCCCTTCAGCTTATGCAATGCTCCTACCACATTCCAAAGGTATATGATGTCTATTTTTTCCGACATGGTAAAAGATACTTTAGAGGTATTTATGGATGACTTTTCAATCATTGGTGATGCTTTTAAAGACTGCTTGGCAAATCTCAGCAATACCTTGCAAAGATATGAAGAATTTAATCTTATGCTCAACTGGGAAAAATACAAATTTATGGTTAAGGAGGGCATTGTGTTGGGGCATAAGATTTCAGTAAAAGATATTAAAGTAGATAGAGGAAATAAAAAAACTAGCTCCACCGGTTTTGGTAAAGGGAGTTAGAAGTTTTTTAGGCCATGTAGGGTTCTACAGGAGGTTCATTAAGGACTTCTCCAAAATTGTCAATCCATTATGCAAGTTGTTGGATAAGGAAGCAAAGTTCATGTTAGATGGTGGCATTTGAGTGCCTTAAAGAGAAATTGGTGGCTGCACCCATTATTGTTGCTCCAGATTGGTCCTAACCATTTGAAATGATGTGTGATGCGAGTGGGATAACACTTGGGTTTGTTCTTGGGTAGAAGCGAGACAAGTTTTTTCATCCCATTTATTGTGCTAGCGAGGCATTAAATGGACGCAAAATAACTACACTATTACTGAATAGGAATTACTTGCAGTTGTCTATGCCTTTGAGAAGTTTTCGGCATACTTACTTGGCACTAGAGTTATTATGCACATTGATCATGCTGCCTTGAGATATCTTATGGCAAAGAAAGATGCCAAACTATGGTTGATTAGATGGGTATTGCTACTGTAGGTGTTTGACTTTGACGTCAAAGATCGAAAGGGTTCTGAATATCAGGTAGCAGATTATCTTTCTAGACTTGAGAATGAAGGAAAGGTGAAAGATGAGTTGGAGATTGATGACTCATTTTTGGATGAATAGGTATTAGTTGCATCTCTTGATCTTGTGCCATGGTATGCTGATTTTGCTAATTACCTTATCAGTGATATAATGCCAAAAGAGCTGACTTTTCATCAGAGAAAGAAATTTATCCATGATGTAAGCAACTACTTTTGGAATGAGCCATACCTATTCCATTTATATGCTGACAACATAATTAGGAGATGTGTAATAAAAGAGAAAATGTTGAGCATCATACAAGCTTGTCATTCTTCCCCAGTGGGGAGACATCATGCGAGTGATCGCACAGCCCGAAAGATACTAAAATATGGGTATTACTAGCCCACCATCCACAAAGACTCCCAATACTTTTTCAAGGAATATGATCAATCCCAACGACAAGGATTTCCTTCTCAGAGGAACAAATTGCCTATGTCAACAGTTCTGGAAGTTGAGTTATTTGATGTATGGGGGCATCGACTTTATGGGCCCATTTATAAGTTCTTATGGCTACAAGTACATCTTGGTGGCGGTGGATTATGTTTCAAAATGAGTGGAAGTCGTGGCCTTGGCAGACAATGAAGGTAAGAGTGTGGATGCATTTTTGAAAAAAAACATTTTCTCTCAGTTTGGGACTTCATGCACGATCATTAGCGATGGGGGTTACAATTTTGTAACAAGGTGTTTTGTACAACTCTGGCTAAGTACAGAGTGAGGCAACACAAGGTAGCTACTCCCTATCATCCACAAATGTCACACCCCGAGTTCCAACGAGGCGGACTGGCACCCGAAGCTGTTAAGGCCCGAGAGAACCAATCTTCATCCATGTACACTCATAGGCATGTTTTCATATGAATATCATTCTATCCAATGTACTAATAAATAATAATGGCGGAAGTCATGGAAAACTCATACAATATATGAAACTTGGCCGTTAGGGCCATCAAGTCAAAATGAACATACATCTCTTACATTCACCTTCCCACATACGTCTACAAAGCCTCTAACCGATACATGTACATGACCAACCTAAAGTTGGGACACAACCCCGCTTTATACAATATTTACAATACCAAAATAATGTACACATATGACTTGGAAAGCCCCGAACCAACTGGAGCTCACCAATGATCCGTGGATGACTCGTAGCCTACTGTGGAGGTCTACTAGCACCTGTACCTGCAGCAAGTAAGGTAATTCCCCCCCAAGGGGGTCAGTACGAAGAATGTACTGAGTATGTAGGGCTAAGAGCAACTGCATAAAAGATACAAACTTCAATGAGATCAAGATAAGAGAATAGTCAATGTGGTTAAATCATCGTTCAGTATGTGTGGAAATATGTACCTTACGTTCATTATTTCATTTGCCTTTAAGTACATTACCGTTAGTAGTTATAACCGTCAATATAATACCGTCAATATATATATATAACCCAGGCCCAACTGATCAGTGGGAGAATAATATAATATACCATAAATAAATAAAGTAGGTTCGGCCCTTTGGGCTACCCCCTGTCAGGTTTGGCATCAAGCTAGGCTTTTGCCCCACTGAACTTCCCCCCTGCTATCATCCAGAAATAGATGTAGCAGGTTCGGCATCAAGTTTGGCTTTTGCTTCACTGAGCTTTCCCCCTGATCCAACAATATTGGGATCGGCTTGAGTTAGGCTTGCGCCCCCACAAAGCTACCACCCGTACTCAAAGAACCACAAAGAAAGTATAAAGTAACCATATAGAAATTATAGAGTAACCATAAGGAAATTATAAAGTAATCATACGGGAATTACTTCTTTCATTACTTCTTCCTGTTACTTTTATGAGATTGATACGTTAGTAATTATAACATTATGGAAGCTTTGGAATTTCGATCAATGATTAAGAGACATATGAGTCATGATTGATACATGATTAAGAAACATGCGAATAACAACATACGACAATCTGAAATGAAATGTTTTAGCACATTTTGGAATGGAACAAATACAATGACAACGGGAACAATATGTGTTGCAGAAGGATACGGTAAGAGTAACCTTAAATACCTTATCTTCTCAATACGAATATACAATCCTATACGTGAATACAATAGTCCAGCTCCTTCCTTACGTCTTACTCTACAACACAAGTACATAACGAAACCAACATTAACCACAAGCTACTTTCCAAATGCATGAGACGACCATGAGTTACATGAACATCTTCACCCTTTACAATACCATTCATGGAATTATCATACCAACAATACCAAAAGCATTACATACATTGACCAATACATCATAAACCAATAGCATGTCACACCAAGTTCATACTTTCCACTTCTCCATCAACACAACATCACAATTACTCTATCAAGTCACCTTAATACACTTCATAATAACATATCGGCCAAAATTCCATAATTTACACTTATAGAAAAACAACAAGTTTAGAAACATAATCACACCATACATGTTGATATTTCATCCATACCATGCACTTTCATCAAAACCACAAGTCACCTTTCAATTTTAATTCATAAAGATGACACATCTTTTACAAAAACACAAAAGTGCACCACTTACACTTTTATACATAACCACCATTATCTACATACTCTTACATGCATATAATATATTAATCCATAAGAATAATTACTTACCCAAGCTTGAGAAATGGTGATCTTGTCCAAGAGATGACTTAGGGTTTGAAAAGCTAAAAAGAATTGTCTTGAAAATTCTAGGAATGTTATGTGTGTCTATAGTAATAAAAATCTGATTTTCCCCCCTTTATATAGGCCTTGTAGTCATCCTTATCCAACAATGTGTGTTTACTTTTCAACACAAGAATGGGTCATTCCTCCCCATTTGGGCCATGTCTTTATGTCATTTTGGGCCTCAAATGAGCCCAATAACATATATTAACTTAGCCCACCAAATTCAATGCATAATCCATCATATATCTCATGGTAAATAATTTCATAAATTTTAAAACAATATTCAACTCTCGAGATTCATGCTCGTAGCTTTAATCCCAAAGATAACCAATTTTGGCCACTCATGGCTTAATTGAACATAATTTAATAAAATGCTTGTGACGAAGAAATAACTCCAACTCGGATGCTAAACTTGCTCAAGAGTAGCCCTACTATGATAGAATAATGTTACCATAACCCATGAGTCCTCTTTATAAACTTATAATCGTAGAAGAAATTGGGCCAAAAGCACCCCGGGCGCCCTAGACACTTAGAGAAACTTCCAACTTTTGAAAGGAGCATAGGGGCAGCCTGGAACACCCTTGGGCGCACCCCCTTGCTGCCTGTGACCTGAAAATTTCAGGCCAGAGCGGCCTGGCACGCTCCTGGGAGCGCCTGGCCCAAAAATTTTCAAAAAAAATCTTTCTTCGACTTTTCATTGCGGATTTGATTAGATACTTCAAGTTCTAATCTTTAGCTTGCCTCTTGTCTTTAAGAACCTTTATTTAGGGGTCATTCAAGCTTCGTTTTTCCACTCCAAAGGTCATAAACTTTTCCCAAAAGGGTTTCATCACACCTACTAGCACAATATCAAATATTCCATCAATAATACTAAAAAATTCATACTTATGGTTCTCGAAACCTAAGTACGCATTGTTCAAAGTTTTCAAGTAGGGTCGGGAAGGTACGAGATGTTACATTCTCCCCCCCTTAGGAACATTCATCCTTGAATGTTAACAACATCATTTCAATTACAACAAATGCATCTCTATATTAACATATATATATACTATACACATAATGCTCATAGATACTTACTTGTTATTACTCCACTTATACCCTCTGAACTTTTTCTTCCATTTGAAATAGATGGGGGTACTTGGATTTCATCATTTCTTCAGCTTCCCATGTAATCTCCTCTATTTGTTGATTTCTCCAAAGGACTTTCACGGACGCTACCTCTTTATTTCTCAACCTCTTCACTTGTCTATCTAGAATAGCAATAGGCATATCTTCATAAGTGAGATCCTCCATAACTTGGACATCCTCAATAGGAACAATAAGAGATGGATCCCCTATGCACTTTCGAAGCATCGAAACATGAAATACCGGATGAACGGTGAAGAGTTCTTGGGGTAATTTCAATTCATATGCAACTTGCCCAAATCTTTTGATAATTTCATATGGGCCTATGTAACGTGAACTCAATTTCCCTTTCTTTCCATATAACGCTCTATAAGGTACCTTTTTGATATTCAAACGATAGCTCCTATTGTAAGAAAATTCAACAAGAGGTAATTGATCGTCCTAGCTACTGTTAAAGTCCTATATGCAAGCTCGTAACATATTTTTAAGTGCTTATATAATGCGTTCTGCTTATCTATCTGGCTGAGGATTTTAACTATATTTGGATTCCCAAACTCTTTTGAAAAGATTTTTCCAACAGTGTGCAGTAAGTTGAGCTCCCATGACTGATACAATAGCAATTGGAATCCCCTGTAATCGTACTATTTCTTAACACACAACTTTGCATAGTATTCAGCTGTATAAGTGATCTTGACAGGTAAAACATGTACTAAATTGGTAAGCCTGTCAACTATCACCCACATGGAATTAAATTTCCGAAATGTACGAGGCAAACTTGTCATGAAACTCATGTTAATCATATCCTTCTTCCAAACTGGAAGATCCCTATATTGCATATAATCGCCAGGTTTCTGATACTCTGCATTTACTTGTGGACAATTCAGACATTGAGCGACAAATGCTGCAATGATCTTCTTCATATTTCCCCTTTGTCAAACTTCGTTGTACATTTTTTTTCAACTGAAATAAATAGGATTTGTAAATTGCTTCTCTTTCATTTCAGCTATGAATAAAGATTCTGCCGCATTTTGTACAATAACCACTTCATCTAACACAATGTGACCCAAGAATGCTACGAATTTCAACCAAAATTCACACTTAGAGAACTTCGCATACAACGTACGCTCTCGAAAAAAAAAATCATAACTCCTATCGCAAATGATTAACATAGCTCTCTTGTGACCTTGAATCTCATCTCTAAACAGGGTCTCGAACATATCTAACAATGGCTTGAACGCCCTGTTTACCAAATCCATAAAATTGTTGGTGCATCTGTTAGTCCAAATGACTTAACCAGACATTCATAGTGACCATATCGTGTTCGTAAAGCTATCGTAGGTATATCTTTTTCTCTAACCCTTGCTTGATGACAATCCGATTTTAAGTTAATCCTTGAGAAGCAGTTGGTACCCTATAACTAATCAAACAAATCGTAACCCTTGGGGAGGGGGTATTTGTTCTTGATCGTTACCTGATTCAATTGCCGATAGTGAATACACAGTCTCAATGTGTCATCATTCTTCCGTACAAATACTACTGGTGCTCCCCACGGGGACATACTAGACCTTATGAACCCCTTGTCCAACAAGCCTTTTAAGTACTCTTTTTAATTTCCGTATTTCTGCTGGAGCCATGATATACGAAGGAACAGAGATAGGCGGAATGTTTGGAATCACATCAATATCAAACTCTACTGTCCGTTGCAAGAACTACATCCAGAAATTCATTTACTAGGTGACGTATATCCCCTTGGATATTATTTCCTTCACCTTATTATAGGAAATAAATTTTTCTTCAGTGCTCCCCCATTACCCTTCCATTTAAAAACATCATTTTGTGGAAAATACAAATGTACCTTCTTAGCTTGGCAATCTATCGTGGCCTAACAAGAAGACAACC
Organism: Capsicum rhomboideum; assembly: GCA_031232105.1. NCBI lineage: Eukaryota > Viridiplantae > Streptophyta > Magnoliopsida > Solanales > Solanaceae > Capsicum > Capsicum rhomboideum. Next base: position 87,092,882 of record CP124719.1, on the reverse strand, counting down.
AATCCGTGCCTATTATGGCGTCAAAATCCACCATGTACTACTCAATAAGATCAACCAGTGTATCATGGACATACACAGTTATCACACGATTACGATACACTCTATTAGCTACCATAGATTCACCTTTTGGTGTAGATACCTCAAATGGTTTACCTAACAATTCTAGTGTCCGTTCGAAAAAAAAAATTGTTTTCAACAATCAATAAAGTAACATAGGATAGGGTAAAACTCGGATCAATCAATGGAAGTACATTATATGAAAAGACAGACAGATAATATACCTGTCACTTCATCAGGAAAAGCCTCCGAGTCCTGCCGATCCCGACATAGGTACGGCCCTGAATTCTACTAGAACTAGCTGCTCCTCTAGCCCTTCTGCCACGACCAGCAGGTTGTGCATCTCTACCTAGAGGAGGCACCAATGATGTTGATGCGAAGGTTAGTCCCGTGGGTCATGCTATACCACCAGTGTTCCTTTGTGGACACCCTCTTACCATGTGCCCGGGCACGCCGCAAAAGTAGCAAACATTCATTCCAACCCGGCATTCACCTGCATGAAACTTACTACAGCACTGACACAACTGACGAAAAAACCTCGAGTGGTTCGCACCTCCTTGGGCTTGATACCCCACTGCCCGTACATACGGAGTTCCACTTCTTTGCCCAATTTGGTTGCTTATAATCCCTTGGAATAGAGGAGGAGTATTTGTTGTGGAATGGGGAAATGATGGCCTAGGCGGTTTGTGAAAAATCCGAGGCCCAAATCCTCCTTGGGACGCCATGATTTGTCCCATGGGTTTGGCCTTTTTTGACGATCCTTCTTCTAATTCTTGCATCCTCCTCCTCTACCTCTGTCCCTCCTTTTGCTGCACAAGAGCTTGTCTTTGAGCTTGTACAGTAACTACACGGGTCAATATTTGCACCGAACTCATTAAATCCTGCTCAATAGTATTAACGGGCAGTTCCGAAGCTACTTCTCTCTTTCTTGGCTCTTCCGAAGCTGGAAATATGGAAGGAGCCCACGATGCAAATTCAGTGTCAGCTCCACCTTGACTAGCTTGGTAAGTTGGTGGTCTACTCGATCCTTCTCCGACAAGCATAACTACCTACTTACCCTTGCCTCTACTTCTTCTTGTCATCGGCAGTTTACTATATCAAAGAAAACCAATTCTAATGGTCAAATACGATTCAACTTACCACATTGGCTCTATTGCACGATCTAGAAGTGAAGAAAAGAAACAACTCCTAAATGTCCCGTAGCCTCCTACTTATAAATGTGGTGCACAACACATCGATAAGTAAGACTCTACTCAGACACGGCTTTGTAGACACCCTTAGAACGATCTGCTCTGATAACACTTTTGTCACACCCCGAGTTCCAACGAGGTGGACTGGCACCCGAAGCCGTTAAGGCCCGAGAGAACCAATCTTCATCCATGTACACTCATAGGCATGTTTTCATATGAATATCATTCTATCCCACATACTAAGAAATAATAATGGCGGAAGTCATGGAAAACTCATACAATATATAAAACTTGGCCGTTAGGGCCATCAAGTCAAAATAAACATACATCTCTTACATTCACCTTCCCACATACGCCTACAAAGCCTCTAACAGATACATATACATGAACAACCTAAAGTCGGGACACAACCCCGCTTTATACAATATTTACAATACCAAAATAATGTACACATATGACTCGGAAAGCCCCGAACCAAATGGAGCTCACCAATGATCCGCGGATGACCCGTAGCCTACTGTGGAGGTCTACTAGCACCTGTGCCTGCAGCAAGTAAGGTAAGTTCCCCCAAGGGGGTCAGTACGAATAATGTACTGAGTATTTAAGGCTAAGAGCAACTGCATAAAAGATACGAACTTCAATGAGATCAAGTTAAGAGAATAGTCAATGTGGATAAATCATCGTTCAGTATGTGTGGAAATATGTACCTTACGCTCATTATTTCATTTTCCTTTAAGTACATTACCGTTAGTAGTTAGAACCGTCAATATATAACCATCAATATAACACCGTCAATATAATACCGTCAATATATATATAACCCGAGCCCAACTGATCAGTGGGAGAATAATATAATATACCATAAATAAATAAGCAGGTTCGGCCCTTTGGGCTACCCCCTGTCAGGTTTGACATCAAGCTAGGCTTTTGCCCCACTGAGCTTCCCCCCTGCTATCATCTGAAAATCGATGGAGTAGGTTCGGCATCAAGTTTGGCTTTTCTTCACTGAGCTTTCCCCCTGATCCAACAATATTGGGATCGGCTCGAGTTAGGCTTGGGCCCCCACAAAGCTACCACCCGTACTCAAAGAACCACAAAGAAAGTACAAAGTAACCATATAGAAAGTATAGAGTAACCATAAGGAAATTATAAAGTAACCATACGGGATTTACTTCTTTCATTAATTCATTGCATTACTTCTTCCTGTTACTTTTATGAGATTGATACGTTTGTAACTATAACATTATGGAAGCTTTGGAATTTCGGTCAATGATTAAGAGACATACGAGTCATGATTGATACATGATTAAGAAACATACGAATAACAACATACGACAACCTAAAATGAAATGCTTTAGCACATTTCGGAATGGAACAAATACAATGACAATGGGAACAATATGTGCTGCAGAAGGATACGGTAAGAGTAACCTTACATACCTTATCTTCTCAATACGAATATATTATCCTATACGTGAATACAATAGTCTAGATCCTTCCTTACGTCTTACTCTACAACACAAGTACATAAAGAAACCAACATTAACCACAAGCTATTTTCCAAGTGCATGAGACGACCATGAGTTACATGAACATCACTTCACCCTTTACAATACCATTCATGGCATTATCATACCAACAATACCACAACATTCCATACATTTACCAATACATCATAAACCAATAGCATGTCACAGCAAGTTCATACTTTCCACTTCTCCATCAACACAACATCACAATTACTCTATCAAGTCACCTTAATACACTTCATAATAACATATCGGCCAAAATCCCATAATTTACACTTATATAAAAACAACAAGTTTAGAAATATAATCACACCATACATGTTGATATTTCATCCATACCATTCACTCTCATCAAAATCACAAGTCACCTTTCAAGTTTAATTCATAAAGATGACACATCTTTTACAAAAACACAAAAGTGCACCACTTACACTTTTAGGCATAACCACCATGATATACATACTCTTCCATGCATATAATATATTAATCCATAAGAATAATCACTTACCCAAGCTTGAGAAATGGTAATCTTGTCCAAGAGATGACTTAGGGTTTGAAGAGCCAAAAAGCATTGTCTTGAAAATTCTAGAAATGTTATGTGTGTCTATAGGAATAAAAATCTGATTTCCCCCCCCCCCCTTTATATATGCCTTGTAGTCATCCTTAGCCAACAATAAAGGTGTGTTTACTTTTCAACACAAGAATGGGTCATTCCTCCCCATTTGGGCCATGTCTTTATGTCATTTTGGGCCTCAAATGAGCCCAATAACATATATTAACTTAGCCCACCAAATTCAATGCATAATCCACCATCTATCTCATGGTAAATAATTTCATAAATATCAAAACAATATTCAACTCCCGCGATTCATGCTCGTAGCTTTAAATCCCAAAGATAACCAATTTTAGCCACTTATGGCTTAATTGAACATAATTTAATAAAATGCTTGTGACGAAGAAATAACTCCAACTTGGATGCTAAACTTGCTCAAGAGTAGCCCTACTATGATAGAATAAATTTACCATAACCCATGAGTCCTCTTTATAGACTTATAATCGTAGAAGAAATCGGGCCAAAAGCACCCCGGCACGCTCCCAGGCGCCCTAGACACTTAGAGAAAATTCTAGCTCTCGAAAGGAGCACAGGGGCGGCCTAGCACGCTCCTGGGTGCGCCTGGTCCAAATATTTTCACAAAATTTCTTTCTTCGACTTTTCACTGCGGATTTGGTTAGATACTTCAAGTTCTAATCTTTAGCTTGCCTCTTGTCTTTAAGAACCTTTATTTAGTGGTCATTCAAGCTTCTTTTTTCCACTCCAAAGGTCATAAGCTTTTCCTACAAGGGTTTCATCACACCTACTAGCACAATATCAAATATTCCATCAATAACACTACAAAATTCATACTTATGGTTCTCGAAACCTAAGTACGCATTGTTCAAAGTTGTCAAGTAGGGTCGGGAAGGTACGGTATGTTACAACAAACTAGTGGGCAAGTATAAGTATCCAATCGAGAAATAAAAATGATATTAGTAACGTTGGTAAGTGCTAACCGAAGTGATTGATCTAGAAAACTTGACTATGCACTGTGGGCTTATCGAACGACTTTTAAAATGTCAATAGGAATGTTCCTTACCAGCTTATTTTTGGTAAAGCATGTCACTTGCCTATGGAACTTGAGCACAAGGACCTTTAGGCACTCAAAAAGCTAAGTCTTCATTGGAGTGATACTGTAGATTTGAGGTTGGAACAATTGAACGAGATAGATAAATTTTGGCTACGAGTTTATGAGAGGGATGCCCTCTATAAGGAGAAACTAAAATTGTACCATGATAAAAGAATTGAGAAGTGAGAGTTCAAGGTCAGGGACTTGGTATTGTTATTCAATTCAAGGTTCAATTTGTTTCTAGGTAAGCTCAAAACTAAATGGTCTAGGCCATTCAAAGTTACTCAAGTGTTTTCATCTAGAGTTGTTGAATTGGAAAATAAGGACGGGGAGCATTTCAAAGCAAATGCCCAACAATGAAACAATACGTTAGAGCTTCGGAAGAGGTAAAGGTATTATCATTGGTGCATCTTGATAAAGTCTGAGTAATTAAGATACTCGAGTCGTACCGCGACATTAAATCAGATGCTAATGGGAGGCAACCCATATCTTGTTGTTGTAAAATGATTTTTAGAGTAGTTTTTAATTCTTGAACATGGTTGATGTGGATGTTTAAGTGTGCAGGAAAAGAAAGTACAGGTAAAGGCATGAAGAATGACATTCTAGTTGAGGATGATGGTTCGCCTGATGAAACATTAGATATTTGATGAGCCATTACCTCTAGTCATCACAAAAAGCAAGGAAGGGGTCATTCTAGTTAAGGTTTGACGGCTCATCTAACAAACCATCACATTCTTGATGAGCTGTCACCCTGACTCGTCAAAGGGGGTATAGAAAAGCAATATTTTGGATAAGGGTTGACGGCTCGCATGACGAACCATCAGAGCTCTAATGAGCCTTCACCCTGACTCATCAACAATGAGCCTAAAACATCATATTCTACTTAAGTATGACGGCTCATGTGACGAATCGCCACACACTTGGTGGATCATCACGACCTCGGCAACTCAGGTAAGTTTAACTTTTTAAATTTTTAATAACTCGATCTGATCCAATACCAAACCCTAATCCTAACCTACCTAGCACTCTAACCCGCATCCAATTAAATCCTAATAATTTAAGAGAACCATTTCAAAATCTCGATCAGTTTCTCTTTTTTTCCTTTCACTTTTTAACTCTCATTACCCATTAATCAAAACCATTACTCCGTCACATCATCTAATACCCACATTCTTAAGTCATTACCACCATCACATAACCTCTATTTCTCCTTATATTCTCAGTGTCAAACCCTCATAACCTCCCAAACAACCAAATCCTTCACAATACAACAATAATTTAGCAAACCTTCATGTTAGTGTCAGTGTAAGTGCAAGAGTATTCATATTCTTTAGTGTTTTCCATCAAGATATGCATACATTTTTTTTTCTTTATTTTCATTAAATTTTTTGTTTGTGTGAGTATTTTCAAAATGGGAAATAGGAGACAACACAACCTATATAAATTTAATGTTTAAGTTCAAGGTGGGTTGTGTTGTGCTCAAATTCAAGGGCAAAGTCTGAATAGCCCAAAAATAATTATATCTGTGTTGAACTTTGTAAACACTGTGAAAATTACATCTGGTGTGATGTGTACAAGTAAGGAAATTGAATGAATTGACGAGTTCAAAATTATGCACGATACGTGTTTGAGAAATGCCTCACAAGGAAAAATTGACTGACTAGCCATGACGAGTCACTGGAAAAATTATCATAAGTGTGATGAATCATCAAAGTTAGTCGTCATAAGTGTTCTAAAGTTTGAATATTCTATCTTAGCCTAACGATTTAACTAACGATCCATTAAGACTGTGATGAACTATTAAGGCAAGCCGTCATAGGATCAAGGGTACACTAGATAGCCCTAACGACTGGGGTTGACGAGTAGTCACAAGTGTGACGAGCCATCACCCCCAAACTGTCAAGCATAATCAGTTTATGTTCATTGAACACCTTGCTTAGTTTTTCTTATATGCTAACCGACTTATTCTTTCTATAGGTAAAATGTCTCAATAGTTTCAAGTAATATGTGGTAGAGCACAAAAAAGGCAAGATAGGTCTACCTCGACCCTAAAACTACGAGATGAACCAAAAAATGAGGTCGAGGAGACTGACACACGGGCCTACTACTCCAGGAAAAGTGAAAAAAAACAAGCTCATGCCTCCCAGTCTGAGAAGGATGAGTCATCAAGTGGAGAGTACAACGGTGATGGGGAGAGCAGTGATAGTTCAAGCTCAAACCCCAATGAAGTGCGTGAAACTAAGGCCACCAAGAGTCCACATAAAAAGTCTGAGCCTAAAGGGGGTGAAGTAATTATAAGTAAGGCCCCATGGGTCAGAGATACTATTCGATGGAAAATTGAGGCTGCAGAGAAACATTACCAAGATGGTTTTCTCCCAACTAATATGAGAAGCTTGAAAAGACCCTTTGCTGAATAGGCTCAGATCGTGATGACAATATTACCTGAATACTCGAATATTGAGAGGCAGTTCACAGACTATGAGTTGGGGTAGATGAGCATACCACCTATGAGTTACTACCCAGCCATGGTTCGTGATTCCTATACAAACTACATAGCCACCCTTGAAAAATTATGCAAGAAGGGACAGAAAGCATCTGACATGCAAGTATTAAACATGGTCCTAGTTCGAGGATTTTTGATGGATATTTCTAATAATACAATCAATAGGATCCTTTATAGCCAAACCTATGTACCTCTAGCTATCACTCCAAAGTTTGAACATTGGATAATGTCAGCGTCATGCTACTGACCATGGCTAGCTTAAATGTTGAATGATGGGGAACCTTCATGGTTGACAAATATGAAGGAATGGTTGACAAATATGAAGGAGAGGATAGACAATTCATCATTGAGCTTTGCGGTTAACTTTTGGTGGGTTGTGGTTTGGTTGCAATTAATGCCCATATTTGAAGATGCCAATTTGGATGAGACCGGGCCGTGATGGTGGCTAGTTTGATGGCAAGGTTCAAAGTGAACTTTGGACAAGTGATTGCAGATAAAATACATACGAAGGCGACAAACCGACAATATCATTGTCATTTCCATGTCTAGTGACCGAGCCATGTAGACTTGCCAAAGTACCCATCTTAAGTGGGGTTGATGATGAATTGGTGGCCGTAAAGAAGCAAGATATTGACAAGACTCATGATGAATCAAAATTTGTGTTGAGAGTGCACAAACCCCCATCATTTGGACCTCAAACTGAAACCACTCCAAAGGAATCTGACGCGCCATCAGTAATGAACCTAAATATTATTGTTGTTGATATACAGGGTGCATCTGCTATATCCAGGGCAACTGTTACTGCCCCAAATGCTGAGACTGCCAACACAGCCTCCATGCTACCTGCATATTTGGAGTTTCAGCTGACTCCACAGAATTTTATAAAACTAGTAAAGAGGCAAAATAAATTTGAGAAATAGTTGCAAGTGTGGGAAAAACAATTCAAGCCCTTCATGGATCAAGCCATTGGAGAAGCATTAAAGCAGTATGCGGGTTTGCATAATCGTATTGATGAAATATAGGCAAGGATAAATGATAGGTTGAAAGAGATGACAGTGTCGGACTTGGCAAAATTTGTTGTTGAATTGAAAAAGGGTCAGGCCGACATTGCAACACTATAAAGTGCATCTACCATGGCATTCTCAAATCTAGAGATGGTGGAATTGGAGGAGGATGACTTCATACTTGATTTAATAGGAAGACCTCTCAAAACGAAGGGGTAAGAGGCCAATCAAAGGTGATAAGGAGAAGAAGTTAAGAAAATGTAAACACCATAAGAGATCAGAAGAGGAAGATGATATAAGAAGGGCAAAGAAAGAGTCGAAAAAAGATGAGGCATAAAGACAAGAGAAAGAAAGAGCTCAAATTGTTAGAGCTTCTTCCAGCACAGTGCGTGGAGTTGAGTCTGGTCTACAGGTGTTGCCTACACCCACTCTAGAGACTGAGGTTATTGTGGATGACTTGAGCAAGTCAGTTAACACCGGTGTCACTGTTCCTAATTTTGAGGCCCCAACAGTCTCCAACATTGTGCCAAACTCCGAGGCCTAAGGACTTCATAGGTATTTCTTTCTCCCAAATGCTTAGTTATTACTCCCTTCATCTCAATTTATGTGGCATACTTTCCTTTTTAGTTCGTCCCAAAAAGAATGTCATATTTCCTTATTTGGAAACTGTTTAATGGTACAATTCCTATTTTATCCTCAATGGGTACTATTTAACAGGAAAATTCAACCAAAAAGTAGCACTAAAGTAACTTTAATAAGGGTATATTAGTAAACATAACAAAGTCTTCTCTTATTTCTTAAACTCCATGCCCAGTCAAATTATGCCACATAAATTGAGACGGAAGAGTATTTCTTTTATACATTGGGGATAATACATGGTCTTTTTGATGGGGGTGGGGGTACCTATGAGTCTATCATCACCCGAGGGTTTTTGTTGCCGTGTTTTTTCCCTAGGGTGTGCTATCTTATAGAATCGGCATGTTTAGGTGATTTTACTGCTTTTATGTGTTTTAGGATAAACGGTTAGCAATCAATGGCCAGATTTTGTGAATTTTATGGTATTTGGAAAATGGAGACCCCTCCAAAAATTTGTTTAGAATGTGTGGCTAGTTTCATATTGTTGAATGTTCTAGATAGCTGAAGTGCTATTGTGATAGTGGGTATTGATAAGTGTTCTTCTGTGTCAAGTGTGTGTGAGCTTACTTTGCATTTTTATTACTTTGTGCATGCATCTAGAACTTGCCCAATCTATTCTATTAAGTTGTAAGTTGGTTGGTTAGGAAAGGATCGCAGGCCCTGTTTGAATGTAATCCACTTAGCCTAAAAAGACCATCCAAATAATGTGAATAATTCCCTTGATCCCTATTTTGAGTTGTTTAAACCATTTTCATTTAGCAACTAATCGCCTTTCCTACTTTATCTTTGAACCTCTATTTTAGCCCTGGTCCCTCCTTGGACATCATGCACCTCAACTCATGCAAATCGCCTAAGTTGAGGGTGGCTACTGTAGAGGTATATGATAAGTGAAATAGGGTATGAAAAGATCAGTTGTTGATGTAAAAGAATTAGTGGGTGAGAGTATGATAAAATGAATGAAAAAAAAGAGAAAGAAAAAATAAGAAAAAGAAAGAAAAAGAGAAAGTTGAGTCACAAGAGTTGCTACACCCGTGAACGGAAATAATTAGTAGAAAAGGGTTAATAAGGGCAAAATGATTAGTCTTAAGGGGAACTAATGATACGGTGGTATCAAGGAGGTCTTAGTCACTGATTCCCAAATGTATCCTACCTACACCCAAGCCTTCATTACAAGCCACAAAAGTCCTGTAGTGATCTTGGTCAACTTTTTGAAGAACTAAAATAGAATGGTAAGGTCAACCCTATGGCATCGTATGTGCATTGTTTGAAATTCCTTGTGAGTGTGAGTGTACTTTTTGTAGTCCCTGATTGAATTTATTATGTGTGTGTGGCACTTCTTTGTAGCGAGGGCACTTGAAAGGCACTTTTAATTACTAACTTTTAAAATAACAGTTGTGGTGTATGAAAATTGTTCATTGATATCATAATGACATTCTTAGATCCGTACTTGCTAACATATCGAATGATTGTTATGTGCTTGGTTGAAGAATGATAAGAAAGGGGTGAATTTTAGAAAGAACTGGAAAGTGAAAATTGATTGCTACAGTTTAGGTTAATTTTCTTATGTTTTCAAGTGTCTGTCTAGTTTAAGTTGTTTTGTTGCCTGAGGAAAAGCGAATGTTCTAAGTTTAGTGTGTTTATATGCTGATACGTGATGGCATATTTTATGTTTTTAACCAAGAATTAACGCGAGTTTTTAAGCAACTGTTGTTAGATTCGATGGTTCTTTCTGATTGAATGAAGGAAATTGATCCAAGACCAAAAAGAGAGAAAATTGTGCTTAAGAAGACAGTGTGATAGTTCAAAATGATAACCCATCATATGCCTGATGGACTATCAGGTGAATCACCACACCAATACAGAACAACACCTGAAGACATCCTTGTGACGACTCGACTATCGAACTGTCAAGCCCGTGGTGAGGCGTCAAGCCCAAACAAAACATACACTCAGATGAAGTGAAGTGACAATTTGATGTGACAAACCATCATAAGCCAGGCAATCCGTCAGGCGAACAGTCACAGCGAAGGTGGCGAGATTCTATTTTAATTTGGATTCAAATTTTCCTGCAACCTATAAATACCTAGTTTAGGGTTTAGAATAGGTATCTTTCATTATTGTGAACAATCTTACATTATTTTCTCTAAGTGTTGAGAGCTTTGGGTTTTGAACTTGCTACTTAAGTTTTTTGTCAAAGATTCAAGTGTTGAGTTTCATCTTTGTAAGAATTCTTTTTATAATTATGAAATACATTATTTTCTTCATCTCAAGAATCATGTGTGGCTAAAAACCCCACAACTAGGGTTGTGGGATCCATGGAAAAATAACAATCCTAGGGTTGATTTCAGTGTGGATTTGAATAATATATGTGAATGTATTGTTATTCTTTTCATTTTAATAGATTTCAAATATTTGCAAACATTAGAACAAGCCTTAGGTTAACTTGATTGAAATAAGAGGTTGAAACTAGGAAAAAGGATTAACAACGAGGATTCGGAGTTTCTAACCTCCGTCTAATGGGTAATGCTCTAGCTAGATTAATCAACTTGAGGCTAAAATTGAGTTTTCTAATTCCATCTCTTTAAGTTAGACAGAATTAAAGGAAACATCATCTAATTAGGTTGAGAAACATTTAGACGTATATTTAAATTCAATTGTCTTACATTACTTATATTAAAAGAATCTATTATCGATATTAACTCGAAAATGTTATAGAGCCATGGTGAACGCAGTCCTAGTTTGCCTTCTCTACTAATTCATATTTTTTTTAATTTAACGTTTGTTACTTAAAATGAGTGAGACATTAATTCCAAATTGCTTATTACAAACCCCCCTATTTTTTATGGAAATTGTGGACTAATAGTCATTTAAATCGCAAACGACTTAGTGTTCACCATATTCCCTGTGGGATTCGACCCTAACCTTTGTTGGATTATATATTTGAAAATGACCACTTATACTTCTTAAGGGAAGTGTAATATGGGAGTATTAGTTGTGATGGCACCTACCCAATGCACCATGGTAGGTAAGCCATACTCATGAGAACACAATTCATTTAAAGTAAAGATAAATAATAGAACAACATAATTAATGTCCAATAACAATCCAAATCAAATATAAATGAAATGAAACTGAATAAAATATCATGAATAGAAGAGCGACTCTAATACAGACTGTCATAACTGAAATAAACAACTCTTTTTTATAAATTAAAATCGATAGAAAGTAAAGGAAAGAGGGAGCTGGGTCGATCTCTAAAGGTAGAAGCTCACCACAGCTTTTAATGGATACCAAAAAGCACAAACTCTAACCTCAAGGTCCACTCAAAAAAGGATCTACTTAGAAAAATGTAGAAAGTAGGAGTGAGTATGGTTTACTTGTACTCAATAGGGATCATAGGCCGCTTAGCTTAAATAGAACTATATCGAATAAAGAATACTAAAATAACCTTGCATGCTGAAAAGTCCTAGTAGTTTAATAATAAGAATATTATAGTCTATCTCAAACAAAACAATAATTTAAAAAAATGATTCAATGCAATAGGATGCTATACAATAGCCATACCTAATGGTATACACCCTCTTCTCAGTCTTTGTTAGAAGTTGGGACTCATGGGTGACTTGCGAGGTCCATATACCCAGCCTGGAATCCTACCTCAGAAAAAGATCAATAAAATATCATATAACTGTGTCTGGAATCTTACATCAAACTAAATAAGTAAAATATGGTCCATTCCCTTTCACAAATCTGTATTTCCAATGATAAAATTCGATGATCCAACAGATGAGACAGTATGTATGATCATGATAATAAGATGAGACTAGATACAACAGACATGTATAGAATCTCAAGATAACATTCAACTCATAAACATGGTCCACAAGCCTCAATATCAAGACAAGAATCAAAGCTCTATTTTACAAAAATAGTGTAAGCCCTAATTCGGGCATCATAATAATAATCCATCACATTTTGTAGTCAAATCCATAATATTTACATCACTAGCATGGTATAAGCCCCAATTCAGGCATCACAATAACAAACCATCTCAATTACTATGATAAATTACTAAGTTACCCAATCCAAAGCATGCTTTACATGATAAGTTCTCACCGAAGCAAAGTCTAAAGAAAGTTAGGCCATAACCTACCTCGAAGTTGAACTGCAAGTCACTAACAAACTAGAAAGTGGATTTCCCCTTTTGGATGGCTTTAGAACGCTCCCAATCTATTAAGAATGAATTCTACACGTAAATACAAGTTCAACAATACCTATATTGCTATACTTCTATTCCAGGTCTAAAAAGCCAACCCAAAAGTCAACCCCAAGCCCCCAAGGAAAGAATTGAAATTTTATTAGAAAATTAATTTACCCCTAATTTAGGGTTATTAAATCTTAAATTACAGTTAAAAAATGGAGTGACAATCAATCTTGAAATTATTGAAAACCCATTATTTAACTTTATCGAGAAAACTCCAAAATTTCAAGTAGAAAAACTAAAATTTAAAGGTGAAATCATGAAATAATCATTGTGTAATGTGTAAAAATTATGTAGGAAACTTACCCAATAAAAAATTCTCAAAATTCCCCTTTTGATTCTCCATAAAATTGAGTTTTTAAAGCTTTAAAATCAAGTTATGGGGTTTTGAGCTGAAAATAGGCTTATAAACACAAGCTTTAAAATATTAAAAAAGTGCCACCGGGAGTTCCCTTACGCGAGTTGGATCTTCCTTGCAAAATAGATGTGTGATACGTACAAAGGAAAGAGTAAGGAAGGTACCTGAACCATCAAAATGTTAGGGATATCTACTCCACATGTCAGAATCTATCTCTTAAGTAGCCATCCAACCATATGATGCTTCCATTGAATCTTTACCGAATCAATGCTCTAAGATCTCAACTTCGTAGTCTGGCTATCTAAAATAGATATAGGCTCCTCCTCGAAGGTCAGATTTTAATACAAACCAATTGAATCCCATTGAATCACATGAGAACCATTGGAATGATACTTTTTCAACATCGAGACATGAATTAGGTGCACCGCTGAAAGACTCATACGTAAAGCCAACTCAAAACAGTCTCCCGTAAATAGTAAAATGTATGAAACTGAGTAAAACTCAATGCTATATGATTTATGATTTATAATTCATAAGTCATCTATCAACTAAATCTCAATCTTGAATTCCACAAATACACTATGAATTACAAGAAACCTTTCCTGATCAACTTTACTTTGTCCAAGGAATCTCTCAACTAATCTGTATCTGAAGGCTTGAACTCAAATGCATCGAACTAGATCATAGGATATCTATATGTCCTACCATACAAGGTCTCAAATGGTGTTATTTGTAAACTAGAATGGTAACTAAAATTGTAATCAAACTCAGCCAAAGGCAAAAGTTGGTTCCCAGTGACCTCCAAAATCAATGACACATGTCCGGAGCATATCCTTAACCTAGATAGTCCTTGATATGATTTGAAATTAGGGCACATCCTATGTATTTTACTCGAAATTTTACATGTTTAATGCTTACTTTATGTATTTTAATGTTAAAATATTATTTTATAGGCTTTAGAAGTCAAAATGGCCAAAAAGAAGAAAATATAGAAAACTATCAGAAATAGAGTGATTTATGAGCGTATCTACATGTCAGGTCATGGATATTTTCAGAGAAGGTGTTAGAGGGACCCTACAAAGCTGGCCAACATACGAAAGAAAACACAGTTACATATTGGATTTACAGCTCATTAATGAAAAAGAAGTCAAGCTGCCAAGTGAACTTACAACTAGACTTGCATACCAAAAATAATATATGATATGTAAGTTAGTTCATGATGAGAAGTACAGAAACCCTAAAGATCCATTGAAGAAGAGTTTAAATGCAATTTGTGAACCACATATCATTTTATAGTCGCATATTGGGTTAGAGAATATGGCGGAGCTGTTTAATATTTTTATGATTCAAATTTTGTGGGATATTATAAACAGTCTTTTTAGCTTTATATTTGAAAGATCATTTGTAGTTACCCGTACAATATCGGACCCATTTGGCCATAAATATTATTCACTTTATTCTGAAATACGTATTCACTTAATTCTGAAATTTTTTTTTGGCCATAAAAATACCAAGTACAACTTGAAGTTGTATTTGGAATTTTAGAAAATACCTCAAGAGGTGTTTTCACTTTATTTTATTTCACTTTTTTCACTTTTAAATTTATTTTTTTCAAAAAAATTTTTTTTTTTTTTTTTCATAAATTACCCTATTTTCATAAAATTCTAAAAAGATTTAAATTTATTTTCACTTTTTATACTTTTTTAAAAATACATTTGAATTCTAAATATTAACTCCAAAATACTATGGCCAAACACAACTCCAACTCTATTTTCAACTTCAAAAATTCCAAATAAAGTAAATATGTTTTGGGTTTTCATGGCCAAACGCCTACTTAGTTTTTGGATCCCAAGTTCCAAATTTTCTTGAGTTTTAAAGCTTTGTGAAGAATACAGAACATCATTAATCTTTCAAGATTTATTATTGTCATGACCCAATTTCTAGGGCTGTAACGATCCAAATCGTCGTTAAGCTGAATTAGGAGGTAATTTTTCACCTAGTCTTGCCTTATGCAATTTTTGAGAAATTCAGGGCTAGTCTAGTATTGGATAAATTTTGAGGGTGTACTACTCTAGGGAAATCTGGTATTAATGTGAGTATAGGTGGTGATTTTTGACTTGATTTTTAGATAGATAACGAGTTTAGAAATCCATAGCAACTTTCGGCTCCCAAAATAGAGTTGTAGAGCTCTGGTTATAGATCTTAACATGGAAGGATTAATTCGCGATGTCATATTTCAAAGAGTGTGTTGTAAAATAAGCATAACTGAATAAAGGCCCCGAGATTTTGCCTCGAGACCACTACAGCGAAAAAGGGTACCGCTGCAGCGAAAAAGCCACCACCGCAGCGGTAGCCAGTGTTAAGTTGTGAACTGCTATAGCGGTACCGCTACAGCTGTAACACGTAGTATTTTGACATTTTTAAAAACTCAGAAAATATTTTTCATTCCCACTTTTCCAAAAAAAATGAGTAAGGGCTTAGCAAGGGGCAATTTCTATAGAATTCTTGAGGTTTTCATCATTGGAGGTAAGTTTCTTACAATCTAAACTTGAATTACTTCTTAGAATCCATAAAAATCATTAGAAAACTTGTTCATGAAGAAATTTTAGGGTTTAACCCTAGTTCATGGAATTGATGTTAATTAGTAGGAATTAGTATAAAATCAGTAGATAATGATCCTAGGGTGTAAGAAAACACTAATGGAAGGATATTATTTGTCGTTTCATGCTAAATCATGTAGATTTCATGAGTTTTAAGTAGGGGGGAAAAACCTAAGATGATGATATAAGGCAATTTTATAATTAAAATGGTTAGTTATTAATCCCTAGTTGTTAAAGAGGGATGAATTTATTAAAATGGGTGTATAATCTTGTTGTTATAGATCAAAAGCAAGTTGAAAGGGAAAGGAAAGGAAAGCTTGTGTCCTAGAAGTGTTGTTGATCAAGGAATCGAGGTAGGTTACAGTTTATTGTAGCAATTAGACTTGCTTGACTTTGTGCATATATGTGAATTAAATGTTGTGATGATTTTTGAGCACTACTTGTGATACTGACTGCATTGCATTTTCATTCATAATGATGTTATTGAGTTGATGGTTACGATGATGATGATATACAACTCATGATGTTTATGTGGTTGATGATGATTGTGATATTGTGGAGACGATGATGATGTTGATGAAAAAGAGAAAAAAAAAGGATGATGCGCACATCTTACATTCATATATTCATTCATGTGCATTGAATGTCCACTTATAATCTTATGTTGTTATGCAACTTGTTGCTAAATTTGACTAAGTGCAAACATACTTGAGTATGAGTTTGTATTCCCTCTAAAGTGAAATGTCATAATTGTGTAATGTCTTTGATTATAAGTTTTGTGATAATCGCTTTGCATCAATTTGATTTACCTATTTGTATGGTGTCGGGTTGAGTAGATCTTTGATGCCTACCAGTACTTGTTGATGTATTGATGCTACTTGTACTATTCTTCTTGGTTGAGTGTAGAGCATGTTCTGGAATTTGAGATAAGACCCCGACTTTAGCTAGCAATTACAAATTTAGTTTCAAGGGTGAGCACCATGATCGGGGAGCCTTTGTATCTTCTTACCCTTGTTTATATCCGTTATTTCGGGATGAAAACATTTCTTATTTATTTCTTGTTCTGGATAATCATTTAGCTTTTAGACTTGATTTCTTTTAGATGCTCTTGTACAGTGACTGTAGGTCCTGAGGATGTAATAAATAGAGGTTTCCGCACTCTATTAGTTTATGAACATTGATGTTTGTGGACAGTTTATTTATTTATTTATTGAATGAAGCCCTTTTTGAACTTGATTAAAAATGAGGTTAATATAAGGTGATTGTGAAAGTAACACTTGAGATAGTAAGGATTTGAGGTTAGAATGGTTCTCCCGCCATAGGTTAGGGTGGATGTCAGTCATGACCAATTGGGTCATGATAAAAAGCACTAGGTTCATAGATTTCATCATACAAAAATAGGTCTAGTAGAGTCTTGTGGAACAGTACAGAAACGTCTGTACTTTTCTTTGGGAGGCTACAGGGATTTATGAAAAGGATTTATTCCTTTCATGTTATTACTTGATTCCAATTGGTATCTGGTGATCCAAATTGGTACCTAATTCATTCACTCTTGTTCAAAGATGGTGAATACTTGTTCCACCAGAGGAGCAGTTGCTGCAACACCCGTACCCGCAGCAGCACCAGCAGTAGCACCCATACCAGCCGCTCGGGTTGCACTCTAGGACAGACTTCAAGTTAGGGGCAGAGCTAGAAGGGGAAGACGGAGGGTAGCACCTGCTAGGGGTGGAGCGCAGGTAGTCGGAGGACCAGCAAGATAGAGATTACCATCGCCTCCCCCACAATAGGATTCCCGAGACCTTGATTAAAATAAAAAAAGTGGTAGTTGAGGAGAAGGATATGGTAGCTCCAGAGAATGTGGTGCTAGTATTGAATAGTACAGACCCGATGCCTTTGTATGCAAAAGTAATTCACCAAGTATTAGGATTCTTGAGTAGCTTGGCTGGCACTAGCCACACTCTAGTTGTTCTGACCTTCCTACCCCCAGCCTTACAACATGCCATTGTTATAGCACCAAGGATGGAGAAGGCTCTAAAATAAGGGTGTATCCCCAATAGGTACTTGGGGCAATGATGACTGATGATGAACATACACTATTCTACAAGTTCATAAAATTGAAGACCCCAGTATTCCAAGGTATAGAGTTTGAGAACGCATTTGAATTCTTGATAGATTGTCATGATCGTCTACATAAGACGGGTATGGTTGAAAGGTGTGGTATGGAGTTTGTTTCTTTTCAGCAGCAGGCCAAAGCCAAGCAATGATGAAGGTCATTTGTAGAGTGCAGGGTTGCCTTGCCTCCACTTACTTGGGTATAATTTCAGAATGTATACGTTGAGAAATATGTTCCCCGCACTTATCATGATCAGAAGAAGGATAGGTTCTTGAGGTTTGAGCAGGGTAACATGTTTGTGGTTGCCTATAAGGCTAAGTTTCATGCCTTGTATCACTATGCACTATAATTGATCACCTCAGAAGAGTAGCGGATTAGGTACTTTGTGAAGGGTCTGAATTCTGGGATCCAATTGGTTACCTTATCTATGGTTGCGTCTAGTAAATCTGTTTAGGAGATAGTTGAGTTTTCCAAGAAGGCTAAGACACTTGAGAAATAGAAAAAGGTAAAAGCAGAAGAGAAAAAAGCCTGGACCTCAGGCCAGTTTAGTAGTACTTTCTCAAAGGGTCATCGTTCTTCTTGGTGGTATAATTCGATTATACTTGTGTCCGCAGAGGACCAATCTCGAGTCCGTTATTAGCCTTCCCGAATAGGCATTTATACACCTTCATATTCTTCAGTTCAGAGGCTTGCTTTGGGCATTAGGTGTCATGAGTGTGGGGGTTTGGACCACATCAGAAGGTATTGTCCTAATTTCTTGTTTGCAGGTCAGTTGACTCAGCAGCTGTCTTCTACTGCTCTAGTTTTGGTAGGTCGTAGTGGTGGAGAAAATGGTCGGGGTCATCCACAAGATGGGCGTGGTGGCTAGGTTGTGGGAAAGGGTGGAAACTAAGCCAATCGAGGTAGAGGACAAGTTGGTAGGAATGGTGCTCAAGTTGGTAGAGGTGGTGGTCAGGGTGGTGATAAGGCTCATCTTTATACTATTCCGAGTCATCCTGAAGTAGAAGCTTCTGATGCTGTGATCACAGGTACTATTCTTATTTGTGATCATATGGCTTCTATATTGTTTATCCTAATTCCACTTTCTCTTATGTGCCTGTGAAATTTTCCTTGGGTTAGGACTTAGACTGTAAATATCTTGATACTCCTATATATGTGTCCACGCCAGTTGGGGTGTCTGTATGTGTTAATCAGGTGTATCGTGCATGTCCTGTGATATTTATGGGGTTTAATACCTTGGCAGACTTAGTGATTCTAGATATGGAGCAATTTGATATCATTTTGGGGATAAGTTGGTTGTCTCCCTATCGTGCCATTATTGATTGTTATACTAAAACCATCACCATGGCGATGCCCAGGATGGAGAAGTTAGAGTGGGGAGGTTACTTTTAAGCCTACTCCTATGAGAATAATGTCAGCTCTTCATGCCCAGAAACTAGTAAAGAGGGGGTGTAAGGCATTTTTAGCCCATCTTTGGGAAAATAAATCTATAGTTCCTCCTGTAGAGTCAGTCCCAATGGTGTGTGAATTCTTAGAAGTGTTTCCTGATGACCTTCTAGGAATGCCTCCAGACCTACGGGTTGATTTTTGTATAGATTTAGAGCCCAAAACTCGACCCATCTCTATCCCTCTCTATCATATGGCACCAACAGAGTTGTCAGAGTTGAAATCTTAGTTACAGGAATTGTTAGAGAAGGGATTCATTCGTCCAAGTGTTTCTCCTTAGGGTGCGCCTGTGTTATTTGTGAAAAATAAAAATGGTAGCATAAAGATGTGCATAGACTACCGCCAGTTGAATAAGGTGACCATTCACAACAAATATCCCTTGCCTAGAATAGATGGCATGTTTGACAAGTTGCAGGGAGTTGAAGTATTCTGCAAAATAGATTTGAGATCAGGCTACCACCAGCTTAAGATCAGGGAGGAGGATATCCCAAAGACTGCTTTTCGGACCCGTTATGGGCACTATGAGTTTATAGTTATGTTGTTTGGCTTAACTAATGCCCCAGCTACTTTTATGAGTCTAATAAATAGGGCTTTTAGTCATTCTTGGATTTGTTCATCATTGTTTTCATTAATGACATATTAGTTTACCCTAAAAGTGAAGAAGAGCATGAAGCTCACTTGTGTATAGTGTTGGGGTTGCTTAAGGAGAAGCAACTATAGAGATAGTGTCTCCAAATCTTCAGAGCAAACACGACGACTGCCAATTCTAAATCATGGGTCGGGTAGTTTTTCTCATAAGGCTTCAGTTGTCTTGAAGCGTAAGAAAGAAAAATTGAGTCTGAGGTAAATTGGACCCTTTAAGGTTTTAAAGGGAGTGGGGTCAGTAGTGTACAAGCTGGCTTTGCCTCCTAGTATGTCTGGAATTCACCCAGTATTCCACGTGTCTATGCTAAAGAAATACCATGAACTATATCATTCGTTGGGACCCCTAGTTATTTGATAAAGAGTTATCATGCAAAGAGGAACCTATTGCGATATTAGGTAAAGACGTGAGAAAATTGAGAACTAGAGTCATTCCATGTGTTAAGGTTCAATGGACTGACCGTACTATTGAGGAAGCTACTTGGTAGACAGAGGTTGACATGTGTAAGAGATATTCACACTTGTTCCTTGATCAAGGTAATTTTCATTTGCTTAGCTAGGTTATTTGGGGTGAATTGTCATTCGGGGATGAATGAGTGGTAAATTGTTATATAATGTAACGACCCAAATCATCGTTATGCTGAATTAGGAGGTAAATCTTTTACCTAGTCTTGCCTTAAGCAATTTTTGAGAAATTCAGGGCTAGTCTAGTGTTGGACAAATTTTGAGGGTGTACTACTCTAGGGAAATATGGTATTAATGTGAGTATAGGTGGTGATGTTTGACTTGATTTTTAGATAGATAACGAGTTGAGGAAGCCATAGAAACTTCCAAAACCCAAAGCGGAGTTGTAGAACTCCGGTTATAGAATTTACCGTGGAAGAGTTATTTCGTGATATCATATTTCAAAGAATGTGTTGTAAAATAAGCATAATTGAATAGAGGCCCTGATATTCTGCCTCGGGACCACTGCAGCAAAACAGGGAACCACTGCAGTGGTACTGCTAAAGAGGAAAATCCACCACTGCAGTGATAGCCAGTGTTAAGTCACAAACCGTTGCAGCGGTAACACGTAGTATTTTGACAGTTTTAAAAACTCAAAAAACTTTTTTCATTCCCACTTTGCAAAAATAACGAGTAAGGTCTTAGCAAGGGGTGATTTCTGCAAAATTCTTGACGTTTTCATCTTTTGAGGTATGTTTCTTACAATCTAAACTTGAATTATTTCTTAGAATCCATAGAAATCATTAAAAAAACTTGTTCATGATGGAATTTGGGGGTTTAACACTACTTCATGGAATTGATGTTAATTAGTGGGAATAAGTATACAATTAGTAGATAATGATCCTAGGGTGTTAGAAATCACTAATGGGAGGGTAATCTTGGTCATTCATGCTAAATCATGTAGAGTTCATGAGGTTTAAGGAGGGGGAAAACCCTAAAATGATGATTCAAGGCAATTTTGTAATTAAAATGGTTAGTTATTAATCCCTAGTGGTTAATGAGGGATGAATTTATTTAAAGCAGTTTATAATCTTGATGTTATAAATCAAGAGCAAGTTGAAAGGGAAAGGAAAGGAAAACTTGTGGCCTAGAAGTTTTGTTTAACAAGGAATAGAGGTAGGTTATGGCTTATTGTAGCAATTAGACTTGCTTAACTCTGTGCTTATATGTGAATTGAATGTTGTGATGGCTTTCGAGTACTCTTCTTTTTTATCCAGTGTAGAGCGTGTTTCGGCATTTGAGACAAGACCTGGACTTTAGCTTGCAGTTCCAGATTCAATTTCAAGGGTGACCACTATGACCGGGCAGCCTTTGGATCTTCTTACCCTTGTTCATGTCCCTTGTTTCAGGATGAAGACATTTCTTATTTATTTCTTGTTCTAGATAATCATTTAGCTTTTAGACTTGATTTCTTTTAGATGTTCTTGTACGGTGACGTCAGGTCCCGAGGATGTAATAAATTGGGAGTTTTGCACTCTACTAGTTTATGGACGTTGATATCGGTGGACAATTTATTTATTTATTTATTGAATAAAGTACTTTTTGAATTTCATTCAAAATGAAGTTAATATAAGGTGATTGTGAAAGTAACACTTGAGATAGTAAGGATTTAAGGTTAGAATTGCTCTCCTGCCATAGGTTAGGGTGGTTGCCAATCATGACCGATTGGGTCGAGACATAGATCATTGATGACACCTACCATAACCCACCAATAGGTAAGCCAACCCATAGTCCGAAACAGCTAGTAACAGGCTAAAAAGAAATGTGGAAGTAAAACTAAATAAGAATGAGAAAGAAGACAAGAAGAAAGTAAATATTTTCCAAGAACTGGTGAGGTCGGTACAAGAGCTACTAACAAAACAAGAGTACAAGGTAGGCACATTGCAAATATATATAAAACTGTCTCTGAAATAAAACATAAAGATCAGTCCAGCAAAAGAGGGAGAGCAGGAATAACTCTGGATGCCTGGAGATCACCCTAAATCTCTGATCCATGGTAGCTTTGCACGATGTACACGTCAGTGGAGAGAACTCATACTATGATCTGCAGGGTGTAGAAATGTAGTATGAGTACCAACACGAGGTACTCAGGAGGCATCGGCCGACTGAGCTATAAAGATAATGCAAGTATAAATAACATGGAAAAAAGGAATATACATTACATACACCTATCTATGAAATGAAGCATAACAATACTAAAGGAGAGGTAAGGATAAGCCATCATATACTACAAGTAATCAGGGCGAAACTACAGTACCATATGTAGCCAATCGATAAGTCAAGAAGAGTGAAAAGAACTATGTAATAGTAGTACGAGGAAAGGAGGTAATATACAATAAGAATAGATAAGAAGGAGAAGGAGAATACAATGATATCATAAAGGAAACTAAACATGGAGGTACTAACCTAAGGGAGATAGCCTAGAATCCCGAGGATCATAATAATAAAGGAGCTTAGAATCCCGAGGATCATAATAATAAAGGAGCTAACCCTAGCATAGTCATAGTCTCTAACCGAAAAGTAAATAATCATAATAAAGAGAAAAAGAACTCGGGAAAGTACCTATCACCTCGGTGGAAATCCATAACCAGCCTACCATGAACTATGCAATGATGGCCAAACAATAATATAACAGGCTATTTCAGACAAACAATAACTTAACTGGGCCACCATAATCCTAGACAGTACAAGCAATCACTCAGTAAATAACAACCATAGCCCATACCTATCCAGCCCCCTATAAGATCGATAGATACAGGTGCCAAACAATTATACTGGTGATAGGCGATGCATATGAATGAATGCAATAAAAAGCCAATACTACCAAACCATCTGAGCGCCATAACGTACCAAGTATATACATCTAGTATCACTTCTTCTGGCATGTGGTTCCCAGACAGAGAGTACTACAAGGGACTTGGGATATCTGTATACTGCCTGGTCCCAAACCAAGACTTTCAATAACCAATCGTAGTTAATCTGATCCATCCAATATCAGAGAGAAATAAAAGTATAAAAAGTGCTCGGACTCGAACCGAGGCTAAATAAGCGTAAATCTGTAAATCCATTATCCGAGATTGAATTCGGGACTAAAATGGTAAAACATAATATAGAAAGGGCCAGGTTCTCCCTCGATAAAAATGAATAAGTGGTGATAAAATAGTGGATCAAGAGTGGACCGCAATTCATGTCGATCCATGTTTCCAAATTAGTAAACTAAATTTAGGAGATCATAAATCCAATAATAAAGGTGGTACGACTTTCATTTGAAAATTAATTTTAAAAATGAAATTTTTTTATAAAACAGTAGTGAAATCAACGTTTTAGTTGGAATCATACCACTAAATAAGCGATAGTACATTTAAATGTATGTGTGCTATCACTTGTACCCAAACAATACAAACATTGCCATCACCAGTATCCAAACAATACAAACATAAGCATCTAAGCGTATATGACCTAAACCACATCCTTTCAAAGAATAGAGTACTAACCTGGTGTCCAACTTGTCTCGTAACCATAGCTTCAGGCCCAACAATATACAAATTACTAGGATAACAATATTATAACTCTGAAAGACTAAGGTAAATACGGCCATGATAATTGTAGGCATACTAGAGTCCCATAACTATAGCAGGTATTCTAGGCTAAGGATAAATTTACATTTCTATTCAAAATCCCCTAAACATGACAATTCAGGATATACTAGCTATAAACCTAGCCTATAATTCCCACCTAGAATGCAATCTATATAATATACAATCTCATAGAGAAGAGTAGACCGTAGCCTACTTCGTAACTAAATCGCAGTCACGAACTATCCACAAACTACTCATTTCTACTCCTCAATCTTCAAATGTCATCGCGCTATCAAATACATAATCTACATATTAATACGAGTAAAATAACACTTATATTGCAATATATAACTCGAGGCTAAAAATTGGGTCAAAAATAGGCTTGTAAGGCCTGCTAATGGAATTTCAAAAATTGAATTCATCACGAGGTTCCTCGAAGGACAAAGAAAACGTGCTCGAAAGTTTAGCACAAATCAAGTCTCAATTGGGGCTCAAAACAACCCCAAGAGCTAAGGAAAACGAAAGTGAAAATCAAGAATTAAATGAAGAATTTAGGCCAAGAACTCACATGATAACAATAAGGAAATTATCACCTCAACGTCCTCTACTCATCCCCATCTCCAATTTATAATTCCCCACGAGTTCTTGAGCTTTCAAGTCCAAATATAGAGGAAAAATAGTTAAAGAATGGCTGAATTTTGAGGAAGAGGGGTTTATATACTTCCAGGGGGTTACTCATTACGAATGCGAGGCCCTCTGGTCATAACGCAATATCATCCCAGATCAGGACTTCACGAACGCGGTCGGTCCTCCCAAATGCAAAGAGTAAAGTTGAGCTGGCCAGGCTGGACTTCTTTATGAATGCGATGGTCAAGGATCTACCCTTTGAGAATGCTGCCCTCTCTTCACAAATGCAAAGTGAAAATGTTCCCTACACTAGCTGCTGAAAAACCAACAAAACATTAAGTGCAAAAGGACTCCGACCGGGTGCTCGGGATTTGTTCGGAACCTCGTACATGCAAACAAACTATGCTACCCTATCAAATTTGACATTGTAGACTCAATAGAACCATTGAAATTTTCATGTGAGGTCATATAAATAAAAATTAAGCCCCACACCCACTATTCTATTTTTCATCAAATTCCACCCAATAGCTCAAAACGAGCCCGAAAACCTTAGGACCCGAACTAAGGGTCCCCCTAGCCTAAAATCTATATTATGAAGCTAGCAGAACTGTCTAAATTCTCATCCGAGGCTGTTTACTAGAATTTTTGGTTCAAGACCAATTTCTCAACTTTAAAGGCTCCAAAACATGGAAATGGACTTAAAGCCCAAACGAACTGCCTGAAAGGAAAACCGATGGTCCTAACAAGTAATAAATGACCTGTAGCCATTATCGAAAGATATGAAATGCCAAAAATGCATGGAAATAGAGAAAATGACATGGAGGGTCACTACAATTATTGGATTTAAGTTTATGAATTCTTTAACTTATTATTCTTATACTTTAATTTCAAGAATGAGTAGCTAAATTCCTCCACTGAGGTTGTGAAACCCTATGAGGATGTAAATTTCTTATGGTTTCATGCATACAAAATATTAGGGTAATAAAATATTAATCTTCTTCTTGGTCTTAATTATTTGTTGGTGGTAACAAACATTAACCAGTGTCATCATATCTTAGTTTTTCTTGGAAAAGCAATTAGAATTTGGTAGACTAAAAATTGCATGAACTCGAAGGATTAACCCTTGTTTAATAGGTTCACTTAGAAATAAGTTGGATTTACATGGAATAATTAGTCGTTCTTATCTAAATAACTTATAAAGTTATGAGAAAATCACTTTGAGATAAATCTTTCAACTCTTGAGAAATATTGAGTGATGGTATAGGGACTTAGTGAATATCTAAAAACCCAAAGTTGTTGTGTTTGCATGAAAACTAGTGAATTGAGAATTCCATTATGGGACATAGTCTCAGCGCTTTAATCTCATAAGCTTACATCGTTAAATTATTACTATAATTTTAGTTTTAGTTATACAAATTCTCTTCAGTCCTTATGGAATACAAATTAGAACATCAAACTGATACACGTCCAATCTGTAATAGTTTTCTCCCTATTCCCATTGAGATTTAATCCTAATCTAGTTGGGTTACTATATTTGTATAAGACTATCTTACATCATCTGAGGGTGTATCTTGAGTGTATTAACTATCAAAAATACAATTTCAAACTTACTAATTCGCATCTACTTTAATTAGGTTTTTCTGTTCCATCACAAGTTTGCTTATTTTATTGTGAATCAGGTCAATATGGCACAAGCAGAAGCCTAGAGAGCACAAGTTGCAAAGGTAGCTATTGAACTAGAAGAAATTGATGCTCAATAAGCCATGTAATAGATCTAACTAAAAGAAGCAGTCAATGTGTTTGTTGATTTGAACCGTGTAATTGTCTATGCTAATGTCATTATTCCACCCCAAGTTAATGCTCTAACTTTAAAAGTGAGCACAAACATTTATAAAATGATTAAGGATGAGGTATTATTTCTAAACTCTACATACTATGACTCCCATCAGTACTTCAAGAATTTCATTGAGGTGTGTGTAATGCATAAGCAAGCCAACATACCCATGATTCTATTATACTAAGGGTATATAAGTACTTCCTCAAAGAAGAAGTAAGAACCTGGCTCAACAACTTGCCTCCAAACTCCATTACCATATGGGCAAAGTTTGTAAAGTATTCTTGAAAAAATAGCTCCCTCTTAGAAAAAAAATAGAGTTGAGAGGTAAAATCTTTCACTTTGAATAGGTAATAGGGGAGCAATTATATAAAGCATGAGAGCGGTTCAAGCAATACATCTAAAGGTCACCAAACCATGGGTTTCCAATGAACAATCTTTTGAAAAAGTTCTATATGGGTATTGATGTTTTGAACCAATCCATAGACAATAATGCGGCTGGGGGTTGTTTCATGGATAAATCCTATAATAGAAATATAATGACCCTCCTAGTCATTATCATGTTTTTTGTGTATTTTTCCCTATTTTGAACTTTCCCATAGTTTCTATAGAGTATTTGTGGTCTGCTAGGATAGGTAGTTCAGTTTTGGGGAGTTCAGTTGTGTTTTAGGCGAGGTTGTCCATTTTGGAGCTTTTAAAGTTGAGAAGTTTGACTTCTATCAACCTTCTTAGTAAACAGACTTGGATGGAAATTCTAACAATTTCATTAGCTCCAGAATGTGGATTTTGGGTACCGGAACCTTTGGTTTGGGTTCCGAGGCGTTCAAACTTATTTTAGGCTCTTGGTTAGGTTTTTGTGAATTTTGTAAAGTGTTGACTTCATTCAACATTTTTTCAAGATGAACTTTGTTTGTTGTTTTGTTGATTCTATTAAGTACAAAATACCATTTTTAATAGGGTAGCATGTTTGGTTTATGTTCACGGGACTATGAATGAATCCCGAGGGTCCATTCAGGTCGTAGTTGGTTTGGCTTAAGCTACTAGTGCAGCTGCTTTTGCGAAGCTTGACCCACTTTTACATAGCCATATTTTCATAAGACTAGTCATACCAGCAATTGCTACTAATGTCAGTAGGGCATCACTTTGTGGGATTTCTCTACATTTGTGGAATCACTTTAGCGGTATTCTCCCCGCTTCGACAGAGGCCCGTTTCCTAAGGGGCTTTCACTTTTATGGAAGGTTCACAACCTAAGCAGCATTGTGTATTCATCCAAAGATCCATATAAGCAGTTGTCGTTGTCATTTAAGACCGTTCTTCCTCACTTAGCCCTTTTTATTTTAAAATCCTTAAGAGTTTGGCCAAGGGAGATTTTCATCCATTGTTGACAATCTCTGCACCTAGTAAGCTCAATCTCTTTGCCTTTATGTTATTTCACTTCATCTAGCATCATTTTTGCTTTTTAATAGTGAATTGGGTTGCAAAATTCCTTTTTTTTACTCCATTAAAGTGAGCTTTTTGAACTAATTGAGGTCCTGAATCCAATATCATCTTCACTCAACTATCCGAAATGGGTTTCTTACCTTTGGGGAGGGTTTTTGAGTTGGGGATTTTAGTTTTCATTGACGGGCACCAAGGGCTAATTTTTTTACCTAATTTTTGGCTCGAATTCTATTTTATTGATATTCATGTCATTAGTCTCGTATCAACATGTAGATTGCTTATTTTATAGAGTGCCAGTATTCTGAGACTTTATAGAAAGGGAAAGCTTTGGTATGACAGTTTGTGATTATTGTTCAGCCCTGAGGTTGGTTACAGTCTACTTTTTGCTAAACTTATCTTGACTAGATGGTATATTTTATAAATTGCATGTTTCAGAGTAGGATTAGGTTTATTTCAATATTTTTGAATTTATTGGCCTATTTTAGGGACTTTAGGGTAGTATTCCCTCATGACCCTTAGTTTAGGTTACTTACTTAGTTTTAGGCTTAGATTATGAATCCTTAGTCTAGGATCGGGGTAGGATTTCATGGTAGGATGGTTTATCCTATGATCATTGTATTTTATCTTGCATTTCTTTTCATATTTCTTTATGTTGTGAGATTGGGGGCCTGAGGTCAAGGTTATGTGTTGGCTAGATTCCAGGTTAGTCATGGTTATGGTGTGGAAGGTGGTTTTATCCTATTTTTGTGTGTACATATATACTTATATATATACTTGTATCTTTATTCACACATTCATACATACATACTCATGGACTATGGTACGATTTGGAGGAAAAATACTTATTTTTTGGCTTTTAAAAGGATTGTACCACCTTTATCACTAATATCTGGTTTTAAAAAGAGATTGTACCATTTTTCCTACTGATTCCGAGGTAAGATTTTGGCCCTTACTATCTTCTACTATTTGGTCTGAGGTGAGATTTGGGTCCATTTACACTTTACTTTATTATTACGTCCGGGGTGAGATTCTGGGCGGCCCGTGGTATGATTTCAGGTTTCACTACTTGGCTATATATTGTATTGCATCATTCTGTATTGCATAGCATCATATATATATATATATATATATATATATATATACACACACACACACACACACATTGACTGTATTATTATTATTATTATTATTATTATTATTTTATTCATATTGTGCTTTAGACTGTTAGGATTCTTTTGCATACGGGTGTGTCTTTTCTTGTTATTTATATTCTATATTATCTTCTGAGCTTAGTCGGACTATGATGCCTATTGAGTACCCCATATTTTGGTACTTATACTATAGTTTTGCATCTTTTTTTGACGTAGAGATTGGTACAAGTCATCCTCGTTTCGTTCAGAGGTTCCTACTGATCAGATTTGTGGTGATCTCTTGGCATTCAGAGGCTTATCCTTATCCTTCCTGTATCTAATGTCTATATTTTTTATATTTTGGATAGGCATGAATAAATATAGTTCTACTCTTATATTGTAGTGGTTCTTATATTGGTGATACAGGTACAGGGATTGGTATTTGTATATTTTGTCTTTCTTTGTTTCCTATAAGGCCCATTTTGTAGACTTTGTATATATGTGTATATATATAATGGCTCATTGTTCCTCTTTTTCTTTCTTTGTTGTTTGTTATTATCTTATTACTTAGATTATATGGCTATGGTACTTGGCTTACCTACTGGGGAGGTATATAAGGTGCCATCAAAGCTCGATTTTAGGTCATAACAGCATGGTAATACAGTTTAAGATTTGTCGGTCTTACTGGTACAAGAGCAAATGTCTATTAGAGTTCCCCAGATTGTTACAGTGATGTTCGTATCCTATCTTTGGGATGCTATAGGGCATTCTTAAGAAAAAATTCTATCTTTTGACTCTTTATCGTGCATTTTTATCTTTATCAGCTTCTAAATATTTTTTGTTTCATTTTTTATCTGATGGTTAAGATGTGATCGTTAGCATGTGAGGAAGAGCTTTAATGTAGGGGTCGACCTAGAGGTCGAGGTCGTGTACAAGCTGCGACACCTGCTCGAGGTCAGGCCAAGGCACCATCACCATGGCTCAAGATTGAGATAGAGGATCTGTCGTATCAGACAGAGGGTATGGTACTAGCCTAGGATCTAGAGGGTATTATGTCCATACTAGTTCTTTGGGATATTAGGGTCCAAATATTGAGCTTTCCAGAGGGTATGTCACAAGATGGGGTTTTGCCGGGTACTCCAAGTGGTTCTCTAATAACAGGAAAACTACCAAAAGAGAAATATCACAAAAACTAGAGGAAATGATAGAATCAAAATTGCGGAAAGTAAAAGATAGATAGATATATAGATAGATAGATAGACACAAGAAGATATGAGAAAGGACAATCAAAGAATGTAGTAAACCCTAAGACCTCCCTTTCAAATACCTTCAATCATCTACCTCTTACGAAGACCGAGAGGGAATTAAATCACCAAATCAACCAACGTTTCTAACAAGTGTTCAACAAAATCCTAACCAAGGTCTCACACTCTCAAGTGTATAATTCATTAAATATCATCTAAAAACTAAGGAAATAGAAGCTAGGTCCTAATATTTATAGCCTTGAGCCTTTTATTATATATATGGGCCCAAAAGTGACCCATTTTTATCAAAGAAAGTCATCTGTCGCGTAGTCTCATATGCCCACGAAGATGGTCACCTGTTGGAGCAGTTCAGTTCGTAAATGCCATTGATTTCCAGCCTGTTTCTCCACTTGCACGTGTTTCCCCCTCACCTGCGGATGCAGGTAAGCTCATATGTGGGCTCAGTGAGACGTTTAGCTCTTTTTTGCTTCCCTTTGACCTCTCCAAGGCCCCTTGATCCTTTTTGGATGTAATCACCAACACATAGCACCCTTTGGATAGCAATAAGGGGTCGTCAAACACCTCTCGCTTTATGATCATTCCTTGACTCCAAGCTATCTTCCATATGTGATATTATTCTACTTGGAGCTCAAAATGGACCCTCCACACACGTCTTTGTGTCCTTAAGATCTTTGTTGCTGGGGTCGATTTTTGTGGCTAGGGTCTTTAGTTGTTGCCCTTGAAATCATCCTCCTCTTCTTGAAAAAGATTCGACCTCGAATCCAAACCTTGAAAGACCATAGGGAAAACAAGTAACAACAATATCCTCAAGGCATGAGGGTTAGTGTTAGGAAAATCAATCATAGTACCATGCCAAGGTTGCACACACTAAAGATATAACCAAGGATCCTTTGTGTTTTGCATGAAAAGTACATTGAAAAGGATCTAACTCTAAATAAAACAATTTCAAAACTACCATGGAAATCATCATAAGCAAAGAGGTAGTAGAGAAAGGAATCAAGCATAAAAGTCTCATCCAAGGTGCTACTATCTACAAGAATTCCATTAAGCTCAAAAGATTTAGTAAACAACACACTCAAGGATGGAGTAAAAGCATTTAAGCACACAATACTCTTCCTTTCAAAGAAAATGGGATAAGGAAAGGCATCACATAAATGGAATTCATCCAAGGTGTTTTCAAGATAATACTCACTCTCCGACGTACAAGTAATAAAACTTTGGTCAAAAATGGAAACGCACAATGGTGAATTCTCTTGGAAACACAAAATGAAAAGGTTCCCTTTCTTTAAAGAACATTCATCTATGTTGGAGATTTTTCCCTTTCACAACTTTGGTCCCTCAAGTGGCTTGGAAATCCTCAAGAAAGACTCTTCATCAAGGAAATAGTACCAATAATTCTAACCAAACCTCGCTTGTCATCTTGACCAAGCACCAAGTGGGGTGTATGAAAACCACTACATTCCAAATGGTCACCGGGGTCAAATGAAAGAAGTATCCATGAATATGGGCAATACCCATTTTCCTAAGGGTGCCAATATCATAAGAAAATATACTCTCCACACAACTATGGGCAATCATAAGCATATAGATAATAAAAAAAGGTGTCTCGCAAATTGATTTCATCTAAGGTGTCCTCAAGGGCATGCTCACTACTTTGCTTAAGAATATTATCAAGAGTATGCTCAAGAATTGGAACACTCAAAGAAGAAGAAATAATTGGAAAACAAAGACTACCTTCTGTTTCTTCACAATTCTTCCCCATAAGAGTACTATCATCTTCCAAGAATAGATTTCCAAATTTAGGAGAAATGTTTTCACACCATAACGGGTTGTTATATAGAGTATAGCCCTCAAGAAGAGCTACATCATTAACATGATCTATACCACTAGATAGTTTAATAGGAGTGATTTCATCAACTTCAAACAAGATATTACACTTAAAGAGAGAAGGATCAATCCAAGAAGGAGAATTAGAACATGTAAGTTCACTCTCAAAAAGAAAATTATCAAGTTTCGAAGAAGTTTCAATAACATGATCATCCCTATGAGCCAAGAAAGTAATAGGATTTTCATTTAAAGACATGCTCAAAGGGTCACACCTATTCAAATGATTAACATTATTAAAATCATCACTAACTTGAGGTTCACTAATCACATCATGAACACTCTCAAGTAGTGGATTAGATTCACACACAAGTTGATCAACAACATTTTTATAAGACAATGTACTATCATTCAACGCAAAGGCTTCAACACTAGGTGGACTCAAATCGATCTTACAAAAAGAGTCAATTTGGTCATCAATAGGATCAACTAGTGTATCCACACTCTCAACATATACATTATCAACACAAGGAAAAGAATCATTAGGCTCACATATAGATAAGCTATCACTCACACTCAATTGGCTACTAGCCACATAATGATTTTTCACATTTACTAAAGTGTAAGAGTTAGATTTGTTACCGTGAAGCTCATGAGAAAATTCTTCTTTACCTTGGGGCAAGGCTCTTACTTTCGAGAGGTAGGAAGCTATCTTATCCGTCACATTTGTAGATACCGACTCCTTGTTGGGAACTTGTGTTCCTTTATTCTTCACAATTGTACCTACACAAGTGTCCTCACTAAGAGAAGGACAAACCATAAGGTTAGATTGGATTTGTGGCAACCCCCTCACTTCACTCCTTACAACCTCTCCTTTTTTCACTTTTGGGTTAACACTTTGCACTCCCTTACTCCTCTCAATCTTTTGTCTCTCAATTTTGTTGGGTGTGAAGTAAGTGTCATTTCCTTGATGATTGGGAATGATAGGTGGAAAAAGATGATTTCCCCATTAGTCCACAATGATCTTAGGCCAATTCTCTTCATTTGGAAATTCATGCCTTTCAAACCAATTGGCACCCAAACATAAATGTCCAAAGTCCAAAGGAAATACATCACACCAACTCCTCATAGTACCCATTTTAGGTGAAGGAAACTTTCACACTCTCAATAACTCTATGGACTTGCAAGAAATATGGAAAATGTTTTGACATTCAAGGTATCCTTAAATAGTCAATCGTAGAGGGAGTAATATAGTTTCATAGAACCAATCATCGAGGACAAGAATGCTTCCTGGAACCCCATAAATATCTACCTTCCTAGTGCTAACTCATCTTCTCGGATCACTATTATAAACCTTCATGTACCATTCTGGCACTTAGATAGCCTTCATGTACCTCTTTAAGTCACTCCATATTTGAGTGGATCCCTTTTCAAGTTCCTATCATATCAATGCTTGTCCTTGAAGGTGCTTAATAGCATATGTGGCTTGTTCAACCTCGCTCATATCATAATCCTTAAAAACCTATCACATTGCCATTCTGAATCAAGATAAGCTTTGGGAGCACGTTCTCCTTTGAAAAAGGAAGAGGGGTTCTAGGGATATTATAATTCCCACTATTCCCTCCATATCCACCTTGGGTCATACTTCCCGATGTTTGTGTACTAGAATAAGAAAGATAAGATATAGTATCCCTAGATATTGAAGATACACACTCTTGTCTTCCCATCGAATGACTTATACTTGAACTAGTATAACCACTCGCACCACATTGACTAGGATAAGAAGTACCATAAGACTAAGAATATGAATCTTCACTCGTCTTATGAACATTCCCACCATAAGTTGTATAAGGTGCATAGGATTAAGTGGTATACCTCACATCTTCTTTATGCTCAAAGTGGGAAGTGGAATACTCTTCACATGCCCCATCATCCTGATAAGAACCATCACAAGGCTCTTCATCCTCTCCATATTCTCCATAAGAGCTAGATTCATTATTTGCCCCATATTCTTCTCCAGAATAGTAGCTCTTATTCCCACACGGGTCTTGATCATGGCTATATTCATAGACTCCATAATCTCCATGTCCATCATAGCCATAGCCTTCATCGCTATAATCATAATCTCATATGTCGTAGTCACATGTGTCCGAGGCTACCAATGACATAATTCCTTATAACTCTTTTGTACCTACAAAATGAGCAAACAAGGTTAGCAGTAAAGCTCCTCACCAACACTCATAAGATTCTCACCTTTGTATGCCTCATAATTGGGTCGGCTAATGTTGCAGGTTTGTTATACTTTGGTGGTACATAAAGAACTTGAATCAAGAAGTTAATTATGAAATAAAACTAGAAAAGCTCACAAATAAAATGGACTAAGAAAAGAATGGACTCTAAGACTAATCAACCAACTAAGTAGATCAAATACTAGTTGTTAATTAGTTTAGGAATCAAAAATTGAAACTCAGAAGTTGGAACTTGAGCAAAATTGGATTTAGGACTGTTGAGGTGCGGACGCATGTCGGGACCTACCCTCATAAATGGGGATCACAGGTCAAAAATAGATTGCTAGAGGGTGACCTACACTGGCCATATATGTCTATAGATGCCCACCTACGTGCACAAGTGAAGGCACAGATGGCCCAGGCAGACTAGTTGGAAACTCCAAATTTTACCTTTTTGAGGACCACCCCCTTGGATTCTCTTTCCTAGAATATTCCCTTTTCATTTTGAATATTCCTTTGTACTAACACCTTTTCTTTCCATTTTCTTCTTTCTTGGGATCAAACAACACCTTTTTGTTATCTTCTACTCTTGAAGATATGAAGATATCCAAGAACACCAAGAACTTCAAATTTCCAAACTAATTCATTTTGACCTAGAATTTCGTGAAACTTCAGATCTAGGTTCACTTTGACGTGGGAAACACTTTTCAACCCTCAAATCTACACCAAATTTACAATATCTAGAAATCCACTTTCTTTTCTCAAGAACTCAAGCTCAACAATGGGGGGTATCTTCAAATTTTCTCAAAACTCAAAATTTTGACTCTAGTAACACTAGGAAAAACAAATCTAGTGTTGAAACTACAAGGAAACTCAAAAACCAAAAAACATTTCTTGGATTTTTCTTGAAATCATTTTTTTTATTTTCTTTAATATCACAACCCATGATTTGAATCGTAAGAACGAATCTAAGCCGAGCTCTGATACCAAATGATAATAGGAAAAATACGAAAAGAGAAATATCATAAAAACTAGAGGAAATGATAGAATCAAGATTACGGAAAGTAAAGGATAGATAGATAGATAAACACAAGAAGATATGAGAAAGGAAAATCAAAGAATGTATCAAATCCTAAGACCTCCCTTTCAAATACCTACAAACACCTACCTCTTATGAAGACCGAGAGGGAATCATATCACGCAATCAACTAACATTTCTAACAAGTGTTCAACAAAAGCCTAACCAAACTCTCACACTCTCAAGTGTATAATTCATCAAATATCATCTAAAAACTAAGGAAATAGAAGTTAGGTCCTAATATTTATAGCCTTGGGCTTTTTATTACATATATGGGCCCAAAAGTGACCAATTTTCATCAAAAAAAGCCATCTGCCGCGTAGTCTCATCTGCCCACGAAGATGATCACCTACTAGCATAGGTCAAGACACAGATGACACTAATTTCTAGCCTATTTTCTCCACCTGCACGCATATCCCCCTCACCTGCAGATGCAGGTGAGCTCGCATATGGGATCAGTAAGACGTTTAGCTCTTATTTGCTTCCCTTTGACCTCTCCAAGGCCCCTTGATCCTTCTTGGATGTAATAACTAACACATAGTATCCTTTGGATAGAAATAAGGGTTTTCAAGCACCTCTCGCTTTATGATCATTCCTTGACTCCAAGCTATCTTCCATATGTAATATTGTTCTACTTGGAGCTCAAAATGGACACTCCATACACATCTTTGTGGCCCTAAGATCTTTATGGCTGGGGTCCCTTGTTGTTGTCCTTGAAATATAAGCCAAGAAAGGTTGACACTGATTTGTCTTGCATCATTCTCAGGTCAAGGATAAGACCCACACTTTAGCCTAGGCAGCAGCACAAGATGTTCAGGTTCCAGAGGCATAGCCCACTGTCGTGGCTCCCCAGTTAGAGGTGTTGCTAGTACCGATTGTCACTCAGCCCATTGCAGTCATACTAAATATGACTAATAAAGAGAATAAGGTGCTAGGTCAGTTTATCATATTGGGTGATCCTAGATTTTTTGGCGCTATGGGAGAGGA
Source organism: Capsicum rhomboideum (assembly GCA_031232105.1). Lineage (NCBI taxonomy): Eukaryota > Viridiplantae > Streptophyta > Magnoliopsida > Solanales > Solanaceae > Capsicum > Capsicum rhomboideum. Next base: position 87,056,386 of record CP124719.1, on the reverse strand, counting down.
TGCTTATAAGTTTCTAGTGAGCTGTCATGGGAGGTTGCATAACCTCAGGTTAGTTGAGCCGCACAAGGTTGACTACACCACCTTTTAGATGGAAGGGCCAACTAAATAATAGTGGAGAGTATATCTCGAGTGCAGGCCAGTCAGGTCACCTTTGATGACTTGGGCACTATTGACACCCAATTTTAGCTCTCCGTACTTAAAATTAACGTTTTCAAGCTTCTTGATCATTAAAGAGCAAAATATACTTTTTTATGCATTTTTCAAACATCTTATTGATAATTTTAATTATTTTAGTATTTTTACCAAATTATTTCCATCAGCATAATTTTTAAGTAATTTCATCGATTTTAATAATCACAACATTTTTACAGTTGCATTAATACTATAATTTTTTACAATACAATATATTTTCAATTCAATTGAATTTCTTTCTACGTTTTATAATTTCAAATTAGCACTCATATTTTTATACATTGTTTAAAATATTTATCATAGTCCGCAAATGCGAAAAGTTGAAATATTAATTTAAACACGGAGCAACAAATCGATCAAGTCAAGTTCTCATCACCTTTTAAAAAGGTAACATTTGAGGTGATGGCTTGGGTCTTTTATATTTTGGTCAAAGAATTTTGTATTTTGGATAAAGAGGGTAGACAATCTAATAGTTAATAACTTATGGATTAAAGTGGGTCCTGAGGGTACAAGAGGAGGGAGTCTATTATGTTTTGGGTAAAGTTGAGGGCTGTTTTATATTATATATTAGGGAGGTGTTTTATTTTTATTTCCAAGTCTTCAATACAACAATTACACACACATAATTTTTTAAATATTTTAACTCTCCCCTCCTCTCTCAATTTAGTCTCTACGTTGTTCTCTTCTCTTTCCCTCTCTCCCGCCACTGCTTCACCGACTTGATGACCATAGAGCTTCTAGTGACCCTCACTACCACGTTGTTGTCCCTTCTTCCTTCTCTATTCTTCCTCTCTTTGGTCGCTGCCTCATCGGAGTTGATGACCGGCGAGCATCAGCCGAACTCCATCACCATTATCGCCCCAGAAATGGGGCAAATTAGGACATATTTTATGGTTCATGCGTTCCTCCAGTGCTATCACTGTTGAAGCAATGCCACTCACTTTCCTTCGCCCCTCGCTCGTCACTTTCCTAGTCAAAAATAGCCAGATCTGGCCAGAGTTGTTAGTTTTTCGGCAAACTTCATGGATGCTGCTCTTTTCTTAATGACTTCTTTGGTTTTTTCTATCTTCATCTATTTTTTAGCTACTGCTGCTACCTTGCATCGAACCATTTATATGTTTATCATTATCTTTCACTAATTATTTTGTGTTTTGTCTTAATTCTGGTGATTTTTTATGTTGTCACTATGTTGTTGATGGCGGTTCTGGAGATTGTTGTAATTGTTGCTGCTATTGTGATCTTGCTCTTTGTTGCTACTGATTTTGTACTTTTCTGGCAAACTATCATTATTCCGATCGTGTGTTATCTTCATCACTATTTTTTGCTATTTTGTTTTACTATTTTTGAGCAATTTGACTTCTTTCTTTTATTGCTCCTTATATCATGCTGATAATAAGCAAATACCATAGGAAATAGCTGATAAAATTTAATTTGAGGCCATGCCCCTTTGGAATAAATGTCCCTCAATTTGAGCCCTTTGTAAAGAGGTGATGACGAGAAATTAAATTTACATAAGGTGAAATTTACTGACGTGTTGTGGTTGTGTACTAGGATGGCTGATGAGCAATTAGTATTCTTAACCATAACTTGACTCAATCACTCGCCCTCCTTAATCAAAAACAAAATAGTTTTTGATTTATGCAGACAAGACTGATAAGGGTTTAAATTATTTAACTACACCATATTATGAGATATTGTATGAACTAACTAATTATTTCTTATCTTTTTTAGGTAAAATTAACCGTCGAAATTTGCAGAGCATTAAATAAAGGGGTTCATTATGAGATATTTGCCGACCATTATAGACTACAGCTTATTTTCAGCCAGAAGGACCTTAATTTGAGACACACATATGGGTGGAGTTTCCTAATGACTACAACATTTTGATTCTTTAACATCTGGAAAAGGAAAATATTGTATTAGATTCCTTGAGCTTGAAGGTGGTGAGCATGGGGAGTTTGACCTTTCTTATCACTGAGGAGCGGCCTTTGGCTATGGACATCCAATTCTTAGCTAATTGGTTTTTTTGACTTGATATTTCTAAGCTTGGGTGGGTTCTTTCTTATGTGGAGGAGATCCATGTTATTTGAGCAGATTTGGGCAAAGTAGTTTGAGGATGAGATATTGAGGGTAATTTAAAATAAGGTGTTGAGGGGCGAGGCTAGAAAGGCGACCTTGAATTTGAGGGGGTGTACTAAGAATCGAGGGTCATATCTGCATTTCGAGAGTTGGAGACTTGATTAGATTAATTATGTAAGAGTCTCATTGTTCTAGATATTCTATTCATAGGGGAAAGAGAAGATGTATCAGGACTTGAGACAATATTACTAGTGGTGCGGGATAAAAGGGAATATTTTTGAATTCATGTATAGCTGCTTGAATTGTCAGCAGGTGAAGTACTAGCACTTGAGTCCTGGTAACTTGACTTAGAGGCTACCCATTCTCGAGTGGAAATGGGAGCAGATAGTTATGGACTTCATATTTGGCTTGCCACGTACTTGTTGGGGGTTTGGTTTTATTTGGATTATCATTAATAGCTTGACTAAGTCTGCTTAGTTCCTACCATTTTGAACTTCCTACAGTTCAGAGAGGTTAGTTCAGATCTACATCTATGAGATAGTCTATTTGCAAGGGGTGCCAGTTTCTATTATTTTTTACTATAGTACTCAGTTCAAATCATCTTTCCAGAGGTTTATTTAGAGAGAGTTGTGTACCAAAGAGTTGATCTCATTATACCTTTTCACCCTTAGATTGATAGTCAGTCTGAGCAGACTATTTAGGTGTTGGAAGACATGTTTTGGGCATGTGTTATTGATTTCAAGGGTTGGTGGAACCATTTCTCGGACTTGGCAGAGTTCGTGCATAATAATAGCTACTATTAAATTATTCATATGGCTCTATTTGAGGAATTATATTGTAGGAGGTACAGGTCTCCGATGGCTTTGTGTGATACTTTTAAGGTTAGACCATGGAGCAGTGATTTGTTATGTGATTCCATGGATATAGTATAGGTGATTCAATAGAGGATTCGTATAGCTTCGAGGAGGTAGAAGAGTTACATCGATCGGAGAGTGTGAGACTTAGAGTTTTTAGTTAGGGATAGAGTGTTTCTCTAGGTGTTGTCTATGAAGGGTGTGATGAGGTTTATGAAGAAAGAGAAGCTCAGCCCTAGGTTTATCTGCCTATTTAAGATATTGCAATGGGTTGGTGATATGGCATATGATTTAGCTTTGCCTCCAACTCTTTCAGGTGTTCTTCTTGTGTTCCATGCATCTATGTTGAGGATGTACATTCCAGATGTGTCCTACATGCTTCAGTAGGATTTAATTTAGTTGAATGAGAGTTTATCTTTCAAGGAGGAGCCGGATGCTATTTTGGATATGCAGGTCAGGAAGTTGAGGTCTAAGGAGATTTCATAGGTTAAATTTTAGCAGAGGCACCATACAGTTAAAGAGACTACCTGGGAGAGCAAGTAAGAAATGCGGCCTAGATATTCTAACCTTTTTAAGCCTTTATGTACCTTCTATTCCTTGACTCTTAAGGATGAAAGTCTTTTTCAGTAGTGGATGATGTAATGATCCTCTTGGTCATTATCATGTTTTTCATGTGTTTTCCCCTATTTTGTACCTTCCCATAGTTGTTATAAAGTATTTGTAGTCTACTAGGATAGGTGGTTTAATTTTTGGGGAGTTCGGTTGTGTTTTAGGTGAGGTTGTCTATTTTGGAGCTTTTAAAGATGAGAAGTTTAACTTCAGTCAACCTTCTTAGTAAATAGACATGAATAGAAATTCTGATAGTTCCATTAGATATAGAATACGTATTTTGGGTAGCGGAACCTTTGGTTTGAGTCCCAAAGCTTTCAGACTCATTTTGGGTGCTTCGTTGTGTTTTTAGGAAATTTGAAAAGTGTTGACTTAGTTAATATTTCACCAAGACGACCTCCATTAGTTGTTTTGTAGATTATAATGGGCTTTACATGTCATTTCTAGTTGGGTAGCATGTTTGATTTGTGCTGATGGGACCCCAAATGAGTCTTGCGAGACTTGGTTGGTTTGGCTTAATTTGTTGGTGTAGTTGTATCTGGTGCAGTCGCTTCTATGGAGCTTGGCCAGAAGGCTGGTTGAACCAATGATGGATGCTGATTTAGTAGGCCATTGCTTATGTAGACCTTCTTCGCATTTGTGGAACCACTTCAGCGGTATTCTCCCCACTTCGGCGGAGGCCTATTTCCTAAGTAGCTTCCGCCTTTTCTGAAGATCCACTGCCTAAGTGGCATCGCATATGCAGCCAAAGCTCCACATAAGCAGCGATTGTTATCATTTAAGACCATTCTTCCTCACTTAGCCTTTTTTATTTCAAAATCCTTGAGAGCTTGGAGATTTTCATCCATTGTTGACAATTTCTACACCTAGTAAGCTCAATCTCTTCACCTTTACATTCCCTCACTTCATCTAGCGTTATTTCTTCTTTCTTATGGTGAATTGGGTTGTAAATTCATGGTTTTCACTCCATCAAAGTGACCTCTTCTGACAAATTGAGGTTCGAATCCAATTCCATCTTCATTATACTTTCAAGCATGAATATCTTACCCTTGGAAGAGGGTAATTGAGTTATGAATTTAGGTTTTTGTTACTGGACCCCGAGGGTCAATTTTTTGACCTGATTTCTAGCCCAAATTCTATTTTATCAATATGTATAGTCTCATATTAATATTTAGATTACTTATCGATAGATTGGCAGTGGTTTGAGACTTTATAAAAGGGGAAAGATTCTGTGTGACAGTCTATGATTATCGTTCAATCCTGAGGTAGGTTACGATCTACTTTTCTCTAGATTTAGTTTGGCTAGATGGTATATTTTATAAATTGCATGTTGGTAAGGGCATTTGTAGGGTAGGTTTAGGTTTGTTTCAATATTTCTGAATTTACTGGCCTATCTTGGGGACTTTAGGGTAGTATTCTTGCATGAACCTTAGTTAAGGTTACTTACTTAGTTTTAGGCTTATATTATGAATCCTTAGTCTAGGATTGGGGTAGGATTTCATGGTGGGATGTATTGTCCTATGATTGTTGTATTTTATATTTTATTTCTTCCCATATTTCTTTATGTCATGAGATTGTGGGTCTAAGGCCGAGGTTCTATGTTGGATGGACTCTAGGTTAGTCATGATTTTAGCGTGGAGGGTGGTTTTACACTATTTTTATGTGTGTATACATGTACTTGTATCCACACTCACACATTCATATATACATACTCATGGACTGCGGTACAATTTAGAGAAAAATATTGATTTTTAGCTTTTAAAAGGATTGTACTACCCTTATCACTAATTTCTGGTATTAAAAATAGATTGTACCATTTTTCTATTGAGTCTGAGGTAAGATTTCCAATTGTACCATCTTCTATTATTTGGTCTGAGGTAAGATTCTGGTCCATTTCTATTACCATTAGGTTTGATGTAATATTTCAGTCCATTTACACTTTACTTTATTGTTACGTCCGAGATGATATTTTGGGCGGCCCAAGGTAAGATTTTGAGTTTCACTGCATTGGCCACATATTGCATTGCATCATTCCATACTACATTGCATCATTTCATACTGTATAGCATCACACACACACACACACTCATATATATATATATATATATATATATACTACATGTATTATTATTATTATATATTTTCATTTTATCCATGTTGTGCTTTAGATTGCTAGGATTCTTCTGTGTGCAGGTGTTTCTTTTCTTGTTATTTGTAATGTATATTGTATTTTGAGATTAGTCAACCCATATTTTGGTACTCATACTACACTTCTATATTTTTTTCTGATGCAAATCCTCGTATGAGTTATCCTCATTGATCTCTATTCGTCTGGGTTTCCTGCTGATCTGATTTGTTATGAGCTCTTGGCATCGGGAGGCTTATCCTTATTCCTGCATCTACTCTCTATATTTTATACATTTTGAAAAAACTTATATCAGTATAGTTCTACTCTAGTATTGTAGTGGCTCTTGTACCGGTGATACTAGGTATGAGGATGAGTATTTATATATTACGTCTTTCTTGTTTCCCCATAGGGCCCATTTTGCACACTTTGTATATGTGTGTATATATAGTGTCCCATTGTTCTTATTTTCTCTTTCCTTATTATTATTATTATCTTATTACTTACACTACATGGCTACGGGAATTTGCTTACCTACTTGGAGGTTATAGTAGGTGCATCATGGCCCGATTTGGGGTCGTGACAAGAAATGACAAGGCACAACTAAGCATGGCATTCATAAGACAACAATGCTGTTATTTCTTATGGTAAACCCTCACTCACCATGAGTATTAAGGAAATAAAGAGCATGATCAACTAATCTCCAATATGGCCACTAAAATGAGTTTCTAATTAAGAGACACATAGAGAGTGATCTAAAGAATGTGAAAGTAGTTGAGGATGTGCATGTAGTGTCACATGTTAATTATGCACAATAGATGATGAAATATTCCTAAGCTCCTCTAATGTAATTTGAGAAATCTAATTATATAATCAATGCTTAAGGTGGATATTAACGTCAGAACTATCAAGGGTAACCCTATTAGAACCAGTGAACATCACAGTCACAAGGACAAGGTAACCAAGAGAGCGGGTATCAATACCAAGGTAATCAAAACCAAAGCAACTAAAACAACACCAACAATTTTAGAAACAAAAGCGCAAATCCATATGTCCCTCTATGAAGGGACAAATCTAATTTACAGTTGTGGCAAAATGATCTTCTTATGTGCATAATAATTATAACTTTGAAAGTCTGCTTGAAAAAGTTTTACAAAATTAGAAAATACAATGGTTAAATTTGTAATATGTATAAAATAATCATCTCCCACACTGCCTCTATTTAAAAGCTCAAATTACAAATAAAAGACATCTCTAGAGAACAAAACCTATCTCAAAAGGGGCATCTTCCCAGCAATACCATTGATCTAAAAATCAACAAAAATGGGTCTTTAGATCATTGTACGATGATCACTACTAGGAGTAGCATGTTGCATCCACAGGATCTACAGGAGCCCGAAGATTCTGAGAAAGCGTTAATCGCTAAAGAGAAACTAGTTCTCTCAGTTGATGTACAAGAAAAGGAAAAGTCTACAGTTGAGTAAAAAGTTGCAATACCTCTACCACCTTTTCAAAGCCAGATCACCAAAGATTGATGAAAATATCAAAAGAAGCCGCAGTCAAATATACACTGATGTGTTGAAATAACCAGTGCTTAATGATCTATTCCTTGATGATATACAAGAAATTCTTGGGATCAAAAAGTGTCCAAGAAACATGATATCCAAGAAGAAAGTTGTTCAAGAAGATGAGTTAAAGGTTACTCAATGAGTTAGTTCAATTATTTCAGCAACATAAGTCAATTAAGAAGAGTGGGTGCTTTCACCATTCCTTGCACCATTGGCCATCATAATTTTTTTAAGGCTCTTTGTGAAATGGGGCTAGCGTCAACTTGATATCACTGTCAATCTACAAGCAATCTATGATAAGCAAGCCTAGGCCTACGAGCTTGTGATAGCAAATGCCTAATAATTAATAAATATACCCATTGTGGATAGTTGATGATGTGCTCATGAAGGTAGGGAAGTTCACTCTACCAATATATTTTATCTTCTGAGATTGTACAATTGACAAAGAGATACCCATCATTCTTGAGAGACCTTTTGGTGATAGAAAGAGCTCAAATAAATTCAAAAAAGAATGAGATCAAATTTTGAGATAATGGGTATGAGGTTATCTTGTGACATAGATGAACCTGGTGTGGTAATCAACAATTACATAAATATGGCACTTACCTCCACAACTCCTTATCTACATTGAGTACATAAGTCCATATGGACCTGGTCTATAAAACTGGTTGTACTTACCACTTTCTTTGTATTGAATGTGGATTTTACCTGTTTCCCCCTTTCACAAGCACCACGAATCTTGTCTTTCTTGAAATTAATATTATGCAATCCTATCACCAAGTCCTTGGATACAAGTTTGTCAACTATTTTAGACTTGCATGGTCGAGTCTTTTGTGCCATAGTAAGGGGTCACAGTCCATCACAATAAGACATTTTTGATCCTTTTCTAGAAATCACTATTATATCTACTTGTATAAATTTATATATATATATATTCATAGTTAGCATAGTTTCTTGAGTGTCTATTATTCTAACTTTACAACCTACAAAAGTAAAAGTTATCTTGTTCCCCCTATCACACAATTGGAATATGCTTAAATGATTGTGCTTCATTCCATCAACATGGTACACTTCTTCCAATGCTTTTCCTCTAATTTTCCTATCTTTACAATCCAACTTATCTACCTTTCTTACCATCTCCAAAGTCCATACTTCCTCCTTTAATGGAGGTGCGTCAAAGAAACTTTAGTTTGTTTTCGGTCATGTGTCTTGAACAAGCGCTATCCATGTATCAATTTTACATTCTTCCCTTCACTCTAACTTGTAAAATATTCAGAGGTTAGTTTTAGAAACCCAAACTATCTTGGGTCGTTACTTTTGAACAAATAGATGGATAAATCTCTTCTCCCATTGAGGCAATATATATGGGAACTTATTCCTTTTACCTATTAGAGGGCATGGTTAGATTATTTTCCATCTACCTTGCAGCATGTGGACATTTCATAGTAGGATGTCTAAGTTTTCCACAATGATAATACAGATCTTCAGTTGTAATTTATTCTTTAAGAAATTCCACACCTGAGGTTTTATTATGAGTTCTACTATGAGATTATTTTATGATTCTAGATGATTGAGTTGAGTGACTAGCACTTTCAAGATACATTTTTACTCTTGATATTTCAAGTCTCAATCATCTAGGTCTTTCTCTCTTAGCAAAAACCTCATTCTACTCTTTTTAATTTAAATCAAGCTCAAAATGTTAGTCATTTGTAATGGATTTTCCTTTCCCAATGACAGATAGCTTTAAGACTTCAGATTTAAGAGCTAGGATGGTTGATCTAAGTAGGTTAACATGTTCCATCAGGTAGCAATTTTCCTTCTCAATTGTGACTTTGGTAGTTTCAATATCAATGAATCCATACTTTATACTAGTAAAGGCACTAAGTAATTGGTCCCTGTTTATAGTCAAATCATGAAAGTCATCAATTAAAGAATTCATTAAAGAGGTTAGTCTTTTCTTTGGGAAAAGATATATTTTGTCTTTTAGTTCAAGAATATTTACCTTGATATTATTCTCCTCTCCATCGGAGTCTGAATCTCCCATGGATATTAGTGTAATCTAATTAGCTTTATTATTTTTAGAGTCTTTATCAGAACTGGATCCCCATGTTAACATCATAGCCATTGTAGATCCCTTCTTCTTTGTATCATGAACATGTTCCTTCAGCTTTTGTTCCTTATCTGCTCATTTTTTTTTCTATTTCATCTTCCAAAAATGACAATTAATAATCATATATATGGTCAGTCTTCTCACATTTAAAACATCCAATTTGTAAACTATTAAAGAATTTGAATTTTACACTTGATCCTTTCTTTTCATATCCTTTTCCCTTGTTCAAAAATTTCTTAAAGTTCTTAATAATGAGGGTTATCTCATCATCATCCAGATCATAACCATCACTATCAATGGATTTCAAATCTAAATACTCATCCATGTTTCATTCATCCTTCTTGAAATTTTCCATATTTATTTTATAGGTTTTTAGGTTTCCTAACAACTCATACAAGGACATGGTTGATATGTCATCTTCTTCCTTGATGATAGTCACTTTAATATTCCAAGACTTTTGAAGAGTTCTCAAAACATGGTTAACCAAATCCTTAGTAGTGAGAGTTTTTCCTAGAGATACCAACTAATTCACAATGGAAGTGAGTCTAGTGATCATGTCTTGCATTGATTTCCCAATCTCCATTTTGAATGCATCATAATCAGTGGATATCATGGCAATTCTGAACCTTCTCACTTTACTAGTTACCTCATGAGCATTGACTAGTGCATTCCATATTGGCTTTGCTATAATAAGACCAGAGATTCTATTATATTCATCTGGTCCTAGACCACATACCAGTATATTCTTGTCCTTGAATTCTTCTTGAGTTCAATGAGATTATGATGGGTAAATTCACTTCTTTCCATCTTGACATTGTTTCCCTCAGTGTCCTTTCTCATAAGAATCTTGGGGTCATTAGTAACCCCATCCCATCACTCATAGTCTTTTTTCCTGTACAAAGTCCTACATGCGAGCTTTTCATTAGGTAAAGTACTTTTCATTGAATAGTGGAGTCCTAGTTGTGGATTGACCTCAGTATGTCCAATTAGAAGTGCGGGATTCATCTTGATTTTTTTGTAATGTGTTAGACCCTAGAAAATAACTGCACTAATACCAAATGATATTCTACCCTAATAACATAAGAGGGATGTATTGGGTTATGCCTGATTTTTGCCAAAGTGATGAACTGGGCTACTTTACTTTTTCCTTTCTACTTTGTTGTCAACTACGAATAACAGTAAAATAAGAACATAATGTTTGAGAATATAAATATTTTCTAAAGTAAAAAAAAAAAGATTTATAGTTTTTATCCTAGTCCAGGTGTTGGGATCTTTACCATATGGTAGAATAGCCCACTTGAGAAGCTAGTCGCTAGGAAAGAAGCTAGTAGGAAGCAAAGTTGTATGCGAAGCTTTGCTTGTCACGTGTAATCGTAATATTCAACTTGTCGCTACTTTGATTCAAAAGGTAAAGAAAAGAATAGAACAACAGTTTCCCATAGGCAGGCTTGTCCTATTCTTGAACTAATACATTGAAATCCTGAAGCATCACCACTACCCTTTCGCATAGAGTCTTATGCTCTTATAGTCAATCTTTGTGGCTTTTTTCTTGTTTCATCTATCTATTTCATTCATTGTTCTCATTGGAAATTAAATATAATATTTTAAAAGTTATTGCATTTTGGTTATAAAAACTATATAAAAAAAAGGGTTCTTTGCGTTCGATATAAATTGGTATTCGCATGAATTCTGTTTTGGCCTATTTCATTTGATGTTCAAATATTGAAGCCCAATACGAAATCTTATCAAAATAGTTTTTTCAAGGAAAATTACACATATCAAACATGTGCTATATATTTACTATTTACTTTTAAAAAATATAATTTATAACTATACTTCACTTTCTCTAGCCTCTCTCCCTAATCTCACTCACCTCTCTAACTCTCTCACTACCACTCTCTTCTCTCTCCCTCTCCCACTCGCCACTCTCCTCTATCTATCTCTCTATCCCTATCTCAATCCCTTTGTCCTTTCTCACTCCCCTCCTTCCCTCTTTCACTTCTCTCTCTCCTTTTCTCGCCTCTCTAACTATATTTCTGTATTTTTATTTCTTTTGTATTTTTGTATTATAGTGAATGAACACAAGTGAAATAAAAGTGAATGAATACAATCCCCTATATTTTTTTACTATTTTGTATCTTTGTATACACTCAGACTATACAGCGTAAATGTGCACATGAATACTAGTGAAATTAGAGCAAATGAATACAAGTCAAACTAGAGCAAACGAATATAGTCCCCTATATTATTTGTTGCTGGTATCTTTGTATGCACCCAAACTGTATTCAAAGATACAACTGTATTCATTGATACAACTTGTATTCGTCGATACAACCTAAACATGAATGAATATTGTATCTAGACACCTCAAAAAAAAAAAAAATTAAAGAGACAAAATTGGCCCAATATATTAAAATAAAAAAGAATAAAGAGGTCCAAACATATTGAGCCCAAAAATTTCACAATATGTAGCAAGGCAGAAATAAACAAAAATTGTCGAATGGCTGAAAAAATAGAAAGCAAAAATCAAAAAACAAAAGGAAAAGGAAAAAAGAAATCTCCAAAAGCATCTAGAAGGTCATCTTCCCCAATGAACCACGATCGGACCAATGACTTCGATGATACACACCACTGCATAAACACTGCTCACTGGTAAGCTTCCTTCACTTTTACGACTAAAAGCTGAAGAAATTGGGCCATTTCCACCTATAGTGCTTGAGTATTACGGTTAATGTGAGACCTAAAATATTTGGTTTATCTCTATTTAGGGATACCACGATGCTCTCACCAAGTGCCATGGAATTGAAGACCAGAGAAAAGAACTTCAATCTTTTAGGTAATGTCACGACCCAAACCCCATCGTGAGTGGCACCCACACTAATCCTCAGATGAGAGAACCATCTAACCCAAATACCCAACACCAACACTAAACCAATTTTAAATAAGAATGAAGAAATTCTATGACACGACCCAGCCAGTCATGATTGGCAACCCACCCGAACCTATAGTAGGAGAACCATTCTTATCCAAACCCTCTCTAATCAAATCCAATAGTTAAAATCACTTCCTGTTTTTATTATCATTTAACAGTTCCAAAGTCCCATAATTGAATAAATTAGAATAATATCAAACCAGCATAATCATTAATAGATCAATAAAGTGCAGAATCCTCTACTTATTACATCCCCGGGATCTGAAGTCACCATACAAGAACATTTAAGAATGATTAATTCTATAACTAAAAGAATATCCAACAATGCAGAAATAACAAAATAGTGTCTTAGTCCCGAAATAAAGGACATGAATACGAAGCTGAAGATACGAAGGTTGTCCAGTCATGGTGCTCACCCTTAGATCGATGTATGAAACTGTTGGCTAAAGTCGAGGTCTTGTCTCACATGCTGGAACACGTTCTGCACTCAACAAAAAGAAGAGTACAAGTAGCATCAGTACATCAACACATACTGGTAGGCATCATAGATCGACTCAACTCAACACCATACAAATAGGTAAATCAAATAGATGCAAAGCGATCATCACAGAACTTATAATCAAAGAGAAATGCATAATTATACTATATTACTTTGGAGGGAATACAAACTCATAGTCACAGGTTTTACACTTGGGCAAATTCAGTAACAAGTTGCATCACAACATATGGTTATAACTGAATACTCAATGTACATGAGTAAATGTATGAATGAAAGATCTTCACATATTCTCTTTCATTATCTTATCCACATCATCAACAACATCAACATCGTCATCAACATCAATATCATCATGACCATCATGATTCCCATAATATCATCATCTCCATTTCAACAACATCAATGTATATCAATATGCAATGCAGTCAATAATCACATGTCGTGCTTGAAAGCCATCACAAATACTTAATTCACATATAAACATAGAGTCAAGCAAGTCTAATTGATATAATAAACCGTAACCTACATCGATTCCTTGCTCAACAACACTTTTAGGCCACAAGTTTGCTTTTCTTTCCCTTTCAACTTGTTCTTGATCTATAACACAAGATGACACACTTATTTTAATCAATTCATCCCTTTTAACGACTAAGGATTCAAAATTAACAACTTTTAACCATAAATTTCCTCAATTCACCATCTTAGAGCTTTCCTACCTTCAAATCCCATGAACTCTACTTCATTTAGCATGAACAACTAAGATTATACTTCCAGTAGTGTTTTCTAACACTCTAAAATCGTTATCTACTTATTTTATAATTATTCCCATGATTTTACATCAATTTCATGAATTAGGATTAAACCCCAAATTCCACCATGAACAAGTTTTCTAATGATTTGCAGAGATTATAAGAAGTAACTCAAGTTTAAAATGTAATAAACTTACCTTCAAAGATGAAAACCTCTAAATTCTATAAGAAAAATCTCCTTCCCTAGAGCTCTCTTACATTTTTCAGAAAGTGGGGAATGAAAAAAAAAACTGAATTTAAAACTGTCAAATTACTGTGTGTTACAGCTACAGTGGTCATATTACCGCTGCAGCGGTTCGCGATGTTATACAGGCTTCTGCTACAGCAGTACCTTTTACCTGTTTTGTTGCAGCAGTCTCGATGCAAAATCTCAGGGCCTCTCTCCAACTATGTCCATTTTACAATACATTCCTCGAAATATGACATCGCAAACCAATCCCTCCATGTTAAACCTTATAACTGGAGTTTTATAGCTATATTTTAAGTCCCGAAAGTTGTTATGACTTCCTAATTTTGTTATCTATCTAAAAATTAACTCAAACATCACCACCAATACTCACATTGATGCCAGATTTTCCTACAGTAGTACACCCTCAAAAATCATCCAACACTAGACTAGCCCTAAATTTCTCAAATATTTCTTAAGAAAGGACTAGATGTAAATTTTACCTCCTAATTCAGCTTAACGACGATTTGGGTCATTACATTAGATACCAATTTACCACTCGTTCATCCTCAAATGACCCCTAGCCTAAAATAACATAGCTAAGCAAAAAAATGAAAGAATACCTAGGTCAATGAACAAGTGGGGATATCTTTTACGTATGTCCGCCTCTGTCTCCCAAGTTGCCTCTTCAATAGTGTGGTTCCTCCATTGAACTTTTACCTACAGAATGATCCTAGTCCTCAATTTCCTCTCATTTTTATCCAATATGGCAATAGGTTCCTCTTCGTATGATAACTCTTTATCAAATAACTCGAGGTCCCAACGAATGATGTAGTTCCCATCTCCATGGTATTTCCTTAACATAAACACGTGGAACATCGGGTGAACGTCGGATATACTAGGAGGCAAAGCCAGATTGTACGCTATTGAACCTATTCCTTTCAGCACCTCAAAGGGTCTAATGTATCTCGAACTCAACTTGTCCTTCTTGCCAAACCACATTACACCCTTTATGGGTGACACTTTCAAGAGTGCCTTCTCCCCATTTTCAAACTTCACATCTCTTACCTTGTTATCCGCATATTCTTTCTATAAGTTCTGAGATGCTATGAGTTTTTCCTGTATGAAGCTCACCTTTTCTATCGAATCCTTGAGCATGTCAGTGCCCCAAGGCCTCACTTCAAATGCATCAAACCACCCAATTGGAGACCTACACCTTCTATCATATAAGGTCTCAAAAAGGGTCATATCGATACTAGAGTGGTAGCTATTATTGTAGGAAAATTCACACAATGGTAAATATTGGTCCCACTGACCCCAAAAGTCCATAACACAAGCCCAAAGCATGTCCTCAAGAACTTGGATAGTTCGCTCCGAATGACCATTGATCTGTGGATGGAAAGTTATAATTAGGTCCAATCTAGACCCCAACTCTGATAGGAATTTCTCACAAGAATTGGAGGTGAACTGAGTACCTCTATCTGACACGATCAAAACTAGTACAGCGTGTAACCTTATAATTTCTTTCACATAAATATTAGCCAACTTAGCCATGTTATAATCCACTCTTACTACAATAAAGTAAGTAGAGTTAGTCAACCGATCAACAATGACCTATTTAGAGTCGCACTCCCTCAAGGTCTTAGAAAAACCAACCAAGAAGTCTATGGTCATTCTTTCCCACTTCCATTCCATAATGGGCATTTCTGAAATGTATCAGTAGATTTTCGGTGTTCATATTTGACCTGCTGGCATTTTTTATTCTTGGTTACGAAATCTACAATGTCGCGCTTCATTCTTCACCACCAATAATGTTGCCTCAAGTCTTTATACATCTTGTGGGAACCCGAATGTATAGAGTACTGAGAGTTGTGAGCCTTTGCTAGAATAGTTGAAATTAAACCGCCTACCCAAGGTACGCGCAAGCGCCCCTACATTCTCAACACTCCTTCATTTTCAAGGACGGCTTCTCTACCCTCACCCTGCAATACTTTATCCCTGAGGTTGCTCAGCTTCTTATTTTCAAATTGCCTGCTTTAGATTTGGTCAAAGAATGTGGGCTTGACTTCCACATGTGCTAATATTCAACCCTTACTAGTCTCCTACAATCTAAGAAAACCATTAGCCAAAGATTGTACCTCTCTCGCCAATGGGTGCTTTGACACTTCCAGCCATGCTAAACTGCCCATGCTCACTGGTTTCTCGCTTAGTGCGTCCGCCACCGCATTGGCCTTACCCTGGTGATATAGGATTTAGATGCCATAGTCCTTAATCAACTCCATCCACCTTCTCTGTCTTAGGTTCAGATCCCTCTGGGTGAACACATTCTGCAAGTTACGATGGTTGATGAACACTTCACATTTCACCCTATAGAGGTAGTGTCTCCAAATCTTCAAAGCAAATACCACGGCAGTTAATTCTAAATCATATATGGGTTAGTTTTTCTCATAAGGCTTCAGTTGTCTCAAAGTGTAAGCAATCACGTTCTAATCCTGCATCAAAACAGAACCTAAACCCAACTGGGAGGCATCACAATATACAATGAAATCCTTACTTTTAATAGGCAACGTGAGAATTGGGGCTGAGGTCAACAAAGTTTTGAGCTTTTGGAAACTCTATTCACACTTTTCATCCCACACAAATAGGACTTCCTTCTGAGTAAGGAGGGTCATATGTGAAGCAATGGCAGCAAACCCATTAATAAATCGACGATAGTAACTGGCCAACTCTACAAAACTCTAAATTTATGTCATGTTCAATGGTCATTCCAATTCTTAACAGCTTATACCTTCTGCGGGTCCACCATAACCCCTTCCTTAGAAACCATGTTCCTCAAGAAAGACATAGAAGAAAGCCAAAACTCACGCTTAGAATATTTAGCATATAGTTGCTTCTCATTAAGAAACCCCAACACCGTACGCAAGTGAGCTTCATGCTCTTCTTCACTTTTGGAGTAAACTAATATGTCATCAATAAGAACAATAATGAATCAATCCAAAAATGACTTAAGAACCCCATTCATCAAACTCGTTAAAGAAGTTGGGGATTAGTCAAACCAAAAGACATAACTAGAAACTCGTAGTGCCTATAACGAGTCTGAAAAGTAGTATTTGGGATATCCTCCTCCCTAATCTTGAGATGATAGTAGCCTGATATAAATCTATTTTAGAGAATACTGCAGCTCCCTGCAATTGGTCAAATAGGTCATCTATTATAGGCAGGGGATCTTTGTTGTAAATGGTCACCTTATTCAACTGGCAGTAGTTTATGCACATTATTGTGCTACCATCCTTTTTTTTTTTGCAAATAACATAGGTGCACCCCAAGGAAAAACACTCGGGTGAATAAATCCCTTTTCACTACCATTTCAATTCCCTCAACTTTGCTGGTGCCATATGATAAGGAGGATTAAAGATGGATTGAGTTCTAGGCTCTAAATCTATACAAAATTCAACCTCTCGATCTGGAGGCATACCTGGAAGGTCATCAGGAAATACTTCTAAGAATTCACACACCACTGGGACTGACGCTATAGGAGGAACAAACGCCCTACATCCCCTCTTTACTAGTTTTTAGGCACGAAGTGCTGACATTATTCTCACAGGAGTAGACTGAAAAGTACCCCCCCCCTCCACTCTAACTTCTCCATCATGAGCATCGCTACAGCGATGGTGTTAGCATAACAATCAAGAATGGCATGATAGGGAGATAACCAACTCATCCCCAAAATGATATCAAATTCCTCCATGTCTAGAATCAATGTCTGCCAAGGTCTTAAACCCCATAAACATCACAGGACACGCACAATACACCTAATCAACACATACATACACCTCAACTAGCATGGACACATACATAGGATTTTCAATATATTCGCAATCTAAGTCCCAGCTTAAGGAAAATTTCACAAACACATAAGAGAAAGTAGAACCAGGATCAAATAATACAGAAGTGATACGATCAGAGACAAAAATAGTACTTGTGATCACAAAATTAGAAGCTTTTACTTTAGGATGAGCCGGAATAGCATAAAGATGAGCCTTATCACCACCCTAACTACCACTTCTACCAGCCTGAGCACAATTCCTAACAACCTGTCCTCCACCCCGATTGGCCTAGTTGCCATCCTTTCCTGCAGCCTTGCCACCACACCCATCTTGTGGATGACCCCTACCATTTCTTTGACCACCACTACCTACCGTAACTAGAGCAGTAGAAGCCAACTGATGAGTCTACTGACCTGCAGACAAGAAATTAGGACAATACCCTCTGATGTGGCCCAAACCCCTATACTCATGGCACCTAATACCCAAAGAAGGCCTCTGAATCGAAGAGGATGATGGTCTGTAATTGCCTATTTGTGAAAGCTGATAACTGCCCCCAGAGAGGGCCCCTGTGGACACAGGCATGGCCAAATTATAAGGCTGAGAAGAACCATGACCCTTTGAGAAAGTACCATTGAATTAGTTGAGGTTTGCGCCTTCTTCTCTTCAGTTTTTACCTTTTTTTGTTTCACAAGTGCCTTAGCCTTCTTGACAAACTTAACTATCTCTTGAAAGGACTTACCAGACACAGGCACAGATAAGGTAACTAACTGAATCCCAGAATTCAGACCCCTTACAAAGTACATAATCCACTCCTCTTTTGAGGTGATCAATTGTAGTGCATAGCGAGACAAGATATGAAACTTGGCCTCATAGGCCACTATAGACATGTTACCCTGCTCTAACTACAAGAACTAGTCCTTCTTCTGATCAAGATAAGTGTGGGAAACATATTTCTTAAGGAATACATTCTGAAATTGCACCCAAGTAAGTGGAGGTAAGGCACCCCTGCACTCTACAAATGACCTCCACCATTGCTTGGCTTTGAACTGCAGCTGAAAAGAAACAAAATCCACACCATACCTTTAAATAATACCCATTTTGTACAGACATTCATGACAATCTGTCTAGACTTCAAATGCATCCTCAGACTCTATACCTTGGAATACAAAGGGCTTCATCTTCATTAACTTGCAAAATAGTCTATATTCATCATCCGTCATTACTGGTCGAAGTACCTATTGGGGATAAACCCCTATTTCAGAGCCTTCATCTATCCTTGGTGCTACAGCAGCGGCATATTATAAGGCTGGGTGGGAAGGCCGAAACAACTAGAGTGTGGCCAGTGCCAGCCAGGCAACTCAAGAATCCCAACACTTGCTGAATCACTTCCGTAGACAAAGGCACTGGAGCTGCACTATTCGGTGTTGGCACCACATTCTCTGGAGCTACCATCTTTTCCTCCTCAACTACCACTTTTTCATTCTCAGCAAGGTTTGGGGCATCTTGTTATGGGGGAAGGGACAGTGATCTCTGGATTACCAGTCCATTGGTTGTCTGGGCTCCACCCCTAACTGGCGCTGCCCTTCGTCTTCCCCTTCTAGCTTTGCCCCTAACTCGAGGTCTGCCCAGAGTGCAGCTCCAGCGATCGGTACGGGTGCTTCTATAGGTGCGGGTGCTACTGCTTTGGTGGAATGAGTATTCACCATCTACGAACAAAAGTGAATGAATTAGATACCAATTGGAATCAAGTAATAGTACGAAAGGAAGAAAGAAAGGAACCCTTTTCGTAAATCCTTGTAGCCTCCCGAAGAAAAGTACAGACGTCTCTGTACCATTCCATAGGACTCTAATAGACTTGTTCTTGTGCAATTAGATCTATGAACCCAGCTCTCTAATACCATGTTTTTCACGACCCAACAGGTCATGATTGGCACCCACCCTAACCTATGGCGAGAGAAATATTCTTATCCCAACCCTCTCTAATCAAATCAAATAGTTAACATTCACTTCCTGTATTTATTATTATTTAACAGTTCTAAAGTCCCATATTTGAATAAATTAGAATAACATCAAACCAGCATAATCATCAGTAGATCAATAAAGTGCGGAATCCTCTACTTATCACATCCCCGGGACCTGAAGGCACCGTACAAGAATATCTAAGAATGATTAAGTCTATAACTAAAAGAATATCCAACAATGCAGAAATAACAAAAGAGTGTCTTAGTGCCGAAACAAAGGACATGAAAATGAAGCTGAAGATCCAAAGATTGCCCGGTCATGGTGCTCACCCTTAGATCGATGTCTGAAACTACTAGCTAAAGTCGAGGTATGGTCTCAAAATGTCGAAACACGCTCTGTACTCAACAAAAAGAAGAGTACAGGTAGCATCAATATATCAACACATACTAGTAGGCATCATAGGTCGACTCAACCTGACACCATACAAATTGGTAAATCAAATAGATGTAAAGCGATCATCACAGAACTTATAATCAAAGACAAATACACAATTATGACACATCACTTTGGAGGGAATACGTACTCATAGTCATGTAGGTTTTACACTTAGTCAAATTCAGCAACAAATACTTAATTCACATATAAGTACAGAGTCAAGCAAGTATAATTACTATAATAAACTGTAACCTGCATCGATTCCTTGCTCAACAACACTTCTAGCCCATAAGTTTGTCTTTTCTTTCCTTTTCAACTTGTTCTTGATCTATAACATAAGATGACACACTTATTTTAATCAATTCATCCTTTTTAACCACTAGGGATTAAAAATGAACAACTTTTAACCATAAATTCCCTCAATTCATCATCTTAGGGCTTTTCGACCCTCAAATCCCATGAACTCTACTTCATTTAGCATGAAACACTAAGATTATACTCCCACTAGTGTTTTCTAACACCTTAGAACCATTATCTACTGATTTTATACTCATTCCCATGATTTTACATCAATTTCATGAATTAGGGTTCAACCCCAAATTCCACCATGAATAAGTTTTCTAATGATTTATAGAGATTATAAGAAGTAATTCAAGTTTAGAATGTAATAAACTTACCTCCAAAGATGAAAATCTCTAAATTATGCAGAAAATTGCCTTCCTCATTGCTCTCTCACATTTTTCAGAAAGTGGAAAATGAAAAATGTTTTTTAGATTTAAAACTATCAAATTATTGTGTGTCACCGTTGCAGTGGTTATATTACCATTGCAGTGGTTCGCGATATTCTACAAGCTTCCTCTGCAGCGGTACTTTTTTCCGCTGCAGTGATTACAATTTTTGCTGCAACGGTCTCGAGGTAGAAACTCGAGGCCTCTCTCCAACTATGCCCATTTACAATGCATTCCTCGAAATATGACATCGCAAACCAACCCTTCCATGGTAAACTATATAACCGGAGTTCTATAGCTCCATTTTACGTGCCGAAAGTTGCTACGACTTCCTAATTTTGTTATCTATATAAATATTAGCTCAAACATCACCACAAATACTCACATTGATGCCAGATTTTCCTAGAGTAGTACACCCTCAAAATTCATCCAATACTAGACTAGCCCTGAATTTCTCAAAAATTGCTTAAGGAAGGACTAGATGCAAATTTTACCTTTTAATTCAGCGTAACGATGATTTGGGTCGTTATATTCTATTATCAAAAGTAATATCAAAAATAGTTCTAATCTAATCAATGCGGAATAAAGTAAAAATGTCTAAAACGCCCCAGAAATTAAAAGTTATTGTACAAAATATCAAAACAAAACAATTTACGGGTATAATCCAGAAAACTAGAACAACTAAATTGTCTGTATCCAAAACAAGTGAACAAGAATATAGTGTGAGAAAACCCATGGCTGCTCGAAAGATGAAGCTCACCCTTGAGTCAGAAAGTGATCATTGTCTACAAATGAAGTATTGCCTGAGACGTTGGAGTATCTCTGCACTCAACAAAAAAAAGAGCACAAGATAGTATTAGTACAAAACCACTATGTACCGGTAGTGTCATAGGCCAACTCAACTTAATAATATGAACAAATAACCAACAATTTGTAAACAAGAGCAACCATGTAACACTTAGCAATTATACTTTCGCGTAGTCTTTCCTTAGCAATTAACCAAGTAAACCAGAAAAGCACATAACAAGTACAAAAATTCAACCAAATCAAATATCATGACTCATAAATAGTTAACTCAACCTTGCCATAAATACCTCTTTATTGAACTTCAACAATATCAACTCATTTCAAGTATGTTAATAATCTGGACCACTCATGGGTCCAAATAACAACAACAATATAACTCGGTTCACTCAAGGAACCAAAATAGCACAACAATATAACCCAGGTTCACTCATGGAACTAAAATAACAACCATAATATAACCCAGTTCACTCATGGAGCTGTCAAACTCACCAATACCATGTACACACATGCTATAGGTCTTATAACTACCCACTAGCCGTGACCTGTAGGGGATGAGCTTAGTCCATGTATCAAATAACCTATACAACTAGTGTATGCCACCTTTATTCCAAAACAAGTGTTATACCACTCTTGTTCCAATGTTTTCATCCTTATTCTCCCTAAGATCCACCAATTTCATGATAATAACCTTTACCAATTTATCTCACAATATCACCCATGTCATAACATGTATAGTCACAATATGAAATAATTTAACCACACTTACACTTCAAAATAAGCCTTTTTACATAATCTCATTTTAGTAACATGTATTGCAACAAGTAAATAAATAGGCAGTTAACATGCAAACATAAACTAAATTAAGTTTTTAACTCTAATTCAACCATCACCTTCCTTAATCTAAGCCCCACAATACTCTAATGAACTTGAGTCTTTCCTTTTCTTGCAACCTCGACTTGATTATGGTCTAAAAACAATAATATAAGTACTAATCAAACAATGCTCTAATAATTTCAAGGATTACCACCTAATCCCATAACCCAAAGACCAAAATCATGATCATTCTCTTATTCTAGGGTTTTTCTACCCTCATTCCACTTTAATTCTATCAAATTCATATTTGCAAGAATGAATTCTAACTATGTAATCAAAACCCATCCACCCTTGATCAAAACCCAAGGATTAAGCCTTGTTTTCACTACTCTATACCAGAAAATCAACCTAGATCAAGTTAATTCCTCCACCATAATCAAAACCTAGTGTCCAAGGATCAATTACAAAAAAACTAGTTAAATAGGTGAATTAACTTACCTCAACGAAGGAATTTGGATGGAAATTGATGAAATTCACCTTAAATCGCCTTCTTCTAGTCTTGAACGAGTTTGAAATGAAAAATACATTTTAAGCCTAAAAACTATATTTAACTGCACATAGACTGCTATAGCGGCTCGATTCCCGCTATAGTAGCCTTGCTATAGCCAGATCTGCCCGCTATGGCGGGACTGACTAAAGTTGACTTCCACAATAATGGGCTCGTGGCCTTCCACTATTGTGGCCTAGGAAAGGAAGAAAGTCTAACAGCCCCTGAATTTTTCCAATTTTCCAACAAACTTCTAGATTTTGACATCCCAAACTAACTCCTTTACGTCAAACACTATATCTGTAGTTCTACTATCCCAAATTCAATTTTAAAAGTTTCTATGAACTCCTTAACCCCCTAGCAATCATATTATGATCTCAAATCACATATCATCAAGCTATCCATTATCGGATTTAACTAGATCACAATACACTTGAAATTCATCCAAGACTAGTCTAGCCTAAAATTTCTAACACTTC
Source organism: Capsicum rhomboideum (assembly GCA_031232105.1). Classification (NCBI taxonomy): domain Eukaryota; kingdom Viridiplantae; phylum Streptophyta; class Magnoliopsida; order Solanales; family Solanaceae; genus Capsicum; species Capsicum rhomboideum. The sequence goes on along the minus strand of CP124719.1, from coordinate 87,032,845 downwards.
ACTAGGGGAGAAACTTAATCCAAATTTTGGCACGCTAGACTATATCATAATAATAGAAAGGGTCATTACAAGTAACTTTGATTCCTAAATCTATGTTCTTCTCGGTAGATATATCCCTTATTCCTCAAGAACAAAACTTTTATTCCTACTTACTATCTGAAAAATCTTCTAATTTGACTCTCCAAATCTGATGAGCTTTTAAAGAATCTAATACCATAAGACTGAAGAGTCTCCTTGTCTAATCTTTAGATGACAAGTAGAATGAAGAATTCTTTGTAATTGGCATGGTTGTAATAATTATCATGTGTTTTTCATTAGTTCTGTTATTTATGTATGTTGTGCATATGTTGATTAGAATCTGATTATATTTTGTGTGTCTCATGAAATATGTAGTCTGATATTCTTGATTATTTCCCCTTGGGTTGTGACCTTATTCTTTGTAGTATGGATTCTGGAATTTCTTATCCATAAGCTAGGAAGTAGTTATGTCCATACACACACACACAAGTGTATGTGGTCGTACTAGTAATATAGGGTTTTAGTCCAGATATTGTATTCACAGGGATTTGATGAATTGATTAACTAGTTTGAATTTGTATACGCTCTATTCAGTAGGTAACAACTAATAAAGAGTGATTTTTGTTTTTTAATATAAAGAAAAGAAAATTGAAAAAGTCGTGGATTCGTAGTTTGAAATTCAGATTAGAGAGAGGATTCAAGATTATTGGTATTTTGACAATCTAACTGAGTTTTCAAATCTTATGTTTTAATTTCTCAAGTTACTAGTTGGGGTTTGATTTTAACCATACTGAGTATTTTTCCAACAAATCTAGGTATCCTCAACTATTCCTAACATATATATTTCTATGGTCATCATTGGTTGTAGTGCAGGGCATGTGATTTCTTTCCTGTATAAACTGGGCAAGGCTAACAGTTATATTCCTATCCATGTTAGCGAATTGTTCCCCTTAATTTTAGAGTTCACAACCAAGATCTACTTTCCCTTATCGCGTTCGTAATTTCTTTATTTCTAGTCCAAACTACGCACCATATATAGGGTTTGATAGTTGATTAAGTTATCAAATAATTAAGATCAAGAGAAGATAAATAACTCAATAATTGGAAATCAAACTTAATGATATGATAATTAAATGACAACTTTTATAGCTTCAACCACAACCCTAGATACTAGAAGTTTATCTACTCATGAATTGATTTCAAGCAAATGAATTCATGAAGTAGTGTAAATTCTATGATTAGATAATGAAATAATAAAGTAAAAACCTTAAAAATCTTGTTCTTACTGAATAAAAATCTCCACTCTAGTTTATGTGCTTCAATACAGAATAAAAGTGACCTAAGGAAGGTTTATATAGAGTCCCAAAAGGTCCAGGATAGGTAGCCCCTTTGAAAATTGGATTGAGCTAAATTCGACCCAAAAATGGCTTGAGGGGACACCTGGGCGGCACCCCAAGCCATTTGGGAAGCAACTCTATCAAGGCATATGGAAGGAAGCTTGTTGTGCTAGGGCGGTACCCCAGGCTCCCCCTTAGTGCAATTTAAGTCCTTCTGCTTAAAAATATACTGCAAACTCTTATGATCGGTATATATGTCAACATGAACCCCATACAAACAGTGGCGCCATATCTTTAAAGAAAATATCACAGCTGCTAGTTCAAGATCATGTGTTGGATAATTTCTCTCATGTGGTCGCAACTGTCTTGAGGCATAAGCTATTACATTGTCGTGCTGCATCAATACACATCCTAAGTCGACTCCTGAAACATCACAATATACCGCATACCCTTCTGTGCCTTTTGGAAGTACCAATACAGGTGCAGAAGTCAACTTATCCTTCAGATCTTGGAAACTCTTCTCATATGCATCATTCCACTGAAACTTGGTTTTCTTGTGCGTTAGCTTTGTTAAAGGTGCCGAAATGGAAGAAAACCCTTCAACAAATCTTCTATAATAACCTGCCAACCCAAGAAAACTATGAATCTCTGTAGGCATTGTAGGTCTTGGCCAATTCTTCACAACTTCTATCTTTTGAGTGTCAACCCTTATTCCTTCATCCGACACAATATGACCCAAGAATGCTACAGATTTTAACCAAAATTCACATTTAGAGAACTTTGCATATAACTTACGATCACGAAGAATCTATAACACCTACCGTAAGTGATTAGCATGGTCTTCTTTTGATCTTGAATAAACCAAAATATCATCTATAAACACTGTCATGAACACATCTAAGAATGGCTTGAACACCCTATTCATCAAATCCATAAAAACTGTTGGTGCATTTGTTAGCCCAAATGACATAACTAAAAACTCATAATGACCATACCGTGTTCGAAAAGTTGTCTTGGGTATATCATTTTCTCTAACCCTTACTTGATGATAACCCGATCTCAAGTCAATCTTTGAGAAGCATTTGGCACCCTGTAATTGATCAAACAAATCGTCAATTTTGGGGAGGGGATATTTGTTCTTGACTGTTACCTTATTCAGTTGCCGATAATCAATACACATTCTCAACATGCCATCTTTCTTTCGTACAAATAACACTGGTGCACCCTAAGGGGACATACTAGGCCTTATGAATCCCTTGTCCAGCAAGTCTTTTAATTGCTCCTTCAATTCTCGTAACTCTGCCTGGTCCATTCTATATGGAGGAATAGAGATAGGCTGCGTACCTGGAATCACATCAATACCAAACTCTACTTCCCATTCTGGAGGCAAACCTGGAAGATCTTCAGGAAATACATCAAGGAATTCATTTACCACCGAAACCGATTAAAGAGTTGGTGGCTTCACATCGGTATCTTGCACTCTTACTAGATGGCATATGTACCCCTTGGATATCATTTTATTTTTCTTAAGATAAGAAATAAATTTACCTCTCAGTGCTCCAATATTACCCCTCCATTCAAGGACGGTCTTTTGTGGAAAATAAAAATGTACCTTCTTAGCTCGGCAATCTACCGTGGCATAACAAGAAGCCAACCAATCCATACCCATTATAACATAAAAATCTACCATTTCCAGCTCAATAATATCATCCAGCGTATCGTGATCACAAACAGTTACTATGAAATTACGATAGACTCTTTTAGCTACAATAGATTCACCAACTAGTGTAGATACTTCAAATGGCTTGACTAGTAATTCCGGTGTTCTTTCAAATTTTTCAAAAATCAATGGAGTGACATATGATAGGGTAGAGCCCGGATCAATCAATGCATATACATTATGTGAAAAGATGGATAATGTACCTGTAACCACATCAGGAGAAGCCTCTAAATTCTGTCGATCCGCTAAAGCATAGGTACGGTTCTGGACTGCACTAGAATTAGTTGTTCCTCAAACACCTCTACCACACCTAGTAGGTTGTACACCTGACGAGAATGATGAAACGGCTGATCCAGTAGGTCGCGCCATACTACCCGTGCCCCTCCGTGGGCACTCTCTCATTATGTGCCCCGACATACAACACCAGAAACAAACATCTGTCCCAAGCCGACATGCACCCAAACGAAGCTTTCTGCAGTGCTGACACGGCTAACGAGAAAACCTCGATTGACTCATTCTTTCTTGTTCTTGATACCCTGTTGTCTGTGAACCTTGAATCCCACTACTTTGCCCAACTTGACTGCCTCTAAACCCTCGAAATTGGGATGGAGTACCTACTGTAGAATAAGAAAATGATGGTCTAGGCTGTCTATTATAAACCCGAGGCCTAAATTCTCCTTGGGATGCCATGAACTGTCCTATAGGTTTAGCCCTCTTTGACGGTCCTCTTTCAAATTCTTGTGTTCTTCTCCTTTGTCTCTGATCCTCCATCTTCTGTGCAAAAGCTTGTATCCTGGCTATATCCATGTCTCTATTCAAAGAAGCAATAGTACAATCCCTAACCAAGTATGGATCCAATCTATCCACATACCGATGAACTCTATCGTCCATAGTAGTTACTACATTAGGAGCATACCTGGCGAAAGAGTTAAACCGAAGACTGTACTCTCTGACGCTCATATTACCTTGACAAAGATTTAAGAACTCGCCTGTACGAGCCTCTCGGATCTCATATGGAAGGTAATGATCAAGGAATGTCGCTTTGAATTCTTCCCAACTAGCTGGAAGTGCACCGATACCCCTAGATTGTTTCCAATCTTCATACCATAATATAGCCTCTCCTTTTAATCTATATGTTGCAAGCTCAACTGTTTCTGTACCAGATACATGCATAACATCCAAAGCCCTTTGAATTTGGTCCATGAAGTCTTGTGGGTCTTCATTAAGATCTGACCCGGTGAATGTGGGAGGGTTTAATTTAAGAAAATCTTGTGTCCGCCGACTAGCTGCCCTATCTGCACCGTCATTACTTGTAGTTGGACCAGCTTGTCCTTGATTTTGTGCAGCAACTATCCGAGTCAACATTTGCACCGCATTCCTTAAATCTTGCTCAGTAGCATTAACAGGTGGTTCTGGGGGTACTCCTCTCCTTCCTGGCTCTCCGGGAGGTAGAAGAGTAGAAGAAGCCTGCGATGCAAACTCGTCTTTAGCCTCACCTTGATTATCTTGTTTAGGTGGTGATTTACTGGTTCCTTCTCTGGCAATCATGTCTACCTTCTTACTTTTACCCTTGTTTCTCCTTGTAAACGGTATTTTGCGATACTGAGGAAACAAAAACATAAAACAAATTCAGTGGTAAAATATGACTCCACCTACAACTTTGGCTCTATTGTACGATCTAGAAAATGAAGAAAAGAAACAATTCCTAAATGTCCCATAGCCTCCTACTTATAAATGTGGTGCACAACACATTCATAAGCAAGACTCTACTCAGACACGGCTTTATAGACACCCTAGGACGACCCGCTCTGATACCACTTTTGTCACGCCTCAAATCCCATTGGGACGGACAGGCACCTGTAGCCGTAAAGGCCCGAGAGAACCAACCTATGATCGAGTACATTCATATGCATGCCATTAAATGAACAAAAAATCTTCCATGTGCAGATAATATATATTGACGATGAAAGTCATGTAAGGATGTTCAAAACAGATACGAGACTTGGTCGTTGGGGCCACAACGTCTAAAAGGTAAGACACTTCTACATTTGACTTTACAAGGTCTACAAAGCCTCTAAAAGATATACAACCATGACTAAGGTCAGGACAAGTCCCCGCCTTATAAAACTACTACACAGTACCAAAAATATATACAAATGACTCGAAAAGTCCCGAATCAACCTAGAGCTCACCAATAGCCTGCAGATGGCCCGTACCCTACTATGAAGGTCTACTAGCTCATGTGCCTGCAAGAGGTAAGGTAGGTCCCCCAAGGGACGTCAATACGAAAGAATGTACTGAGTATGTAAGGCTATAAGTAACTGTATGAAATATAGGAACTCAATGGAATCAAATACAAGTGAATAGATAACACTGACATACCACCGTTCTGTATATGTGGAACCATGTACATTACATTCATTTTTTTCCCTTTTACTTTCATGTCAATATACATTATACAATGGCCGGGACCAACTGATCAGTGGTAAATAACATTGGGATCGGCTCGAGCTAGGCTTATTCCCACAGAGCTACCATCCATAAATCAATAAATGAGGTTTGTCTTGAGCTATTTTTTCACCCCCAGAGCTACCCCCTGCATCCAATAATCAATCGGGATCGGCTCGAGCTAGGCTTTCGCCCCCAGAGCTACCACCCGTACTCAACCAAATATGCATTACTTCACTTCTTTAATTTTTGTGAGATTGTTTCATCGGTGGTCATAACATTATTGGAGCTTTGGAACAATAGTCAATAAATAAGAGACACATAAATAACAATTGCTAACAAACCTGAAATGAGATACTTTAAAACATTTCGGAGTGGAAACAAGTTCGGTAACGATATGAACAATAGGTGCGGCCAAAGGATACGAAAAAGAGTAACCTTACATACCTTATCTTTCCAACACGTGACTACAACAATTCATCTCTTCCTTAAAGTGTTACCCTACAACATAAGTACATAACGAAACTAACATTAAAAGCTAGTTACATTACCAGTTGCAAGACGATAATTAGTAACTTAACGGGAAGTAAAAACTATCCAACATCCCAAACACATGGTATATCACTCCACCTTCCTTTATAATACCATATAACTTCATTCCACACTCCTACAATACAATTTATTTCCCCACAACACCAACAATACCAAAACAGTCCACACATCAACATAGACGTCACAAACCGACAAGATTTCCCACCAAGTGCATACTTCACATTTTTACCTCAATACAACTCTATATTTTTATTCCATCAAGCCACATAAATAACTTCCACAACAATATACCAAAAATAGTCCACACAATTTCAGAATTTACTTTAACATAACAAGAAAGTATTTTCCTTTCACTACGCCAAACGTTACATGCACAATTACGTAATCATACAAAAAGAGTAATGAATTAGGTACAGAACCACACTCAAACATACTGAAATTTCATCCATATAATTCAATTGCTTCAAGACCTTAAGTCCCCTTTCAAGTTTAAACCACATAGAAGGCAAATCCTTTACCGATTTAGCAAAAGTGGACTGCTACAAATAAAGTGGACTGCTCAACACTTTTTAAACATAACCAACATGATTTACACAACCTATTATGCATATAATATATTAATATATAAGGTTAAACACTTACCAAGGCTTGCAAGTGGAAGATTTGTCCAAAAATCCTTAGAGAAAATTAGGGTGGCTAGGGTTTGAGAGAGGAAAAAATGTTTGATTGAAAATCTGATTTTTTGCAAGTTTATTGTGTTGAAAATGAGCTGAATTTCAGCCTTAAATACTCCCTCTTAACCCTCTCTCTCAAGTCTATCCTTAGCCAATTTTTTGGTCAAAAAGTTCAAGTATAATGATGTGTAGACTTGGTCCATTTTTAATGGATCATCTCCCTTTTTGGGCCCATGTCTTTTTACTTAATTTGGGGCCTCAATTAGGTCCATAAACATAATATTAATTCAGCCCAAAAAATTTAGTGGGTAATACACCAACTATCTCAAGTTTAAATAATTCCATAAATGTTAAGGTAGTCAAATAAGTTCGAAAATGTACGTGGTGTTACATTAACCATACATTCTCTTTGTTTACCCATCACTTTAAGATAGTTCACATGCCACTAGTAAGGAGAAATCAAATATATTTATTTTTACTCCCTACCAATAGCATATGAATTTTTCACCTTAGTTTTTTCTACATTCTTCCCACTTCAACTCTTTTTCTTTTTCAATTCTCAATCCTTTCAACTCTTAATTTTTACAATTAAAGTTCTTAGGAGTTTGGGATCAAACTAAATGTCAATTGAAAGTAAAGGATTAAGTTTCATACGTGGCTACTAAAGAATAGGTTAAAGTCCTAACAGGGCTAACTAGGATCATCCATTGTGGGTAGGTAAACAAAAGAACAAAAACATGGCTAATCAAAGAAACACCTATATCATCTCCTAAACTCAAGATTCTTCATTTTATTTTGTAAATACACTGGGGAAGTTCTAGACGTTAATATGAAGACATGGAATATTATAAAATTCTAACATACATGGCACATGTTCAACTCAAGATGGATTGATATAGACTCTCAAACAAACAAACAATAATAGTTCAATTCTAAGCTAAAAATCATGTAATAGTCAAGTAAAACAGTCTAGGTATCTCAAAAGAAGTCATTCACTTTTTCATAGCATGATTTCAAGTTCAAAATACAACTTGCATCATTCAGTCAAGTTTAGCACCTAACTAGAGCACCTAGCATTCAATTGGTCCTAAAGACTCTCTAACTCATAATGACTAACTCTTCCCTCAAGATGGTCGTCAATCATCCATCGTCAGGAAAAGTCATTCTACCTAAAAATAAAATAAAGACTACTCCTAAAATTAAAAGGATACTCAGTTCAAAGGAGTCCCCCTAAAAAAACAAAAATAAAAATGAAGGGGTGGGTGAAGTATGCTCTCCAAAAAAACTAAAAAGCTAAAAACCCAACAAAAAATATTCTATTCTGAAGAAGGAAACAAAAATATTTTTGATTTTTTGGGTTTTTTCATTTTTTTCAATTTCTTCTTCTAAAGCAACCAACTAAAAACAACCCCTATAGAATACTTCACATTTAAAATAGAGGGTTAGAGATACTTCCCGAGGCCCTCTAGGGCCTAGCTAACAGCATGTCTTTCTTAATTTCATCAAGGAGTGGATGACCCCACACTTATACTTCATTCATGCCTCTTAGCTTTCAAATTCAGGTACTCAGACTTCCCCATATCTGCACAAACAAAAACAAAGACAAAAAGTGATAGTATATAAAAAATTAAAATAAAAACTATTACACTACTTGGGCTTTCTCCCAAGCAACGCCTGATTTAATATTGTGGCATGACGCAAGTCACAAGTCTCATCTAGATTCTCTCAACTTCTCCCCCCCCCCCCCTTTATGATTCACCTTTCACCTCTTCTTCACTTTAGGGGGTTCACCATCTTCATTCACTTTCTTTCTTGTCTTCACATCCCTTTCTGGGTCACAATTGGGCTATTCAAAAGCATGATTATGCTTCATCAATAACTTGAGTAATTCTTCTTGATGTACCTCAGACAATTCAGTGAAATCTTTAAGCTTTTTATTCTTTTAGGCCCACACTTTTTCGACCACGTCTGTGGTCATGCATAAATCTCTATAGTGTGAAGGAGTGAAATGTGACATATACACCTTGAAGGACATCTATTCATCATGTACTCTCATTTTTAGATCTTTTTTTTGAACATCAATCAATACTTCACCATTAACAAGGAATGAGTGTCACAATATAACTGGTACATGCTCATCTGCTTCAAAGTCAAAAATGATAAAGTCGGCAAGAATCACAAATATAACCATTATGATGAGTACATACTAAATCACTTCCTTCGGTTGTACAAGATACTGGTCTGCAAACCGAAAAGTGATGGTGGTAAGGTATGGCTCTCCCTAGCCAAGTGTCTTACAACATATAAGGGAATCAAGTTGATGCTAGCCCCCAAATCACAAAGTGCATGCCTAAATTCATTTTCTCTAATTTGTATGAAAAGGGTAAAACTCCCAGGATCCTTGAACTTTTGAGGAATATTACTCAAGACCCTTGAACTGTACTCCTTAGTATGTGCCATGGTCTTAAACTCAGCATGTCATCTCTTAACAACTACCATGTTTCTCAAGTACTTCGCATATTTGGACATGTCCCTCAAAGCATCAATCAAGGGAATATTAATGTGAAGTTTCTTAAAGATATAAAGGAACTTCCTTAACTTTGCACTATCCTTTCTTTTCTCAAACCTCTGTGGGATTGGTGGTGGAGTTCTCTCAACCATAATTTTAAGTTGCTCAATAGCCTCTTCCTGAACTATCTTCTCTTGCATGGACTTTGGCTAAAGAGTCGATGTTGGAATCAACCTCTGTGGAAAAAGAGATGTATGCTTAAAATCTCTGTGGGAAGGGTTGGATTGTTCATGTGGTCACTCATGGCTCTCAGACCTCTGAGAGTACGTTCAAGCTCATGATCAGTGGAATCAAAGGATTACTTTGACTCTGGGTGTTTAGCATAAACCAACTTGTACATTGAAAAGAAATAAAAATAACAAAAATAAGTGCAATCTAAATAGTTTAATAAAAACTTAAAATAGTATCAATTTCAAATCAAATCTCAAGCAACGGCATCAAAAACTTATTGCTTCCAAACGCACACGCAAGTGTACGCAGTCATACAAGTAATATCGGATTTTAGTTCAGATATCATACTCACAAGGATTTGATGAATTGACTAACTAGTTTGAATTCTTATACGCGCTATTTAGTAGGTAACACTTTCCCGCTTTTGCTTCCAGAACTTTTTAACTCACTTTCCCATTTTTGCTTCCAGAAATTTTTAACTCACTTTTCCACTTTTGCTTCTCGAATATGTTTTCCTGCACAAACACACAACAACACATCATATATACTAAAATATACTCAAGAAGATATAAAATTTTCATGTTTTAAGCATCGAATGTGGCGTAAAATCATGACACATCACCTCTCTAATCAATAAGAAAGGGAATAATATCAGCTTCACATATTAGTTTGACACATTCTGATAGTAGAAATTATCGCTTAAGTTGACGAACTCTTGCAGGTGCTTGTATGGGTCTTCATGTGGTTTACCTTCATATTGATAAATGTTCTGCAATAGTCACACCATGTCTTCTCTTAGCTCAAAGTTCCCTGTGATGGTTGGCTTGGCAATAGCCTTAGAGGCATTTCTTTTTATTTGGCCTTGCAAGTTAAGCATAAGAACATGTGGTGCAGTAATAGCCTGGTTTACAGCCCTGTCTACCGTATTATTAAAATTTTTAGAAGGTTTGGGTTGTTCACATGGTCACTCATGGATCTCAGACCTTTGAAAGTATGTTCAAGCTTATGATCAATGGGAATAAAGGGATTGCCTTCACTCTTGGTGTTTAGCATAAACTAACTTGTATATTGAAAAGAAACAAAAATAAGTGAAATCTAAATAGTTCAATAAAAACTCAAAATAGTATCAATTTTAAATTAAATCTTCGTCAATGGTGTAAAAACTTGTTGCATCTAAAAACACACGTAAGTATACGCGGTCATACAAGTAATATAGGATTTTAGTCCAGATAGCGTACCCACAAGGATTTGACGAATTGTAACAACCCTCATTATAATTTTTGAAGTTTTGTATGATTTGACTATTTTACCTTTCTCCATAGTTGCTTTATGTCATTTATGAATTGTGGGGATGGTTGTTACAATCAAGCATTCGGGAGTGATTTATATGAGTTTGAGGTTTTGAGTAGCCTTTAAAGTGATACAGTTGACTTTGGCCAATATTTTGTTATCCCAGCATTGGATGATGATTTTGTCAGTTCTATTAGCTCCAAACATCGAAATTAGATTGGTAGCATGGTTGATTCGGGTTCCAAGACTTTAGGTGTGATTTTGGGCATTTGGATGAGAAGTTAGAATTTTATGCTTAATATTGACTTTGGTCAACATCTGTTGATAACAACCTCCGTTGGAAATTCTTATTGCACCGTTGAGTTTGGAATGTCGTTTCCAAGCTATTAGTATATTTAGTTTGTGTTCAGGAGATTTTCAAATGAGTTTTGGGTGATTTTTTGAATATCATGGGTGTTTTGGCCTTGTTTAAGTAAAATCTATCAAAAAAAAGGTTCGTTATTAGTTTTAAAGAACGAAAAATTATTATGAGACTTTTGAAATGTCATGCATGAATTATAGGGCTGATCTAAAAAGTTTTGTGTAATTCCAATAAGTTGAGATCGAGTTTTTATTGCGGAACATGAAATATGTTTTTAATGAGCAAAAATAATATTTGACTGGGCAACCAAGCATAAAATTTTGTTTTAATTGAACACGTATGTTTGTATCATTATTTAAGAATTACAAGAAAAAAAATTGAGGCATTTCGCTGTCGTATGAGAAATAAATGACCTTTTTAGTGAGAAATAATGTTGCTGGTGCGAAAAATCTGGTGCAGATTTCTAGACAGTATATTTTAAATTTAGAACTGTGTTTATTTGGTAATTTGAGCATATTGAGAGTTCTAGAGCTCAGAATTAAGTCATTCTCACGACATTCTTCTCGGTTTATCAAGGGAAAAGTATCTAATGCTTAGGTTGGTATTCTTCCATGATTTCTTCAGCTGGTTTTCTTTCTTTATTCATAAATTTGTTGGAGAAAATTGGAGTATTATAGATTTGGACTCGCTATTTGATGAAATTTTATAATTGGGATCCTTATGTGATGGGTAAAAGAATTTTGAGAAAAATTTACTGATTTCATTACAAATACATCTACAAATCTTGGATTTTAAACATGAAATTTGGGGGGTTTACCCGTTAGAGTACAAAATGAGTTTTTCCTTGATTTAAAGCTCAATTTCAACTAATGTTTTGATGGGTTTTGAGATTTAGAACATTTAAAGTAAGGAAAACTTGATTCTTAAATAAAATTTTGGTTTTACCCTTTTTCCTTCGGGGTTGAATTTTGAACTATTTTTGGACCCAAAATAAAAGTAGATAATATGAATTTCATTGGACTCCTTTTGACATGTAGATCTCATATTTGACTAGATTGGAAGTGTTGGTGATGATTCATGGGAGTAGAGCTTCCGATTGATGCTTTAGACTGTATTTGGCTTTGCGAATCTTCTTTAAAGACAAGTTGAGATGTACCTTGACTTTTTCAGAGGTGTTAATGTATTGTATGCTTATTTTCTTGTGTTTTATGAGATCGCTATGGGTTTGGGGATCCCACTTAGATGAAATGGCGAGCATCTCTGCAGGTACCAGAGTCTATTGATGGGTTTTAGGTATATAATTGTTTATAATGTTTATTCTTGCTATTTACGAATACACTTAGAGTAGATTGTAGATAGGTAACTTATTGATCTTGAGTAAATTGACAGTGGGGACCTATTTAAGAGATTGAATTGTGTTTAGCAGATTTTGATGTGATGATCGGGGTTTAGCAACCATTTAAGGGATAATTATGCTATTATAGTTATTTGATGGAATGATTGGGACTTAGTAAATACTTATAGTATGAATAGGTTGTAGTAGTTGATGTAATTATTGGAGTTAGTAGTCTCTTAGGATATAACTGATGATAGTATAGATAAGCAGTTAAGAAAGAAATCTTGGCTTAATGATAGGTAAGCGAATGAAGATGAACCTTAGGGTATGTTGTTAACTAGTGTAGTTATCCTTTTAGTAATTCAGTCTAACAGTGCCATCTTTGGAAGAGATGGGACTTATTGTATAAAACAAGCTAGGTTTTATGTAAGTTCGCTATATTTGCATTGCTTGGATTGTTTACTACTTTCGTGCTGTCGTGAGGGGGCTTATGTGAATATTATTATTGACTTGAGAGGTTATTATTAATGTGATGCCTAAATGGGGGCTTGAATTGATACTATTGGCCATATTTATGGATTAATTTCCTTGTTATATTGTATGCCCGAGTGGGGACTTGAATTGATATTATTGGCCTTATTTATGCATTATTTGCCTTATTATTATCGTGATGCCTGAATAGGGGCTCGACTTGATATTATAGGCCTTATTTGAGCCTTATTTTCCTCTATCATTATAGTGATGCCCGAGAGAGGGGCTTGAAATGATATTATTAATGTCTTACATGATTATTTATTCTAGTGGTGCTATGCGATGACATCATGAATTATTGACTTATTGAGTTGATTTTTAGCTCATTTATACCTGTATTGAATTGATTATTATCTTCATACTAATTTGGTTATGAGCATTACATCCTCATTTCATCCATACATATTCATTAGATTGGTACCACTGAGAAACACTAATTTTGGAAGAGAAGGAAATATTTTATAAAACCCTTGGCTGAGGTCTTTGCCGACAAGGTTGACTGGGATATTTTATAAAATCCTTGGCCGAGGTCTTTGCCGGCAAGGTTGACTGAGACACTTTATAAAACCCTTGACCGAGGTCTCTAGCGGCAAGGTGAAAAGATATTGTGAAAGTATATGAGTTGTGAACCCCCCATGGGTTCTGTCCTAGAAGGGGTAGCTCAGAAGGTGTATACGATGCCATGCGATGGCTTATATCATTATCATCCCACCATCATCACTTCATTGTATTGCATCACTTGCATTGTTTTGCATTACTTGGTATAATTTGATATTGTATTTGATTATTTACTTTTGTATTGTATTACCGCGATTGAACCTTATTTGTGATATTGGGTATTGTGTATTCATTTCACTATATTACATCATATTGTACCATCTCTTGAGTGATTGGAAGTTGAGATATTATGAGATGTAGGGTATGGCTATGGCTTGATCAATGAGACTGTTATGTCTCACCTATTGGTTGCATGATATACAGATAAATATACACTCCCACTATTTTATCCTAGATTATTGGTTGAACATAATGATTGAACATGATGTACTATGTTAGTGAGTCATCCTCTTAAAATGACCTTCTTTACTTGTTGATCATAAAATGACTAGTGTTGAGTCACCTGGACTAATTTGCCTACCCTGCTTATTGATATTCCTATGACCGTTGAGTTGGGTTACCCTGTTAGGATGAAGTGGTGTACTTACCGAATGTAGGTTGATGGGGTAATTTGGGTAGTTGGGGTTGTGGTTCTCGCCATCACTTTAGATTAGGGTCGGTTATCGATGATGCTTGCTGAGTACACGTGTTTCGTACTCACCTTTGCTTTTTATTTTCTTCTGCACCCCGTGCAGGTATTAGTTTGAGTAGCAGAGCATAGATTGTACTCCTCCAGTGTTGGCGTTGTGGAGATTGAGGTAGCCATTGATGGATCTCAAAGCTTACCCGAATCTCTCCTTATTTTATCTTATGCTTTAGATTTATTGATATTATTCTGTATTAGAGGTTTGTACTATTGAAAACCAGACCTAGGATGTATCACTGAGACTTTTATTTCAACTATATATATACTTTGGGATTATTCTTCTTTTTCTTCCGCTTCTGATTTACTTGATTATTGAGTTTGGGTTAGGATAGGCTTACCTGTACTGGAGGGTGTGACAGGTGCCATCACGGACTCTATTTTTGGGTCATGACACGAACTGATTAACTAATTTGAATTCTTATATGAGTTATTCAGTAGGTAACAAGTAATAAAGAGTGATTTTGTGTTTTAAATATAAAGAAAAGTATATTGAAACAAGTCATGGATTGGTAGCTTGAAATACATATTAGAGGAGATAATCTAGGGTTATTGGTATTTTGACAATCCAGTTGAGTTTTCAAATCATACATTTTAATTTCCCAAGTTACTAGTTGCAGGTTGATTTTAACCATATTGAGTGTTTTGCCAACAACTCTAGGTCTCCTTGACTATTTCTAACACATATATTCCTATGGTCATCGCCAATAGTGAAGGGCATGTGATTTCTTTTCTGTATCAACTGGACAAGGCTAATAGGTATATTACTAGTAACGTTAGTGAATCGTTCTCCCTTTTCTATAAAGTGAACTGCCAATCCATACCTTCCTTTATTATGTACGTAATTTCCCTATTCCTAGTCCAAACTACGCACCATAGATAGTGTTTGATAGTTGATCAAGTTACTAAACAATTAAGATCAAGAGAAGATAAATAACTCAATAATTAGAAATCAAGCTAAACAATATGATAATTAAACATCAAGTTTCATGTCTTCAACCACAATCCTAGACAATAGAAATTTAGCTACTCGTGAATTGTTTACAAGCAATCGAATTCATGAAGTACTATATATTTTATGATTAAAGAACGAAATAATAAAATAAAAACCTTACAAATCTTACTCTTTCTCTCCTCTCTAAGTTTCTATGCTTTAATACAAAATAAAAATGACCTAAGAAAGGTTTATATATAGTCCCAAAAGGTCCAGGACAGGTAGACCCTTTTAAAATTAGATTGGGCTAAATTTGGCCCGAAAATAGCTTGAGGGGACATCCTGGGTGGTACCCCAAGCCATTTGGGCAGAAACTCCATCAAGTCATATGGAAGGAAGCTTGTGCTAGGGTGTTGCCTGATATACCATGATTTCATGCCACTTTTGATGCTACAAATAAGGAAAATATGCAATAACTTGGGTATGTTTGGTAGGTATGATGTGTTTTCTGTTCTATCTTGCAGGAAAATAGGTTTTGGAGGCAAAATGGAGAAGACAGTAAGTAGCATGCACTGGAATGAAGTTTTTGAAGATAAAAGAGCAGAGTTGAAATTCACAGAAGTGACCCACGATTGTGACTCACAGACCGTAGGTCAAGTCCGTGAGTCAACTTCTGCAATTGTGCATTGAGGCGTGATTCCTACAACCTAGACCCACGGTCTGTGGGTGGAGTCCACAACTCAATTCACGGTCTGTGGAAAGTTGCCGATTTTTTCCTCCTACATATTTTAGGATAGGATTCATTTTGTATCTATAAATACTCCTACGTTGTCCTATGTTAGGAAGGCAATTATTACATTATTTGAGTTATCTATTACATTGTTTTGATGTTCATAAACACATTGATCTTGTAATCTCAAACATCGATTCTAGGGTTTTGATTTATATTGAGATTTCAAAGTTTTATTCTTCTTCTGAGTTCATAATTATGTTTTCATCATTAAATTCTTCTTATTTTCTTGCAATCATGAATAGCTAAGTCTCTCAACTAGGGTTGTGTGAACCATGAGGAATTAACGAAATGGGTTAAGTTCGAAGCAATTCTGAACCGATGTGATTGCATGTATTGGTATTTTCTTTGTTATAATTGATCTTCTAACGGTTGCAAATGTTGGAAACTCACCTATATTCTAAACTTGCTTGAGAGAGAGGTAGAGATTGAGAAAAGGGAATAACAACAGAGATTTGAAGCTATCAACCTTCATCTAATAACTTGAGCCGTAATAGGGATAGTTATCTGAGATCAGGAACAAGGGTTAGTAGCGCGACACTCGAAGACCGAGAGGAGAAGAGTGAAATTCATCTAACCAAGGTCGAGAGACGTTTAGATGAACCTATCTTGTTAGATTTTGCATGCAACGCGGCAGGACAGTTTACCAGCACAAGTAACCGGTGGAGTTAAGGAATCTTGGGGATCACTGTCCTAGTGTCTTTCTCGTATTGATCACAAATCCGACAATCAACAATTGTTATTGTTACTATTAGTTTAAAAAAACACCCCTTTTTTACATACTTGCCAATCACTCGGACAAGCGTTCGATTGAAGTCTGTCCTATTCCCTGTGGGATCGACCCCAACCTAGTTGGGTTCTATATTTGATACAGCGATGGCGCTATACTTTCCTTGAGGTATATTTTGGGCGACATCAAATTTTGGTGCTTTTGCCAAAAAATACGGTTATGGAGTTGATTGATCGTGTTTATTCAAGTGTTGGTTTCGTTGAAATTGTTATTTTCACAGTATTCGTAGGGTGTACACCGGTGTATGCCCAATAATAGGAGTCAAGGAAATCCGCTGATTCCACTTGATACAAAAATAGAAAGAATTCTAAGGAATAATCGAAGAATGGTAAATACTAACGGAGTTCAGGACCCCGCAGCCAGTGCAACTATTCATAACCAGCCATAAATTTATCCGACTGGTTATGAAATTATTGAGCAAATTACTGCCCGATTAACGGCTGAGGAGAATGTGAGACAAGCAGATAGAGATCATCGAGCAATATAAGATGCAGCACAATGTTGTGCTGCACTTAAAGGAGAGACAAAGAAGACCAAGGGTGCAACAACCCCCATAAATACCATATGTGCCAGATTATGCTGAACAGGAAGAAAAAGAGATGACTTATTTGGAGCCAGTTGAAACTGACGCTATTGTTCCACCAGCACTACCTGAAGGAAATAAATTCGACATTACATGTGTTATAATCTACCTGCTGAACTTAAAAGGGGTGTTCGCTGGCCTTTCGACTGATGATACGAACATGCATGTGATGAATTTTGTGGTGATATGCACCTCGTACAATCTACCAGGAGTTAGTCAAGAAGCAATTCAATTAAGGCTATTTCCATTCTCCCTTATGGGGGAGGCGATTTTGTGGTTGGCTGAGTTACCACGAGGTTCTATCACTACTTGACAAGAGTTGAGGAATCAGTTTCTGGAATAAGTATTTCCACCTTCTCGAATATTGCAACTGAAGGATGAGATTTATACTTTTAGACAGCTACATTCTGAAGATCTTTATGAGACTTGGCTGCGGTTCAAGAAGAAGTTGCAAAATGTTCCAAATCATAGGATAAATGGTTAAAATTTACTTGAGATCTTCTACAGAGCATTAAATACTAATACCAAGGTTGTAGCAGATATTATCACTAGCGGAGCATTTATGAGTCTGAGATGGGAACAAGCTTCAGAGACTTTAGATCATATCACTAAGACCAATCGAGGATGGCATACTCGGGAGATAGACACACCAGCTGGGACGTATGCTATTGGAGGCTTGGCAGCACAACGGGCTTTGGATGAATCTGCAGCTCAAGAGGTCGCACAGGTGAGGACAGAAATTGGCCTGCTATCCAGACATATTATGACTGTGGGTACTGAGAAAGTGCATGTCATAGGTGCACAAGGCAAAACACCTAGGCATGACGATTTTGAATCTGATGAGGAGGCTAAGTACTTGGATCGAGAGGTGGTGGGTTTTCGAACCCAGGGCCATTGGTCTAATCAAGACTCTTGGAACTCCATGCAAGGGAATCAAGGTTGGAACTACTATGGAGACAATTACAACAAGTCAGGATACAGAGACAGAGACCAGGATCGTGACTGTGATTGGAGGCAAAAGGATGATTACAAAGAGAAGAGTGGTGCATATGTTCCAGCATAGAACTGCGATGCTGATTCTAGAAATTCACGAATGGAAGCGCTTCTTAATAAACTAGTTAAGGGGTCAGAGAGACGGGAGAGTTGCTTGAATAAGAATAGGGCAGACATTCTGGGAATAAGTCAGAAGGTAGAATCTTACTCTACTGCCATAAAATAGTTGGAGCAACAGTTTAGGCTGATATCGATGGCATTGAACCAGCATCAACCAGGCACTCTTCCAAGAAACACCATTTAGAATATGATGGTCATTGCTTGGCTATTAATACTAGAATCGGGAAGAGCACGACTGACCCATATATGCCTGTAGATAGTGGTAGGAAAGATGAGCCGGTGGTAGTTGATGAAGAGGCAGAGATAGAGCCAGAGAATTTAGAGGTTGATGGCGATGTAACTCACAAGCCCCAAAATGTTGATAAGGAAGCTAAGTCTGAAAAGAGGAAGGAGAATGAGGTTACTCAAGCTCTGAAACCCATTCTACGACCTCCTCCTCTTTTTCCTCAAAAGTTGAAAAAGAAAGCTGAAGACGGTAAATACCAAAAATTTATTTCAATGTTGAAGGATTTATCGGTAAATATCCCTTTTGTTGAGGCTTTAGAGTAGATGCCAAGTTACGCGAAGTTCATGAAAGGTTTGGTGACGAATAAGAGAACTGTTAGTTTTGAGCTGGCAAATAATTTACACCATTGTAGTTCAGTTGCTTCGCGTTCCCTTGTTGAAAAGAAGCAGGATTTGGGAGCCTTAACAATTCCTTGTACTATCGGGTCTTACAACTTTGCAAAGGCACTGTGTGATTTGGGTGCTAGCATTAACTTGATGTCACTAGCCGTGTTTAAATAGCTAGGATTGAGAGCATCAAAACTGACTTCTATGAGACTTCTTATGCTGGATAGAACTGTGAAAAGTAGGTGGGCATTTTGTATCATGTTTTGGTGAAAGTGGTTTCTTTCATCTTTCTGACTGACTTTGTGATTCTAGACTGTGAGGTTGATTTTGAGGTTCCCATAATCTTGGGAAGACCATTCCTTACCACCGGTCGTGCATTGATTGACATAGAGACTAGGCGGATGAAGTTCATGTTGAATGATAAATAGGTTACCTTCAATGTTTGTTGTTCCATGAAA
Source organism: Capsicum rhomboideum (assembly GCA_031232105.1). Lineage (NCBI taxonomy): Eukaryota > Viridiplantae > Streptophyta > Magnoliopsida > Solanales > Solanaceae > Capsicum > Capsicum rhomboideum. The sequence goes on along the minus strand of CP124719.1, from coordinate 87,013,258 downwards.
CAACCAAAAGACATGCCTGTAATTTCAGTGATTGACACAACCGAAGAAGCAGATTTGGCTATTCCTATCAAAGAAAGGTTGGGGGTTGAAGCTCTTGTTGTCGTGATTATGAACTTTGATAGCAATGATATTGATGAGTATGATGAGATGGTTGGTGCACTTTCTAGTAGGGTATCATACATTTATACGCTGAAGAAACTTGATCTTGATTTAAAGAATAGGGTGACCATACCGGCTCATCCTTCTAGTGAGGAGCCTCCTATTTTAGAGCTTAAGACTCTCCCGTCTCACCTCCACTATGAATTCTTAGGAGCCAACAACACCTTTCCCGTGATTATTTCTGCTGAGTTGGTGGAGTGGAAAGTAGAGGCTCTTATTTCGGTGTTGAAAAGGTTTAAGAGGGCCATTGGTTGGTCCATTGGTGAAATTATCGGGATTCCACCCAGTATTTACACTTACAAAATTTAGCTTGATCCTGAGTGCATACCAAGCATTGAGCATCAATGTAGTCTGAACCCGCCAATGCAAGAAGTTGTAAAGAAAAAAATTATCAAGTGGTTAGATGCAGGTGTGGTTTACCCCATTACTGATAGTAAGTGGGTGAGCCCGATTTAGTGTGTGCCAAAAAAGGGTGGAATCACGGTGGTTCCAAATGAGAAGAATGAGCTGATCCCAATGAGGTCGATGACAGGATGGAGAGTTTGTATGGATTATCAAAAGCTAAATTCTTGGACCGAAAAGGATCACTTTCTTATGCCCTTCATGGGCCAGATGTTAGATCGTCTTGCTGGCAAAGGATGGTATTGTTTTCTTGACAGTTATTTGGGGTGTAGTCAGATTTTCACTGCCCTCGAGGACTAAGAGAAGACCACTTTCACTTGTCCATATGGTATATTCGCATTCAAAAGGATGCCCTTCAGTTTATGTAATGCACCAGCCACTTTTCAGCGTTGCATGATGTCCATATTCTCTGACATGGTGGAGGACACTATTCAGGTTTTTATGGATGATTTTTATATAGTGGAAGACTTTTTCGATGACTGCTTGGCCCACCTCGCTAATGTGTTTCAAAGATGTGAAGAGTGCAACTTAGTGCTGAATTGGGAAAAGTGTCACTTTATGGTGAAAGAGGGCATCGTGTTGGGGCAACGGATCTCAAAGAAGGGCATTGAAGTCGACAAAGCAAAGATTGAGGTGATTGAAAAGTTACCTCCACCTATTTCTGTGAAAGGGATTCGAAGTTTCTTAGGTCAAGCAGGTTTCTATAGAATATTCATCAAGGATTTCTCTAAGATTGCACATTCATTATGCAAGCTTTTAGAGAAGAAGGTGAAGTTTGAGTTTGATGAGGCGTGCCTAAAAGTGTTTGAGTGTCTGAAAGAGAAGTTGATTTTAGCCCCTATCATTGTCTCGCCAGATTGATCAATGCCATTTGAGGTTATGTGTGATGCTAGTGGAGTGTCCTTGGGTGCAGTCCTTGGACAAAGGCATGAAAAGATTCTACATCTGATTTACTACGCTAGCAAAGCACTTAACCCAGCCTAGAAGAATTATACTGTGACCAACCAAGAGCTGTTAGCGGTGGTCTTTGCTTTCAAGAAATTTCGATCTTACTTGATTGGTACAAAGGTGATTGTACACACAGACCACGCAGCACTTAGATATCTTATGTCAAAAAAGGACGCCAAGCCAAGACTGATTCGGTGGGTGCTTCTATTGTAAGAATTTGACATTGAGGTCAAGGACCGAAAGGGAACTGAGAATTAGGTTACAAACCATCTATCACTCCTTGAGGAGGAGACCATGCTTAAATTGAGGGATGATCTTGATATTGATGATACTTTTCCAGACGAGCAAGTGTTGGCAGCATCACAAGACTTAATCCCTTAGTTTGCAGATTTTGCCAACTTTTTGGCAAGTGATCTAGTCCCGAAAGATATGTCGTATCAGCAGAGGAAGAGATTTATTCATGAGGTGAGAAAATTCTTTTGGGATGAGCCTTATTTATTTAGGATCTAAGCGGATGGTGTGATTCGATGATGTATTTTGGAGGCTGAGATGATGAGTATATAGGAAGCATGTCATTCATCTCCAGTTGGGGGCCATCATAGAGGTGCGCGGACTGCTCATAAGATCTTACAATATGGGTACTATTGGCCAACCATTTATAAAGATTCTCATGACTATGCCCGGGCCTGTGATCAATATCAAAGGCAAGGGAACATTTCACGTAGGCACGAATTTCCAATGACGACTATCCTTGAGCTTGAGCTATTTGATATGTGGGGTATTGACTTTATGGGCCCATTTGTGAGCTCACATGGGATGAAGCACATTCTGGTAGCTATTGACTATGTTTCTAAATGGGTGGAGGCAATTGTGCTTCCCAATAATGAAGGAAGGAGTGTCACGGCATTCTTGAAAAAGAACATATTCTCATAGTTTAAAACACCCCGAGTTATCATTAGTGATGGAGGATCCCAATTCTGTAATCGGCTGTTCAAAGCCCTGCTTGAAAAATATGGTGTCAAACATAAGGTGGCAACACATTATCATCCTCAGACGAGCGGACAAGTTGAGGTGACAAATCGTGAGATTAAGTCTATTTTGGCAAAGATTGTGAATGCCAATAGGACTGATTGGGTGAGAAGATTGGATGATGCATTATGGGCATATCAAACTGCGTTCAAGATGCCGATTGGTGTATCTCCATATCAGTTGGTGTTTGGTAAATTGTGCCATTTTCCTATCGAACTTGAACATAAGGCATTATGGACATTGAAGAGGTTAAATCTGGAATGGAGTGAAGTGGCTAAATTGAGATTAGAGCAGATGAATGAGATGGATGAATTTCATCTCCGGGCTTATGAAAGTTCGGCGCTGTATAAAGAGAAGATGAAGTTATATCATGATCGAAAGATTGAACGAAGAGAATTTCACCCGGGAGACTTGGTATTGCTCTATAACTCTAGACTTCGCTTGTTTCCTGGAAAACTAAGGTCCAAATGGTCTGGACCATTCACTGTTGTTAGGGTGTTCCCGCATGGGGAAATTGACCTAAAAGGTGATAACGATGTCCTATTCAAGGTTAATGGTCAGCCTGTGAAGCACTATGTGGGAACTACGGAAGAAATAAGGACGTGTGAGAAGTTTAGCCTTGATGAAGTCTGAGTAGTCAAGGAAGTTGGGTCGTGCCGCGAGTTAAATTAGGCTCTTCTTGGGAAGCAACCCATGGGTTGGTTGGTGAAGTCTGATTAACCAACTTAGCCATATTGTGTCGCGACATTAAATCAAGCGCTACTTGGGAGGCAACCCAAGGACTGATATTATTTTGGATTTGTGCATTATAGGGTGTAGAGGACAGTTGAGTTGAGAATAAAAATGTGAACTAAAGTGTGTAGCTCAACCCACGATGGTGACCTATGGACCATGGGTGGAGATCGTGGAAATCAGATAAATTTTTAGCTTGTGGATACTTACCCACACCGACCACCTACGGACCGTGGGTTCGATCCGTAAGAATCAGACCCAATTTTCAGTTTGCGAATCCAACCCACGCCTGACTCCTACAGACCATAGGTCAACATACGAACAGTGGGTCGGGTCCATGGAAATTAGATGGCCCAAAAATTGATAACCCGACCCACCCACATAAACCCTAACCCGATCCATTATCTAACATCCTATTAAATCGACCCCAGACCCATCAATACTCCTAAAACCCTAATCAAATTTTCATCCATACCCTATTTCCAAATACCAAATCCCACAAATAATTTGAATTCCACAATCTTCATTCTGTATAAGCCTAAAATTTGAAAATCCTAATCTCTCTATAACAAAAATTCAAAAACAATTTTCAACCAAAAACCTAAATTCGACCCGACCCACTACCCCAAAACCCAAATTTGACCCGACCCACTACCCTAAAACCCAAAATTTGACCCGACGCATCATCCTCCAAGACCCAAACCACTCAAAAATGCCACCAAAAGGGAATCCCAAGCGAGGAGATATGGGTTTTTTTCAAAAATCAGAACAAAAAACCCAAAAATCAAGTCAAGGCTTCGAGATGAGCCTTCGAAACCAGAGAAAAGTGGGTTTGAAGAGGTTTATGAGATTGAGCAGGGTGATACTACTATTTGTACCCTGCACCACGAGGCAATGAGCTAGGGCACAGGCTGCAGCCCGGGCCACACCTCAGCCTACTACACAACCCCCGCCACCTACCACACTGGTGACTCCTAGTCAGTCATCTGATTCTTCTCCCCAGTCTAAAGAGAATGGCAATGGGGAGGATGCACCTGCAACCACTGAGAATGGCGAAGGTAAGGATGCTTCGGAGTTGGGTGATAGTGGTGAGGACGCTGAGACAGTTTCTATTTCAGGTCCTGGCATCCAGGATTCGACAACCTCCTCACAGAGACACTTGGCTGCATAGTGGGCCGCATCGGCAGTACGACGAGAGAACATAAGGTGTTGTGTTCAGGATATGAAGTCCATCTATGATAGTGATACAGAGCCAACTGAGCGGGGTTCATTTAAGAGAAATATCACAGAGGAGCCCCGATTTAAGATAGATGATTTGAATGAGATGCTTGAGATTAAGACACTGTTTGATAGATATGGCTTTGGGTGGATGATGAAGATTTGTGGTAGTTATAGTCCAGAGTTGGTCCGCGAGTTCTATGTCTCGTATGCTGTTTTGGCTGATTTGATCACACCTCGAGAATAGCGAGCTTGGGACCAACCACCATTGACTCACATATTGGTTTGGGGTACACGAGTTGATATATCTGAGTAGATAATATAGAGGTTCTTGTTTGGTGCCGCTCGTGAGGTTTCGGTAAATACAGCTGAGTTTGATCACCGCATGGAGATGGTGAAGAATAGGAATAAAATGAAGAATGTGGATCAGCGATTGGAGCAATTACGGTGGATTGCAAGTTATATCGCTAAGGATGGGGTAGATTCTAGATGGGTAGCTGAGAAGTCGTACATTAAAAAGTCCTCACTCTACTTTGCAAGAAAGTTTTTCTCACGACCCGAAGTCCCATTCGGGCCGGACTGGCACCCGAAGCTGATATGGCCCGAGAGAACCAATCTTTGCTCATATTCATTCGCAAGCATATTGTAGTATGAATCTTAAGACACCTCATGCAATTATGCGGAAGTCATGGAAAACTTGTACAATATATGAAACTTGGCCGTTAGGGCCATCAAGTCAAATAGAATACACATCTGTTACATTCACCTTCCAATATATGTCTACAAAGCCTCTAACCGATACATGAACACAACAACCTATAGTCGGGACAAGTCCCCGCTTTACATAATAATTACAATACCAAAACAATGTACACAAATGACTAGGAAAGCCCCGAACCAATTGGAGCTCACCAATGATCCGCGGATAAGCCATAGCCTATTGTGGAGGTCTACTAACACCAGTGCCTGCAGCAAATAAAGTGAGTTCCCCAAAAGGGGTCAGTACGAAGAATGTACTGAGTATGCAAGGCTATAAGAAACTTCATGAAACTTAAACACCTCAATGAACTTGATTTCAAGAGAATAGTCAATGTGGATCAATCATCGGTTAGTATGTGTGGAAATAGGTACTTTATGTTCATTACTCCATTTTCCTTTATGCCCGTTACCGTTAGCAGTTAGAACCATCAATAGATAATTATCAATAATGTATAACCGTTAGTATGCAACCATCAACATGCAATGCAACCGTCAATATGAAATGCAACCTTCAATATATATATATATAGCAGGTTCGGCCCTTTGGGCTACCCCCTGTCAGGTTCGGCATCAAGTTAGGCTTTTTCCCCACTGAGCTTCCCCCTGCCATCACTCAGACATCAGTGAAGCAGGTTCGGCATCAAGTTTGGCTTTTGCTTCACTGAGCTTTCCCCCTGATCCAACAATATCGAGATCGGCTTGAGTTAGGCTTGCGCCCCCACAAAGCTATCACCCGTTCTCAATAAGTATAAAGAAAATATAAAGTAACCATAAGGAAAATATAAAGTAACCATAAGGAAAAATATAAAGTAACCATAAGAAAAGGTATAAAGTAACCATACGGGAATTACTTCTTTCATTACCTCATTGGATTACTTCTCTCTTTTACTTTTATGAGATTGATACATTGGGGGATCATAACCTTATTGGAACACATACATGCATTACTTCAATCTTATATGTTCATGAGATTGATACTTGGTAATAATTATAACATTATGGAAGCTTTGGCATTTCGATCAATGATTAAGAGACATATGAGTCATGATTGGTCCATGATTAAGAAACATGAGAATAGTAACATGTGACAATCTGAAATGATATACCTTTTAACATTTCGGAATGGAACAAGGACAATGACAACATGAACAATATGTGCTGCAGAAAGATACGGACAGAATAACCTTACATACCTTATCTCCTCAATACGAATACCCAATTCTATAAGTGGACACAATAGTCCCGCTCCTTCCTTATGTTTCACTCTACAACACAAATATACAACGGAGTTTACATTAACCACCAATTACCTTACAAATGCATACAACGACAATGAGTTACACCATGGCCTCAAAATGTCATTTCCCCCTTGACAATACCATGTATAAAATTATCACACCAACAATGCCACAATATTCCCAAAATTGACCACAATATCATTTATGAATTTATTACACCAATAATCCCACAATATTCCATACATTTACCAATACATGATAACCAATAGCATGTCACCCCTAGTTCATACTTTCCACTCTCCATCATCATAACATCACAAGTATTCCATCAATTCACTTCAATACACTTCACAACAACAAATCGGCAAAAATCCCATAATTTACACTTATAGAAAAATAATAAGTTTAGTACCATAACCACACCATACATGTTGATATTTCATCCATACCATGCACTTTCATCAAGACCACAAGTCATATTTCAAGTTTAAATTCCATAGATGGCACATCTTTTACAAAAACACAAAGTGCCATGTTCAACACTTCCAAGCATAACCAACATGATCTACATACTCTCCCATGCATATAATATATTAATCCATAAGAATAATCACTTACCTAGGCTTGGAAGATGATGATCTTGCTCCAAAGATGACTTAGGGTTTGAGAGCCCAAAAGGGGTGTTCTTGAGAAGTCTAGAAAATGCAAGAAAAGCATGTGTGTTTTTGTGTATTAAAAATCAAATTTTGTGCCCCTTTTATAGGCCTTTGAAGTCCTTTGCTCAATTATTGCTTGGTCAAAAGAATGACCCATTCTTGGCCCATGTTTTTCTTCTTCATTTTTGGGTTTTATTGAGCCCAAATCACTTAACCCAATAAAATCAATAATTTCCCATGTTTAATTCATTTCATATGCGTTACAACGATATTTCCACTTACGGGATTCATATTGGTAGCCTCAATCCCAAAAACAAGCAATTCTAGCCACGTATGGCTTATTTTGACTACAAGGGTAAAATCGTCATTTTGATGCAAAATTCTTTCACGAGTAATTTTATCATACCAATATAATACTTTACTCATTCCATGTATATGCTCATGGTTGTAAAAGAAACGTGGCAAAAATTGGCCCAGCACATCCCCGGGCACCCTTGGGACTTAGGAAATTTCCAACTTTCAAAAAATGGGCAAAACCACCCTGGCACGCCCTTGGGTGTGCCAGCTTGCTGCCTTTGGGCTAAAAAATTTGGCCCAGAGTGGTCTGGCACGCCCTCTAGCGCAGCCCAGCCTTAATTTTTTTGAAAATTTCATTTTTTGACTTTTCTTCGCGGATTTGGTTAGATACTTCAAGTACTATTCTTTAACTTACTTCTTACCCTTAATATCCTTTGTTTGGAGGTCCTCTTGGCCTCATTTTGAACCCCACAAATGCTCCACAAAAATCACAAAACACCTTCTACGAAGGGCTAATCACATGTACGAGGCCAAATTGAAATTTTCTCATCATTAACATTACCAAATACATACTTATAGCTCTCAACACCTAAGTAACCATTGTTCAACGTCGTCAAGTAGGGTTGGGAAAGTACGGGGTGTTACATTCTCCCCCCCTTAGAAACATTCATCCTTGAATGTTAACGATGTCGCTTCGTTTACAATAAATGCATCTCTATATTAGCATATGTATACATAGACTCTTAATACTTATAGATGATTACTTGTTATTGGTCCACTTCCACATGTTGAACTCTTTCATCAATTTGAAACAAATATGGGTACCTTGGTCTCATCAGTTGTTTTCAGCTTCCCAGGTTATTTCTTCGACTTATTGATCTCTCCACAGAACTTGTACGGACGTTACATCTTTATTCCTCAACCTCTTTACTTGGCAATCTAGAATCCTTTTGATAGTTTCATATGACCTATATAGCATGGACTCAACATTATAGCATTTTAATATTTCCAACCACATTTTCTATCTTTAGTTTAGATCTTCCTATTTAAAAATATATCGCAAACTCTTGAAATCAGTATATACCTTAACTTGAACCCCATACAAATAGTGGCGCCCTATATATATATATATATAGTTGGTTTTCTTAAGCAACTCTCACATCTGCTAACTCCCTAGCATGTGTTGGCTAATTCCTCTCAGTGGTCACAACTATCTTGAGGCATAAGCTACTATGTTACCATGCTGCATCAATACATACCCAAGAATGGCTTGACGTCTTATTATTTCTTCAAATCTTACCTGATGATACCCCGATCTCAAGTTAACCATGGAGAAACATCTGACACCCTATATTGTGTCAAAGAAATCATTAATTTTGAGGAGAGAATATTTATCCTTTATTGTCATCATATTTAGTTATCAATAATCCATGCACACTCTGAACGTGCCGGCTTTCTTCCGTACACATCATTCTGGTGCATCCCAAGGGAACATAGTAGGTCTGACGACTCCCCTTGGATATCATTTGCCTTATCTTAAGATAGGAAATAAATTTACTCTTTCGGTACTCTAATATTGCATCTTCATTCAAGGACGGTTTGTTTGTAGGAAATGAAAATGGACTTTCTTAGCTCGGCAATCCACCGTAACATGCTCACAAATAGGTTCTATACAGTTATGACGTACTTTCTTAACTATAGTAGATTCATCAACAGGTGTAAATACTCCAGATGGTCTAACTAATACTTCTGATGTTCGTTCAATTTCGTAGCGGTCAATGGAATAACATATGATATTGTAGAACCCAGATCAATCAATGCATATATAGATACATTATGAAAACAACAGATCATATACCTGTAGCTACATCAGGATGGGCCTCCACATTCTGCTGACCCGCTAGAGCATAAGTACGGTCATGTATTCCACTAAAACTGGTTGTTCCTCTAGTACCATTACCACGACCAACCGGCTGCATACCTTGGCCTAAGAAAGGAATCGATGATGACGGTGCAACGGTTGATCTCGTAGGTCGCATAATAACACCCGTGCCACTTCTTGGGCAATCTCTCACCATGTGCTCGGACATACCACACCAAAAGCAAATATTGGTCCCAAACCGACATTCCTTTAAATGAAGCTTTCCACAGTGTGGACACGGTTGGCGAGGAAACCCCGATTGGTTCATACTTCCTTGGTCTTGATACCCCACTGGTTGTGAACCTTGGATTCCACTACTTTGTCCAACGTGACTGCCTCTGAACCCTTGGAACTGGGGTTGAGTGCCTACTATAGGATAAGAAAGTGATGGTCTCGGTGGTCTACTAAAATCCTGAGGTCCAAATTCTCCTTGGGACACCATGTACTGTCCCATAGGTCTAGCTTTCTTTGATGGCCCCTCTTCAGCTTTGTGCATTTTTCTTCTGTTCTTCTGATCTTCCATCTTCTGTGCAAAAGCCTGTATTCTGGATATATCCATGTCTCTATTCAGAGCAGCAATAGTACAGTCTCTGACCAATGATGGATCCAATCGATCCACATATCGATGAACTCTATCAGCCATAGTGGCTACCATATAGGGAGCATATCTGGCCAAGGAATTAAACTGAAGACTGTACTCCCGAACGCTCATATTCCCTTGATAAAGATTTAGAAACTGGTCTGCGCGTGCCTTTCGAATCTCTTATGGAAGGTAGTGATCCATAAATGCCATTTTAAATTCCTCCCAACTAGTTGGGGGTGCATCAATGCCCCTAGCTCGTTTCCAATCTTCATACCATAGTATCGCTTCCCCTTTTAATCTATACGCCATGAGTTCAACTGTTTCTACACCAAATATGTGCATAACATCCAAAGCCCTTTTGATTTGATCAATAAAATCTTGTGGGTCCTCATTAAGGTTCGATCCAGTGAATGTAGGAGGGTCTAATTTTAGGAAATCTTGCATCCTTCGACTAGCTGCCCTAGCCTCACTGTCATTACTTATCGTTGGACCAGCTTATCCTTAATTCTGTGTTGTAATAAGCTGAATCAACATATATACTGCATTTCTCAAATACTGGTCAGTGACATTAACGGGTGGCTCAACAGGTTCTTCTCTCCTTCTCGGCTCTTCTGGAGCTGAAAAAGTAGAAGAAGCCCGTGATGCAAACTCACTCTCAGCTTCATCTTTCTCAACCCGTTCGGGTGGTAAGTTACTAGTTCCTTCTCCGCCAATCCTGTCTAGCTTCTTAGTCTTACCCTTGCCTCTTCTTGTAATCGGTATTTCTTACTATACCAAAGAAAACAATTACCATGGTCAGATACAATTCAACTTACAACACTGGCTGTATTGCACGATCTAGAAGTGAAGGAAAGAAACGACATCCTAAATTCCCCATAGCCTCCTGCTCATAAATATGGTGCACAACACATCCATGAACAAGACTCTACTCGGACACGGCTTTGTAGACACCCTGAGAACGACCTGCTCTGATACCACTTTTGTCACGACCCGAAGTCCCATTCGGTTCGGACTGGTACCCGAAGCCGATATGGCCCGAGAGAACCAATCTTTGCTCATATTCATTCGCAAGCATATTGTAGTATGAATCTTAAGACACCTCATGCAATTATGCGGAAGTCATGGAAAACTTGTACAATATATGAAACTTGGCCGTTAAGGCCATCAAGTCAAATAGAATACACATCTGTTACATTCACCTTCCCACATATGTCTACAAAGCCTCTAACCGATACATGAACACAACAACCTATAGTCGGGACAAGTCCCCGCTTTACATAATAATTACAATACCAAACCAATGTACACATGTGACTAGGAAAGCCCCAAACCAACTGGAGCTCACCAATGATCCGCGGATAACCCGTAGCCTATTGTGGAGGTCTACTAACACTTGTACCTGAAGCAAATAAAGTGAGTTCCCCAAAAGGGGTCAGTACGAAGAATGTACTGAGTATGCAAGGCTATAAGAAACTTCATGAAACTTAAACACCTCAATGAACTTGATTTCAAGAGAATAGTCAATGTGGATCAATCATCGTTTAGTATGTGTGGAAATAGGTACTTTATGTTCATTACTCCATTTACCTTTATGCCCGTTACCGTTAGCAGTTAGAACCGTCAATAGATAATTGTCAATAATGTATAACAGTTAGTATGCAACCGTCAATATGCAATACAACCGTCAATATGCAATGCAACCTTCAATATGCAACCGTCAATATATATATATATAGCAGGTTTGGCCCTTTGGGCTACCCCCTGTCAGGTTCGGCATAACGTTAGGCTTTTGCCCCACAGAGCTTCCCCCCTGCCATCACTCGAAAATCAGTGAAGCAGGTTCGGCATCAAGTTTGGCTTTTGCTTCACTGAGCTTTCCCCCTGATCCAACAATATCGGGATCGGCTTGAGTTAGGCTTGCGCCCCCACAAAGCTATCACCCGTTCTCAATAAGTATAAAGAAAATATAAAGTAACCATCAGGAAAAATATAAAGTAACCATAAGGAAAAATATAAAGTAACCATAAGGAAAAATATAAAGTAACCATAAGAAAAGGTATAAAGTAACCATACGGGAATTACTTCTTTCATTACCTCATTGGATTACTTCTCTCTTTTACTTTTATGAAATTGATACATTGGGGGATCATAACCTTATTGGAACACATACATGCATTACTTCAATCTTATATGTTCATGAGATTGATACTTGGTAATAATTATTACATTATGGAAGCTTTGGAATTTCGATCAATGATTAAGAGACATATGAGTCATGATTGGTCCATGATTAAGAAACATGAGAATAGTAACATGTGACAACCTGAAATGATATACCTTTTAACATTTTGGAATGGAACAAGGACAATGACAACATGAACAATATGTACTGCAGAAAGATACGGACAGAATAACCTTACATACCTTATCTCCTCAATACGAATACCCAATTCTATAAGTGGACACAATAGTCCCACTCCTTCCTTATGTTTCACTCTACAACACAAATATACAACGGAGTTTACATTAACCACCAATTACCTTACAAATGCATACAATGACAATGAGTTACACTATGGCCTCAAAATGTCATTTCCCCCTTGAAAATACCATGTATAAAACTATCACACCAACAATACCACAATATTCCCAATATTGACCACAATATCATTTATGAATTTATTATACCAATAATCCCACAATATTCCATACATTGACCAATACATGATAACCAATAGCATGTCACCCCTAGTTCATACTTTCCACTCTCCATCATCATAACATCACAAGTATTCCATCAATTCACTTCAATACACTTCACAACAACAAATTGGCAAAAATCCCATAATTTACACTTATAGAAAAATAATAAGTTTAGGACCATAATCACACCATACATGTTGATATTTCATCCATACCATGCACTTTCATCAAGACCACAAGTCATATTTCAAGTTTAAATTCCATAGATGGCACATCTTTAATAAAAACACAAAGTGTCATGTTCAACACTTCCAAGCATAACCAACGTGATCTACATACTCTCCCATGCATATAATATATTAATCCATAAGAATAATCACTTACCTAGGCTTGGAAGATGATGATCTTGCTCCAAAGATGACTTAGGGTTTGAGAGCCCAAAAGGGGTGTTCTTGAGAAGTCTAGAAAATGCAAGAAAAGTATTTGTGTTTTTGTGTATTAAAAATCAGATTTTGTGCCCCTTTTATAGGCCTTTGAAGTCCTTTGCTCAATTATTGCTTGGTCAAAAGAATGACCTATTCTTGGCCCATGTTTTTCTTCTTCATTTTTGGGCTTTATTGAGCCCAAATCACTTAACCCAATAAAATCAATAATTTCTCATGTTTAATTCATTTCATACACGTTACGATGATATTTCCACTTACGGGATATATATTGGTAGCCTCAATCCCAAAAACAAGCAATTCTAGCCACGTATGGCTTATTTTGACTACAAAGGTAAAATCGTCATTTTGACGTTGAATTCGTTCATGAGTAATTTTATCATACCAATATAATACTTCACTTATTCCATGTATATCCTCATGGTTGTAAAAGAAACATGGCAAAAATCGGCCCGACACGTTCCCGGGCACCCTTGGGACTTAAGCAAATTTCCAACTTTTGAAAAATGGGCAAAACCACCCTGGCACGCCCTTGGGCGTGCCAGCTTGCTGCCTCTGGGCTAAAAGATTTGGCCTAGAGCGGCCTGGAACGCCCTCTAGCGCGCCCCAGCCTTAATTTTTTTGAAAATTTCATTTTTTGACTTTTCTTCGCGGATTTAGTTAGATACTTCAAGTCCTATTCTTTAACTTACTTCTTACCCTTAATATCCTTTGTTTGGAGGTCCTCTTGGCCTCATTTTGAACCCCACAAATGCTCTACAAAAATCACAAAACACCTTCTACGAAGGGCTAATCACATGTACGAGGCCAAATTGAAATTTTCTCATCATTAACATTACCAAATACATACTTATAGCTCTCGACACCTAAGTAACCATTGTTCAACGTCGTCAAGTAGGGTTGGGAAGGTACGGTGTGTTACAGTTTTGGTGGTCGATCGTACGGAACCATCTCAATCCCACAGGTGCTGATAATTCTCTTACGTTTGAGCGAACGGTTCTAGTGGCAAGCATCATGGCAGGTTATGACATCAACTTTGCTTACTACATTATTGAGGAGATTCACGAGCGAGCTTTTTGAGATTTCACCAGCATTCTTTTCCTATGTCTAACTCAGGGTTTATGTAATGTTGTTGGTGTGGTCAAGCTACCTAGGGTTGATCACCATATTGAGGTGACCCAAGTGGGTGATGTGGGGCTAAATCAGCATTGGGCAAACTCGGTTTCCCAGAGGAGGTCTCAGTCCTTTAATTTGTCAGCAGCAGCCCTTTTTGACGGGCATATGGATCGAGAGGAGTCGGCTAGTAACCCAGCACCGATTAGTGATCCCAAGGCTGTGAGAGTGCCTACTGAGGGCATGGGCCCCGTGATTGATAAGGGGGAAGCAGGCATTACTATACCACCACCCCCTTCTAGCATGGTTTCAGTCTCGAGAGACTTTCTGCAGCAATTGGTGGATAGACAGACACAAGTAATTAAGCGGCAGACTCACACAGAGGCCCAGATGGCTCAGTTGGTGACTCAACTTAAGCCATAGGTCCAGTCTTCGATTGAGGCATATGAGGTGAGAGTCGAGGCCTGCATATTGGATGCCATGGATAGATTTATGTGAGAGCTACATGGGTAGATTGATAGCTTTGAGTGTCGGATGGGTAACCAGTTGTGGGAGGCCCATATTCCAGACTTGACGAGTTTGACACAGGAGGTGGCTTTTTTGAGAGTAGAGGTTGGAGCTTTAGCACTCAGCCACACTCCTATCATTTTGCCTATGTCGACACCGGTCCCGACAGCACCGATATTTGTGGTTGATTTGTTTGCTGATGAGGAGCCTTCTATTGCTAGAGGCAGGAGGCCAAGGAGTCTAGAGGGACAGAGTGAGAGTGGAGACGAGTTTGAGAGTGATATGAGGAAGGCGACTAAGGCCTCCTGGGCAGAGTTCCATGTTAGCCAGATTACCCATGAACAGAGAGCCCTGGGTGCATCTTCTAGTCAGCCACCCCCTCCACCGTCAACACCCAGCGTGGAGCCCAAGGAGCAAACAGATGATCCTGTTATAGGTAGGCCCACATCCGATGCCTAGGGCGCCACAGGTATTTTTTCACACCCTTACACTTATCATATTTATAGCTGTATACTGAGGGTAGTGCACCATTATTTAGTTGGGTGGGGGTATACCACCACTCGGGGGTTTTTGTTGTCGTATTTCTTTTCCCCCGAGTGGTAGAACCAGTATGTTTAGGTTATTGTTTGTGTTTTATTATGTGTTTTCGTATTTAGTTAGGAGAAAAATAGGGGAACCTTAGTGCAGTCAATTTTGAACGAACTTTGAATGATAATGATGCTTTTTGATTGTTTAAAGGACACCCCTCCTGAAAATTTTGTTTTGGACTGTGTGTGTAGTTATGTTAGTTTGTGACAGCTGTTGGATCTTGTTATGGCATTAGTATTATAGGTAGAATGACTGTAGTTAGAAATGTATGAACTGGATAGGTAGTAGTCAATAGTGTAACCCTGTGCTATGTGTGCGTGAGGTCATTACCGAGTTCACTTTGTGTGTGCGATCCAGAACTTGCCCGATTAGTCTTGCCTAGGTTAGAGGATAGTGGTTAGAAAAGGATCATAGGCCGTTTTTGAATAAGTCCACTTTTAGCCTAAATGCCCGACCAAATGAAGTAAGTATCCCTTAATCCCGAGTTTGAGCCTCAATTGACCTTTTTCTTTAATTAGCCTATTCACCTTCCCATTTCGACTTATAATGAACCTGTCTTGGCCTTGGTCCCTCCTTGGACATTGTGTACCTCAACTCAGGCAAATCGCCCAAGTTGAGGGTGGCTATCATAGGGGTCCATAGCTTGATATGGGTATGAAGAAGGGGTTAATAAAAGAAAGGAGAACAGAGTTGGGTGTGAAGAAGAAAAAAATAGAGTTTGCAAAAAGAAAATAAAAAGGAAAAAAATTAAAAAAAGAATATTGAAATCATAAAGAAATTGCACCCAAAATTTGAAAACAAATGAAGGAGAATAAAGGAGAATAAAATTAGTATGGTTGGAAAGTGGAGCCAAAAATAGTGTAGTGTCAAGGAGGGTTGAGTCACGTATCCATATGTACCACACCCGTCCCCAAGCCAATGAAATTCCTATAGTGATCCTAGTCTGACTATCCAAAAAACTATCTGACTGTCCAAAAAACTAAGGTCTAGAAAATAAGGGCAAGCATATGGTATTTTATGCACACTGTTTGAACTTCTTTGTGAGAGAGAGTGTTTTGATACAGTCCCTATGTTGATATTCATTAGTATACTGTGAGTATATAGGACTTTTTTGCTGTGAGAGTACATGGATTGCATTGTTAGCCGCTATTTGTTCGGATAATGTCATTTGCATATATGTTTAGTTGTTTGTTCATAATCTGATGCCATCACTTGATCCCTTCTGTGTCATGATAATATGTTGCATGTATACGCATAGTGGTTTTGTTTTGTGAATAGGAGGGGGTAGAAATTTTTGGTACCAAAAGAAATGAGTCGACTGCCAAAGGTCTCTTAGGTTTCTCTTAGTTAAGCGTTGAATGTGTTTGTTTTGTTTTGTTCGCCTGAGGACATGCAAACGTTCTAAGTTGAGGGTGTTGATGTGCCATGTTCATGGAACTTTCGATGCTTAAAACAAGAAAAACATGCAATAACTTGGGTAAGTTTGGTAGGTATGATGTGTTTTCTATTTTATCTTGCAGGAAAATAGGTTTTGGAGGCAAAATGGAGAACATGGGAAGTAGCATGCACTGGAATGAAGTTTTTGAATACAAAAGAGCGGAGTTGAAATTCACAAAAGTGACCCACAGTTGTGACTCACGGACCGTAGGTCAAGTCCGTGAGTCAACTTTTGCAATTGTGCATTGAGGCCTTATTCCTACAACCTGGACCCATGGTCCATGGGTTAAGTCCACGACCTCAAGTCACGGTTCGGGGAAAGTTGCCGACTTTTTTCTCCTACATGTTTTAGGATAGGATTCGTTTTGTATCTATAAATACTCCTATGTTTTCCTATGTTAGAAAGGCAATTATTACATTATTTGAGTTGTCTATTACATTGATTTGAGGTTCATAAACACATTGATTTTGTAATCTCAAACATCGATTCTAGGGTTTTGATTTATATTGAGATTTCAGAATTTTATTCTTCTTGTGAGTTTATAATTATGTTTTTATCATTTAATTCTTCTTGTGTTCTTGCAATCATGAGTAGCAAAATCTCTCAATTAGAGTTGTGTGAACCATGAGGAATTAACAAAATGGGTTAAGTGCGAAGCAATTTTGAACTAGTGTGACTGCATGTATTGGTATTTCCTTCGTTATAATTGATTTACTGATGGTTGCAAACGTTGGAAACTCTCCTGTATTCTAAACTTTCTCGAGAGAGAGGTAGAGATTGAGAAAAGGGAATAACAATAGAGATTTGAAGCTATCAACCTTCATCTAATAACTTGAGCCTTAATAGGGATAGTTATCTGAGATCAAGAACAAGGGTTAGTAGCGTGACACTCGGAGACCGAGAGGAGAAGAGTGAAATTCATCTAACCAAGGTCGAGAGACGTTTAGATGAACCTATCTTGTTAGATTTTGCATGCAATGCAGCGGGAGAGTTTGCCAGCACAAGTACTCGATGGAGTTAAGGAATCTAGGGGATTACAGTCCTAGTGCCTTTCTCGTATTGATCACAAATCCAACAATCAACAATTGTTACTGTTACTATTTATTTACAACAACTCCCCTTTTTTACATACTTGCCAATCACTCGGACAAGCATTCGATAGATAGTCGTCCTATTCCCTATGGGATCAACCCCAACCTAGTTGGGTTCTATATTTGATACAACGACCACGTTATACTTTCCTGAGGTATTTTTTGGGCGACATCACTGCCATTGGTGCCCCCCTAAGCACCCCCTTAGTGAAATTTTGTTGTATTCTTCTCGTTTCACTCTTGTTAAGCTCCCGTCTTGGTCCAATACCTTTGGACTTACTCTTGATCAAGATATTTGACTCCTACTCAAACTTCAAAGCTCGATTATGTTTCAATTACACTCAAACTCCATCAATATCCATCCTACACATCAAAATAGGTGATATAAGTGTAATTTATATCAAATAAGCTCAAGACGCTATCAAAAAGTGAATAAATATTGGGCAAATTATCATATTAAAGTATGAATTTTAGCCTCATATCAGAAATTGAGGTTTGTCTGTATTGAGGATCATTTTTTCCTCTTTGGTAACTCATGATAAGATGAGAACTTCTTTAGACCTGCAAAATTAACAACTAGGTTAGTTTAAAAAATTAGCCAATTAGTTTCCTTCTCTTAGCACATGTACCATAGAGACTCCCTCATTTCTCTTGAGTCTATTAATCTCTTTAACCAGCATCATTATACTCCATGAAACCTCCCAATTCCTATCTAGAATGCTTTTCATGGCTAGTGAGTTTGTTTCCATCACCACAGGAGTGATTTGATTGGCAATACCGAACTCTAGCCCATATTCTAATTCTTCTGCCATTGTCCTGATGCTAGCTCCTTCTTGAATACCTTTAGTTGTTGTATGTCTTAGATTTCATTTCAAGTCTCCTACACAATAGGCAATTGTACTTGGTCCAGGATTTCCTTTAGAAACACCATCAATGTTACACTTATTTAGGGAGTGTAACCTTCTAAAAATTACACTATTTAGGGCTAGTGTTTTGGGATATTGTGCAGCCAAGGATATATTGTTCTGAACAATAGATATAAATTCATGTTGATTTCATGAACAATCCTGTAGAGACAAACATACTACCCCTATCCCAAATATTGTTCCTCTTCCATAGTTGCCACAATATAGAAGCAAGGAATGTTTTATATATTTGATTTAGTTTAGCTGAGCAATCTGTAATCTATCACTTTTGCATATTTTAGTATATCTGTAGGAATGACCCATGTAAACCTTCTCTGGTTGGAAACATACTACACAATCTAGCTGCAAAGTTGCAAGATATGAATAGGTGATTTGTATATTCCTGATAGGAACCAATGTAACAATATTCAAAACAATAGTTACCCACATCTTTTCTAATAAGTAATCTTGTCACACCCCAAGTCCCATTGGGGTTGACTGGCACCCGAAGCCGTTAAGGCCCGAGAGAACCAACCAATGATCGTATACATTCATATGCATATCACTAAGTGGCCAACATTCTGTCACATATAGATACAAGATATCAATGGCGGAAGTCATGGAAAGACATTCAAATAGATATGAGACTTGGCCGTTAGGGCCACCACGTCAAAAAGGTAATACATTCCTTCGTTCATCTTACAACGTCTACAAATCCTCTAACAAATACATAACCATGCCTAAAGTCGGGACAAGTCCCCGCTTTATACAACTATTACACAGTACCAAAACAGTATACAAGTGACTCTGAAAGCCCCAAACCAATCTGGAGCTCACCAATAGTCTGCAGATGACCCGTACCCTACTGTAGAGGTCTACTAGCTCCTGTGCTTGCAGCAAGTAAGTTACGTCCCCCAAGGGATGTCAGTACAAAAGAATGTACTGAGTATCTAAGGCTATAAGTAACTGCATGAAATATAAAAACTTTAATGGAATCAAATACAAGTGAACAGATAATATCGATAAACCACCGTACTGTATATGTGGAACCATGTACGTTGACTTCATTACTTTTATTTTATGTTCATATCAATATCATCATCAATCATATAATGCCCGGGACCAATTGATCAGTGGTAAATAATATTGGGATCGGCTCGAGCTAGGCTTATGCCCCCAGAGCTGCCACCCATAAATAAATCAGGTTTGGTTCAAGCTAGGTTTTCACCCCACCCCCCCAGATCTTCCCCCTGTCAGGTTTGGCTCGAGCTAGGCTTTCGGCCCCAGAGCTGCCCCTTAATCCAATAATCTCGAGATCGGATTGAGCTATGCTTTCGCCTCCAAAGTTTCCACCCGTTGTAACACCCCGTATGTTTCTGAGTCTAGTTGATTACCGTAACATTCATGGAAATATTTAAACATGAGATAATTGGTGAATTATGCATTAAATTATTGGGCTTAAAGGAGTCATGTGCCATTGGGCTTAAATGAAGCCCAAAATCACATGGAAGACATGGCCCAAATAATGGAAAAGATTCATTCTTGTATTGACCAAGATAACATGAATTTAATTGGCTAAGGAGGATCATTAGTACTATATAAAGTTAAGGAAAAATCAGATTTTTATTCTTATCAATACACATGTCCTTTTCTAGATTTTTCCAAACCTTTCTCTCTACACACAAACCCTAAGCCTTCATCTCTTTTGGGACAAGATCATCATTTTGTAAGTATTTGTAAGTGTATATTATTATGGTTAAATATATTTTATGCATGAGAGATGGTGTATATCATGTTGGTTATGCTTAAAGATGTTGAGCAATCCACTTTTGTTTTCTTTTGCTAATAGATGTATCATCTATGAGTCTTAAACTTGAAAGGAGACTTGAGATCTTGAAAGGAGTGAATAATATGGATGATATGTTCACATGTATGATATTTTTATTTTCCTAACTTGTTTTCTCTATGTGTACAACTTGTGGGATTGTTGTTAAGAAATTGGCCATGGAATGGGTGACGTATTGAAATAAAAAGATGGTTTTGGGTGATGTTTAGGTGTGTTATGAAACCATGGTTGTTCATTGGTCTTAATTTGATCAAAAGTATGTAAAGGAAAGCTTATTTATGGCCATGAACCATTTAATGCAAAAAAGGACCCAAAACGAACCCCGGTGGCCAAAAATGGACACCCGCCCTCGCAGGTGAGGCACCTGCGGGTGCAGGTGGCTTCGTATGTCACACCAGAATTTTGTTTTGTATGTTTTCGTCTCTCTTTGATCCCCGAAGGCCCCTATACCCTTTTTGGATGTAATTATCAACTTATGATACCGTTTTAATGACTTTAAAGGGTCTTATGGAGGCATGTTGGACTATATTAAGTATGAATTGTTGTTCATATGTTGTTATGAAGGAGTAATTGTGACGAAATGATAATGAGGAGACATAAAGGGTAAACGTGGTGTGAAATGCTATTGATGTATAATGTCTTGGTCAATGGGAGGAATATTATGGTGTTGTTGGTATGATATTGTAGTGGATTGTATTGTAAAGGATGAAATGACGTTATATGGCAGTCATGTAGCTCATTGTCGTCTTGTACATTTGTACGGTAACTAGTTGTTAATGTAAGCTCCAGTATGTATTTGTGTTGTAGAGTAAGACATAAAGAAGGAGCTGGACTATTGTATTCACATATAGGATTGAGTGTTCATATTGAGAAGATAAGGTATGTAAGTTTACTCTTTCCGTATCCTTCTGTAGCTCATAGTATTCACATTGATATTGTACTAGTTCATTCCGAAATGTCCTAAGGTATTCCAATTCCGGATAACAATTATTATTAGTTACATACTCCTTACTCATTGATCAATAGTGATTTGCATGACTCATGTTCTTTGGCTTATGTTCCAAACTTTCTATGATGTTACATTCTAAAGTTCTAAGGGTCCAATAAAGTACTGTTACCGATGTATCACTCTTAAAGTTAAAAGAATGAAGTAATGTATAATTAGTTGTATCCATGGGGTGAAATAAACACCTGCATGATGTTATCCATGGGGTGAAGGAACCACCTGCATGATGACCATCCCAATATTATGGGTGTATCCATGGGGTGAAATGAACACCTGCATGACGATATTATTTTCCCACTGATCAGTTGGGCTCGGGCAGTATATGATTAATGATTGATGATTGATGAAGTAGAGTGAGGTAATGTAAAGAAGCGAAGAAAGTAACGAAAGTAATATGCGTAGTTCCAAGTATATAGATTGATTGCTTATCCATATTGGGCATTATATTATAGTTATTCCCATTGAAGTTCTTATGTATTGATGCAGTTTCTTATAGCCTTACATACGTGGTACATTCTTCGTACTGACCCCTCTTGGGGGACTTAGCTTACTTGCTGCAGGCACAGGTACTAGTAGACCTCCACAGTAAGCTGCGGGTCATCTACCGATCTTTGGTGAGCCCCAGTTGGATCGGGGCTTTTTGAGTCACAGTTGTACATTGGTTTTGGTATTGTAAATATTATGTAAAGCGGGGACTTGTCCCGAATTTAGGTTGGTCATGTATGTACTTTTGTTAGAGGCTTTTGTAGACATATGTGGGTATATGAATGTAAGAGATGTATATCCATTTTGACTGGATGGCCCTAACGGCCAAGTTTCACGTATATATATATCACATGTTTCATGATTTCCGCTATTAGCATTTTATGTCCTTACGTGGTGGTGATGTTTCTAATGGCATGCATATGAATGGACAGGAGTAAAGATTGGTTCTCTCGAGCCTTATCGGCTTTGGGTTTCAGTCCATCCCATTGTAATTCGGGTCGTGACAAAAGTGGTATCAGAGCAGGTCGTTCTAAGGGTGTCTACAAAGCCGTGTCTGAGTAGAGTCTTACTTATCGATGTGTTGTGCACCACATTTATAAGTAGAAGGCTACGGGACATTTAAGAGTTGTTTCATTCCTTCATTTCAAGATCGTGCATTAGAGCCAATGCTATAGGTGGACTTGTTTCTGACCATAAAAATTGTTGTTCTTGTATATTATAGAAAAATACCGATGACAGGAAGAGGTCGAGGTAAAAGTAAGAGGATAGACAGAATCGCTGGAGAAGGAACTAGTAGAATCCCACCTGAACCAGTTAATCAAAGCGACGCTGAACCAGAGATGGCATCGCAGGCTTCTTCTACTCTTCCATTTTTAGAAGAGTCAAGAGGAAGAGAAGTACCTGCAGAACCACCAGTAAATACTACTGACCAGGACTTAAAGAATACAGGGCAAATGTTGACCCGAATAGTTGTTGCAAAAGTTCAGGGACAAGGTGTTCCAATGACAAGTGATGATAGTGCAACTAGAGCAGCTAGTCGACGGACTCAGGACTTTCTAAAATTAGATCCTCCCACATCCACTGGATCAGATTCGAATGAAGATCGACAAGATTTTATGGATCAAATCCAGAGGGCTTTGGAGGTTATGCATGTGTTCGGTGTGGAAACGGTTGAGCTTGCAGCCTATAGATTGAAGGGCGAGGCTATACTATGGTATGAAGATTGGAAGAAAGCTCATGGTATTGGTGTAAACCCACCTACATGGGAAGAATTTAAAGCGTCATTTCTTGATCACTACCTTCCCTATGAGATCCGAGAGGCTCGTACGGATCAGTTCTTAAATCTCCATTAAGGGAATCTGAGTGTCAGAGAATACAGTCTGCAATTTAATTCTTTGGCTCAATATGCTCCAAATGTAGTAGCCACGATGATAGACAGAGTCCATAGATATGTGGACAGATTAGAGCCATATTTGGTAAGGGACTGTACCATTGCTGCCTTCAACAGGGATATGGACATAGCTAGAATACAGGCCTTTGTGTAGAAAATGGAAGATCAGAGGCAACGGAGAAGAACACAAGGGTTTGAAGAAGGGTCGTCGAAGAGGGCAAGATCTATGGGACAGTCTATGGCGTCCCAAGCAGAGTTCAGGCCTCGGAGTTTTAATAGACCGCCTAGGCCTTTATTTTCTTATTCCACGGCAGGCACTTCATCTCAATTCCGAGGGTTCAGAGGTAATCAAGCCGGGCAAAGTAGCGAGAGTCATGGTTCACAGACAGCGGGAT
The DNA here is from genome assembly GCA_031232105.1 of Capsicum rhomboideum. Lineage (NCBI taxonomy): Eukaryota > Viridiplantae > Streptophyta > Magnoliopsida > Solanales > Solanaceae > Capsicum > Capsicum rhomboideum. Next base: position 86,989,405 of record CP124719.1, on the reverse strand, counting down.
CTTTTTGCCCGCTATGTCAGTATTGTAGACAATTTCATTCAGGTGAATGTCGACGGGGGATGAATGTTTGTTATTGGTGTGGTATGGCAGGACATATGATGAGAGATTGCCCACGAAGAGGCTTGGGTGGTGTGGCGCGACCTGCGGGATCAACCGTTGCATCATCATCATCGATTCCTTCCCTAGGAAGAGGTGTGTAGCCGACGGGTCTTGGTAGAGGTGCTAGAGGAGCAGCCAGTTCCAGTGGAACTCAGAATCGTACTTATACTCTTGTAGACCGGCAGAATTCGGAGGCTTCCCCAGATGTCGTCACAGGTACATTATCCATATTTTTGTATAATGTATATGCATTGATTGATCTGAGTTCTACATTGTCATATGTTACTCCGTTGATTGCTGTAAAATTTGAAAGAACACCGGAACTATTAACTAAGTCAATTGAAGTTTCTACACCATTCGGTGACTATATTGTTGCAAAAAGAGTATATTGTAATTGTGTGGTAACTGTGTGGTCATGATACACTGGCCGATCTTATTGAACTGGGCATGGTGGATTTTGATGTCATAATGGGCATGGATTGGTGGGCGTCTTGTTATGCCACGATAGATTGCCGAGCTAAGAAAGTACATTTTTATTTTCCCCAAACGAATGTTCTTGAATGGAAGGGTGATGTAGGGGCACCAAGAGGCAAATTTATTTCCTATCTTAAGGCTAGGAAAATGATATCTAAGGGGTATATATGCCACTTAGTGAGAGTGCATGATATTGATGCGAAATCACCAACTCCTCAATCAGTTTCAGGGTTCAATAAGTATCTTGATGTATTTCCAGAAGATCTTACAGGTTTGCCCCCAGAACGGGAAGTAGAATTTGGTATTGATGTGATTCCAGGCACTCAGCCTATCTCTATTCCCCCGTATAGAATGGCTCCAGCAGAATTGCGTGAATTGAAGGGGCAATTAAAAGATTTGCTGGACAAGGGCTTTATCAGGTCGAGTATGTCTCCGTGGGGTGCACCGATCTTATTTGTATGGAAGAAAGATGGCACATTGAGAATGTGCATTGACTATCGGCAATTGAATAATATAACGATCAAGAATAAATATCCCCTCCCTCGAATTGACGATTTGTTTGATCAGTTATAGGGCACCAATTATTTTTCAAAGATTGACTTGAGGTCGGGTTACCATCAAGTCAGAGTTAGAGAAAAAGACATACCCAAGACAGCTTTTCGAACACGGTATGGCCATTATGAATTTTTAGTTATGTCATTTGGACTAACAAATGCACCAGCTGTGTTCATGGATTTGATGAATAGGGTTTTTAAGCCATTTCTAGACGTGTTCGTAACAGTATTTATAGATGACATCCGGGTTTATTCAAAGTCACAAAAGGACCATGCTAAGCACTTACAGCAGGTGTTACAGATTCTTCGAGGGCGTAAGTTGTATGCGAAGTTCTCTAAGTGTGAATTTTGGTTGAAATCCGTAGCATTCTTGGGTCACATTGTGTCAGATGAAGGGATCCAAGTTGATACACAAAAGATTGAGGCGGTGAAAAATTGGCCAAGACCTACAACGCCCACGGAAATTCGTAGTTTTCTTGGATTAGCAGGTTATTACAGAAGATTTGTGGAAGGTTTTTCTTCAATTGCTGCACCTTTAACGAAAATTACACACAAGGCAGTCAAATTTCAATGGAATGATGCATGTGAGAAAAGTTTTCAAGAGCTGAAAGATAAATTGACTACTACACCTGTGTTAATACTTCCGGAAGGCACCGAAGGTTACGCAGTATATTGTGATGCTTCCAAAATTGACCTGGGGTGTGTATTGATGCAGCACGGTAATGTCATAGCATATGCCTCACGAAAGTTGTGGCCACACGAGAGAACTATCCCACGCATGATCTTGAATTAGCAGCGGTGGTATTTGCTTTAAAGATATGGCGTCATTATTTGTATGGATTTCATTTTGACATCTATACTGATCATAAAAGTTTACAGTATATCTTTAAGCAAAAGGAACTCAATTTGAGGCAACGAAGGTGGCTTGAGCTATTGAAAGATTATGATATTGATATCCTATATCATCCAGGAAAAGCAAATGTGGTAGCTGATGCATTGAGCCGCAAGGCAATAGGAGTCACTAGTGGCCAATTGACGGAAAAGAAAGAGTTAGTCAAAGATCTACATCAATTAGCCAGCTTGGGGGTTCGTCTTCTTGAATCCTCAGATGAAAGGGTTATTGTACAAAATGCGGTTGAATCTTTATCAATAGCTGAAGTGAAAGAGAAGAAGTTTGTAGATCCTATATTATTGCAACTAAAAGAGAATGTACAACAGAATTTGACAAAGGTATTTGATCTTACACCAGAAGGGGTGCTTCAATAACAAAGTAGATTATGTGTACCGGAGGTAGACGAATTGAGAAAATGAATTATGATCGAGGTGCATCATTCTCGCTATTCTATTCATCCGGGAGCTACTAAAATGTACCATGCTTTAAAGGAAGTGCATTGGTGGAAAAATATGAAGAAGAACATTGCAGAATTTGTCGCTCAGTGCCCGAATTGTCAGCAAATAAAGGTAGAGCATCAGAAACCAGGAGGTTACATGCAATGTATCAATCTTCCAGTCTGGAAATGGGATATGATTAATATGGATTTCATCACAGGTTTTCCTCGTACACTGCGGAAATTTGATTCTATATGGGTTATAGTTGACTGGCTTACCAAGTCAGCGCATTTTCTACCAGTCAAGACCACCTATACAGCAGAAGAGTATGCAAGATTGTAGGTTAAAGAAATAGTGCGGTTACATGGGATTCCGATATCCGTTATATCAGACAGAGGAGCTCAGTTTACTACACATTTTTGGAGATCTTTTCAGCAGAGTTTGGGTACACAAGTAAATTTGAGTACGGCTTTCCATCCTCATACTGATGGACAAGCAGAGCGTACTATCCAAACGCTTGAAGATATGCTACGAGCTTGCGCGTTAGATTTTTAAGGCAGTTGGGATGACCATTTGCCTCTTATTGAATTTGCTTACAACAATAGCTATCATTCAAGTATTAAAATGGCACCTTATGAGGCTTTGTATGGAAGAAAATATAGATCACCAATCGGATGGTTTGAAGCGGGTGAAACTGCTTTACTTGGGCCAGATCTTGTTCATCAGGCTATGGAGAAAGTTAAAGTGATTCAACAACGGCTACAAACGGCCCAAATTTGACACAAGTCCTATGCTGATGTTAGAAGAAGGCGGCTCGAATTCGCCATAGGTGATTGGGCATTTTTGAAGGTGTCACCGATGAAAGGGGTAATGCGATTCAAAAAGAAAGGGAAATTGAGTCCACGTTATATAGGCCCATATAAAATTATTAGAAGATTTGGGCAAGTCGCTTATGAGTTGGTACTACCCCAAGAACTCTCCACAGTTCATCCAGTATTTCATGTTTCGATGCTTCGAAGGTGTATAGGAGATCCATCTAGTTTTACTCCCATTGAAGATGTGCAAGTTTGGAGGATCTTAACTATGAGGAAATACCTATTTCCATTCTGGATAGAAAAGTGAAGAGGTTGAGGAATAAAGATGTAGTTTCCGTAATGGTACTTTGGAAAAATCAGCAAATAGAAGAGGTCACATGGGAAGCTGAAGAGATGATGAAGTCCAAGTACCCTCATTTTTTCCAAAGGGAAGAACAAGTTCACGATACGAGATCGGAGCAATGACAAGTAAGTATTTATAAGCATTGAGTATATATATATATATATCAGACAACATGAAGAATGCTCCTAGGCTTGTAATTGTTTACTTTGAATAATGTCACTAACATTCGAGGACGAATGTTTCTTAGGGGGGAAGAATGTAACACCCCGTATGTTTCTGAGTCTAGTTGATTACCGTAACATTCATAAAAATATTTAAACATGAGATAATTAGTGAATTATGCATTAAATTGTTGGGCTTAAAGGAGTCATGTGCCATTGGGCTTAAATGAAGCCTAAAATCACATGGAAGACATGGCCCAAATAATGGAAAAGATCCATTCTTGTATTGACCAAGCTAACATGCATTTAATTGGCTAAGAAGGACCATTAGTACTATATAAAGTGAAGGAAAAATCAGATTTTTATTCTTATCAATACACATGCCCTTTTCTAGATTTTTCCAAACCTTTCTCTCTACACACAAACCCTAAGCCTTCATCTCTTTTGGGACAAGATCATCATTTTGTAAGTATTTGTAAGTGTATATTATTATGGTTAAATATATTTTATGCATAATAGATGGTGTATATCATGTTGGTTATGTTTAAAGATGTTGAGCGATCCACTTTTTTTTTTTTTTTTTGCTAATAGATGTATCATCTATGAGTCTTAAACTTGAAAGGAGACTTGAGATCTTGAAAGGAGTGAATAATATGGATGATATGTTCACATTTATGATATGGTTATGTTCCTAACTTGTTTTCTCTATGTGTACAATTTGTGGGATTGTTGTTACGAAATTGGCCATGGAATGGGTGACGTATTGAAATAAAAAGATGGTTTTGGGTGATGTTTAGGTGTGTTATGAAACCATGGTTGTTAATTGGTCTTAATTTGATCAAAAGTATGTAAATGAAAGCTTATTTATGGCCATGAACCATTCAATGCGAAAAAGGACCCAAAACGAACCCCGATGGCCGAAAATGGGCACCCACCCTCGCAGGTGAGGAACCTGCGGGCGCAGGTGCCAACGCAGATGCCCCTGGACACTGCCAAGGGACATATGCGGCCGCATGTCAGCCATCTGCGGGCACAGGTGTCTTCGTATGTCACACCAGAATTCCGTTTTGTATGTTTTCGTCTCTCTTTGATCCCCGAAGGCCCCTATACCCTTTTTGGATGTAATTATCAACTTATGATACAGTTTTAATGACTTTAAAGGGTCGTATTGAGGCATGTTGGACTATATTAAGTATGAATTGTTGTTCATATGTTGCTATGAAGGATTAATTGTGACGGAATGATAATGAGGAGACATAAAGGATAAACGTGGTGTGAAATGTTATTGATGTATAATGTCTTGGTCAATGGGTGGAATATTATGGTGTTGTTGGTATGATATTGTAGTGGATTGTATTGTAAAGGATGAAATGATGTTATATGGCAGTCATGTAGCTCATTGTCGTCTTGTACATTTGTACGGTAACTAGTTGTTAATGTAAGCTCCGGTATGTATTTGTGTTGTAGAGTAAGACATAAGGAAGGAGCTGGACTATTGTATTCAAGTATAGGATTGAGTGTTCATATTGATAAGATAAGGTATGTAAGGTTACTCTTTCCGTATCCTTCTACAACTCATAGTATTCACATTGATGTTGTACTAGTTCATTCCGAAATGTCCTAAGGTATTCCAATTCTGGATAACAATTATTATTAGTTACATACTCCTTACTCATTGATCAATAGTGATTTGCATGACTCATGTTCTTTGGTTTATGTTCCAAACTTTCTATGATGTTACGTTCTAAAGTTCTAAGGTTCCAATAAAGTACTGTTACCGATGTATCACTCTTAAAGTTAAAAGAATGAAGTAATGTATAATTAGTTGTATCCATGGGGTGAAATAAACACCTGCATGATGATATCCATGGGGTGAGGGAACCACCTGCATGATGACCATCCCAACATTATGGGTGTATCCATGGGGTGAAATGAACACCTGCATGACGATATTATTTTCCCACTGATCATTTGGGCCCGGGCAGTATATGATTAATGATTGATGATTGATGAAGTAAAGTGAGGTAATGTAAAGAACCGAAGAAAGTAACGAAAGTAATATGCATAGTTCCAAGTATATAGATTGATGGCTTATCCATATTGGGCATTATATTATAGTTATTCCCATTGAAGTTCTTATGTATTGATGCAGTTTCTTATAGCCTTACATACGCAATACATTCTTCGTACTGACCCTTCTTGGGGGACTTACCTTGCTTGTTGCTGGCACAGGTACTAGTAGACCTCCACAGTAAGTTGTGGGTCATCTACCGATCTTTGGTGAGCTCCAGTTGGATCGGGGCTTTCCGAGTCACAGTTATACATTGGTTTTGGTATTGTAAATATTATGGAAAGCGGGGACTTATCCCGAATTTAAGTTGGTCATGTATGTACTTCTGTTAGAGGATTTTGTAGACATATGTGGGTATATGAATGTAAGAGACATGTCCATTTTGACTGGATGGCCCTAACGGCCAAGTTTCACATATATATATATATCACATGTTTCATGATTTCCGCTATTAGCATTTTATGTCCTTACGTGGTGGTGATGTTTCTAATGGCATGCATATGAATGGACAGGAGTAAAGATTGGTTCTCTCGGGCCTTATCGGCTTCGGGTGCCAGTCCGTCCCGTTGGAATTCGGGTCGTGGCACCGGTACTCAAACAACTATGCATTACTTCATTTCTTTACTTTTGAGATTGATACATTGGTGGTCATAACATTATTGGAACTTTGGAACCATAGTCAATGAATAAGAGACATGTGAATAAAAATTGCTAACAACCTGAAATGAGATACTTGAAACATTTCAGAGTAGAAACAAGTTCGGTAACAATGTGAACAATAGGTGTTGCCAAAGGATACGGAAAGAGTAACCTTACATACCTTATCCTTCCAACGTGTGACTATAACAGTTCAGCTCTTCCTTAAAGTGCTACTCTACAATATCAATACATAATGGAGCTTACATTAAAAGTCAACTATATGTCAAGTTCACAAGGTGATAATAAATTACTCGACTGCCATATAACTTCATTCCATCTTTCTACAATATAATTTACTGCCTCACCATACCAACAACACAAACCAGTCCACACATCAATCTAGATATCACAAACCGATAGGAATTCACACCAAGTTTATACTTTACATCTCCTCCTCAACACATCATCACATTTACTCCATCAAGTCACCTAAATACCTTTCACAACAACACATTAAAGACAATCCACAATTGATACAATCCAAAATGCCTCCGGACTACCCCCTTAGAGCTTTCCAAAAGGTACCATGAGTTGGTGAATGCATCTACGAAGGGTAGAGGGGTCTTGGAGGGTCAAAGAGATGCAAAAACAAGCTAAACGAGGTTCTGGAAGGACCTGCGGAGCAACCTGCGCCCGCAGGTGGTGAGGTGCAGCTGCAGGTGCCCTTCTGGCCCTGTCCAAGGCCACCTGCGAAGTCACCTGTGTGGGCAGGTGGCTCATCCGCGAAGGCGGATGCCCGATTTGGCCGAAATGAGTTATTTTTGGGTCCATCTTTGTAATAAATGGTCCATGGCCATAAGTAAGCTTCTCTTTTCATATTTTAGGTTAACTTTGATGCCAAGGAACAATTATGGTTTCAACATGCAAATGAACATCACCAAAACTATATTCTCCTTTCACTACACCACAAGTTCCATGCACAATTTCATAACAACATTTCCACATGTCATACACAAGGAGTAATCAAGTTAGGGACATAACCACATCCTAACATGTTGAAATTTCATCCACCAAATTCACTTCCTTCAAGACCTTAAGTCCCCTTTCAAGTTTAAACCACATAGAAGGCAAATCCTTTAATAAAGAAGCAAAAGTGGATTGCTTCACAGCACCTTTTAAACATAACCAACATGATCTACACAATCCCTCATGCATATAATATATTAAACCATAAGAGTAAACACTTACCAAGGCTTGCAAAGAGAAGATCTTGTCCAAAGGGGTTGCTTAGGGTTTGATCGGAGAAATATCTCTTGGAAAAATCTAGAAATTTAGCAAGTGTAATATGGTGATTAAAAGCTGAATTTTTAGCCTTATATAGTCCCTCAAAATCACCTCTCTTTATGGTCATCCTTAGCCAAAACCTTTGGTCAAAGATGAGGTGTTTTCTTGGTCAAATCTAGAATGGGTCATTTCCTTTTTTGGGTCATGTCTTATTTACTTAATTGTTTGGGCCTCAATTGAGCCCAATAGCACAAAATTAATTTAGCCCAATAAAGTTAGTGTGTAATACACCAACTATCTCAAGTTTAAATAATTCCATAAATGTTAAGGTAGCCAAATAAGTTCAGAAAGATACGGGGTGTTACACATCTATAGGTAACCTCTATTTCCAAAGCCTCCATAAAAAAAGACTTTAAAGGGGACTCCTTTTATCCATATTTTTCTACTATATAGAAGAGTGAAGTGGTAGGACGACAAAGGGCAATTTTGTCAATTAACTAAATATCAATCTTAAAGAGATATACATTATCAATAGCCATGCATTGTAAAAGTTTAAAAAAAAAATCAAGTGTACATCTAAAGATATGGAACCATTTATTATCTTCAAAAAGTTATGGAAATTCTTCTTTCTTTCTTTCTTTTTTTAAAAAAAAAAGGTAACTTCAAGAATCCAATTGCTCGATTTTGTTATGACTTCACTTTCTTTTCTTTCCTTAGTTATCATGATATCTAATCCAATTGCTCTATTTTGCTATTTCTTAACATATTTTCTATTCATTATGTTTATTAAAACTAACTACTTTAATATAAAAAGTTATTATTTTAAAATATGATTAATTATTTTCACCTTTATTTTGGCTCTAATTCAGTTAAAAGAAATTAGTGTGGTTAAATTAATAATATATTAAATTGAGATTAAAGAATAAATAAGAATAGTTTAATTATTTTTTAAAAATATATTTTAAAAGATTGTAAAAAGTAACATGACAAATAAAATGAATAGGATGAAATACTTGCAATTAAAGTAAACTATAATCGTTCACTAAATTTTATAAAAGTAGTTCTTTATTAACTAGACAATCAAGTTTATACTTTATTTTATTTCAAACATATTAATTTAAATATTTGAACTAATATAAATTTGACTTAATTTTGAAGTTCAAATCAAATTTTGGTAAAAAGAATGAGTATTTTTAGTCCAATTTACGTATATTTACAATATAATATCTTTTTACTCAAAATTAATTAAATCAAAATTTAATTAATTATAGTAGATTACTTATTTTATTTTTCAAGTTATCAATTAATGCTTAATATCGTTGTTCTTTTGGTCTAAATAAGAACGGAAAATAGTTTCTTTTTAAGAAAGTTATCTCCTTTATAATATTAATAAATCTCATGAAAATGTTATAGTTGAGGAATTTGAGTTTTCACAAATATTATATCTGTAGGAAAAGTTAATAAAATAAAGTTTTAAATACAAAAAATGAACTATCATATTGAACATGTTTTGAACATATAACTTATTAGCAATGAGATAAATATAATTTGAAAAATTACATAACCAATCAGCAATGAAAAAAGAATATTAAAATAAAGCAAAATATCTAGGCCAAGAAATGAATTTGACATGTGATTATATATATTGTATACTTAAAAAATTTCATAAAAGAATTTAAAATTTAATTCTAAACAAAAGTTCAAAATACACTTATGATTTGAGACTATATGCTATCTTTTAATTATATTGATATAAACGATAGAAGTACTTATTAACTATAAATCATTCTACATGAAAAAAAAAAAAGGATAAACAAATATTATGTATGCAAATAGGTTATCAATTAAGATATATTATACGTTGAACTTCACATTTGCGTTTCTTAGTTCTAATTTCTTCTTGTGACCAATAAATTTAAAATATTGGTCTTCCAGTTAGTAACACATAATGACTTACGATTATTAAATAATTTAATTCAATCTAACAAATAGATTAACTTCGAATCCTAATAAATTAAAGTCATATACTTTATTTATGCAAAAGTTTGGGTTGGAATAAAAAATATAGGTCAAAATGTATTATAATAATATTTTTGTGAACAATTTTTTAATTTATTTTTAAATAGGCAAAATAATTGGGCAACTTAAGTTTTCTCTATGTGAAATTGATATAACTTTCATAAATCTCAACCCTTTAGTAGCTAATTACTCCTTATCCCCACTCTTTTCTAAATTATATAAAATCCCTGATTTTGAAGCAGTCGGATACATCTCATTGCGTCGAATACATCACTTTCCGATACATAGTTAATCAATCAAATTCTTATGTATCAGTAACACATATCTCATTCCGATACATAAGTCTTATGTAGCAGTAACACAAAAAAAATATTCTGATACATAGTTTTTGTCATATTTTCAACCAGATACATCATTCTTATGCATCTGTACACAAAAATCAATATGATACATAGCATTTATAATTATTTTAGCCGGTCCCGTGAAGTATCTTCATGTCGTTCACCATCCCGCTATTAATCAGATACATAGTCTACGTATCAACAACATAAAAATCGTCAGATACACAGATTTCATAGAATTCTCTGAACGGAGAAAACAAACGTTTTGGATTAGATCTGGCCAGATCTCCACCTGTATCATTGAAATTCTCCGACATTGGTCGGAAAAGATGAAGCTTTGTGAGGTTTTCATTTTGGTGGTGGTTCACCGTCGTTGGGTTGTTTGAAGTAGTGAGCTGATGGTGGTTGTTTGATCGGAGATGGTGGAGAAAATGGTGTTGGGGTTTGGTTGGCCATAGAAGAGAGGAAGGAGGGAAGGAAGGAATGAGGGAGGTCGGAGCTCGGTAATTTTTCGGTGGATGAGCGGCTGGAAATAGAGAAGATGACGGAGGGACTGGTTTTGTGGGAGCTGCTGGTTGTGGAGGAAAAAAATGAATTGGATTTGGGATTTGGGGGTAGATGTAATGTATCCGATGGTTTAGAGAGAGGAAGTAAAAAAATAAAGGATTTATGTAATTATTTTAAATGGTTGGGATTTTAAGTAATAATGGTAAGTTAAATTGTGGTATTATGTAAATTACAATTATATCGGGCCCATACCACATGCCTTAAATTATCTAGTATCATAATAGAATGGCTACTCCTCTTCCCTATGTTTGGGGATTTCCCAAGCACTCATCACAGTAAAATTACCTGAGCTTGTAAACGTCAAGGATTATTCCATTCCCCTAATATAGTAACCTCAAATTAGTTTCTTTTTTTAAAATGTGCTCTTTTGTATTTATAGATTTCAGGGTCATATATAAATCTCTAATTTCAGGGGGAGGGGGGATTCTCTATTTTCGAGGCTCATATATATTTGTATTTGTATATAAAGCAAATTTCGAGACTCATATGCAAATCTCTAAAGGTTTGTATTTGTATACAAAGCGAATTTCGGAGCTCATATGCAAATCTCAAGCTTTGTATATTCAATCTCTAATTAGTTATGTTCTGTAATTAGGCAAACTTTAGCTATGACACCTTATTTATTACCTAAATGTTAGCTATTTCTGAAATTGTCTTTTTTTTACTTTTCCAAAAAAAAACATTGTGAAGGTTGATTATTTAAAGAAATTCATTCGAAATACACAATACACTTTAAAATCATAACTCTGTTTGAACAAAAAATTTCGCGTTCAAGTTGAGATATGTTGATAAATTGACTAGCAAATGTGAAATGCCTGCATGTTGAAACCTCTTCTTTTCAAAGTCACAAACATTGAAACAGACGTAACATTTCAAAAACCAAACATATTTTGTCTGGGAATGAACATACTAATCAATTTCGCCCAAGCTATGTTAGTCCTTGCCTAAAATCGGATAGATAAATGGAGGCACACTTAAGTCTTGATGATATCCCCCAAGTCGCAAAATCTTCCCAAGTAGAAAGTTGAAGGCTTTACCACACAGATAAGGAAACGTCTGCTCTTTCTTTGAAGGGCTTGAAATTCTGCCTGATCGCTAGACATTAATCATGACTCAGTAACAATTGCACCATTAACTCTCACGCATGTACGAGTTTTATTAAACTGCCCCTCCTCAAAGTCCAACTTGTGAAGAACAGTTACCAATAAATAAATAACAAGTCCATATTCTGAATTTCATCTCACTTTGTTCAGCAGCTAGATAGGCTAATCATGTTGCACCTCCTTAGCAACCACCGTATGCAGGTGTCTCAGTAGAATTTAACAGCATTTTGATGATCACTCAAATAAAGATATAATTTGCGCTAGCATGATAATACTTGAGTACGAATCAAAGTTCTGAAACTTATACTCCTATCGTAAGGTTGTTACTCTACCAAATTTTGTGCCACTGAATAAAATTCAAAGCGGCCAACACAAGCAAAAAAGAGGGATTAAGAAGAAGTTTGTGCATAGTGAACATTTTTTACAGGGCCAAAATTGACTCAATGACGAGAAAAGTGGAGCTTTCCTCACTTTTTGTGGACGGAGAATCGGACGGAGGCACAAAAAAACATTTACCACGTTGATCTTTCTCTTTTTTGGGTCTGGAAGATTAAACTTCTATCAATTAAACAAAAGATACAAAGGAGGCAGTGCCTGCTGTAGGTGAGTAGAGATCGTTTGTATCAGTACATATGCTTACAAACATTCCTATCACTCGAACTAAAACTACCTAAAAGCAGTTTACCATGTTGATCTATCTTTTTTTAATAACCGTGGTGTCCGGCCCAGCTTTTTAATAACCGTGCGCCCTCGATTTCCAAACCTGCAGAGGGGGGCAAATATGTCTGGAAGCTCCACCTCTACGAGAAGCACGATATGACGATATTTTACCTCACAATAAAACAAGGAAAACCCGGGCGAAGATAAGAATAGATGCAACTGTTCCACCAAATAGGAAATACTGAAGAATGGTTCTCCTCCTCCTGGGACTGGGGATCCTGAAGTAGTGTATAATCACCTCTGAGATGGCCTCACCATCAAGGAAATAAACCTGGAGAAGAAGCAGAGGTAAAAACATGGATACATATTACAACAACATACCCAGTGTAATTCCACAAGTGGGGTCTGAGGAGGGTAGGATGTATGCAAACCTTACCCCTACCTTTGTGGGGTAGAGAGGTTGTTTCCATTAGACCCTCGGCTCAAAAAAATGCAATTAAAGCAGGATATAAAGGCAAAAAACAACAGCAAAATAGCAAGATATACTGAGCAATTGAAGTAACAGATAGTAGTAAAAATGAAGAAAAAAATACTATGTGAATACTAAGTAAACTACTAAATACGGAGAAGATGAGAAGAGGAGACTCTAGCTCCCTGCTTCTCCCTCGTACGGCGAGCCTACTACCTTTCTACCCTAATCCCTGACCTTCAAACTTCCTGTCTAGGATCATGTGCTCAGTAAGCTGAAGATGTGTCATGTCTTGTCTAATCACCTCTCCTGATTCTTCTTTGGCCTACCTCTACCTCTTCTAGAACTAGCTATAGCCAAACTCTCGCACCTCCTTACTCGTGTCTCCGCGCACCTCCTCTTTACATACCTGAACTATCTCAGTCTTGCTTCCTTCATCTTGGGATCACACTGGGTATGTTGTTGTTGTTGTAGTATCCTTTTAGGTAACAGTGCTGAAGACTATAGTGCCTCTTTTCAGTGCTTTGTGCCTCTTTCTAATGACCATGCATGTTTCCAAAATGCATTAACACCTCCACATGCACAATCTTGTAATGCTGCTCCCTTGACTCCAAGAGTTCCTAATTAAACACCTTAACTCAAACTAAATGTGTGTTTTACATGCCTTTAATCCTGTGTGTTTCTCATTTACCCTGACGTGATAACCCATCAGATAAAATCATGATAAATCATCCTCTTCAGTCCCACCTAAAACCAAAATAAGTGCCGCCAAAGTCAAAACTGCAACCCACAAACAAAATAAAGGAAGTTAGAAAGAGAAGTGATGAAAATTCAAGATTCCGGTGAAGATGGTGAGAGAGGATATGAAAAGCTCCAGAACATCTGAAGATTTCACTTGTCACCCTGCCATTCACATCAAGCACAATTCTCCAATTACTTCGAACTGCTAATGTTGACGACACACAAGTCAGCAATCATTACTCTGTGATCTAGGTTGACTAGTATCTTCATATTTCAGGAAGGCACTTGCCCAAAAGCCTTTTCACTTGCTTGCGTGAAATATTCACCTTGATCAACGGTCAAATAAGCTGGGTAAGAACTCAAATAAAAATCAGACCTAGAAGTTGTCGAGACTTGTTAAGACATCTTCACTTGTGTCTCAACAACTCCAATACATTGGGAAACTAGAATGTCCTCCTCCTCCACTTTGGCTTAATGCTTAGGATTGGTTTACCCTAAAACAAATCTCATCATGTATGTTTCTATATCCATGGTTTTATCAAAGCTAAAATGGCAAGAGTGCACACAAATGTACAATCAGCTATTATTATGTTTCATCTGTAGTGACAAATCATATATCTGTAACCTTATTGGCAAGACTTGTCCTACCCATCTCCTCAATCTCACCATTACTTTGATATCCCCTCAAAATCCCAATTGTTACAAAGTAGAGGTAATAATGGGAAGGTTAGGCAACAAGATTTAGGAGAGACATGAAGTACAATAATAGTGGAATAAATCAGAGTTTTTCAAACTCAAAAATGGTGGAAGAAAAAGATGGACTCAAGTGGTGGAAAAGAAAGAAAGATGATGTGTTTGTGTTGGTTGGAGCAGTTGTTTCACCAAAATTCACGCTACTTGCAATCTTGTTTTTCACGCACTTTGTTCAACTCAATCAAATCAATATCACATACAAATGGTCAATAGTCTAGGTGCTTAAAACATGTGTGAAGTCTTTTATAAAAGCGACATTCCAACAAACACAATTTTGCAAGATCAGACCTCGCATTTGAACTTTACCCAACTAAGCACCTCTACTTAGTAAAACCACTCATAATAAACAATTCTAACTAGTGTTCACACTTATGTGGTGTTACTTTAGTTGATGTGGCTAAATTGCATGTTGTTCACACTTACATGGCACGTGGATGTGATAACTTTCAGTAAAAAGAAGACTACAATCAGAAGGAAATAGAAGTGAAAAAACTTAAAAAGAAAATGATCAAAGATAAGAAGAATGAGAACCATAGATTTTTTTCCTCGCCCCCCCCCCCCCCCCCCCTCTTTCTTTTCTGATTCTCCGTCCCATAATTCCTCCCTCCCTCTCCCGTCACTGAGGCCACTCAACCTTGTCCTATATAACTTCATTTTAATCTTGTTTCTCCTAATATGTCCGCACATCCATATAAGCATCCTCATCGACACTACCTTTATCTTCTGAACGTGTGTGTTCTTGATGGGCCGACACTCTGCCCTACAGAATAGAGTAGGTCCAACCACCACTCTGTAGACTTATCTTTAAGTTGTATCCGGTTCTAAGAACTTTATTGTTCTCTGATGAGGATTAATATCTTGTTGTAATCTCTAGTTCCTCCCACACTTTACCTGGTGACACATTTTTATCACAGAGTACCCTGGACACAAGTCTCCTTTTCATCCACCCCGCTCCAATACAATGAGGAACATCATCGTCAATCTCTCTATTTCCTTGATTATAAACCCAAGTTACTTGAACCTTTCTCTCTTGGATATGACTTGTATCGAACTATCGATCTTCACTTCCACCTCCGCTTCATGCATTACGTTACTTAATTTCCACTCCAGGTACTCAATTTCAGTCCGGCTTAACCTAAAGCCTTTAGATTCTAGGGTTTGTCTTCAAACTTTCAGCCTATTGTTAACTCTACCCCACATCCCGTCGATCAATACTATGTCATCTGCAAATAATATATACCACGGCACATCCCCTTGAATATGTCGTGTCAATTCGTCCATCACCAAATCAAAGAACGGGCTAAAGGTTGATCTCTGGTGCAACCCCATCATGACCGGGAAATGCTCTTAGTCGACTCCCACTGTTCTTACCAGAATCTTGGCTCCATCGTACATGCCCTTAATTGCCTTAATATGTACACCTCTAGACTCCAAACAAGAAGCATCCAAAAGAGAATGGTCATTCTCTGCAATAGAATGCTAAATCTGGTAAATGGGTCAACAAACTGACTTTACAACGGAATTTATTCAAGTGTCATCGAATGACCAAGATAAAACTACAAAATCACCTTTCGAACAGCAATAACACATATCTAGAAGTACTATAAGAACTGGGGGAGACAGTTGAGCATGAAAACTGAGAAGTAACAACTGTCAAGAGCCAAGGCAAGCCCTAGAATGAGGTTTCTTTCTTCAGCAAAGTCCTAGAACAAAGCTCACTAGGGTCTCAATATAACGAAACAGACACATCGAAGTTTTCAAATCATCCTACATTTTCTTTCATCCTCTCTTTCGACATGTAGGAAGATGACAGTAGGATACTGAATTTTATGAAGGGTCTCAAATTTATTACCAAATCTGGATCACATTTTAAGTTCTAACTAGTTCCTTCACCTGACTTCCAGATATGTAATTTCTCACCACTCTCAGACGACGACGAGACACATTTATATTTGGTGCAGTTTCATTGTGATCTCACTAAACCAATTTACATGGACTTTTGGTACTGGAAAATATGTCGTACTGGAAGTGCATACATTCAATTTCTAGCAAGTCATTTATCTATTATTGAGAATGCATATTATGTACCTAATCCATGTCTCCGGACAAATAAGTGTCACGCATTCAATTTCTAGCAAGTCATTTATCTATTATTGAGAACGCATATTACGCATATTATGTACCTAATCCATGTCTACAGACAAATAAGTGTCTGACCAACAGAGGATCTAATGCATTCTCTGGTATATTTCAAGCAGGAACGACCCACTTTAACAAAAAACATTGGCCTTAACGTAGAATAGTTTTGCAGATGTCTGTTATCTTATTTACCACCCCACCTGATATTACATTAATGAGAGCAGAAAGCAGGTCTAGGAAATGCATGGGGACATCATTGCCTTTTTACTTATTTAACAGCTCCGTTGAAGTTATAGTGCCACAAATTTGTCTTTTCTTTTGCCCAAATGAGAGCAATATAGTCTTCCAGCAGCAAGCTAAGAGCACCCAAGGATTCCTCTTTCAATAAAACTAGTCAAAAAAAAAAAATCGAGACAACAAGAAGTCAAAAAATTTATTGAAGCACATCTACAAATCTATGCTTCAAGTTGCATATTGTTAGAGATTTGAGTAAATTGTGGGCGTATGTTTTTTAGGCTTCTACCTGATATTCAATTATTCATAAGGATACATTTGTGCATGTTTATCATGTAGCCTGGAAAATGTTACAGATGAGTGCTTAGTCCAAATGGTTGTAGACATAGTCTGCCGGTGAAACAACTCTATCTCACAGGGGTTTGATTGAATATCAGCTAAGCCTAGAATACAGTATGTATTATGATCATTGCAGAATCATGTAATGGGAAGATAAGGTGGAATGGCCAAAACTTTTCTTGACAGTCATTGGCAGAGTGATCGCACGCAAACTTCTGCTTTCTATTTCAGCTAATAAAACTGAGAAGCGGAAGAAAATCACAGATCCTGTCCAGTAGGAAGGTTTGACCGAAAGTAGGCCCGCCGAAGGATGGCAGCAAACTGAGCCAATAGAGAGGGAAACAGTGTGAGAAATGGTTCTTGAAAACATAATTAAGTAATTAAAGGTAGATGAGATGGTCACACACTTCAACATAGTATCAGAGCAAACAAAGGTCCTGCATTTGAGTTTCACCGCCATTATCGAAACAAATTTCCACATGCTTGTCCCATGAAAATGAATGTGGTGAAGACATAGTTAAGTAACTCTCTCTAATAGCTTAGGCTTTTAGATGACTTGTTCACACACTTTAACAGCTGCTACCCTTGGAGACGCAATATTTTGTTTGCATTTCCATAAGAAGATGAATCTGAAGGATCTTCAGTTATCGAAGCAAATTTTTGGTTATGCATTCTTGCTGCTTGATAGATGATATCTTCAGGCAGGTTTTTTATGCTTTGAGGGAAAGGAATTCAGAAATGGTAACATGTAGGGTCAGCTTACCCACAAACCTCTAATCTAAGGCAACTGAACTTCATAGAAGCAAAACTGTATGTTCAAGAAATGACCTGATCATCATGAAGGGATAGTTACCGATTATAGACCTGAATCCAATGTGTGGTATTAACATTTTATGTTCATCCTATTGGAAACATTTTCATAATTGGTTGGGTTGTTCTACATTTGGTCACTTCTTGCAGTCACAAGATTAGCTGCTCATACTTTAGAGATCATAGTCTGCTGCATAGCTGCACAATCTATTTCTCTAGAAGAGTCCTCCTCCTTATCTTGAGCCTATGTGACATGGTGAGAGCTCTGAGGTATTAACAGATGGCTTCAAATCAAAGCAAATGTAGTCATGTTGTAGCATAGGATAGACTCTGATTTCCTACTTTTTTTCCTTTTTGTGAAACAGGTAACTTTAGTGATTTCCTACTTATTCTTGTTTTCTTTTGTTTAGATTAGTTTCTTTGTTTTTGTTTTTCTGTTGTTTTGTTATTTTGTAAGACTATTTTATTTATAATATGTCACTGGACAAGCTTGTCTAGTTGACTACCTTTTGCTGTAAAAAACACGCATAAAGCGCGCAAAAATGAGGCGCACAAGCACTTTGCCGCTTCGTGCGACCTCAAGCGAGGCTCGCGTGTTAGTGGACGTTTTACAGTTCCATTTTAAAATTATAAGTTAGTCTGTCACAGTTCCCTAAACCATTTTCATGGCAAATAGCCAAGGAAATAAGGAAAAATTAAGGGAGCGGGAGCGAATCAAAATTCCCAAAAAAATTAAAAACAAGATCAATAGGAATTATAAGGCCAGACGAGTTGAAGCACTGCAACAAAAAAAAAGACAAAATCAACTAAACCTGAACAGCTGCAGCGGAACAAGTCTTTAGCATAGATAGCTTCTTCGCTTCTCTGTTTCTTTCTCTCTTATCTTCTTTCTTCACCTTTTTGTATGCTTCTCTCTGCTACTCATTTTATACTTTTTAATTCGTTCCTTTTAGTAAGAGATATAGACAAAACAATTCCCCATTAAAAATGTGTCTTTGACTGAGTTGACCTTTTCCGATTGGTTTTTTGCTTTTTCCCTTTCAAAAAAAAGTGGATAAACTAGCAAAGTTCAAAATAAATTGTTTTGGTGCTGAAATTCTATATTTGTGGTCATTTTCGTCTTTATGAAGTAATGGGACACCTATCCTTGTTTCATGGTGTCTAACTTTTATAATTATTTGTTGAAGTGTGTGACCATCTCATCTAAAAGCTTAAGTTGTTGGGCAGCACATTTATTATTTAATTATATTCTCAACACGTCCCCTCACGTGCGGGCCTGATTTTTTTTCATATGCAAAGCACGTGGAAAATCTTTTTACTAATGGGTGGCGGTGAGATTCGATCCCAGGACCTCTGCCTGCTGTGATACCATGTTGAAGTGTGTGACCATCTCATCTAAAAGCTTAAGCTGTTAGAGAGCACACTTCTATTATTTAATTATATTTTCAACAATCACTATATATGTAACACATATAAGGAGAGGACACCAATAAAGATACAAATGGTAGCCTAAACATTTTCTTAGAAGTCATGGCCATAATGGTGGACCCCAGTAGTGTTCACCTTATATTCTTGTTCTATATTATTATTTAACAATTACAATTACATGCAAAATGTTTTATATATTATTTTATTTCAAAATTAAAAACTGTTAGAGGACCTCTCTAAGTTATAGTTTTGTTGTATATTATTATTTAAAAATTATAATTGCATGAAAAATGTATTTTACATTATTTTTTATTTCAGAATTAAAAATGATAGAGGACATGGCCACGGTCCACCTTTAAGTTCTTGTTGTGTATTATTGTTTAAAAATTATAATTGCTTGCAAAATGCATTAAATATTTTTTTTTGGAATTAGAAATGACAGGACTTTTCCAAAGGCAATCGAAGGGATTCTGGCTGGACATATAATCATTTGAAGGATCCTAATGACACTACAAGAGTCACATGCAATTTTTGTGGAAAAACAACGAGTGGAATTAATTGGGTAAAACAACATTTGATTGGAAACTTTAGAAATGCAGCAAAGTGTACAAAATGCCCACAGAAGATTAGAGAGGAACTAAAAAATTACATAGAGGAGAAAAAAAAAGAAAATAAGTCTAATACTAACGAGTTTTCTGAATTTGATGAGTTTAATTATAAAGAAGATGTTGGTGGAGAAGATGTAGTCCACCAGATCATTAATAAGAATAGAGGTGAAAGAAGAATTCCTAGTGGCTCTAGTAAGAAATTGGCCAAAGGAAAGGGACCCATGGATGTGTTTCTACAAAAGCAAGGAACACTTGAGCAAACAAATATCAAAGATTCATGAGATAAAGAAGCAAGAGCAATAACAATTCAAGAAGCTGCTTGCTTCTTTTACGATAACGGGATCCCATCCAATGTTGCTCGCTCAAAAAGTTTTAAGGAAGCAATTGAGGATGTAGGAAGGTATGGTCCAAACTTAAGCCTCCAAGCCCACGAATTAAAGGTTCCTTAACTTAGGAAGGCAGTTGAGTTGACCAAGGAGATTATAAAAGAACATAGAGAAGAATGGGTGAAGTATGAATGTTCCATTATGGCAGATGGATGCACAGCAAAGAACTTTGATAAACTTTTTTTTGAGAATTCTCCGCATAGAACAATGTTTATGGAGTCGATAAATGCTTCCTCATTTGTTAAGACTAGAGAGCAATTATATGAATTGCTTGATAGATACAAGGAGCACGTTGGAGAGCAAACTGTGGTTCAAGTTATGCGAGGTAGTGGTAGCAACTTTGTGTTGGCTAGAAAGAAGTTATTTGCTTTACATGTAAGTTTTATATTTTGCTTTCTAATATCAATTAAAAGTTGAGATATTCTTAAATTCTTAGGGGTTGTTTGGTATACTAAACAAGCATAGATAGTTGTGGAATAAAATTTAGTATTGTCTTATCCATTGTCTGGTTACTCATCTTGGGATAAGTTGTACCAAGATTAGTAATTAGCACCAAGATAAGTTATCCTTAGCACAAAGTGGATTAAGGTTACCAGGATTAGTTATCCGATATAAAACAATGAAAAGACAAAATTACCCATGAGGTCCCTAAAACCGTTTTTCTACTAAATAAGGTGGAGGGTGATTTGTAAACAAACAACTTCTTAGAAATTGCACAATACATGTTACTTTCAATACAACAAACCAAACAGTCAACAAAAAATAATACTAGGATAACCACACCCAGCATAACTAATCCCAGTATAGCTAATCCCAACATAACTAATCCCTAAGTTGCACGGACTCTTCACTTTCGATTTCAGACTCATTTGGGATTCTCCAAAAATACACTACTTTTGGAGAATCTGACACGCACTCGTTGACATTTTTGAAGAGTACAAGCAACATAGACTAATCCCAACAGAACTTGTCATCAAACCAAACGACCCCTTGAAGTAACTTAGACATTTGTCTAAGAACTTTGAATACCAATTGTTTGGGCTAGTGAAATACCAACTTTTTGGAGCTAGTGAAATATAAATTATTTAGTGTCACAACTCTTCAAGAAATACCAATTGTTTAGCTCCAAACAATTGGTATTCAAAGATCTAAGACAAATGTCTAAATTACTTTAACAATTTTAGAGTATCTCAACTTTGAATCGATAATAGAAAGTAAAACATAAAACTAAAACATTTAAAGCAATAAATTCTTACTAGCCAATATAAAGTTGTTACCATTACCAACTTATAACTTTAACCACGTTTTGCTCTCCAACACGCTCTATGTATATATCATGAAATTCACGTAAATGCTCTCTGGTCTTAACAAATAAGAAAACATCTATCGACTCCATAAACATTGTTCCATATGGAAATTTATCAAAGTTCTTTGTCTATCCATCCATCTACCTTAATGGAACATCCATACTTCACTCATTCTTCTCTAATCTCATTGGTCAACTCAACTGCCTTCCTAAGTAACGGAACCCTTAATTCGAGGGCTTGGAGGCATAAGTTTGGACCATAAATTCCTACAGCTTCAATTTCTCCCTCAAAACATTTTGAGCGAGCAACACTGAATATGATCCCATTATCGTAAAAGAAGCGAGCAACTTCTTGAATTGTCATTGTTCTTGCTTCTTTATCACACGAATCTCTTATACTTGTTTCAATTTGTTTGTCCTACTTTCCTTTTTTAGTCCATTTCAAAAAGAATGCCTCTTTCCTTTTTTGGCAACTCTTTAATTTCAGCTTTTCACATGACATGTTTAAGACTACACAATTAAAGGACATTTTGGTAAATTTCAAATAAATAAAAAAAAGGGCAGCTCGGTGCACACAAGCTCCTGCTATGCGCAGGGTCCGGGGAAAGGACCGACCACAAGGGTCTATTGTACGCAGCCTTACCTTGCATTTCTGCCCGAAGTGTTCCCAAGGCTTGAACCCTTGACCTGGTCACATGGCAGCAACTTTACCAGTTACTCCAAGGCTCCCCTTCATTTTAGTACATTTCAAATATCTTTAATTTAAAACCAAGATTCAAAAGTCTGTTTTACTTTCTTAAACTCTATGTCAAGTCAAAACAGGACAATCAATTGAAATGAGAGGGTATTTGTTTGCCTAAGTGTTCCTTGCTTTTGTAGAAACACATCGTTGGGTCCTTTTCCTTTGGCCAATGTCTCACTGGAGCCACTAGCAAAGCTTTCTCCACCGGAGCCACTAGCAAAGCTTTCTCCACCTCTATTCTTATGAATGATCTCGTGGACTTCATCTTCTCCACTAACGACTTGACAATCAAACTTATCAGATTCGGAAAACTCGCTAGTATAAACTTCCTTTCTTATTTTATTCTCCTCCGTGTAAGTTTTCATTTCCCTGTCTAACCTCGTGTGGGCATTTTGCACGCTTTGTCGCATTTCTAAAATTTCCAGTAAAATGTTGTTTTGCCCTATTAATTCCACCCGTGGTTTTTCCACAAAAACTACATGAGTCATTAGGATCCTACAAATGATTATATTTACGGTTAAGATCCCTTCAATTGCCTTTGACAAATCTTCTGTCATTTCAATATATATATATATATATACACATAAGAACATAAAGATGGACAGGTCCTCTGTCATTTTAATTCTGAAATAAGATAAAATAAAATATATAATTTATTTTGCATGCAATTATAATTTTTAAACAATATTGTACAACAAGAATATAAAGTAGACAGGTCCTTTACCATTTTTAATCCTGAAATAAAACAAAAAATAATATATAAGGCATTTTCAATACAATTATAATTGTTAAATAATGATATACAACAAGAATTTAAAAGTGAACACCATTGGGGTCCACTATGGACATGGCTTCTAAGAAAATGTTTAGGCCACCAATTGTATATTTAGTATTATCCTCTCCTTACATGTGTTACATATATAGTAATAATTATAAAAGTTCGACACCATGAATCATGAAATAACGACAATTGTCCCATTTACTTCTACAAATACAAAAAGAACTACAAATATAGAATTCAACACCAAAACAATTTATTTTGAACTTTACCAGTTTATGAACTTCACCCGAAAGAAAAAAGCAAAAATTCAAATTAGAGAAAAAGGTCAACTCAGTCAAAAACACATTTTTTATGCTACATCTCTTACTAAAAACAACGACAACGAATAAAAAAGTAAAAAAACAAAGAGTAGAAGACAGGCATACAAAAGAAGAAAAAACAGACAAGAGAGAAAGAAACAAAGAAGAGATGAAGATATATGTGATATAGACTTGTTCCATTGCAGTTGTCCCACGTTAAGTTGATTTTGTCTTTTTCTGTTGCAGTGCTTCAAATCTTGGCCTTACAGATCCATTGATCTTCTGTTTTAAATATTTTTGGAACTTTGATCTGCTCCCTTAGTTAATTTTTTCATATCTCCTTGGCTATTTGCCATAAATAAGGTCTAAGGAACAGTGATAGACTAACTTATAATTTTAAAAGGGGATTGTAAAAGACCCACTGACACGTGAGCCTCGCTTGAGGTCACGCGAAGCGGCAAAGTGCTTGTGTGCCTCGCTTTTGCGCTTAGGCACGCTTTAAGCACACTTTTGATTTCACTGGATGTTATACCTACAATACAAAGTTATGAAATCATGAGCATTATATTCACACGTATATTTATGTATGTCTCGTATACCAAAGTCATTGATACATTAAGTAGGTATTTCTTATACCGCAGTTATCAACACATTCTTAAACTTCCATCTATTGTTTGTTTCCTCACATAATACTGAATTTTAATAGCCAACGGTCTATCAAAAACATTTTTTCTACCCCACAAAGATAGGGGTAAGGTTTGCGTACACCCCACCTTCCTTTCACCTAGAGATTCGAACACTGGCTCAGAAATCAAGCAAAATTCATCACTAGAAAATAACAGAATCACCTCTAATCAAGTCACTGGCAGTGATATCTAGCTATCGAAGTTGGGGTCAGAGATTAACAAGTTAAAATATTAGGTTTAAGAATTGTGTTGGCTGAAGGGATAAGGTGGTGACATGAAGGACTGTGCCTTTTGGTGGCAACAAAGTTTGTTGGGTCGTCTTCTTGGAAAATGACGGCGGGGGGAGGGGGTTGGGGGAAGGATCGACATCTTCCCAGAAGGTGGTTTTTGCCTACATATGGATGATGGGATTCGGTTGAAGACTTATGGCATGAGATCTAGTGTCATAGGGTTAGTGAGCAAAGAAATTTAGTATGCATTTTGGTGTGTGGGTGAGAATATTTTTCAATTGTGATGATGGGTTTCTACGGAAAAAATGGGTCAAAGGTGAGTGAGTGGTCAGTCCTCCATGGAAATTTAACTGGTGTAGAAAGGGAATAAAGATGAAAAGGGGGAGAATGTCATGTGATCTCCTCGCGTGTGTATATGTGTATATATAACGCAGGATTTTGCTCGTCTCTGAAATAAGGTAAGACCACCACCGAGTGTCAAAGTTTGAATGGTAAAAAGGAGACCTTCGCATGCATTTAGGGCCCAAGCGTAGGACGAAGATGAGGTTGGAGCTAGTGGAGAAAATAGCAAAGTGGCAAGTCAAACATTTCTTGAGGAAAGCATTCCTGGAACTCAATAATTGTGCATTGATGATAACTTTGTCATAGTTGATATCGGGGAATCGTATTAATTTGTACCACAGGCCATTGCATTAATTAGGTGCTTCAGAAAAGTTTCTGGCTGAGGTGCTCTCAAAGTACACCACAGACAGCTCCTTTCTTGACAAATCTCCAGATTTTATCACCAAAATCAGACCAACCAGTATTTAGAGACACTTCTAGTACCATACTAAGTCTCACTTTTGCTTGTGTTGCATGGCAATCCTAAGCTATTTAAAATCCTGGAAGATCATGAAAGTGTAAGTGCTCTTTCTTCACCCATCCGTTGCTGACATCTCCTGAGACAGAGCAATACTTGGCAAATTCAGAACATTATCGATCTACTCAGATGTATCTTACTTACAGAATTTGGGTTTCTAAACAAATGTCCTTCATAGCGGGATTCTCCGTAATATAAAATGAACTATGCCCAACGATAAAAAGCTTTTTCTTTCATGGTGAGAACAGGGGATCCATTTTCAATATGATCACCCGAGGAATTGATCACTCAGAAACTAAGATTTTGGATGAGAAAGGTTTTGAGATGCGGCTAATGGCTAAAGACGTAAGGGTTGGTTGAGGTTTGGTGTTCCGTGAGAGTTAGTGTGGTTTGCATCACTGGGTCAGTGAATCTAGAGGAGGAGGACCATTGTGCCTATCATATTCCACCAATCGACATTCCCTCAACAATTATTCTTTTATTCTACACAATCCACCTATAAATCAATAACGTTGACTGAAAATGAAACAAAGTATAGATTAGAAAAACACAGCAAGAATGAGCAATAGGGAGAAACAAAACAAGAAGACCAAAAGCGAATCACAAGGAAAGAACTCTCAGCAAACAGCAAGAAAGAGACATCTTAAAGAAAAAGAAAAAAGAAAGAAGCAAATCAAGAGGAGATATAAGGAAGTAGTAAATGAGTGCCATTATAAATCAAAAAGAATATGCAGACATGAACAATAAAATTGGAGTTCAATCCAAGTACTCAGGTAGTAAATATCCTACTCTCTCATCCTTCTTCACTTTCTTACAACTTTTAAAGTTAGATGAAAGAATACAACCATTTTATGCATGGATCACGTAGAGCCTAGCTGTATGAAAACCACGCTTTATTTTTGTCATATCACTTGAGCCATATGAAGCAATAAAATGATAACTTGCTTAGCATCGCTCTATTGCTTTCTCCTTAATAGTAATAAAATATTCTGTGATTGTAGCGCTTTCAGTCCAGTGGATACAGCTATTTACTCTAGCGAACAGGATTTTCTGAAAAAACATTTACTCTCTGGAGTCAGTATAAAGTTAGTAAGAAGTAGTTCAGATGTGGTATAACATTTTTTTCCTTTATGGTTTAGCAAATCTTTTTTTGAGTACGCTTAGGACACAATCTATACCATTTGCAAGTATGTAATACTTTCAATTCAATAAATTAATCCTATTAGATAATAGTGCTAGCAATTTTCCCTCATTCCTTGTTGAAATAATCCTAAACTTATGTATAGTAAATCCCAGTGCTTTTTCCTTCTCGTCTTTCCATAAAATCACCACGGTTTTCCAGCCTTAGAAAGGCCTTGATTTCATGGTTCTCAAGCTCTTTTCATGTTAAATCTTGTCTAAGAAATTATCCATCAAAAGACCCATTAATCCAATAACTTTCTATCCTTCTGGGCCTAAATCGGGCACAATTCTGAAACCTTCAAGCTGTTGCAACCTGCCCAACAGAACTAGTAGTTCCTAGCAACACCACTTTGACGCACTGGATGTTCACAGCTAAAAAATGCGACAGATATGATCACATGCAGGCTAATAAACATGGAAAACAGAGAGTTATCTTTTTGATATGAGTACATACCGGCAGGCTGTTGAGAAGTGCAAGTGTCAAAGAGACGTGAAAGGTGAACATCAAAAGCTTTTCCAGTACATAGGGAAGATGTGCACCAAATTTAGCTGACCAACGAGGTTGATATGAAGTCAAGAGAACTGAATGCTTTATTGAAATTATATCACCCATAAAAACAAAGGTCTTAACACAGGGGTTCTCCCTGGAGTTATCATCATCGACAATGCGTGTTCTTCCAAGTTGTGAGCATTCTAGGGGAGAAGGGCTTGAATATATGATCTCCACCCATGCTACACCAGTAGACAAAAGTGGAAGAAAGCATGCTCCCTCCTGCACAAAACATCAATTTTTTACACATTCAAATGCATTTTTTGTGTGGTTGTGTTTGACCTAATCGCATTAGCATATTACAAACTACAGGAGCAATATTTATTGGCAGTTCATGGGAAACATGCACAACTGGCAAAATAATATAAAGGTGTGGCTTCTGGTCTCAACGGGAGAACACTGAATTGCGTACCTTGGAACATAAGCAGCTGCTCCTATTGCTATGAAGTCTGCCCCAACCATCACCACATTTCTCAAGCTTCAAGACATCCTTAGCATAAAAACAATGGAGTTCACCTCCATCCCTTTGATGGTTAACCTCAAGATTTTCATCGTCAGGCATGGCCTGATCCACGCATGGAATGGTTATAAACGCACTTAGTTCATCAGGACAAGAAGCTTCATTGCCTTCCAACAAAACATGTTTGCCTTCTTCAACCAAAGAATAGGGAATACAGTATCCTTTACCAACACTTCTTTTCATAGAGTTCTCAATAAGGCTATGATTCTGTGTGTTTTGATGAGAGCGTTCAGTTAATGCAGCAATAATTTGTGACCACTCCTGAGCATTATTAATACGGATATCATCCAATGATATAATGACATCACCAGCAGACAAATAGCCAGACAATGGCGATGTTGGAGACACATCCAGTACCTTCTCAAGATCATGTGATTAGAACACATTAGCCACAATAATGCCTAATTTAGGTTCCCCAAATTAGCAAACAGCAGTACAAGAATTAATCCTCAATTACCATGGGACCTTCATCATGAATGTAAAATGGATACAAGATCAAGGGTTGAAGGAGCAAGGCCCAGGCACAAACAGCACAAAGCTGAAAGACAATACACCCAGTTAGTTCAAAGAGTACAAAATATGATAAACAAATGGAGATCGACTAGCATTCTTCACAACTAAGAGCTGCTATAAGCACCCACAACTGCATTATGCCAAACACCAGCACAGTATATTCGAAGAGCAGAAACTTTGGATAATGCCTGCAGTAACTCATGATTGAAGGCCACTAGAGCGCCTGGAAATAATACAGCCAAAAATACAGCGATGTACTCCATCTGTATGCCCTCACTGCTTTCCCAGAATGTAGTGCCTACAGAAGCAGTTGTGAGATTCATGTACTGCCACTGCTATGTCTAAAAACATGTCAACTGATCAGGTTTGTACATACTAGTCAGCCAATGTAAAATCAAAGCCCAAAGATCATGAGGAATACCCTGATATTACATAACCAGTAGTACCTAAATGCCTAATGTTCAAGCATGTGCTCCTTAAATGCCTGATATTTCATCTCCTAGCTTTAGATGAATAAACTATTTTATTATATTTTATTGTAATTAATTATCTTTCCTTAAATAGTCATACGACTCATTATATAAATATCCCTTCTCATGGGGTGTAGAAATATAAAAAAAATACAAGAAGACTTTTCTTGTTTCTCAGAATCTACACATATTAACAATGTCCTAATTTAATGCTCTCCCACTAAGTTAGAGTGTACATATTGTAGGCTCCTAACTTGCCATAAATATACTCAATTCTGGAGCCACGATGTAATCTTGTACGAATATCTACTAATTGATCATTTGTGTTGGCAAAACCTCTCACAAAGCACCTCAATTCAATCTTTTGTCGAATAACATGGCAATATATCGCTATATGCTTCTATGCTTTTGTAGAACACTAAATTTGAAGCATGCTTTTGTAGAACACTAGATTTGAAGTAATATGTGCTGCAGCTTGATTGTCACATATAAATTTCATTGTAACAGAATGAGGTGTTTGATCCCTTGCATTAGGTGAAAGGTAGGATTTTAATTCCATTGGTTGAACCACCATTTTCTTGGAATAAGAACAAAAAAGTGTTATTGTTTTTGCGAGAGATGAAAAAGAACAAGAAGATTCTTTTGGAAGGAAATAGTCTGTTATCTTAACTGAAACAAAGAAAGTGAAAGAACAATTGGATAAAAGAAAACATTTTTTACAGAAAGAAGTACTCGAAGAGGGAGATCAAGAACTTTTAGAGTAGGGACTCAAACTCTTGATTCTGATTTCAGAGTAGGGACTCAAACTTTTGGCTCTAGTAAGAGAAATTTTAAAGTAAAGAGAGAAATTTCAAAGTAGGGACTCAAACCTTTGGTCTTGATAGAATCAAGATCAGAGGATGGCATCGGTCGCAAGTAACGGCGCTGGTCAACGAAGAGATAGTGCACCATAACAGTTGCTAGAGAGATGAATTATGTTGAACGGGAAGACGAGCTCCAATTGTTGGACAGAGGACTGAAAGGGAGAAGAAAGAAGAAAATGCGGCCAGACGGGTGGAACACATTGGTTAGTGGCGCCCACGGATAGCAGAAGCTATATGAGTTTCTACCTAGATCTTAGAAGCTCTAAGGGAGAAGAAAAGAAGAAAATGCGGCCAGACGGGTGGAACACATTGGTTAGTGGCGCCCACGGATAGCAGAAGCTATATGAGTTTCTACCTAGATCTTAGAAGCTCTAACAGCAAGTAAAAAATAAGAGATATGCAAATGAATTGCTTGCTAATTTCCTCCTGCATATTGGGGTTTTACATAGTGTTAACAATTAGTCCCACAAAAGAAAGGAAAGTTTTCAAATAATTCTAAAAAGGATGGAAAGTGATTCCTAATAATTCGTATTTACACAATTATAGGCATTCTAAACGTTTCCTATATATACAAGGAATGGGTTTTTTCATATTATAATTTCCCAATTCTTAACAAGGATGATAAGTTCAAGCATCCTATCCTAGAGATTTTGTGATTCCACACTTTGATCCCTCATTTCCTCTGGCTCAATCACACATAAGAAATTATGCCTTGATAAATCTCAACCCGAAATAAAGATTCATAGCCCTCATTTCCTCCAGGCTGAATATGTGTCCAGACAACTTTCCCCCACTAAGAACCACTTGGGTAAGGGATGTAGAATTCAGGATCTTCAATATAACGACAAAGTCGGCTAAGCACTGAAGTAAGTGGCGGGTGAACCAGGATCCAATCTTGCCCTTTTAATATCCATTTTCTGGGCTAGGGCTTCGAGAATTCTTGCTCCAGAGGTTTCATTAATTAAAACACCAAGGGAAATACATCTTTGTCGGCAGATGATATTGTAACAAACTCTTTTCCTCAACAACCCTAATTATGTTGCTGAATAACAGCTTAAATTCAATCATCTCTAAGTAAACCTTAATTATTAGGTGATGGCTTTCCATTATTAATTCACTTGACTGGAACCACAAAAAACTCATAAAGAGAGAATTTTAATGATCACCCATCATATATGCATCATATATGCATTGTTCACACAAGTAATAATTTCTCCCCTTATTTCCAAAATCAGAACAATAATGAAAGAGTAGAAGTAAAAGAAAGGAACAGAATCATTTATCAAGGATTTTGAGAAAACCCCACATAAGACTCGACTTTAAATTTTGGTTTTTATATTTCTTTCCTCATTTTTTTATTGATTTTCTTTCAAGAAGATTTCAATGAATATACATATTAAGTATAGTATAATCCACATTGTACTCCAAACCATTTCAAAACAGCATTAGCCTTGACCTTGCAGCAGCTAGAGCGTGCCCAAGTTCATGCACTGAAACCGACAAGATGGAAGACATGCACAGATATCCAACGTCAGCCACTGAGATGGTCAGGCCTGATATCTGCACGTAAAAACATATGAAGAAGATGCAACTGTTTAAAAAACAACTGAATCTGAGTGCAAATAGCTGTTTCTAGCAAAGTTCATGTCTATGTAGGTACACCATGCTCACCCCTTACCTTAAGCTCAATAAGGTTGCATAAGTCAAGGCCATTTCACCTCTTGCCTTAAGCCAAATAGACAACCAACATGGATCCACATTAGGACCAACCTTTCCAGGAAATTAAACAAGCACAATATCTTGCCTAATAAAATGATCTAAGCTCAAGAAAGACGGAAAAAAAGAACAAACCATCAATATTCTCTCCTCTTTTTTTAAGTTTTTATCTTTTTCCGAGGGTGGTAACTTTTAATTGCATGGAGAACAAGAAAAGAACTGGTACATGGGTCGAATAAACACGAGATTTTTGATTGCTAAGTGATTGAAATTCATTTCTTTGCATTAAATGTTCTACTTTTCTGTTTTATGAATCCCAGAAAATGACCCAAAAAAAAAAAAAAAAAGAATACCAGAAATGTAACACCCCGTACATTTTCAAAACTTATACGATCAACCTAACATGGATAAAGGTATTTACACTTGATATAATAACGACATACTTGAGTGTAAAGTTAAAGTTAAGTGGTGGATTAAGGTAGAAGGATTAAGACGTTGGAAAAAGGGGAGAACATAAACGAGGTGCTTCCGTGACTTAATTAAGATAGTAGGTGTATCACCTATTTAACCTATTGGGCTGCATTTGGACCTATTTTAATGGACTGAATTGAGGTCCAAACTAAGTACATAAAATAGGTGAGATGACCAGCCCAACACCTAAATATCACTAAGGCCCAACATGCTATGATCCAACTAGAATTAGCCCAAGTAAGTGGACTGTTTTGGACAGCTTATATAGCCAAGTAGGTGCATCACCTACTTGGACTATTTTTGACCAAAAATTGGATAGGAATGAGCTAAAAGAGGTGGCTAAGAGGGTGTATAAAGATCTGGAATTCAGCTCAATTATCCATTCATTTCATTTTCCAAAAACAGAATATTGAAACACTCCCAAACCCTCCCAAAACAGAAGCAGCCGCCCTAGTTTTCCTTTAGGGTTCTTGGACTAATCTCCTATTTTTCAAGCCTTGGTAAGTGTTTACCCTTATATATTAATGTAATATATGTATAATAGGTTGTGTAAAACATGTTGGTGGTGTTTAAAATGTATAGGGCAGTCCCTTAATTAAGTTGGCAGTCCACTTGTGTTAGTTTTGATGAATCTGTCTTCCTTGTGGCTTGGACTTGTATAGGGGCTTAAGGTGTTGAAGAAATTAAGTTATGATGATGAAATTACAGTATATTAAAGTGTGGTTCTGCCCCTTAATCGTTCCTTTTATGTATGGCTTGATGGAAATGTTTATATGTGTTGGTAAATGGAACGTTTGTTGTAATGAAAAGAGAATACTCTTTTGTTATGTTAAACTGAATGTTGGAACTGTTGTGGAACGATTTTGGTATGCTACTGTGTAAGGAAGTATTGTGACCTTATGGGGTGAAAATATGGAGTTTCGTTGGAGTGGAAATGTAAAGGATAAACTAGGTAGGTAATCCTACCGGTTTGTAACGGTTATGTTGGTTTGTGGACTGTTTTGGTGGTGTGTGGACTGATTTGGTGTTGTTGTTTTGCAAAAGCAGTACGTTATAGTGTAATGTTGTGTAATAATGTTGTTTGGTAGTATAATGAAGGGGGGAGTGATGCACAATGTGTTTTGGAGGTTGGACAGTTTCTACTTTCCGTTAAGCACCTACTTACCGTCTTGTGAACTTATAATGTAGCTAACCATTAATGTTTGCTCCATTATGTACTTGTGTTGTAGAGTAACACATAAGGAAGGAGCTGAATCAGTGTAGTTACATATTGGGAAGATAAGGTATGTAAGGTTACTTTGTCCTATTCCGAGATGTACCAAGGTGTCCTATTTTCGGTTATCAATGGTTATTGTCACATGTTTCCTATTCATTGCACAATGGAGATTCTTGTCTCATAGTCAGTGCTAAGGTTCCAAAGGTCCAACAAAGTTGTGTTCCAATGTTCCAATAGTGATCATATTCATGTCTCTGTTATGTTCCAAAGTTCAAAGTGAGATTATAACTATCATTGTATCAACCTCATTGTACCAATCTCAAAGTAAAGAACAAAGTAATGCATTTGTGGTCAATGATCAAGTATGGGTGGCAAGTCTAGGGGCATAAGCCTAGCTCGACTCGATCCCGATGTATTGATTTATGGGTGGCAAGTCTAGGGGCATAAGCCTAGCTCGACTCGATCCCGATGTATTGATTTATGGGTGGCAGGTCTAGGGGCATAAGCCTAGCTCGACCCAATCCCGATACATTGATTTATGGGTGGCAGGTTTAGGGGCGTAAGCCTAGCTCGACCCGATCCCAACATGACGATATGTTATGTAAAGACCCACTGATCAGTCGGGGCCCGGGTACAGTATGACACATGTAATGACAAGTAAGCATTGAAGGAAAGAAGCAATCAGAATAATACACATGGTTCCTAAAATACAGAATGGTTACTTATTCATTGGATTATTCATATGTATCTGAGTTCATTGAAATATTCATGTGTTGTATAGTTTTATATGAGCCTTACATACTCAGTACATTCTTCGTACTGACCCCTTTGGGGAATTTACCTTACTTGCTGCAGGCGCAGGTTCTAGTAGACCTCCACAATAGGTTAGAGGATATTTACAGCTTTTGGTGAGCTCCAGTTGTTCGGGGCTTTCTCCAGGTCACAGTTGTACATATGTTTTGGTGTTGTACATGTCGTATAAAGCGGGGACTTGTCCCGACTTTTAGCTCATTTTGGTCAATGCACTTGTTAGAGGCTTTTGTAGACGGATGTGGGTATATGTATATAAGATGACGCATGAAGTCTTATTTTGATGGCCTCAACGGCCAAGTTTCACATATGTATATTTGTATATGTCACATGTTCTATGAATTTTCGTTGTTAGCATAATAAGTCCTCACGTGTTAAGAGTGTTTCTGATGGCATGCATACGAATGCACATAAGTACATGTTGGTTCTCTCGGGCCTTATCGGCTACGGGTGCCAATCACGTCTCGATGGGATTCGGGGCATGACAAGAAATGACCGGAAAAATCATTTTCTTGTCATACTATTTTTTGTGCCTAGCTATGATGGTAACGAATAATTGGCTTGAAGCATAGTAATCCAAAAAAAAGAATGAAAAACAAGTGCCTTAATAACGTGAGGGGATACATACCGTAGAAGAAAAACCAAACAGATATTCACTCATCATATTGCTCATCTGGGTGTTGCCATAGTAAAGACACAGTATTTGGCCGATTTCATATAAAAGAATCTGGCCAGAATTAAAAAATGATTCAATGGGCAGATATTAAACAAACTAGGTAAGGCAGATCCTTTTTCTTTGCTATTTGCAAACAACTAATTAGATAGGAGTTAGTACCTTAGAATAAAAAATCAGATATGAGTTACCAAAGAAATAAAATGATAGACTCTAGCAGGTGACTAACCATAGTAACAGAAGATAAAACGGCAAGACTAAAACCAACACCCATTGAGAACCAAGCTTTCAAGAACCTGCAAGAAAAGTTAGCAAGGCGTAAAACCGAGCTCAAACAGTAGTCTCTATAGGAGAGAAAAGGTAAAAGTTGTTAAGAACATAATGTAGTGGCGTGTGTATATACATTATGTTCTTCGCTACTTTGTCAAGAAAGTTGTGAAGTACATAATATATATACACGCGCCACTATAGCCAAATACAAGAGGTTCAAGTGTCGACATTTAAACTTTCGTGGTCCATAACCCTCAAGGATTTAGTCTAGCTGTTGAAGAGTGGAATAACAACCTTGCCATCCAAGGTTTGAATACCAATAGAGGCCACACTACATGAATTCTTCCCATCTGCCTAATTCTTCGGTGGGTTTAATTACCCAATATCTGTGAGGGTTAGAGATAACATAAACTGATTTGGACACATAAATAAATAATTAAGATAAATTAGAATCTTGTTTATCCCATCTGTCTACGCCTTGGTAGACAGAGTTACCTGGTACCTGTTGCTGGTGGGAGTTAGCGGGTATCCAGTAGAATTAATCGAGGTGCGTGCAAGCTGACCCGAACACTAGGGTTATAAAAAAAGACGGTTAGGTTAGAAATTTTGATCCAACATCATTGGGCTCGTGAATCTCAGAAATTTAGGCTCCACCAAACCTTTGGTTTAATAAGTAACAATTTGTTACAATAAGTAGGTGTGTCATATTGAAAGCAATTTCATCTCCTGTACATTAAACTTTTTTGTGATAAGGTAAATAATTTTATTAAAATTTGGGGGGACACCCCATACATACACCAAAAGAAGACAATGTTGTGGATGCGTTTGTGGGCAAGACATATGGTCGCAGGAAGGACAATTAGATTAAGAGATTAATTTTATTATTAGTAGCTTTATTTATTATTCTGAAATAGGATTTATGCTAGCTGTCGTTATTAGTCTAGAATAGGGTTTTATGTTTCCTAGTTTCATAAGGATTAGGCTTTCTATTTGTTGTAATAAAGACTCCTATTTAAGGAGAGATTGAGGAAATAAAACTTGCGCAGAATTTCAACCAAAATCAAGAGATCAGAGTTCTCTCCCGTTGAACTCTAAGGTTTCAGTCTCCCTTTAACGAGCTGAATTTATATATCAAATATCTTTATACAAAATAGGTCGATCTAGGAATCCTAACAAAAGCAAGGGGAAGTCAAAGGCAATTATTCAGATTTTCCTGTCAATCGTCCTGTGACTCGATCCTTCGCAAGAAATCCTAACAATTTGGTTTCAGAGCCTTACACAATGGACAATGAGATCAATTCCAGATTCCAAGAAGAACGTGCGATTACAGAAACCTTAATGGACTCTAAACTTGCCGCCATGGAACAAAGTCTCGGCAAAAGAATTATTCAAGTCATCCAAGAACAATTTTCGGGCATGGGAATTGGATCCTCAAAACCAAAAAACCAGGGAACTGAGTCGAGTAGTGCCCCGACGGCTGGGAAATCAACAACTTCTGCTACTAAAGGCAGTACTATGCCTATTCCAACCATGGGCGACCAAAATCATCCAACAAGTGGTAATTCCCATTCAACAATACCAAGGTATGCAAGGATGGATTTTCCTACTTATGATGTACCGATAACCCATTAATTTGGGCAAATCGTTGCGAACAGTTTTTTGAAAATCAACACACAATCAAAGCAAAAAAGGTTGGAATGGCTGGGTTTCACATGTTGGGAGAAGCGCAGTTATGGTATTATCAGCTTAAACGAGCTAAGGGCCCAATGACTTGGGAAGAATTTCAAAAACATTGTTTCCAGCGATTTGGACCTCCTGAAAATAGCAACCCGGTGGGTGAATTGGTCAAGCTTCA
Organism: Capsicum rhomboideum; assembly: GCA_031232105.1. Lineage (NCBI taxonomy): Eukaryota > Viridiplantae > Streptophyta > Magnoliopsida > Solanales > Solanaceae > Capsicum > Capsicum rhomboideum. Next base: position 86,953,027 of record CP124719.1, on the reverse strand, counting down.
GCAAACTAGTATAGTTGAAGCTTATCAACGTCAGTTTCAAGAAAAGCTGGCTAAGGCTAATGAGCTTATTCTAGAACACTTGCACGTGGGAATATTTATGGCAGGGTTGGATGATTCAATCAGAATGGACGTGCAACTGCTCAAACCACCTTACTTATCGGCAACTATGAGTGTAGCCCGGGCTTTAGAACTAAAACAACAATTGCAGAAAGTCAGTAATATTGGCAAGGTGGCATGGCAACAGTCCTGGACAAGTCTTGGCAGCACGGTGAACTCAGCAAAGCCTGCTACTAGTTTAGTTGGTTCATCTACCTCGACTAGTACCCATACAGGCAACCAAACCCCTTTTGTCAAGCGATTAACTAGGGCAAAAATCGCAGAGAGACGAGCTAAGGGATTATGCTATAATTGTGACGAACAATATTTAGCCACTCACCAGTGCAAACGACATTTCTAGCTGGAATTGGATGATTCAGTTGATGACACGATACCAGAAGTTCAGGAGGACTTACATGCTATTATAGGTCAAAGACATGCATAGACTATGCAATTACCTGCAATCATTAACATCATTAACAGACAACACGTGCTCAATCTTATTGATTCTGGAAGTACCCATAAATTTATAAGTTCTAATGTTGCTAGTCGATTACTCCTTGATATTTTCTCCTTGCACAACATCAGAATCTCCATTGCTAATGGAGAGAAGGTTCCCTGCTTGGGGTCTGCACAAGGGTAACAATTTCCATTGGTGACCATTGCTTTATTGTAGATCTTTATGTTATTCCTTTGGACGGATTTGATATTGTTTTGGGAGTTAAGTGGTTACAGACCTTGGGTCCTATACTTTGAGATTTTGCAGAACTTACTATGAGTTTTCCGCTGGAAGGTAAATCAATTTTGCTTCAGGGACAACAACAGTATTGTGAGAAGGTTTTGCATCTGTTAGGAAAGGTAACTACGGACGAGCAACGATTGGAATACCTTTTGACCGAGTTCGCTGGAAGGTAAAACAATTTTGCGGTTAGCTTATCGGTTATGATTCGATTTTGAACAGACCTACATGGGGTAAGAATTAGCTTCACGCCTGGTGGCTAATGGCGGGGAGCAGATTGAGCAGCACAAGACTCTTCTCTGGCAAGCTAATGGCATACATGGCATATTTGCTTCTGAAGGCTATTTTAGTCCAAACATGTTGTTTTTTTTTATAACCGTGGTGTCCGGACCAGCTTACATGCACCTCGACTAATTTCATGGGATGCCTGCCACCTCCCACCAACAACAGATACCAGGTAACTCTGTCCACCAAGGTTAGAACAGGTGGGAAGCAATCACCTAGTGTTTGTCTCTGTTAGGAATTGAACCTGAGACCTCATGGTGCTCAACCCAACTTCATTGAAACACTAGGCCACACCCTTGGATGCAGTCTAAACATGTTTTCTACCAAGAATAGAAGGAACAAACCCAAAAATTTTGGAGTTTCATTGACACTATGAACGCAAGGAAGACATTGGAGAAATTGTGGAGCTTAGGATTCATTTTGAGTTCTTTCTTGGAAAAATTAGACAAAATGTCCGTGGGTTCAAAATTCCTTATACAAAATAACTCAATTATCATTTATTACCCAAAATGGCCATTCGTCCCACTTTGTTGAAGGCAAAGTTCATTCTCGCGTTTGCTCCTCATCACTGATAATTCTTCCATCTCCATTGTTACTTCTGTCTCCCGCCCATTTCTTCACAACATGCACTCATGTAGTTTCTATGTGGAGGGAAAAACAAGAGAAGTAGAAAAGCAGTCATGGAAGAAGAAAGAAAGAACATGATAAAGAAAAATGGAACAATCTGCCATTGAAGAGCTTCAAAGCTCAAATTTAAATTCGACTTGCCGCAAATTTGAATTGTTACGAGTGAATAATATATCAGAAGACTTGAAACATCGAGAGGAGCTCAAATATAAATTTGGGATTGTTTATAGGAGATTTGAGTTGGTCGGGATTGAAAACAAATTCAGTTCGTTGAAGAAGATGAACTGTTGCAATGTATAAACAGTGTATATGGATGTATATACATCTCTGATACACAGTTATACATCATATATACATGGTTATACACTATTTATATATTATCGATACATTACATATACATGCAGCCATTTTAGTTTTAAAAAAATTGTCGGTTGTACAGTTACGTAAGAAGCCCTTCTTTCTTTTCCCAACTTTTCATGTTCTTTATGAATTCTTGGGATATATTGAGATTTCTACTATGACTATGAGTAGCTATACTATTTATTCTTATGGTTATGGTCCTTTCACAAATGTTGATATCTGGATATTGATTTGATGAAGTAATTATCATATTGAGTTATTAATTCAATTCTTGTGCTTAACAATTTGATTATCTAGCCAACAATTGGATACTATTAATCTTCATCAAAAAAATGGATACTTTATGATTTTTTTATTGCAATAGGATTGAATAGGGCAAGTTCTTGAACCTGGGCATTAGTAAATAAACTTGTGGTTAAGACAGAAATATAATTATTGTCTTGCTTAATTATCCATCGAAATTGTTATTGTGTTCATGTTAATTCCAATTCCATAAAGATATAGGCATTAGTTTACAGCTTACACCAACAAAGTTACAAAGATTATTGAGAATAAGCTAAATAACTTCAGAGCATAAGCCATAAAGCACCTCTAGTTAACAACAAAACAGCAACTTCAACTTCTTTTGCAATTTTAATACTCCTTAAATTTTGTTTAATAAAAAATATGCATAAGAAAATCCTAGAAATGGTTAAAACACTTTGTAATAGGTTAGGAAAACTTCAAAATTAGATTTTCAATCTCATGAAAATATAAAGTATAGAACCAAATGTAATTGAAAACCAATTTCCTCGATATAAGTATAAAGGGGCAAGATGTGCATCAGCTGCTACTTCCTAGATATTAGTTATACATAAATTGGGGAGAAAGAAGCTTGAAGTGTGTATCAATAAGAATGGCTAAAAAAAAGGGCACCTTGAATAGCTTCGTCCGAAACGAAACAAGGGTTCGTTCAATATTGAGGACTTGCAGTCACAATACCTGCAAAATTCGAATTATGAATCAGCGCCAACAACTTCAAACAATCTTAAAACAAAGATTTGATTCATACCAACAAGAAATGGCGTTAGATAGTCGATTGACGCGCACAGGCAATAGAGTCTGATTGCTTCGCCATCTGCCAAATCTTCGAACTCGTCTCCCTTCCATTATTCGTTTAGTATAGTATAGTATGTTCCTGATACTACTTTTCAGTCATTAGCTTTGTAAAAGCAGAACGAAAAGAACAGACGTTAAGCCTCTGATATTGGGGAAAAGGGTTAAATATACCGTCATGTTTCAAATATGGGTTGTCCGTACTTCTGTTATTTATGCTTGAAAAAGATTAGTTAATTGACTCCGCGATCAAAATGAGTCGCAATAATTCGTAAGTGACACAAATAAGTCATTATTTTATTATAATACCAAAATAAATTTTGTGTTATTTTTATGGCATTTTATATAAAAATTTTGATAGAGCCGTTAACTACATAAACAGTTCAAAAAAATAAAGTAAAACGCCATAAAAATGACGTCTTACAAAACACTATAAATTCTTGCGTTTCTTAATATTAAAAAAAAATACTCTAAAACGTTAAAATAAATAGCATTTTACAAAACGCTACTTTTTCCGACATTTTACCAAAAAAATACGCTATTGAATATTACAACGTTTTGGTTATTGATGCATGGGTCCTCTTAAGATCGTGATGAATAATGAGAGATTTAATGGACTATTTTATTCATTATTACTTTATTCCATTTACAGAAAATTCATTTATTTTAAGCTGGCAACATAGATTCACGTAGTGGCGGAACTTACAAAACAGTAAACTAACATAAAAATCCAAGAAAACATATAGTGAAACAAGTAAAAGAACAAGAAAAAATATCAAGTAAAGAATAGAGAATATGTGTTAAATTCTAGGTACATCACCGATCCTTACGGTTAAGTGTTTGAAAAATGACCACAGCTCTAAAAGAAGGATTGAAACAGAAAATCCTTATGAAAATCCCTATGTTTACACTTGAATTGCACTGAATAATCTTATCTTTACGCTATTTCAAGTCATAGAAATAGCCTCTTGAAGAAATGCAAGGTAAGACTGTGAACAATAAACTTTTGTGGTTCGATCTTTTTCCGAACCCCACGTATAGTGAAAGCTTTAGTCCAATAAACTGCCTTTTTTAATCTTGTAAGTGTTATGAGCAAGCGATAATAAAACTTAAAAATCAAAGGGAGCAATGTCATTCATAGGCAAAAACAAATAACAAAGGAATAATTTGGATTGTTGATGGCGGGAGCAGGCATCATTCACAAACCATAGGCCTAAAACATCCTGCCTAAACATTCAAAAAAACATAGCAAATATGAAAGCAACACTGCTTGAAGAAATCCTAGCTAAGGTGGTAAGTTGCAACATCAAGAAGGCGTATTTTTTTGGTAAAACGACGAAAAAAGTAGCGTTTTGTAAAATGCTATTTATTTTAACGTTTTAGATTATTTTTTTTAATATTAAGATAAAACGCAGGAATTTATAGCGTTTTGTAAGACGTCATTTTTATGGCGTTTTACTTTATTATATTGAACTGTTTATGCAGTTAACGGCTCCGTCAAAATTTTTGTACAAAACACCATAAAAAATAGCGCGAAGCCTATTTTGGTATCGTAATAAAATAGTGGCTTATTTGTGTCACTTTCTACTTATTGTGGCTCATTTTGGTCGCGGATTCGAGTTAATTACTCATTGAAGTAACTGGAAAAAAAAACATATTACTCATTGAAGTAACTGGAAAAAAAAAATACTCATTGAAGTATTAAAAATATCATTTTTTTAATTTTAGTTTTCTATATGGTAATTCAAGTGTTAACAACATTTTATCAAAGTTGTTTTCGATTTTTTTTAAATGGTTATTTAAGTATTGAGAAGATTCTAGTAAAATTATTTTTAAATTTCTTTTTCATATCAAATCATCCAACTATAACTTTATATCCTAAACAAAAAGTCTTTTTTTTCTCAATAGAATTTTTAGTTGGCATGCCATGTCATATTAATTTCTTTTTTTTTTCATGCAATGTAAGATAAAATCTAAAACTAACTTTGGATACAAAATATTAAATCTAGCCATTTATTTTTAAGTATATGTCAATTTAATTTCTGAATCATTTTGAAATGAAACTTTATTGTCCTAATGAAGATGATTACCGTTCAATTACTAATTACTTTGAATATAGAAAATAAAATTTCTTGTTAATTTTGAGAATAAACTTTTATCCCTACAAATCAGGTAATTCATTTATTAGATTCTTGAATAATAATCATTACAAATGTTATCATATTTTTAATACATATAAATGCAAGTTAATTTTGTCGTACTTCAAATTTTGGATTCATTTCATATCAGGTCACAGTTATGAATGGGTCATTAGTTTTTTTTCAATTAACATCTTCGTTTGTACACGTAAAATTAGATGGATAAATTTTTTTCCATACTCAAATTAATTAGTAATTAAATCGAAAATCGTCATCGTTAGGACAATAAGACTTAATTTTAAAATGATTTAGGACTTAAATTAACACTAAATGATTTAGGACTTAAATTAACACATACTTAAAACTAAATGGCTAGATTTAATGATATGGGGTAATTTCATAAATATACATACATCTTTGCTTTGTAAAATAATAGTCCAAAAGTTACATTACTGTAATGACCCTCCGGGTCATTTTCTAGATTTTCGCTTATTTCTGATATTTCGAGCCTTTCCACAACGGCTACAGGTCATTTATGACTTGCTGGAACTGTCGGTTTGGTTATCAGACAGTTTGTTTTAGGCTCATTTTCCTGTTTTGGAGTTTTGCTGTTAAAGAATTGGTCTCGGACCAAAACTCTTAGTAAACGATCCCAGATGAGAATTCTGATAATGTCATCAGCTCCGGAACGTTGATTTTACGCTAGGGGGACCCTTGGTTCAGGTCCCGAGGCTTCCGAACTTGTTTTGGGTTATTAGGTAGAATTTATTTTAAGCGGAACTAGGTGTGGGATCCACATTTAATCGAAACAATCTTGGATGAAAGTTTTGATGGTTCCGTTGAGTCTGGAATATCGAATTTGGTATGGTAGAATATTTTGTTTTCGCGCATGGGATTTCGAACGAATCCCGAGCCCCCGATCGAAGTCCGTTAGGACTTAGCATTTTGCTGGTTTTCCAGCATCTGGTGCAGCCATGTTTTACTCTTCGCGTTCGTAAGGCTAGGGCCGCATTCGAGAAGGGTCAAGTTCTTAACCTTCACGATCGCAAGCCTCACCTCTCGCGTTAGCGATGTGGGTCAGCCCCAACCCTTGGCGTCTGCAATCCTGAAGGCCAATGCCCTGGCAGTATATAACTCCTCTTTTTCGCAATTTTCTTCATTTTTCCCTGCCCTAATCGCCACTAATGGCATTGAGAGCTCAAGAAAAGTGTGGGAATCGATCAAGTGATGTTGGGAATACGTAGGGGATGATGAAGTGACCATTTCCCATTAATTTCTTCGTAAGTTCTCAGCTTAATTCCTCCGTTTAATTCTTATTTTTCCTCTTTTTCACTTAGCGTTTGGGGCAGACTTGTGCCCCGATATATACTCCATTTGTGCTCCACTTTTGAGCACACATTCTTTGTCCTTCGAGACACCTCGTGTCAGATTCAATTTTGGATTCTGTTAGCGGGCCCCACGAGCCTATTTTTTATCCAATTTTGAGTCTGGAGTTTTACATTGCAATATGGGTATCGTTTTACTTATACTAACATGTAGGTTATGATTTTGATAGTGTGACATCATTTCAGGATCATGGAGCAAGGACGAGCGAATTGTGGACGATTCAAGAATTGTGATTCGGCATCGAGGTAGGCTTCAGTCTACTTTTCTCTATGAGATTGTGTATAGTATAGATTGCATGTTAGGTAGGGATTATAGGATGAGAATGTGACTAGTATATATCATGATTTAGCCTATGAGCCTATCTAGGGAAATTGGGTAGAAATGTGACCCGAACCTTAGTATAGGATTCTTGTTATGGCCATAGAATCTTATTACCCTTGACTATAATCATGATAACCATAGTTGATGATTAAGGATCCTTTAGTATAAGATTTACCATTTGACTTAGTGATTTGGGTGGTATTTCTCCAATCAAATCCTTTAGTGACTTTATGCCTTCATTTACCGTAGTTTTCTGAGTTATGAAGCGTTATTACATTGACTATATAATATTGGGCCCCAAGTCGTGGTTACGATATCAGTTGAACTCCAGGTGAGTATTCTATCCTTGAGAGGATATGATTCTAGTTTATAGATGCTTAGGCCCTTATAGTGGTATTGTTTGGATACTGGTGATGGCATGCATACTTTTAGGCGTATTCTTGCTCACTTAGTGGTACGATTCCAATCAAAACCTTATTTTTACTACTATTTTCTACAAAGGAAATTATTCCCACTTTTCACTTTTAAAATGGATTCTTTTATAATGGCAATCGTACCACCTTATTTATTGGATTATGAGCTTTTGGAACTAAAAATGATATTTTAGAAATTAGACCGAGGTAGATTTCGGTCCATCACTAATTCACTCTTTTACCACTACTATTTACTTTGATCGACGGAGATTCTGACCCTTTCTACATTATTATAATGATTTAGTCCAAACTTGATCTCGGACAATGGCTTACAGATGTACGCTCTTTTAGTCATGGTTAGAGTCTGTGCACTTATTATACAATGTACACTCTTTTAGTCATGGTTTAAGTCTGTGCACTTATTATATAATGTACCACCCTTTTAGTCACGGTTCGAGTCTGGGTACTCATTAGATATGTACATATATTTATCTCTCTCTGGTACTAGATGAAGTAGATGGATTATGATAATTATTGGAAGTCCTGATTCTGGATCAGGCAGTGTATACGGATATCCCAAATCCCCTATGGCCCCTTTCGTCCGCGAGCTACAATATTGAAGAAGGATGGTTGCCATAGGTCCTGCCTTTACGAGTTACTGAGCTGGAGGAGGTGTATACACTTGTTACGTTATGGCACTTGGATCGGTTATGGTATTTCGATTTATGTTGCATTCATTCATATGCATTACCTATCACTAGTACATTTGTTTGGTGCATGTATCTATCGGTCTTATGGGGGGATGCATAGGTACATGTTATAGTTGATGTTTGCTGAGTGCTTTCATGAACCTTCCGAGCTTATGAGGGTCTGGTTAGGTATTTGTGTGTCTGAACTAGTTGATTACTTTATTATTGGTTATTCTGGTTAGTTCGTGAAAGGATGGTTATGGACTGGTACCCGAGATTGGCGGTACATTTCTGATCCCCTTCTTTATTATGGTAAATTTCTTTATTGATAGTTACCTCACAGTTAGACATTATGGTTAGGGACCCTGATTATGCTAGTATTAGCTTTCCTACTTGGTTATGATCCCTGAGATGTTAGGTGGACTCCCTCAGGATGTTACCTATGATTTAGGCATATATGCATATATATATATATATATATATATATGGTATTACCGTATATCCCACTTTTTCCTTATCTATTCATATTGTATATCTATCATTTGGCCTACTATTATTATTGTATATCCTTCTTCCACTCTTCATTTGTATATTTTCTGGTGATATACGACATTGCATTTTAGTCCTGGAATACTGTTAGAATAGGGTAGTTTACCCTTATTGCTTCATTAGCCTCGTTATGCTTAGTTTTCCTGGATAGTTGCCTAAAGTTATATTCATGCCTTACATGTTATTTATACTTGTATTTTTTTTGGAGCTCAGTCGGCCTACGCCTACTGAGTACCACGTGTTTGGTACTCATACTACACTTCTGCAGCCTGTAGATGGTAGTACGAGTTATCGATGTTGATGTGTGCATCGTGCAAAGCAGCTATGGATAAGAGATTTAGGGTGAGCTCTTGACGATCGGAGTTGCTCCTACTCTCTCTCTTTTATTGATTAGACTGATCTCTATGTTGTATTCAGAGACACCTTTGTATATATATTTATCTTGTATCTCACTTGTACTCTTGATATATTAGAAGCTCTTGTACTGGCTCCACAAGGTTTTGGGGATTATAGTAGCCTTTTTATTACATTTATTCCGCAGTTCTGCTTTTCTCTTGGTAGTCCATTACTAGCTGTTCCGGACTACGGGTTGGCTTACCTACTGGCGGGTTAGAGTAGGTGTCATCATGACCTGAGAAAGTGGGTCGTGACAAATTGGTATCAGAGCCTAGGTTTATCGGTGTTATTGGTACAAGAGTTAAGTGTCTAGTAGAGTCCTGCGGATCGATACAAAAACGTCTGTATACTATCTTTGGGAGGCTATAGGGCATTCTTAAAAAATTCTATTCTTGACTCCCTGTCGTGTGTCCGTATTTCTATGAACCTCTAGCACTTTCTTTGACTCCATTCTTTCCCAGATGGATCGCACGAGGTTATCGATAGATGCGGACGGTACTTCTGCGCGTGTGACCAGAGTTTCAACTCAGCGTCGGACTAGAAAGTTAGAGATTGATATCGAGGACCTTCAACATCAGCCAGAGGGTCTGGGGTCAGCTCAGTCTCCAATAGAGTTTATGACTGCCTCAGTTTATCATGATACAATGTTGGGGATTCCAAGTCTTTTCATGGATAATTCACAGTCTGTGGTTGCCCGGTACATCGAGTGGTTCTCAGACCAGAGTTGAGTTTTTTTGTGTTCAGCAGGGATCTCTATCAGTTTCAGAGTATGAGATTGGGTTTCTCGAGTGGGCCAGACACACTCCCATGTTATTTTCTATAGAGCATGAGATGGTGCGTAGATTTATTAGAGGGTTAGCTTTGCCATTCTGCTCGGCATTGGAGCATTTGATAGCAGCTGGATCTATTTTCCCCTTAGGTTGTTGATCATGCGAGGACCACAGAGAGAGCATGTATTAAGACATATGAAGGTGGCGGTGAAAGGCCATGTCATTATTATAGTGATATTGGTGTTTCATCCGGGAGTAGGGATCCTTCCGACAGGGATCGACATCACTTGTATCCTGTCAGCTCTATACAGGTAGCATCTTAGACTATTGGTGGATCTCAGACCAGTCATGGTGGTCACAGTGGGCAGAGTTCTTGTCAGACATTACAGGGTATTCGGTATAGATCTTCAGGCCGTGGCGGCCATTCTGGGTCAGCGGGCACAGTGCATCAAAGAGTCCTAGGGGCATGTTTTGACTATAGAGAGACCGATCATTGGTCCAGAGAGTGTCCTTGGTGTGGGATTATTGGACAGTCAGTGCTGCCAGATCAGTTTCATAGAGTTGTGGCACTTTCGGTTAAAGGTAGTGCACTCAGTGCCTTAGTTGGTCATTCAGATGCTCAATCCAGGTTTGGACACTTTCAAATTTGAAATGCTTCGGGCAGGTCAGGGCTATGACTTCAGATTTTCCACCGTGATATATGCGTTTTTGATTTTCTATCCTTTAGTTTCTCTTTGAGGTGAGTTGGGGTTTTCATAACCATCGGTGTTTACATGCCTTGACATTTCTATATTGATTATTATATGTCTTGGTGTAGATTTATGCATATATGACTACCCCCCTCCTCCCCCCCTCCCCCCGTGGATGATTTTTTTTTAGTAGTGGATGAGTGGATCAGTATTGTGGGTTCCTTGGGGGTGTAGCATTTGGGTTCTAGTCCCATTTGTTATGGCATATTGGCCTTGTTATGGCCCTAGAGTGGTACTTTTGTTGATTTTCATTTTTGGTACCACCTGCATCTTATGTTGTAGATATTATTGTCATTGTTTTGACATTTATTGGTTCTTACTTGATAGGCGGCTAGACTAATATTATCTAGTTAGAATCCCCTTCCTTGCGATTCTTACCCGTTGGGTTAGACAACTAACTCGATTGGTTGGTTCTTTATCCTTTAGTGTGGTGAGGTTGGTTGTTTCCTTCTTGGTTAGTAAAGTTAGATTGGTTCTTGAGAGTAAGCGAAGGTAGTTTGACCTTCCAAGGCTTTGTTGTGATTCTAGCTTCGGTGACCCTTTTCGATAGCCCGTTCCTATTGTTAGAGATTTTGAGATTTGTTCTCCTGATTTGGATAGTTCATTGCCCGGTAGTGGTCTTGATCTTGATGTTAAAGTTAATTTGGATTTGGTTATTTGGTTCTGTTGCCTATTTCTGATGTTGAAAGGTCTGAGGCTTACTTTCTGATTTGTTGGGTTCATCTCCTGGTGATCATTTTGATCTTGGTATTGGTGTGGAGTTGGATACTCCATTCTTGCTGCGATGCGGTTCATGGTTCAACCGAGATAAAGTGGGTGTAATTGGGAGAATTCAAAAAATTCTCATTACGACATTAGCTTGGCCTTATATGACTTTGTGGAGTGCTTCTACTTGATGATATGTGCCTATGGGTATTTGTGGTTGAGGATCGAGTATTAGATTGACCAAATTCAAGCTAAGGTTGTATTTCTCCAAGTAGCTCGAGTTTTGACTATCACTGGTATTGTTTGTAGCACTAGTGAGTTATTGGTTATGCCTGATGTGTCATGCTCTCAGCTGAAGTGGACTTGATTGCTCGTATCTGTAGAATGTGGTTTGCCTCAGTCGTGATTATGTTCTTCGGCGACATGTCAGTTTCAGCCCTTGCAGAAATCCTGGGATATATGCTTGATTTTTGGTAGTGAGATTGATTTGGGTTATGGATGCTTTTTCATCAACGGGATCGGCTTGGGCAGTCGAGATCAAGCGGTTCAGCTTCGGTGTTGAGATTTTGGCCATATTTCCAGACTTGATTCAGTTGAGCACTTATATATAGGCTGACTAAGCCTACTCATTGCCTACCGACTCAGTTTTCTTCAGTCCAGGTAGACGGTGGTTGATAGATGTTCGGAGGATAATCTGTTGGCACACGGTTTTGGTTTCTACTGCTTTTGGCCTTGAACTCTCAGTTTTTGTCAGAAATTTTGTATGTCTACTTAGTGGAAGAAATGTGCTTAAGTTGGCCTTAGCATGATTTCACCACTGTCGGTTGGGTATTTTGGGAGCGGATTGTTTAGTTTTGAGTAGTAGTGCTTCAGACTCATAGCTACCAGTTTCGAGGGTCATTTGGACCAGTTGTAGCTTTGTCTTGGGATCGCAGGCTTTGGTCATCTGTATTTATGTGTCCAGGTAGCACCTTATGGGTTTATTCTTATGCTTGCTATTATGGATTTTTGGTAAATCAGCTTCAGTCTTTCGAGGACAGTGTGATGGGTTTGCGCTGACGGGGCTCGGATGATATTCTGTGTGGTTCAGAGTAGACCTCCAGTTTGGAGAGACAAAGGAATGTTGGATTTAGAATTAGGAATTAGCGGTATGGTTCATGCCTTGGATCGCCTTTATCTTAGTTGTGTTATCGCTTGGTTGTGGTTGTATCGGTGTGTCATCAGTGTGTTATGGTTTGGGTTTGCGTGTGTCAGTTGAGCTCAGTTCAGTTGGAGGCCAGTAGGTGGATGAGAATGTGTTTTAGTTATTTGGAAAGTGAAGTAAGGAAGTTGGTTAAAAAGCATACCTATAGAAAATCCCTTGGAAGCGTTGTCTCTTCTTAGAGCTTATCTGGGGAGTTTTGCTAGAAGCATGCGGGCCCAGTACCTCGTTCTCTCAGGCTTCAGGCTCTTTCTATCCATTGACTTTCGCGGACGAAGTCCTTTTAGTAGTGGATATTGTAATGACCCTCTGTGTTATTTTCTTGACTTCTATGCATTTCCAGCATTTTGAGCCTTCCCACAGCGGCTACAAGTCATTTATGACTTGCTGAAACTATCGGTTCGGTTATATAGTTTGTTTGGATTTTACGCTCATTTCACTGTTTTGAAGCTTTTGTTGTTCAGGAATTGGTTTCGGACCAAAACTCTTAGTGAATGATCTAAGATGAGAATACCGACAATTTCATCAGCTCCGGAACGTTGATTTTAGGCTAGAGGGACCCTTAGTTCAGGTCCCGAGGCGTTCATACTTATTTTAGGCTATTGGGTTGAATTTAGTTTAAGTGGAACTAGTTGTGGGACCCATATTTAATTGAAACGATCTTGGATGAAAGTTTCGATGGTTTTGTTGAGTCCGGAATGTCGAATTTGGTAAAGTGGCATATTTCATTTTCGCGCATGGGATTCCGAAAGAATTCTGAGCCCCCGATCGAAGTCCGTTAGGACTTAGCATTTTGCTGGTTTTCCAGCATCTGGTGCAGCTATGTTTTACTCTTCGCGTTCGCGAGGCTAAGGCCGTGTTTGCATAGGGTCAAGTTCTAGACCTTCGCGATCGCGAGCCTCACCTCTCAAATTCGTGATGTGGGTCAGCCCCGACCCGATCTGATTCCTTTTTCGCAATCGCGGCTGTTTTCCAGCGTTTGCAAAGGGTAACTTTACCAGGTATCGCGATCGCGACCCTTGACGTCCGTAATTACGAAGGTCAATGCCCTGGCAGTATATAACTCCTCTTTTCCGCGATTTTCTTCATTTTTCTCAACCCTAATAGCCATTAATGGCATTGAGAGCTCAAGAAAAGTGTGGGAATTGATCAAGTGACGTTGGGAATACGTAGGGGTGATGAAGTGACCATTTTTCATTAATTTCTTCGTAAGTTCTCGGCCTAATTCCTCCGTTTATTTCTTATTTTTCCTCTGTTTCACTTATCGTTCGGGGATGATTTGAGCCCCGATTTATACTCTATTTGTGCTCAACTTTTGAGCACACATTCCTTGTCCTTTGAGGGACCTCGTGATGGATTCAATTTTTAGATTTCGTTAGCGGGCCCACGGACCCATTTTTGACCCAATTTTGGGCCCGGAGTTTTGTATTACAATATGGATATTGTTTTACTCGTACTAACGTATAGGTTATGATTTTGACAGTGTAATGTAATTTCAGGATCATGGAACAAGGACGAGCGAATTGTGGATGATTCAAGAATAGCGATTCGACATCGAGGTAGGCTTTGGTCTACTTTTCTCTATGAGATTGTGTATAGTATAGATTGCATGTTAGGTAGGGATTGTAGGATGGGAATGTGACTAATATATCATGATTTAGTCTATTTAGGGAAATTGGGGTAGAAATGTGACTCGGACCTTAGTATAGGATTCTTGTTATGGCCATAGAATCCTATTACCCTTGATTATAAACATGATAACCATAGTTGATGATTAAGGATCCTTTAGTATAAGATTTACCATTTGACTTAATGATTTGGGTGGTATTTCGCCAATCAGATCCTTTAATGACTTTACGCTTTTATTTACCGTAGTTTCCCGAGTTATGAAGCGTTATTATGTTGACTATATAATATTGGGCGCCCGAGGCCATGGTTACGATATCAGTTGGACTCCAGGTGAGTATTTTATCCTTGAGAGGACATGATTCTAGTTTATAGCTGTTTAGGCCCTTATAGTGGTATTGTTTGGATACTGGTGATAACATGCATACTTTTAGGCGCATTCTTTCTCACTTAGTGGTACGATTCCAATCAAAACCTTGATTTTACTACTGTTTTCTACGAAGGGAATTATTCTCACTTTTCACTTTTAGAATGGATTTTTTTATAATGGGAATCGTACCACCTTATTTATTAGATTATGAGCTTTTAGAACTAAAAATGATGTTTTGGAAATTAGACCGGGGTAGATTCTGGTCCATCACTAATCCACTCCTTTACCACTACTATTTACTTCAGTCGACGAAGATTTCAACCCTTTCGACATTATTATGATGATTTAGTTTCGAACTTGATCTCGGGCAATGGCTTACAGATGTATACTCTTTTAGTCACGGTTCGAGTCCGTGCATTTATTATATAATGTACACTCTTTTAGTCACTGTTCGAGTCCATGCACTTATTATAAATGTACACTCTTTTAGTCACGGTTCGAGTCCGTGCACTCATTAGATATGTACATATATATATATATATATATATAGTACTGAAAGGAGTAGATAGATTATGATGATTATTGGAAGTCCTAGTTTGGGACCAGGTAGTGTATATGGATATCCCGAATCCCCTATGGGCCCCTTCTTCTTTGAGCTGTAGTGCCGGAGAAGGATGGTCGTCGTAGGTCCTGCCTTTGCAAGCTACTGGGTTGGAGAAGGTGTATACACTTGTTATGTTATGGTACTTGGATCGGTTATGGTATTTCAGTTTATGTTGCATTCATTCATATGCATTGCCTATCACCGGTATATTTGTTTGACGCCTGTATCTATCAATCTTATAAGGGGCTGCGTGGGTACAGGATATGGTTGTTGTTTGCTGAGTGCTTTCATGCACCTTCTGGGTTTATGGGGGTCCGGTCAAGTATTTGTGTGTCCGGACTAACCAGTTACTTTATTATTGGTTATTTTGGTTAGTTCGTGGCAGGATGGTTATGGACTAGTACTCGAGATTAGCGGCACGTTTCTGATCCCCTTCTTTATTATGATGAATTACTTTATTGATTGTTACCTCACAGTTAGACATTATGGTTAGGGACCCTGATTATGCTAGTATTAGCTTCCCTACTTGGTTTTGATCCCTGAGATGTTAGGTGGATTTCCTCAAGATGTTACCTATGATTTATGCCTATATGCATAACGAGGCTAATGACTACAGGCAACTATCCAGGAAAACTAAGCATAACGAGGCTAATGAAGCAATAAGGGTAAACTAACAGTATTCCAGAACTAAAATGCAATACTGTATATCACCAGAAAATATACCAATGAAGAGTGGAAAAAGGATATATAGTAATAATAATAGGCCAAAGGATGCATATACAATATGAATAGATAAAGGAAAAGTGGGATATATGGTAATACCATATATATATATGGAATTAATTGTTCTATTACGGAAGTTGAGATCCCACACGCTGGGTTAATCACTAAGGTCTTAGACAATTTGATGCTGGATGATTTCGATCGGGGATTTAAACAACTATACCCTAGTCTTTCTTATTATCGTTACTTGGCTGACTATTAGGTATTATATATATATATATATATATATATATATATATGTATTGTATTACCGTATATCCCACTTTTCCTTTATCTATTCATATTGTATATGTATCCTTTGGCCTACTATTATTACTATATATCCTTTTTCCACTCTTCATTTGTATATTTTCTGGTGATATACAGTATTGCATGTTAGTTCTGGAATACTGTTAGTTTACCCTTACTGCTTCATTAGCCTCGTTATGCTTAGTTTTCCTGGATAGTTGCTTGTAGTTATATTCATACCTTACATGTTATTTGTGGTTGCATTTTTTCTGGAGCTCAGTCGGCCGATGCCTAATGAGTACCACGTGTTTGGTACTCATACTGCACTTCTGCAGCCTGCAGATCATAGTATAAGTTATCACTGTTGATGTGTGCATCGTGTAGAGCAGCTATGGATCAGAGATTTAGGGTGAGCTCCTGACGATCGGAGTTGCTCCTACTATCTCTCTCACTTTTATTGATTAGACTGTTCTCTATGTTGTATTCAGAGACACCATTGTATATACATTTATCCTGTATCTCACTTGTACTCTTTATGTATTAGAAGCTCTTGTACTGGTTCCACCAGGTTTTGGGGATTATAGTAGCCTTTTCATTACATTTATTTCGCAGTTCTGCTTTTCTCTTGGTAGTCCGTTACTAGCTGTTTCGGATTACGGGTTGGTTTACCTACTGGTGGGTTAGAGTAGGTCATCATGACCTGAGAAATTGGGTCGTGACAATTACAATTTTATAGCCCAAAATTGTAGGCATCTTTGCTTTGATTTTTTTCTCTTTCTTCTGGTTTTAGTCTAAAAAAATAGAGTTTTTAGTCCATCTTATTATATAAGAGTGTTTACACACTCAATATACAGATTTATACATTTTTTATAAATTTGTATATTATTGTATAAGGATGTATAATGTTGTATATATATAATTCTGCAATAATATACGTACTTATACAAAGATATCCATATGTATATATAATATTTAAATAATATATCTACATTGTATAAGTGTGTATAAACATGAACTATAAGCATTTACATTAGAAAACACCATCTATCGATTATTAAATCTCATTTCAATATCAAAAATCCTCACAACAAAAAGAGAAGAAGAAGCATAGACCTCAGATTTGTAAATCTAATCTAGATCCCATCTATAAGTTAATCTAGATCCCATTTATAAATCTAATTCCGGACAAACTACATCAATGTAGCGTTGTGATTTTTGTAGGTTGGTAACGTTAGCTAGATCATTATCCACATGATGATGATTAATTTGTGCTGTCAATTCTTCATGTTGTTCCTCCATCCGTAATTGTTAATTTTTTTCATCATCGGATAATTCATCCAGATCTAGCAGGAAAGAAGCAGCAAGAGTTGTCATAAAATTATTCGTTTTGTTGAGATATTAGCAGAAGAAAAAATTGAGAAGAAAAATTGGAGAGAAGATAAAATGGAGATGAAGATAAGTGTGTAAAGAAGGAAGATGAGTGAGTGTATTGGGAAGAGAGGAAGAAATGGGCTATTTCATGTTAAGTGGGCTATCAGGTGAAAAGTAACTTCTGATTCTATAGATATTGGACCATTTTTGGTAGTATCTTAAAAAGATTCGCTATATTGGGTAATGTAATTGAGTCAACTGTACTTTTATGTAATTATCTCTAATATTTTTGTATCCAAAATTAGTTTAGATTTATCCTACATGGCATGAAAAATAAGAAATTAATATGACATTACATGCCAAATAAGAAATTTATTGAGAAGAAAGACTTTTTTAGGATATGAAATTATAGTTCGATGACTTTATAGGAAAAAAATTCAAAAATAACTTTAGTGGAATCTTCCCATTTCTTGAATGACTATTTAGGGATTTTTTTTTTCAAAAGTGACTTTACTAGGATCTTCTCAATATTTGGATGACCATAGAAAAAAGAAAAGTTCAAAAGTGACTTTAGTAGAATCTTCTCAATACTTGGATGAACATATAGCGAATTAACTCAGAAAAATCAAATCAGAAGACCTTTTAAGTTTTCAATTAAGAAAAAGGATTAGTAGGCCCCATTTTTTCTCATTTTATGTTTATTTAAACATTAATTAAGTTAAAAGGTACTAGATTATAATACTAAAAAGTTTGAGTTTGAAAATAAAATTCATTTTCTCTCTTTTCTCTCTAACGTATTTTTTCGAATTGGAGTCAATCTCAACAAACCCATTATCCGTTCTCCATTGTCTCAAGCTTCTCTTTTTCAAAATCATCCTTCTTCTCTTTCGGATTCTCCTTTTCCATCAGTGAAGCTAATTTGTTCAGGTATTATCTTTAAATATAAGGTAAATTTTCTTTCTTTCTCTTATTTCAAATTGTTAGAGCTATAATTTAATAAAGAAGAATTTCATTGAATGAAAAAATATTGCACCAATCTGTTGTTTCAACTGCAAAATCACACTTCATTGCTAAAAATTGAATAAATAACAAGATAATGGGTATCGTCTTCCACCTATTGTATTTTTCAGTTTTTGTTTGTTCTTTGGTTTATTTTCTGTATTTTGGTGAATTTTGTGTAGTAATTTGAGGGAAAAAAGATCTTCTTTTGTGATATATTACAAAGATTAGTAGTTTGGGGACTTCTATATTTGTTCAACTATATATTCCAACAATTAATATATTATTTCACAATTGTATTAGTTATCCTAACAAATAATAAGTTGACCAACAAATTAACACAATTGACAGACAACTTCAGTAGTTATTGGGACAACTTCGGCATTTGTCTAACTATTTCTTCCAACAAAAAAGTTTCACTATTGCATTAGTTATCCTAACAACTATTCAGAGATTTGAACTTTGGATATTTAAAAATTATTTTTTTTGGTTTTTTTGTTCTGAATGCTAAATAGTGTATAGCGCGGGATTGAATTGACTTCGGATGTAACTAATACTATTTTTTTTGTATCGATAAGATAAAATGGGTTAACATAAGAGAAGAGAACCAGGACAACTTTTCCTGATCTTGATACTAGAAAAAAAGCTCAAAGCTTAGTTGTTGCTAAAAAAAAAGAAAATATTGTACATATTAAAAGAATTAACACATTTGTAGAAAAGTTGATTGATGCGTTAGAAAGAGCCAACAAGCAAGTAAGGTGTCACGTCCCCAGAAGGGTAGGGACGGGCAAGAACCGTTTGAGTACCTGCTTCACAAATAACCTACAAAATAACAGATAACAAGCACAGAAGCTCATATGAATCATATATCAAAATAAAGGAATTTTGAGCTTACAAGTAATCGACATACAATAAGGACCTGTAACATATGCACCAACCTTACTAATTCATTATGTAACGTCGAAAGAAGCGTTCATTATAATATAGCATTTATAGTTTGCCTTGGTGACGTACTTAAGTTATATTTAGTACAAATGATCATATGATGGCCTACCAAAGGCAATCTAGGTCAAATTTAAGGCATATGTTGCTCAAATACTCATCTCTATGATCTTATATGTATAACTAAAATCGCGATCTGATACAGGGTATGCCCCCCATGGACATACTGTGAGGGTCTGCCCACAGGCCATATATGCCATATATTGGCTCGAGTCAGGAGAACAAGTGCATGATGTTTCAGCCGACTCCAAATGCAAATGATGCCACAAGAGCGTTACGCCACAGTATTTGAGCTCACTATAATGGTCTGGTCTCAATCATGTGCAAAGAATCACATCGCACGGGTGTGTCAAGTAAAACCTATAAATACCCTTTTGTCATTAGCATTTATCAAATGATGTCTTAAAAGCCTATGCCATTTAAATTATGGTAAAGATTGTTTAGCTATTTAAGTAAAATCTATCCAAAGTTAGCCTTTGTTTTGGCTTCTCATCTAATTGAGTGCAACTATAATATGGACATTTACTTTCTTTTATAACGTGTGACATATATACCATGTGACCCATCAAGTAAAGATACTTACAATAATATGAAATATTATGAAGCTTTGACATGAAGATGGTGGGATGAATACTTATAAACTTTGATGGATAGACGAGAGAACGACACGTAAAACAAATGATGATTCTATCTTCATATTTCATGGAAACTATATTGACCTTTAGGAAAGGAAAATGTGACGTGGGGAGGTGCCTTAGCGGCGGAGGAAGTTTTAACTTCACATACCTTTAGCGCTTTCCTAGCTATCGATATCCCTAGTCTTCAATAACTCAATCCGTGGAAGTATAGCCTTTCAACCACTTAGTTCCACTCCTCGATAAGCAACCAATTACTTCAAGAATTATATATACGTTCATCAATAATCCGTAGGCTCATCCCACAATTTATTCCAATATTCTTTATTTATGTCTAAAGTTAATCAAATTCCTTAACCATTGCTTAGAGTGAATTGTCTAATTTTTTCGACTCATATAATTCAATATTAAATCTACCCAATTTGTAGGAATTTTCAAATATTTCATTTTGAGAACTAGTGAAAAATTTAAATTAAATATCCCTAAATACTTATCTATAATCATTTTCAAAAATATGAGAAGAATTTACCTCTTGGAGTTCAAATACCCAACTTTAAACTTTTAGATCAATTCCCAAAAATTCGTTGAGGTTGACATAGAAATCTTTTAATTTGTACAAAAATTCTTCTTGCTCTATGCTTCCATGCCACAATGAACCAATCCCACTTTATTCCCGTTACCCAGCACTTGTAATCGTTATAAGTAGCGCAACTACTGTCGCGTTGATTCCACAAGTAGAAACCCCCCAAAATGTGAGTGTTAAAAGAACCCAAATATGTTTATACCCACTGTGTGGTCTTTTAGTGACCCAAAATATATTTATCTAATTATGACCCTAGGACCATCACTTAGTGTTGCCCCTCACGTGAGAAGTACACAACCACTTCTATCTTTTATTTATTTTTTAAAGAAAACAAATTGGCTTTGCTCACTAATTAAAAAAATTAGTTTAAGTCCCTTACTCTTATGAATCATCATCTGAAAACTTTGGGCTTATACCAATGTCCCATACTCCATTTACTAATCAATATCTATGTAACATTAAAATCATAAACCATGTTGTCACAGTGATTATTATCCTAACATGCGATTGTCATCTCACCATTTACTTATCTATCTTTGTTGTATTAAGCTTGACTCAGAATTTTTCTGAGGTGCTACATAAGGCTTTTGATCATGAACATTTGAAGATTTTGATGCCTTTAAACAATGAGCAATAGATTGGTGAGAAAAAAAACACTCGAGGGTAGCAGTAAGCAACCAAGTAAAGAAGAAAAGAGTGATGAAAGTAGTGGTGAGCAGTCAAGTGAAAAAAATGTGAGAGTAGCAATGAGTAGTCAGGTGAAGCAAAAAGTGGTGAGAGTAGGGGTGAGCAATTAAGTGAAGAGGAAAAAAGTGGATGAAAGTATAACTGAGCAATCAAGTGAACAAGAACAAGAAGATTGAACTAGGACCGATGACATGGGTGGTAATCAAGATCAAGAGAATGCCCAACTAGTAGACATTGTTGGATTCAAGAATAATATTGGTCGTGATGATAATTCAAAATATACTGGCTCATCTGATAATAATAGTGATCCCAAGGTTTTTTCAATTTCAGAATACGTCAAGATTATTGCCATTAAGAAGTATGAATTTACAACTGTCACAATCTAAAATCGAGGAAAGTGATGACACCTATCTCACCCCCATGATAGATAAGTCAATCCTACAATAGACAATAATATACAAGATAAATTGCGGAAGAGATAGTAATATCGAGTCTCAAAACTGAATCATATAAATCATCTCATAAAAAGATATGAGAACCAACATACACCACCCAAAATCTGAAAATCACGAAGTACAACCTCTCTAGATAACTAAGTACAACTAAGAGTCTAAAATGTCTCCATATAAGGAAAACAACATAAATAAGATAGAGGAGATTCGTTAAGCACTGGGATCAATCAACGGCTATGAGGCTTAGATGTCACGAGCCAAAATCGGGCCATGATAATACCTACTATAATCTCTAGTAGGTAAGCCAACCCCACTAGCCATATATAAAGAAACAACAACTAATAAGTGACATGAAGGACCCAACAACATAATGAGCAACTATATAGATAAATACAGGTAATAAGGGCCTATAAGCAGTAAAGGAAGGAACAAGATAAACAAAACAATTGCCCCAAGACCTGGTGTCACTAGTACAAGAGATACTAATATAAGAGTAGTACTAAATAAATATGTACATACAAGTCTGTCTCCAAATACATAAAAATAAAGATTGTAGCTATACGAGGGAAATAGATCAATTCTAAATACCGAGAGCTCAACCCAATTCTGATCAAAATACAGTCTTTAAAGGATAAAAAATCAATGGTGAAGACTCGTACTAGGATCTGCATAAGAAAAAGATGCAAAAGTATATTATTAGTACCAAACACGCGATCCTCAGTAGGCATCATAGGCTGACTGAGCTTAGAAGAACAATATATAGTATAAAGTGCAAATATACCCTACATCTATGCAAAGGAAGGCTAAACGAGAGCTAAAAGTCTACAATCCAACGAAAATAATGATAAGTGAGTAAATAACATACACACAGTTCATATAAATGTATAAATGTAAATGAGTGAATGTGGTGAAGTATGGGATGATGCAATGGCCAACGCCTATCGTATATACCCCCTTCAGCATCATTTTTTGCAATGGCTGGACCCATGGAGGACTCACGAGGTCCATATATAATGCTTGAATGCTAATTCGGACTTTCATAATTTAAAAATTGACCCGAACTCTAACAGGGACTAAGACAATCTTTTTCTTTTCATCCATTTCAATTTTTGAAACCAAAATCCAAGTAAAATATCACCATCCTATTTTAAAGCCAAAAACCATATTTTTCCATCAAATCCAATCATATACTGTAAAAATGTATGTATGAATATGCATTTACAGATACAAGTCAAGATATAACACTGAATAGAAGCCTATAAGTATAAAATGCTTGGAAACTAGGTATTAGTCCTCTCTTGATAACATCTAACTTAAGTAGAAAACTCCATAGACACTATCCTGGACCCCATAGGTCTCACAATCCTACAGTATAAAAGTAACCCGAAAGGAAACTAATGCAAACGTAATAAAGGGGTAGTAATAATAATAATAATAATAAGTCCACCCTACCATGAAATCCTGCCCCAGACCTATACTAAGGATACCTAATCTACACCTAAGTCCAAGTAAGCAACCTAGACTAAGGCTTAACGGACTAAATAAGCGACTTATACTAAGGCTCGAACCTAAATTCTACTCTAAATTGCCAAAGCAAGTCAAAGTAACCAGAAATTCAGACAACTCATACCTACTGAACACATTCCCTCAACCAATACGAAATTTATACGATATAATGTATAATCAAGCAAAGTCTAAAAATAGGTAAGCCGTAACCTACCTGAAGGTTGAACGGTTGAATCTTGAGCGATCACAAGGAAGTCTTTCCTTTTCATGAGGCTTCAAAATACTGCCACACTATCAAAAATACATTCTATATGATATTACAAGTAAAATGATACACATATTACAAATTTATATTGTGAGCTAAAAATCGGGTAAAAGTTGACCCTCGGGGCCCGATAATGAAATTAAAAAGATGAATCAACAATTACTTTCCTCGTAGGGCAAGGAACACATGTTCAAATTTGAGAGAGAATCGGGTCTGTTTTGAGGCCCAAAATAGCCTAGAAATGTATGAGGAAATCAAAATTTAAACTCAAAATTTAATAGAATTAGGAATTAAATTTAGCATGAAATTAGCAGGAATTACATTATGGGAGTATAATTAACTTACCCCAGCTTAATTTGATGAAACCCACCTAAGAATTTTGCTCCCACTAGCTCAAGAGATTATTATTTTGGATAAAAATAACTGAAAAATTTAAACTCTGTAACAACCCTTTCCATTTTTATGGGTAAGTCTAGCATGCCAAAATTTGGGTGAAGGTTTTCCCAGAATTAAAAGTTAGAAATTTCAGGCTAGGCTATTCTTGGATAAAATTTGAGCGTGATATGGTGTAGGGTAATCCGAGAATGGATTAGTTAAAGGTTAACTGGTTTGAGATAATTTTGTGATAGCTAAGATGATAAGGAATCCGGAGGAACCGTTGAAATTAAATTCGGGTGAGTAAAACTCCAGATATCGAATTTGATGTAAAAAAGTTGGTTTGGGATATTGAAATCTGAGGGTGTGTTGCAAAAATGGTAAAACTGGAAGAAATATTGAGTTTCTACCTCACCTATCCCACTATAGCGGGTGGCAGGCTGCTACTACTACACCACTATAGCTGGAATTTTCCCGCTATAGCAGGAGTTAGCTTTGGTCTATCCCACCATAGCGGGCGGATCCTGCTATAACAAGGCTGCTATAGTTGTATATACATTGATTAATGTGGAAAGTACCCCCAAAACATCATTTTTATCCACATTCATCTAAGGACCGGAAGAGGTGATTTTGGGAGATTTCCATCTAAATTCCATCATATTTCTTCGTAAAGGTAAGTTAATCCCTTCCATTAACTAGTTTTTCAATTATTGATCCTTAGAATCACCAGTTTTTGTGTTTGGGGAAGGATTTAGCTTGACCTAAGTGATTTTTTCGTGAAGTTAGGTGAATTGAGTAGAAAACCCTTGGGTTTTGGTTAAAATTTATTAATTTACAATTGCATGCTTAGAATTCACCATTAAATTCATGAAATTAGTAGAATTAAGGAGGAACGACGATAGAAAATCCTAGAATGGGAGGAATGATCATGAATTTGACCTTGGGATTATGGGATTAGGTTGTAATCCATGCATGTACTAGGTCATTGTCTGAATTGTGATCATGTTATTATTTTTAGACCACAATCAAGCCAAAATTGCACGGAAAGGCAAGGCTCAAATTCAGTAGAGTGGTGCAAGCTTGGATTGAGGTAGATGATGGTTTAACATAGTTGAAACCCAACTTAATTTATGTGTGTATGTTAACTATTTCTTCATAAACTTAATACAATGTATGTTTAAAGAAAGTAAATGGTTAGATGATATCCTAAGTGTTAGTCACATGTAATGAGGTTATATCAAAAGCTTGTTGATTGTATTCATTGTGTTGTGATATCTGTTGATTATTGTGGGATGTACCAAAATTCGGATATCTTTACAGGATTCATATTTGTTATAATGGGATATACCGATATTTGGACATCTTCACGGGATTGGGTGATATAAGGTTGGCAGGCACTAGATGTCTGGGATTTTTGATACATGGACAAGAGCTCGTCCCTTACAGGTCATGACTAGTGGGCGACCATAAGACCCTTAGCATGTGTGTATAAGGTATTGGTGAGTGTGACGGTTCCTTGAGTGAACCGAGTTTATGTGTTGACTTGTTATATTTTTTCCTTGAGTGAACTGGGATTTATGATTATGATCATTGTTGTTGTGTAATTGGATCCTTGAGTGGTCCGGTCTAAATAGAAAATGATTGGCATACCTCTTTTATTGTCTATTTACTTGTGTAACTGAGACATGGTTTAGCATATTGTTGATAAGTCATGATTTGTTGACTTGGATTGATGCTGGTAGTCAGATTCTTGACTTGATTTATTGTCTACTTTTACTTTTACTTGGCTGAACTCCGTGGTGGTGTTTAAAAGGCTAAATGCCACATAATTAAGGTACAGTTATATGGTAGGTGTTCATGGTAGTTTCTTGTTTACTAAGTTATGGTTGCTTTTTCACATTTCTAATTTTGGGTTGGACGATAGCCCTACCAGTACACCATTATTTCTTATGTACTAATTCTACATGTGCTCTTTTTTTTGTTGAGTGCAAAGCACTTTTCTG
Organism: Capsicum rhomboideum; assembly: GCA_031232105.1. NCBI lineage: Eukaryota > Viridiplantae > Streptophyta > Magnoliopsida > Solanales > Solanaceae > Capsicum > Capsicum rhomboideum. The sequence continues at coordinate 86,927,019 of CP124719.1, read as the reverse complement.
TGACTGCATCTTGACCTCAGCTTTTGAGCAGACTGCATCTCAACTCAAAGGTGAGCTATATCTTTTGGGCATCCATTAGTCATCTACTTAGTTTCTGGTCCATTATTTGGACTTGGATATTTTCAGTTATTTTTGGGTTGAACCCTTTTATTGACTTTTGTAGTGGTTTTGGTATAATGACTTTCAGATTCTCGGGGTTGTTTCAGGCATTTATTTTATTTCCTCATCTATTATGTTAGAATACTTTGAACATTGGTTTATTAAATGAAGTGATTAGCTTATTTTGAATTTTGATTAAGTGTTAGGTTGAGTAGTCTGAGTTAAATGGTTCTCCCACCGGAGGGTTAGTTTGGTTGCCACTCATGACGGGTTTGGGTCGTGACAAAGTTGGTCTCGAAGCCCTAGGTTCATTGATCTCGTTGTACTAAAATAGGTCCAGAAGAGTCTTACAAAATAGTATAGAGACGTCTATACTTTTCTTCGAGAGGCTATAGGACTTTAGGAAATTATCACTTTCTTTCTTCTTTCGTGGTATAACTTGATTCCATTTGGTATCTAGTATCGAAATTGGTATCTGACCCCCTTCATTCTTTTGTCTGCAGATGGTAAACACTAGAGCTAATGGATCCAGAGCAGAGCCCCCATACCAGTATTTTCGGCTACGGAATCGACTGTTATAGGTCAAGAAAAGGGTAGGGGAAGAAGGAGAGGTAGGGTAGAACCCAACCAGGGGTGGAGCTCGGCCAACAGCTAATCAGGCCAGTCAGCGATTTGAGATACCTCTCCCACTCCAGGATTAGTATGAGATGGCCATGAATGAAGATGTTATGGAACAAGAGGAAGCGACACCAGCTGGCGTGCAACTCTTCACCCGATATCTTCTGAGATGCTTCAACAGCTGCTTTCTTTTCTAAATGGTTTGGCCAGTACTGGAGCCACTTCTACTATGCCTGCTTATCAGTTTCCTAGTTCTTAGCTGACTATGGCTTTTGCCCCTAGGATGGGTGAGGCTTTGGGGACTAAGATTTTCCTCGTCTGGTGTTAGGTTTTATCATGACTCGAACCAAACATGATATGTTGACTAAGTTCCTGAAAATGAAACCTCTACTTTTATTGGTTCTAGGACTGAGGATACATTCGAGTTCATTGTTGATTGTTACGAGAAGCTGTATAAAATAGGTATTATGTAGCAATATGGTGTTGAGTTTGTGACCTTCTAATTGTAAGGGGATGCCTAGCAGTAGTGGAGGGCATATGTGGAGTGTCGGTCACCAGCTTTACCTCCATTGACTTGGGCTCAGTTCACACTCTATTTTTGAAGAAATATATACCCCGTACTCTTTGTGATTGCAAGAAGGATGGGTTTTGTCCCTTGATCAAGGCAATATATCAGTTGCATCCAATGAGGCTAAGTTTCATACCTTGTACCGTTATGCTACTCAGTTACTTGGTACATAAGGGGAGAGAATTCAATTATTTATGAAGGGTCTGAACACTAACTTGCAAGTTTTGTCTGTATATTTAACTTCTGTTGGAAAGAATTTCAATAATATTGTTGATTATATGAAGAAGGCGGAAGGAGTCAAACATGTTGGTCATGCTAACGTGTTAGCGAAAAGTCCAAGAATGTGGGTAACGTTGGTGGTTCTTATTCCCGGGGTCATAGCCATCAGGACTATTTGGCTCGCCCTATTTAGTCAGCTCTGCCAACTTCTATAGTGGGTCAATCAGGGGCCACTTAGTAGCCTTCAGTTGTGAGAAGCCAAGGGGCTTCATATTCATCAGCCAATAAGCCTTCCTTAGATTGGTGTTGTTATACTTGTGGTGCTATAGGACACTTCAAAAGAGATTATCCTCAAAGATAGGTTGGTTTTCAGAGGCAGCAACAGGCTAGAGCTGTGGTTCCTAAGCGTAGAGGTGGCGTAGGTAATGATAGAGGTCGTCCAAAAGATGGGCGGGGTAATTATCAGGGAGGCCATTGTAGAAATTGAGGTGGTGCACAACCTACTAAGAAGGTTACCTATATTGATGATAGATCTTATTATTATGCCTTCCCAGGTAAGATCGAGGCGGAGGCTTCCGATGTTGTCATTAAGGTACTATTCTCATTTGTAACCGGATGGCTACTATTTTATTTGATTCGGGTTCCACTTATTTATATGTGTCTGTTAAATTTGCCTTGGGATTTGATTTGCTTAACTCTCCTGTATCTGTGTCTACTCCGATTGGAGCCTTTATGGTAGTGACCCATGTGTATTATGCTTGTTCTGTCTTGTTTATGGGTTTCCAGACTTGGGTAGATTTAATCATTTTGGATATGCTTGGTTTTGATATCATTTTGGGTATGACTTGGCTATCTACGTATCATGCTATTCTAAATTGTAATGCTAAGACTGTGACCTTAGAGATGCCTGGGATGGATAAGTTAGAGTAGAAAGGTATGTATAAGCCGAGATCAATGAATATTATATCTTTTATTCGGGCTAGAAAGCCAGTTGGGAGGGGATGTTCGGCCTTCTGGTACATCTTTGGGATGTTAGTGCAGAGTCCTCTTCTATTGAGTTAGTTCTCGTGGTGTCAGAATTTCAAGAGGTATTTCTTATAGATTTGCCTGGTATGCCTCTAAATCGGGACATTGACTTTTGCATTGATTTGGAGCCGGGCACTCGCCCAAGTTCTATCCCTCCCGATTGAATGGATCCGGTTGAGTTTAGAGAACTCAAAACTCTGTTGCAGGAGTTACTTGATAAGTGGTTCATTCATCCTAGTGCTTCGCCTTAAGGTGCTCTAGTGTTGTTCGTTAAGAAAGGAAAATAGTAGCGTGAGAATGTGTATTGACTACAGGCTGTTGAATAAGGTTACCATCAGGAATAAATATCCTTTGCCCCAAATAGATGATCTTTTTTACTAGTTGTAGGTTGCTTCAGTTTTCTCCAAGATAGACTTAAGATCGGGTTATCACTAGTTAAAGATTTAGCATAAAGATATAACCAAGACAACTTTCACGTCTCGGTATGGGCATTACGAGTTCTTGGTGATGTCCTTCTGGTTGACCAATGCACCGACAACATTCATGAGTTTGATGAATGGTATTTTTAAGTCTTTCTTGGATTCATTTGTGATATTTTGGTTTACTCTAAGAGTAAGGAGGAACATGCAGGTCATCTTCGTATTGTTTTGGGGATTTTGAAAGAGAAACAACTTTATGCTAAGTTATCTAAATATGAATTTTGGATGTCCTCTGTACCCTTTTTAGGGCATGTGGTTTCAAAAAAGGGATGATGGTAGATTCCCAGAAGATTGAGGCTGTCTAGAGTTGGGTCTGGCGTAGCTCTGTGACTGAGGTTGGGAGTTTTTGGGTCTTGCTAGTTACTATTGCAAGTTTGTCAAGAACTTTGCCTCCATTGCTACTCACTTGACAAGGTTGACTTAGAACGAGGTGCCATTTTGTATGGCTGGACAAGTGTGAAGAGAGCTTCCAAAAGCTCAAGACTTTTTTGACCACAACTCCCATTCTCGCCTTGCTAGTTGAAGGTAAGGACTTTATTGTGTTGTGATGCTTCACGCTCTGGTTTGGGTGTTGTGTTAATGCAGGACAGGAATGTGATTGCTAAGGATTCAAGGCAATTGAAGCCTCATAAGAAGAATTATCCAACCCATGATTCGGAGTTGGCAGGAGTGGTTTTTGCATTTAAGATTTGAAGACACTACATCTATGGTGTCAAGTGCGAAGTGTTTACAGACCATCGTAGCTTGCAACAAGTTTTCACCTAAAAGGATTTGAACTTGAGGCAGAGAAGGTGGATGAAATTATTGAAGTATTATGATGTGACCATTCAATACCATCCGAGCAAGGCCAATATGGTGGCAGACTCATTGAGCCATAAATCAGTAAGTATGGGTAGTCTGGCTTGCTTGAGGGTATAAAGGTGACCCTTGGCTAGAGAGATTCAGACCCAAGCATCACAGTTCATGTAGTTTGGTGTTTATGAAATGAGTGAAGTGTTGGCTAGTGTTAAGGTAAGGTCAACATTCCTTGATCAAATCAAGGCCAGATAGTTTAAAGATGTGAAATGGAAAAAAATTAAGAACAATGTGGTGTGTGGTGAATCTTCTTACACCACACTTGATGCGTGTAGGGTTTTGATGGTGAGAGGACATGTGTGAGTGCCTCGAGTTGGTGATTTGATCTAGGGTTTGCTTGCAGAAGCTCATGGTTCTCGATACTCTATTCATCTGGGTGCAACCAAGTTGTATCGTGACTTGAGATAACTCTATTGGTTGCCTAGAATGAAGAGATATATTATAGAGTATGTTTCTAAATGCCACAACTATCAGTAGGTGAAATACGGGCATCAAAGAATTGCAGATTTTCTTTAGAGGATGCCTATTCCCAAGTGAAAGTGGGAGAGGATAGCCATGGACTTCGTAGTGAGTCTTCCTAGGACCTTGGGGAAGCATGACTCAATTTGGGTCATAGTGGATAGGATAATTAAGTTAGCTCATTTCATTTTAGTTAGAGTATACTACAATTCGAAGTAGTTAGCCAAGATTTATATCAAAGAGATATTGAGGCTGCATAGGGTGCCAAATTTCCATCATTTCTGATAGAGTTACATAATTCACCTATAAGTTTTAGGACATGTTACATGAAGAGTTGGGCCTCAAGTTTGATTTTAGCACTGCTTTCCATCCTCAGAATGACGGGCAGTTAGAGAGGACTATTCAGGTGCTTGAGGATATGTTAAAGGCCTGTGTGATTGACTTTGGTGGACATTGGGATAAGTTCTTGTCGTTGTGTGAATTTTCATACAATAATAGTTCCCATTCTAGCATTAATATGGCTCCATTTGAAGCACTCTATGGGAGAAGGTGTAGATCACCCATAGGATGGTTTGAAGTTGGTGTTGTGAAGCCTTTGGGCACCAACTTGGTGAAGGAAGTTCAACAGAAGGTGAAGTTCATTCAAGGCAAGCTGTTGGCAGCCTAGAGTAGGCAAAAGGAATATGTAGATCACAAGGTAAGGGACATGTCATTCAAACCCGATGAGCAAGTTTTGTTGAAAGTATCTCCTATGAAGAGAGTTATGTTATTTGGCAATTAGGGGAAACTTAGCCTTTGATATATTGGTCAGTTGAGGTCTTGATGATTTGGGCCCGATAGCTTATAGGTTGGCATTGGCACCAAGCCTGTCAGGGGTCCACCCAGTATTTTGTGTGTCAAAACTTAAGAGATACCATGAAGATGGGGATTACATTATTAAATGGGATTTGGTTTTGCCTCATAAGAATATTTCGTATGAAGAGTAGCCAGTTGTAATTCTTGACTGGGATGTTTTAAAATTAAGAATGATGGTGATTCGGTCTGTAAAGGTCCTGTGAAAGTATTGTCCTATTGAGAAAGCTACTTGGGAAATCGAGAGGGACATGCGACACAAGTACCCTCACTTGTTTGAGGATACAAATACTCTCTTCTTTCTTACTTGCCTTGTTTTTTTTATTTGATCATTCGGGGATGAATTATGGGTAAATTGTTCTCTGTGGTATTGACCTTTTTCATCGTTATGGGTAAGTCTAGCAGGCCAAAATTCAGGTTAAGGTTTTCCCTAAATTGAAAGTTAGAAATTTCAGACTAGGCTAGTCTTGGATAAAATTCAAACGTGGGATAGTCTAAGGTAATCCAAGAATGGATTAGTTAAAGGTATATAATTTGAGATGATTTTGTGATAGCTACGACGATAAGGAATCGTTAGGAACTTTTGAAAGTGAATTCGGGTGAGTAGAACTCCCGATATCAAATTTGATATAAAGTGGTTGGTTTGGGCTATCAAAATCTGGGGGTGTGTTGCAAAATGGCAAAACTAGGAGAAATCCCGAGTTTCTACCTCGCCTACCCCGCTATAGCGGGTGGTAGGCCACTACCACTATGCTGTTATAGTGGAAATTTTCTTGCTATACCGGGAGTCAGCTTTGGTCAGTCCCTCCATAGCGGGCAGATACCGCTATAGCGGGATAGGGCCGCTATATCGGGATATACACTGATTAATGTAGAAAATACCTCAAAAATATTATTTTCATTCCACTTTCATCTAAGTGCTGGGAGAGGCTATTTTGGGCGATTTCCACCTAAATTCCATCGTATTTCTTCATAAAGGTAAGTTAATCCCCTCCATTAACTAATTTTATGACTATTGATCCTTAGAATCACTAGTTTTTGGGTTTTGAGAAGGATTTAGCTTGACCTAAGTGTTTTTTCTACCAATTGGGTGAATTGAGTAAGAAACCCTTGGGTTTTGGTTAAAAGATGTTAATTTACAATTGCATGCTTAGAATTCACCATTAGATTCTTGAAATTGGTATAATTAAGGTGAAATGATGATAAAAAACCCTAGAATGGAAGGAATGATCATGAATTTGACCTTGGGGTTATGGGATTAGGTTGTAATCCATACATGTACTAGGTCATTGTCTGAATTGTGATCATTTTATTGTGTTTTGACCACAACCAAGCCAAAATTGCACGGAAAGGCAAGGCTCAAGTTCAATAGAGTGGTGCAAGCTTGTTTTGAGGTAGGCGACATGTTAACGTAGTTGAAAACCAACTTGATTTGTGTGTGCATGTTAATTGTTTCTTCATATACTTGTTATAATGCATGTTCAATTAAAGTAAATGGTTAAATGATATCCTAAGTGCTAATCACATGCAATGAGGTTATATTGAAAGCTTGTTGATTGTTTTCATTATAGTTGTTATTTTTGTGATATCTGTTTATTATTATGGGATGTACCGATATTTGGTCATCTTCACGGGATTCATATTTGTTATTGTGGGATGTAACAGTATTTGGGCATCTTCACCAGATTGGGTGATATAAGTTTTACAGATACTAGATGTTTAGGATTTTTGGTACATGGACAAGGGCTTGTCCCCTACAGGTCATGGTTAGTGGGCGACCATAAGACTCTTAGCATGTGTGTAAAAGGTATTGGTGAGTGTGAAGGTTCTTTGAGTGAATCGGATTTATGTGTTGACTTATTATATTTAGTTCCTTGAGTGAACCTGGATTTATGATTATCATCATTGTTGTTGTGTAATTGGATCCTTGAGTGGTTCGGGCTCAATGGAAAATGATTAGCATATCTCTTTTATTGTCTATTTACTTATGTAATTGAGACATGGTTAGCATATTATTGACGAGTCATGATTTGGTTGACTTGAATTGATTTTGGTAGTTAGAGTCTTGACTTGAGTTATTGTATATATTGACTTGTACTTAGCTGAAATCTATGGTGTTGTTTTAAGGCTAAGTGTCACATAATTGAGGTACAATTATATGGTAGGTGTTCATGGTTGTTACTTGTTTACTAAGTTATGGTTGTTTGTTCACATTTCTTATTTTGGGTTGGTCGATGACCCTACCAGTACACCGTTGTTTCTTATGTACTGATACTACACGTGCTCTTCTTTTTGTTTAATGCAGAGCATTTTTTGATGACTGCATCGAGACCTTTGCTTTAGAACAGATTGCATCCCGACTTAAGGGTGAGATATATCTTTCGGGCGGCCATGAGTCATCTACTTAGTTTCTAGGCCATTGTTCAGACTCGTATATTTTCAGTTTTTTTAGGTTGAACCCTTTTATTGACATTTGTAGTGGTTTTGGTACAATGACTTTCAGATTCTCGGGGTTATTTTAGACATTCATTTCATTTCCACATCTATTATTATCCGAACACTTTGAGACATTGGTTTATTAAATGAAGTGATTAGCTTATTTTGAATTTCGGTTAAGTGTTGGGTTGAGTAGTCTGAGTTAAATTGTTCTCCCATTGGCGGGTTAGTGTGGGTGCCACTCAAGAAGGGTTTGGGTCGTGACAATCTCCCAAATATACTACTAGGGGTCCTTTATCGCAATCGCGGGGACCCCTATTACGATCGCAGGGCCCTACTGGAGTTGACCATCATGATCTCAATGGTCTTCCATGCGATCGCAAAACACAGCTGGTTGGACCTCACTTGGTCCTTCTTCACAAATGCAATGGTCAAATTCTTAGACCATCGCGATCGCGAAGGTAGGCCTCATCACAATCAAGGAGAACAAATATGGCCTGTACCAACAACATCACCCCAACAATATTTTAAGTCTAAAATGACTCCAAATGGGTCCTTAAGACTTGTTTGGAACCCCATGCACGCAAAATAAATATGCTACCCAATTGAAAACGACATTCTAAATTCAACAAAATCGACGAAATAACCAACGAATGTTGAAATGTTGATCGAAGTCAACACTTTCTCAATTTTTACTAAAATCCACCCAAGCACCCAAAATGATTCTGAAAGCCTCAGGACCCGAACCAAAGGTACCCTTAGCCCAAAATCCACATCTTGGAGCTAACGAAACTTTTAGAATTCTCATCTGAGGCTGTTCACTAGAAATTTTAACCAAAGTCAAACTTCTTAGTTTTAAAGGCTTCAAAATAGGGAAATTGATTTAAAACCCAATAGAACTCTCTGAGAACTGAACCACCTATCCGAACAATTCATAAATACTCTGTAGCAACTACAGGAAAGTTTGAAATAGGAAACACGTGAAAAATAAGGAAATGACTTAGAGGGCCATTACAATATCCACTACTAAAAAGACTTATATCCTCAAAAGTAAGGAATAGGAAGTACCTGAATGCTTGAATAAGTGAGCATACTAGGCCCGCATGTTCTGCTTGTTCTCCCAAGTATCCTTCTCGACTGGACGGTGCCTCCACTGAACCTTAACTACATGCATCTCTCTCGACCTCAACCTCCTGACATCTCTTTCCAAAATGGCAATTGGCTCCTCATCAAAAGTGAAGCTGTAACGACCCTTTCCATTGTTACGGATAAGTCTAGCATTCCAAAAGTGGATTAAGGTTTTTCCCAAATTAGGAGTTAGAAATTTCATTCTAGGCTAGTCTTAGATGAAATTCGAGCATGATGTGGTCTAGGGAACTCTAAGAATGGATTAGTTAAACATTTTGTAATTTGAGGTAATTTGTGTTAGTCAAGTCGATAAGGAATTCGTAGGATCTTTCAAAAATAAATTCGGGTGAGTAGAACTCCCGATATTGAACTCAACGTAAAGGGGTTTGTTTGGGATTTCAAAATTTGAGGGTGCGTTGGGAAAAAGGCAAAACTGGGAGCAATCCCTAGTTTCTGCCTCGCCTCACCCACTATTGTGGATGGATAGCTGTTTCCACTACACTACTATGTGGGAATTCTCCCGATATAGCAGGAGTTTGCTTTTGTCAATCCCGCCATAGCTGGCGAATCCCACCCAAAAACATTATTTTCATTCTTTATTCATCTAAGGAATGGGAGAGGCAATTTTTGGTGATTTCCACCTAAATTCCATTGTTTTTCTTCGTAAAGGTAAGTTAATCACTTTCATTAACTAGTTCTTCAATTATTAACTCATGGAATCAATAGTTTATGGGTTTTGGGGAGGATTTAACTTGACCTAACTGATTTTTCTGGTGGAATTAGGTGAATTGGGTAGAATACCCTTGGGTTTTGGTTAAAAGTTGTTAAATTACTCTTGCATGACTATAATTCACCATTGTAACCATGAAATTGATAGGATTAAGGTGGAATAATGATAGAAAACCCTAGAATGGGAGGAATGATCACGAATTTAGCCTTAAGGTTTCGGGATTAGCTTATAATCCTTGATATTGTTATGTCATTTTGTTGATTGTGTGTTGTATTGATGTTTTTAGACCACAATCAGGCCGAGGTTGCAAGAAAGGGCAAAGTTTAAGTTCGTTAGAGCATTTCGAGCTTGGATTGAGGTAGGTGATGGTTTAATGTAGTTGAAACCCAACTTGTTTTATGTGTGCATGATACCTGTATCTTCATAATGCTTGTTACAATGCATGTTCAAGGGAGGTGAATGGCTATTTGATATCCTAAGTGTTAAATCACTTGCAATGAACTTATATTAAAAGCTTGTTGGTTTTACAAGTGTGATTGTTGTTATCATTATGGTTGTGATTATTGTGATATCTATTAATTATTATGGGATGTACCGATATTTGGACATCTTCATGGGATTGGTTGGTATAAGGTTGGCAGGTACTTAATGTCTGAGATTTGGCACATGGACAAGATCTCATCCCCTACAGGACCATAAGACCCTTAGCATATGTGTACAAGTTGTAAGTGAGTGTGATGGTTCCTTGAGTGACCTGCGCTTATGTGTTGACTTGCTATATTTGGTTTCTTGAGTAAATTGTGCTTATGTGTTGACTTTCTATATTTTGTTTCTTGAGTAAATCGGGCTTATGTGTTGACTTGCTATATTTGGTTTCTTGAGTAAACCGGGATTCATGATTATTAACATTGTTGTTTGAATGGGTCCTTGAGTGCTCTGGGTTAAATTACAAATGATTTGTATACTCTTCAATGTCTGCCCACTTATGCAATTAAGACATGGTCAGTATTTTGCTGTTCAGTCATGGTTTGTTGACTTGGATTCTTGTTGGTAGTCATGGTCTTGACTTGAGTTGTTGTCCATCTTGACTTGTTCTTGACTGAGTTCTTTAGTGTTGTTGAACAAGGTTAAGTGTCATAAACTTGAGGTAAAGTTATGTGGTAGGTGTTCATGGTTGTTCTTACTTTACTAAGTTATGGTTACTTGTTCACATATCTTATTTTGGATTGGCCGATGACCTTACTAGTACACTGTTGTTTCTTGTGTACTGATACTAAATGTGCTTTTTTTTTTGTTGAGTGTAAAGCATTTCCTGGTGACTGTTTCAAGACCTCACCTGTAGAGCGGATAACACTCAATCTCAAGGGTGAGCTACATCTTCCGGGCTGTCATTTGTTCTTCACTTTGTTCCTATACAGTTGTTTCGGATTTGGATGTTCTTTTTGTTTTTGGTTTGAACCCGTTTTATTGACATTTGTAGTATTTTGGTACAATGACTTTCAGATGCTAGGGGATTGTTTAAGTATTCGTTTAATTCCGCATTAGTTTTCGTTTAGAATATTGAAGACATTATTTTATTTAATGAAAAATAGTTAGTTGCCTTATTTTGGCTAAGTGTTGGGTTTGATGGTTTGGGGTTAGATAATTCTCCCACTAGAGAGTTAGTGTGGGTGCCACTCACGATGGGTTTGGGTCGTAACTGAAGCTTTCATCCAACTGATTTGAATCCCACTTGAGCACGTGGGACTCATCTAGAATATACCGTCGTAAATAGATATATGGAAAACAGGGTGAATGCCCGAGAAGGCTGGAGGTAAGTCTAACTCATATGATACATCACTAAATTGCTGAAGGATGCAAAAGGTCTGATATACCTAGGACTGAGCTTACCCTTCCTCCAGAATATCATCATGCTCTTCATGGGAGACATTCGAAGGAATACTCGATCACCAACTCCAAACTCTAAAGCTCGCACCCTACGATCAATATAACTCTTCTATTTGCTCCGGGGTGCATAAAGTCTATCCTGAATCACTTGGACTCTATCCATAGAATTACTTAACAAGTTTGTGACCCATGACCTAATCTTAAAGGCATCAAACAAACCCACCAGAGACCTACACTGCTACCATATAATGCCTCGAATGGGCCATCTCAATACTCGAATAATAATTTTTATTATATGCAAACTCCACTAAGGCTAGAAACTGGTCCCACTGACCTCCAAAATTAATTACGCAGGCCCAAAGCATGTCCTTTGAAATTTGAATGGTCCGCTCAGACTGACCATCAATCTGAGGGTGAAAAGTTATGGTAAGCTCAACTCGGGTACCAAACTCCCTTTGAAAAGACCTCCAGAACGATGACGTGACCTGAGTACCACGGTCAAAAATGATAGAGACTGACACCCTTTGCAAATGAACTATCTCACGAACATAAATCTGGGCAAACCTCTCTGAACTGTAAGAGTTTTGAACTGGAAAGAAGTGAGAAGACTTATTCAACCTATCAATAATGAGTAAAATAGAATCAAACACCTGAAATATATGCAGAAAAACAATCATAAAGTCCATGACTATCCACTCCCATTTCCACTCAAGTCCATGTACATCTTAGTTGTCCCTAAATGAATCAAATATCTAGAATAATGGGCCTTCTTCAAAATCAACCAAATTAAATCTTGAACTCTAGGAATACAGATACGACCCTTTATCCTCAAAACACCTTCTGGATATAAGGTCACCTTTCTAGCCTTGCCACTCAACACCTTATCCTGAATCACCCTTAGTCTATCATCCTATCACAACCTCTCCCAAATCTACTCCAACCACATATATCTAGACTCAACATGAGCGAGAATCCTTTCGGGGTTAGAAATATCAAGCCAAACCAACCAGTTGGCTAAAAAATGGATGTCCAAGGTCAACAATCCCTCCGAAGCTGAAAGGAAAGCCAAACTACCCATACTCACTGCCTTCCAACTCAAGGCATCCGCTATCATGTTTGCCTTGCCTGGATGGAAAAATAGAGATATCGTAGTCCTTAAGTAACTCTAGCCACTTGCACTGCCTCAAATTAAGATCCTTTTGGCTGAGAATATACTATAAGCTTCAATGGTTAGTTAATATCTCACAATGCACAACATAAAGATAGTGCCTCCAAATCTTCAGTGTGAAGACTACTGCAGCCAACTCCAAGTCATGGGTGGGATAGTTCTGCTCGTGCATCTTTAGCTGTCTAGAAGTATATGCTATCAGTTTGACCCGCTACATCAAAACATAACCCAAACCAACGTCGGAAACATCATAATACACTATAAGCCCCCGACTTTTAATAGTAATAGATAGGATCAGACATGAAGTCAATAAGGCCTTGAGCTTTAGAAAGATCGCCTCACACTCATCGGACCACTGGAAAGGAACATTCTTTTGTGTCAATCTGGTCAATGGTACTGCGATACAAGAAAACCCCTCGACAAACTGCCTATACTAAATTTCTAACTTAATGTAACTGTGAACCTTGGTATGTAAAGTGGGCCTAGCCCAATCACGAACTAGCTCAATCTTGGCTGCGTCTACCATAATCTCATATTTGGACACCACTTACTCCAAGAATGCTATAGACTTGAGCTAGAACTCACACTTAGAGAACTTGGTATAAGAATGCTAATCCTGTAAGGTCTGGGCATGATCCTCAAATGCTGCTCATGCTCTGCATGATCCTCAGATGCTACTCATCCTCTTTCTTACTCCTCGAGTAGACTAGGATGTCATTAATGAATGCTATCTCAAAGGAGTCCAAATAAAGCCTGAACACATGGTTCATAAAGTCCATGAATGTTACTGGGACATTGGTCAAGCCAAAAGACATGACCAAGAACTCGTAATGACCGTAACGAGTCCTAAAGGCAATCTTAGGTATGTCCATTGCCCTAATCCTCAACTGATGATAGATAGATCTCACATCAGTTTTACAAAACATATTTGTTCCCTAAATATGGTTGAATAGATCATCAATACATTGAATCAGATACTTATTCTTAATAGACACCTTGTTCAGCTACCCATAGTCAATACACATACGTATAGAGCCGTCCTTCTTCTTCACAAACAAAATAGGAGCACCTCATGGAGAAATACTAGGCCTGATAAACCCCTTACCTAGAAGATCCTGGAGATGCTCCTTAAGTTCCTTCAACTTAGCTAGAGCCATGCGATACGGTGGAATAGAAATGGATTGGGTGCCCGACTCAATATTAATACCAAAGTCAATATCCTGCTTGGGTAGAAGACTAGGAAAATCAATAAGAGATACGTCAAAAAAACTCATAAACCACAGGTACTGACTCAAGTGATGGAGTGTCAGTGCTAGTATGACAAACATAAACAAGATAAGCCAAACATCCGTTTGCTATCAACTACCTCACCTGAATATAAGATATAATCCCTCTCAGTACCTGACTATCAGTGCCCTGCCACATAATCGGAGGGATACCAGGGCTAAAATAACGATCTTGGCAAAGTAATCCAAAACTGCATGATTAGGGTATAATCAGCCTATGCCTAGAATTGCATTGAAATCAACCATATCTAATATAACCAGGTCTACCCAAGTGTCATACTCATAAATATCCATCACACAGGACATATATACTCAATTTACTACTAAAGAATCACCTATGGGAGTAGCTACATGCATAGGCACATGCAAAGGCTCACTAGACAAATCTAGATAAGTAGAAAAGTAGGCAGACACATATAAATGTGTAAAACCTGGATCAAATAACATAGAAGATGGATGATGAAAAATGGAGATAATACCTATAATTATTACATCTGAAGCCTTCCATTCTAGCCTTATCTTGATTCTTTTGTAATTATGTCCATCGATGATATCTTGGTTTATTCCAAGAATGAGGCTGAGTATGTGAGACATTTGAGGGCTGTTCTTTAGGGATTGCGTGATGAGAAGTTGTATGCCAATTTCTTCAAGTGCAAGTTTTGGTTGGATTCTATTTTTCTTGGGTCAAGAAGTGACCAAGAATGGTATTATGGTTGATCCAGCCAAGGTAGATGTGGTTCATAATTGGACTAGATCTATTTTTCCTATCGACATTAGGAGTTTTATTATCTTAGCAGGCTATTATCGCTAGTTTGTATAGGGTTTCTATTCTATTGTAGCTCCTTTTACTAAGTTAACTCAGAAAAATATTGTCTTTCAGTGGTCAGATGATTGTGAGAGTAGCTTTTAAAGGCTTAAGGAGTTGTTGACTTTGACTTCTATCTTGACTTTACCTGAGAATGGTGTAGGTTTCACCATGTTTTGTGATGCTTTTGGAATTGGTTTGGGTGGTGTGTTGATGCAAAAGGGTAAGGTTATTGCTTATGCTTATTGATAGTTGAAGCCTCATGAGAAGAACTACCCTACTCATGATATGGATTTAGCCGCAGTTGTGTTTGTGTTGAAATTATGGCGACACTACTTGTATGGAGTTCATTGTGAAATTTTCTCTGATCATTGTAGACTTCAATACTTTTTCACCCATGAGATCTTAATATGAGACAACATCGATAGTTAGAGTTGCTTAAGGATTATGATCTCACTATTCTTTATCATTCGAGCAAGGCCAATGTAGTAGCAGTTGCCTTGAGTTAAAAGACGGAGAGTATGGGAGTTTGACTTATTTTTTAGCGAGGGAGCAACCTTTAGCCTTAGATGTTTGGTGTTTAGCTAACCAGTTAGTTAGGCTTGATATTTCGACACCTGGGCATATTTTTTCCTTTGTTGAGGCTATCTCTTCATTGATGGAGTAGATTAGAGCTTGAAAGTTTGATCATGGGAAGTTGAGGGTGATTCATGATAAAGTGTTGAGTGGTAAGGAAAAGATAACATCTCTTGATCCTGAGGGTATTTTGAGGATTAGTGGTCGTGTTTGTGTGCTGAGAGTTCGTGGGTGATTAGGCTGATCTTGAAGGAGGCTCCTTATTTGAAGTAGTCTATTCATCTAAGAGCGTCTAAAATGTATCATGACATGAAGAAACACTATTGATGATGTGGGATGAAGAAAGACATTATGGAGTTTGTGGCCAAGCGGTTGAATTATCAGTAAGTGAAGTATGAGCATCCGCGACCAGGTAGTATAATGTAAAGGATGCCTATTTTGGAGTGGAAATGGTAGTGGATTACTATGGGCTTCGTGTTTGGTCTACCCCCAACTTTGGGGAAGTTTGATTTTATTTGGGTGATTGTGGATAGGTTGACCAAATCTGCACACTTTGTACCTGTGAATGTGAACTTTAATACTGAGAAGTTGGCAAAGATCTACATTCGAGAGATTGTTCGATTGAATGGTGTGCCCATCTCTATCATTTCTGATAGAGGTACACAGTTTACCTTGAATTTTTAGAGTTCTATACAAAGTAAGTTGGGTACTCAACTCGATATAAGCACATCGTTTCACCCTCAGTCGGATGGCCAGTCAGAGCGGACCATTCAGGTGTTAGAGGACATGCTTCAAGCGTGTGTTATGGATTTTGTTGGTCATTAGGACCAGTTCTTACCTTTAGTGGAGTTTGCCTACAACAACAGTTACCATTCCAATATTCAAATGACACGTTTTGAGGCTTTGTATGGGCAGAGGTATAGATCCCCCATGGGATGGTTTGATTTGTTTGAGGTTAGACCTTGGGGCACTGATTTGTTGAAAGACTCTATGGATCGAGTGAGATTGATTTAACAGAGGCATGTGGTTGCCTAGAGTAGGCAGAAGAGTTACGCTGATCAATGAGTTTATGATGTGGCATTCATGCTTGGTGAGCAGGTTTTGTTGAAGGTATCACCCATGAAGGGTGTGATGAGATTTGGGAAGAAAGGAAAGCTAAGTCTGAGATTTAATGAGCCTTTTGAGATTCTTGAGAAATTTGGAGATTTGGCATATATGCTAGCTTTGCCTCCACATTTGTTAGTTGTCCATCCGATATTCCATGTTTCAATGTCGAAGAGATGCCGTCCAGATGATACTCATGTGATCTAGTGCAATTCATTTGCATTAGATCATGATTTGTCCTATGAGAAGTAGACCATTGCTATCCTATATAAATAAACTAGGAAGCTGAGGTCCAAACATATTGATTCTGTGAAAGTTCAGTGAAGACATCACCCGATTAAAGAGGCTACGTGGGAGGTTGAGTCTGATATGCGGAGTAGATACCCCCAATATTTTACCACTTCAGGTACTTTATTTTCCTTTTTGTTTGAAGATGAACTAGTGTTTTAGTGGTGGATTATGTAACAACCCTTGTTGTGATTTTTAGTTTTTTCTGAGTTTTGATCATTTTGTCCTTTCCCATAGGTGCTATATGCCATTTATGAGGCGTGGACATGGTTGGCATAGTCCCCAAAGCATTTGAGAGTGATTTGAGTGAGTTTGAGGTTTTGAGTAGCCTTGAAAGTGTTTAGTTTGACTTTGGTCAATATTTTGTAATTCGAGCGTCGGATGGTGATTCTATTAGTTCCAATAGATCTAGAATTTTTATTTTGGATTAGCAGCGTGGATGGTTCAAGTTTTGAGCCTTTATTTAGAATTTTGACCTCTTAGATGAGAAACTAATTAAAATAGCTTAAAAGGGGTCTCGGAGGTTAATTTGTTGATAATGACCTCTTTTGATAAATTTGATGGTTCCATTGATTCCAAAACATCAAAATTAGCCTAGTAGCATTATTGTTTTTTTTTTGTGGAGTCCCGAACAAATCTCCAGGGTTCGTTTAGAAGATTTTGATCATTTTCCCTTAAGCTAGTTTCTAATATCTGGTGCATGAAGACTCGTTCACATTCACAGGCCACCCTTCGCATTTGCGAAGAAGGAAAACTCTGTTCATCGTAAACGCGAGGTGGTGGCCGCATTCGCGAAGAGTAATTTAGGGTCGGGTCGGGTCATTTCTGCATCACGCGACTGGGCCATTGCGTTCACAATAGGTCCGGGTCGATAGCCTTCACAAACTCAGGGCCCCAACCGCGTTCGCGATGAAGGCATTGTTCACCCGGAGCAGTATTTTAGCCTTTTTCTCATGTTTTTCATCATTTTTCTCCATTGATGAACCTTGAGAAATCATTTTTTGATGATTTCAAGAGGATTCTTCTTCAATCCTCTTTGGCTAAATTTCTAAACCTTATTTCTATCATTTCCCATTGATTTTATCTTCAAAACAATTTCAAAACTTGGATTTTAAACTTCTATTTTTGAAGTTTTATCCAGTAAATTGAGAAAATAATTTTTCTTTGATTTTAAGCTCGATTTTAACTTATTTTTTCAATGGATTTTGGAAATGCGATTTCACGCTGATTTCATCTCATGATTTCATATCGTGAGATAAAATCCCAAATTCTTCAAAAAACTTGATTTGAGAATTTCAAATTATGATTTGAGATTTTTCAAATATAAAGGTTAACCCATAAGTTTATATTTTGTAAAAAAAACATCCCACCATTTATATCTAACAACCATTTATTTCATATGTAAATAAAATTTATAGTTCATATTATTATTCTTTAAACCATTTATATTTCATATAACTATTACTCTCACCAACATAAATTTATTAATACTTCAAATGAACTCCTACTTTACCATTTATCAAATTCATTATTTTTGACCAAATTCATTCACCAATCAAATTTATTACTACTCCATTCAAACCAATAATAATGAATTAAAGGAACAAAACTCTGACGAAATTATTGAAAAATATTACTTCATTCATTATTATCGGATGCAATAGCTACTTTACCCAAATTTATTTATTAAAAAATATAATTTTCAATAATGAAATTAAAGGGACAAAACTCTTACCAGTTACCACTATGGCATTAAATTGAAAAGTTAATTTTCTTGACAATAGTAATATATAGTTGCTATTTTACCATTACTCACACCAATGCCTGGTTGTTGAGTAATTAATTTATTTACACCAATGCCTAATTCATTACTTCTACCATCTTTTATTTATAACAACTCATACTTCAGTTCATTTAAACAACAAAGGGAGATCAAATATTAATCAAGTATTCTATCATTTTTAAGATGAGTTAAATATTCTTTACTCTTTCAAATTTTTACTTCTGTGAAAATGCTTTATTGATGATTTGGTTGACTAGCTTTAGGAATAAGTTGTAGATATAAATATTTTATGTTCGCATTTACCGCTAGTTACTTTTTTATATTTTTCTGAAATTAGAGTTCAATGCACATAACTTGTCAAGATGATTTTGGAATTTCAGACGAAAATTCAGTGGTTGCACCTCCACCAATTAACAAGGTAAACATAAACTAAAATTTTAATCAATTTTTTTTGTGTTCATGTGAAGCAAGTTTTCATATGTTATATAATCAAAGTGAACATAGCAAATACTACTTGTTATCACATTGTTGTTATAGTGTAGAAACATAAAAGAATGAGTAACCCACGTGGTTGAAATGCTGAAAAATGGACAGACGAGGCCATATCAGTCTTCATCGAGGTCCTACATGACGATACGAGGAAATATGCGTTTAATGGTTTTACAGTCAGCAGTCCACGCTGGAGGGTAATCATCGATGGGTTTTGGGCTAAAACTGGAAAGTATGACAATTATGATGAAAACCGCATTAAGACGAAATGTAGAGGATTGAGGAAAGATCTAAAAGATTTCAAGGGCTTACTAAAGTCTTGCTCCTAATATGGTTGGGATCCTAAAACTAACACAATTACTTGTCCTTCTGATATTTGGGCGCATCATATGGCGGTAAGGTTGTGTGATTAGTATTGAGTATCTTTCTTCTATCTATGTAAACTTTCATAAAATGTAATATTTTATTTTATATATTTTTCAGCAAAAAAAAGACAAAGGTGTTAGTCTTTCCAAGTTCAAACGTAAAAGACTTAATCACTATGAATTATTGGATGAGATTTTTGGAAAATCAATTTCCATAGGTAACTATGTTGTACAACACCAGTTTCACAACCAACAACAGGTGAACCTACTGAAGTGGAGGATGATGTATTTTCTTGTGACAACAACCCTGCCAATACTGAATATATATATCAGCCTATAAGTGTGAACACTGGCAACAATAATGGTAGTGGAAAGTGGACTATGTGTGATGCATCTATTCCAACTGATGGTGTCACATCTGTACGCCACAAAAAAATTAATCTACAACAATCAAAAACATATTTAATTATTTGAAGGAACACTTGAAGTGGAAGAGAGATAGAGAGAAAGCAAAAGAAAAAGAGAAGTGAGAACGAGAACAAGCACAATCACCAACACATAATGAGATTGATATTACTCTGAGCAAGTTGTGATTATTCAACTGCAAAATCTGGTGAATAAGCATGGTATTGATAAAAATCAATTTTCACTAGCGGTGCCGCACTTTCTTAACCTTAGTGTTCACAAGATGTTTATCAATATGATTGAAGAATAACAAGTCCAGTGGATTGAGGACTTGGGAAAATTTTGATCAATTAGTTATATATATTAGTCAAGCGCACTAAGTTGTAATCTTATTGATTAAATGTCACCAGAAGTCTCTTGACTCAAACTCATGGGAGCCAATGTTAAGGATGTTATCTTATGTGTTGCAGAAGCTGAACATATCGAACAAGTCACACGAAATCATATGTTGTTATGCCGAACACACAACATACATCTAGGCTTGGTATGGTATGAATTAATGAAATTCTTTATGGACATCGCATGCATATGTATGAGTCTATGCGGGTATATCCTAAAACATTTTACCAGCTTGTTAGTTTGATAAGACAAAATAACTTGTTTCCAGTCGAGCATCAAACCACACTGGTTCAAATTGAGGAGGCTGTGGGTATTTTTCTAACCATTGTTGTACGAAATGATAGTTAACACTCAACAAATTAAACTTTCTAACATTCACTTAAAACAATTAACCGGTATGTTAAAATAGTTGCCAAGGCAATTAACAATATGGCACCAACATTTATAAAACCAAAAAATATGACTGGTGTACATCCAAAAATTTGACATAGTACCCGATTTTGGCCTTGGTTTAAGGTAAAATTTCAACTACACTAATGAATTTATTTTATGGCCTTGATAAATATTCACTGATTTTATGTGTGTAATTTATTAGTATTTAGATAAATGCTCACTAATATTGATGTATTGTTTATTTGGTTGGATTGTGTTGGTGCGATTGATGGAACATATATAGAAGGGGAGGTTCCAAAAGCGGTGCAACAAGCATATCGTAATCACAAAGGAACAACGTTACAAAATGTCTCATGTACTTGTGATTTTGACATGCGATTTACCTTCGTTGCTGCTGGTTGGGATGGTACCGCACATAACAGTAAAGTGGTTGAGAACGTAGTTTTCAAGCCAATGACACAATTTCCATGTTTGCCACATGGTAACTTTAAATTACATCCTTACTAATTTCAATCGTTTAGAAAAAGTCATCGCTTAGAATAAATATTATTTGTTTACACAAAGCTATCTCATTTCTGTCACATGTCTTTTTAGTATTTTTTTACAAAAATAATATTTTTGTTGACAGAAAAATATTATGCTGTTGGTGCTGGTTTTCGAAACGCGAAAGGATTTTTAGCTCCATACAAAGGACTACGCTATCATTTGCAAGATTATAGAGGAAGTGAAAGAAAGCCTCAGAATGCTAAAGAACTGTTTAACTTTAGGCATTCATCTCTGTGCAATGTGATTGAACGGACTTTTGGAGCTTGGAAAAGTAGATTTTGAATATTGAAATAAGGCATGAACCATTATGATATTGACACACAAGTGACAATTATCATAGCTTCTGCAGTGTTACATTATTTTTTGTGAGAATACGAAAGGAGTGATGAAATATTCACGGTACATGAACATGAAGATATAGTTACTAATGATATTGAACAACAACAACTCAAAGTAACAATGTTGGTTTGTCTTCTTGGTCATCTGATTGAGAAATATAAGATCAACGTGAGGAGATTGTCCGTACTATGTGGGAGAATTATACTAAAAAGTAGTGCACTACAACTCATGTTCAACTTTACTTTTTTATTGAACTAAAGTTTGATCAAGAAATATTATATTTTTTTATAATAGCTTTGTGATAGTGCATTATACTTTGTTATAAACTTTTTATTTGGTAAGATTGTATAAAGAATTGGGGCATTTTCGATAGTTTTTACAACTTATGAGGTTTTTTATGTTCATAAGAAAACAATCTACATAAAAAGTCCAAATTGCATGTCCAAACAAAACTTCAACTTCATCTCATGATTTCAAATTATAATTTCATATCTTTATTTCAAATCATGATTTCATCTTGTATGGCCAAATGGGCCCTTAGAACCCTTATAGGAAACATGATTCTTAAATAAAATTTTGATTTTACCCTTTTTCCTTTGGGGTCAATTTTTAAAGTATTTTTGGATCCAGAATAAAAGTAGCTAATATGGGTATCGTTGGACTCCTTTTGACTTGCAGAATATTTTTAATAGATTTGGTTTATTCTGAGATTGCACGAAAAAGAAAATCTCCTAGTTGAAGGGTCTAGGATCATGTTTCTGCTTTCAAGGTATGTTATGGCTTAATTTTCTTCAGACCGAGCTGGGTAGTTAACCATTCATGTAAAGTATGCTATGGGTTGGGGATTTTATTGTGAGATTCATCTTTTGAGATTATTATTTTATTATGTTGCCCATATGGGGGCTTATGTGAATATTATTATTGACTTCAGAAATTATTGTTATTGTGATGCCCGTGCAGGGGCTGATATTGGTCTTCTTTGAGCACTAATTGTCTTTATTATTATCGTAGTGCCTGAGTGGGGGAATGGATTGACATTATCGGTCTTATTTGAGCATTATTTACCTTTACCATTATCGTGATGTCCAAAGAGGGGATTGGATTGATATTATTGATGTCTTACATGACTCATTATTACAGTGGTGTCATGCGATGACTTATAGCATGATCTATTGACATTTGAGGAGATTTGAGCTCATTTATACCATTATTGAGTTGATTCATTATATGAGATTGATTTGATTGTGAGAATGCATCCTCATTTCATTAATCCATATTCATGGAAACTGGTACCATTGAGAAACACTAATTTTGAAAAAAGATAAAACACTTTATAAAACCTTTTACAGAGGGATATGCCTGCAAGGTTGATTGAGATATGAGATTATGATAGTATATGGGTTGTGAACCCCCCATGGGTCCTAACCTGGAAGCTTTTGCTCAGAATGTGTATAGAGGTGATATTGAGACATTACATCATGGACATTGTATTGCATTACTTATATTTCTTTTATGTGTTTGATATCATGTATTTAACCTTCTTTTTTATATATTCATGTGTAGTTATTCGTATAATGTTATTATACTTGTAGTATTTGTGCTGATAGGAGATACAATTTAAGCCACCATCAGGAATTTTTGTGTATACAGGCGGAAGCATGCTCATAGTATCCTTTAGATGTTTTGTTTTCTACTTTGCTTTGTTGGCCTATGATGCCTACTGAGTACAAGTGGACTATAATCACTCCTAATTTTTGTACCCTTTCGGTGCACATCCCAGTATAAGTATGACCCCCGAAGCTTGAGATCATGCTTTGTTGAGGCTATTTGAAGTACTAGTAAGCTTCTCGTCTGGAGTATTGTTCCAGCCTCCCTCATTTCCATTATCTTGTCTTTATTTTACTTTTCATAGACATACTTATGTATTTTTATATTCTATGTTAGATTATTAGTTCTCCTTACTCATGACACTAGATATTAGATTCGGATTGTATTTATTCAGTTTCAGACTTGGTTTATATATATATGGCCTAACTTTATTATAAAGTCTCGTATTTGGATTCATTTACTTCTTTTCTGCATTTCTATCTCCTTTGAGTGTTGGGCTTACCTACCAAGATTGGGATAGGGTAGGTGCGATCATGACCTCAATTTTTGTGTTGTGACACTTGCCCTAGCGAGAAGTCCCCGCTCTACCAAAATAGCCACCATGGCCTGATGACCTAGAGTGTGAACCTCATAAAGTCTGACCGGAGCTCTAACCACTATGACCACTTTGACCCATCTGACCCCATATGCAATTTGAAGTGCAGCCTGAACAGGCCTATTAGGCTGAAAATATTGCTATTTATAACCTTGACTAGGGAAACTCCGACCTCTAGACTATGAGCCACTGAAACTACCATGATGATAGGGCCTCTTATTGCCACCTCCGTAGGCCTCGCTATGTATCCCCTCAATGGTCCATACATGATCAACTACCTCCAAAAATGTAGGACCAGAAGATACCATATACTCAATAAACAAATGAAGCTACAACCTCAACCCTCTGATGAATCTGCACACTCGCTCGTATTCGATCGACATTATTATAGGAGCGTGTCTGGACAACTCATAAAACCTTGACTCATACTCTGGCACTGACACAAAGCCCTACTGAAGATATGTAAACTCGTCTCTCAATCTTTCTCTCATGCTATGGGGCACATGTTTCCCCAAAAAGGCCTCAGAGAACTACGCCTAAGTTGTCGGAGGTGATCCAACTGATCTGCACTCAACATAAACTCTCCACCATTGTTTAGCTAAATCATCCATCTGAAACATGGTATAATCCACCCCATGTGACTCACTAGCCCAAGGTTATGCAATATTTCCTGATAGCTCACTAAAAATTCATAGGCATTCTCCCTTGGAGAAACTGAAAACCTAGGAGGACCCAATCTAATAAACCGACCATGAATCTTCTGCTCCTCAGAAGTCATCACCAGCCTAGGTGCTATAGATTGAGAAATAATTGGCACTGGTACTATCTCTACATAGGGATCCGTATCTGTAGGCTACACTTCTACACCCTGAACAACATATATCACTCCCTGAGTTGGTCTTGATGCCTCGTCTCTGACCTGAGGACCGCTAAAACTATCGGGAATCACCCATGTCTGTGACATACCCTTTATAAATATTAGAAGTCTTACCATATTATCCTGAAGCATGGGGTGGAAAGAAATCTTGCTGGAGCCTAGGCTGGCCTCATTCCCTCTATCGTAGATGGCAGATCCTCTATCTGAATCTTTGAATTAGGTGATTGTGCTCTATATGGACCCGGACTTGGTGTTGTAGCTTATGCTGGGTCTCATCTTCTGGGTCAATCTCTATCCTGGCCCCTAGCTGAAGCCTTAGCTAAGGCACAAGGGACTCACCCTTTCCCGTTGTAGACCTCATTCTAACCATCTGTGAAAGAGAGAAACAAATGAGATTTTAGGAATCAATAGTAATAATCGTGCACGATAAGGAGTCTAACTATGGAATTTTCTTAAGAATTCCCTATAGCCTCCCAAAGATAGGATATATATATCATCATATCAATATGCGAGACTCTACTAGATATTTGCTCTTGTACCAGCAAGATTGGTGAATCTAAGCTCTGATACCAATCTGTCACAACCCAAAATCATGCCATGATGGTACCTCTATAACCCTCCAGTGGATAAGCCAACTCTACTAGCCATATATAGAAAAATAACAGCTAATAAGTGAAATGAAGAACATAATAACATAATCAGGCCAACTATATAGATAAATACAGATAATAAGGGCCCATAAGTAGTGAAGGAAGGAGCAAAATATATAAATCAATCCCCCAAGACCTAGTGTCACTAGTACAAGAGCTACTAATACAGGAGTAGTGCTAAATAAGTATGTATATACTAGTCTATATTCAACTACACAAAAATAAAGACAGTAGCTATACAAGGGAAATGGATCAACTCCGAACGTTGAGAGATCACCCCAACTTCAATTATAATATAGCCTCTAAATGAGTAAGAAATCAGCGACAAAGACACATAGTAGGATTTGTATAAAACAAGATGCAAAAGTGTAGTATGAGTACCAAAACACACAGTACTCAGTAGGCATCATAGGCCGACTGAGCTTAGAAGAATAATATATAGTATAAAGTGCAAATATAACCTATATCTATGCAAACAAAGTCTAAAAGAGAGTAATAATTCCACAACCCAATGAAAATAATAATATATGAGTAAATAGTACACATGCAGTTCATATAAATGTATAAATATAAATGAGTGAATGTGATGTAGTATGGGATGAACGAAATGGTTGATGCCTACTGTATACACCCCTCCAACATCATTTCTCACAAAGGTGAGAACCATGGGGGACTCACGAGATCCATATATAATGCCTGGATGCTAACCGAGACTTTCATAAATATAAAACTGATCTAGACTCTAACTGGGACTAAGATAATCTTTTCCTTTCTATCCTTTCTATTTTTGAAACCAAAATCCAAGTAAATGTCACCATCCTATTTTAATGTTGAGAACCATATTTTTTTCATCAAATCCAATCATATATTATGAAAATATATGTATAAATATGCATATGCAGATATAAGTCAATATATAACACTGAATAAAAGTCTGTAAGTATAAAATGCTTGAAACCTAGAGAGTAGTTATAATGACCTTCCAGGTCATTTTTTTGATTTCTATGCATTTTTAGAATTTCAAGCCTTCCCATAGTGGCTATAGGTCATTTATGACTTGCCGAAACTTTCGTTTCGATTATCGGACAGTTCGTTCGGGTTTTAGGCTCATTTTCCTGTTTTGGAGATTTTGTGGTTAAAGAATTGGTCTCTGACCAAAATTCTTATTAATGACCTTGGATGAGAATTCCAATAGTGTCATCAGCTCCAGAACGTTTATTTTAGAGTAGGGGGACCCTTGGTTCAGGTCTCGAGACTTTCAGACTCATTTTGGGCTAATGAGTAGATTTAATGAAAAATAGAACTAGGTATGGGACCCATATTTAATCAAAATGATCTTGGATGAAAGGTTCGATGGTTTCGTTAAGTCCAAAATATCAAATTTGGTATGGTGGCATAGTTTGTTTACGTGTACGTTGTCCCGAACAAATCCTGAGCACCCGATTGGAGTTTGTTGGGACCTAGGCTTTTGCTGATATGCAACATCTAGTGCAGCCAACCGTTGCCCATCGCAATCTCGAGGTTAAGGCCACTTTCATTAAGGGTCAACCTTTTGACCATCGTGATCCCTCTCATATTCACGATGAAGGGCCGGCCTGACCCGGTCCATTATCTTTTTTGTGTTTGTGAATGCCTCATCGCGTTTGCGATGGCCTTCCTCTGTTATTCATCACGTTCGTGACTCCTTTCTTGGATCGCGATAAACTAAATTCATGTGCATTGCGATAGTGTCCAGGGTTCCTCGCCATCGCGATGAATAACCTCTGGGTCTATATATAGCTGAAATCCTTGATTTTCTCTCATTTTCCAAGACATAAATGGCTATTAATGGCATTGATAGCACAAGAACTCGTGGGGATTCATAATTTTTAGAGTTGGGGATGAGTAGAGGGTGTCGAGTTTATCATTCCCCGTTTATTCCTTTGTAAGTTTTCATCCCAAGATTCGTTTAATTCTTGATTTTAGGTTTAGATTCCTCGGGCTTTGGGGGCTGATTTGGGCCCCGATTTGGGCCCCATTTGTACTGAAATTTTGAGCACACATTCCTTGTCCTTCGAGGGACCTCATGATGGATTTAATTTTTGGATTCTGTTAGCGGGCCTCACGGGATCTTTTTGACTCAATTTTGGGTCCAGAGTTTTATATTGCAATATGGGTATCGTTTAACTCGTAATAACGTGTAGGTTACTATTTTGATATTGTGACGTTGATTCAGGATCATGGAGCAAGGATGGGCGATTCATGGATGATTCAAGATTTGCGATTCGGCATCGAGGTAGGCTTCAGTCTACTTTTCTCTATGAGATTATGTATAGTATAGATTGCATGCTAGGTAGGGATTATAGGATATGTTTATGACTAGTATACCAAGATTTGGCCTATTTAGGGAATTTGGGCTAACAATGTGATCCAAACCTCACCATTGGATACCCGTTATGGCCCTAGAATCCTATTACCCTTAATTATAAGCATGTTAACCATAGTTTGATGTTAAGGATCCTTTAGTATAAGGTTTACCTTTTGACTTAGGTGGTATTTTCCCCCATTAGATCCTTGTAGTGGCTTTATGCCCTGATTATCGTAGGCGTCTGAGTTATGAGGCTTTGTTATGCTGGTTATATATTGTTGGGCCCGAGGTTGCGGTTACAATACTAGTGAGACTCCAGGTAAGTATTCTTATAAAGGACATGTTCCTAGTCTATAAATGCATAGGCGCTGATGGTAGTATTGTTTGGATACTGGTGATGGTATGCATACTTTTAGGCGCATTCATGCTCACTTAGTGGTACGATTCCAACCAAATCATTGATTTTACTACTGTTTTCAAAAAAGGGATTTATTACCACTTTTCTCTTTTAAAATAGATTCTTTTATAACGGGAATCGTACCACCTTATTTAATGATTTATGAGCTTTTGGAACTAAAAACGATGTTTTAGAAATTAGAATGAGGTTGATTCTGGTCCGTGGTTTATCCACTCTTTTACCACTATTATTTACTTTGGTAGACGGATATTCCAACCCTTTATACATTACTATGATGATTTAGTTACAAACTTAATCTCGGGCATTGGCTTATAATGTACACTCTTTTAGTCACGGTTTAAGTTCGTGCACTTATTATACAATGCACTCTCTTTTAGTCACGGCTCGAGTACATGCACTTATTACATATGTATATATATATATATATCTCCATTACTGGATGGAGTAGATGGATTATGATGATTACTGGAAGTGCTGGTTCGGGACCTGGCAGTGTATACCGATATCTCGAATCCCCTATGGGCCCCTTTGTCTATGAGCCATAGTGCCGGAGAAGAGTCGTCGCCATAGGTCCTGCCTTTGCAAGCTACTGAGCTGGAGGAGGTGTATACACTTGTTACATTATGAAACTTGGATCTGTTATGGTATTTCAGTTTATGTTGCATTTATTCATTCATATGCATTACCTATCACCAGTATATTTGTTTGGCACCTGTATCTATCAGTCTTATGGGGGGCTGCATAGGTATAGGTTATGGTTGCTGTTTGCTGAGTGCTTTCGTGAACCTTTCAGGCTTATGAGGGTTCGATTAGGTATTTGTGTGTCCGGACTAGCCGGTTGCTTTATTATTGGTTATTATGGTTAGTTCGTGGCAGGATGAGTATGGACTTGTACCCAAGATTAGAGGTACGTTTTTTTTATTCCTTTCCCTTTTCAGTGAGTTACAATAGGGCTGCATTACCTCATAATTAGTTGCCCTTTAGTTAGAGGCTTAATTATGCTAGTATTAGCTCCCTTACTTGGCCATGATCCTCGAGATATTAGGTAGGTTTCCTTAGGTTACTTTCTTGAGTTAAGTCCTACATGTATATATATATATATATATATATACATATAGATATGGTATTACCGTATATCCCTTTCTTTCCCTATCTATTCATATTGTATTTGTATCTTTTGGCCCAGTATTACTATTATATGTTCTTCTTTCACTCTTCATTTGCATATTGGTTAGTGATATACGGTATTGTACTTTAGCTTCGGAACACTGTTAGTATAGAATAGTTTATCCTTGTTGCCCGGTTAGCATTACCATGTTAGTTTCTTAGATAGTTGCCTATAGTTTATATTTCTGCTTTACATGTTATTTATGCTTGCATTATTTCTGGAGCTCAGTCGGCCTACGCCTACTGAGTACCACGTGTCTGGTACTCATACTACACTTCTGCAGTCTGCAGATCATAGTACAAGTTATCGTCGTTGATGTGTGCATCGTGCGGAGCAACCATGGATTAGATATTTAGGGTGAGCTCCTGATGCTCGGAGTTGCTCCTACTCTCTCTCTTTTATTGTTAGACTGATCTCTATGTTATATTCATAGACTCCTTTGTATATATATTTATCGTGTATTTCACCTGTACTTCTGATGTGTTAGAAGCTCTTGTACTGGCTCCACCAGGTTTTGTGATTATATTAGCCTTTTTATTATATTTATTCTGTAGTTTCTTCTTTTCTCTTGGTAGTTCGTTACTAGCCGTTCCGGACCACAGGTTGGCTTACCTACTAGTGGGTATTAGTAAGTGCCATCATGACCTGAGAAATCGGGTCGTGACAGTAGTCCTCTCTTTTTAACATCCAACTCAAGCAGAAAGCCCTATTGAAACTATCTTGGAACCATAGGTCTCACAATCCCACAATATAAATATAACCCAAAAAGAAACTAAGACAAACATAACCGGGGGATAACAACAACAACAACAACAATAATAATAATAATAATAATAATAAGTCGACCTTACAGTGAAATTCTGCCCTAGACCCATACTAAAAATCCCTAATCTATACCTAATTCCTAGTATGCAACCTAGACTAAGGTTCATCAGACTAAATAAGTGACCTAAACTAAGGCTCAAACCTAAATTCTACTCTAGATCCCCGAAGCAAGTCAAATAAACAAGAAATTGAGGCAACCTACACCTACTGAACATTTTCCCTTAAACAATAAACAATTTACATGATATGATGTCTAACCAAGCAAAGTCTAAAAGTGGGTAAGCCGTAACCTAACTAGAGACTGAACGTTGAATTTTGAGCAATCATAGGAAAGCCTTTCCTTTATGTAAGGCTTCAGAACACTGCCACGCTATCAAAAATACATTCTATACATTACTATGATACCTATATTACAAATTTATATTTCAGACCAAACATCGAGTCAAAAATTGACCCTCGGGGCCCGATAATAAAATTCAAAAATTAAACTCGCAATTACCATTATCATAGGATAAGGAACACATGCTCAAAATTTGAGCGAGAATGAAGTCCATTTCGGGGCCCAAAATTGCCTGGAAAAGTATGTGGAAATCAAGAATTAAACTAGAAATTTAATGGAATTAAGAACAAAATTTGACATAAAATTAGTAAGAATTACATTACAGCAGTAGAACTAACTTACCCCAGATTAATTAGATGAAAAACCCAACGAATGTTTCTCCCACCACCTCAAGAAATTAGTATTTCTGAGTAAAAATTTGAAGACCCCTAGAAATATATATATATATATATATATATATATATATATATATATATATATATATTTCTAGGGGTCCTTCATTGCAATTGTGGGGACTCCACTAGAGTTTACCATCACGATCGCATTGGGCCTCTACACAATCACTAAGCATAACTGGTCAGACCCTACTAGGTCCTTCATCACGAACATGATTGTCAAATTCTCAGACCAACGCGATGGCGAAGGCCTCATCGCGGTTGCAAAGAAAAAATATGGCCTGCACCAACAACAACATGCCAGTAATATTTTAAGTCTAAAATAACACCGAACGGGTCCTTCAGATTCGTTTGAAATCACGTACATGCTAACTAAATATGCTACCCAATCGAAAACGATATTTCAAACTCAAAAAAATCATCTAAATGACCAATGAAGATCCTTTCAATAAAATGTCGACCAAAGTCAACACTTTTCGATTTTTATAAAAATCCAACCAAGAACTTTAAATGAGTTTAAAAGCCTCGAGATCTGAAACAAAACTCCTCCTAGCCAAAAATGCACATCTTAGAGCTAATGGAACCGCTAAAATTCTCCTCTGAGGCCGTTTACTAGAAATTTTAATTGAAGTCAAACTTCTTAGTTTTAAAAGCTCTAAAAAAGAAAATTGGTTTAAGACACAGCTGAATTCCCTGGAAACAATCACCTATCCCAGAAAGTCATTAATATCCTGTAGCAACTATAGTAAAGCTTGAAAAGGGAAAACACGTGAAAAGTAAGGAAACAATATGAGGGTTATTACATTATATGTGGGTAAATATTAGTGAAAACAAATGTATATTAGACCCACATCACCTTCTCAGTATTTGATCCATAGGGAATACAACTTGAGGTTGATCCATCAAAATTGTTCAACATTGAGGTCAATGAAAATGTAGAAGCCAATGAACTTATAGATGATATAGAATCAATAAATTACACTTCAACTATGCAAAGTCATCACATGGTGACAGGGTTGAAGGCAAAATCTTTGCTTGTTAGCTACACCTTTATACATAAAGTTAAGGGTACTCCAACTAAAGAACCACAAATAGTGAATTAACCTCTCAAATCTCCATAATAGTTTGCAGCTATGCTAGAAGATATTGATGCACTCCATCAAAACAAGGCTTGGATTTTGATGCATCTGGTATAATGGATCTAGCTGGGTGTTTAAAACAAAGCTATATATGGATGGATTTACAAATAGACACAAGGCAAGAATCTTCGCCAAAGAATACTCACAATTTAAATAAGAAGACTTTGACGAAACATTTAATCCATTTATAAAAGCCACCACCATAACGGTGGTTCTTTCAGTTTCTACTAGCCTCTACTATAACATAAGACAATCATATATAAAAAATGCATTCTTGTATAGACATATACAGGAGGAAGTATACATGAAACAACCATCAATCTTTGTTGATCCCAAACATCCAAACAATGTGTGTATTTTAAAAAAGACACTCTATGGCCTTAAGTTAGCACCTAGAGCCTAATTTTATAGATTTATCCTGCATCTACTTCATCTTAGTTTAAGTGTATCAAAGCAGACTGTTCACTCTTTGTACTAATTGTAAAAGAGAAACAATTATGCTGATTTTATATGTTGATGATATAATTGTGACATATGGTCACACTAGACTAATCTCAGAACTTATTGATGAATTAAGGAAGAAATTTCTATGAAGGACTTGGATCCCTACATTTATTCCTAGGTATTGAAGTAACTTACTTCACTGGAGGCATCCACTTAAATCAATACAAGTATGTTGTAGAGTTATTGGCACTTGCATAAGCAGTAAGCTCATTATTGACTCAAAAACATGATCTATATAAAGCTATAGGGAATCCAATATGTGTTTTGCTATAAAGGAGTATTGCTGGAAGCCTACAATACTTGACACTCACAAGACCTAACATAACTCATGCAGTAGACTAACAAGCTAGTTTATGTAAAATCCAAATAATGCTTACTATCAGGCTATCAAGAGCTTATTTATATATGAAAGGAACAATATAGTTTGGTTTGAGATTTTTGTCTCATTCACCATTTAGCATATATGATTTTTCTAATACATATTGTAGAGGATGTCTTATGACTAGAAGATCCATCATATGGTATAATATTTATCTTGGAGTAAATTGCATATTCTGGACATATAAGAAGCATCATACGATAGAAATATCAAGTAGTGAGGATGAGTATAGGGCATTGTCTTCAACTACAACTGAAATTACATGGTTAATATACACTCTTAATGACATTGGAATCTATTTAAGTACTACACCTACACTATTCTGTGACAACATAAGTGCATCATGTATGAAAGTAAATTCAATACTATATACAAGAGCAAAACATGTGAGATACACTATCATTTTGTTGGAGAAAAGGTTACTGGTGGATAGCTTGTCACAAAATTTATTTAATCAAAGGACCAGCTAGCTGACATTCATACAAAGGAATTAACTAAGGAACTATTTGTAGGATTTTGAAATAAGCTAGAATGATTCCTCCTTCACTCACTATCATAAGTGAAATAGTCAAAGAGTCTGATCAGAAGTAAAACACTGATAGCTAGGTGTATGAAACTCTATTTGTAGTTGTGTCTTAATCTGAGTATTGCAAAAATGTCAAGCATTAGTATATGTCTAAGTAGAAATCTTGTTTAATGTAGAACTCATACACTACTGTAGAACTTATTATATGAATAAAGCCTCATCGATATATTGTAAAATATCAAGAAATACACGATTGTTCTTAAGCATGTTCGTCTTTATATCTTGTGATTTTGTAACAACTCTCGTGGTAATTTTTTAGATTTTTCTATGTTTTGACCATTTTAACCCTCTCTATTTTTGCCTTATAACATTTGTGAGTTGCAGGAGTAGGTGGTACAGTCCCTAGAGTGTCCAGTTGTGTTTTTATGAGTTTTTAGTTTTGGAAGGCTTTTAAATTGATATAGTTGACTTTAGTCAACATTCTGAGATCCGGGTGTTGAATGAAATTTCTATTAGTTCCATTAGCTCTAAACTGTCAATTTTGGATTGGTAGCATAACTGATTTGGGTTTTGAGACTTTTGATTTGATTTTGAGCATTTAGACGAGAAGTTGGTTTAAAGTTACCTAGAGTTGGTTTTGGGTGAAATTTGTTGATAACAACCTCTGTCGGTGATTCTGATAGTTTTATTGAGTCCAAAACATCAAAATTATCCTTGTAGCATAGTTGAAATATTTTCACAGGGTTTCGAATGCACGCGAGGAGGCACTGCACGTGCATTGAGAAGCTCGCATGCATTACTAGAGGCCCGTATTCACAAAGGTTTGGGCTGAGTCAACCTCGTGTGCTCAGTGGGTCAGGTGCTTGAGCAAAGCATAAATGACCCCTAGACAGTTTTTAATCCCTATTTCGATCTAAATCCCCATTTCACCATTTTTAGAGCTTGGGAGCTTGGATTGAGGTGATTTCAAGTGGGTTTTTGATATCTAAACCTTGGGTGAGTTTCTAAAATATTGTTTTAAACATTTACCACTAATTGGTTTGTGATTTTAACTTCAAATCTTTGGTTTTCAACCTTGAATTTTGGGGTTTTATCAGCAAAGTAAAAAATTAATATTTTGATGATTTCTAACTAGATTTCAACTCTGTTCTTGATGAGATTTTATATTTGGAACCCTTAAACTATGGGTAAAGTGATTTTTTACTAAAATTCTAGATTTATCCTTTTATCCTCGGGGTTGATTTTCAGACTGAATTTTGAACTCAGAAACAAAATATATCAATATGAGTATCGTTGGACTCGTAGTTATGCTTATATCTCATATTTGAATAGATTGGGATTGTTCAGAGGATATTTGAGAGAGTAGAGCTTCTATCAGATCCTTCAAACTGTGGTTTGGCTTTACGAGTCTTCTTTAAGGCAAGTTGAAATTTACCTTTACTCTTTTCTGAGGTGTTCATGTGCTACGTGCTTGTTGCCGGTAAATTATTAATAACTGGGGATTTGGGGGTCCCATATAGATGAGATGTCGAGCATATATGCAGATACTGATGTTTATTGATGGATTAAAAGCAATAAATTGAATATCTTGATTGTTCCCTCTATTTGTTGATATAGTTATGGTAAATTGTGTTGATAAATGACTTATTGATCATGAATAAATTGATATGAGTATCTACTTAAGGGTTTGAATTAGTTCTTAGTGGAAATTAATGAAATAATTATGGTTTAGTATCTACTTAGGGTATAAAGAGATTGTAGCTATAATTGAGAAAGTTAAAAAACAGGAATTCTAACATGATTGCTATGTATTTTGAGCATTTGAGTCTAACTGTGTTATGATTCCGAAAAGATAGGAAACTTATCATGTAAAATGTGTTATGGATTGGGAGGATTCTCAATGTTTATATTATTTAGATTGATTATTATTATTATTATGCTCGCGTGGGGGCTTACGTGAATATTATTATTAATTTGAGAGAGTATTATCATGGCGATACCTATATGGGGGCTGGTGTTGACCTTATTTGTGTCTTAATTGTTTCTTATTATTATTGTTCTGCTTGTGTGGGGGCTTATATTATGATTCACTGATATTTGGGAGTTTTGATCCATATTCGATTCTTATAGGATGATTTGATGGATTGGATTTACGTCAGGCCTTTATTTTACCAGGTGTGTGCATACTCATTTATTGCATTATTCATGGTACTGATACCACTAAGAAACAATGGGCTATGAAAGAAAAATGGAACATCTTCTAATATGACTTCTTCAAGGGATCTACCAACAAGATCGATTACTTGATATTGTGATTGGTATATGGGTTGTGAACACCCCCCCTCCCATGGGTCCTCTCCTGGAAGCTTAGGCTCGAAAGGTGTATACTGGGTGTACTTTGGTAATTGGATTCACTTCATATCATTGCATTGCATTGCACTTTCTATTTTGTGATATTGTAGTTGAGACATAATTATATGTTGTGTATTTGTTGCATTTTGATCCGTTGAGTCTGTTGCATCACATATGCTGGTTGCATGATATGTATTTTCCTTATCTCATCCTTGATTATTGGTTTGACGTGGTAAATGGAAATAATATTGTATTGGTGAAAATCTCTCCTGATGTGAATTATTCTACTATTATTGATAGTAAACCTGTACGCGTCTCACTTAATTAAACTGGATTGGCTACCGTGTTAATTGTTACTATGTATTAGATTATAGTGGCTTTTTGAGTGCAGGTTTAATTGGTTGATTTGGATGGTTGGTGTGATGTTCCTTGCTATCACATTGGATTAGGTTCAGTTGTCGATGATGCTTGTTGAGTACACGTGTTTTGTACTCACCCTTGCTTTTCTTTTCTGCACCCTACGTACAGGTACTAAGAGAGTAGCCCTGAGCATTCATCGTGATTCATGTTGTATGGTTTTTTGGAGATTGAGGTAGCGGCTATTGAATCTCAGAGCTTACCTAGATATTTTCTTCCTTTATCTCATGCTAATTCAGATTTGAGACACTCCAAACTATTTCATTGTATTTGGTATTAGAGACTTGTACTAGTGACAACCAGACCTGGGATATTGTGTTGATATTATACCTCTTTTTTATGTCATTTGGAGATTATTTCTATTTCTTACTTCTTCCACTTCTATTTTACTTCTATAATTCTATTTGGGTTGGGATAGGCTTACCTGTATCGAAGGGTGCGACAGGGTTCTTCACGATCTCAGTTTTGGGTCGTGACAAGTTGGTATTAGATCCCCTAGTTCATTTATCTCATAAGTATAAGTCGAGTCTAGTAGAGTCTTGTGGATCAGTGCGGATCCGTTATCTATCTTTGAGAGGCTACAGGACTTTAGGAGAAATCTACTTCTTTATTCTGTGTCATGCCTTCACAGCTTTATGTATTCAGAAACCTTTTATTCACTCTCTTACAGATGGTGAGGACATATTCTTCTTTGGCTAGAGACTTAGAGCCAATTTCGTTGGTATTTTGTAGGGGCAGGGTCGAGACAGAGGTCAGACTAGAGTATCCAGACTAGTTAGAGGTCATACTGGGGTTGCCTCCTTAGGTTTGGGAGTTGCTCATGATCACGAGTCTTTTGGGATAGAGGGGTTGATCCCTGCACAAACACCACTTATTTTCATATCTATCCCTATGCTTGAGGCTTGCTTGGTTAGAGTGTTGGGTTTTCTTAAGAGGATGGCTCAGACTTTCAGTCAGTGCACTACTTTGGGACTTCAAACTCTAGATACACAGTTGACTACGACTACAGATTCTCCTAGTATTGATGTGATATTACTGGGTATTACCCCACATCTAGTGACTTTACCCGCTATGTCTGTGGAGGGGCAGAGTATGTTTGTGTAGTTCATGAGGACGGATCCCCTTTGGTTCAATGGGGATCCTAGGGTTGATGTTTATGAGTTATTAGTTGGTTTCCATGATAGGTTGCACATGTTGGGCCTGGTAGACTCTAATGGAGTGGATTTCACTGCTTTTCAGTTGCCTGGACCAGCCAGACCATGGTGAAGGACTATTCTTGAGGGTAGACCATACGAATCACCTTCTCTCTCATAAGATTAGTTAATTTAGGATTTTTTAGAGGAGTTTATATGAAGGTATGGCGTGCAAGCAAGAGTTCTTGTAGACTTGACAGCGGTAGCGACAGGTATGGTATAGACTAGAATTCTCATGGTTGTTCTCAAAGGTGGTTAGGTATTAGCAGACATTCGAGTTCTTCATATTTAGTTCAGCGGACTCCTACTCATTCAGGTTGCTTCATATGTAGGGATCTCAGGCACTATAGGAAGAATTTTCTACAGCATAGATAGAGAGATACATCATCAGTAGCTCGGGGAGATGATAAGGCTCAGTTTTATTCTTCACAGGGTGGGCCAAGGTAGGAGCTTCCGGTGTAGTGTTCACAAGTATGGTTTCAGTATACTTTTGACATGTCTTAGTAGTGTTTGATTGTGGTTCTATATTCTCCTATGTGCTTACTTATTCTATATTAGGCCTTGATAAGATTCATGGGTTTTTGCCATATTTATTTATATTACTACCCAGTAGGTGATTTTTCAGTGGTGGATAAGGAGTACTGATCCTGTGTTGTGACTTATTTAGAGTATATTATTGGGATAAATTTGATTATTTAGGTATTATAGATTTTAGTATGATATGGGTATGATCTTCTTAACGGTTATATTATGGGATAGTGGTGGGTTGATGGTAGGTATTGGTATGTTCAGATTATGTAATGTATTTCATAGGTTTACTTGAGGGTCATGATATCAGTTGGCATTGAGGAAGTGATTCGAAGATTGAGATGATGAGTTGTGAATAAAAGAAGCTTCCACCTGATACACTTGTAGGGAATTATCTGAATGTGTCGTTAGAAATGTGCGTGTATGGGTAGTTGTCTTACAGGATTGCATCGATATATCTATTTTTTGAATTAATGCATTGACGACGAGATCTACCATGTGGGATGGATAGGTCTATTAAGTAAATTTGATAAGAAGAGTTTTTGGTGGATTATAATTGTGATGCAATTAATTTGGAAGGTTTTTAATTGATAGATTTGTATAGGGTAAAAAAGAGTTTTAGGTGTTCAGGATTTGTGGTTTGATGCTACTCTCATGATGGGCTCAGTTTTGTGCTAAGACTTATGGTGCTTCAAAACACTCCTCATGTAGGCTTGAAAGAAATTCAACCTATAAGAGTATCTACTTTCGATTTGAAAGCTGTAACAACCCTCACTGTAATTTTTAGCTTTTTATATATTTTGACCATTTTTCCCCTCCTCATAGTTGCTTTCTATCATTTATGAGTTATGGAGATGGTTGGCAGGGTCCCTTAAGCGTTCGGGGGTGATTTAAATGAGTTTGAGGTTTGAGTAGCCTTTAAAATGAGACTTTTGACTTTGGTCAACATTTTGTGATCCGAGCGTTAGATGGTGATTTTGTCAGTTCCATTAGATTTAAAATGTTGTTTGTGGGTTGATAGAATGGTTGGTTTGGGTTTCGAGTCTTTATTTTGAGTTTTGAGCATTTAGACGAGAAACTAGTTATTTTAGCCTAAAGGGGTTCCCCGGGAGAAGGGAGGGTAACTTGTTGAAAATAACCTCTTTTGGTAAATCCGATGGTTCCAATGAGTCCAGAACATTGAAATTAGCCTAGTAGAATTATTAAAAATTTTCTGTGGAGTCCCGAAGGAATCCTAAGGGTTCAATCGTGATAATTTCTTGTCCGAGATCACTGTTGGTGCAATTTTCTGGTGCAACATCTAGCCCTTCATCGTGATCGCATGGAAATGTGTTGTGATCGTGGGGCTTGATCAACTTACTCATTGCAATCATAAGGTGGGCCACTGTGGATGGGGTCGGGTTTCTCTTCGTGTTTGCGAGGCCCACTCTGCTATCGTGATGACCAATTTTAGTGCCGATCAAACTTTGACCCTCACGATTGCATGGAGGGTGCCGCTACTGTGAGGTACTATTCATAGAAAAGTATAAATACTCTATTTTTTGCGATCCTAACTAAATTTTCACCATTTTTGGACCTTGAGACCTCGGAAAAAGCAATTTAAAAGGGGATTTTTCATCACAATTGTTTGAGTGAACTTCTAAACTCAATTTCTATCATTAGCCATTGGTTTTATTGCTTAAACACCTTCAACTTGGATTTTAAACTTGAAATTTTGGGGTTGCAACCGAAAAAGTGGGAAAATAGTTTTGCAATGATTTCAAGCTCAATTTTAACTTGTTTTTGATGGGTTTTCATATTTAGAACCCTTAAAGTATGGGTAACTTGATTCTTTATTAAAATTTTAGTTTACCCTTTTTATTTTGGGGTCGATTTTAGAAGTATTTTTGGATCGGAACAAAAGTGGCTAATATGTGTATCATTAAACTCCTTTTGGCGTGTAGATTATATTTTTGATAGATTGGGTTTATTACGAGACTGTACGAAAATGAAAGGCTTCTTATTGAGGGGTCCAGACTCGTGTTTCAGCTTTCGAGGTAGGTTATGACTTAACTTTCTTTAGATAAGGATGGGTAGTTAACCTTTCATGTAAAGTATGCTATGGGTTGGGGATTTTATCGTGAGATTCATGTTTTGAGATCAATATTTTATCATGTTGCACGTATAGGGGCTTATGTGGATATTACTATTGACTTGAGAGATTATTATCATTGAGATGCCTGTGCGAGGGCTAGTATTGATCTTGTTTGAGCATTATTTGTTCTTTATTATTATTGTGATGCCCAAGTGGGGGCTTGGATTGATATTATTGATGTCTTACATGACTCTTTACTACTGTGTTGCCATGCGATGGCTTATATCATGATCTACTGAAATTTGAGTTGATTTGAGCTCATTTATACCATTATTGTGTTGATCTATTATATGATATTGATTTGGTTATGAGCATTCATTATTATTTCATTCATCCATATTCATGGAACTAGTACCACTGAGAAACACTATTTTTAAAAGAAATGAGACACTTTATAATATGTCTTAATCAAGGGATGTGCCGGTAAGGTTGATTGATGAGATTGTGATAGTATATGGGTTGAGAACACCTCTTGGGTCCTGTCCTAGAAGCTTATGCTTGAAAGGTGTATACGAGGTGACATTGAGACATAGCATCCTTATCATATCATTGGATTGCATCACTTGCATCTCTTTTATGTGTTTGACATTATGTAATTTAGTCTACCTTTTACGTATATCTGTTGTGTAGTTACTCTTGTACTATTATTGTAGTTGTATTATTTATAATATTATGTGTGATGTCGCCCAAACTAAACCTCCATAAAAGTATAACGCAGTCGCTGTATCAAATATAGAACCCAACTAGGTTGGGGTCGATCCCACAGGGAATAGGATGAACTTTTATCGAATGCTTGTCCGAGTGATTGGCAAGTAAGTAAAAATGGGGGGGGGGGGTTTGTCAACAAATAGTAACGGTAACAATTGTTGATTGTCGGATTTGTGATCAATACGAGAAAGGCACTAGGACTGTGATCCCAAAGATTTCTTAACTCCACCGGGTACTTGTGCTGGCAAACTGTCCCGCTGCGTTGCATGCGAAATCTAACAAGATAGGTTCATATAAATGTCTCTCGACCTTGGTTAGATGAATTTCACTCTTCTCCTTTTGGTCTCCGAGTGTCGTGTTTCTAACCCTTTTTCTTGATCTTAGATAACTATCCCTGTTACGGCTCAAGTTATTAGATAAAGGTTGATAGCTTCAAATCTCTGTTGTTATTCCCTTTTCCCAATCTCTACTTCTCTCTCAAGCAAGTTTAGAATACAGGCGAGTTTCCAATGTTTGCAACCGTTAGAAGATCAATTATAATGAAGGAAATAACAATACATGCAGTCACACCGGTTCAGAATTGCTTCACACTTAATTCATGTCGTTAATTCCTCATAGTTCACACAACCCTAGTTGAGAGATTTAGCTACTCATGATTGCAAGAACGCAAGAAGAATTCAATTATGAAAACATAATTAATGAACTCACAAGAAGAATAAAACTCTGAAATCTCAATATATATCAAAACCCTAGAATCGATGTTTGAGATTACAAGATCAATGTGTTTATGAACCGCAAAATAATGTAATAGAATCCAAAGCAATGTAATAGACAACTCAAATATAATAATAGCCTTCTCAATTAATGCAGTAATCGCCTCTCTAACATAGGACAACATAGGAGTATTTATAGATACAAAACGAATCCTATCCTAAAACATGTAGGAGAAAAAAGTCAACAACTTTCCACGGACCGTGACTTGAGGTCGTGAAGTCAACCCACGGACTGTGGGTCCAGGTAGTAGGAATCAGGCCTCCATACACAACTGTAGAAGTTGACTCACGGACTTTACCTACGGTACGTAGGTCCACCTACGATCCGTGAGTCACTTGACCTACGGTCCATAGTCCACCAACGATCCGTTAGTCACTTGACCTACGGTCTGTAGGTCCACCTACGGTCAGTGAGTCATGACCGTGTGTTACTTGGTGAAATTCAACTCTGCTCTTTTGTCTTCAAAAACTTCATTCCAGTGCATGCTTCTTTCTGTCTTTTCCATTTTGCCTCCAAAACCTATTTTCCTGCAAGATAGAATAGAAAACACATCATACCTACCAAAGATACCCAAGTTATTGCATATTTTCCTTGTTTTAGTCATTGAAAGTTCCATGAAATCATGGCACATCAATTCCCTCAACTTAGAACATTTGCATGTCCTTAGGCAAACAAAACAAAACAAACATATTCGATGCTTAACTAAGAGAAACCTAATAGACCTACTGCAGTCGGCTCATTGCTTTTGCCACCAAAACGTTTTTGACCCCCTCCTATTTGCAACTCAAAACCACAGTGTATATACATGAAACATATTATCATGACACAGAAGGGATCAAGTGATAGGATTAGATTATGAACAAACAATTGAGCATATATGCAAATGCGTTATCCGAACAAATAGCAGCTAACAATTCAACCCATGTACTCTCACAGCAAAGAAGTCCCATACACTCACTGTAAACTAATGAATCTCAACATAAAGACTGGATCAAAACACTCTCTCTCTCAAAGAAGTTCAAACAGTGTGCGTGAAATACCATAGGCTTGACCTTATTTTCTATGCTTTAGTTTTTCGGACAGTTGGACTAGGATCATTATAGGACTTTCTTCGGCTTGTAATGTAGGCTAGGGGACGGGTGTGGTACATATGGATATGGTGACTCAACCCTTCTTTACACTACACTATTTTTAGCTCCACTTTCTAACCATTCTCATTTTATTCTCCCTTATTCTCCTTCATTTTTTTTTCCAGATTTGGGTGTAATTTTCTTTATGATTTCAATATTTTTTTTCTTTTTTTTTTTTCTTTTTTTTTTCTTTTTGCAAACTCTATTTTTGTCACTTCTTTTCTTTCTTCTTCACACCCAACTCTGTTCTCCTTTCTTTTACTAACCCTTTCTTCATACCCATATCAAGTTATGCACCCCTATGATAGCCACCCTCAAATTAAGCAATTTGCCTGAGTTGAGGTACACAATGTCCAAAGAGGGATCAGGGCCAAGACAGGCTCATTGTAAGTCGAAATGGGAAGGTGAATAGGCTAATGAAAGAAAAAGGTCAATTTAAGGCTCAAACTTGGGATCAAGGGACACTTACTTCATTTGGTCGGGCATTTAGGATAAAAGTGGACTTATTCAAAAATGGCCTATGATCCTTTCCTAACCACTATCCTATAACCTAGGCAAGACTAACCGGGTAAGTTTTGGATCATACACACAAAGTGAACTCGGTAATGACCTCACGCACACATAACACAAGGTTACACTATCGACTACTACCTATCCAGTTCATGTATTGCTAGCTACAATCATTCTGCCTATAATACTAATGCCATAACAAGATCCAGCAACTGTCATAAACTAACATAACTACACACAGAGTCCAAAATAAAATTTTCCGGAGGGGTGTCCTTTAAGCAATCAAAAAACATCATTATCATTCAAAGTTTGTTCAAAATTGACTGCACTAAGGTTCCCTTATTTTTCTCCTAACTAAACACGAAAACACATAATGAAACACAAACAACAACCTAAACATGTTAGTTCTACTATGATAGCACGTGAGGGAAAATAAACATGGCAACAAAAAACCCCAAAAGGACATATAGACCCACAAGTACCTCCGCCCCCACCAAATAAGCATGCATTGTCCTCAATGCATTAGATCGAAGTAAACCAAGAAAGTTAGGAACATACCTGTGGTACCCTAGGTGAGTGGGTCTAGTGTCGATCAAAATAACAAAAATCAAAGCAAATGTAGGAATAACAAAACACCTTGGGTTCCTGATAAGTTGACATTTTACCCAACTCTTAATACATTTGAGCTTGGATTATCTTGAAATTCTCATTGATTCGATATAAATTCTCATGTTATATGGCTCTTGTATGCAGGTAATGGATGAATTCGAGCCCGAGCTAACCATGCGAGTCAATTCGAAAAGTGAAGAAAGGATGCTTGAATAAACACCCGGGGAGACTAACAGCCACCTGCGCACACAGGTCATGAGATGTGCACGCAGGTGGCTGACTGAGGAGATGAGCGGCGCAAGGCAGTTTCATCTGCGCTAGCCTCCTGCGCGCGCAGGTCAGTCATCTGCGCTGGAACCTGCGCCAGCAGATGGCTAGTGCAGTGGCACTTTCGTAATTTTTAGGGACGCGATTTTTACCTATAAAATGTAATTTCTCCAGCTTTGAAAGGGATCTTTTTGGGCATTTTTGTAAAGAGAGAGTAAAGGAGAGTGAAACCCTAAGGAGAAACAAGTTACATTCTTGCATTTTTGGATCAATTTCGTGAAAACATTTGGATTCAATGGAAGTTTGGGAAGAGAATTTGGGTGATTTTCTTCTCTCTTATTTTATGAGTAGCTAAATTCTCTACTTGGGTTTATGCTTGAATAAGATGTGATAATTGTATGGGTGTTGCTTATTTGATTTATGTTTAGATAATTGCCATGGGTTTTAATCCCATTCCGTGTTTTCATTCATATTAGGGGTTGCAAACTCTAATTAATTTTAGAGCTCTTATCATCCTTGACAAAGGTGACAAGGGTGAGGAATGGGTGTGAACAATAACTTGATGTGTGTCATTTAATAGCATCTCTTAGACATAAGGGTGTTAATTGAGGTATTGAATTGGTCTTATAATCTGCACTTTGGAGGTGTTCGAAAGAACCCAATTGTGAAACCTTGGTGTTTGGTTGACAAATCAAAACCAAGCACCTGTGATCTAACCTACCCAAGGTTCTTAGATAAATGTAGTCAAATGCTCAATTTACCCATGCACAATTTCACTCTTACGATGGCATAACCCCAAGTCTCGTAATACTCTTGGTTTTAACTCGTCTTCTCTACTCTTGAACTTGTATGTCCCAAGTTACAAAAG
This sequence comes from Capsicum rhomboideum, assembly GCA_031232105.1. Taxonomy (NCBI): domain Eukaryota; kingdom Viridiplantae; phylum Streptophyta; class Magnoliopsida; order Solanales; family Solanaceae; genus Capsicum; species Capsicum rhomboideum. The sequence continues at coordinate 86,882,456 of CP124719.1, read as the reverse complement.
TCTAAATAGTTACAAATTAACAAATGATAAACCCCCCATTTACTTTTATGTATTATTTTCATAGCATCGCGTGTTAGCACTAGTTGCTTCTGACACTTAGAGGTGAAAGCTATCGCATTCATTCCTCGTGGATTCGACCCCGACTCCAAGTTGGGTAATTATATTGCTAACGACCACTTACATTATATTCTGGGGTGTATTTGAGCGTTCTAAAAAATGGCACCGTTGCCGGGGAATGAAACGTAGCGTTCATTTCTTTTAGTGAGTTACTTGTGTTTACCGTGGTGTAAGTTTACTTTATTTGTTGTTTTTGTTCTTTGTAGGTGACGACCAAAGTCTTCACAATTCAATGAGTCAACATAGTAGTCATACCGCTTCTTTTGATGGACATTTTGAAGATGAAGATCATTTGGGAGATGCCGGGAGAGCTAGTGCCATCCGTATCCCACCCGCGAAAGGCAATGGAGTGTTCCATGTGACTAGTGTGATGCTTTACCTCCTTCAAATGAAGGGGTTATATGGGGGTCAAGCGCATGAAGACGCAAATCTTCACTTGACAAATTTCATTGAGGTGTGCATGTCGTTTGATATCGCCCACATATCATAAGAGTCCATCCGATTGAGACTCTTTCCCTTGTCGTTAACGGGCGAGGCTGCGTTATGGTTGAGACAATTGCCCGCGGGTTCAATCACTACATGGTCGAAATTGACGGAAGTATTTTTGGATCGATTCTTCCCACCATCCCAGATGTTACAATTGAGAGATGAGATTATTAACTTCCGTCAATTGAATGGTGAACCGTTACATGAAGCTTGGCAAAGGTTTAACACAAAATTAATGCAATGCCCAACTCATGAAGTTCCGGATAAGATGCTCCTCCAAATATTTTATCGAGCATTAGATCAATTGAACAAAATGGTTGCGGACAATGCAGCTGGGGGGTCTTTGGTGAAACAAACTTATGGTGTTGCATCAACAATATTGGACCAAGTTACCAAACAAAGTCGGGGTTGGCATACAAGAGATTTCGAGGTGGCCGTGGGGGCTCCCTCCGCATCTTTTGTAAGCCACGAACAAAGAAAGAAAGATGAGGAGAGAGACGAGAGTATGACTAAGATGATGACACAACTAGAACTCTTCACTAAGCATGTAATGGGTTCAACACCAAAGGCGGTTAACGCCGTCGCCTCCAAGGATGTTAAGAGCTATGAGGATGATGAAGCGAAGACTCTTGATGAAGAAATCTGATTTATGTCAAATCAAGCGGGGGGTTGTCGCCCTACCTATCAAAGGAAGGGCGGGAATCAAGGTTGGATGGATAAAGATCGTGATTGGAAAGATCGTGAGTGGAAGGATCGTGATAGAGATCATGATAGAGACCGAGATTGGAGGGATAAAGATTGAGACCGTGATTGGTGAGATGCAAATCAGGATTATGATAGGTATATTCCTCCACATGATAGGTCCAAGGGTAAAGAAGCAACCTCAGTTGATCCGAAGAAATATAAGAATGAAGATGTGCTTGCTCGTATCCTCTTGGGAGTTGAAGGAAGCGATAAGATGTTGAGGGAAATGAAAGGGGATTTATCGCATCTCAACCAAACTGTCACCTCACATTCGGCTTCAATAAAGCAACTTGAAACCCAAATGGGTCAACTCTCCTTCCAAATAAATACAAGACAAAGAGTAGGACTCCCTAGTGACACGGTGGTGAATCCAAAAAATGACGCTCACGTCATGGCCATTGTTACTAGAAGTGGGAGAACCCTTGGAAATAATGTTGAAAATCTTGATGACAACCTTTGTGATAAGGGTGTTGGGAGCCAAGTAAGCAAAACAACAACTCGGCTTGATAATTCAAAAGAGGAAACTCAAATGTCACAAGAGCAAGGCGTTGATGGGTCGGAAAAGGTGGAAGCAAAAGAGGTAAGCCCACAAGTGGTTGATCATGGTAATGCAAAACCGAATGAAAACTCGGTTGTCTCTAAGTCACAAGTTAAAATTCCCCCTCCATTCCCACAAAGTTTTAAGAAGAAAGAAGATGATTTGAAGTTCAAGAAATTCCTTTCTAAATTTAGCAACCTTTCGGTAAATATACCATTGTTGGAAGCCCTACAAGAGATGCCCGGGTATGCTAAGTTTATGAAAGAATTGGTAACAAAGAAGAGAACCATGGAATTCAAAACAATTGAAGTTACTCATAACTGTAGTGCTATAATGTCTAGTACGATGGTTGTGAAGAAGGATGATCCGGGGGCATTCACTATCCCATGTACTATTGGGGTGTATCAATTTGGGAAAGCCTTATGTGATCTTGGAGCAAGTATTAATTTGATGCCATTAGCCATATTTTGGAAGTTGGGTTTGGGAGCCCCGACACCAACGACAATGTGACTATTGATGGCCGACCGCTCTATTAAAAGACCCATGGGTGTGTTGTGTGATGTGCTTGTGAAGGTGGATCGTTTCATTTTTCCGGCTGATTTTGTGATCTTGGACTGTGAAATTGACCATGAAGTCCCCATTATTCTTGTTAGACCATTTTTGGCTACCGGTCGAGCTTTAGTTAATGTTGAATGCGGTGAAATGAAATTCCGAGTAAACAACAAAGAGGTGTCATTCAATGTCTGCAAGTCCATGAAACAACCTATGGATTTATAAGTTGTCTCTGTAATCGATGTGATTGATGATGTAGTGGCTAATACTATGGAGGCTGAATTTGTTAGAGAACCTTTGGTGAGCGTCTTGTGGAATCTTTAAAGGGAAGGGAATGAAAGATATGAAGAAGAAGTTGCATCATTGAAAGGTTTTGGGTCTTACCCAAAAAATCCTCGTAAGTTGGATCTTGACTTGAAAAATTGGGAAACTCCTCCCGCGAAGCCTTCAATTGAAGATCCACCACAAATCGAGCTCAAGCCATTGCCACCTCATCTTCGGTATGTGTTCTTGGGAGAAGGGGAGACCCTACCCATTATTATTGCAAGTGATTTGTCATCTAGGCAAATTGAGGTGTTGAAATCGACGGTGAGTCGGTACATTCGGGCACTTGGATAGACTATAGCGGATATTATTGGGATTTCACCCGGCATATGCACTCATAAGATCAAGCTTGAGCCCGAGTTTGTAGTAAGTGTAGAACATCAAAGAAGGTTAAATCCTCCAATGCAAGAAGTTGTGAAGAAGGAAATAATCAAGTGGCTTGACGCGGGTGTAGTTTATCCTATCTCGAATAGCACAGGGTGAGTCAAATTCAATGTGTTCCAAAGAAAGGTGGCATCACGGTAGTCCCAAACAAAAATAATGATCTTATACCCGTCCGTCCGGTCACGGGTTGGAGAGTGTGCATTGATTATAGAAAGTTAAATTTATGGACAGAGAAGAATCACTTCCCCATGCCCTTCATGGATCAAATGCTTGATAGGTTGGCGGGTAGGGGTTGGTATTTCTTCCTCGACGGATATTCAGGCTATAACCAAATCTCCATAGCTCCCGAAGATCAAGAAAAAACTACTTTCACTTGTCCCTATGGAACTTTTGCCTTCAGGCGCATGCCCTTTAGGCTATGCAATGCACCGGCCACTTTTCAGCGGTGCATGCTTTCTATCTTTTCTGACATGGTAGAGAGTTCTATGGAGGTGTTTATGGATGATTTTTCAGTGGTTGGCGATACATTCAAAAGTTTCCTCGAACATTTAGAGAAGGTGCTTGAAAGATGTGTGGCGAATAATCTTGTGTTGAATTGGGAGAAGTGCCACTTTATGGTTAAGAAGGGGATTGTTCTTGGACACAAAATATCAGGCCGAGGAATCCAAGTTGATCAAGCCAAGGTGGAAGTCATTGCTAAGCTACCACCTCCAATATCAGTCAAAGGGGTTCGGAGTTTCCTTGGCCATGCAGGTTTTTATAGGAGGTTCATTAAAGATTTCTCTAAAATCGCTCATTCGATGTGCAAACTCCTTGAGAAGGAGGTCACTTTTGAGTTCAATGAAGAGTGTTTGAAGGCATTCAATTGCCTTAAAGAGAAGCTTGTCTCAGCCCCGATTATAGTGACCCCAAATTGGTCACAACCATTTGAACTCGTGTGTGATGCTAGTGGGTTGGCATTGGGTGTTGTGCTTGGCCAACGAAAATAGAAACTTTTTCATCCCATCTATTATGCTAGCAAGTCATTGAATGATGCTCAAAATAACTACACTGTTACGGAACAAGAATTGCTAGCCGTGGTTTATGGGTTTGAGAAATTTTGAGCTTATTTGTTAGGCACTAAGGTCATCGTGCACACTGATCATGCTACTTTTCGGTATTTGATGGCAAAGAAAGAAGCAAAACCTCAATTGATAAGGTGGATTCTACTACTTCAAGAGTTTGATTTTGAAGTAAAAGATCGAAAAGATTGTGAAAACCAAGTAGCCGACCATCTATCACGGCTTGAGACAAATGAGAAAATTTGGGGTGATTTTGATCTTGATGATACATTCCCAGAAGAACTTTTCATGAGCTTGGGCGAGAGCACTCCGCCATGGTATGCTGACTTTGCAAACTATATAGTGAGCGGACTTCTTCCGGATGAGTTGAATTACTATCAAAAGAAAAGATTCCTCCATGATGTGAAGCGGTACTTTTGGGATGAACCCTATCTTTTTAGGGAATGTGTTGATGGAATTATTCGGCGATGCGTCATGGAAGAGGAGATAAAATCCATTCTTGTAGCATGCCATTCTTCTCTTTTTGGTGGCCATCATGGTGGTGTGAGAACAGCAGCGAAAGTCCTTCAGCGTGGGTATTATTGGCCTACCATTCACCGTGATGCTCACAAATTAGCAAAGACTTGCATTCAATGTCAAAAGCATGGTGGTGCCTCGAGGAGGCATGAAATGCCCTTAAGACCCAATCTTGAGGTGGAGTTATTCGATGTATGGGGCCTTTATTTTATGGGTCCGTTTGTGAGCTCATATGGTAATAAGTATATCCTGGTGGCCGTTGACTACTTGTCCAAGTGGGTCGAGGCATTGCGTTACCAACCAATGAAGGCAAAAGTGTAACTCTCTTCCTAAAAAATGCATTTTCACCAGGTTTGAAACTCCTCGGGCTATCATTAGTGACGGTGGTTCACATTCTTGCAATCGGCTATTTGAAGCTTTGCTTGAAAAATATGGGGTGCGGCATAAGGTGGCGACTCCATATCATCCTCAAACGAGTGGCCAAGTGGAGGTTTCCAATCGGGAGATCAAATCTATCTTGGAGAAAACCGTAAATGTAGGACGTACAAATTGGGCAAGGCAACTTGATGATGCTCTGTGGGCATATAGGACCGTATTCAAGACTCCTATTGGCATGTTGCCCTATCAGCTAGTGTTTGGAAAGGCTTGTCATCTCCCGGTTGAATTAGAGCACAAAGCTTTGTGGGCCTTGCGGAAATTGAACATGGATTGGGTGGATACCTCGAAATCAAGAATAGATCAACTTCATGAGTTAGATGAGTTTCGACTTAAGGCATATGAGAGCTCAGCATTATACAAGGAGAAAATGAAGAAATGGCATGATGCTAAGATCTTAAAAAAAGAGTTCCATGTGGGTGATAAAGTGCTACTCTTCAATTCAAGGTTAAAACTCTTTGCGGGGAAGCTAAAATCCAAGTGGTCTGGCCCTTTTGTTGTGGTTAATGTATTTCCTAGTGGTGCTATTGAGCTCGAGGACCATGAGCAAAGGAGGTTCATGGTGAATGGTCAAAGATTAAAACATTTTTATGAGGGCGGACCTGGAGCGGCTAAGGTTGAGTTGCTCCGTTTTAAGGATGAGTGATGATGAGAAACAACGTCGAGCTACGACGATAACCAAGGCACTTCTTGGGAGGCAACCCAAAGTTACTTATGGTCATTTTTAAGTTTGTTTGATTGCTAATTCTTAGTTTTTTTGGTGAATGCAGGTGAATAATACTAAGTGTGGGAGCTTGGATACACTGTTTTGAGCTAAATTAGTCACCTGCTAGCGCACATGCCCACATGACCATGCATGTTGGGACGCATGAGGCCAGCAGGTGGAGGGCAACATTCTGCCTGGGGGTAAAAATCCACCTGCGTGCGCAGCCTAGGCACATACGTGCGCAGGCTAGCAACGCAGGAGCTTCTACCTTGTACCTGCTTCGTGCCAACTTTTTCACCTTCGTGCGCAGGTCCCAGCATGTGTGCACAGGTGACCCTCCGCAGGTGGCTACAAAATTTCTCCACACGCCCAGGTAAACTGCCCAGGTAAGGAAGCCCACCTGCGTGCGCAGGGTGGGGTGCAGGTGGGGGTTGAACCTACGAATTTTTTTTTTAAAAGATTGGGTCGACCCGACCTAGGTTGACCCATTCCCCTTTTTAAATCATGACCCATAACCCACAACCCCATTCCTTCTAATTTTAAAACCAACTCCTCCTCACAACACATCCATCGACTCCTCTCCCTCTCTAAATTCAAAGTCTCTCTTGTCTCCATCTCACCTTCACTTTCAAAGAGGATTGCACACATTACATTTTTCATCTCAAGAGTCTTCATTTTCCACTTTACTTCACCTCTTCTTCTACGCTTGGTAAGTTTACTTGGTTTAATTTTTTCTAAGAAGATTTTAGACACAAATGGAGACTCATGGTTTGTGCTAGATTTTTGTGAAGAATTGATTCATATGGACTTCCTATGGTATAGTATTGATGTTGTTGTGGCTTGTTTGAGTTAGGGGTGATGCTTCATATACAATTGGGGAAGTCTTGAGTACCCAAAAATTTATGCCCACCATGTGTTTGATTATATTCCCACATGAGCATTTTCTTATATTTTCTCTTGTGCATGAATTAAGAGACCTACACATGGTTCCTTGAACTTATCTTGAGCATTATTCCATCCCTAAATGATGTGTTATAATATTGTAGTGAAGATGTGTGAGTTACATGATTTTTCAAGTGCCATGATTCCTAATGTATTTCTCCACTTCATGAGGCATAATTGGTGATTCTCGTTGGCAATGTGAGTTAGTAAGCATACTTGTTCATAGAAAAAATGCATAGTTTGCCCTATGATAGATTAGGTGACACCATTCTTAAGGGTAAAACGTCATTTTTGTTCTCATTAGGGTCATGATGGATCGTGCACTTTGAGATGCAATGGCTTGTGTTTGAGATATAGTGGTCCACATATATACTCCTTTGAGCTTTCATATACCATTTTGCCTTGCATTCACATTAGTTAACATAGTTTTCATTTTTCTTTTACATAACAAAAACCCAAAAATATGGTTTACCTTTTTTTTCATTTTGTGTGGTTTTTTTCTTTTTGTTCTTTTTAGGGGATGTCTCCAAGGAAATCAATGCCAAGAGGAGCAAAGAAAGATCATCACAAGGACAAAGGCAAGGCCATCGCTACTACATCAAAGAGCACAACTCTGACACAACAAGACCATCCTACCATCCCCAATGTGCAAAGTACCCTTGACATCTCAAGGGGATTGGCCAAGGATGTTGATACAATCAGATTTGCCAGCAAATAAATGCGTGACCTTTATAGTGAATGGGTGCATACTCGGGGTTTCAACCCCGAGAAGGTGTTTAGTTTGAAGGGTGTCCATGATTATTTCCCGTACATTGTCAGACAGGTCAACAAGTATGCTTGGGAGATATTCACAGACATCAATCTCGAGTCTCCCCCCGAGGCTTATTATCCTGATCTTGTCAGGGAGTTTTATTCTTCCTACGTCATTCGGCACAATCAACACAAGTCTAAATCGTCGGTGGCTGACCAACCTTGCCTACGTAGTATGCTTGTTAGGGGAGTAGAGGTGCCTTGCTCCGTCTCCGTAATAAACAAGTTATATTTTGGGTGCGACTGTGCACCTGGGGCTGAGAGCAAGAGGCGAGTGCTAGAGGGACGTGCTCATTTTCCATGGCTTTCCAAAACAATTGCCAAAGGTCTTCCGTTATGGGTGAATGGGATTGGACAAATCAAACGATGGGATCTTTCTATTCAAGCCAAGCATTGGCTTGGCTTTGTGGGAAATCGGTTGCTTCCTTCCACCAATGATCATGATGTCACTATCGAACGGGCTATACTTATGGGTTGCATTATGGATGGGTTGGATATAAATTCGGGAGAGATTATTGCTGAAGTGATAAAACTCTGATCAAAGCAAGTGGGCACTTTACTACCTTTCCCCGCTCTTATATCGGCATTATGTGCAGTCCACAAGGTTCCTCTCTTCCCAAAGATTGATAAAAAAAATTAAGTGTCCGGGAGTCATTGATATTCGAACAAGCCAAGATGATGACAACCCGGTGGGCTTAAAGAGAAAGTTGAGTGAGAGTACCGGTTCATCCATGAGAGAGGTACCCATTGCTAGTACCTCTCCTCTGACTTCTCATGCATCCGAGGCCCCGTTCTATCCATGGTGACATTACTTTAGATCGTGATCTCCCTCAGGCACCACCTCCCTCACACACTACACAGCCTCCTCGGTCTTCCACATTGACATTTGCTAAGGTTGCAGCCATGACTTTAGCAAATGACAGCTCTATCTCTCGCTTGGTGGCCGACATTCCTCATTTCATTCAGGTAGCTATTGAGCGGAGCCTTGGGCCTTTACGTGCTCAGATGGTAGACTATAAGCGGAGATTATTCGTGGTTGAGGCCCGGGGGGATAGTGAGGCGGTTACTACTCTCAGGACAGATCTTGATAGTCTGCGTGAGGAGATGCGGTCGATACAACACTCCATCTCTTTTGATGATGCCCAGTTCACTATCCCACAGGCGGAGACTGGCCCTATCCTTCCATTTGCAGACTTGTTTGGGTATTCTTCTGTGGGGGCAGAGACAGGGATAGATTTCAGTACAGGGCTCTCTGAGGATCAACAGGTGGAGTTGGCTAAAAGGAAGTCCATTGAGGAGATGCATGCACGGACTGTTGGTGCTGGCCCTAGTTCTCGGCCTCTTGAGGAGGTTCATACAGGAGCTCAGTTTGAGGAGGATCCTACTGTTACAGCCACAGCACCGGCACAACCCTCACATGATACAGATCCGAGCGCCTAGTGCGCCTCAGGGAGTTTTGTTTTTCACTTCCTTCCTTCTTGTTCTATCTTGATTGCATTGGGGGCAATGCAATACTCTTTAGTGGGGGGTGGGCCAATTCATTTTACTTTATGGTATGTAATATTAATGCATGATTCTATTTGGATGCCATCTTTTTATGAGTTGTGACTCAGATATTGCCTTTGCCGGGCCATTTTTGTTGATTCAGATATTGCCCTTGCCGGGCCATTCTTGTTGATTCGGATATTGCCCTTGCCGGGCCAATTTTGTTGATTCGAATATTGCCCCTTTGCCGGTCATTTTTGTGAGTTGTGATTTGGTTAGTGCCTTGTCGGGCTCTTTTTGCATGCTAGTCCTAATTCAGAGTTGTGTAGTAGTTGAAGAGGTTCCAGGGCCGCTCCAAAATTGTCGTGGCAAACAAAAATGATTTGATAAAATGATTTTTGAAAAGAAAAGAGCAAAGTGATTCCAAGCCTCCTCTCGTGTGTGACCTGCTAATTCAGTTTCTGGCTCATTCTTCATAAGTCTTTGACTTAGAGTAGGTTGTCAAGTTCATTTGCTCAAGTTTGGGGGGAAGACTAGCTTTCTATTTTAAAGAAAAAGTGCCTAGTGTGGTGAGGTTTTTGATTAATTCTTGTACACACATGATAGTCTAGAACTTGCCCCGTGTATTCAAGGCGAAATCTTGGACCTAACTTGGTTTGGAGAATGACCCGAGGCCATCTTGACCCACCATTTGACCTAAATTCCCACCTTGACATTTGTCCCTAGTTAACCCACTTGAGACTTTCACCACTTTATTCTTGGATATGACCATACTATGACACCCCACTTTCATCCTTGTCAAATCTTTTTCTTATCTATCACTCAATCTCTGAAAACACATCGCATGGTTTTAATGTGAACCAACATAGGCAAAGGCCTGAGCTCAGAGAAGCATGAATGTGAAAATGGTTGAGATGGAGTTAAAAGTTAAGTTGGGGAAAAAGGAGAGGTATAAGATTGTAAAGGGAGGTGTATGAATAAAGAAATAAAATGATGAGAAAAGTTTGTAGAAAGAAAAGAGAGGCATGAGTTGCTAAAGGGTAAATGAAAGGGCCCCAAAAGCAAATGAAGAGGGAATTTCGGTTGGAGGGCTATATATATAAAAAGAGAAAAGAAGAGAGAAGAAAAGCAAAGACAAAGCAAGCAAAGGCGAATAAGGTGGAGAGCTTGAACAAAGTGGGCCTAGTAAATGATTATGCAATTGTGTTTAGGGAAATCTTCTAGTCACTTGATCCATAAACCTTTTCTCTCAACCGAACCTTCGTCATTGCCCGCAAGCCCTTGGTGACTTAAAACCTTGTTGGTCCCCATTAGTGGTGAATGACACAAAGGGCAAGCCTATGGTTCTACGTGTGGTACTTGAATTTCTTTGTGAGAGTGAGTCAAAGTTCTTTCTATCCTTACCCCCCTAGTGAATCACATCACTTTGTGGGGGTGGAGAAAACTTTTGCAAGTGAGAGGCATGGATACCTTGAAAAAGAGAGTGATGTCCTACCTTCAATTTGGGAAAATGAGCAAGACAATTTGCAAATTAGAGAAGAGACAAACTCTGAAAAATCTTGTGTCACACCTTGAGAAGCAGCCCAACCTAAATCATTTGCTTGAGGAATTTGTTTTTTTTTATGCTCTTGGTTGATGAAGATTGACGTGTGAAAAAGAAAGCATGATTCACTTGTTTGTCATGACTTATTAGAGGGACCGATTGAACTTTATAGGCTTAATGGTCTAGTGATGTCCCTTATGGTTGTTTCATGGTTAAGAGTATCCTTTTCTTTTCACTTTAGGCGTTCTTGATTACTTGAGGACAAGCAATAGTTTAAGTTTGGGGGAGTTGATAAGTTGACATTTTACCCAACTCTTAATACATTTGAGCTTGGATTATCTTGAAATTTGCATTGATTCGATATAAATTCTCATGTTATATGGCTCTTGTATGCAGGTAATGGATGAATTCGAGCCCGAGCTAACCATGCGAGTCAATGGGAGTTCGAAAAGTGAAGAAAGAATGCTTGAATAAACACCCGGGGAGACTAACAGCCACCTACGCACGCAGGTCATGAGATGCGCACGCAGGTGGCTGACTGAGGAGCTGAGCGGCGCAAGGCAGTGTCATCTGTGCTAGCCTCCTGCGCGCGCAGGTCAGTCATCTGCACTGGAACCTGCGCCAGCAGATGGCTAGTGCAGTGGCACTTCCGTAATTTTTAGGGACGCAATTTTACGCTATAAAATGTAATTTCTCCAGCTTTGAAAGGGATCTTTTGGTCATTTTTGTAAAGAGAGAGTAAAGGAGAGTGAAACCCTAAGGAGAAACAAGTTACATTCTTGCATTTTTGGATCAATTTCGTGAAAATATTTGGATTCAATGGAAGTTTGGGAAGAGAATTTGGGTGATTGTCTTCTCTCTTATTTTATGAGTAGCTAAATTCTCTACTTGGGGCTATGCTTGAATAAGATTTGATAATTGTATGGGTGTTGCTTATTTGATTTATGTTTAGATAATTGCCATGGGTTTTAATCCCATTCCGTGTTTTCATTCATATTAGGGGTTGCAAACTCTAATTAATTTTAGAGCTCTTATCATCCTTGACAAAGGTAACAGGGGTGAGGAATGGGTGTGAACAATAACTTGATGTGTGTCATTTAATAGCATCTCTTAGACATAAGGGTGTTAATTGAGGTATTAGATTGGTCTTATAATCTGCACTTTGGAGGTGTTCGAAAGAACCCAATTGTGAAACCTGGGTGTTTGGTTGACAAATCAACACCAAGCACCTGTGATCTAACCTACCCAAGGTTCTTAGATAAATGTAGTCAAATGCTCAATTTACCCATGCACAATTTCACTCTTACGATGGCATAACCCCAAGTCTCGTAATACTCTTGGTTTTAACTCGTCTTCTCTACTCTTGAACTTGTGTGTCCCAAGTTACAAAAGTCTAAATAGTTACAAATTAACAAATGATAAACCCCCCATTTACTTTTATGTATTATTTTCATAGCATCGCGTGTTAGCACTAGTTGCTTCTGACACTTAGAGGTGAAAGCTATCGCATTCATTCCTAGTGGATTCGACCCCGACTCCAAGTTGGGTAATTATATTGCTAACGACCGCTTACATTCTATTCTGGGGTGTGTTTGAGCGTTATCAGTTGACTCCCAAGCAACGCCTGATTTAACGTCGCGGCATGACGCAGGTGTCTTGATTACTCAAACTTCATCTAGATACCCCTTGGATTGGACTCCAGGGTCATCTAACATATTTATGTTTTGTTCAATTTTAACACAAGTTATTAATAATTATTCTCTTTCTCAAAATTATTAGGATATTTAACAATTTATTATTATTTTATTATTGACTGTCACTGATTTTTTACACGGTGGTTTTTATAAACAAATGTTGTTTGTGTTTCATTAAATCATCAATTTTATTTTAAACTCAAACCATATTCTTATCTGGCGTTAAATACATTTGTTAATTTATTTTTTATCACAGTCCGTTAATTTATAAAAGAGGGAGAAGAAATATTTTGCACAGATAAGTTAAATATCCATAGTTTTGAATAAGATCAAATAGTTATGGTTTTGGATAGCCCATGATTTTTCTAAAACCATAGTATTGAGCACATAGTTTTGCTCTTGAGTGGTTTTATTATGCCTATAAAACTAGTCCACTCTCTTCACAATTAATGGTGGTGAAAATTTCAAAATTTGGCTAACCCAAAAAAATAATTTATTCCGCTTTCCATTTTTGTCAATAGCAGCCGCCTCTTTCACGTTTTCGATGAACTCCACCACTGTCGGAACACCACCTCACTACCGCTCCCTCTTCCCTTCAAGCTCGACCCTCCTTCCTTTCTTTTCCATTTTTTCCAGCGATCTCCACTCCGTTTTCCCTTCCCTTACATGAGTTCCGCCATTAACGGTGAACTCCAAGCTTTCGACGAGCTCCAATAGCTCCGTCTATCACCTCCAGCTTCCAAATCTGGCCATAAGAAGCCAAAATCCAAGCAACAACACCGACGATTACCACATATCTCCACCCAGTCACAACAACAACAACTCAGATCTGGCCAAAATACTTTATATTGAACCTCCGATATTCTTCATCGTTAATTTGTTTGCTTTTCTCCATGATTTTACTATCATTTTGTTTATTTTATGTCAGTGTGAGGACTGATTTCGTGCATCTGGTTTGATTGTTCGATGATGGGTAACATTTTTCAATGGATAATCTTAGTTTGTTACTGTATTTTTTAATATTTTAGGTTGTTGTTAAGTTCATGCATCGTTTGTTGATGTTGTGTTGGTGAGCTTTACATTTCTCATTCATGGTTTGGCTGATTTGTTGATTGTGTTTTATTTTGATTAATTTTCCAATCTTCTGTCAAATATTATAAAGTGACATATTGGTGGTGGTTTGATTATTAGTTATAGGAGTTCTAGTTATTTGTTTGTATTCAACTTCTTAATTTCCTTTATTTTATTAGTGTTATTGTTATTGTCTTTGTTTGTTTATGCTTTCATATTAAGAATTTGGTAATTAACGAATTTATAGATTGATTTATGAATAACTGGAAATTGGATTGTTAAACTTGAGTCAACAACGGAAGCATGATTTTGCTGAAATTAATTTTTTATAAATGAACGGCCGAGGAAAAAATCTCTCCGTTGGATTTTCGAGGCCTCCCCATTATAAATGATGGATTTTAATTTAAGTTCAATTATTGTCAATGATAAAATCTCTCCGTCGGATTTTTGAGGCCTCCCCATTTTAAAAGATGGATTTTATTTTAAATTTAATTATTTCTAGTATTTATATACTTAGCCGATGAAGAAATTTTCATCGATTTCCAAGGCCTCTCATGTATATAAGATGGGTTTTACTTTTGTTTATTATTTATTCTATTATTTTATTTTGTTTAACAATAGACAAATATTAGACTATCTTCATTATGCATGATTTACTTCATTATTTGTGTATATTTTATGTTTATTATACTTGTGTAAATGTTTTCTTTTTATCTTCTCCTCAATTGAAAAAATGAGTTCAGTCGGAGCCCACCTTTATGGATTCCGAAGGGTGCCTAACACCTTCCTTTTGGAATAACCTGAACCCTTACATAGAATCTATTGGTTTCGAAGACTATTTTTTTAAATTTAATTAATTGATTTTCTAGTTTTCCTAAATTTAGGTGGCGACTCTTAAAAAAATTTCAAATAATTATTTAATAAATTTTTAGTCCTAGAAGTTGCGCCTTATAAAAATTGGGATGCAACAATAAGGAAACAACCAATCCATACCCAATATGAAATTAAAATCAACCATATTAAGGATAATCAAGTCTACTTGAGTCTCATACCCTGAAAAGGTCACTATACATGATCGGTACACCTGATCTACCATGAAAGAATCACCTACATGGGTAGAAACACGAATGGGTACGGTAAGAGACTCACACATAGCATCAATACTAGTATAAAGGTATGCAAAAACGTAAGAAAATGTAAACCCAGGGTCAAACAACACGGAAGCAGGACGATGGCAAACTGGAATGATGCCTGTAATAATAGCATCAGAGGCCTCTGCCTCAGGTCACCCAGGAGAAGCATAGCACTGACCACGCCTGCTACCAGATTGAGAAACTCCTCGTCCACTACCACGAGCTCCCTGAACCCTAGCTCTGGTACCTCTAGATCCATCTCTACTGCCCTGTGTACCCCTCTAACTGCTGATACTGGCGTCGGACAAAGCTAAAGCTGAGAACCTTACTTGGGAGGACCCATCGCACATCAGGGACAATCTCTCGCTAAGTGACCAAGCTCATCACACACAAAACATCCCCTACTAGATGAATTACGTTGTGAGGGGTCGCAAGAACCAGAACATCCTCCATAAACCTGATGAACTAGAATGAGACACCCGCCCTGTATGACTTGATCTTTGACCACTAGAAGCCTAAGAACTTACAAACCTACTATCTAAACTCTGCAAAGTTTCTTGAACTGTTCTGTCGTGGTAACCATAAGAACCTCTGCCTAAGAAATCCCCACCTCGGGATGACTGACCACTGAAACCTTCCTGTCGGCGCATCTTCATTCCACCACCACTCTGAGTACCCTGGCGAATAGTCACAATCATCTTGGCATAATCCATAATACTATGAAAGGAACCACCTAAAATCACTAACTGAGCCGTACCCAACTGATAATAACTAGCCAAATCCTTAACAAATTTTCTGATCCTCTCAGACTCTGTGGAGATACTAGTGGTGGCATACCTAGACAAGGCATAAAAATGAGCCTCATACTCAGTAATAGTCATGGAGCCCTGCTCCAAATTATCAAACTCATCCCTCAGCTTGTCCCTCAAGCTATAGGGCAGAAACCTCTCTAGGAAAACCTCAGAAAATTGGATCCAAGTTAAAGGAGGGGAACCCACTGGTCTACAACTGGCATAAGATCTCCACCACTACTTAGCCACACAAGTCAACTAGAAAGTAGTGTAATCAACTCCATGAGACTCAATCAATCCAAGGTTATGCAACCTCTCCTGACAATCAATCAAGTAATTATAAGCATCCTCACCAATATCACCTTGGGAGGGGAAAATCTCATAAATCTCTCAAACCTTTTTTGCTCATCAGGATACATTACTAGATCAGGAGCTACAGGTAAAATAACAAGTCTGGCAGGTAAAGCCTCAATATATTAGGCCACAATAGCAGCTGGTTGTGCCCTGAGAGTCTGAAAACCATGAGTAGGAACCTTCCCTAGCTACTAAACACCCCCTGTAGTCTGAGAACCATCTTGTGTACCTAATAGACTACCTGCTTGGGGAGTGCCACCCAAACAGCCTAAAATACGAATTAGTAGATCCTGCAATACTAGAGTAACAACGAAACCCTAAGGGGATTGGGATGGTTCTCTATCCCCTGGCTGATAAGCTGCCTCAACATAATCAATCTCAAGCTCAGGAGAAGTCGCTCTAGCTTGCCCTCTAGTCAAAGTTGCTCCTCGTGCTTGACCTTTACCTCGATCTCGACCGTGACCCCTGTCTCATCCTCTGACTGGGACTCCTATAATGGATACTAGCTCGGCATCCTCAATAGCTCCTTGTTGAGTTCTCACCATCTACACAAAAAGAGTGGAATACAGGTTTATAATACTAGGCATGAACAACACGCATGATAAGAAATCAAATCAGAGAAGTTTTCCAAAATATATGCCATAGCCTCCTGAAGATAGATACGGACGTCAAAGTATCGATCCGCAGGACTCTATTAGACATTCTGCTCTTTTACACATAAGATCGGTGAACCTAGCGCTATGATACCAATTTGTCATAATCCAGAATCTGAGATCATGATAGCACCTATCCCAACCCAACCCTGGTAGGTAGGCAAGCCTCACTTCACAAGAGATATGAAATACAAAAGAAAGATAAATAATAATCAAATACTAGACATTAGGATAAAGTCAGGTCAAATATATAAACAACTCTGAAATTAGAAATAGATACAACTCAAATCCCAAAATCTAGTGTCATAAGTAAAGAGCACTTCAAAAACTAACATAATGTACGAAAATACATAATACTCTATCTCTAAATGTACATAAAGACAAGGCAATGAATAAGAGGAAGTATGGAACATGCTCTGAATGAGGAGCTCACCACTACTCCAAAACACTCTCAAGTCAGTACGAACTCAGGCTCTATGGGTCGTACTTGAACTGGATCTGCACCGAAAGGGTACAAAGAGTAGGAGTGAGTATGTCCACTTGTACTCAGTAGGCATCATAGATAGACCAACCAAAGTAGAAACTTAAACATATAAAGGAAACTATGAGCAATGCTTCCACCTGCATATACAAAAGTTCCCAATGTCATCTCAAGTCGTACAACTCATTGTTGTGCCATGATTTCATGGCACTTTTGATGCTTAAAACAAGGAAAATATGCAAAAACTTGGGTATGTTCGGTAGGTATGATGTGTTTTCTGTTCTATCTTACAGGAAAATAGGTTTTGGAGGCAAAATGGAGAAGACAGAAAGAAGCATGCACTGGAATAAAGTTTTTGAAGACAAAAGAGCGGATTTGAATTTCACCAAGTGACCCACTATCATGACTTATGGACCGTAGGTGGACCTACGGACCATAGGTCAAGTGAATCACAGATCGTAGGTGGATCTACAGACCGTAGGTCAAGTGACTTAAGGATCGTAGGTGGACCTAGGGACCGTAGGTCAAAGTTCGTGAGTCAACTTCTGCAGTTGTGCATGAAGGCCAGATTCCACGACCTCAAGTCACGGTCTGTGGAAAGTTGTTGTTGCTTTCAACTGCACACGCAAGTGTACGTGGTCGTGCAAGTAATAAAGTGGCTCTTGCGAGCCGGATGTTGAACCTACAGGGACTTGTCATTTAACTATTCACTAGACTAAACTAGTTCTTGATTATTTATTCAAGTGGTGAAATATAGAGATATGATGGTTTTAAAGTATAATCTAACTATGAACTAAACTAACGTGATTAACTTGGGGTATAAACAACAAGAAAGGTTCTAGGGTCAATACATACTCACAATCATGCATAACTATGATCTCTAGCCAGTTTAGTTGTTTATCGTAATTATTGATTCACGAGGTTGATATTATGACTTGGGAATGGTCATCCTCTAAGTCGTCTATCCAATTTAGTTTCACAACTACATCTTTTAGAGGGGATGTGAGTCTCTAATTTGGATGCAATTACTTATCTTCCTATTTCATTAACCAAGTGGGGCGTTTAGGTATATCTCTCTCCTAGCCGCAAATCACACCTTTACAATTAGCCTCTAATTAATAAAAATTGTGATCCACACTTCTTATGTTCTTTGTTCTATCCCTTCGATCCTATGGTTAGTTCACTTTGAGACTATAGATTTACTCTAATGGTAGCTAATCACTAAAGTAGTAAGAGCAAGAACATAAAAACAATTACATGACATGATAAACAATCAAACTAGTGCAAAATCAAGTCATACAGTCTTGTTAGTAACCTCAACCCTAGAAGAAGGGTTTATTATCCACTTATAATCTCACTTGAAAATCATAAGACAACAATTAAATAAGATAAAACTAAGAGAGATGGAATTACAAATCAAGAACCCTAGTTCTAGCCTCCTTGAGATATTGTTTTGCTCCTCCAAGTAGTATGTTGTGTTGTGAATTTGTGTGGTATGATGCATTCCTTGTAATTATGTCTATGTATTCCATTTATAGTTCTTTAGGTCTTCCATGGGTATCCCAACACGAAATATATGCATTGACAACATTGCCCCTCACTTAAAAGACTTAAAAATTGACTTTTGGACGTCCCGGGAGTTACCTCGCATTGCAAGGACAAAGGCCAGCCTTTGGGGGTGAGGCTCTAACCAAAAGAAAGGATAAGGCAGTGAGGAGTTGAGGTGCACAACCCATATCCATCTTTAGGGGGTACGGCACAAGGCACTCCCACAAAGGGGAGGATTCGCTCCAGTTAAGCCCCTATCTTGTAGTATGTTTGTTCCTTGTTTCCCTTCTTCTTATGGATTGTTTGTAGGCTTCATTTAGATTACATGACACCTACAATGTTCTCATACAACATAATATAAAAATAATTATTCCACACAACACAATAGAGCTCATCAAATTACACTAGAACAAGCATAGCTTAAGTTAGCATCACTAGTTTTCTCGTTTAAACTCTAGTTGATCTTTGTGGCTTGTGACTTGTTTCAATTGGACCTTAAACACTCTAACATGTAATTTAACACATAATTACACAATTACATCCTTAAACACTCATTAAAAACATCAATATGTCTTTAAAACCAAGCTAAAATCACATAGATAATGACACTTAGGAGTACAAATACGCCTAAGATCACCACCCCACACATAAAGCCTTGTTCGTACTCAAACAACTCTTTACATTAATCACCATCAAGTAAGACTCTAACATTATTACTACAACTAAGAAACTCAAGCTAGAACTATACAGACTACATGATTATCAAGTTCTACACTCAACATGTCATATTACAACTTTGAAACACATGAATACTACTTAAAAACCTCCTAGCCTCAAGAATTGACTCTACCAAGTTGGAAAACTCATGCATATTACTCAACAAAGAGATCATATATGTGTCACGCCCCAAAATCCCAACGAGGCGTGATTGGCACTCGAAGCCGATATGGCCCGAGAGAATCAATCTTTGCTCATGTACATATGCATATCCTCGTATGAACATCGTACTATCTTATGTAATCGATAATATATAAAATGCCAATGGCAGAAGTCATGGAAAACATGTACAATATGCAACTATGGCCGTTAGAGCCACCAAGTCAAAATGAACATACGTATCTTGCATCCATATACCCACATACGTCTACAAAAGCCTCTAACAGATGCTTATACAAGACCAACTTAAATTTGGGACAAGTCCCCGCTTTATAAAACATTTACAACATCAAAACAAATGTACAACTGTGATAAGTCCCGAAGCAACTGGGGCTCACCAAATATCCGCAACTAACTGTCAACTTACTGTCTGTTTAAAAATCTACTAGTGCCTGCACCTGCAACATGTAAGGTAAGTCCCCCGAGGGGGTCAGTACGAAGAATGTACTGAGTATGTAAGGCTTATAAGAAATAGCATCATAAATGAGAATGTCAAAAAAATAAAATAGGAGAGAATAGTCAATGTGTATGAATCATCATTTTATATACTATCTTCCATAACCACTCTCCTTCAAGGGAAATCACCTTCACTCAAGAGACTTGTCTCCAATAGATTCTTTCTTGCCTCTATGTTCATTACCACTATTGTTCATCTACATGCGTACATCCACTTTATTAACGTACATCCACTCTATTGACGTAACATACATCCACTCTATTGACGTACATAACCTACATCCACTCTCATGGTGGGAGAACATACATCCACTCTATGGTGGGAGAACATACATCCACTCTATGGTGGGAGAAATTGATATATCAACTTATGAGAGGTTAATACATTAAAGATCATGACACTAATTGAAACACACCAATATGCTTTACCTTACTCTTATACTTCATGAGATCACTCCTTTACCTCATGAGATTGACAACTTCACTTGTGAGGAATAATTATACTAACTTGCACATCACCTCTCTTATTACTCTTATGAGATTGGTACTCTTACTTATGCACAATTGACACACGGATAATCATCATACTATAGGACTTTGGAACAAGACATGATTGGAATAATGCTATTCAAACTAAACAAGCTCTCTTTACCTCATTACTCTCGTTGAGATAGTTCTCTTAGAATTTACAACATTATGACAGCTTAGGAACTTCAGTCAATGAATAAGAGATAAGCGAATCGTAATTCATCTAGGAGTAGGACACTTGTGCATGACAATATATGTCTACCTTAGTTAAAATACTATAGGACCCCTTTGGAATGTAACACTTTTGGAATCTTAGGATAATGATCACTAAATACGATACATGTGGCTATCAACTGTTCACCAACCTGAGATGCAATACCTTACAACATTTGGAACTCTTGACACATTAGCCAATGAACGTGAGTCAACAAATGGACATGAGTCAATCAATGAACATAAGTCAACCAATGAACATGAGTCATATGATTCACCATTGACCAATGAATAAGGAACATATGAGTAACTCTAGCCAACTCTCGGATACGGAATACCTTAGAGTATTTCAGAATCGAATGAGTACTATGGCAATGTGAACACCATATGTTGCAGAAAGATATAGAAGAGTAACCTTACATACCTTGTATTCTTAATACGAATACACAATCTTAGTAGCGTATACAATATTCCCGCTCCTTCCTTATGTTTCACTCTACAACACAAGTACATAACGAGATTCACATTAACCATCAACTACTTTACAAATGCATAGAACATCAATGAGTTACATGTTTGCCATTAAACATACCACTTCCCCTTGACAAAACCATTGATGAAATTATTATTCCAAAAATCCCCCAATATTCCATACGTTGACCAATACATGAAAATCAATACATTTCACCACAACACTTCTCCTTTACACTTTCTTTTCCATATCACATCACAAATAATCCATCAAATTACCTTAATACACCTCATAGCACATATCGGCCAAAATCCCACAATTTACACTTTTAGAAAAATAACAAGTTTAATAACAAAATCACACCATACATGTTCATGTTTTATGCATACCATGCTCTTTCATTAAGACATCAAGTCTCTTTTCAAATTCAAATCACAAAGATGGCACATCTTTCACCAAAAGCACAAATATACTATTCACCACCTTGCCAACATAACTATCATGATATACATAATCTCCCATGCATATAATATGTTAATCCATGAGAATAAATACTTACCAAGTCTTGGAATAGGATGATCTTCACCAAAGAAAAGGCTTAGGGTTCCTAGGGTTTGAGAGAGCCAAAAAGAAAATGTCTTATAATTCTCAAAATGTGTTGTGTGTGTTGAAGAATACAAATCTGATTTTTGGGGGATTTATATAGACCCCAAGTCATCCTTAGCCATTCCTTGGCATTAAATGTGGTCAACGTGGAAGAATGGGTCATTTTGCCCTTTGGGCCATGTCTTTTATTCCATTTTGGGCCCAATTGCACATGTAGCTTAGCCCATCAATTTTTCATGTATAATTCACCATATATCTCATGTTTAAATAATTCCATAATGTCACGACAATATTCTCTTACGAGATTCTCATTCGTAGTCTCAATCGCCAAAATAGGAATTCTAGTCACCCATGGCTTTATTGAACATTTTGGATACTTATTTATATTTCATGATTTGATCCTGTAGGAGTATGTAGGAGTGTATTGAAATATTTGAAGCTTTAACAATGCTCAAAGAACTCCAAAGAACCAAAAGAAACCATCCAAGAATGGCCGTAGAATTGCGTTGCGAAACGAGTCCGGAAGGGCACAATATTTGTGCCTTGCGCCACTGCTGCAAAGCAAGGCAGTGGCGCAAGAATTGCACCCCCTATGAATCAGTGGCTTGCGCCACACCCCCTGAAACAGGGTAGTGGCACAAGTTTCAGCACCTTGCTGAATTTTTCGGCCACTTCTTCAATACTTGCATATCATCCAATACCTTATCAAAACACTTCAAAATACTTACTTAGTGATCTTAATCATCAAGTAAACATGACTCCAAGTCACCAAATGAGGTTAGAATGTGTACGGGGAATTACACAAATGCTCCATGAAATCACAAAACCCTTCCTATGAAAGTCTAATTGCATGTACGTGGCCAAATTTCAATTTTCTCGTCGTTAGCATTACCAAATACATACTTATATCTCTCGACACCTAAGCAACCATTATTCAACATCATCAAGTAGGGTTGGGAAGGTACGGGGTGTTACAATATGCCACCTAGCTTTTATCAAATATGAGCCCTCACCACAAGAGAGTCACCCATATTAACTCACAGATATGTAATTTATCACAAGAATGGATGTAAGAATCAAATTCCGCTCACTCTCACAAAGAATTCACATGTCACATAAGATGAACCATAAGCTTTCCCTTAGTATAGTACTCCACTAATATCAGAATGTCACAGCTCAAGATCAAGTAGGACTTTAAGAGTTGTAATGTAGGCTAAGGGATGGGTAGGAACTATTTGGTCAAGAATAGTGACTATTTTCCCTAAGCGCTTTAATACACTACAATTTACATTAAAATCACCTCCAACCAACCTATTTTACACCACTTTTGTCTTCCCAACTCTCTTTTGTTTTTCCCCATCTCTTTAATCTAGCTTACACATCTTTAGCATGGAGTATTTGTTATCAATACATGATTCACTTCTTTGGATTAATTTCTCCTTTCATTACATTACTCCCTACCAAAAATACATAAACCTTTTTAACACACCAAAAGCTATTTACTTAGGGCATCAATTTCACTTTCTCCTTCTTCAATTTTTACACTCCTTAACATCTTAATTTCTCAACTAAAGCGTTTAGGAGTTTTGGATCAAATTGCGGGCAATTGAAAGAAATGAAATAAGCTACAAATCAGGCTACCAAAGAATAGGCTAAAGGCTCAACGGGGCTAACTAAGATCATGCAAAAAGGGTAGATAAAGTAGGTATAAAACATGGCTGTCAAAGAAATGCCTATATCATCTCCTAAACTCAACACTCTTTATTTTATTTTGTAAACACACCAGACAAGTTCTATACATCAATATGCACATGGAATATCACAAAAACCTCACTCACAAATGACACATGTTCAAATCAAGACAGATCCCTGTAGACTCAAAACAAAGCAATCGCAAGAATTTAACATTAAGCCATCATCAAATAAGAGTCAAACAAATGAGCCTAGGTGTCTCACAGTAGTCATTCAATTCACTGCACATGCTTTAACATCCACTACCAACTTGCATCAAGTAATCATGTGTAGCATCTAATAAGAGCATCTCTAAAATTTTAAAATTACTCCTAAAAATCAAAAAGGATACTGGGTTCAATGGGCTCCCCCTTGGAAAAGAACCGAAAAGAAAAATCGAGGGGTGGATGAAGTGTGCTCCTAAAAGAAACTAAAAATTACTAAAAGAAAATCTTTTTGTATTTTTCAAATTTGTAGCAACATAAGGAAAAACAAAACAAAGAACCAAATCAAAATTCCTATAGCACACTCCATCCTAACCAAATCGAAAGATTTCCCACCCCACACTTAAAATCACACTTTGTCCCCAAAGTACAACATAAAAGTAAGGATAGAAATACTCCCTGAGGCCTCTAGGCCTAGCTAATCGCATCGTGTCCATCAAAGAGGTCCGAATGACCCAACACTTAGTTTTTGCCATTCTCCTTAGCTTAGATTTTGGGTACTCATACTTCCCCTAATCTGCAAAACAAAACAAACAAAAACAAAAATAAAGGTGACACTAATAAAAACAAAAAAATAAAAAACAAACTACTTACTAAACATTGGGTTACCTCTCACAAGAGCCTAATTTAACGTCATGGCACGACCCATCAACTTTTTCCTCCACCTTGAAGATATAAATTTCACCCCCAACAATGCATCCATCTTTCTGCTTCGCTCATAGGGTGGTGGTACACAGATGAAGGGACCAAGTGATGTATGATGCATGTTAGATCGCTTGGCCCTGAGGTGAGGCATGTTGTTTTGTTGCTTGTCTGGTGCTAATTTAAGAGTATAGGATTCTTGTTCCTCATCTACACACTCCTCCACTAGTTCAAATGACTCAAAATACATGTCATTATCTAAACATAATGTAGAAAAATGCTTTGAATGAGATCCAATACGTCCCACTTTCCCACATGCACTATCTGCAACATGCTCACATTTATACTCCCTCTCAACATCAGCCTCAATCAAAGAATGATTGTCGAATTGTTGACATTCTTCTTGTTTCTCCACAGAATGGCTAGTCTCCGCAACTATTGGTGATTGGAAATCATACATGTCAATCTTTTTCATCAACTGAACATTTAAGTCATGGATATCTAAGCCAAATTGAGATATCTCTGAAATAAGCTCATCTATACCCCCTTTTAATTGGGTTGCCATGGTTATGAGACCATCCCGGAGACACTCATGAATTTTTAATTGTTGTGCTTGCTCAATTAGCCAATCTTGGCTCACTATGTCTTCTTCATTGCAGCTTTTTCCTACTAGTGTCTCACTTTCTTCATCAATCAATGGTTCCTCCTGAATGTTCGATATGACTGTAACTTGTTGATCAACACAAGTTTCAGCCCTAGCCTGTAGCTCTGTGATTTGGGAACTCATCTTCTCTATGGATTCCCTTATTCTCTACATGTCTTCCATTTGTTGTGTCTGTAACTCCATTATTCTCTTCAGCATATCCATAAGGTGAGCTTCATGTACTGCCTCATTAGCTTCATTAGCCCTGCCAACATCACAAACAACAAATTGATCATAATAGGGGTTCAGGGGAGGGGAATAATAGTTTGGACAGTCACTCCAATGGCTATCCTAACCACCACTCATCTGACATCTATTCAATTCAAAAGAATACAGTAACAAACTAAGAATATCCATTGAAAAATGTTACCCATCACCGAACAATCAAACCAGATTCACAAAATCAGTCCTGACACTGACATAAAATAAACAAAATGATAGTAAAATCAGGAAGAAGAGTAAACAAATTAACAATGAAGAACACCGGAGATTCAATATAAAGTACTCCCACCAGATTTGGGTGTTTTGGTGTTGTCATCAGAGTTTGGCAGTGGTCGTTGGGTTGTTGCCATTGTGGTTGGGTGGAGATCTGTGGTACTCGTCAGTGTTGTTGCTTGGATTTTGAATTCTTATGGTTTGAAAGCTGGAGGTGATGGACGGAGTTGTTGGATCTCGTCGGAAGTTTGGAGTTTGCCATTAATGGCAGAACTCCTGTAAGGGAAGGGAAAACAAAGTGGAGCTTACTGAAAAAATTGATAAAGAAAGGGAGGAGGGTCGAGATTGAAGAGAAGAGGGAGTGGTGGTGAGGTGGTGTTTCGGTGAAGCGAAGGTGGAGTTCACCGAAAACATGAAAGAGGCGGCTGCTATTGACATAAATGGAAAGAGGAATAAAGAATTTTTTAGGGTTAGCCAAATTTTGAAATTTTCACCACCATTAATTGTGAAGAGAGTGGACTAGTTTTATAGACATAATAAAACCACTCAAGAGCAAAACTATGTGCTCAATACTATGGTTTTAGAAAAACCATGGGCTATCCAAAACCATGAGTTATCCAAAACCATGCATATTTGATCTTATCCAAAACTATGGATATTTAACTTATCTGTGAAAAAATATCTTCTTCCTCTTTTATAAATTAACAGACTGTGATAAAAAATAAATTAACAATGTATTTAACGCAAGATAAGAATATGGTTTGAGTTTAAAATAAAATTGATGATTTAATAAAACTCAAACAACATTTGTTTATAAAAATGACTGTGTAAAAAATCAGTGACAGCCAATAATAAAATAGTAATAAATTGATAAATATCCTAATATTTTTTAGAAAGAGAATAATTATCAATAACTTGTGTTAAAATTGAACAAAATATGTAAAAATTAAATTTTATGCTCTTTAACAAATAAGAAGCACAAAAGTATTTATTTTGAAAATGTCGGGCCAAAAATAGGTGTCAACACTTATCATGCGGTTTTGAATTGTTTTGCCAAGACTGTGACCATAGCTATTCTGGTTGTTCCGAGGTTAGAGTGGAAGGGTTCTCCTGGTTCATGTCCGAAAGGGGTTATATATTTCCTGCATGCTCTTCGTATCGTAGGAAAGGGGTGTCATTCTTATTTGACTATGTGCACGATACCAGTGTTGATTCACCACCTCCCTTGGATTCTGTGAGAGTTGTTAGAGAGTTCATAGATGTGTTTCCTACAAACTGACCTGGTATTCCTCAGGATAGGGATATTGATTTTTCTATTGATGTAAAGTTGGGCACTAATCCCATTATAGTTCCTCCTTCCAGAATGGTCCCCACAGAGTTGAAGGAATAGAACTAGAAATTGCAGGATTTATTGAGTAAGGGTTTCATTAGACCGAGTGTGTCTCCTTGGGGTGCTCGTGTCTTGTTTGTGAAGAATAAAGATGGATCCATGCACATGTGTATTGACTATCGACAATTGAACAAAGTGAATATCAAGAACAAATATCCTTTTCCTCACATCGATATCGAAAATGCAGAATTAAACAACACAAATTGAAGATAGAGGGATAGATTAGAAAAGGGATGAGAATAGAAGAAAGAAAGGCCTAAATGAATACACAAATAGACCAAGGAAGAATTGAACTCAATAAAATGCAAGATAAACCAAATTTAATCCACAATATGATAACTCAATGATCAATCAAGCGAAGAAGATAGCACAAGCAATTCGAAAATCCACCCTAATCACTCGATCTAAGCTAACATTTGGAATTAAACCCAATCACTACACTAATGCTAGGCTTCACCTAGAGAATTCTACTACAATATTCAAAGCTCTCAATTCAATATAATCTAAAGTCTTCAAAATGAGAAAAATGACTATTTATACTAGGGGAAATAAAGAAGACACTATCTTTTACAATCTTACCCTTCATGAAGTAAGGGGCCTTGTTTGGTTCTCTTCTTTTGTGAATTCAAAGAATTCATGAGATAGCCATTTGAACACATGACCTTTTTTCTTCCTCCACTTCACCTCGATGGACCTTCCACACATTGTATTTCTTCCATTGGTATCCTTCAAGCTCCTTCAAAGCTTTCTTTTTCATGAACATCGCTTGTAGGATATGTGTCATCCATGCTAGTATCATCCATACCATCCATGCTAGTATCATCCTCCTCTTCTTGAAAAGGATTCGTCCTCGAATCCAAATCCTGAAATACATCAGAAGGACAAGCAACCAAAATATCCTCAAAGCATGAGGGTTAGCAACAATATCATCGTGCCAAGGAGGTACAAATTTGAAATACAACCAAATATGCTTTGCTTCCAATAAAAGTAACTCATTATATAAGGTGCAAAGGTAGTAGAAAACAAATTTCATACCATCTTGGATATCATCATAAGCAAAGAGGTAGTAGAAAAAGGTGCTAAGATCATGGACCTCTTCTAGGGTGCTCTAAGAGATAAGAGTACTGGTAGAGAAGAAAAGGAATTCTAAGCACAAAGCAACCCTCTCCATCAAGCAACTTCTAAGATTATCATTTAAAAATTCAACTTTTCCAACCTTATAAAGGTGACAAAGAGGTCTTACTACCTATGGACCCTCCCAAAAACAAACTCAGTATCTTAGCATCCACTAGTGTGATCCACACAACTTAAGCACAAATGTGTCAAACAAGGATGCAAATATACAGAAAACTCCCAAAATAGGCAATGATGCAATTACCTTGGGGTTCACAAGCATGAGACCACATTTTAGCAAAGGATCATCATATACAAACAAGTACTAAAGAAAATTGTTACTTAAATGAACTTCATCCAAGGTGTGCCCACATATAGAATCACCCTTCAATCCACAAAAATTAAGGACTTTATCAAGAATGGGGTCACACAATGATGAAGGGGTCATTAGAGAACATACACTCCCTTCCTTTTGATCACTAACCTCTTAAATAAACGTGCTATCATCTTTTAAGAAGAGAGTTCCATTTTTAGAAAGTCTGTCATTATACCATAGTAGATTCTTAATCACTTGATAGCCTTCAAGAGGGGTTACACTTCAATTATGCCAAGACACACCATTATGCATTTCACCTTCATTAGTCATGTTAACCTCAAATAAGGGATTATCCTTAAAAGCACATTCTACCTCAAAATCCTCATGAGAAAAACAAAGAATGGAATCACAATTCAAGGATTCATTATTTAGGTGCAATGACTTCACAATTCTATCTACATGACCAACTATATCAATGCCATCACTAAATTGAGGTTCCTCAGGTTCATCATAAAACTCCTCATTTAGTGGGTCATCATTACACATAAGTTGATCAGCACAATATTTATCACTAGTTAGTAGCATTTCAAGCTCAAAATATTCAAGCACATGAGTACTAAAATTGGATCCAACTAGCATTTGACTACCTCTTTTACATGATAATGTATCTTTATTTAAGCTACAAGTGTCAACACTAGGTGGACACAAATCGACATTATTAACAGAGTCAATCCAGTCATCTATAGGATCAACTAGTGTTGGAACACTCGCAATGATGATACTATCACCATGAATCAAGGTGCCATCATGACATCACATGGCAAAGTCTCTTTAAGCTCGCATATAACAAGCTATCACTTACACTCAATTGGCTACTAGCCAAAAAATTCTATTGCTTTTAACAAAGTGTAAGATTTAGCTATGTTACCCCGTAGCTCATATGAATGGTAGTATTCACATTTGTTTTCAACATTGAAGCATAAATGATCCTTTGGAAAGTCTTTAAGTTCCTCACTGTTTGTCATATTTTGAGGATCCTCATTAGGCTTGCCTCTAAGTAAACCTGCACAAGTATCAAAACAACTAGAAAAAGAAGAGAAGTACAAGAGTTAGTATAAGGTCGTGACAACCCTCCTACATCACTCCACACAACCTCTCATTTTTCCACTCTAGAGTTTTCAGTTATCACACCCTTACTCCTCTCAATCTTTTGTCTCTTAATTTTATTGGAGTTAGGACAAGTGCCAAGGATTTCCTGGGAAGAGATAGGTGATCCCTTCATATCTAGCTTCCACTTTGAATGATCTTTTAAATATTCCTTTACATTGAAGAAAATAATTCTTTTGTCCTCAAAGTAATAGTATCCTCAATTAGGAGTGATTCACTTTTATTTTCTTCTCTAGGAGATGTTGAGGGAAAGAGAAGCTTCCCAATATAGTCCAATACAATCTTGTATATACATGATTCTATGATTTTGAAACCAAGCACATCCCAACATAGGTGACAAGTATCCAATAATCCTATACCACACCATTACCCCTCTTGATATTCTCTAATTGAAATGTGTACCTTTACTTGTTGGCTTACCCAAATCCCTCCTTCATCAAGGAATGGATCCCAAATTGGATGTAAAAGTAGTCTAAGATAGTTCACGACTTTATGGGATATGATATTGGCAAAACATTGATCATCACGTATGATATCAAGTCCCGAGACACTATTAACATTCACTTTAGTTCCAAGAATTTGCCTCTTTGGGTCATGCCTTTCTTGAAACCTTAGATTCATTCTACTTTTATGGATTGGTGTTCCTCTCTGAGAAGTAGGGAATGTACTTTTTTTATGGTCCACACAATGACTTTGAATTGGTGTCGCCCATAAATCTATACCCCCTCGACTAAGATAGGAAGTATCATAAGATAAGGAAGGTAATTTATCCTTACAACTTTCCCTTCTATCATAATCCTCCTCAAAGGGTTCATATACATATAGGAGAAATCATCATACCTCATATCATCTTCATCACTATGGTGTGTAATATAAGAACCCCCACACCCTTCATCTATACTATCGGATTCATCATAAGAACTTTTACTCCTTCATTTTCATCATAAGAGCCATAAGCCCCATTCAATTCACATTCATCTCCAGAGTAGTATTTTTCACCACCATATTGCTCATGATCATAATCATAGTCTTCATAAGACTCGCCTTTAAAAGATTCTGAGGTAATGGATGACATTCTTCCTTATACCTCCCTTTTTACCTACAAAAATAGCAAACAAGTTTGTCATAAAAGCATCATGCCACTCTTTATATGAACTCTCAACTTACCTTGTATGGCTTCTTTCTCAAATTGATAGTGATACTAGCTCCGCTCAATCAATTCAAGACTATCTATCTTTATGGTGAAGTGGATTCTTGCGACTCTTGATAAAAGGATGACTCAAATTAAGCTACAAGGACTTGAATCAAGAAAGTTATCTACAAATTAAGGCAAAAAAAAGTAGAAGAAAAGAGGCACGAAATTTTTGGACTCAAGAACTAAGTAACAAAGAGTAGAAGGAATTACTTGATGTTAATTAGTTTGAAGAATCAAAGATATGATTTGATATTTAGAAACTAGTTAACAAGTAATTAAATATATTAATTAATTATTAAATATTAGAGAAATTGAAGAAAAATGAGTATAGAAAAAGAAGTAGGAAGTTTGGACACTTAGAAAAATTCCAGGGTCTCAAAGAAGTTTCACACTTAGCAAATTTGATTTGATGATTAAAAACTAGTTAACAAGTAATTAAAGATGTTAATTAGTTGTTAAATAGTAGGAAAATGGAAGAAAATTGAGTGTAAATGAAGAATCTTGAAGTTTTGACACTTAGAAAAATTTTGGGGTCCCAAAAATAATAAAACTAAGTATGGAACTCTGTAGAAATTGCTCTCTGAAGTTGTGTTAAACACGCCCCTGGGGCTACTGGGGAAGGCTGGGTGCATGCCTGATTGGTTGTTGACTAGTCCACTGCTGCATTGGTGCTGATGTGGCAGCTTGTTGTCTGGTCAACTGCTGACGTGGCACGCTGACATGGAAAATAATTTTTTTTCTTGTGATTTTTCAAATATATATTTTTTTTTTAAAAACTTCTACTAGTGACCCATGAATACCTTTGACCGACTTTGAATTGCGAGAATTGGATCAAATGTATGTTTTGCCTCTTGCTTCTTTAATAACAACTTGATGAACTCCAAGAACACCAAGAACACACCAATTTCCAACACCCTCAAATCAACTCAGAATTGGCTCAAAATTTAGGATTAGCTTGTACTCGACTTAAGGAACAAACCCCACTAGTTTTTAAGCTTCAATTCCTCCTCAATCAAGAGACCCACTTTCAAAGTTTGCAAAGTTTAAAAGCTCCAAAACCCTTTAATGGCAACTACTTTTCTACAACTCCAAATCGCACAAAATTTAAAATCTAGACTCAAAAGACACTAGGGTAAACTTCTAAAATCAATTTATATCATTACCCATTGATTTTATTGCTTAAAACCTTTCAAAACTTGAATTTTAAATTTTAAATTTTGGGTTTGCACCTGGTAAAGTAAGAAAATGGTTTTTCAATGATTTCAAGCTCAATTTCAACTTGTTTTTCTATGAATTTTCATATTTAGAACCCTTAAAGTATTGGTAACTTGATTCTTTATTAAAATTTTAGTTTTACTATTTTTATTTTGGGGTCTAGTTTTGAAGTGTTTTTGGACCTGGAACAAAAATAGGTAATATGAGTATTATTAAACTCCTTTTGATATGTAGATTACATTTTTGATAGAATGGATTCATTCTGAGGCTGCACAAAAAGGAAAGGCTTCTTGTTAAGGGGTCCAGGCTCGTGTTTTGTGTTTCGATGTAAGTTACGACTTAACTTTCTTCTGATCCGGCTAGGTAATTAATCTTTCATATAAAGTATGCTATGGATTAGGGATTTTATCATAAGATTCATCTTTTGAAATCATTATTTTATCGTGTTTCCCGTATGGGGGCTTATGTGAATATTATTATTAACTTGAGATATTATTATCATTGAGATGCCCGTGCGGCGATGGTATTATTTTTGTTTAAGCATTATTTGTTCTTTATTATTATTATGATGTCCAAGTGGGGGCTTGGATTAATATTTTTAATGTCTTACATAACTCTTTACTACTGTGTTGCCATGCGATTACTCATATCATGATCTATTGAGATTTGAGGTGATTTGAGCTTATTTATATCATTATTGAGTTGATCCATTATATGATGTTGATTTGGTTATGAGCATTCATTCTCATTTTATTCATCCATATTCATGGAACTGGTACCACTGAGAAACACTATTTTTAAAACAAATGAGACACTTTATAAAACGTCTTAACCGAGAGATGTGCTGATAAGGTTGATTGACGAGATTATGCTAGTATATGGGTTGAGAACACCCCATAGGTCCTATCCTGGAAGCTTTTAATCGAAAGATGTATACGAGGTGACATTGAGACATTGCATCCTTATCATATCATTGTATTGCATCACTTGCATCTCTTTTATGTGTTTGATATCGTGTAGTTTAGTCTTCTTTTTATGTATATCTATTGTGTAGCTACTCTTGTACTATTATTGTAGTTGTATTATTTATACTGTTAGGAGATGTATGGCTTGAGTCACCATTGGGAACTTTTCTGTATGCAGGTCGAAGCATTTCTCATAGTTTGCTTTATACGTTTAGTTTTTTACTTTGCTTGGTCGGACTATGATGCCTACTAAGTACAAGTGGACATACTCACTCCTACTTTTTGTACGCTTTTGGCACAGATCCATCCATAGAACCTGAGTTCTTGCTGACTTGAGAGTGTTCTGGAGTACTGGTGAGCTCCTCATTCAGAGCATTTTCCAGACTCCCTCTTATTCATTATCTTGTCTTTATTTACATTCAGAGATAGAGTATTAAGTATTTTCATACATTTTGTCAGTATTTAGAGTGTTCTTTACTCATGAAACTTGATTTTGGGATTTGAGTTGTATCTATTTCTAATTTTGGAGTTGTTTTATATATTTGGTATGACTTTATATTAAAGTCTCATATTTGATTATTATTTAACTTTCTTTCGTATTTCATATCTTTTGTGGAGTTAGGCTTATCTACCAGGGTTGGATCGGGGTAGGTGTCATCATGATCTCATATTTTGGGTCATGACAAAAGGTTACTGGTTCATCTTTGAAGAGTAGGACTCGTGTTTATGACGATATGGTTACTTGGGTCTTGTTCAGGGTATGGTGGTACTATTGTGTGTTGTTCGAATGGGTTTCAAACTACCAAATATGCTTGAGAAGAAAGTCTACAGACATTGTATTATGATCGTTTCTATGGTGGTTTTCAGTTTAGTAACTAGAAAAGTTCAGATTTCAAAGGTTAGACATGGTTAGATTATTGGGAAATGATTGTTGGGGGTTTTGAGGTGTGCGATATTATAGTATTTCTTCGTACGTTATTAGGACGTCTTCTAGGGTTGGACCTATATTCAACTTTTTTGTGGTAAGGCAGCATTTGTGATTATGAGTTAAGTCAAGGCATGGACAAGTGAGGTAAGAGAGTTTCAACCATGATTGGACTTGTACATGGAAAAGAATTTGAGTTGTATAATTTAGTATATGGGGTATTAAAAGAGCATAATAAGGTACTTCCCTCCAAGGTTTTGATTCAGAGTATGAGGTAATATGCCAGGTACCTTGCGACAACAAATACGAAAGATTGAATGAGTTAAGGGAATAAACAGGGCATCATGTATAGATTCATAGTTTAGAGTTAAAAACTTTTGTGGATTTCAGCCATTGAGTTAAGAAACGATACCAAGAGATGAGCATCCGATAGTGGAAAATAGAATGGCTTAGCATACTTATGAAGGGCTTGGTAGTGATTTTCTAAAGACTTGGTTTTGTTATGGGTGACAATCAGTGTCATGCAGGTAATCTTGCACTTCTACACCGGGTTGAGTTGTTTATGTTATTACGAATTGCTTATCTATGTATTATGGAAAATTCTAATGGGTTGTTAAGGACTTCGGGATGATTGGCGCTACTTGGGTGATAAAAACTGCATAGATTATTATGATAGGTTGCATAGATATTGGTGACGTATAGAGC
Organism: Capsicum rhomboideum; assembly: GCA_031232105.1. Lineage (NCBI taxonomy): Eukaryota > Viridiplantae > Streptophyta > Magnoliopsida > Solanales > Solanaceae > Capsicum > Capsicum rhomboideum. Next base: position 86,848,151 of record CP124719.1, on the reverse strand, counting down.
ATACCTGTATGTGGTATAGAAAGTTCTTGGGGAAATTTACGATCTTCTCCAAGAGGTTTATCATGGGAACATGATAGTTTTAATGGTGGTCGAAGCATGACATATGTGGATTTGTATGGGATTGACATCGATTTCTGACTCAATAGCTTCAGCTCATAGAGACAGTACTATTCGGTCTAGGATTTATGGCATCAACCTTGGTAAATTTGATTCTGTCAGAAATGCTTACAATGGGCTTTAAGGTAGCAGAGGCTCATGGCTTAAAGTCACGAAGAATGACTCTATCTTTCTTTGGGTTCCTTGTATTTTGTTGGTACAGTGGTGACACTAGATTTGTGTTTTGGTTATTGACTTGTGGTATTGATGATGTATTTTGATAAACAAGAAATGTTTAGAACTCTATTACGGTTATCTCAGTTATTGGGTGTAGAGATAGTTCAGAAATAAAGAAATCAAACACATTAAGAAATTTGATTTCGGATACTAGAGTTATGACTTTAAGAGTTAAAAATGTGAAGGGATTCTAATTACTAAAGGGAACTGGTGGTACTACAGACCGTGACTCCACTTGAGAGTGTTTGCATGAGGTCTACAGTGATATTTTTAGCTACTTGGAAATTTTGGTACTTTCCTTGCCCTTACGTTCGAGGACGAATGCTTATTTTAGTGGTAGATAATGTAACAACACTCACGGTGATTTTTAGATTTTTCTATATTTTAACTATTTTACCACTCCTCGTTGTTGCCTTATAGTATTTGTGAGCTGTGGGAGGGGGTGGTGCAATCCCCGGAGTGTTCAATTATATTTTATATGAGTTTTTGATTTTAGAAGGCTTTTGAATGGATATAGTTGACTTTAGTCAACATTTCAAGATCCAAGCGTCCAATGAAATTTTTGTCAGTTCCATCAGCTCTGAAATGTCGATTTTAGGTTGGTAGCATGGTTGGTTTACGTTTCAAGGATTTCAATTTGATTTTGAGCATTTAGATGAGAAGTTGGTTTAAAGTTGCCTAGAGTTGGTTTTGGGTGAAACTTGTTGATAACAACCTCCGTTGGTGATTCTGATAGTTCAATTGAATCTGAAACATCAAAATTAGCATAGTAGAAATGTGTTCATGAAGTTCCGAATGCATTTCGAGGATCCGTCGGGATACTTTTGGTGTTCTAGCAACTGCTGTCAGCTGCCATCTGGTGCCTTCTTCGCATGTGTGAGGAGGCACTGCATGTGCACTGAGTATCTGAGTTGGCCTTCGTATACGCGACCAGAGAACCATGTTCACGAAGGTCTGGGTCGTGTCATCCTCGTGTGAGCAGTGTTTCGGTTGCGTGAAGCACAAATGACTCTTGGACAATTTTTAAATTCCATTTTGATATAAAACCCTATTTTCACCAACTTTGGAGCTTGAGAGCTCAGATTGAGGTGATTTCAAGTGGGTTTTTGAGATCTAAACCTTGGGTGAGTTTCTAAAGCTTATTTTTATCATATCTCCTGATATTTTCTTATTTTTCGGTTCAATGTCTGAGTTTCCTAATTAGTTCTTAATTTTTCCTTTTTCTCTTTATTTTGTTTTGTTGGGCTTAGGCACTTTGGGCCTTCCCAATTTTGTACAGAGTTATTAGTTTTTCGGTTCAATAAATGACCCGTTGGGTCTCTATATTTTTTAAAAAAAAACACTAATTGGTTTGTGATTTTAACTTCAAATCTTTATTTTTCAACCTTGAATTTTGGGGGTTTACCGATAAAGTAAAAAATTGATATTTAGATATTTATAACTCGAGTTCAACTCCATTTTTTATGGGATTTTACATTTGAAATCCTTAAACTATGGGTAAGGTGATTTTCTATTAAAATTCCAGATTTATACTTTTATTCTTGGGGTTGATTTTCAGATTGAGTTTTGAACTCGAAACCAATGTATATTAATATGGGTATCGTTGGATTCGTATTTACGTTTAGATCTCATATTTGAATAGATTGGGATCGCTCAGAGGTGATTCGAGAGAGTAGAGCTTCCATATGATCCTTTAGACTGTGGTTTGACTTTACGAATCTTCTTTAAGGCAAGTTGAGATTTACCTCGACTCTTTTCTAAGGTGTTTATGTGCTACATGCAAGTTGCCTGTAAATTGTTAATAACTGGGGATTGAGGGTCCTGTATAGATGAGATGGCGAGTATCTATGCAGGTACCGATGTTTATTGATGGGATAAAAGTGATAAATTGGACATCTTAGCTATTTCCTCTACTTGTTGATATAATTATGGTAAATTGTGTTGATAAATGAATTATTGATCATAAATAAATTGATATTGATTATTTACTTGAGGGTTTAAATCATCGCTTAGTGGAAATTGATGGAATAATTGGGATTTAGTGAGTGCTTAGGGTAAAAGAGATTGTGGCTATAATTGAGAAAGTTAAAAAGAGAAATTTTGACATGATTGTTATGCATTATGAGTGAAAGTGAACTTCAGAACATGCTTATTGATGAGTATTTTTCTCTTTTGAGCATTTAAGTCTAATTGTGTAATAATTGGGAAAACATAGGAAACTTATCATGTAAAGCATGCTATGGGTTAGGTGAATTTTCAATATTTACATTATTTGAGTTGATTATTATTATAATGATGCCTGCATTAGGGCTTGTGTGAATCTTATTATTTATTTGGGAGATTATTATCATGGCGATGTCCGTGTGGGGGCTAGTGTTTACCTTATTTGTATCAATGTTTCTTGTGTGATACCCGTCTGAGGGCTTGTATCATTATTCACTAATATTTGCGAGTTTTGATCCATATTCGATTCTTATAGGGTTGATTTGATGTATTAGATTTACATCTAGGCTTGACATTATCATGTGTGTGCATACTTATTTATTGAATTATTCATGGAACTGGTACCACTAAGAAACAATGGGCTTTGAAAGAAAAAAAAACATTTTCTAAAATGACTTGTTAGAGGGATCTGTCGGCAAGATTGATTACTTGAGATTATGATTGGTATATGGGTTGCGAACCCACCCTCCCTCCTCATGGATCCTCTCCTGAAAGCTTAGGATTGGAAGGTGTATACTAGGTGTACTTTGGGCATTGTACTCACTACATATCATTACATTGCTTTATATTTTCTCTTTGATGATATTGGGGTTGAGACATAATTATATGTTGTGTATTTGTTGCGGCTAAGATCCATTGAGATTGTTGCATCACATATGTTGGTTGCATGATATGTGTTTCATTATCTCATCCTTGATTGCTAGTTTTGCATGGTAAATGAAAATAATACTGTGTTTGTAAAAATCTTTCATGATGTGAATTATTCTACTATTATTGTTACTAAACATGTACGTGTCTGACTTAATTGAAACGAATTGACTACCGTGTCAATTGTTGCTATTTGTTACATTAGGGTGGTTTTCTGAGTGCAGGTTTAATTGGTTGATTTGGATGATTGGTGTGACGGTCCTAGCGATCACTTTGGATTAGGGTCGATTGTCGATGATGCTTGCTGAGTAAACATATTTCGTACTCATCCTTATTTTTTTTCAGCACCCTACGTGTAGGTACTAAGATGGTAGCTGAGCATTGATCGTAATTTCTAGTGTCTACTTTTTTGGATATTGAGATAGTGATTGTTGGATCTCAGAGATTACCCATATCTCTTCATTCTTTATCTCATGCTTATTCACATTTGAGACACTTCAAACTATTTCATTGTATTTGGTATTAGAGGTCTATACTAGTGACAACGAGACCTGGATATTGTGTTGATAGTATACATCTTTCTTATGTCATTTGGAGATTATTTCTATTTATTACTTCTTCCACTTCTGTTTTACTTCTATAATTGTGTTTGAGTTGGGATATGCTCACCTGTACAAGAGGGTGTGACAGGTGCCATCACAGTCTCAATTTTGGATCGTGATAAATTTTTCACAATTTATACACATATGTTATATGCAGTACTAGAAATATTAAAAGAGAAGATAATTATTACAAGACATTCCTAGAATATAGAAAAATATGTGCATTCGAAAGAAAATATGACTTCAACTTCCTCAGGACAATAAGAGCTTTCTAGAATATGTACCTCTTTCTCTGAAATTTTTTTAAGGAGACAAACACATCCTTAAGGAAATAAAAATTGATTATTATGCTAAAATGGTTTGCATGTTTTTAGTTTTTGATCTGTCTAATTAAGTTATCCATCATTTTACTTAGAGGTAGGAATGATAAAAGGGTTAGTGCAATTTCGGGGCAAATTCATATAAACCCATGAAGACTTCAACTTGTCCCGTCCTGAGTCACATAATTTATTATTTTCAATCCGTACCACTTCGTACTACTTACCCTTTTTATTTTAATTATTTATAATTATTATGTTATATACCAAATATCTTTAACTATCACTACAATGCTCTATGGGACTTTCGAGACCTTACTTAGAATTTTTAGTAGCACTAGTGAGTCTATTTCCAAAAAGATTTGTATGATATCAAATAGACCTGTGTGATATCAATGCTGACACAATAAGTAAGTGTTTCTTTTATAGTTGTGACACATCTTCAATATTTTCCCTTCCAGTTCTCCCCTTGTGCATAAACAAGATCTCCTATTTGATATCAAAGATAAAAATCATATCAATATATTTTGAATTTTTTTTGACTATTTGTAATGACCCTCCAGGTTATTTTCTGCATTTCAATACTATTTTGATGTTTAGAGCTTTCCTATAGCTATCCCAAGTCAGTTATGACTTGCTGGAACCGACAGTTTAGTTATCAAGCTGTTCGTTTGATTTTTAGAGCCAATTCCCTGTTTTGAAGCTCTCGCTATTAAGGATTAGGTATCGGGCCTAAACTTCAGGTAAACAGCCTCGTATGCTAATTTTGACAGTTTTGTTAGATCCAGAACGTCGACTTTAGGCTAGGAGGACCATTGGTTAAGGTCTCGAGGCTTCCGAACTCATTTTGGGCTATTGGGTGGATTTTAGTTAAAATGATCATTGGGTGTGGGACCCACATTTGATTGAAAAAACCTCGGATGGAAATTTTGATAGCGCCGTTGAGTCCAAAATGTCAAATTTGGTAGGGTAGCATGGTTTATTTGCATTTGTGGGATTTTGAACGGATCCCGAGGGCCGGATAAGGACTTAGCAAATTTTGCTAAGTGCTGGTGCAGGCATCAGCTGGTGTGACTGCTTAAGCGGCCAATGGATCGCTTTAACGGAAGTTCAAGTGTCCCCCAATGTCGCTAAAGCGACCCGATTACCTCTTTAGCGGTTGTCACTTTAGCGGTAGGGTCCAGTCATGGTGGACCGCTTAAGTGGTATTTTTCCGCTTTAGCGGTGACTGCTTAAGCGATCATTTGACCGCTAAAGCGGCTACCGCTTCTATTAATGGGGGAAAATTAATTTTCTCTTCATTTTTCAAAGTCCCAAGTTCCATCAAACCTTAGTGAGAGTGTGAAGAATGGTATTTGATCATTGGGTATTCGTGGTGAGTTGGAGACGATAGTGTGGTCACTTCCTCTTCGCTATTTCCATAAGTCTCCATGGAATTCCTAATTAATTCTTCGTTTTAAACTTAAATCCCTAGTTTACTTTGTGAGTCAATTTAAAGTTCGTTTGTGCTCGGATTTCACTTATTTGTGAGGGTAAATGATCTTTGAGCTTGGAGGGACATTTAGATGGTTTCAAAGTTATGATTCTGTATGCGGGCCCCCATATGAGATTTTTGGCTCGATTTTGGAACCGGAGCTTTTATATGTAATATGGGTAATGTTATTCTCATATTAATGTGTAGATCATTATTTTAATAGCATGGCATCGTGAGGAGGCTTCTCGAAAAGGAAAAGCTTCGATTTAGTGGACTTTTTCGGGCATTCGTCGGCATCCAAGTAGCTAGGTTTACCTTCGTCATAGATTGAGCTTTATTATGATATTAGTATAGTATTATTCTAGATTTGGGTTGGAATTTACATCTTGATCGTATGTTTAGTGGAATTTGGAATAATTAACCGATTAGAGAGCCGTTTTAGGTGCTAATTAATCCATTCATCATCTCCTTGAATTAAATTGTTCACGTAGAGTTTATTTAGATATAATTAACACCTTGTAAAGTAACCTTGAAGCCTTAGTCTAGTTTTGGGTTGAAACTACCTTGGTATGGACTTTTGGGGTAAGTAATGGGCCCCGCCGGCCCTTTATTAGGTCAAATATCCTAATTAGCTCCTTGTAGACTTAGTAGGACTCCTTTTGTAAACCTTACTTATATTCTTAAGCCTTAGGTTGATTTGGACATCCTTCTAGTCCTTGGTTAGATTTGATATCGTGTATTTACTTTAAAGATCGGTTCGAGTTCGATATTTACTATTCACTTATGATACTATATTACCGGTTTGAGTCCGACATCTATGATATGGTTATGATATTAAGAACCTGGTTTGGGTCCGACACTTTATGGTTCACTTATGATATTGGGGATCCGATTTGAGTCTGGTATTTCCTGGTAATACAGGGCTCTTGGATATGTCTTCGGTGGTCGGTTATTAAATATTCATTTTTGTCATTGGTTCTTTTTTTGAATTGCATCCATTAGGCTTATTGGGGCTCGTTTCAGGTAATTTTCTCTTGTATGTGCCTATTGGGCTTATGGGGGTCCAGTTAGGCTATAGTTAGTTGTCTTACTTTCAATATTAGCGTTATTCCGATTTTCCTCTTTATCCCTGACTTTAGTTTACATTCTCGCATTTTATTATGTTTTTATTATGATTTATCTGTGTCGATCGAGGTTGTCTACTAAGTACCCATTTCTTTGGTACTCACACTGCACTTCTACATCTTTTCTGATGCATATTCGAGTACTAGCTGCCGTCGCTAATGTTTTATCCAGCTTGCTCTCAGGACTCGGAGATAGGGTGAGCTTTCAGAGCCGGAGCTGATTCTTTCTCCCTTCCTTTCTTTTAGACAGTCTTTAGTTGCCAAAACTTTCTGTATATTGATATTTTTTGGTACACTTCTTTATATTTAGTGGTTCTTATACCGGCCTTACTAGGTCATGGGATATTATTTTGTTCTCTCTCTCTCCCTTGGCATTATTTACTATTGCATTATTTCTCTTGGTTACAATCTTATTATTTGCTTGACTTCTGGTATCTATGTTACATTCCGCCAATTAGCCCATTACTTGTCGTTTCAGGCTACGGTTTGGCATACCTACTGGCGAGTCTAGTAGATTCTATCATGACTCAGAAACTGGGTCGTGACAAATTGTTATCAGAGGGCCTAGATTCACTGGTAATGTTGGTACAAGAGCAAATGTCTAGTAGAGTCCCACAGATCAGAACGATGAGTCCTGTAGCTTATCTTCGGGAGGCTATAGGACATTCTAAAGAAAAACCTCGATTTCTTTATTCAGTCTCGTGCATCGAGTCTATGTATGTTTCTAAAAGTTCTCATTGTTTCACTCTTTCCCAAATGGTCAGGATGCGCGCTACTATGACTGGCGACTAAGATCCCGAGTCTGCAGCTAGGGCACCCGCCAGAGGTCGTGGCCAACCCAGAGGTTGAGGCCAGGCTAGAGCTACAGCCCCAACTAGGGGTCAGGATAGGGAACCTTCACCAGATCCTGTTATTGCTCCCTAGCCAGAGATTTCACTACCCCAGCCATTGGTGTGCTAGGGGGCAGCCCAGGCTCCACTGGGTTCATTTCTTCTTCATTGCTCAGAGATACCTTGGTCCAGTTATTAGGATTAGTTGGTGGTATACCATCTGATGGTACACAGTCTACGGATCAGAGTGGTATAGATGCAGGGGTGCAGCCTGTAGCTACGACTCCCAAAGTTAAGATCTGTCCAGCACCGGTAGTTGTTCAATCGGCAGCCGCCCAACCAGCTATGTCTATAGAGGAGCAGAAGATGCTGGACAGATTTATGAGATTGATTCCAACTAGATTTGCAGGGGCTCCGGGTGAGGATGCATTTGAGTTCCTGACTGCTTGTGTAGATAAGCTCCATAATTTGGGCCTAGTTGAGGCACGTGGGGTCGACTATACTACTTTTTAGGTCGACTTGGCTGCTAGACATTGGTGGAGAGATTATGTTGACTCTATGCCAGTCGGATCTCCACCTTTGACATGGATTCATTTCTCCAAAGCTTTCTTAGAGAAGTATATGCCCCGCAGTCTTTGAAATCACCTGAGAGATCCGTTTACCAGCTTACAGTAGGGTTCTATGATGGTTACTGACTATGAGTCGAGGTTCCATGAGTTGGATAGACATGTTACTGCGATCTTACCTACCGAGTATGAGCAAATTTGGTGTTTTATTCGGGAACTGAGACTTTCTCTTCATATGGCTATTCAGAGTTTGGTTTCCACTAGTAGGTCTTTTGTTGATGTTTCAGATCATGCCCACACTATGGAGGAGATGTATCACGAGGCCCAAGAGGGCAGCAACAAGAGGCCGCGTTAACAGGGTAGTTTTAGTGAGAGTCAGAGTGGCTCACGATTTAGAGGTAGAGGTTCACAGGGTAGGTACCCTCCGTATCATTCTTATCCATACCAGGGTCATCCTAGTAGACCCATTTAGGAAGAACTTCAGGTTACTGACGGAGGTCAATTCGGTTATAGTGAGTACAGTGGCCAGAGCAGTGGCCAGCCTTCGAGGGGTGCACATTTGGGGTCTTCTAGTCATAGTGGCTATTTCGAATCAACTAGATCTTCTGGATATGGCAGAGTGCCTGAGGCTTACTATGATTATGGGGTTGTTGGTCATTACTCCAGAGAGTGTCCCCGGTGCAGGATGGTTGTGCCTGCATCACAAAGTGTTCAGTCTATCAGATCAGTACCGCCATCAGCTAGAGGTGGTGCTCAGGGTTGTAGGGGTAGTCTCCAAGGTTCTCGAGAAGGTCCTCAGTCAAGTAGGACAGGTGGTCGGTCAGGTACCCAGTCTGGGGGCGGACAGGGTCATTTATATGTTGTACCTAGTAGACCGGAGGCAGAGTCTTCGGATGCTATTATTACAGGTATGATTTTAGTATGTCGTCATCTAGCTATGACTTTATTTGATCCAAGATCCACTTATTCTTATGTGTCTGTTTATTGTGCACTATGGTTAGAGTTTTCTTAGGAGCTTTTATCTGTGCCATTACGGGTATCTAATCTCGTGGGTAATTTTTTAGTAGTAGATCGGGTTTATAGATCATGTGTTGTGACCGTTTAAGAGTTTGATACTCAGGTTGATCTCATTGTGTTAGATATGGTGGATTTTGATGTGATTCTAGTCATGGACTGGTTATCCCCTTATCATGTGGTTTTGGATTATTTTTCTAAGATCGTTACCTTGGCCAAGCCTGGAATTCCTCCAGTTGTGTGCTACGGTTCTTTTAGTATGTACCGACAGGGATTATTTCTTATGTTCGGGCTAGGAGACTAATATCGAGAGGTTGCGAGTCTTATCTTGCTTATATTTGTGATGTTAGCACGAAGAGTCCTTCGCTTGATTCTATTCCTATAGATCGAGACTTTTCTGATGTCTTCCTTACCGATCTACCTGGCCTTCCTCCTGAGTGCGATATTAAGTTTGCTATTAATCTTGAGCCGGGCACCCGACCTATTTCTATGGAACCTTATTGTATGGCTCCTGCAGAGCTTAAGGAGCTAAACTCTCAGCTTTATGATCTTTTGGGAAAGGGTTTCATTAGGTCGAGTGTATCTCCGTGGGGTGGTCCTGTCTTATTTGTGAAGAAAAAGAATGGTTCTATGCGTATGTGTATTGACTACAGGCAGCTGAATAAGGTGACAATGAAGAATAAATATCCTATGCATCATATTAATGATTTGTTTGACCAGCTTCAGAGAGTGATAGTGTTTTCTAAGATCTATTTGAGATTCGGCTACCATCAGTTAAGGATTCGGGCTGAGGACATCCCTAAGACAGCCTTCAGGACTCGATATGGCCATTATGAGTTCCTGGTGATGTCTTTTAGGTTGACCAATGACCCAGCAGTGTTCATGGATTTGATGAACCATGTTTTCAGGCCTTATTTGGACTCTTTTGTGATTGTCTTCATTAATGACATCCTTGTGTATTCGAGGAGTAGGGAGGAGCACGAGCAGTATTTGAGGATTGTTCTCCAGACTTTGAAAGATCATAGGCTTTTTGCCAAGTTCTCAAAGTGTAAGTTTTAGCTCGATTCTGTTACCTTCCTAGGGCATGTGGTGTCTAAGGATGGGATTATGGTAGATCCAGCAAAGATTGAGGCTACTCGTGATTGGGCCATACCTACATCTCCGACCAAAGTTCGTAGTTTTATTGGTTTGGCTGGTTACTATAGGAGCTTTGTTGAGGGTTTTGCTTTTATTGCAGTGCCTATGACTAGATTGACCAGGAAAGAGGTTCTTTTTCAGTGGTCTATTAAGTGTGAGTTGAGCTTTCGAAAGCTCAAGGACTTGGTCACTTTCGCTCCTATATTGACCTTTCCTGTTAAGGGCGAGGGGTTTACTGTACATTGTGATGCTTCTACTGTTGGTTTGGGTTGTGTTCTGATGCAGCATGGCCGAGTCATTGCTTATGCATCGAGGCAGCTGAAGGTTTATGAGTGACTACCCCACCCATGATTTGGAGTTAGCGATGGTAGTTTTTGCACTTAAGATTTGGAGGAATTACTTGTATGGTGTTCGCTATGAGATCTATACTGATCATTGTAGTCTTCAGTACATTATGACTCAGAGGGAGCTAATTTGAGGTAGCGCAGATGGATTGAGTTGCTGAAGGACTATGTTATCTCTATTTTATACCATTCGGGCAAGGCGAATGTGGTAGCGGATGCCTTGAGCAGAAAGGCGGGGAGTATGGGTAGCTTGGCTTTTCTTTCAGCTTCAGAGTGGCCATTGGCTTTGTACATTCAGTTCTTAGCCAACCTGATGGTTCACCTTGATATTTCAGACTCCAGGAGGATCGTTGCTAGTGTTGAGGCTAGATCTACCTTGTTTGAGCAGATTCAGAGTCTCCAATTTGAGGATAGTAGACTTTGTGGCATTCGCAACCAGGTGTTGAGAGTTGAGTCCAGTCGGGATACCTTGGATTCAGGGGGTTTTTTAAGATTCGATGGTCGTGTTTGTGTTTCGAGGGTTGGAAACTTGATTCAGTTGATATTGCAGGAGGCTCATAGCTCCAGATATTCTATTCACCCTAGGATAGCAAAGATGTATAGAGATTTGAGGCAGCATTACTGGTGGAGTGGCATGAAGAGAGATATAGCAGACTTTGTAGGTTATTGCCTATGTTGTCAGCAGGTAAAGGCCGAGCATCAGAGACCAGGTGGATTGCTTCAGAGATTACCCATTCCTGAGTAGAAGTAGGAGCGGATTACTATAGATTTTGTGAGTGGTTTACCTCGTACCACTGGTGGTTCCGATAGCGTCTGGGTCATAGTAGATTGGTTGACCAAATTGGCTCATTTCATCCTGATTAGATTTCCTTCAGTACCGAGAGGTTAGCCCATATCTATGTTCATGAGATAGTTTGCCTTCATGGAGTACCCGTGTCCATTATTTCAGACAGAAGCTCGGTGTTCACTTCTAGCTTTTAGAGGACATTTCAGGAGGATTTGGGTGCTCAGGTGGATCTTAGCATTGCATTCCATCCCCAGACTGACGGTCAGTCGAAGAGGACTATTCAGGTTCTGGAGGATATGCTTCACGCCTGTGTGATGGACTTTGGAGGTCAGTGGGAGTAGCACTTAGCCTTAGCGGAGTTTGCTTATAATAATAGCTACCATTTGAGTATTGAGATGGCACCATTTAAGGCTCTATATGGTAGGCGTTGAAGATCTCTGATTAGTTAGTTTGAGACCTCTGAGGTTAGGCCTCGTGGTACTGACTTACTTCGTGAGTCATTAGATAAGGTCCGGGTGATTTAGGACAGGTTGAGAGCAGCCCAGAGTAGACAGAGGAGTTATGTCGATCGTACACTTCATTCCTTGAAGTTTGGAGTGGGTGACAGAGTCTTCCTTTGGGTATCACCCATGAAGGGCGTGATGAGGTTCGGGAAGAAGGGCAAGCTCAACCCCAGGTATATTGGACCATTTGAGATACTCCGAGCAGTTGGAGAGGTAGCTTATGAGTTGGCCTTGCCCCCAAACTTTGTAGTTGTTCACTCTATTTTCTATGTCTCCATGTTGCGGTGTTATATCCCCAGTAAGTCGCATGTACTTCGGTGGGACTCAGTTCAGTTAGACTAAAGGTTGACCTTCGTGGAGGAGCCAGTCCTCATATTAGCCAGGGATGTCAGGTGAATGTGCTCTAGAGAGATTCCAGTAGTTAAGGTCCAGTGAAGGCACTGCCCAGTCAAGGAGGCTACCTGGGAGATCGAGAGTGAGATGCGGGCCCAGTATCCCTACCTGTTTGAGCCCTCAGGTACATTTTGACCCTTTATATTTGCAGATGAAAGTCCATTAGTAGTGGATGTTGTAATGACCCTCCAGGTCATTTTCTGTAGTTACGCACTATTTTGACGTTTAGACCTTTCCTATAGTTACCCCACTTGGTGGAGCCGATAAGTTGGTTACCGGGCAGTTCGTTTGGTTTTTAGAGCCAATTCCTTATTTTGAAGTTCTCGTTGCTAAGGATTGGGTATCGGGCCTAAACTTCAGGTAATCGGCCTCGTATACTAATTTTGACAGTTTTGTTAGATCCAAAACATTGAGTTTAGGCTAGGGGGACCGTTGGTTCGGGTCTCGAGACTTCCAAACTCGTTTTGGGCTATTGGGTGGATCTTAGTTAAAATGGGTGTGGGACCCACATTTGATCAAAACAACCTCGGATAGAAATTTTGATAGAGTCGTTGAGTCTGAAATATCGAATTCGGTAGGATAGCATAGTTCGTTTGCATTTGTGAGATTTTGAACGGATCCCGAGGATCAGATAGGGAATTAGCAAATTTTGCTAAGTGCTGGTGCAGGCATCAGTTGGTGTGACCGCTTAAGCGGCCATCTGGTCGCTAAAGCAGCCAATAGACCTCTGTAGCGAAAGCCCAGGTGTCCCCCAATATTGCTAAAGCGAACCGATTACCACTTTAGTGGTCGTGGCTTAAGCGACGTTTGACAGCTTTAGCGGTAGGGTCCAGTCATGGATGGACCATTTTAATGGTATTTTTTCCACTTTAGCGGTGACCGCTTAAGCGATTATTTGACCGCTAAAGCGGCTATTGTTGCTATTAATGGGGAAAACCCAATTTTCTCTTCATTTTTCAATGTCCCAAGTTCCATCAAACCCTAATGAGAGTCTGAAGAGTGGTATTTGATCATTGGGTATTCGTGGTGAGTTGGAGACGATAATGTGGTCATTTCCTCTTCACTATTTTCGTAAGTCTCCATTGAATTCCTAATTAATTCTCCGTTTTAAACTTAAATACCTAGTTTACTTTGTGAGTTGATTTAAAGTTCGTTTGTGCTCGGATTTCAGTCATTTGTGAGGATAAATGATCCTTGAGATTAGAGGGACGTTTTGACAATTTCAAAGTTATGATTCCGCAAGCGGGCCCCACATAAGATGTTTAGGTTGATTTTGGACCCGGAGCATTTATATGCAATATGGATATTATTATTCTCGTATTAATATGTAGATCATTATTTTGATGGTGTGGCATCGTGAGGAGGTTTTCAAAAGGGAAAAGCTTCGATTTAGTAGATTTTCTCGGGCATTCATCGGCATCCAGGTAGGCTAGGCTTACTTTCCTCATAGATTGAGCTTTATTATGATATTAGTATAGTATTATGCTAGATTTAGGTTGGAATTTATGGCTTGATCGTATGTATAGTGGAATTTGGAATAATTAGTTGATTAGAGAGCCGTTTTAGGTGCTAATTAACCCATTCATCGTCTCCTTGAATTAAATTATTGATGTACGGTTTACTTAGATATAATTAACACCTTGTAAAGGAACCTTGAAGCCTTAGTCTAGTTTTGGATAGAAATTACCTTAGTATGGACTTTTGGGGCTAGTAGCGGGCCTCGTCGGCCCTGTATTAGGTCAAATATCATAATTAACTCCTTATAAACCTAGTAGGACTCCTTTCGTAAACCTTACTTATATTCTTGAGCCTTAGGTTGATTTGGACATCCTTCTAGTCTGTGGTTAGATTTGATATCGTGTATTTACTTTAAAGACCGGTTTGAGTCTGGTATTTACTATTCACTTATGATACTATATTACTGGTTCGAGTGCGGCATCTATGATATGGTTATGATGTTAAAACCTAGTTCGAGTCTGGCACTTTATGGTTCACTTATGATATTGGGGATTCGGTTCGAGTCCAGTATTTCCTGGTAATACGGGATTTTTGGATATGGCTTTGGTGATCGGTTATTTTATATTCATTTTTTTCATTGGTTCTTTTTTCATATTGCATCCACTGGGCTTATGGGGGCTCGTTTGGGTTGATTTTCTCTTGTATGTGCCTATTGGGCTTATCCAGTTAGGCTATAGTTAGTTGTCTTACTTTCAATATTATTTAGCTCAGTTGGGCGATGATGTCTACTGAGTACCCATTATTTTGGTACTCATACTGTACTTCTGCATCTTTTCTGATGCACATTCAAGTACTAGTTGTTGCCGCTGACGTTCTATCTAGCTTGCTCTCAAAACTCGGAGATAGGATGAGCTTTCAGAGACGGGGCTGATTCTTTCTCCCTTCCTTACTTTTGGACAGTCTTTAGTTGCCGAGACTTTCTGTATATTGATATTGTTCGGTACTCTCTTTTGTATTTAGTGGCTTTTCTACCGGCCTTACTAGGTCGTGGGATATTCTTTTGTTCTCTCTCTCTCTCTCCCTTGGCATCCTTTACTATTGCATTATTTCTCTTGCTTACAATCTTATTGTATGCTTGAATTCTGGTATTTATGTTTCCTTCTGCCAATTAGCCCATTACTTGTCGTTCTGGGCTACGGTTTGGCTTACCTACTGGCGGGTTGAGTAGGTGTCATCATGACTCAGAAACTGGGTTGTGACACTATTATATTTTATGATCTCTTCCTTTCTTAGCTTTCAACTAACTGAAGTATAGTATAGTTTTGATTTATAGTTCTCTTAAAATATCACTAAGTTAAACAATCCTATAAAGATTTGTTGTACCATAGGATAGGTGACTATTCCCAATTTTCATGTATCATTGCTCACTTTGTATGATAGGTTGCTATAAGAGTGCTGTCTTTCATGTTTCACACTATTATTTTTCTTTCATAAATTCACATAATAAAGGAATTGTTTTAGTCCTTGCTACATGTATTAAAATATGCTACACAAAGTGATTTAATAAGAAAAAACCTATGACATCTAAAAGTAGTACTAGTAATTATGATACATTTTATTAGTAATGATTTTGAATTATTCAGTTTAGCTAATTTCTTTTTAAGAACTTATATAAAGATTTATTTTTCAACTGTATGCACGAAAAATTTAAAAATTAATGAATTCATAGCTTTATAAATTTATGAGTCCATCATATATCAAACTCAATTAGATCAAAGATTTTGGACTTCTATTTTTATATTCTAATTATAGAACGGTTACTTATTTGTGGTGTAATACATGTTGTTCTAAGTATCACATAATTTTAGGTAAATTTATGAGAAAAATATTAATTTTTAGTCTATTTTTTGTTTAAATCTGTACAGATCCATTATCCGCTCCGCCCCTCATCAGTTTAGAAAAAGATTATTTCAATTAGCCATGCACCCTAATCACCCCGCATAGCTTAAAACTTTCCAGCCCCGCACCCACACCACTTTGTTATCATCCTTACTTAAAAGACACTTGACTACTTATAAGTACTTTTCAGCTTATCTTCACATTGAGCAAAAAAAAATTTTATAAATTAAGTGTTTATAAATAAAATTAAGTCATAATCATAAATTGGTCTCCCCCAATTTACAATCCATTTGCTTGATTGATTTAAAATAGCTGATAAACTTTCTCTGTTAACTAAAGGACCCAATGGGTAAGATTTTATTAAGAAAAATATGTATAGACATCAGCCCAAAGTGTTAGGCTCAACAAAGATAAATAAACTAAAAAGACAAAGAAACATTCAAAAAATAAATTAGGTATCTAGGGTATCAGATGGAAGAGGATAAAATCGACAGATCTAAAAGGTGAGACCTCAAATTCATGGGCGGTGTTTTCATAGAGTTGGGTCGGAGTCTTCCCTCATCACAAATATTTGATCCTCTTCACTTGAAGCTGAGATATCTTATCAACGAAACAAAGCATTGAGGTTCGTCTAAGCATAGAGCTGGTTACTTCTTTGTTTGGAGTCGAGGAGCTTTGAGCAACTAATTATTAGGATCTGGCTCAATTATAGGTCTCTTTGATGAAATCCATTTTTGAACTTGTTACTTCTAATGCGACACTCTGACCCTTTTGATGCGAGGCTAAAATCCATGTTATTTTGCCGTCTTTTGCCTCACATTTATTCTCTTTTTGGTGTTGTCTTGAGCTTAAATGATGTGATTTACACTTGTGTTTCATGATTTGATTATATAGGAGTATATTAAGGTATTTGGAGCTTTAACAAGAAGAAAAAGAGCACCAAGAAACCAAAAGAAACCAAGGAAGAATCAATATCGCAACGCATAGAAAAATAAGTGGAAAATGGCCAAGTCAAGTGTGTCTTGCGTCACTGCTGCAAAGCAAGCAGTGGCGCGGATTTGTACTGCTGTCTGGAAAGTTGAAGGCTTACGCCAATCCCCAAAAGCAAGGGGTGGCGCGATTTTGGCTACTGTTTTGGAAATTCGATTATTCCTTGCGCCATAGCTCATTTTTTGGGCTGTGGCGCGACTCGAGACCTCTCCTAACCCGATTAGGATTGGTTTTAGACATTCTAAGGGTTTCCAAACTCTATATAACCCCCCCCCCCATGTTTTTAAACATGAACAACTAATTTGGGGTAGCCAAAAGCTAGGGCAAAGCTCAAGAACAAGGTCAAGTTTATTTCTTTTATTTTATTTTCGATTTCTGCCTTGTAAACTCATGAAATCTCTTCTTCCAAAGAGACTCATGAGTAGCTAAATCTCTTAATTTCTAGGGTTGTGGTTGAACATGAAAGTTTTGGCCTAAACATCATATTGTCTATTTTGATTTCCATCTATTGAGTTATTTATTTCTTCTTGCTTTTAATTATTCGTTTGACTGATCACCTTGCGGATATTATCTAGGACTTGTTTGTTGGAATTGAAAAAGGGAACGAAAAGTGTAAAAATAGGAAATAGGTCTAGTTTGTGAACCTTATAGAGAAAGGGAATCGATTCATCACTAAGGATAGAAATATACCTTGTGACCTAGTTTAGTTGATACAGACGATATCTTTATGCACTTCACTATTAACCGACGACCACAGAAATATAGGCATTAGGTATAGTCGAGTAGGCTTAGAGTTGTTGGAAAGACGCTCAATATAGCTACAATTAACCTGCAACTAGTAACTCAGAAAAGCAAATTAGACGAATGATTGGATAACGCAACTGGATTGTCAAAACACCACAACCCTAGATCTTTTCTCAAATCTAAATTAAAACACAACCAATCTACGACTTATTTACAATTTTTTTTATTTACATTCAAAACACACAAATCACTCTTACTATTGGTCACCTACTGAATAGCTCGCATAAGAATTCAAAGTAGAATTTTAATTCGTCAAATCCCTGTGGGTACGATATCTGGACTTATATCCTTTATTACTTGTATGACCATATACACTTGCGTGTGAGAAAGGACGCAAAAAGTTTTTGGCACTGTTGCCAGAGATTTGATTTGAAATTGATACTATTTTGAATTTTTATTGAATTATTCAGATTTCACTTTTGTTTGTTTTTTTTGTTTTTTTTAGGGTACAAGTTAGTTAATGCTAAATACCCAGAGTCAAGGCAATCCCTTGATTCCAATTGACCACGAGCTTGAACGTACTCTTAGAGGGTTGAGAGCGATGGATGATAACTTAAACAATCCAATTCTTTAAGACCCACCGAATGATGCAGAGGATAGAGCTGTAGTCCATCCCCATCCTGCACCACATGTTCCGGTGTTAAATTTTGCCAGACCAAATCATCAAAATGCCTCCAGAGCTATTGTGAAGCCAAATATCATAGGAAATTTCAAGCTTAAAGAGGGTACGGTGCGACTAGTGCAGAATACATGTCAATATGAGAGTAAACCACATGAAGACCCACACAAGCACCTGCTAGAGTAAACTGAGTTGAGTGAAGACTTTCATTACCAAAATGTTTCAGATGAATACATGAAGTTGACACTATTCCCCTTCTCACTGATTGGGGAAGCGAAGCAATGGTTGCAGAATAAACCACCGAGATCTATCACATCTTGGGATGCTTTGTTTGAAAAGTTTCTCAACAGGTTCTTCTCATATAGAAGAACAAAAGATCTCAGAGGCAAGATTTTTGAATTTGTTCAAAAAGATGCCGAATCTCTTTCCCAAGCTTGGGAGAGAGCGAGACTGCCTGCACCAACATCAGCCCAAGGAGATTATTGGGCATAATTTTATTGAAGGATTGAGGATAGACTCTAAATCTTTATTAGATGCTACGACAAATTTTATCCAAGAGCTATGATGAAATAGAGGAGTTGCTCAATCTTATGTCTGCAGGTCACCAAGACTATTCAGAGCCCAGCAGAGTGTTCACTTCTACAAAGAAAACGCTGGGTAAGTTAGAGTTGGATGTGTGTTAGCTATTCGGGATGATATTGGGCAATTGTGTGACTTAATGAAGTAGAGTTTATTAGCTCCAAGTGCAGGTCAAGTTCAACAGGTACAACAAGTTCATGCGGCTGCATTTTTTTGTGAGAAGTGTGGTGAAAATCATGCTTACTCTGGATGTCCTTTGAATCCAGAACTATATATTATGTGGGGCAACAAAATTATAGAAACAACCCAAATTTCTCTTGGGGTGGAAATCAGCAGGCCCAAAGACAACAATATACACCACAAGCTCCACAGGTGAGCAATTCTTTAGAGGAGATAATGAAACAGTTCATGGGGACAACAAACTCAAATTGTGAATGAAATGCAGAAGTTCATTCATGAACTTAAGCATCAAGTGGGCCAACTAGCTTCATCACAACATCCAAGACCTGCAGGTGCACTACCGAGTGATACACAGAATAATACTAAGCAGGTAATGGCAGTCTCACTCAGGAATGGAAGAGAGTTGGTTGAAGCTCCTTCTAAACAGAGAAGTCAAGATACAAGTGTAGAGTTGCCAAATGTAGAGCCTCCAAAGAGAAAAGTAATTAACTGAAATAACTACAAGTATCCACCTTTTTTCCCACAAAGGTTAATTCCACCACCAACTCCAGAGATAGAGCCTGTGCAAGCAAAAAGAAGAGAAAAAGAGGTTGTTGAGCAACCTGAGAGTACAATAGGGAGACCTCCACCACTATTCCCGTAAAGATTCCAGAAAATCAAGGAGGATACAAATTTTAAAAAGTTTCTTGATATCTTCCAGTAACTTCATATTAATAGTTCAGTGATTGATGCTTTGAGGGACATGCCCAAATATGCCAAATACTTGAGAGAGGTGGTGGTTGGAAAGAGAAGACTTGTAGAGTTTGAGATTTTTACACTCACTGAAGAGTGTAGTTCGAGGGTACTAAGCAAGCTCCCCAAAAAGCTTAAGGATCTTGGGAGTTTCACCCTCCCTATACAAATTGGTGAAGAGGAGGTTGGGCATGCATTGTGTGATCTTGGGGAAAGTATAAACTTGATGCCCCTATCTGTGTTTCAGACACTTGGTTTGGGAGAGCCACGCCCAACTACTATCACTCTACAATTAGCAGACTGCTCTCGTGCGCAACCGGAAGGAGTAATTAAAGATGTGCTTATCAAGGTAAGTAAGTTTGTGATTCCTGCTGACTTTATTATTTTAGATTTTGAAGCAGATGAGTAGGTACCGGTTATGTTAGGATGCCCATTCTTAGACACCGGTGGAGCGTTGATTGATGTGCAAAAAAAGGAGCTTAAAATGAGGGTCCATGATGAGGAGGCAAAATTTAAAGTGTATAAGTCACTCTTCACTCCTTCACACTATAGAGACTTGTGTATAATTATAGAGGTGATCAATGATAAGTGTAGGGTGGAAGAGTGTGGCCCAAGAAAGTGGAAGATCTGAAGACAAAGAGAATGAATGATAATTGTGATCCTCCTAGAGTGAAGAAGAAGACAAAGTTGCATCATATGGGGAGTAAAAGATTAAGAGAACTTGGTTGATCTATGACTTGCGTCATTCCGCGACGTTAAATCAGGCACTTCTTGGGAGGCTACCCAAGTTGTGATAGTGTAGTTTTATATTTATATTGTCATTTTTTGTTTTTGTTTTTCATTTTTGGTTTGTGCAAATTTGGGAAAGTCTTAGTACCCAAATTTTGAAGCTAAAAGGCATGGATGAAGCATAAGTGTGGGGCATTCACCCCTTTGATGAAAGATTGAGAGAAGACATGCTACTATCTAGGCCCTAGAGGGCCTCAGGGAGTATTTCTAACCATTGTGTGATTTTTTTTAATGCTTTGGGGACAAAGCATGACTTTAAGTGTGGGGTGAGATTCTTCCTATATTTGTTAAGGGTGAAGTATGCTATAGGAGTTGCTTTATTTTAGTTTCTTGCTTTAGTTGAGAAAAATGTGGGGAAAAAAATTAAAAGATCCAAAAACACAAAAAGATTTTTTTTTCTAGATTAAAATAATTTCTGTTTGGTTTTAGCTTTCTAGTTTTTTAGTAGAAGCATACTTCGCCCACCCCTTGGTTTTTATTTTTGGTTCTTTTTCGAGGGGAAGACCTTTGAACCAACTATCTTTTTTATTTTTAGTAGTTTTTCTTTTATTTTTAGGAAGAATGACTTTTCCCAATGATGGATAGTTGATGACTGTCTTGAGGGAAGAGTTAGTCATTAGGAGTTAGAGAGTCTTTAGGACCAATTGAATGTGAGGTGATCTTGTTAGGTACTACACGTGACTAAATGATGTAAGTGGGTTTTAAATTCAAGCATGCTATGAAGAAAAATGAATGACTTTTTTAAGACACATAGGCTCTTTTACTTGACTCGTATGTGATTTTTAGCTTAAATTTGAACTCTTGTTGTTTGCTTGATTGAGAGTCTTTATGGATCCTTCTTGAGTTGAACATGTGCCATGTGTCTTAGGTGTTTTTTGATATTACATACTTTTATATCGATGTCTAGAACTTGCCTGGTGTGTTTGCAAAGCGAAATGAGGAATGTTGAGTTTAGGAGATGATATAGGCATTTCTTTGATTAGCCTTTTTTTTTTATCATTTGTTTTACCTACCTACAATGAATGATCCTAGCTCCGTTGAGCCTTTAGTCTATCCTTTGGTAGCCACATATGAAGCTTAATCCTTTTCTTACAATAGACCTTTAATTTTACCCAAAACTCCTAAGCACTTTAATTAAGAAATAAGAGTTAAAAGGAGTGAGAATTGAGAAAAGGGAGATAGTTGAGGTGGGAAGCCTGTAGAAAAGTCTAGTGGTGCAAGTGATAAAAAAAAAATCCATATGCTATTAGTAAGGAATAGAAAAAAGAAATAAGAAAAAAAAAGTGTTTGATGATTGAGTACTCCTTACTAATTGTGTGTGATCTTGCTTAAAGAGAGAGAAAAATAAAGAAAGCTATGGGTTAGAAAAATAGAAGAAAGAGTTAGGTGATTGAAAAGCGAGCAAATGATGAAAAATTGTGATGTATTAAAGTGCTTAGGGAAGATAGTCACTATTTAGTCCAAAATAATTTCTACCCATCCCTTAACCTACGTTACAACGTTTAAAGTCCTACTTGATCTTGAGTTTGACTTTCTTATATTAGTGGAGTAGTACACTAAGGGCAAGCTTATGTTTCATTATATGTTGCATGTGAATTCTTTTTGTGAGAGTGAGCGTAATTATATTCTTATACCCATTCTTGCATTAATTTGTATACTTGTGAGTGAATATGGATAAATCTCTTGTTGTGAGGGCACATGGTTGACAAATGATAGGTGAAGTATTAGATCTCTTGGTTGGGTGAATTGTATGAGTTTGCAAATATCATAGAGTCGGTTTAGGAGGTCTTGGAGTAGTTGTTTAAATGTGTGAATGATTGAAGCTTGCTTAATAAAAACTTGTCGTCTATTGTAGTCGTTGTAGTCTTAACTTGAGTAATCTTGTTTCAATTGGTGTAAGTGTAGTAGAGTATAATCATGCATGTATAGCTTACTCGAGTACGAGCAAGGGTTTAAGTATGGGGTGTTGATGCGAGGCTAAAATTCATGTTATTTTACTGTCTTTTGCCTCACATTTGTTCTCTTTTTGGTGTTGTCTTGAGCATAAATGATGTGATTTACACGTGTGTTTAATGATTTGATTATATAAGAGTGTATTGAGGTATTTGGAGCTTTAACAAGAAGAAAAAGAGCACCAAGGAACCAAGAGAAACCAAGGAAGAATCAATGTCGCAACGCATAGAAAAATAAGCGGAAAATGGCCAAGTCAAGTGTGTCTTGCGCCACTACTGCAAAGCAAGCAGTGGCGCAGATTTGTACTTCTGTCTGGAAAGTTGAAGGCTTTCGTCACTCCCCAAAAGTAAGGGGTGGCGCGAGTTTTCTACTGTTCTGGAAATTCGGTTATTCCTTGAGCCACAGCTCGCTTTTTGGGCTGTGGCGCGACTCAGGACCTCTCCTAACCAGGATTGGTTTTAGACATTCTAAGGGTTTCTAAACTCTATATAAACCTCTCTCCCACGTTTTTAAATATGAACAACTGATTTGGGGTAGCCAAAATCTAGGTCAAAGCTCAAGAACAAGGTCAAGTTTATTTCTTTTATTTTATTTTCGATTTCTATCTTGTAAACTCATGAAATATCTTATTCCAAAGATATTTATAGGGTTGTGGTTGAACATGAAAGTTTTGGCTTGAACACTATATTGTCTATTTTGATTTCCATATATTGAGTTATTTATTTCTTCTTGCTTTTAATTATTCGTTTGACTGATCACCTTGCGGATATTATCTAGGGCTTATTTGTTAGACTTGAAAAGGGGAACAGCAAGTGTAAAAAGAGAAAATAGGGCTAGTTTGTGAACCTTATAGGGAAAGGGAATCGATTCATCACTAAGGATAGAAATATACCCTGTGACCTAGCTTAGTTGATACAGACGATATCTTTATGCACTTCACTATTAACCGACGACCATAGAAATATAGGCGTTAGGGATATTTGAGTAGGCTTAGAGTTGTTGGAAAGACGCTCAATATAGCTACAATTAACCTGCAACTAGTAACTCAGGAAAGCAAATTAGACGAATGATTGGATAACACAACTGGATTGTCAAAACACCACAACCCTAGATCTTTTCTCAAATCTGAATTAAAACACAACCAATCTACGACTTGTTTACAATTTTTTTTATTTACATTCAAAACACACAAATCACTCTTATTATTGGTCACCTACAGAATAGCTCGCATAAGAATTTAAAGTAGAATTTCAATTCCTCAAATCCCTGTGGGTACAATATCTGGACTTACATCCTCTATTACTTGTACGACCATGTACACTTGCGTGTGCGAAAGGACACAACACCTTTACTAAAAAATCATTGATCTCTCTTCAAGAAATTCGTAGCTTAAGCTATCTTTATCTACTACGGAGCATCATGTAACTTTGACGGTAAAGGAAATAGCTCTCAATTTCTTAAATCTATCCTTCAATTGGTTGAATCCTGTAAAGAAATTAATACCACCATTTAAAGTCTAGATCTTTGAGATAAAAACTAATTTTTTACTATTTTTTTATGTTTATGAATCGGGGATGAGTCAAAAGAGGTTTGTAGCAGATGAAGGCACTTCTTATTTCCTCTGAGTCCTGGTTTAGTATTATGTGGACACTGTGAAGCTCTTACCAGGTGTGTAGTACTGTCAACCAACTGAAATTGGTTTAGACTTAGAGTGAATACTATAGTACTGAAACTCACTTGTTAACCTTACTTAAGACTTATGCAACTAAAACCTGTAAAAATAAACTACAATTGAAACAGTTAACTGGATGTATCTGTTGTAGAGGTTTATTTGATCCTCAAATGTGGTATGGTGTGCTTGTCTAGATTAATAATTCTCCTTGTTGTGATTGGGACTTGTTGAAATGAATCAAACTCATATGTGTCTGCAAAATCAAAAATTAAGTTAGCAAAAATATCAACAAGAGTATTTCCCTTCCTAAATGAGTGTTGTACTCTTACTGATATGATCTTCCTTATTCTATTTATGGAGTTGACTCTATTGTCACACTCCAAGGGACTTACCAAACTCCATTAAGTATATTGACCATAGACAAAGATTCAATTTCAATGATGATGTTGGGGAGATGATTATCCAAATAAAATTGAAGCCCTTCCCTAATAGCAATAGCTTCAGCAACCGAATTTGTTGTGTCTGCAATTTTTACCCTTTTAGCACCAAGCAGATTATCTTCATGATTTCTCACACAAAAACAGTTGCACTTGGTCCTAGATTACCCCTAGATGCCCCATCAGTATTACATTTTATCCAATCTAGAGCTAGTGGAATTCATTTGACCATTTTGTATTGAAAATTTAGTATGTAACTATCAAGAATAGCTACCATCTGTGGCCAAGTATTAGAAACTGTAGTGTATTTAAACTTTAATTTGATAAACTTGTGAACAGTGGAATTGATATCCTAAAAAATCTTACCTCTAGTGTAGGTCCCTTCATACAAAACTGTATTCCTCTTTTTCTACAAGACCCACAGGATGATGTTTGGGATGGCTTGAAAAGTCACTTTCATCCTAGCATTACCTTGTGCATCCTATATCTTTTTCATATCCTATCTCACCTGAAACCAAGGACCAATGATACTTGATGTCCTAGCCTAGTAACTCCAAATCCCAGCAGTCAGATCTCTTATTAAAACAAATGCTTTATGGTCTCTCTAGGAGATATTGTGCAGCAAGAACACAAATAAGAAATGTTGTTGTTTTAGTTAGCCATGACTGCAGCAACAGGGACTCTGTTGGTCCAGAATTTTTACCTAAAAATAAATATCTTGAAGGTCTAATCTTTCACCCATATCCTCTTATAAAAATCAGTAGGTTCAACCCTGTTTCTGAGGATCTCCCAAGTACTCTTCACTGAGAATTTTTCCACAACGGTTTATTCCCTTGATCAGATTGCTTAACATGATTCATGTTCTTCCTAACATGATCTATAACATTATTAGGAAATAATCCTGCATGATATCAAAATTCCAACCCTCTTCCTTCAGAAAAACATGAAAATCTGTCAGAGGGTGACAACTATGTATCTCTATTTGTTGAAGGTGTAAAGGACCTATCATAATCCAATTGTCATACCAAATACTAGAAGTGCTCCCTTACGTTTCCACCACAAATGTTTCTCTACAACTTCTCTGTAGTCTAACATGTGTTTCCACATTTGAGAGCCACTTCTTCATTGAACCAAGGTTGAAATTTGCTTCTTACAATACTTATTCCACATGAAATTTGACCATAATGAGCTTTGAGTTCTAAATCTCCACCAAAACTTAGCATACATAGCTTGAGATACATCAAACATGGATCTAAAACCCAAAATTCCTTTCACTTTTAAGAGACAAACCTTATCCCAAGCAACCCAATATTTTCTTTTCCCTATGATTTTACTACAAAAGTTTCTTGCGAAAATCCTATGAAGTTTCCCCATGACAAATTTGGGAGGAAATATAGCAAATATAATATGAATAGGAATAATTTGTAGGACACTGAATACTAAGACCTGCTTACTCCCTAAGGACAACATATTCCCTTTCTAGGCTTGAAGTTTATCTTTCACTCTCCTAATAAGATTTGCATAGTGTTCTTTACTTTTTCTGAAATGAGTAATTAGAAAACCTAGGTATTTCAAAGGAAAATGGCCTCTAGGTATACTTGTACGCTTCTCCACTTATTGTCTCAGGTCTGCAACTGTATTCTGATAAATATAAAAGGCATTTATTTCTTTATTGACCTTCTGCCCTAATTGAGATTCATATTGCTGCAATATTGACACTAGCTTCTTCAATGAATATCTGTGAGCTGAAGCAAAAATAATAGTGTTATCTGTATAGGCAAGGTGACTGATATTTGTACTCCACTTTAGTACTCCATACCCTACAAATTGCACATCCTCAAATAAATAATTCAAAGCTCTAGATAACACCTCAGCTGACAAAATAAATGAAGTAAGAGATAGAGGATTTCCTTACTTCACTCCCCTGGTGGAATGAAAGAAATCATATGATTGTCCATTAACCGAAATTGAATACCAATTATTAGAGATTAATCTCCATATCATATCAACAAAAATATTTGAGAAACTCATCTTTCTTAGAACCTTCATCAGAAAAAATCAAAATACCCTGTTATAAGCTTTAGCATGTCAAATTTAATGACCACATTAGTAGGCATACCTCTCTTCCTAATATCAGTAACAATTTCTTGAGTCAACAACACATTCTCGATGATCCTTCTACTCTTTACAAAATCCGATTGGTTACTTGATATTAATTTAGGAAAAAGAAATTTCAATCTGTCATGAACAAGATTTTATTTATGAAGTTACTCAAACTGATAGGTCTCAAATCAAAAAAGAAAATATTCTCCTTCTTTGGTAAGAGGACTAGATTAGTATTAGTAATAGGCTTAGGCAAAGAATTGTCAATAAAAAATCTTGCGCCATTCTTAGAATATCATCATCAATAATGTCCAGCAACATTGATAGAAT
The DNA here is from genome assembly GCA_031232105.1 of Capsicum rhomboideum. Taxonomy (NCBI): domain Eukaryota; kingdom Viridiplantae; phylum Streptophyta; class Magnoliopsida; order Solanales; family Solanaceae; genus Capsicum; species Capsicum rhomboideum. The sequence goes on along the minus strand of CP124719.1, from coordinate 86,821,311 downwards.
CTACTTGTCAAACCATCAGAACCATTAGCACTGTCCCATTCTAACTTTTTCTTATTTTGGTTGCCTGATAGGTCTGAATTCTCATATTTACAAATGAGATCTGGAATATGGTTCAGTAATGAAAAGGAAGTAGCATCCCTCTCCTGTGTGAATTGCTTGTGATAAAATCCATAGCCTCAGCTGCAATCTCCTCTTCCTCCTCTATCCAGATACCATCCTGGATATTTTGAATTTTCTTCAAATGGAGTCTTCTTCTTCTACCTTTCACAATACTATGAAAAAATCTTGTATTTCTATCACTATTTTTAAATCAATCATACCTTGCCTTGTGTTGCCAAAAAATTTCTTCAAAGTGAAGATATCTTTTGAATTCAGCTTGAACTCTTCGCATGACTACTCTATTTATAGAATTTGAAATCTCTTCAAATTATCTTTCTTTGATTCTGACTATATTCTCTATAATAATCAACTGTCTAAAAATTCTCTCCATAAGTGTTCCTGCTCCACTTAGTCAAGGCAATCTTAATTCTTTTGATGTTCCCCTTGAAATCTAGAAAAGAAACAGCTGATCAACAATAAACACTAAGAAGCATTTATGTGTTGAAGCTAGTTCTATAAATAAGTTGTTACTTCTTCCATTTCAATTTTGTTTGTCCTATTTTGATTTGTTACAAAGTTTAATAAAGTAAAGAAGACTTTTAAATTTTATAATTTTAAAATAAAAATATGTTAAATGTACCAAAATACTCTTTAATTATATGATTTAAACATATCATGTGAAAAATTAAAATTAAAGAGTTGCTAAAAAGGAAAAGAAACGTCGTTTTGAAATAGATCAAAAAAGGTAATAGTACAACCAAATAGTAATTAAAAATCAAAAAAGATCAAATAGTACAACCAAAGTAAAACGGAGGACAGTTTATATTTTAACAAAAATAGAAGTATTGATCAACATTCTTCTACTAAAGATTAAATAACCTTAAAGTTGTCTACACTAAAAAGAACGTTATTATAAAGAAATTTTAAACTCCAAATTAATTAGTATACAAAAAAATTTATGCTTTATTTTATTTTTAATAGAAAATTGATATTCAAATACAAAATTAGTAATAGTACATATAAATATAAAAAAGCCCCAAAAAATTGGCGCAAACGTCACTCATCCCTTCCATTACATTACTTACCAAAGCATAAGGTGAAAAGGAGAAGAAAATAAAAAGTTCAATACAAAAAAATCAGAATATTTCCCATCGAGCACGGATTTCACCATAAATTTTACAAGGACAAGCTAGAAAAGCAGCAACTGCAATACTGGAGCAAAAGAACACAAGTCACAACATTAGACCCATGAAATAACCAGAGATCATCCATCTGACTCATTTTTCATGGACACGTATTCATTTTTTCCACGTTTCTTCAATCTGCTTTTGAAGAGCAAAAGCATTTACACACTCAGATGATTTACAAGTAACACAACTCAAAATGTACAATTGTCAATCTTCTTTGTACTGGCCCCCGAATACAAACTGCATTGAACCCATTCACTCTGCAGAAGACCAAACGACCGAAGTGCAAAAACCAGAAGGGACGGCAGCAGTCTAACCCTCAGCCCTTGGGTACTGGGGACTTGCATTTGTGGTCAATATCCGTTGACATAGATGGGTTAGTATTTGTAGTATGCAGGAACTATTCTCTGATTGCTCCTCACAATCCTCCAACATGGCTTTGCACTCTGGCAGTCACTATCAAAGTGGGCCTTCTGAGGTAACTGATCAGCTTGCACAATTGACAACTTCATCTTCCCAGTCGGGCCATTGTTCGTGCTCTTCAAGAACTCTTCCTCCATGTGACCTATATCTATCATATCCGTCCTAGCAGGTGGCAATCCCCAATAGAAGACGGCATTGGGCTCTGATGCATCTACGTCAACATACTCTGTTGGGTTGGGGTCACAAAAACCCAGAAACTCCTCCAGCTGCCAACAAAGCAAGCAAGGAGCTTCAAAATACAACACTTGCAACATGAAATAAAAATAATATACAAAATACAACTACTCGTAAAAGGAGATTGTCAGACAAACCAGGCAAAGACTCCCAGAAACTGGGAAGAAAGAAAATCAAGAATCAAGCAAGTTTCATCACATCTCTAGTCAACCATAGAGCAGCATTGTCAAAACTTTTCTAATCCACTAGCATTGTTGGATCTATATGTACCCTCAATGCTTTATTTAGATAGAAGACTCAATTCAGAATCCATATGCTACAATAAGATGGACAAAAGATACAAAACACTAGCAGGACTTGACAATATACCAAGTAGTTTTCTACTTGATGCCTCGAAAAGAAAGGAAAACAACAAAGATACAGCCCTCTTTTCCTTGTTGAAATTACATAAAGAACTACGCTGTCTCTAACTAAGTTGCTCGGACTCGGGTGCGGGTATCCAAGACGGGTGCGGATCCGAGAGTCGGATTCGTCAAAATTTAAATTTTAAGATTCAGGGGTGCGAATCCGAATATGGATACGGGTGCGGGGATTCGGCTAAAAAAAATCAAATATTATAAATATAGAGTTATAAAGATATTCTAAAAATCCGCTATTGAACAAAAACAAGAAAGCATCCCAACTTAAGACATTAATTTATAACTAACAGAACAAAAAGTATTGTCAACTATCAAGTTACTTAAGTTAGCTACTCTTCCGCATAGAGTTATCTAATGTTTCCCCCCAAATTTATTTTTGATTTTGGTCAACGTATCCGAAATCGTTTGACAGAATCTAAGACAGCGGAAGCACCCGCACCCGCGTCAGTCTCGTGTCGAGACGGGTTCGGCGGCAAAACCGAAGAGTCTGGGCAACATAGGTCTCTAAATGCTTACAAAATACACCTTATCACAATGAGTATATAACGAAATATGGCCAAGCCGTTACACCTTTTAAAGAGGTAAATTATTCTACAATTATCTCCGCTATGCAGTCAAAGATTTCTTCTCCCCGATGCTTAAACATTATATCTAAGTTTCCAAAACAAAGTTGCTGAACAAAAAAGCTCGACCTGAGTATCATCATAAACCTTACACAATGATTACTCAAAAAATCGTCACCATGCACCAAAATGAAGACCCAAGAGTGATTGTCCATAAAATTATGAAGTTCATCATCACGGTGATCATATACCTAGCATGTTCACAGCACCAGAACGAGTGTGATAGTCAGAAAGAATCATCTCATTATACATTATTGGAAATCAACCACATAACATAATCACTTCACTTACCCTCAACAAATTGGATTACATAAAATGACATAATCAAGTAAGTTCTAGCATGTGAATTGCCCATACCAGAAGATTTGATAGGTGTGTAACCAGAAAGCATAATTACTTATCCACAACATATTGTTGATTATATTATCTATCTAGTTTAGCAGGTTTCCACAAAAAACTTCAACATTGTGTGTCACCTTTCCTAATATTCTCTTTTCTAGTTATAGGTGAAAATATGCAAAAAGCCATATATACAATTCACGTTCAACAAAAGCTAAGAGAGCTGAACGATGGAGAAACAATAAGTCAGTTGGCAAGTTACATACTTTGATAATTAGGCAGCGAAAGCGTGACTTGACACAACCCACCCAGTCACCTAGCTCATCTTTATCAGAAGCTGAGAGGAAAATTTTGACAAATTTCCCATATTTTCTTGGATAAGGAAAGGACTCAAACACGCTGTTCCAATCAAAATCTGGCCTTAACATATCCTGCAATGAAGATGAAATGTTGTGAGTACGGAAAGGAGGGGTTTTCCTTGGGGGGGGGGGGGGGGGGGGGGGGGTGACGCATATTTGCAACATAACTTTTTGAGTCCCAAAAATCCTTTAAGGCTTCAACAAACAAGAAGGGCCAAGCACAAATAAAGGGTGAAAAGGAAGCACTAAAGATTTAATTAGGGGACAGTCAACAGATTAATAACAAAAGTCACAAACCTTAGTCAGCATATGCCCTCTCATGAACTCGTTCTTGATTCTTAAAAATGTACTTCTTACAACGTTTGAATGACAAAATTCATATGGGCTACATGGTAACTGGATTGGCATCCACAAAACTTTATCACTGGGAATAAATGGCCAAGCAACTCCATCTTGTAAAACTATTGGGGTCGGCCAAGGCCAAAAGGCAAATATCTTGAAGAAAATAAAAATAAGTGCGCTCAAACTGGCTGTTGGATGCCTTTGACAGATGAATGCTGAAAGCACTGCTAGATGAATTCCTCCAAAGAATCCGAGCAACTGCAGGTTATTTCTTCATTAGTTTTATTTCATGACCAAGATGAAGTTTGGTCAGAGTAAAATTTTAAAATAGAGAAGCAGGATAAAAGTCCACAATCCTTACATTCCCATAAACTCCTCGTTTCTTTGCCCATAGTTTAACACAACGCAGAACTGCCTGGAATATCTGTAGGATATCACCACAAATCCAACTATGTAATTCATGACAATTCTGACTAATGAGCACCAATACTTACAACACACTGACACAACGCAAGAATATCCCAAAACGAGAAGAAGCTAATTATTGCATTCAACTACAGAAAAATCAAAATTCGCAGGTGAGTAGCTAAGGTCAAAACGTTCCAACTACTAGAGCATCTTCAAATAACTTCTAAGCAGCCTCTTTTGATGGTGACTTATTTCTCCTCTGTACATCATATCTCAAAAAGTTGATCCTGACTTATTTCTCAACTAACTAAAGTTCTTAATTTTAAAGGACCATAATCGAACTCATGAAGTACTTTTGGTGAGAGTTCAGAACTGTACATCACTACAATCTCAAGCTTTCATTTTTAAAAGTTAAGTGAACCATAACAAGGAATAACAATTCGGAACCATTACTTACCTCTACATTTGGCACAAGTTGAAGGATTCTCCTATTTGCTCGTACACCAGACAGACTTTTCCAACTCGTATCATCAATATTCTTCCGGAAGAATGGGTTAAATACATCCACCTCCTGGATATATCATAGAAAGCTAATATGATGTGACACTTCATTCAGAAATCATATATAAGAGAAAGACAATTATGAAATCTTTGTTTTCTTTGCAAATGAGCTGGCTTGAGATGTGGTGACTTAATATGTTTACTCAAACTAATGACCATTGATCACAATAACAGCAATATAAGCGTAAACTCACCTCAGGTACAGATATTACTTTCAGTCGTGCATATGGAAGATCAATAGAGATTCCATCAAATTTGAATCGCATCAGAGGAACCTTTGCACCTTTGACACAGTGGATATCTGATACTTCTGGTCTCCTCGCGAGCATGCTGTGCAGAACAATGAAAAAGTCTTCCTACATGAATCACAATGATATACACATCAAAATCTGCACAACCTTAATTAGATTCAAAGAAGCTAATAAGAAAAGGACTCACTTCTATAGTTGCAAAGCACGGTCCAACACACAATGCATCAATATCTGATTCCGAATTATGAACCTGAAAAGAATAAAACAAGTCAAAAGACAAGGAAACTGCAACTTTAAAGTATTTTCTGCATCAACTTGCAGCTGTGATTTTAAAATTGGAAGAGAAGTAAAAAGTAAATTGCATTCTCCCAGGGCATGGATTGGTAGTGTTCAATTACTGGTTAAAATAGAACCACGTTTACAAATGTCAGTTTTAATGTTGTCTCGCTGAAAGTACATTCCCTCTTAGAAAGACTTTCAACTTGAAACGGCATTTTGCAACAAGAAACTATCAGCTTGATAACAAGAACACAAATTATTATCCACATATCTGCCATCATACTACTACATTCTCCAACGAAACAAAAGAAAGGGAACTGTCAAGTAATGGATTAAGACTTACTCCTAGACCATATGATCCATATGTCAATATTGTGCCAGAGGCAAACCTGAGGTATCTTTTGGGGAGAGCATGATGGTAAGCCACTGTCTTAACCCATTCCCTCACTATCTGATAAATGAGAATGAACAAATAATGTAACCGAGTTAGTAACTCTTGTCAAGAGAAAAATCAGCTCTCTGGAATTGAGAAGTCAATTACAGAATTTACATAATTGAGAAACAATTAGGCATTTCTATGAGTTGTTTAACCTGTGATTTTATACGAGATTAAAAATTATAAAGAATTTCTCGTACTCTATTTTATTTTATACAATATTGGCTTGAGATGAGTTTAAATTAAGTAACATGATGAGTGAGAATATATAGCCGACCCCAACATGTTTGGGATTGAGGCATAGTTGTTATTATAGTAAAAAAACTGGGAAGAAAATCTATAGAATCTACCATAGCACAAAGCCGAATCTCTTCAGATACATAATAGGCCATAATAGGCATAAGGTTATTTTGTTTTATTGTTTTATTTCCATTTCTGTTTCTTTGGCCATTTATTTTACATATTAATTTACCGTCTTGTTTTCATTCTTTAGCTAGTTCTTTTCTTGCAATATGACGAATTCCAGAAACCTATAAAAAGGATACTTTCTCATTGACAGAAAGTAAAATGCACACTAATTTACCCAATTCAGATAAAAACATCCTTACCTTTTTGAGCTTGTGAATAGCATTTTTCCTCTTCATTTCCTCGTACGGAGAGGGCACTAAACCTTCATCTGCCATCATCTGCTTACAAGCATTAATCAGAAAACACAACATAACAGTGTATCCCGAATGTACTCTTTCAACATTTCGAATTGCAAATTACGGTATTTTTTCGTCGTGTAAATCCAGTATATACGAAGTTCAACGTTTAAAAAATATAAAAGAATAAATGTAGTCCAAATTAGGAATGAATGTTTGATTCGAATATACTAACCTGAAAGAGAGACATTGACCTTTCCATTTCCATTCTTAAAATCACATCTGGATTTCGCCGAAAACCCAAAACCCCAGCAGGAGGGGGTGGGATAAATTGGCCTACCTGAGGATTAAGATTCGAGTTTGGAAGCAACCCAATTGACCGTCCGGGTAGGTATGTAAAAGGAGAATTCACATGTCCAGGATCAACGAATTCTTGCTTTTCAAGAGTCCCAAATTCCATGCACAAATCTTCAATTAGAATTCAACAAGATGAGTGTTTTCAATTGAAGTAAGAAAAGATTAAGGGAAAACAAACAAACAAACAAAAACCCTTATTTGAAACAAGCTTTACAACAATTCCGTTAGGAAATATATATATATATATATATATATATATATATATATATATACGAGAGGTATTGGTGATCTTGATTTTCTGAAAATAGAAAGAATATAAACCCTTATTGAGAAAAAGAAAAGGTTTTTTAAGGGAAAAATATGGTGATCTCTGCTTGTGATATGAATTTTGGAAATGGTATGACAACAGGGGAAAGAAGCAAGAATTCTTTGGTGTGTGGGTAGAGGTGAAAACGTGTTAAGATGAGATGCTGTAGGGGCAAACTTGCGTCGCCATTTCAAATATTGACATTTATACTCTGTGTTACACGTCATCGTAATCCAATTTTTTTGTAATCTATATTCTATATATTCTAAGGCCTCATTTGTTTGCACTCAATGGAGGTTTGAATTTAAATAGTTCAAACTTCAGACCATTAAGTGCATTTATTTTTTATTAAGATTTTAGTTCTTAATAGGTCTGAATAGATCTTATCATTCAGATCTAGAACCAAATCTTAATATCATTAAGAAGTATTCTTATGTTCGGATAATACTCACCACCACTTTATCCATAATCAACCATAACCACCACTAACCACCTTTGCCACCACCAGTAACCACCTCCACCATCACAATCACCATTGACAACCAACATCACTACCAACCACAACTATCAACCGCTACCACACCTACCACCTCCATTATTCTAATTATATTCATCGTCGTCGCCACCACCGCAAACGCCACCAACACCATCAACCACTACCGGTCAATCCTTACTACCAACCAACTCATCTATCATAACTAGCACTACCGCTAACTATCAATAACACATTATCAACCTCCAAACATTCTTCGGCCACTACCACCACCATTGTCACCATCTCTACCACCATTATCAATCACTACCATCGCTACAATCTATTTATATACTAACAACCATCTCCACCATCACAGCTACCAACATCTCCAACTACCACCAACATATCGTCAAATATCATGCATACATTTTTCAGCCACCACGATCAACACCTCCAACTACTAACATCAACCAACTTCACATCACAACCACCACCACCACTACCAATCGTCACCATCATGACAGTCACTACAATACCAATCACCTCTACCATCACAACTATCACCACAAACTAGTCACTAACATCAATCATTACCACCATTATTACAAACCATCTCCACTATCACTAACAAATATAAATGTTTCTTTTTTTTAATCAAATAATAATTTTATTATATTAAGCTAAATATTTTTTTAATACATAATTAATTTTTTATTTGAATTGTATTTTTATTATATTTACAAATAAATAAATTTTGCACATTCAGATGTTGAAAAACAAACAATCTTAATCATTAAGTTTTCAGATCTAGAGACAACAACTTAATCATTCAGATGTGCATTCAGATTTAGACGTCTGAATTTTAATAAAAACAAATGCAGCCTAAAGAGCAAGAAAGTCTTGCCTAAAAAGTTGCCAAGTGGCAGCACCAAAAAAATGACACGTGTTGATTTTTAGGACAAATTAGTTAATTAGGTAAGAATTAGTTAGTAATTGCTTTTAATCTCTTACATCTTTTTTTAAAATTCAAATTTTGTAGTTTCTTTAATTTTTTTGGTTTTTTAATAGTTAAATTTGATAATAATGAAAATAGCAAATGACGTTATTATTATTATCATTGCTGCATTTCTTTAAGTTTGTTTCAACACCATTTGATCTGCCATTTATTTAGGTTAGGTGAGGTAATGATTGGTTATTGTTCTTTTTAAATTTTTAAATTTTTAAAATTTTTTTGATCCAATTTTTTAAAATATCAAATTTAAATCTTTTATATATACTCGACTGCAAGAAAATTTTACCTATGATTTTGCTAAGTGACAGCCTAGGATAAAGATATACTTGGCATTATTTAGTAATTTATATTTTAAATTTAAAAATGATTAAATATCTAAATATTATAACTACTGTTGATTTTTTAAAAGATGTTGCAACAAAAAAATGTTGAACATAATTTAAAATTCAAAGAACCTAAAATATATCAACAACTAAATAAACTAATATAATTAAAAATTCAAATTTATTCTAAACTAAACAACTTATTTTAGTAAAAATTACTAAAGATAATATTTTTTTAATTAAAAATAACAGATAAGTTCAAGTCAATTTTTTAATCTAGCAATTTGTTTTTTTCTTATATTTTTTATTAATCTAATATATTTAGGTAATATTTTTATAATTATATTATTTTAATCCTTAAAAATTTTAAAAATAGACAAACAAGATAAAGACAAATGAAGAAAGCTAAAAAAGAAAGAAAAAGAAGTTTTCCTAAAATAAACTACCCCAACCCCATGAACACCCCCAAAAGCACATTGGTGTGCACGTTCCCCATTTAAAAGACGTATCCCTTATTTCAAAACTAGATGTGTCAGGCCCGTGCGCCAATATTTTACACTTTTAAGGGGTCGTTTGGTAGAGTGTATTAAGAAAAATAATGCATGCATTAAATTTATGTATTACTAATGCTTGCATTAGTTATACACTCTATTGTGTATTAAGGAGTGTACTACTAATGCATGAAAATCCTTGGTATTAGTAATGCAATGGATTTTAATGCATGCATTAGTATGGTTAAAGTCACAATTGTCCCTCAAAATCTTTTCTACATCCTTTCCATCATATTTATGGAGCGTATTTTTTGTAAAAAGTAACTTATCTTTAGAAATTATACAATTCATGTTATTTTTAATACACTAAACCAAACACTGCATAAGAAAAAAGCAAGCATAACTAATAGCAAGCATAACTAACACAAGCATTACCAATGCTAGCATTACTAATACACCATATTTTGCATTATTCTTATACACTCTACCAAACGACCCCTAAGATTCACAAATATTTGCAATTATATTAATGCAAAAGTATACACGAAAGAACATCTGTTTGGGTAATCCTCATATTTAAGCTCAAGTAATCCATAAATCAAACTGTTTTGAATCTCTGTCATATTCACAAGCTTTTTTTGTGTTTCCCCTAATTGGAAGGTTGTAGTGCTTCGTCTTCATCCTCAAAAGTGTTGCTGCTCTTTATATGGAAGATCACTACATGGTGAAACCTTTTTTTGTTTCGAACAGTAATATGTAGTCACTTCTGCACAATCGGCATCACAATTTGCATTCAATGAGATGACATAAAATGTAGATAGCTAACACAAATTTTTTCCATAGACCAACAAAATTGAGAACTACAATTGAAACACATTTAGATACTATAAATATTCAACAAACTATTGTTACATTTTATTTTTAAAAAGGACAAAAATGACATAGAAAACAATACCTATTGCTCATGTTCAGCAAGTTTACGCCTTTGGGTCTTTAAACTAAATATTTTGATAAAGTTTATCAGTTATATAGACTAAATACTAAAAATAAAGGGCTTATACCAACACCAAGGGAAGGCAGACCCATAGATGTGCTGATATTTGAATTGACCTTATTGTATTATAACATTGAGTTTCTCTTGACTAATAGTTTTATATTGCGTTAACCTATGCGTTTTTTTTACATATTTTTGTTAATGGTGTGCAGCTAAAGACAGAGTGGTTCTAAAGATGAACTCCAACAAAATTTGGATATATAAGAAGTGGAAAGACTGGTCACAAAAGAGAGTATTTTTTGATGGAAGACTCAAACAACCCATTCCAAATAACACACTATATTTTGATTGAGATTTCACAAATTCTATATGGAATGGGGATGATCATTTACTGGCAGAGTCAGCATTTATTTTTCCTCTTATTTTTGCTTGTTTAATAGTGTGGGAGAGGCAAATTCAGTAATAAACAGACGCCCAGGGGAACACTTAGTCTACAGATAAGCAACCAACAATGCATAAGAGCACCTTGAGTTAAGTGACCATACAGAAAACTAATGAAGCATTTAGTGAACTTATTGCCTTCAACAAGTTTACAAACAATTTTCTAAAGCTATGTTACTATCTATTGTCAAGGTATGATTCGATCATAACTTAAGAGCATTTAGAAAGTTTACACTTTACTGACCTTTACTTTTTCTTAGTTGGAGTGCCTGGCTCGATACTCTCTTTTCTGCTAGAAGATACATTTTTTTTATTGGAGTTGCGCGCTCAATCTGTTGTCTCTTGCTAGATGAGGTACTTCCAATAGTTAAACTTTTTGGTTCTTCTGGTGATGATATATTCTGAAGTTCTCTTTTACTGCTTTCCCCAACATTTAAAGAAGCTGATGACGCTGGTAATTGGAGAGTAGCCTGCTTCTCATCAAATGATAAAATGAACAGTTTTGTTGGTGCATCATTAGAATTCCTAAAATATGATTTCTTCAGTTGTACTTTAAACACTTTATCAGCAAGATGTTGTTGAATACGTTGAAGGGGCATTGGTTCTTTCTGCATTTAAAAAGGAGTTCATCAGGCTCCAAGATATCGTTTGAAGTAATGAATTTAATTGAATTTTAATTCTTTTTTGCACCTTTATGTTAATTGTTTCATAAATATGTTCAGCTTTTATTGAAAGAAGATCTTCCCCAGGTTCGGCTAGTAAAGTTGCAATTGTTGATTCAGTTCCATCTGAAATTTGGACTTGAAAATGACACGTCATACAATGTCAAAATTCAGAAGCTTTTATTTATATCCACATTGATTGAAGCATAGTGTTAGATATTCTTTTAGGAACAACTAAACTATCAGCTAAAAGTTAGATATTCTTTTAGGAACAACTAAACTATCAGCTAAAGTCTCCCTTTTAGTAATTTTTTCAGAGCTTTTTTATTTGTCTTCAGCTGATTTCAAAGAAAAATGATCAATGGAAGTGACACAAACCATAAGTAAACGAAAAGGCTTACCACAAAATCAATTAAGGATGAACGCTAGTCACGAAGCCAATAAATCAAGCATACAGTTCAGAGTCATGTACAGACTAAAACTTGTCCGTAGGTCGGTAGTTCTTTCTAGCAGAACACAGACAACGAAAATTTCAAATATAGCTTCATTTCTACTTCTGTAATTACAAGTATATCTAAGCTGAAAAAGGCACATAAAGTTGGCCACTTCTATGAACTAAATTACTACTTAAGGTGCGAAAGATCACAACTTTTCACCAATAGAGAGTAAGCTTCAACGTATAAAGTCCCGTAAACATGAACTTGGGTTTAACCAAATCATACATCTAGTAAAATCAAATAAATGAAATGCTTACAGGCTTAAATTGATAGCGTTAGCATGTGAAAAAATTTCATCATAATGGACCTCGGCACTAAATCATAGCACAATTGTCTTCCATCTTCCATTAGTATATTAGCTTTTTGCCCTGCAATGTTCGAAGTAGCTCGGAGTAACTGTAGAATCATCAATAGAGGTGGTAATTAAGACAATTGAACTATATAATTTTTATGAAGAGGTAACTTTGGATATCTGAAAAATGGTACTGTTATTCAACAACCAAGAGAAAACAACTTCAAGTGTAAAAACTTTTGAAGTTTTTCTGATGAACATATCGCGCAGTCTATGTATTTCAGTGATCTGGAAATCTTCGATTAGACCGGTTTATTGCCTTGTAGCTCAAACATCAAGCAAGACTCTGAAAGAGTATCATAAAATCAAGTTGCTTGATAATCTAAGTAAGGATATATATGATAAGTAGCTCTTGTTCACAACGTGAAGTTTACATCTAATCTTGGAGTACATTTGTAAAACTTGTTTCAATTTGTACTTTTGTGAAACTCTTTCAGTTAGTTTACTTGGCATAAAAATCAAAAGAGAGAAATCCAAAAATGCTCCCAGACACTATCCCCGAGGCAACTCTCTCTCCTACTTCTTAGGGGAGGGGGGGCCTTCCTTCTTCGGCAGTCTCTGGCCGGAATCTTCATCCCCTTTCCATTTCTTTCATCAACTCTTCTTAACTATTACCTTACGTGATAGATTTCGAGATTCAGATCCTTCTTTCAGAATTCGCAATGGGTGACAATAGGATCTATTTCAATGCTGGTTTTAAGTCTTTCGACATCACTAAGTGGAGTACTGACAGCTCTGTGTGGTTCGAATGGGTTGAGAGGAGTAGAAAGATGATGAGGAGATCCTCCATGAGCAGCAAAACCATGGAATGGATCTGCTTCACTCTCAAAGAAGCTTCCAGTGATCAGAAGAGGACTATCAGAAGATGGAAAACTGCAGATAGAGAGGCACAACATTTCTGTACCAGGAAACATAACGAACATGGAAGATTTATAAGTATCACTTCCATTAATACCGGGGGTAGGTCTGTACTGGTCATCCCAGAATTAGCCGTGAATGTGGGATGGTACGATATCGCATTTAAAATCGAAAGGTTCATTAAATGCTCTAAAAGAACGGAATTGGCAGGACCTTCTAGAGTAACTGAAGCCAACTACCCTTATGCAAAAGCAGTTAAGGATAGTAAATGGCAATCAAAGTCTCTAAGGGAGGCAGAGATTACGAACAATGCTAGTAATATTGAAGTCCTCACACAGGCAGAAGATCATGAGAATGGGCTTCTGAAAAGATGCCTAGTAGGTCATCTGGAAGGAGGGAAGAAGGAGAAGCCAACATTGTCTGAGATAAGAAGATGGTCGTCAACACTCTGGAAGAAGACGTTCGGAGTAAACATCTACGAAATGTATGGAGGTAGTTTTCTATTCGAGTTTCCCAACATAAACATGGCTGAACAAACTCTCCAGGGGCAGTGGAACTGGAGAAATCAAAGATTAAATCTGGAATGGTGGAATCCGACGGTGGGTTGTCTCCCCAACAATTCTCTGAAGAAGGAAACATGGATCAGAATTGTTGGAATCCCTCTTCATCTCTGGTCGGGTAGAGTATTTCAAGAAATTGGGAACCTATGCGGAGGTTGGGTGGCCACGGAGGAGGAAACGGAACTAAGAAATCACATGATGTGGGCAAGAATCCTGGTTGCAAATGATGGAAGAAACATTCCTAAAGAAGTTTCGATCTCCAGAAACGGAGTAGTATACCACTTTCCGATATGGGCTGAGTGTCAAGTGAGAGTAGAGGTACAGTCGAAATCTTCACGAACTGAAAACAGAGTCGCCGGAGAAGATAGAGCACAGAAATACCCAGTACATTCTTTTACACAGCGGTCTGAAGGTGGAAAAGTCTGTCAATCCCACAAATTTAGGGATTTTCCTACAGTGGAACACGTGGGTACAGCTGTAGAAAGAAGAGAGAGGGGGTCACATGCCGGTCACATGTCTCATTTAATTGTGGGTACAGCTGTAGAAGGAAGAGAAGGGGGGTCACATGCAGGTCACATGTCTCCTTTAATTGAGGGAGTAGCTTTGGGCCATGAGCAGCCCAACATTAAGAGGAAACTCTTAATCAAGAATGGGCCGGACCTTTCAAGCCTCGTCATTTTTAATGACATTACTTGTAAAATCCCAATACCACCAAACACCGGAAATTTTCCAGAACTCCCAGAGCTGCGATACGACCAAGAAACTGAAAGAACTACCACACAGAACTCGAACCAAATTGTCCATTCGGAGGAGGAGATGGCAAACATGATCGGAGATTCAATTATCGAATCACTACACCAATTAGTCGAGATAGATGATAATGAATTATGGGGCAATGAAACACCAAAAACAGGGGAGCAAAGGTCGATCACTATCATGAAGGATTGGGAGATTGAGGCACCACAACCTCTGCAAATTCAGCAACAAGAAGTAATAAGGAATAAGAAGAGAGAGACATCAAATTGGGTACGACAAAACTTGATCAAATTGGGTAAAGTCTTGGGTGCTGACTTTCAGGGCCACGAAGAGGAGGCCTTGGAATTATTACTTCAAGTGGACAGTTCGAGACAAGCCAGGAGAATGGAAGCAGAGGTGATAGGCAAGAAAACAAGACTCAGAGGTGCTCAAGAGCTGAAAAGTTTAGTAAGCTTTGATGTTAAATTCAAAAACAGTGGAAATAGGGGTAAGGGGAGAAATTTGCTCATTAGTGATAGATGAAATTTAAATTGGTTTCATGGAATGTAAGGGGATTGAACGACAGGGGTAAGAGAAGATTAGTTAAAAGTATTATGGGGGGATGGAATGCAGACATCATCTGTTTGCAAGAAACTAAGTTAGAGGGAGATGTGATAGAGGAGGTTAGGCAGATTTGGGGAGGGAGATGGGTTAAATATGCATGTTTGGAAGCTAGTGGGACTAGAGGGGGAATTCTACTGTTGTGGGATAGCAGGGTGTGGAAGGGGGACATTTTGGAGACTGGCATCTATTCTATAACTTGCAAATTTGAAAGCCAACTTCAAAACTTCACTTGTCACATCACAGGGGTTTATGCTCCCAATTGTTATCTGGAAAGAAGGCTTGTATGGGAGGAAATAGGGGCAATAAGGGGGGTAATAGAAGGGGCTTGGGCTGTGTGTGGGGACTTCAATGTGGTAAGGTTTATTTCAGAGAAAAGACATTGTTTGAGAAGAACAAAAGGCATGAGAGAATTTTCAGATTTCGTAGAAGATTTGAAGTTGATTGACATACAACTAGAAGATGGCCTGTATACTTGGTTCAAAGGAGAAAATCAGGACATTGCCTCCACAATTGATAGGATTTTGATATCAGAAGAATGGGACGATAGCTTTAACAACATTAAGCAGATGGCGTTACAGAGAATCAGATCAGACCACACTCCTATTGCATTGTTGGGGGGAGTCTGGAACCAAAACAAAAATTATTTCAAGTTTGAAAATTGGTGGTTAGGCACAGAAGGGTTTACAGACAGAGTCAAGGATTGGTGGGACACTTTCAGCTTCTCTGGAAGACCTGATTTCATACTTGCTTCAAAACTTAAAGCATTAAAAGGAAAGCTTAAGGTTTGGAGCAGGAGTGATCAAGGGAACCTGCAATCCAAAAGGAGGAACATACTCAAAGAACTGGCTGTTTGTGATGAAGTTAGTAAGGGTAGAGCATTAACAGAGGAGGAGGTATCAAGGAAGAACTTTGGTTTACTGGAGTATGAAGAGCTGCTCAAATGTGAAGAAATTTCATGGAGACAAAAGTCAAGATCACTGTGGTTAAAGGAGGGGGACAGGAACACTAAGTTCTTCCATAAAATGGCCAATGCGCACAAGAGGTATAACAACATTGATCAATTAGTAATCCAAGGAGTACTAACCCAAGATCCTGCCAGAATTGAAGGGGAGATAGTAGATTTCTACAAAAAGCTATACACTGAGACTACTGACTGGAGACCTGCCTATATTGATGCTAATTGTCCTAGGTTAACAGAGGAGGAAAAGGAAAACTTGCAGAGGAACTTTGAGGAGAGTGAAGTCCTAAACTGTTTGAAAATGTGCGCAATTGATAAAGCACCTGGGCCTGATGGATTCACTATGGGATTCTTCCTAAGGTGTTGGGGGGTGGTGAAGGAGGACATCATGAAAGCTTTTCAAAACTTCTATGATCAGGAAGTATTTGAAAGAAGCTTGAATGCAACATTTATTACTCTCATCCCAAAGAAGAAAAGTGCCAAGGAACTGAGAGATTTCAGACCTATCAGCTTAATAGGCAGCATCTACAAGCTTTTTGCTAAAGTTCTGACAGAGAGAATGAAAGGCGTAATGGCTAAACTTGTGGACTACCAGCAAATGGCTTTTATTCAAGGCAGGCAAATCACAGATGCAGTGTTGATAGCTAACGAGGCAGTGGATTCCAGACAAAAGCAAAAGAAACCTGGAATTCTTTGTAAGCTAGACATGGAAAAGGCCTATGACCATGTAAATTGGAAATATCTTTTGTCTACAATGGAGAGAATGGGATTTGGGATGAAGTGGGTTCAGTGGATCAAACACTGTATTACTACTGTGAGATTCTCTGTACTTATAAATGGATCTCCTGTTGGTTTCTTTAGTGCACAGAGGGGATTGAGACAAGGGGACCCATTGTCTCCTTTCCTTTTTCTACTTGCTATGGAAGGTCTGAACAATATGATCAAATCAGCTAAAGTAAGGGGATGGCTCAGAGGTTTTGAGGTCAACAGACCTGGAGGAGACAATGTGGAAGTCACTCATCTACAATATGCTGATGATACCTTGATACTGTGTGACGCTGATGAAGGCCAACTAAAGATGTTGAGGGTGATCTTAGTGTTGTTTGAAGGGTTCTCTCACATTAATTGGAGGAAAAGCTATCTCTTTCCTATTAATGAGGTACACAACATGGAAGTTTTAAATGCTGTTTTGGGAGGGGAAATTGGAGCACTGCCTACATCATATCTTGGGATGCCTTTGGGGGCTAAATCACAGTCATATGAAATCTGGAATAAAGTGGTGGAGAAATGTGAAATGAAGCTAGCAAGATGGAAATCTCAATATCTCTCTAGGGGTGGCAGGTTGACATTGATTAACTCTGTTCTTGATTCATTACCAACCTACATGATGTCAATATTCCCAATTCCCAAGAGGGTCAGCAATAGGTTGGACAAAATCAGAAGAAAATTTCTCTGGCAAGGAAACAGTGAGAGAAAAGGATACAATTTGGTTAAATGGGATGATGTGATAGTGGGAAAGAAATATGGAGGACTGGGAATAAAGAATTTGATGAATCAGAGCAAAACCCTTAGAATGAAATGGTTGTGGAAGTTCAGCAATGAAGAATTGACCTACTGGAAGGAAGTCATTAAGGCAAAATATGTAGAGGAAGACAACTGGATGACCAAAGAGGTGACTACGCCATATGGGGTCAGTTTATGGAGATCCATCAGATCTTTGTGGCCTGAGTTTAAAGCCAATACAATGATCAAAGTGGGGAATGGAGAGAAAACAGAATTCTGGAAGGATGTTTGGAATGAAGTAGGTAGGCTAGATGTTTTGTTTCCTGATATATACTCTCTAGTATCACACCAACAGAAGTCCATAGCAGACCACTGGACTCATCAAGGGTGGAACTTCAACTTTAGAAGACAAATAAACGACTGGGAGATTCAGAGGGTAGCAGATTTCTTCAACACCATTGACCAATTTAATGGACTAGAGGGGGGTCAAGACATTCTATGGTGGAAAGGCAATCAGAAGGGCATCTTTAAGGTGAGTAGTGCATACACCTGGTTGAACCATCCCAACCAACCACAAAGTCACTGGCCATGGAAAGGAATTTGGAAGTCAAAAATCCCACTCAAAGTGGCTTGTTTTGTCTGGTTGCTAGCCAAAGAAGTTGTATTGACTCAAGACAACTTAATGAGAAGGGGGATACCATTATGTTCTAGATGTTTCTTTTGTGGGGAAGCTGCTGAGACAGTCAATCATCTTTTTCTACACTGCAAGATCACTGGCCAACTATGGAGGTTATTCCTAAATCTTAAGGGTATATCATGGACCATGCCTGCTAAGATCACAGAAGCAATCCAAAGTTGGGAGGAAGCAGGGAAGCAGTCAAAGAACAGAGACAGATGGAGAATTGTCCCTGCTAGTATATGGTGGGCAATGTGGAAGGAGAGGAACTCTAGGGTTTTTGATAGCATAGAGAATAGTATGCAAAAAGTTAAATTAAATTGTCTTATGCTACTATGTTTTTGGTGTAATCAAATATATTCAAATGATACTATCTCCATAATTGATGTACTAGACTCAATTTAGGAAGAGATGGTAGGATTTGAAGTACATGTTGTAAATAGTGACCAGTACAGTTTCCGTACTGTTTTTGAGGAATATACAAAGTTATCAGTTTCAAAAAAAATCAAAAGAGAACAAATCCAAAATCGAAACAAATACAAAGAGATCCAAATACACAATAGCAAAAAAAAGCTTATCTTTTAGGCAAAAGAATGACTGTAGAACGAATAAAGTAGAGCACACAGAGAAGGCGATGAAAGATGTAGATTGAGCAAGGGCCGGATAAAGGGGTGCGCAACGTATCTTTTAACTGCAAGATGAAAGCCACGTATGAGTATTGAATTATGTATACACACTCATAAAGAGAAAAAACTTTAGCCAAACACCTAAAAGAAAGAGAACCAATCTTCCCAAAAGATATTTGCACCAGCAAATAAATTTCTATCTGAACCCAAAATGCTAACTTAGATTTCAGCAGCAGCATAGACACAAACATATATACCGAGATAATAAGTTAATGACAATCATATATGAAGGAAAAGGAAGGCCGAAGCGAAGAGTATGTGAAAGCTTCGTGAGCAGCATTCATAAGTTAATGACAATCATTATCTCTTCAGAGAATTTTAGGACCAAGTCTACATCTGTTGAGACAAAGTACTCTTTATTCTCCATATCATACAATTTTCACCTTTTTTTCCTATAGGAATATATACCCTACAAATGTACGCATACGACTTCAACTTTCAAACTTGTCTCGCATTTTTCCTAGGTGTGCATAAGGCAAAGATCCTAGCATTCTCAAAATGTTTATATAACGCGGCCTTTTCATGTAAAACTTCATAGAGAGGTTTTCATTAAATACTGAGGTGGGTGTTCGACTGATCAGATATCCAGCGGTCATTTTGCATATTTTTGTGAAGAAAGTAAAACTCTAAATGGCGTAATGTCATTTCTATTCAAATCTATCAAAATAAATTTCATCATCATCATAAAATAGCTTAAAATTGTAATTCAAAACGTTTCACTGAATACATGCTTAGCATAATCAACTCATACCTTCTAAGTAGCTTCTTATCTTCAAAGATTACAACAGCCTGGCGGTATGTGAATTAACAAGATCCTATCTTCTTCCTAGGTAAAATACAAAGCTTGAGTCTAAAATATTAAAAAGTTCAAACAATATAATCAGCCATCTCACCAAGAAGAAAGAACATTTGACTAAGGAAATTTATAGGCAGAGGGAAAAATTAATAATTAACAGTAACATCAACTGAAAAGAAAATCCAAGTAGAAAAAGATAACCACAACATTGAACTTGTATAACGCGCGAAATCAAACAAATGAAATGCTTACGGGCTTAAAGTGATAACATCAGCCTATCACCATCGTCATTACTTTCCTTTCAGAATCCTCCGTCTTCCTAGAAACTCCTTGTTCAGCTATCAAATTCTAACATTGAAGCTTGTGACAATATCAAATAACATAGTGCTTGCATTTTGAACACATTAACTCATAAAACAGTAGGCTACTCATCATCATCCAACAATGACATTTTACCTTCAATATGAAATGATTGCATCTACTCAAAAAGAAAAAAGCAGAAGATTAGTTGCGTTATTGGTATATTATTAAATTGAAATATATAATAAAACATATGTTAGACACATATTGCAGATTGTGTTTTTACATAACTATAAGCAACACATAATCAATCAATCAAGTACAAGATCCTAGTGCCGAGCAGATAGTTGAAAGTGTGGAGTTTCTATTGGAATTTCAATATGAAAAGTGATCATTTTAATTCTCAAATTGATCTAAGAAGCTTATAGAATACTGCAGGCTAGAAACTAAGAATGATAGTGAGTAATCTGCAACTATGTTTCTGGGACTCTTTAAAAATGGTGAAGGGCCTCCAGAAGTAGTGCATTTTTAAAGAATTCGTCAAGGGTACAACTTCAGTTTTGGAGAGTCCGAGCAATATAGATCTACAACTTTTCCATTTATTCTTCTCCCATTGGATGCTGACCTGCTTCTGATTACTGAAAGTGAATTTGTTTTCAATTTTCCTATTCTTTCTGCTGCCCTATGTTCTTATTACGAAGGAAAAATTGTTGAAAATCATGTGAACAAAAAGTTTTAGTTCAACAAAATCACTAACAGTATTATCAAACTTAAAGGTAACTGTGTTAATTTACCAACACAACAAAGCACAATCCACAATCTAATTTTACATTCAAGACATATCTAGATTAAAGCAAAGCACAAGAGGGAGAACTTACTTGGGATGCATGCTTTTTAGACAATCTCGACATGTTTTGGTGTGTTCTTTAGCAGATTTGACAGATTTTGCTGAAGTACACAGTGGTAGTGCACCCCAAGTCCTATCAAATATTTATTGATCAGTAATCATTGGTAAACCATGTATCAGGCAGCTCTGAGTACTTCATAATATGAAGTTAGCTAACTCATCCATATACATGAACAATAAAATCAATCTAATATGAAGTTTACATCTAAAAACAGAAAGTTTGTTTCAGATGGCTCTTTATGATTCATGTACAGATGACATAACCCGCTAAAGTTATACCTCATAAATAAAATATAGTGAAGATGCATCAATCCATGAAATAATTTTAGCAGTGCACAGATAACCTGTATTAAAATGGCATGAACATCCTTTTCATGTAATACACAGGAGCAACAAGTGAATCTTAGAAAAATCTACAAATATACAAAGTTGATGCATCCATGTGCATGAGTGGTTAAACAATAATATTAGGAATGTGCAAATATGGGAAAATAAAATAGCTTAAAGGTTTAATGAAGTACCAGAAATATGTTAAAGACAGTTCATTTGAAATGTTCAATATTATATACCTATGGGTGTGTACCTGCATTTTAAGAGAATGCTTTTCGAATGACTTTCTTGTAAACTATATTGTATGTAGAATGATCATCTTTATCCTCTGCGGTTGGTCGACGTATTAGTATCTTCACGTTTTTGAAACTTTTTGCTCTAGATAAAGCAACATAAAGTTGACCATGAGAGAACATGGGCTCACATAAATATATTCCAACAAAGTCTAACGTTTGCCCTTGTGCTTTTTTAATTATCATAGCAAAAGATAATCGAAGTGGAAACTGTGTTCTTTTGAAAGCAACAGGTAACTTCTCATCTTGTGATGCTAATAGTGGTATTTTGGTAATGAATACATGTGTATTTTTGAAATCACCAATGGCAATGGTATCACTTATTACATGTGTCTCAAAATCATGACATATTAATCGTGTACCATTGCATAATCCTTCACGAGGATTTAAATTTCGCAATAAGATAACTGGACAATTCTTTTTTAAAGTTAACTTGTAGGATGGCAAATTAGGAGGGTTTAAGGTATATAAGACATCTTCAAGCTGACATTGGTAGTTTGTTTCGGTAGTTTCATTAATTACAGTATATATTTTAACATCGTTGGGAAGCTGATGTATAAGCATGTCATTTATTTCATTAACAAAATCATTTTTTGTAGTTAAACTAACACGGGAAGTCATAGAAAATGGATTAGAAAAGAATGTACATAGATCAGGATAAATTGCTTTTAATAAAAGTTCTAAAGATTGTGTTTCATTTATAAAAGGGATAATAAAATTATGTGGAATTTCAATTCTGTTACAACCATTAGTTTTTTCTTGGCCATTTCCAATTCTCATTAAATATTCACAAAAAGTAGGATCTTCTTTTGCGCGCATGTTTTCTGATAAACATAACTTTTCAAGATGATTCCATATATCACAATGTAATAAGCTTTCACAAATGAAGTCTTCTTTTTTCTACTACGAACAACAGGAAGTGTCTGTCCAAAGTCTCCTCCAAAAACTACAACTTTTCCTCCAAAAAGTATATTTGTATTCATGAGATCTTTTAAAAGAGTATCTAAAACTTCAATCATTTGTTTTTTCGCCATTGAGACTTCATCCCAGACAATTAATTTTGAATCTTGAATTAGAGTTGCTGATGAAGTTTGTTTACTAATATTACATGTAAAAGCCTCATCAAGGTCGATAGGAATTTTGAAATATGAATGACCAGTTCGACCTCATAGTAGAATAGAAGCCGCAACACCAGAACTTGCAGTTGTTAAAGCTACAAAACCTTTTAATCTTATATTAGCTAATAGAGCTCGATATAGAAATATTTTTCCAGTTCCTCCCGGGCCATCAATGAGAAATGCTCATGATTTATTAGAATAGATGTAATGACCCTCCAGGTTATTTTCTGCATTTCCACATTATTTCGGCATTTAGAGCTTTCCCATATTTGTCCCAAGTCATTTATGACTTGCTGGAGCTGACAGTTCGGTTACCGGGCAGTTCGTTTGGTTTTTAGATCCAATTCCCTGTTTTGAAGTCTTCGTTGTTCAAATTTGGCTACCGGGCCTAAACTTCAGGTAAACGGCCTCGTATGCCAATTCTGACAGTTCCATCAACTCCGAAACGTCGATTTTAGGCCAAGGGGACCCTTGGTCCAGGTCTCGAGGCTTCCGGACTCGTTTTGGGCTATTGGGTGGAAAGTGATGAAAATGGCCATTTGGGTGTGGGACCCACATTTTGTCGAAACAACCCCGAATGGAAATTTCGATTACGTCGTTGAGTCAAGAATATCGAATTTGATAGGGTAGCATAGTTCGTTTGCGTTCATGGAATTCCGAACGAATCCCGAGGATGCGTCGGAGACTTGGCAAAAACCAAGTCATAGCTGGTGCATGCCTTCAACTGGTGCAAGTGCTTTGGCCCGCTTAAGTGGAGGTCGCTTTAGCGGCCTGGGCACCGCTTTAGCGGCTAACACTGGTCCTAGATGAACCGTTTTAGCGGAGACCATACCGCTTTAGCGGACGCCGCTTAAGCAACGTTTGGTCCGCTTTAGCGGAGGTCGGCCTGGTCCATGGACCGCTTTAGCGGTGATCACTTTAGCAGTCAAGTGGGCGCTTTAGCGGTACCTGCAGTGCATTTAATTCCTTTTCACCCATTTTTCTCTCATTATTCTCTAAGGGTTGGGCATTAAAAGCCCTAGAGAGGTAGTGAGAGAGGGGAGGCGATTCTTGGGAGATCAAGGGAGGTTGGAGAGTTCGTCAAAGCCTTTTTCCTCGTCTTAGTCCTTACAAGTTCCGTCTAATTTCTCGATAAATTCTCTGTTTTAGGTTTAAATCCCCAATTCATTTATGGGTTGATTTTAGATGTGTTGGAGCTTAAAATTTACCCATTCTTGAGGGTAAATGATCCTTGAGCCTTGAGGGACATTTTGACGGTTTCAAATTTATGATTTCATAAGTGGGCCCCGCATGGGATTTTTAGCTCGATTTTGGACCCAAAGCATTTATATGCAATATGGGTATCATTATTCTCGTATTAATAAGTATATTATTATTATGATAGTGTGGCATCGTGCGGAGGCTTCTCAGGAGGGAAAAGCCCCAAATTAACAGACTTTATCGAGCATTCTGTGGCGTCCAGGTAGGCTAGGCTTGTCTTACTTATAGATTGAGCTTTATTATGGTATTAGTATGATATTGTGCTAGTTTTGGGTTGGAAATTATGGTTTGGTTGCTTAGTTAATGAGTTTGATTTATTTGACCGATTTGTGAGCCGTTTCAGGGGTTGAATCGACCCAGTTACCCTTTCTTTAGGTCAAATGATGCTTTTAGGCTTTATTTAGATTTATGTAATAACTTGTAGTGGAATTTTGGAGACTTAGTCATTTTTGGGTAGTAATCGCCTTCGTATGGACTTTCAGGTTTAGAAGCGGGCTCCGCCGGCCCTCTTTTAAGTTGTGCAATTTCTTTTAGCTCCTTGTCGGCTTAGGAGGCCTTCGTTCGGAGCATTATAGTTAACCTTGCACCTTAGGATCTATAGTATTCACCTAGTTTGGGGCTAGCCTAGTTATTGTGACTTTACTCTATTATACCGGTTCGAGTCCGACATCTACGGTATGATTATGGTATTAAAGACTGGTTCGAATCCGGCATCTATGATATGGTTATGGTGTTAAATACCGGTTTGAGTCCGGCATCTATCATATGGTTATGGTGTTAAAGACCGGTTCGAGTCCGGCACTTTATGGTTCATCTATGATATTACGAATCCGGTTCGAGTCCGGTATTTTGCAGTACGAAGGGTTTCACTGATATGGGAGTATTGGTTGGTTATATCATGCTTAGCGTCTATAGATCTCCTCTTGATTGTATCTATCGGGATTATGGGGGCTCGTTTGGGTTAGTCTTCTCTTGTTTGCACCTTCTAGGTTTATGGGGGCCTAGTTAGGTTATAATTAGTTTACTTTAATTTCAGTATCATGTGTTTAATTAATTATCTTTCCTACGTTGGAGCATGATTGCCCCTTTCTCCTTGACTTAGCTTACATTGTTGCATTTTTATTATGCTTTTATTATGATTTAGCTCAGTCGGCCGATGATGCCTACTGAGTACCCCTTGTTTTGGTACTCATACTGCACTTCTGCATCCTTTTCTGGTGCAGATCCGAGTACTAGCTGCCGTCGCTGATATTTCTTCTAGCTTGCTTACAGGATTCGGAGATAGGGTGAGCTTTCAAAGCCGGAGTTGATCTCCTCTCCTTCCTAGATTTTGGGACAGTCTTTACATTTGAGATTATCTGTATATTGATACTACTAGTACTCTTATTCTTTTGATTAGTGGCTCTTGTACTGGCCTTACTAGGTCGTGGGATGTTTCTTTTGTTCTTCCTCTCTTTTGTTTGGTATTTTAGGATCGTATTCATATTTATAACGCCTTCGATCTTATTTTATGCTTATTTCCGGTATTTATCCCGTCTTTCGCCTTTTAGCCCATTACTTGTCATTTCGGGCTTCGATTTGGCTTACCTACTGAAGGGTTATAGTAGGTGCTATCATGAATCCGAAAATGGGTCGTGACAATACAGTCTATCAAGAATTATATTGTATGCTCTTCGTTGTTCAGAATTTAATTTCCTTTCTAGCAGTAAATCTTCTTCAGTTACTATTATATTTCTTTCAAATTGAACGTCTTTTGCCTCGTTTGTTAGAGTAGAAGGTACAATATTTTCAGAAATGAACATGTATTTGTAAATATTATGTCCCATTGAGTGTAAAACTTCATTGATATGATTTAAGACTAAATGTCAAATATCTTTTGTTCCTAGGTTTGGAATTTTCCTGAAGTCTTCAGACAAATAGTCTTCAATTTTTTCCCATAATTCCTTTGGATTTCTTGGATTGCAGTGAACTAACAATGTGGCAAATAAGCGTCTTAAACTGTAAGGCATTTGATAACTTACAACTTCAGACATACACTCCATTAAATTGTTATCACAATGTAGTAAGCCTCTCTTTTCTGCAGCTTCCCTAAATGTATCACAACATTTTCCATTAACTTTACGAAGATCTTCATTTGATTTAGGTCCTCGTACATTCATCAAAAGTAGTCTCAGATAATATCTTTCTCCTTCTGTTGGATGGAATATTACAATTCTTCCAATGACAGTACCTCGATTTCGACGGGACCAGATTTTATCAGATGGTGACCATACAAAGTACTCTGGGAATTCTTTATATAACAATTTGAGATCTTTAGCATCTTTATTGATTCTATTCATTAGAAAAAATTCTGTCAACATCATCTTCTTTATCATTGGATTATTTATAATATGTTGTACACTTTGAGTACTTTTAAAGGATACAAATCGGTGTCCCTGAAGGTGTAACTAAAGTTGACATACACTTGGAGTCATTTCACTGATAGGAAATGCAAAGAGACGCCATGCAGCATCTGGTGGAGAGACCCATCTAGCACACCGATACTCTTATTTCATCTATTTGTATATTTCGATCATTATCATGGACTGTAAATGCAATTTTGTCATGACCTTTACAAATATATTTATAAAGATATTTGATAACTTTAATGTCAGAACATACCTCAACGTTCATATGGCAATTAAATTTATCAAGTAAAAAGGAATTGTAAGGAACAACCCATGAATTATCAATTTTGTGTCCTCTGATTTCTAGAGGTGTCTCTATTTGTCGCCTTCTATAAATGGGATAGGAATTTTTGCCTTTTGTTGTTTGTTCTACGATTTCTTTAGGATACTTGAATTTGCAATATCCCTTTTTTTGCATGCAAGAATTTGAAGGATTTAAATAGCCACAAGGTCCGTGAATCATATGTTTAGTCACAAGAGAATATAAAGAGGGATTTTTATTCCGATCAGGTAATTAGCACAAACGCATTTATCGTAGGCCTCTGGTGTTAATAACTTGTATCTATCAGCAAGTATAATAAGAAAATGAGCATGTGAAAGTCCACATTTTTTAAATTCTATAGTATACATAAAAGGTGCAACTTTTCCAAAAATCTTCTTTTTTAATATGTTTGTTTTAAGTTCCTCTACTTTTGCTCCAAATATTCGGCTGGTTAGATGAGGTCTATTTTGAACTTCATCCGTTGGTAGTAAATATTTTTTTTATTTCAAGCCAAGAAGGATTGCACGTCATTGTTAAAAATATGTCAGGTTTTCCAAACCGTTGTACTAATGCGGTAGCATCCATATATAGACGGCGCATATCCCTTGGGCCCCCAATGAAACTCCCAGGAAGGAAATTTTTTTTGCCAATATTTGATGCATCTCTTTCTCCTTGTCTTAATAAGTCAATAATACATTGTAATACTGCAGCTCTGAATAAATCTTGATTAAATGAGAAAAAATCTAATCTTTGCATCTCGAGTTTTATATATTGGTCAACTATGTACTGTTGGAACACTGTTCCAGAATGTGAAGTTTCATTCGGTTCATTATCTCTAATTTGAATTTTGTAACAGTAATACTCAAGGCAAGAAACAATTTTTCTTCTTTTTTCCTTTTGATAAAACTTCAGATTCCATATCAAGTAGTACATTGATTAAAGTCATGTTCTCTATACTTGGTAATTGTTCACAGTTACAGTAAATTGTATAATTGAAATTCGTATATGTTTTGGTAATTTTTTTATTACCACAGTGCCACCCATTCTGTCCATATAGAAATAGCAGCGGATATTGTAATGGGTCATAACATTCGTAATAATAATTTATCAACTGACTTCTGTTACTATGAGTGTATATTCGAATATGTGGTGTAAAAATTTTATCAGTTGGTTGTTCTTCTATCCATATTGCTCCAATTTTAGGTGCAGTTGGCAAGTTATATGTTCTTTGGTCTAAATCAGAATCTGATTTAAGTGCAATATAGAATTCAGACAATTCTGGTACATCAGTTAATGACTTTAGAAAGATAGAGTATGGATTAACCTTTAGTATATTCATTAGTTTTTCGACAACTATTTCGTTAAACTTTTCTGACAACCTCATTCGATTTGTCATCTCATTTTCATTATCATAAAAGTATAATTGTAAATTTTTGGCTTTTTTCTTTCGAAGGAATTGAATCTTCAATGAAATGATACATCTGTCCTTGCACTTTAAAAGTATATATACTTTGATCTCTTTTTGCTAATAGTTTATCATAATTCACCCCAAGCGAGGTGAATGCAAACATATTATTGTAGGCTCTACTATAAGTATGAAAATATTTAGATTCTTCGGAGTTGCCTAGATATAAATTTTGCAACTCTATAGGCATTTGGTGAGAAATTAATCTGATTGATCCGCTATCACAACAAAAACGTGGTGTTTCATAGTTAGTTCTTTTTGCATTACAGAATTTACAATCTGGAACTTCTTTTAGATGTATGTAATTTTGTAGTAGCAAGTCATGATTTTGTAAGTTGGCTGTAAATTTTTTGTTACCTATGCATGGTGAACCATGATAAGGTATAGAAAGAGATATTCATATGATATAAGGAGATTATATGCTTAGCAGGTAAATGTGTACCATTATTTGCAATAGCTGCTGGAGTTGAAAAGTCCATTGTGCTGCATGTACCTGATGTTGATCCTGATATTGAAACGGCTAATGTTATACATGCTAGATGATCAGTAAAGTAAATAGTACATACTTGAGTACCTAAAATAGTGGGTTTGCACTCACCGACTTCAAACACAGAGAAGCAAGCAGTCATATTATTTCCATTGTCCACAACAGTTGGTGTATTTGTATTTGTAGCTGTAGAAGCAAAACCTGACAAGTGGAAGAGAGTAAACAGTAACTATGATGATTTAAATCAGCGTATGCATCAGAGTAATTTTTTGTCAATAAGTCACCACTCTGTAAGTTGACTACTAAATTTTTTTTAGTCACACATGGTGAAGCAGGATAAGGTTGTGGAAAGAAACAGTCGCATGCCGTAAAAAGATTATATTCGTAGCAGATAAATACATACCGTAGTCTACAATAGGTGGTGGAGTTGGAAAATCCGCACTGTTATATGTACTTGATGTAAAATTAACAAATGTTAGACATGCTAACTAATCAGTAAAGTTAATAGTACAATTAAGAGTGTTTGAAATATTAGCTTTGGGACTCACCAAATTCGAATATGCTTGTTGGCATATGTGTGCTTGTAGCTGTAGAACTATGACCTAGCAAACAAAAGAGTATAAATACTAACTGTAATAATATAGAGCAATGTAGGCATCGGAACAATTTTTCTAACCTTCATCAGAAATTAATGGTGAATCACCAATTGTAAGAGCAGTTTGTCTTTGAGGTTGAGTAGAAACATGCGTTGAGGAGAATGTATTACTTGAATGATAACTAAGTCGCTGTCTTTTCGATTCAGCTCTTTTAGTTTGTACTTGCAACAGGAAAGATTGTTTTCTCTCAGGTGACATTTCTGCATATTTGGTGCGGCGGCCCAAGTTTCTATCAGCTCGTTGTTGTTCTTTAATCTGTTGAGCTCTAAGTGCTGCGATATCTTCATTAGTGGACATTTCTTCAAAAAGACAATGGTGGAAGACCTGCGGCAGTAGAATACTTTCAGTACTCAAGAAGATCACACTGATATTCACAAGCTTCTTAAAAGGATGAACCTATATGTGGCTATTTCCAAGCAAGAAAAGATTAAGCCAGATCAAGTTGCTAACATTCACTAATTAACTACAAAAAGAAAGAAAATTTGCATATTTTTCACCAAATAAGCAAGATTACCTAGGAATTATAATTAAAAAAGAAAGGTAATTAATTGATTTCATCAGGAGTCTGAAAAACAGACACCCGCAAATGAAATCACCGAAGCTAATAGCAAACCCATAAATTTCTCATAGGAAAAATTGAGGGGAGGACAATACCCATAGTATCGATGAATTGCATTTTTATCACACGAATAATCTAAATCATAGAAGCACCCAACGAAAAAACAAGAATTTTTGTAACAAAAAAAATACAAAATTAGGTTTCACAAAAATCGACAAAAAATACTAAACTTAGCTGAACCCAAACATAATCCAAGCTAAATCGACAATTAACGGAGGTTTTAAAGCTAAATCGGCAATTAACGGAGGTTTTACATTGATTCTTTTTTTCTTCTGAAAGCCAACAATTGACGGCAATTAATCCTAAAAGGTTTACTTGCAGAACATCGTAAATTTCAAGAAAATGGGAAAACACTCCAAAACCTTAATCTATTTCTCTTTGCACGCTGATGAGGGTGCTGATAAATCCATCAAAAACTTCTTCTCAAAACCCCCAAAATTATATGAACACCCACTTCAAAAATCAATAAAATACCCCTATCTCTTAGATATAACAGAAGATGAGAATAAAATAGCAAACCTTACCTTTTGGGAGAAAGGATCAATGGAGGTTGAAACAGGAGTAAAGGAAAAAGCGAGAGGAGTTGTGAAAAGGATGAGGATAAGCGAGAAGTGTACTGACAGTATAATCTACGTGGTTTGCTAAATGAGAAGTGTTGTATACGTGTGTATTTGGTAGATGGAGGAAAAATAGACGGGCCCATATTTTTGGTACAATTTATGATTCAAATAATTTGCGGGGCCCATATTTTTGGTACTCCACAATGAATGATTCATTTTGTACAATGGAAACAGCTGCGTTAGTACTTCTTACACGTTTATATGTAAGGAGAATAGAAAATTAAAAAAAAAAAACAGCCAAATAAAAATGCCAATTGTCAAAAAGCCTAAATAATTAATTTTAATTTTGAATTTTGAAAGATAAATACTCCATTGATTTTACCCTTACAAAATACTTTACTTTATAACCCACGTATATGAAAACCAGAAACTACCCTTAACTTCATTACCCACGTTTTCTTAAAAAGTTAAAACCTATTATTCACGAACTAATTTCTTAACACATTCTACTTTAATCTTCCCACACAGTTGCAGCGTTTTTTTGCCTCTCCCTCACGTTGTTGCAGTAACACTTCAACAATTCCTCTCCTCTCCTCTTTTATTTTATTATGTTATTATTATATTAGTGTGTTATTATGTTATTTGCGGAGAAGTTCAAACAAATCTCTGACTGCTCCACTTCATTTTTGTTTTCTTCATCAATGTTCTTCAATTTCTTTATCCACAATCACAGAACGATCATTGGATGATTTCCAATCAGTGGATGGGTTTCCGCATATCATTGGTAACCATTTTGAGATATTCTGCAATATTACCATCTGGGTGAGCTTTGATGTGTGAAATTTTATTTTATCTATGATTTGTGTTTGTTTTATTTCTGTTAATCTTAATTTTCAAAGTTTTTAGTGTCTCAATGGGATAAATATATGATTGTTAATCATTAAAATGGATAACAGATTGATGCGTTTAGTGGTAGGCTCTTATTGTCAATTGAGATGTTCCTAGAGAAACATACAAATTGAGGCGTTTAGAGGCAGACTCTTTTTGTTGGTGTTGATGCTTCTAAATAATCATATGATGGACGGATCACAAGCTATGACTAGATTAAAGCAACATTGAATTAAATTAAAAAAATTAATATGTATAATATGTATATTACTTTATGTATGCAGGTCCATATGGTGATTAATTGAGGTATTCCTTGGATTTTCGAAAATTACTATCCAGACCTTCATCACATACACTACAATAAAAATAACCTTTAGCAGCAATAAATATGCACTTTAACAAGAGTGTTAAAAAATTTACCAGCATTAGTTAAATGTCATTGGATCCAATGTCGCTATAGGCTTTAGGGGCATTTACAAAGAAAGCTACAATGTAATTATCACTAGTAAATGCCACTAAAACACATATTTAGCGGCAATTAAGCTATTATCGTTAATTAATTGTCGCTTAAGATCATTTTTGGTGTAGTGATACTTCATTTCTATTTCAGCTACAACGTTGAACTTGGAGTTTTCTTCGCCTACTACTCATTTGGCCTTCTTCAAGATTTCAATTTTTCACTTTGTTACACTTTATGGTTGAATAAGTCATGTAGTAACCACGACATAAATTGTTATAATAAGACATTATATTCTCATGTTCACCTTTCATATTGAAGCTTTGAGATATTTGAGATATTTCTTATTGAAGCTTACCATAGTATATGAGAGGTTTGAGATCGAAATTTGATCAATTTTTTTTAATTGTGTCGAACTAACGAGAAAATAATTAATACAGAGGAGAAACCACGATTATTGTCCATTTTACCATCTTTATGATTGTAATTGTAATATGTAATGTTTCATTTACCTTATTAATTCTTAGAATTGTAGAATTTATTCAGAAAAAATTAAATCTTTTCCACATTCTTATGGTTTCGTTTGTAATTACTTTATTACTTAATAACTAAAAACAACATAGCAATGAATGAGAAGGTCCCTAAAAATATATTTGTCATGTTCAATTACTTTGTTGTTCTGTTTCCATAGAATTGCTATTTTTCAATATGTCAAAACTGATCTAATCCATTAGCTTTTAGTTTCTATGGCCTTTTAACACACAATATTGAAGAAGCAAATTAACATCTTCCGCATGTTGATAGTGTCGTCGGTACCAACAAAAGGTACAATAAAGAGAAGTTTGGATGCATGCATTATTTCTCTGATAACAACTAATGGTGTTAGTGGTTGAATTCTATATACTCTTTGCCACACTGGCATAACATTTTTTCATATTGCAATCAAATTATATTTGAAATTTGTGTGAAAAAAGTTATTTAATGAATTAATAACTTTTAGTGTTGGCTTACCCAGGTATTGTTGCACTCATAATTATCTGCGAATGAAGATAATAATCTTACGAACAACTCACAAAGCAAATCATCATCCTTACCTATGGAAAGATCTTTAGCCGCAACCTGAAATAGTATTGTAGCTAAGGTTGCATTAGACACTCACATATAAATTGAAAAGAAACTCAACGAAATCATCCCTATGGTCCTTATAGGATATGTTATGAAAGTTTTGAGAGGAAATCGACATATATTAAGTTAAGTTCAAGAGTTTCTAGAATTAAAATTTTCAAATTTAGATGATTATTCTAATAATTCACAGATTCCTTGCATACAAATATAGAGGAGATAAAATGGTGTGTATACTCCCAGTAACCTCTTAGTTTATGAATAAAATTGCCTTATAAATTTTCGTATGTAAGATCTGTGAATATTCAATTTTATTTTCTTCTTTGACATTGATATATTTCAGGTAGTGCTTTGCACAATGCCATAAGGACATTACAGAAATTACTCCAGGAAGTTGGGCC
This sequence comes from Capsicum rhomboideum, assembly GCA_031232105.1. Lineage (NCBI taxonomy): Eukaryota > Viridiplantae > Streptophyta > Magnoliopsida > Solanales > Solanaceae > Capsicum > Capsicum rhomboideum. The sequence goes on along the minus strand of CP124719.1, from coordinate 86,787,828 downwards.
ACTAAATTATTTGACTGGTTGTTACAACATTGTCAGTTGGTACTGCTTGATACTTATCTCTTTGTGCATTCTCCTTCCTCCAGTGATTTATGGTCACATTCATTTGAGACGAATGAAATTTGAATGCAATTTAAAATTAAGGGGTGTCTTCTACCATGGCTGGTTGTTTTATGTTTTTATTTTCTGGATCGAACTCTTTTGGTTGAGATGTTCAACATGTTTAGACAAGTTTGAGGAGACCAAATTATATTAGTTGCAGTTTTCCTTAATGGATTTGCTAGCTTCCATTTAAGTGAAAAATCTCTAGAAAAATTGAACTTTATTCATGCCGCATTAAATGTTTCATTATCTCCGACATATATCTATATCATATTTGAACTTTTTGTATTATGATCGAAAGAATCAACAATCTTAGTAGATATAGTTATCTGATATCTGTTGGTGGTGGTGGAAAGCGGTCTTCAATTGGAATTAATTGAGATACACACAAGTTAGCCCGAACACCATCATCATAAAAAAGGGTTTTATTTAGTAAATTTTATGCTCACTTAAGATATTACAGTTGTCATTTTTGCTGAATTAAACAATAAGTTTCAGGGGACCAATAGGTGTCACAAAAAAAATGAAAAATACATGAAGGTTGGAGAGGCATGACTATGGGTTAATCATTATCGTTTTTAGAGATGCACACTATACATAAACTGCAGATTTTGATAAAATAAGCTAGGGTCCTTTGGTTGTTGGTTATAGTTATGCAGATATTAGTAATGCAAGGATTAATAAATGCAAATGCTAGATTATATGGTGTCACTGCTTCTGGATAAGTGAAATTGAAAGTTGGGTTTTGTTCATTATTATTAATGAAGTTGTAAGTGGGTAAACCATTAAATTTGGAGATTTGAGGTTTGCCAATGATTTTCTCTGTGTTTGAAAATGGCAAGGAGAGGTTTAGAAATTAACCAAACAAGTTTCAAAAGTGATTATAGAGCATTATTTGCTATTACATCGATATGACCCTTTTTAGGAGGTATCTTCCATGTATTATTAAACTGGATTTTGTACTTTGGTGATTGGTGTTTTTCTGATGAGGGGTGTAAAATTTATTTTGCCTTTTTATTTCGATTAGAAGAGAGAGAGAGAGAGAGAGAGAGAGAGAGAGAGAGAGAGAGAGAGAGAGAGAGAGAGAGAGAGAGAGAGAGAGAGAGAGAGAGAGAGAGACCGATGAATGAAGAGTAAAAAATGGTCATAACTTCATATTTCATAAAGAAGGAATTATTTTGTATCCATTGACGATTGTTTCTAATGCTCAATTAGTCTGAGATGAATTATTGAGAAAGCCATGAGAATCCTAAATCCATGCTGAAAAAGATGTTGGACGCCTGCAAAAATAAAATAAAATGTGTGGGAGGGGATGAGATCCATGTACAATTCAAGATTATGAATCACCGTCAAGAATAGAAGTGATGCGGTTGTAGTATGATCTCATTGGTATTAGTATGATTTGTGGGAAATCACATAAGATAGAAGTTTGATATTATCGTGAGAGGTTTTTCTATTTAAATAATAACACATTTTTTTTGTAATTAAAACTAAGACAAGATAAATATATAATTAAATAACATTAGTTCGTCAGAAAATTAACGTGGTTAATGTTGGTAACGATATGGTCGTTAAATGCGGGATTTCGACTTATATTAGATGTGGAAGTTAGATTCATTTTTTTACTTTGATTTTAAAACATTAAATTTTTAATTTGAATATTAAGCTGCTTATAACTTCTCCTTCGGGAGTTTTTAAAATTCAAATCGGATTATACTCCTATATTTTTGGCTCCTTATTCTTAATTATAGTTTTAAAAATTTGTCTTTATCCAAATCAGTACCCTAACCAGATGAACATTTTGAATTTTAAACTGATTACAACTTTCTTTATTGGGAAAAAGGTCCGAAATATATCTAAACTTTGGGGAAATTTAGTGTAACACGCCCAAATTTTGCGGGGGACCTATGACCCCCTTGTCCAATTTATTAGTGTATTTTTGTAACATTTATTTGCTTAGCTGAACCACTAATTTAGTCACGCGCTCAGTGCGCGTGTATTCACATTTAAGTCCAGCTGTGCAAATAAATGTCACTAAAATACACTAATAAATAGTACAGGGGGGTCATAGGACCCCCGCAAAGTTCAGGCGTGTTACAATAAATTTTCCCAAAGTTTGGGTATATTTCGAACCTTTTTCCCTTCTTTATTAATAGTCTATTTTCTTCATATTAATTAATTCCTGCTATTTAATATGAAATATCACTTCATCCTTCTCATAAATATAACTACTATTTGCTAGAAAATAAATACTCCCTCCGTCCCATTTTAGTTAGGCACATTCTATTTTATACGGTGATTAAGAAATCATAAATGGAGTGATGGTTTTTACTATTTTACTTTTTACCTATATTAATGATATTCAAAGGACATAGGAATGAATATTGGAATTATAATTAATTGTAGGGATAAAATGAGAAAAAATTAATTAGTTCTATCTTGATTTAGTAAGTGATCAACTAATATGAGACATTTATTTTTAGTAAGATGACCAACTAAAATGGGACGGAGGGAGTAGTGTTTTTACTAATTTTCACGTACAAAAATACCTTGAAAGAAATGTAACTTTTTCTTAGTTATGTAAAAACTCTATCTACTTAAAGAAGGGTGATTGGAAGAAAATCATTAATGTTTTCTTGAAACCATTAAACATAACTTATTTTGAAACAGAATGAAAAGATTAAAACATCACTTGACTAAGACACCACTTATTTAAAACGGAAGGAGTACTATTTTATACATGAAATTATTGCATATTACTAAGATCTTTTATGGCAAAATTTCAACAATAGCTAACATTTAGGTAATATATAAAGCGTCATAGCTAAAATTTTCATAATTACAATAAGTAGCTACAATTTAGTAGCTAAATATACAAATTATAAATTTGTATATACAAATACAGATTATAGAAATTTGCTTTAGAGATTTGTATATGAGCCCCCAAATTCGTTTTGTATACAAATACAAACGTATATGAGCCCAAAAATTAGAGACCCCCTACTCCGCGGAATTAAAGATTTATATATGAGCCCCGAAAACTAAAAATATACAAATACAAAAGAAATATATATTTAATTATTTAATATAAACCTTAGCTGCAAATAATAAATATTTTGAATTAATAGTTATTTTATTATTGGACATATTAGATTGAGAAATAAAATTATAGTTTAAATATAAAATATAATATGATCAAATATGCTCAAATAAATAGTTGAATTGCTATTATATTTCTATCACATAGTTGAATTGATATTGTATTTCTTTTTTCTTTTTATATCTTAAAGAACTCTACTTATACATCGTATGAAAGAGTGTTTGACATGTTGTGAAGGCGCGACTTGAAATTCACATCATGACTTCTTTTTTGGTTGAGTTAGCTAAAGAGAATCAAAATTATTATTTATCAAGAATTTAAACTTTTTTCTTTTATTTTTATTTAATAACTTAAATAAATAAATAAATCATATTTTTTATATAGGACTACAATTTTTGCACTTATAAACAACTAATAAACGGTCATGAATTAGATGATTTAAATTTCATTATCAATAAAGTAATAAAAATGTTCAATGGGTCAAACTAATAAGATAATAGTATTAATTTTTTTCTCCGTAACACTTTCCGCGCATCGCACGGAGACAAATACTAGTTTCATAAAAATGAATGTTGTATTCTTTAGGTTCTAGATTGAGTAGATGGTCTTTGAATGGCATTTACCCAACATAATTAAAGGTGACAAATTTTTTTTGAAACTTAAATGGAGTGATACAAGTGTTAAGTATTAATGGCAGGTGACAAGATTATGATTAATAAATTATGATATTTGACCATTTTTAACAACAACAATAATAACCTAGTGTATTCCTACGTAGTGGGGTCTGGGGAGGATAGAGTTTACATAATCCATACCACTATCTCTGAGGTGAGGTAGAGAGATTGTTTCCGATAGACCCTCAGCTTAAGATAAAAAATCGTCCAGAAAAAGATTGAGAAGAGGTACAAAGACAATAAGAAATAGCACGACGACAGATAGTAACATAACAATACCACCACAAAATAATGCTGCAAGCGGCCTACCCGAAACAACATATATTAACAAGAATTCAAGAATTAAAAAAAAACTACAAGCGTAGCTGTTGACACCTAATTTTTGCCCTCCCCATTACAAATTAATTTTTGAGCTTCTTAATTCTAAATAATTTTAAAATCATTATTTTAAGTTATTTTTGAAAATAATTTCAAGCCTACCTTTGGAACTTTAGGTGAAATTAATATATTATGTGTTTAATTAGATATAATCATATAATCCTCACTTAAAGAAATATTTTAGAATTTATTTTGATTGAAAAGTTTGTTTAAAGTTTAAAATACTCTATTTTCCTCAAATTGAAAATTAGTTTCTTGATTTTTCAAATAATATAATCATGTTTATCAAATTAATTATTTCTCAGTTGTTAAATTAAGAGGCTCATTAATTAATTAGGAAGTTAATTTCATCTCAAGTTTTTGTCCAATTGATTCAATTGTGGCCATTTTATTAATATAGAGTGACTAGGATTTTGATTGGACCTATTCCATTCCCCAAATCAGACTCAATTTGCCCTAGGCCCAACTCTTAACACTTTTAGCTAACCCGACCCACTTAAATCCTCCAATTATTTCCCTCAATACACATATACATACAAGTGTACAACTATATACGTACACTCCCCCACCCCACGCGCCCCTCTATTCAACTCTCCTCTCTCTTTCCTTAACCCAGTACACTAGCAGAAACAATGACACAAACAACATTACCAAAAACACGACAACAACTCATCTAAACATTAACGAATCCTCCCAAATGACATCCTAAATCTTCGAATTCCATCCCTTTACCCTTTGATTCGTACAAGCGCATGTGATTTGCAAGCGAAATTGTACCCGAAGAACCCTGAATGTTCTAGAACAAGCCTAGGTGGCTCCTCTAATGTTCAAAATCTGCGTATTCAGGGCGAAACTGTACCAATTCGTACATACTTGTGCGAATTCCATTGGTTCATGAGGGAAATTCTTGTTTTCCCCCATTTATTTTATCCTAATTCATCAAAAATCCAAAAATCAGTATGTTTTTTAAGCTGTTAACTCTAACCATTTTAAAATTCAAAATCATTCAAGTGGAATCCCATCTTTGCCCTGTGTTTTTCCCCCATTTCTCACCTTCATTCCCCCTATATAAATCCTCACCTAGAGCAGTATTAGGGGTCGGTTTTTTGAGGTGAGAAAGGGAAGGGTTGGATTTTAGATTTTCTTTTGAGTTTTTGGAGGAGCATTCATCTAAAGTCAAGCAAAGGAAAATCTGAAAGCGTCACAAACGCTAAAAGAAATAGAAGTCCAGCGAAGTACTTTAAATTGCAATGAAGTTAATTCAAACTCCAGCAAAATCGAGTAGAACTCCGACTGTGGAAGTCTCTGAGAACTCATAGTCCCAATTCGCTTCCCACAAAAAGGTAAAAATATTTGTCTTTTCTTTAATTTTCTCTTTTATGCTTTAATGTTGTAACGTGAATCTCACAACAACTGTGAGTATGTGATTGGTCTTGTATGATGAATATTGTTTAATGTGAGTGAGATTTCTAGGATTGAAAATTATGCTCTGATTCGGGTATTGGTGTGTTTCTTGAAGAAAGCTTCAAGATTTAATAGATTTGTGCAATGGCTTGTTATTGTTTTAAGTTTGTGCTACTGTTTCATACTTGTAATGGGTTTAAAAATTGAGATTTTTGTTGCACTTTGAAGTTTTAGATAGTGTTGTTTAAATAGTTTTTTGCTTTTGAATAAGAAATATAGTTTACACTTCTTTTGATTGCGTATTTGGTGTGGGAGAAAATATGAAGTCTCCACTTATATGTTTTATATTCTCTCTCTTTACTCGATCAAAACACTAAAATGCAATAGTATTTAGTTCTCCCTTGTTTCACTATTTTGCTCAGTAGTGTGGGTCATTGCTGGTTCCACTAGCTCTTTTAGCTAGAATTGAATGTTCACGGAGGTCTTTTAATTCATAATATTAAAGGAACTCTATAAACTGCAGGTTGGGAACAAAATTACCTCTTGTATAGATAATCCCAGGAAACATGACTAGGAATGGGACATGTCCTTATTATGACATGTTCTCATTCCTAAAAGTCTTAACCTAGGATTTCAAAGTAATATTATTTCCCCTTCAAAATCGAGTTATGTTTGTTGGCTCGAAGCCATGAATTTTCTGCTTAATGTGAATTTGGTTTGGATAAGTAAAAATCATTTCTTTTGTCATACTCTCTTGTCTATTCTCTTTTGGCATTCATTATAGAAGAGATAATTGTTTGATAAAAAATGAATCGAATCTGTTTATTCCCTTTTCTTGTACTGGTATGGACTACTTTAAAAAGAGGTTATGAATTAGTTTAATTGAGCTTTGGAACTTTAGAAGAGAAGGGTGGGGATAAGAAGTTGTATAGGCTTGCCAAGGCTAGGAAGCGAAAGGCCCGTGACCTTGACCAAGTGAAGTGCATCAAGGGTGAGGATGGCAGTGTGTTGGTGGATGACACCCTTATTAGGAGGAGGTGACAGTCTTATTTTCATAGACTTTTGAACGATGAGGGGGTCAAAGATTTAGTGCTGGGGGACTTGGAGCACTCAGAGAGGTGTCGCGATCACGATTATTATAGGAGTATTAAGGTTGAGGAGGTCAAGGGTGCTATTCGTAGGATGCGTAGGGGTAGGGCGAATGGTGCAGATGAGATTTTGGTAGATTTTTGGAAGAGCACTGGCGGGGCAAGTATGGAGTGGCTGACAAAGTTGTTTAACATCATTTTTAGGACGGCGAAGATGCCAAAAGCTTGGAGATGGAGTACGAATATTTCTTTATATAAGAACAATGAGGACATTTAGAGTTGCAACAACTATAGGGGTATCAAGTTGTTGAGTCATACTATGAAGGTGTGGGAAAGAGTGGTAGAGTTGAGACTGAGGAGGATCGTGATTATTTCTGAAATCAGTTTGGTTTCATGCCAGGTCGCTCGACTACCGAAGCCATTTATCTTGTGAGGAGATTAGTGGAGTAGTATAGGGAGAGGAAGAAGGACTTGTACATGGTGTTCATCAATCTTGAGAAGGCGTACGACGAAGTCCCTAGGGAGGTTCTCTAGAGGTGCTTGGAGGTCAGAGGTGTGCCTGTGGCGTACACTAGGTCAATTTAGGACAAGTATGCCGGAGCAAAGACTCATGTGAGGACGGTAGGAGGAGAATCAGAGCACTTTCCTATTTTGACTGGGTGGCACCAGGGATCGATTCTTAGTCCGTTCTTATTCGCCTTAGCGATGGATGTATTGACACGGACTATTCAAGAAGAGGTACCTTGGTGTATGTTATTTGATGATAATGTAGTACTTATTAAAGAGTCCCGGGGAGGAGTTAATGTAACACCCCGTACCTTCCCGACCCTACTTGACAACCTTGAACCATGTTTACCCTAGGTTCGAGAGCAATAAGTACGTATTTTGTATTGTTATTGATGGAAAAATGGATAGTGTTCTAGTAAATGTGATTAGACCTTTGTAGTAGTTGTTTGTGACTTTGTGGAGAATTTGTGGGGTGAAAAGTGAGGTTTAAGGGACATCTAAGCAAAGGATCTTAAAGATAAGAGGCAAGAAAAAGGTTGGGACTTGAAAGATCCAACCAAATCCTCAAAGAAAAGTCAAAATCAAAAATTTAGCATGGGGCGCTGCAGGTGGCGTGCCAGGCCGCTTCTGGCCGAATTTTGTTTGGCACAGGTAGCAAGGGGGCGCGCCCAGGGGCGTGCTAGGCCTCTCTTGACCACCTTTTCCATAGCTGAATTTTTCTAAGTCTCAGGGGCGCCCGGGAGCCGGGGTGCTTTTTGCCCGATTTCTTCTACGATTATTAGTTTATAAAGAGGACTGTTGGGTTATGGTACCATGATTCCATCATAGTAGGGCTACTCTTGAGAAAGTTTGGCATCCGAGTTGGGGTTAATTCTTCGTCACAAGTGTTTTATCAAATTATGTTCAATTAAGCCATGAGTGGCTAGAATTTCTTATTTTTGAGATTGAGGCCATAAACATGAATCTCGTGAGTTGAATATTGTTGTAACATTTATGGAATTATTTAAACATGAGATAATTGGAGTATTACACATTGAAATTGGTGGGCTAAGTTAATATGTGTTAATGGGCTCAATTTGAGGCCCAAAATGAAGCCAAAAGACATGGCCCAATGGGTCAAATGACCCATTCTTCCTTTGACTAATCAATTATTGATCAAAGTGGCTAAGGATGAATTCAAGGGCCTATAAAAGGCACCAAAAATCAGATTTTATTCATAAAAAGGCACATGCCATTCTAGACTTTTCCAAGGAAACAAAAAGAGATATTTTCTCTCAAACTCTCAAACCCTAAGTCATCTTCTTGGACAAGATAATCATTTTACAAGCCTTGGTAAGTGTTTATTCTCATGATTTAATATTATATGCATGAGAGATTATGTAGATCATGATGGTTATGTTGGCAAGGTTGAATAGGGCACTTTTGCTTTGTGCTAAAAGATGTTCCATCTTTGTGATTTAAACTTGAGAAGAGACTTGGGGTTGTGATAAAAGTGCATGGTATGGATGAAATATCAACATGTATGGTGTGTTTATGTTCCTTTAACTTGTTATTTTTCTATAAGTATAATTTGTGGGTTTGTTGTCGATATGTTGTTATGAAGTGTATTGAGGTGACTTGATGGAGTAATTGTGATGTTGTGTTGATGGAGAAGTGTAAAGTATGAACTTGGTGTGACATGCTATTGGTTTATGATGTATTGGTCAATGTATGGAATGTTGTGGTATTGTTGGTATGATAATGTCATCCATGGTATTGTCAAGGGGGAAATGACATTTTAAGGCAATCATGTAACTCATTATCGTCTTATGCACTTGTAAGGAAGTTGGTTGTAACGTAAGCTCCGTTATGTACCTGTTTTGTAGAGTGAAACGTAAATAAGGAGCTGGACTATTGTATTCACCTTCACGTATAGGATTGTGAATTCGTATTGAAAAGATAAGGTATGTAAGGTTACTCTTTTCGTATCCTTCTGCAGCTCATAATGTTCACATTGACATTGTACTTTTTCATTCCGAAATGTTCTAAGGTATCCCATTTCCGGTTATTAATTAATGTTACTCACATGTTCCTTATTCCTTGACCAATCATGATTCACATGTCTCATGTTCATTGACTAATATTTCCAAGTTCCAATAATGTTACGATCCAAAGTTCCAATAATGTTCAATCACCAATGTATCAATCTCATAAAAGTAAAGACGAGGTAATGCAATGAAGTAATTCACTTATGGTTACTTATGGTTACTTTATGGTTACTTTATAATTACTGGATCAGGGGGAAAGCTCAGTGGGGCAAAAGCCTAACTTGATGCCAAACCTGCTTCATATACATTCATTGATGGTCACATTTATTGACGGTTATATATTAACGATTGCATTTATTGACGGATATATATTGACGGTTACATTTATTGACTGTTATATATTGACGGTTACATTTATTGACGGATATATATTAACGGTTACATTTATTGACGGTTGCATACATTGATGGTTACTTATATTGACGGTTACATATATTGATGGTTATGTATTTATCGGTAATGGTTGATGGTAATGTACGTAAAGCAAGAAATTAATGGATATAAAGTACATGGCTCCAACATTCAAATCGATGGTTTGTCTATATTGGCTATTCCCTCATATTTCATTCCATTGAGGGCCTTATATATCATGCAGTTTCTAATAGCCTTACATACTCATTACATTCTTCGTACTGACGTCCCTTGTGGGACTTACCTTACTTGCTGCAGGCACATGTGCTTACAGACCTCCACAGTAGGTTGTGGGTCAGTTGCAGATCATTGGCGAGCTCCAGTTGGTTCGGGGATTTCCGAGTCACATGTGTTCATTTGTTTTGGTTTTGTAAAGTTGTGTAAAGCGGGGACTTGTCCCGATTGTAGGTTGGTTATGTATGTGTATCTGTAGAGGCTTTGTAGACGTATGTGGGAAGATAAATGTAAGAGATGTATGTCTATTTTGACTTGATGGCCCTAACGACCCAGTTTCCTATATAGCATATATTTGCCTGACTTCCACTATTTGTATCTAGTTACATGAGATAGAATGCTATTCATACGGAGACATGCATATGAACGTACTCGAGCAAAGATTGGTTCTCTCGGGCCTCAACGGCTTCGAGTGCCAGTCCGCCTAGTTGGAATTCGGGGCGTGACAGTTAATGATAAATTGAAGGTTTGGAGATAGACCCTAGAGTCTAAAGGGTTTAGGTTAAGCAAAACTAAGACAGTGTACTTGGAGTGTAAGTTCAATGATTTGACGCATGAGGGTGACGTGGTAGTGAATCTAGATTCTCAGGCCATTCGAAAGAGGGATAGTTTCAAGTATCTTGGGTCTATAATTTAGGGGAATAGAGAGATTGACGAGGATTTCATGCACCATATTGGTGCAGAGTGGCTGACAATGTTATTTAACATCTTTTTTAGGACGACGAAGATGCCGAAAGCTTGGAGATGGAGTACGATGATTTTTTTATATAAGAACAAGAGGGACATTTAGAGTTGCAAAAACTATAGGGGTATCAAGTTATTGAGTCATACTATGAAGGTGTGGGAAAGAGTGGTAGAGTTGAGACTGAGGAGGATCGTGATTATTTCTGAAAATTAGTTTGGTTTCAAGCTAGGTCACTTGACTACTGAAGCCATTCATCTTGTGAGAAAATTAGTGGAGCAGTATAGGGAGAGGAAGAAGGACTTGCACATGGTTTTCATCGATCTTAAGAAAGCGTACGACAAAGTCCCCACGGAGGTTCTCTGGTGGTGCTTGGAGGTTAGAGGTGTGCCTGTGGCATACACTAGGTCGATTCAGGACAAGTACGATAGAGCGAAGACTCATGTGAGGACGGTAGGAGGAGACTCAGAGCACTTTCCTATTTTGACTGGGTGGCACCAGGGATCGACTCTTAGTCCATTCTTATTCGCCTTAGCGATGGATGTATTGACACGAAATATTCAAGAAGAGGTACCTTGGTGTATGTTATTTGTTGATGATGTAGTGCTTATTGACGAGTCCCGGGGAGGAGTTAATGATAAATTGGAGGTTTGGAGACAGACCCTAGAGTCTAAAGGGTTTAGGTTGAGCAAAACTAAGATAGAGTACTTGAAGTGTAAGTTCAGTGATTTGACGTATGAGGCTGATGTGGTAGTGAAGCTGGATTCTCAGGCCATTCGAAAGAGGGATAGTTTCAAGTATCTTGGGTCTGTAAGTTAGGGGAATAGAGAGATTTTAGAGGATTTCATGCACCTTATTGGTGCAGGGTGGTTGAAAGAAAGGCTTGTTTTGGGAGTCTTATGTGATAAGAAGGTGCCTTTTAAGTTTAAAGGTAATTTCTACAGAGTGGCAGTCCAGCCAGCTTTGTTATATGGAGTGGAGTGTTGGCCAGTTAAAAACTCTCACATCCAAAAGTTAAGGGCGGCGGAGATGAGGATTTTCAGATAGATGTGCGGACTTACTAGGAGGGATAATATTAGAAATGAGATTATTCGAGAGAAGGTGGGAGTAGCTTCGGTGGAAGATAAGATGCGGAAAATGAGGTTGAGATGGTTTAGGCATGTGATGAGGTGGTGAACGGATGCCCCAGTACGGAGGTATGAGAGACTCTCTATGGATGGTTTTAGAAGGGGTACAGGTAGGCCGAAAAAATATTGAAGGAAAGTTATTAGGCATAATATGGAGCAGTTACAACTTACAGAGGACATGACCCTTGATAGAAAGGTGTGGAGGACGCGAATTAGGGTAGAGGATTAGTGGGTTGGGTGCGTCCTTACTAGTAGGGAGGAGTGCTTTGTTTGTCGATGTAACTATAGTCATAGTGTTATGCCTGTGTCTTGTAGTTTTTTGTTCGTGGTGTTTTGGTGATGTTTGTGATTTCAGATAGATAGTTAATAGCATTACTCTGTGGGTGTTTTATTTCTTTTATCTAGTGGTGTGTTACCCCATTTTGTTGTTTATTTTTATGTTTTCTACTTGTTATACTTTTATTTGTCTTGAGCCGGGGGTCTATCAGAAATAACCTCTCTACTTCATCTAATGTAGTGGTATGGACTGCGTATACTTTACACTCCCCAGACCCCACTTTATGGGAAACTAATGGGTATGTTGTTGTTGTTGAGCTCTGGAACTTTAAACAAGCAAGTTCAGTTTCTTTAAAGTGCTCCTAATCTCGGAATCTTCACACTCACTTATTTAACGCTAGTATGTTGTTAACGGAATTCACCTTCTGGTTAGACCTGTTTAAATAATAAAATAGGTCACTTGCCTCATTTCTACATGATTTTAATTTGAAATTTTAGCTCGAATAATGTTAAAGTCATGAATTTGTTAGGCATTTTGGTGTTTTGATTTTGATGATAATAAACTTTCCCTGCTCAGTACCCCTTTAGATTGAATCTTTTGAATGAAATGGTCTGGTTGAGTTTCCTGCCTCCCCCAAAACATGTGACCTACTTGATTTTCGTGTCTCTGTGAATAAATCAAGATTTCGTAATTAAGTGGATGAGATAGCCTATTTTGCCGTTGATGTCTCCAACATGTCTATTTTCTCTATGTCCTTACTTCCCGACTATTGCCATGTTAACTCTCCTATTTCGAAATCATTTGTTATATTGTTATAATTTGTGTCATTTATTTCTTTAACTACTAGGATGGACATTATCTGTATTTGAAATCGATTTGGCTAAATATTAATTCCTTTTCTTTTATTTTGATACATACGAATCTGGTACATTCGAGTCTATCATGAACTCTTTCCCGCATTTTCTCATCAAGTCGACTTCTTCAAGTCTTAAGTTGGACTAGCTTACAAGACATGGAAGCAAGTGTACAATTTGGAGAAAATCAGTGGGACCAAGCCCATCAAAATAAAGCTGCAGCAGTATATCTGAGACTCAAAAGTCTTGAAAATAATATCTTATGGTCCAAAAGCCCAATCGATAGATTAGGACAGGAAGATGGTAATTAAATGGGTCAGGGCCTATATGAAGATGCAATAACTTTTATGGACTTTGAAGTGCATTAATTTAGTTTAGGAAAGGTTGGAATGAAAGTTTGATTAGAATAAGGACAGTGATAATTCAAAGCAGTTCATCCAATATTTGCATACTTGGTAAAGATTGGTGAATCACTTTAAGAGGATATCCAAATAGGAAAAATTACTACGATTCTGACACTGGTTGTATAATGACCCTCCAGGTCATTTTCTCGATCTCAATGTATTTTTGGTGTTTTGAGCCTTCTAGGTCAATTATGACTTGCCAAAACTGTCGGTTTGGTTATCGGACAGTATGTTTGGATTTTAGGCTCAATTCCCTGTTTTTGAGCTTTAGTTGTTAAGGAATTGGCCTCGGACCAAAAATCCTAGTAAACAATCTCAGATGGAAATTCTGACAGCACTATCAGCTCTGGTATATTGATTTTAGGCTAAAGGGATCCTTGGTTCAAGTCCCGAGGATTCGAACTCCTTTTGGATTATTGGGTAAATTTGATGAAAAATGGGGCTCATATTAATCGAAACAACCTCGGATGAAAGTTTCGATGGTTTCATTGAGTCTAGAATGTCAAATTTGGTATGGCAGCATAGTTTGTTTGCGCGTACGGGGTTCCGAACGAATTCTGAACACCCTGTCGGAGTCCATTTGGACTTAGAAAAAATCTAATGCTTGATATCTGGTGTGACCGCTTTAGCGTTCAAGGTTTGCTTTAGCGGACATTGCTTTAGCGGCAATTGTCCGCTTTAGCGGATGTCGCTTAAGTGACCAGAGTGCTGCTTTAGCGGCCACTCGCCTTTTTGCACCAGCCGCTTTAGCATATTTTAAATCCCATTTTTCACCTGATTTTCCATTCATTTATCAATCGTATTTCCTTATTTTTGAGAGCTTGGAATGAGGGAATGTGTGGGAAATCATCCATTGAAGCTAAGGTAAGCTAGCCTAACTCTCTTTGGACTTTTCCCATTATTTTTCCCCGTTAAATTCCATCATTTCCATTGTAAATTCTTAAAAATTAAGTCTTTGGTACATAAAATTTAGGGGCTGATTTGAGCCTCGATTTACGCTCCGTTTGTGCTCAACTTTTGCGCACACATTCCTTGTCCTTCAAGGGACCTCGTGACAGATTCAATTTTGGATTTTATTTGTGGGCCTCATAGGCCCATTCTTGACCCGACTTTCGATCCGACCTTATATATAGCAATATGGGTCTCATTTTACTAGTAATGATGTGTAGAGTATTATTTTGATAGCATGGTAACATTTCGGGATTGTGGAGCGAAGAAAAAAATATTATGGACGATTCAAGACTTGCGGTTCACCATCGAGGTAGGCGTCGATCTAATTTTCTTTATGAGATGGTGTTATAAATAGATTGCATGCTAGATAGGGATTATAGGATGGGATTATGACTAGTATATCATGACTTAGTCTATTTAGAAAATTTGGGGTAGAAATGTGACCTAAACCTTAGCATCGGATACATGTTATGGATATAGAATCTTATTACCCTTGATTATAAGCATAAAAACCATAGTTGATGATTAAGGATCCTTTAGTATAAGATTTACCATTTGACTTAGTGATTTGGGTGGTATTTCCCCAACAAGATCCTTTAGTGACTTTACGCCCTCATTTATAGTAGTTTCTCGAGTTTTGAGGTGTTATTATGTTGACTATTTATTATTGGGCCTGAAGACGTGGTTACGATACTAGTTGGACTCCAGGTGAGAATTTTATCCTTGAGAGGACATGATTCTAGTTTATAGATGCTTAGGCACTTATAGTGGTATTGTTTGGATACTGGTGAAGGCATGCATACTTTTAGGCGAATTCTTGCTCACTTAATGGTATGATTCCAACCGAAACCTTGATTTTACTACTGTTTTCTACAAAGGTAATTGTTCCCACTTTTCACTTTTAAAATTGATTCTTTTATAATAGGAATCGTACTACCTTATTTATTGAATTATGAGCTTTTGGAACTAAAATGATATTTGGAAATTAGACCGAGGTAGATTCTGGTTCATTACTAATCCACTCTTTTACCACTACTATTTACTTTGGTCGAGGGAGATTCTGACCTTTTCTACGCTATTATGTCGATTTAGTCTCGACGTTGGGCAACAGATTTACAAATGTACACTCTATTAGTCACGATTTGAGTCCGTGCACTTTTTATGCAATGTACACTCTTTTAGTCACGATTCGAGTCCGTGCACTTATTATGCAATGTACATTTTTTTGTCACGGTTTGAGTTCGTGCACTCATTATATATGTACATAGATATCTCTCTCTGGTACTGGATGGAGTAGATAGATTATGATGATTATTGGAAGTCCTGGTTCTGGACCAGGCAATGTATACGGATATTCCAAATACCCTATGGGCCCCTTCATCCTTGAGCCACAGTACCGGAGAAGGATGGTCGCCTTAGGTCCTACCTTTGTGAACTGCTGAGATGGAGGAGGTTTATACACTTGTTACATTATGGCACTCGGATTGGTTATGGCATTATAGGTTAAGTTGCATTTCATTCATTCATATGCATAGCCTATCACCAGTATAATTGTTTGGCGCCTGTATCTATTGGTGTTATGGGGGGGGGGGGAGGTATAGGTACACGTTATGATTGTTGTTTATTGAGTGCTTCAGTGAACCTTTCGGGCTTATGGGGCCCCGGTTAGGTATTATTTGTTCGGACTAGCCGATTACTTTACTGTTGGTTATTATGGTTAGTTCGTGGCATGATGGTTATGAACTGGTACCCAAGATTGGTGGTACATTTCTTATCCCCTTTCTTCATCATGATAGAATATGTTATTGGTAGGTTGTCCCATATTTAGTCACCCTATGGTTGGAGGCCCTGATTATGCTAATACTAGGCCTCCCTACTTGGTTATGATCCCTGAGATGTTAGGTGGACTCCCTTAGGATGTTACCTGTGATTTAGGCCTACATGTACATATATATATATATATATGTGGCATTACCGTATATCCCCCTTTTTCTTGTCCATTCAAATTGTATATGTATTCTTTGGCCTTGTATACTTACATATATATACTTCTTTCACTCTTCATTGGTATATTGACTAGTGATATACGGTATTATACTTTATCTCCTGAGCACTGTTAGAATAGGATAGTTTACCCTTATTGCTCCATTAGCCTCATTATACTTAGTTTTCCTGGATAGTTGCCTGTAGTTATATGCATGCCTTACATGTTATTTATGCTTGCATTATTTTTGGAGCTCAGTCGGTCGATGCCTATAGAGTACCACATGTTTGGTCCTCATACTACACTTCTACAGCCAACAGATCCTAGTCCGAGTTATCGTCGTTGATGTGTGCATAGTGCATAACAGCTATGGATCAGAGATTTAGGGTGAGCTCCTGACGATCGAAGTTGATCCTACTCTCTCTCTTTTATTGATTAGACTGATCTCTATATTGTGTTCAGAGACACCTTTGTTTATACATTTACCCTGTATCTCACTTATACTCCTGATGTATTAGAAGCTCTTGTACTGGCTCCACCAGGTTTTGGGGATTATAGTATCCTTTTCATTACATTTATACAACAGTTTTTCTTTTCTTTTGGTAGTCCGTTACTAGCTGTTTTGGACTACGGGTTGGCTTACCTACTGGCGGGTTAGAGTAGGTGCCATCATGACCTGAAAAATTCGGTCGTGAGAAATTGGTATCAGAGCCAAGGCTTATCAGTGTTGTTGGTACAAATGCTAAGTGTCTATTCAAGTCCCGCGATCAGTACGGAGACGTGTGTATCCTATCTTCGGGAGGCTATATGGCATTCTTAGAAAATTCTATTCTTAACTCCTTATCGTGTATCGTTATTTCTATAAACCTCTAAGTACTTCTTTGACTCCATTCTTTCCCAGATGGATGGCACGAGGTTATCGATAGATGCAGATGGTACTTCTTCCCGTGTGACCATAGTTTCAGTTCAACAACGGATTAGGGAGTTAAAGATTAATATCGAGGATCTTCAACATCAGTCAAAGGGTCTGGGGTCAGCCCAGGCTCCGACAAAGTTTATGACTGCCTCAGCTTATCAGGATACAGTGTTGGGGATTCTAAGTCTTTTCGTGGATAATTCATAGTTTGTGGTATTGCCTGGTACATCGAGTATTTCTCAGACCAGAGTTGGGTTCGTTGGTGTTCAATCGGGATTTCTATCAGTTTTAGAGTATGAGAATGGGTTTCTCAAGAGGGCTAGACACACTCCCATGTTATTTCCTACAGAGCATAAGATGGTGCGTGGATTTATTAGAGGGTTAGCTTTGCCACTCCACTGGGCATCGAAGCATTTGATAGCAGCTGGATCTATTTTCCCTCAGGTTGTTGATCACGCAAGGACTCCATAGAGGGCATGTATTGAGACATATGAAGGTGGTGGTGGGAGGCTATGTTATCAGTACAGTGATATTGGTGTTTCATCCGGGAGTAGGGATCCTCCTGACAGGGATTGACATTACTTGTAGCCTGTTAGCTCTGTACAGGTAGCATCTCAGACTATTGGTGGCTCTTTGACCAGTCATGGTGGTCATAGTAGGTAGAGTTCTTGTCAGATATTACAGGGTATTCGGTATAGATCTTCAGGCCGTGACGACCGTTCTGTGTCAGTAAGCACAGTGCATCAGAGAGTCCCAGGGGCATGTTTTGACTGCAAAGAGAATGTTCATTGGTCCAGAGATATGGGATTATTTGACAGTCAGTGCTGCCAGATTAGTTTCGTAGAGTTATGGCACTTTCGATTAGAAGTAGTGCACTTAGTGCCACAGTTGGTCATTCAAACGCTCAGTCCGGGTTTAGACATTTTCAGATTTGTAATGTTTTGGGAAGGTCAGGGCTATAATTTGGATTTCCACCATGATAAATGTGCTTTTTATTTTCTATCCTTTAGTTTCTATTTGAGTTGTGTTGGAGTTTTTCAGACCCATGGGTGTTTACTTGCCTTGACACTTCTATGTTGATTGTTGTATGTCTTGGTATAGATTTAATCTTATATGACTAACCCCCGTAGATAATTTCTTTTAGTAGTGGATGCGTGGTTCGTTATTGTGAGTTTCTTGGGGGTGTAGCATTTGGGTTTGAGTCCCATTTCCTTTGGCATATTGGCCTTGTTATGGCCCTAGAGTGGTACTTTTGTTGATTTTCATTTTTGGTACCACCAGCATCTTATGTTGTTGATATCATAGTCATTGTTTTGACATTTATATACTCTTATTTGATAGATGGCTAGACTAGTGTTATCTAGTTAACATTTTTCTCTCCTTGCCATTCTTGCCCGTTTGGTTTAGAACCTAAATTGGTTATTTTTACCTTCTGTTAGCGAGGTTTGATCAGTTGTGGAGAGAAAGTGAAGGTATTGGTGATACATTTGGGATTTGATTCTTCCGATCTGGATAGTTTATCGCCCGATAATGACCTCGATCTTGATGTTTATGTTTATTTGGAGTTGGCAATTCGGTTCTATTGCCTATTTATGATGTTGAAAGGTCTGAGGCTTACTTTCTGATTTTTTGGGTTCGTCTCCTAGTGATCATTTTGATCTTAGTATTGGTGTGGAGTTGGATACTCCATTTTTGCTGCAATGTGGTTTATGGTTCAGCCGATTTAAAGTGGGTGTAATTAGAGAAAGTTAGAAAATTCTACTATCGGTATTTGTTTTACCTATTGTGACTTTGGGGAGTGTTTCTGCTTGATGATATGTGCCTATGGGTACTCGTGGCCGTAGATTAAGTACTAGATTCGCCAGATTCAGGCTAGGGTCGTATTTTTTGAGTCGCTTCAGTTTTGGCTATCATTATTACTGTTTGCAACCTTGGTGAGTTCTTGGATATGCCTTGATGTGATATATCCTCAGCAGATGTGGATTTGATTGTTCATATCTTCAGTTTGTGGTCTTCCTCCATCATGATTATTCTTCGGTAGCATTTCTGTCTCAGCCATTGCGAGGACCATTGAGTATATGCTCGATTTCTGATAGTGAGATTGATTTAGGTATTTGACCCTAGTGAAGGCTTATTGACTCTAGTTTTAGATTTTGATGCCTTTGGATGATGGCTTGGAAGTTGCGATAGATCTTGGTATATGGATACTTACTCGTCAATAGGATCAGTTTGGATGGTTGAGTTTGAGTAGTTCAGCTTCGGTGCTCAGATTATAGCTATGGATTGCATAACTTGGTTGCATCCCTATTTCCAGGTTTGCTTCAGTTAAGCATTCATTTATAGGCTAACTAAGTCTACTCTTTACCTACCGGTTTGGTTTTCTTCAGTCCAGGTAGACTGTGCTTGATAGATGCTCGGAGGTTGGTTCATTGGCATATGGTATTGATTTCTACTACTTGTGGCCTTGGATTCTCAGTTTTCATCAGAAATTTCGTATGCTTACTCAGTAGGGGAAATGTATTTTAGTTGGACTTAGCATGGTTTCGCCCACAGTTGGTGGGACCTTCTAGAGCGGGTCATTTGATTTTAAGATATTGTGCTTCAGACTCCTGACTACCAGTTTCGCGGGTCATTTGGACCAGTTGTAGCTTTGGTTAGGGATCGCAGTCTTTGGTCATCTCTATTTGTGTGTACAGGTAGCACCTTATGGGCTTATTCTTATGCTTGCCGTTATGGATTTTCAGTAGTTCAGCTTCAATCTTTCGAGGATAGTGTGATGGGTTTGAGCTGACAGGACTCGAATGATATTCTGTGCGGTCCAGAGTAGACCTCCAGTTTGGAGAGACAAAGGAATGTTGGATTTATAATTTGGAATTAGTGGTATGGTTCATGCCTTGGGTGGCCTTTTGCTTGTTTGAGTATTTGCTTGGTTGTGCTTGTATAGGTGTGACATCAGTGTGTTGTGGTTTGGGTTTGCGTGTGTCAGTCGTGCTTAAATCTGTTGGAGGCCAGTTGGTGGATAAGAATGAATTTTGGTTATTTGGAAAGTGAAGTAATGAAGTTGGTTAAAAAGGGATACCTATAGAAAAATCCTTTGGAAGCATTGTCTTTTCTTAGAAGTTATCTAGTGAGTTTTTCTCAGAGCATGTAGGCCCAGTAGCTCGTTCTCTCGAGCTTTCGGGCTCTTTCTCTCTATTGACTTTCACGGACAAAAGTCCTTTTAGTCGTGGATATTGTAATGATCCTCTAGATCATTTTCTTTATTTTTGTGCATTTTTGGTATTTTGAGCCTTCCCACAACGACTACAGGTCAATTATAACTTGTCGAAACTGTCGATTCGATTATCGGACAGTTCGTTTAGATTTTAGGCTCAATTCCCTATTTTGGAGCTTTGGCTATTAAGGAATTGGTCTCGAAACAAAACTCCTAGTAAACGGTCTCAGATGGAAATTCTCACAGTTCCATAAGCTCTGGAACGTTGATTTTAGGCTAAAGGGACCCTTGGTTCAGGTCCCGAGGCTTTCATACTCGTTTTGGGCTATTGGGTAGATTTGATGAAAAATGGAACTATAGGTGTGGGGCCCATATTTAATGGAAACGACCTCGGATGAGAGTTTTGATGGTTCCATTGAGTCTGAAATCTCAAATTCGATATGGCAGCCTAGCTCGTTGGCACGTACGGGGTTCTGAACTAATTCCTAACACCCGATCGGATTCCATTTGGACTTAGCAAAAATCTGATGCCTAATATCTCGTGTGACCGCTTTAGCGGCTACTCGCCTTTTTGCACTAGCCGCTTTAGCGGCCAAGTGATCGCTTTAGCGACACATGGAGGTTTTAAATCTCCTTCTTCACCCAATGTTCCATTCATTTATCAACCCTATTTCCCCCATTTTTGAGAGCTTGGAACAAGGGAAAGTGTGGGAAATCATCCATTGAAGCTAAGGTAAGCTAGCCCAACTCTCTTTGGTCGTTTCCTATTATTTTTCCCCGTTAAATTTCATCATTTCCATTGTAAATTCTTAGAAATTAGGTCTTTGGTTCATAAACTTTAGGGGCTGATTTGAGCACTGATTTACGCTCTGTTTGTGCTTAACTTTTGAGCACATATTCCTTGTTCTTCAAGGGACCTGTGACGGATTCAATTTTAGATTTCATTTGCGGGCCCCATCGGCCCATTCTTGATCCGACCTTTTATATAGCAATATGGGTCTCATTTTACTAGTAATGATGTGTAGAGTATTATTTTGATAGCGTGGCGGCATTTCGGGATTGGTGAACTAAGACGAGCAAATTATGGACGATTCATGAGTTGCGGTTCGGCATCGAGGTAGGCTTCGGTCTACTTTTCTCTATGGGATGGTGTTATGTATAGATTTCATGCTAGAATGGGATTATAGGATGGGATTATGACTAGTATATCATGACTTAGTCTATTTAGGGAATTTGGGGCAGAAATGTGACCCGAACCTTAGCATCGGATACTTGTTATGGCCTTAGAATCCTATTTCCTTTGATTATAAGCATGATAACCATATTTGATGATTAAGGATTCTTTAGTATAAGATTTACCATTTGACTTAGTGATTTGGGTGGTATTTCCCTAATCAGATCCTTTAGTGACTTTACACCATCATTTATCTTGGTTTCCCGAGTTATGAGGCGTTATTATGTTGACTATATATTATTAGGCCCGAGGCTTTCATTACTGTACCTGTTGGACTCCAAGTGAGTATTCTATCCTTGAGAGGACATGATTCTAGTTTATAGACGCTTAGACGCTTATAGTGGTATTGTTTGGATACTGGTGAAGGCATGTATAATTTTAGGCGCATTCTTGCTCACTTAGTGGTACGATTCCAACCGAAACCTTAATTTTACTATTGTTTTCTACAAAGGGAATTTTTTCCAGTTTTCACTTTTAAAATCGATTCTTTTATAATAAGAATTGTGCCACCTTATTTATTAGATTATGAAATTTTGGAACTAAAAATGATATTTGGAAATTAGACCGAGGTAGATTTCGGTCCATTACTAATCCACTCTTTTACCACTAGTGTTTACTTCGATCGGGGAGATTCTGACCTTTCTACGCTATTATGCAGATTTAGTCCCGACGTTGATCTCGAGCAACGAATTTACAGATGAACACTCTTTTATTCACGGTTCGAGTCTGTGCACTTATTATGCAATGTACACTCTTTGAGTCACGATTTGAGTTCGTGGACTTATTATGCAATGTACACTCTTTTAGTCACGGTTTGAGTTCGTGCACTCATTACATTTGTACATATATATCTCTCTGCGGTACCAGACGAAGTAGATGGATTATGATGATTATTGAAAGTCCTGGTTCAGACCAGGCAGTGTATACGGATATCCCAAATCCCCTATAGGTCCCTTCGTCCGTGAAACACAGTGCCAGAGAATGATTGTCGCCATAAGTCCTGCCTTTGTGAGCTACTGAGCTGAAGGAGGTGTATACACTTGTTACATTATGGCACTCAGATTAGTTATGTTGCATTTCATTCTTTCATATGCATCACCTATCACCAGTATAATTGTTTGGCGCCTGTATCTATCGGTCTTATGGGGGCCCGTATAGGTACAGGTTATGATTGTTGTTTCTTGAGTGCTTTTGTGAATCTTCTGAGCTAATGGGGACCTGGTTGGGTATTGTTTGTCTGGACTAGCCGGTTAGTTTACTGTTAGTTATTATGGTTAGTTCGTGGCATGATGGTTATGGACTGGTTTGATTGGCGGTACGTTTCTTATCCTCTTTCTTTATCATGATAAAATATGTTATTGGTAGGTTGTCCCATGTTTAGTCACCCTTTGGTTGGAGGCCCTTATTATGCTAGTATTATCTTTCCTACTTGGATATGATCCCTGAGATGTTAGGTGGACTCCCTCAGGATGTTACCTGTGATTTAGGCCTACATGTATATATATATCTATATATATCTATGGCATTATCGTATATCCCCCTCTCTCTTGTCCATTCAAATTGTAGATGTATTCTTTGGCCTTGTATACTATCATATATATACTTCTTTCACTCTTCATTGGTATATTGACCAGTGATAGACAATATTGTACTTTAGCTCCTGAGCACTGTTAGAAAATGGTAGTTTACCCTTGTTGCTCCATAAGCCTGATTTGGTTGCAGCTAGTCTCCCGGAGGATCCATCCTTAGAGAAATATTAGGACGTGGTATTCCACCAGGCTATGGTGGTAGTGTGTGCTATGGCTGGGGTTAAGATAAATGTGGGGTTCAGATCATGGATGAGTGGCAGTACTTTTATACTCGGGAGAGATCGCCAAGGGACCTCTTCTTACCTTTCCTGATTACAGAGCTATACAATCGAATGAGTGTTCCCTAGGCAGACCATGATGTCTGGGAGGAATGTAATGTACCATACAACCACCTTAAAGGAAGGAGTACCCAAGTTGGAGGAAAAAAGAAAAGGAGGGTGAGAGCAGCAGAGCCGGTAGGAGTAGAGGTACTCCCCATTCTCAAACACCCACTTCTTCTAGTGATTGGGTGGCTAGCCTTTTTGCTATGAGAGGCTACATGGAGAGAGCCCAGATGTACCAGCTGGGGTTGGCTCCTTCGATCTCTACTGCCCCAGTGGATCTGGCCTGAGCTTATGCTAAAATCCAAAGGGAGCTAGATGAAAATAATAAGAAATGTCATTCTCGAGACCGCATACTGGTGAGGATATGAAAGGCCGTGCGAGTTAAGTTTGTGTGCACCTTCCCTTACAATGAGCGGCATAGATAAGGAGGGTCCGGATGCTGCCAGCCTTGGGGATGATGCCACCAGCTAGACCCTTCCCCCTCCCCCTTTATGTTTTTAATTTTTGATTTAGGTTGCCCCTGTTTGGGGCATGTAACAAAAAATCTCTCTTTTTTCTGCACTTTTAAGAATTTTTTCCTTCCCGCCCCTTTTTTAATAATAATTGTACTTGCTTATAATGTGTGTGTGTTGGATGCCTTTTCTGTCACTTTATATCACAAAAAAAAGGTTTCTTCGCAATAAGTGAACATTACAAAAAAGGGGAAAAATTGCCTGGTAGGATTCTAACTGGAGTCACTGTAGTGGTTAATTTTATTGTTGCAGGGGTAAAAAATCTGCTGCAGCGGTAGCCTCCAGTAGCTCCGCCTTGGTTTTTCTTTACCCAGTTTAGGTTCTTTCTATACAAAACCCTGGATAGTTGCCTGTAGTTATATTCATGCCTTACATGTTATTTATGTTTTCATTATTTTTGGAGCTCAGTCGGCCGATGCCTACTGAGTACTATGTGTTTGGTACTCATACTACACTTCTGCAGCCTGTAGATAATAGTATGAGTTATCACCATTGATGTGTGCATCGTGCAGAGCAACTATGGATCGGAGATTTAGGGTGAGCTCCTGACGATCGAAGTTGCTCCTACTCTCTCTCTTTTATTGATTAGACTGATCTCTATGTTGTATTCAGAGACACCTTTATATATATATTTACCCTGTATCTCACTTGTACTCCTGATGTATTAGAAGGTCATGTACTGGCTCCACCAGGTTTTAAGGAATATAGTAGCCTTTTTATTACATTTATTCCGCAGTTCTTCTTTTCTCTTGGTAATCCGTTACTAGCTGTTCCAGACTATAGGTTGCCTTACCTACTGGAGGGTTAGAGTAGGTGCCATCATGTCCTGAGAAATTGGGTTGTGATAGGTTGGATCTTTGTGATTTTTGAAAAAGTAGAGAGAAGTAACAATGGTATCTTTCAGTTCTGATGCTAAATCAAAAAGAAATTTTAGGCCTAGGAGAACTCCTTCCCCACCTATCTACTCTCCACCACCACAAATCCCTCAATCCATCTTTTATGCCCAACCCCAATACTAGGTTCCATAGCCAGATATACTACCCCAATACCAAACTCCATAACCAAATTACCAACCCAATGTCAAAACCACTATCCTAAATCACAAGCCTAACATCCAAGCACCTCAAAACTACCATCAGGTACCCCCTACGACAACCAAAACAATTACAATCTTCCCCGTCCAAATTATGAGAAATAGCCTCCTCGAATTTTTACTCCATTAACTGAAAGTCAAACTCATATTTTTGAGAGACTAAAAGCGAGTAGACTAATTCAACCCATTGCATCAAAGCCTGCTAATCCAACATCTAAATTCTTCAGACCTGATCGACATTGTGCATATCATTCAGGAAATGTTGGACACACCACTAAAGATTGCCTAAACTTAAAGCACCTAATTCAAAACCTAATAGATCAAAAGGTAATCAGTCTATAGGCAGTTGCAACAGACTATAGTAGAGTGCATATAAACATGGTCGATACTAATAAAAAATGGCTCACAAATAATGTTATAATACAAGCAAGTTCTGCCACAGTAGAAAAGTCATGACGCCTAAGTTTGTGATGAAGAACGCATCTCATCAAACATTTCTAGTGGAGTCTCCTATGTTTGGTTTAGGCTATGCCATAACCGGACATAATTTGTCTAAGGATAGGGCTAAGAAGAAGATCGATCAAGAGCTACCAAAGTTGTTACCTCAACTATACCAGTCTTTTTCTATTCAAGCATAGAATGAAAGTGAGGGTCTAGAGGAAGGACTATGAAACCTCTTCAAGGATTATGACATGATCCTAGAAGAGTTCTTAGAGGAATCCGATATTCAAAAAAACTGCACCGGGTGAAGAGTTGTAGAATTTGACTTCTACAATACTCATGACTCCCCGAACACTATGTAATAATAATGAAAAATATGTTAATGTCATGTCATTCAAAAGCCAAATGAACAAACTAAGGTGATAGATTTTGAGAACCACAAAAACCCAATCTGGAAGAGGCTGAATTGGTTAGCTAAGAAGATGATGAGGAAGTCAAGGAAATTAGAGTCAGTGTTCATCTGAATAAGGTAGTAAAAAATAGAGCTTGTTTATGGTAGTGGCATCCACGGACACACTCTTTCCCCGAATTAGGATGGTAGGGAGAGGTACTGCCTACTCCACCGTAGGAAGTATGGCATATAATTCTCTAACCCAGGCCAGGTTGCACTTTGGGACTGACTCGGTTAGCACCTCCCACTTGAATACTTTCAGCTGAATGCTGAATTCAGGCAACCCGTCCTCCACCTCATCCATTATAAACCCTCTCTCACGAAGGAAATTCCTATTGTGCCGTCCCTCCTCATATCGAGTACGACAAGCAACATCGGGAAATTGGTGGTAGGTGGGTTGTTAGGCCATTATGATCCTGCACATACCATGAAAGACAGTTAGAGCAATATCAAAACACTGGGGGAGGGAAAATGAATTCGAACTTTAGAAAATGCAGAAAATCGGGGACACACTATCCAATACCACTGTAGCAATACTACAACGGCGGTTAATTACTGCTATAACAATATTGCTACAGTGGTATAATTATTCCTACCGCGGTTCATTATTTTCAACCCATCAACCTCCCCTCTCATGGAGGATTTTTGACCTTTATCCATATTTTCTAAAATTAAGCATAGATCGATCTTAGGGAAGTGCGTGTGAACCTTTTTAAACAAAAATGGGGGTGTGAAACACCCGAAATCAAGCCCAAATCAAAGAAAATTCGTTAGAGAAGATGACCTTTCATCTTCAACTCCCCCATGACCAAAACCCACCATGAACTATGTTAATCTTACATCCCAAATGCTATAGGAGCATTGAAAACATAAGAAAACTAAGCATGCCAACTAATACCTTCAAAAACACCACCAAAACCAAGTTCATCGAGTTACACCCAAACCCACTCAAATTCCCCCTAATTCCAACTTAATTCTACTATTTTAAGATGTAATATAAGTAAAGTAAGTAGCAAAGATAAAGAAATTACCTTAAATTCATCGACGGAGGGAGATTTCATAGAGAGAGTTGAGAGAATTTTGAGAGAAAGTAGAGTGAAATGGGGAAAAAAGTTTTCCCCCTATAAAACTATCGCAGACCACTACTGCGGTTAATTACCACTGCAGCGGTACCACTGTAGTGCTAAATTAATTGCTGCAGTGGTATAATTTCTCCAAAAACAATTTAGTCCCAACTTTTCATATGTTGTGGTGTCGTACCATATTGAGGCAATCATGATCGAGAATTATCCCGTAAATTACTTGCGCACATCGACTCAGGGAAAAATATAGGAATAATCATAGAGCCTAGATTAGGCAATATTGTAATGGTCGCGAATTAAGGAACATGTTTGTATAATGAGCCAGCATACGTTGAGTAATTCTCTTAGCGGCTAGTTATGGTTAAAACCTCATTAAGCATTCATACAAATATTTGGACCTCACTCTGAGGGCCGTTCGGGAATGAACGGTGGGTAAATTGGTATCTAATGTAAAGACCCAAACAGTTGTTACATGTGAAAACTCCCTGAAAATAAATTATAATAAAGAATAGGCTCGAAATAGACCAGGAAAATTTTTTAAATCGGGGAGAAAATTGGGGCCTAAGATAATTGGGCCAAGAGGCCTAAAACGAGGGTGGGCCAAACTGCTAGTAGATACAACAGTGGAAAATTAACATCTACAGTGGTACCACTGCAGTGGTAAAAGATCCGCTATAGAGGTAGAAAATAGTATGCCAGTCGGGGGAATTTTAAAAACCCTCATTCTTTTTATTTCCCTAGGTGGCCCCCTTCTTCCAAAAACACTCTAAAAACCCTAACTCCCTAACCAAGATGTTTCAAAGTCCAGGTTCATGAGAGCAGTTTTGAGGAACATCTGGAGAGAACCCGACATGGAAATACGTCCAGCACATGCAGGACAACTCACTCATCTCCGTAGTAGTATGTTTCATCTAAGAGGTAAGCCAATGTTTATTTAATTTGTAGCTACTAGACTTGGTGCATTTAATATTAATAGTAATGTCGAGAGTATCATGCATTAAGCCTTCGGGCACAGAGTTGGTTGGATGGACATGTTAAAATTTGAATAGGCTTGAATATATTAATTTATTGTATCTTCTGTTAATGTTGGTTGGAATAAGTGACAGTTAGGAATACGCTGTAGATATGCGTAGTTTATTATCACTCATTTTGGAAAGCTTAATGAAATAATATTAAATGGTAAAATGAAAAGTTAAGGCAACCCGACTAGTGCATAATTGCTTAAATGTTTGAATTACATTCGGGGAACTTGTTTAGTCCTAATGTCATGTTGGCCATGATTGATTTGTTCCAAAGTTTAAAAGACAAGATAGTGAGTAAAAAGGGTATTTTCAGAAGACGAGATAGTGAGAAAAAAAGTATTGTTAGAAGACGAAATAGTGAGTAAAAAGATATTGTTAGAAGAAGAGATAGTGAGTAAAAAGGTATTGAGGTTAACTAGTTTGCAGTGTTGGCATTGCTTGTTGTGTTGTCACAACTAGAGTTTGCCATAGTTAAAATGTAATGTGAAATCTCAATATTAGGGTACGATCAGAGGGAAAACGCGTAATAATGTGAACTTGGGTGATGACATCTTTATTGGGGTGCTTTGTAAGTCGTGATTGTGATATTTATGTGAGGCCAAAGGTCACCGAATAAATGAATTAGTCAGTTGATGTAGTGGTAGACTGGATCGAATCACGATGCATTTTGGGCTGACACCTGTGATTATAGTTTGCATGAATTATGATTGTTGATTTCTTGCAGACATTCATATGTATTGTGATGAGATTTTGAGATGATGGGACGGGTACCACGCTGGTACAATACGGTATGTTATGATATTGGGTCGGGTACCATACCGATACAATATGATAATAGGTCGAGTATCGCATTGGATGTTATGATGAGGAAGGATAAGGAGAGATAATGCGCACATCTTGTATGCATGAACATTTATATATATATATATATATATACATTTTGCCCTGTTGTGGTAAATTATGAAAAATGGTTGTGAAGTTAAATAGGGTCCCTTGTGCGGACTGGGTTAGAGGTGAGATTCTATGGTAATGTTTAGTGCTTGCGAGTACCGAGAGGACTTGATTAATTATAGCTTAAGGAATTGCAAGTATCGTTAAAATGGGCTGGTGTGAGAGGAAAGATATACCGGTTATAGTGGGTAGTTAAAGGATAAAGATATACCAAATATAAGTCAAAGAACAAATATATACAAAATATAAGTCAAAGGACAAAGATATACGAAAGTGTTAAATAACAGGTAGGTCACAGAGATGCTAAGTGTAGGTCACAGAGATGCTAAGCGCAGGTCACAGAGATGCTAAGTATAGGTCACAGAGATGCTAAAGGTGGGTTATAAGAGTTGATAAATTGGGTGATCGAACCAAAACTTTACTTGATGTTGTGATTTCCCATATTTATTATTGATGTTATCTGTTTCTAACCCTGGTTGGCCGATGATGCTTACCAGTATGTGTGGTTGTACTGATGCTACACTTACTATATCTCTAATTTGGGGTATAGCCATTGTGTAGGTTAGTTGGAGTTTCTATAGTAGCGATGCCCATCATTCAGTAGTATCTCCTACCATTTCTATCCTGCATGGATGCTGCATCATGGATGTCCCTACTTCTTATTTAGTGCTCTTGTATCGATTTAGACTAGGTTCTGGGGAGTCACTTGTAGTTGTTTTCCGCGTTTACTTTTCATATATGATATATTAAATATAAGTTTTGGGAAGAGTTAAATGAGTACACATATTTCAGCTTGAATAGACTTTCGGTTGGTAGATATCAAATTAATTAAATGTCTATTGTGTAAACTTCTACATTTGTTGAATTATGGAATTATCAGGGTTCTCCTATTTGGAGTAGGTGTAGGTAGGTGCCCGGTATGACTCGGTGGGTTGGGTCATGACAGGGTCCAACATTTTTATCAAAACGAACTCTGATGGAAATTTTGATGGTTTCATTAAGTTCAGAATATCGAATTTGGTAGGGTAGCATAGTCCCAGGGTTCAGAATGAATCTCGAGCACTCGGTTGGAGTCCATTAGAACTTGGCATTTTGCTAGTGCAACAACACCTGGTGCAGGCCAAGGTTGCTCTTCGCGTGCATTCGCAAAAGGTCAAGTTTATGACCATCACATTCGCGAGCCTCCTCTCGTATTAGTGAAGGAGGGCCGATCTGACCAGATCCAGCTTCTTCTTTGAGTATACAAAAGACCCCTTGCTTTCACAAAGGGTCTGGCTGGTGGGGTCCCACATTTTCTATAAAGGACCCCTGGCCCGATATATTACTTTCTTCCCCAATTTTCCCTCACTTTTCTAACTCTGTTTCCGCTATTATTAAACTTGAGGGCTCAAGAACTTGTGGGAAATTATAAATTGGAGCTAGGGATGAGTAGAGGACATTGAGGTTATCATTTCTCGTTAGTTTCTTTGTATGTTTTTGGCCTAAATCTCGATTTAATTCTTGATTTTCAATCTAGTTTTTTCTTTGCGGTACTTCGTGACGGGTTTAATTTTGGAATTCCATTAGCTAGCCCTATGAGCCTATTTTTGACTTTATTTTCAGCCCAGAGTTTTATATTGAAATATGGGTCTTGTTTTACTCATATTAATGATGTAGATTATTATTTTAATAACGCGATGTCATTCAGAGTTCGAGGAGAAAAGACGGGTAGTTTGTGGATAATTTGAGGTTGTTGTTTGGCTATGAGGTATATTACAGTCCACTCTTCACTACAAGATTATTTATGGCATTGATTGCATGATGGGTGGGGGTTATAGGATAGGTATAACACTAGTTGTATCTTGATTTGACCTATTTAGGGGATTTTAGAATCGAATTGTAATATGAGCTTTTGCCTAGAATACCCGCTATAGTTATAGGGTTTTGTTGAGCTTGATTATATACCTGTTATGACCTTAGGTTGACACTAGAATCCTCAGTGTAGGGATTGGAGTAGTACTTTTCCATTTCAATGATTTTTCTCAATTAAATTGGCCTGGTAGTATGATGCCTCCCGTTGGTTTTGCTTTAAGTTTTTATTTATTTATTCTCTTGTTGTTGTGTATATTGTTGGGCCCGAGGCCTTGGTTACAAAACCAGTTGGATACCAAGTTAGTTCTCTATGCCTTAAAAGAGTTGTGACTTAGTTTATAGACTCTTAGGCGCTTACGCTTTCCTTGTTTGGATACTGGTGATGGCATGCATACATTATCCATATTCTCACGCTTAGTTTATTGGTATGATTCAAACTAAAACCTTTGTTTTACTGCTGTTGTCCAAAAAGGAGTTTATTCCCACTTTTTCACTTTTAAAACTGATTTTAAATGGAAATCGTACCATCCTTATTATTGGTTTATGAACTGTTAAACTAAATATACTATTTTGGAAACTTAGACCGAGGCAGATTTAGTTCCATTCTTGATCCACTCTTTTTCACTATTTACACATTTGGGTCGAGGGAGATTCCAACCCTTTATACATTGTTCTACCATTTTAGTCCGAATACAATCTCGAGCACTGGATTCATCTATAGATTTCTACTTATTTAGTCTTGGATTGATGCCGAGCACTATTGTATACTCTTACATCTCTCCGGTACTGGATGGGGCAGATTGGTGGTGGTTGATTATTAGAAGTCCTAGTTTGGGACCAGGCAATATATATGGATATCCCAAGTTCCCTATTAGTCCCTCTAACTGGGAACCACATACTGGATGAGGGGTTACCCCATAGGTCCTACCTTGGAGCCAACGTACCGAAGGAGGTGTATATACTCGGTATGATATGGTACTCGATTGGTATGGTAGTATTGTATTCACGTTGCATTCATTCATTCCTATGTATTGTTTATTACCAGTATAATTATTTGGCACTTATATCTAATTGGTCTTATGCGGGGTAAATAGGTATAGGTTAGATTTGCTGTTTATTGAGTAACTACTTGTACCTTCCGAGATTATATGGGCCCGGTTAGGTTATTATTTGTCCGGGCTAGCCAGTTATATTATTGTTTGGATATTATTGTATAATTCGTGACAGGCTGGTTATGGATTGGTACCCGAGGCTGTAGGTACGCTCCTAAGTCCTTTTTCCTCTTTAAATATTGTGAGCTCTGTTATTAGACTACCTTATGGTTATTCATATTTTGAGTTAGACGTCCTAATTGTGCTAGAGCTAGTTACCTTCTTGACACTATAATCCTCTTGATATTTAGGCTATTAGGCTAGCTCCCCTAGGTTAGTACCTTTGGGTTTTGATACTGGTACAGTATTGTCGTTTATCCATTCTATTTCTAGCTTTTCTTATGTTATACCATCTTCTTTCTTCATACTAATAGTGCATATCTCTTATTCATACTACAGTTGTATATCCCTTTCTTACCTCTGCTATTGTGTATTATCTAGCTACTTTCCGTATCACACTTTTATCCCTAGTTAGTTATAGAATATGTAGTTATCTTTACCTCTCTATTATCATTAGTGCATCTCATTTCTTAGATAGTTTTCTGGTATGCATAGTCTTTACTTACGTGTTATTTATACTTGCATTATCTTTGGAGCTTGGTCGGCCGATGCCGACTGAGTACCTCATGTTCGATACTCATACTACACTTTTACACCTTACAGATCATAGTACGAGTTCTCGCTACTGACGTGTGCATCATGCAGATATGCCATGGATCAGAGACTTAGGTGAGCTCCTAGCATCCGAAGTTGTTTCTGTTCTCGCTCATATATTGAACTAATCTTTATTTTGTATGTCAGAGACAGTCTGTATCTATATATCATATTTACCTTGTACTCTTGTTTTATTAGTACCTCTTGTACTGACATCACCTATTTTTGGGAATTATTTACTTTCTTCTATTTTTTTTTATTTTTTTTTTGTTTAGCTTTTGCTTCCATGTTTCTTATTAGCCCGTTACTCGCATTCCAGGCTATGGGTTGGCTTTCCTACTAGTGGACTATAGTAGGTGACATCATGACCTCAGAAATCGGGTCATGACAGTTTGGTATTAGAGCCTAGGTTCACTGTTGTCATTGGTACAAGAGTAATGTGCCTAGTAGAGTCCTGCAGATTGGTATGATGACGTCCGTATTCTATCTTTGGGAGGTTATAGGGCATTTTTTAGAAAATCTCATTTCTTGATCCTTCACCGTATGTCTTGATTTTGATCAACTTCTAAGTACTTTGTTTGGCTCCACTCCTTCTCAGATGGACAAACATAGGTTTTCGATAGGCTCAGACTGGACTTTTTTACCATGTTACTCGAGTTTCAGTTTGGGGTCAGAACAGGGAGTCAGAGCTTGGTATTGAGGATTTACAGCATCAGCTAGTGGGTCTGGGGCTAGCCTAGGCTCCGGCAGGATTTGTGATCGCCTCAGTTCTTTAGGATATTATGTTAGGGATTCTAAGATTTTTTGAGGATACATTACGATCAGAGGTGGTGTCCAGTACATCGAGTGGTCCTTAGGCCAGAGTTGGGTTTGTTGGTGTTCAGCAGGGTTCTTTATCAGTTTTAAAGTATGAGATAGGGTTTCTCGAGTGGGCCAGACATACTTCTATGTTATATCCTATAGAGCATGAGATGGTGCAGGGGTTTATTAGAGGATTAACTTTACCACTCTGTTTGGAGTCAGAGCATTTAGTAGCAGCTGGGTCTACGTTTCTCCAGGTTGGTTATCACGCGAGGACCATAAAAAAGGTATGTCTTTAGATATTTGAAGATGGTGCTAAGAGGCCTTGTCAGCAGCACAGATTCAGTGGTATTTTGTCAGGACACAGGGATCTTTCTGGTAGAGGTCACCATCACTTGCAGTCTACCAGGTCCGTTCAGGTAGCACCTCGGGTTATTAGTGACTCTCAGACAGGTCGTGGTGGCCACAGTGGATAGAATTCTAGTCAGGCATCATGGAGTTCTTGGTCTAGCTCTTCAGGTCATGGTGGTTGCTTTGGGTCAACAGGTACATGGCATAGGAGAGTTTCAGAGGCATGTTATGATTGTAGGGAGGTTGGTCATTGGTCTAGGGAGTGTCCCAGGTTTGAGTTTGCCATTTAGTTAGGATTGGCATGTGTTTCTTGGTAGATCAGAGCTTCAGGGGTTTGTTACGACTGTAGAGAGATCGTTCATTGGTCCGGAGAGTGTCCCCAACATGGGATTATTGAGCAGTCAGTGCAGCCAGATCAGTCTCTTAGGGATGTGGCACCTTCGATCAGAGGTGGTACCCTAGGTATTTCAGCTTGTCGTTCAGATGCTCAATTCAGGGTCGAACGAGTATAGATTTGTACTTTATCGGGCAGGCCAGGGGCCATGTCTTTATATTTTATTATTATAAGTGCAATTTTGATTTGCCATCATTCAGTTTCTCTGCAATTTGAATTGGGGTTTTCACACTCATCTGTGTCCATATACCTTGCTATTGTTGTATTGATTGTTGTGAGTCTTTATGTAGGTTTATGCATATATGACTACCCCTATAGGTATTTTCTTTTAGTAGTGGATTGAGTGGATCAGTATTGTGATTACCTTAGGGTGTAGCGCTTAGGTAAATTCCCTTTTCTTTGGCATAGTAGCCTTGATATGATCCTATAGTGGGACATGTTTTTTTTTTTTTTCATGACGCTTGCACTTTATACAATTACTGCTTGATATTATTTTAACTATTATGGATCCCTATTTGTTAGACGGTGAGACTAGCATTATCGAGTTTTTTTATCTCTTTTCTTGCGATTTTTATCCGTTTGTCTTAGGTGGCTACCTTGGTTGATAGGTTTTCCTTTGGCTGTTAGTAAGGTGAGGTTGGTTGTCAAGGGGAGTGGGTGAAGAAAGGTTTAGCCTTCTGTGGTTTTCCTATAGTTCTAGCTTTGGCATTCCTGTTTGTCCGTCAGTCCCTTAGGGGATGTGTTTTGTTGGTTGTTCCCCTAGGTTGCTTGGTTTATTGCTCGATCGTGATTTGACTTAGATATTGATGTTGGGTCGGATTGTAACACCCCAAAAATCCAAGATAAGATTAGAACCATGCTTCGAGTACATGTAGAACCAAACTTCATATTTTGGTAGTATGAGGAGTGGTGTAGACATGTATTAAGGCCACAAGTAAATTATAGCTCAAAGCCAAGTTGAAACCTTCCTTACAAATTGATTTCTTGTTTAGAATCTTTCTATAGTCAACTTCAAATGATCATAACTCTTATATTATGAGGATTTTTTAAGCTCAAGACCCACCAAATTAAAGGTCTTTGAATCTTCTTTCCAATGGATATGCTTTCTCATTAATCTAGTACCTGAGTAAAAAGTTATGCTCATTTTACCAGAGAGTGTCCATCTACCAGAGAATGATGAGCCATCACTTGGGTGCCAAACCGTTAGGCTTGGTCACAAGGATTAAGCAGTAAGCTCAAAAAATGGCTCAAAAGTGATGAGATGGGTGATGAGACGTCATGGGGGTGATGAGACATTACCCAAGTCGTCAAAGGGGATTGTTCTGCAATGTTCAAATATTTCCAAAGGGGTTGTTTGGTCTTTTCCCACTCTTTTAACACTAAAACTACACCGTCTAAGCGATCCGAAGGCTGATTAATAAGCCTAAAATTCCCCAAGCCCCTCAGTACTTAGAAATTCAATCGACACTTAGCCAAATACAGAGAGAGAGAGAGAGAGAGAGAGGCATTTTTCTTCTCTAAAGGCAAGAATTAGGGTTCCTTAACTTCAAGCTCCAAATCCAAGGATCTCACCAAGGTTTTCACTCATGCATGTGAGATTTCATCATTTGGTTTCCTTTCAACCATTGAGTCCCAAAGTTAATTAAATTTCTCATTTTAATTCATTCTCCATGTTTAGGGTTTCCATGAAAAGTATGAATTCCCTTATGTTTCAGTTTCTTGCTCTGAATTAAGCCATGAATATATGTTTTCCCATGAATTCTAGTATCTTTACATACTCATAACTATGAAATCTTAATATATTGATAAATTCCTGATTTTGGGCTTGAGTTATGAAATTCCCTATCTTGTTATGATTATAGAATTGTCATGAATAGTTGCATTCTTTAGAGATGGTGGGTTATGAACACCCGATGACTTAAGACCTTATGCATTGTTAGTGGATTACTCAGTCCCTCCATTTTAATGATTTAGAATGCTTTCAGATAAAACACTCATCTTTCAATCTCAGAACATCAGTATTATTGAGCATTTCAGTATACCATGATTATCATGATTTTTAGAGATAGTAATTGTATATAACTAGTTCCTGTTCCATGATTTCAATCATTGTATATAACTAGTTCCTGTTCCATGATTTCAATCATTCTCAGTTACGGTAAATTGAACTAGTTTATGTATTTTACTCAGCTTTCAATGTGATTATGAGCATATGTATATGATTATGGGAGTAGTACTTAGCACCGAGTGGACACGAGTTCATGTATCCCAAGTCCCAAACTATGTGCCATCGTAGGTTAAAGGGGTTCTCGTTAGTTGAGAGTGTCTCCCTTGCCCGAATGGGCTCATGAGTGAATTCATGCCAGTTATGGTCCTTACCCTTGGCAAGGTATAGGACACCCTCCCAACTTGGGTTATATGTTGGATTTCATGTTTTCTCACATGGTATATGTTGGTTACGAGAACCTCCCACAGTTTTAGACTCAGTGTTTGTACATGACCCTCAATTCAATTTTACTTGTTTTTAAACTGTGACTTTTCAAATTATCATTGCATTTTAGTACATGTGTTTTTCATACAGGGTCATTGTACTCCAACTCACCTCTTTGCATTCATCACAGTTTTACAACATATTCAACATTAGCTTAGATCAAATAAAATATCTATGCTTCTACAACTTTCCAGTTTTAAAAAATATTTTAGCTCATGATTCAGAGATTTCACTATGCCTCACAACTTTTAAGTACATACATGATTTAACTGTATATTTTTGTAAATGGTTTATTCCCTCAGTTCATTCCAGCTCACAGTAGCTCAGCTATCTCAGAATACTCATGCATTCGGTATTTATAATTATCCAGATGGGTCCTTGTATCTTAGTATACTTTAGCATCACTTTTGATTTAAAAGTTTTATTATCAGCATGCCTAGTTTGTATATTATTTTATAGTTCTAGAATATATTGGTGTTCCCACACTTACCACTCAGCGAATCATTATATATTATCGTTCGTATCAACTTTATATTCAGTTATTCAGAGTGCATATCCCACATACTCAGTACATTCAAAACTACTGATTGCATACTCTTTCTGCCTACATTTTTGATGTGATGCAGATTCAGGTGCTTACTATCAGGATCATAGCCAGGCAAATCACAGATTCCAGCTAGCATGTGATGAGTTCTCTTTATTCGAGGACTCAAGTCAATTTGCAGTTCCAGTATTTTTTTTCTATTTGAATATATTGATTAGGGATAGCTGGAGGTCATGTCCTGGCTACCAATAGTCAGTATTAGTAGAGGTTTCATAGATAGTCAGTCAGAGTTATAGTATTCAGTTTCTTTTTCTTCTCAGATTATATATGTTGTAAATAAACTTTCTAATAGTAATGTATTGAACCAGTTGTCCCATGATTATGCTTCCGCTCAGTCAGTTTAGCTCTTCTACATGCTTTAATCAGTTTCTCATGCATTATGCCAGTAACATGGGTTAGCTTGGGATTACTTGTGGTTCTAAGCCCCGTGTTACGACTAGAAGATAGTCTCGAGTGTGACACATATACCCCATTCTTTCTACAATGCTGTCCATGGTTCAGTTGAGTTGAGGGAGGTTTGAATGGGTAATTTCAGTGGCTTCTCATGTAGGGAATTGTTTCGCCTAGTGAGATTTCATGGGATGCTTTTGATTAGTGTAAAATGATGGTTGTGTAACAATCCAAACAATCGTTACTTGTGAAAATGCCCCAAAAATAATTTACGATAAATAATACGCTTAAATTGGGTCGAAAAAAAATTAAAACAAAAAGGTAAAATGAGGCCCAAAAGATGTTGGGTTGTCCAGTGGCTTACTGCTGCAGCGGTACCCAACAGTAGCCAGCCTGAGGAAAATTTAAAAACCCTCTCTTTTATTATTTCCCTAAGCGCCCTTACCCCCTAAAACACTCTGAAAACCCCCACTTCCCCCAACAATTAGATTTTAGAGATCAGGGTTTATGAGTTGTTTCAAGGCACACCCAGTGGGAACTCGACAGGGGAAGGTTCTTAGTACTAGTGGGATAACTCTCTCCACTCAATAGCGTCCGGATTCGACTATGAGGTAGGTTATTTATTTTTTATTCATTGTAGTTGAAGTCGCCCTCTACCCCCACTTCCCCCAACCATCAGAGTTCAAAGACCAGGGTTTATGAGAGTGGTTTTGAGGCACACCCGGTAGGAACCCGACATGGGAAGGTGCTTAGCACTAGTGGGATAACTCTCTCCTCTCAATAGCGTGCGGATTTGACTACGAGGTAGGTTATTTATTTCTTATTCATTGTAGCAAACAAACTTGGGTTAGATTTTTTAATATTGATAGCAATGTCGGAAGTTATCATGTATTAGGCTTTCGAACATAGAGGTTAGAAGGAAAATGATAAAAACCCGGTTAAGATTTAATATGGTGATTAATCGCTGTTACACCTTATTTTTTTAATATTCATGGTATGAAAGGGGTTAGATTTTGTAAGAATCGTGGCTAATTTAAGCAAATACTACAGCTCGTAAGCATGGTGTAAGTTAAGTACGGTAAAAAAGGGAGTAGAATTAAGCTAAGGTGTAATTGAAGGTGTTCATGAAAAGAGTGATAGTTACGTCTCACATTGGAAAAAAAGTTAACCAAATGAAAGTGAGGAGTAGGGATTGAAAGTAACCTAAGAGAGAATTTTAGGTGACCTATGAGCGAACTTAAGGGGTTAGAGCTATCAAATAACCAGGGCAGAGACATAAGGTCAAGTGTGAGAGTTCTAAAAGGAGTGGTAGAAAGTGGTTAGGTACTAGGTTGGGGACATGAATCAGAGTTGCGAACAAACAGGATGAGTATCTGCATCTAGGAGTAAACTCTCAATTTGGAAGTAGGTGTAGCATGAAAGACTTAATGTCGTATATACCTAAGTATACATATGGAACTAAGAGTGAAATTTTATGATTATATGTGGAATGGTAACTGTGATTACTTTTGAGCCATGCTTGTGATTGTTAAATGCATTGCATATTCATACATTTGGTGTTGTGGAGGTGAGATGATGGGGATGCTGATGTTATTATTGAAATCATGATGTTGATTTTATTGATTTTGATGTGACGGTGATGATGATGATATTGATATGAAACCCTTGATGTTTATGGGGTTGGTTATGTTTATGATATTGATGAGATTAAGAAGAGGAAGAGATGATGCGCACATCTTGCATACATGCATTCATCCATATGCCTTGATATTCTATTATGTTTTATATACATTGTTGTTGATTCTTTAGCGGATCGGTTTGTTGGTAAT
This sequence comes from Capsicum rhomboideum, assembly GCA_031232105.1. Classification (NCBI taxonomy): domain Eukaryota; kingdom Viridiplantae; phylum Streptophyta; class Magnoliopsida; order Solanales; family Solanaceae; genus Capsicum; species Capsicum rhomboideum. The sequence continues at coordinate 86,748,223 of CP124719.1, read as the reverse complement.
GTTGATGGGGTATAGTAGTGCCCCATGGATCTTAGGTATGCCCTAATTCAACCTTAATGTTAATTATTCAAGGTGTATAGTTATGGGATTGTATTTTATGGCATCTTCCCTCCTTAAAGGGGCATTAGAACCCTAAGTCTTGGTGATGGTAAAATTTTAGTACACAGTACTAGTGTTATTACTGAGAAGGTTTGACCTAGTGTGAATTAGGAGTTGTGGAAAACTAGTTAGTGAGTTAGTTAAGGAAAAAAGGAGGTAAGTTAGAGTGGAGGGTAGGTCAAAGGACAAAGATATACGAAAATGTTAAATGGTAGGTAAGTCACAAAAATGTTATAGCTGTGGTGTTAATGAATTCATGTTATGGGATTTAGAAACCAGAACTTTACTTGATGTTATGACTTCTTCCTATTTGTTATTAATGTTATTTGTTTTCTAACCCTGGTCGATCGATGATGACTACTAGTACGTGTGGTTGTACTGATGCTACACTTACTATATCTCCAATCGAGGATATAGCCATTGTCCAGGTCAGTTGGGGTTTGTACAGCAGCGATGATGATCATTCAGCAACAGCTCCTGCCCTCTCTATTTTGCATGGATTCTATGTCATGGACTCTCCTATCCCTTGTTTAGTACTCTTGCACCGGCTTAGGCTAGTTTCTGGGGATTCATTATTGGTTATTTTCTGCATCACCTTTACATATATAATGTATTAAACTAGATTTATATTTGGATGTTAACTGTATTAATGGATTGAATGAAAGGCTATTTAAAATAAGTTAACTGATTATCCAGTCAAAGTGAATGGTTTTAAATTCTGTAACACAATTTTCAAAATATAAAATGACAGAAACCAATCCAACACGCAGTATAAGCTAAGGTGATTATTATTAGGGGTGCACGAACTATAAAAGTCTTAAAAATGCAAGAAAAATAAAGAAAGGAAACTATTTGTTACATGCCCCAAACAGGGCGCAACCCAAATCCAGAAACAATAAATTGTAACCAGGGGGACATATAACTGGTGGCATCATCTGTGAGGCTCGAAGCTTCTAACCCCTCCTCTTCCATATCGCTGAGGAGTGAGAACTTCTCGACATCCTTCTTGGTCAGCTTAGGGAGATTCTTGGTGGGGAAGGCACAACCGAACATCACCTAGACCGCCTTCCATATCTTCACCAACATGCGATCACAAGAGCGATGCTTCTTGTTTTCTTCATTCATCTCCTCTCAGAGCTCCACATAGGCTCGGGTTGGGTATGGTAGGGAAATCAAACTCAAAGGAGCCAATCCAGGAGGGGGCAACTAAGTCTTCTCTAGGTACCTTCGGACATCCACAAGGCAGGCCTCCCAACCACCGAGAGATGTGGGAGCATGAGTGGGAGGGGTACCCGACTTTCTAGCCCCAACAACCCGACTACTCTCACCTTTTTCCCCTACATTCTTTTTTTTCTTACTCTTTTCTCGTATGCCCTTACCTCACAATCGGTTGTACGCCACCTTACACTCGTCCATAGAGTATTGAATCTCTTGAGGCACGTCTACCCTATCATATAGTATGGTTTCAAAGGAAGGCAATAACCGATCTCTTATCGACCTCTCCCCTACATAAAAGTACTGCAACTCATCTACAATCTGCGCCCCCACATTTACCTTGATTCTCGCAAGAGCACACACCACTATCACAGCCCGATGGAAGGCCACATCTGTAATATTTCCCAAAGGATGAATCCTATGAAACACCAATTGTAACCACACTTTGGCCTCGGTTGAGAAGTAGGTACTCTTAGTCTCCCTGATGTTGGACCATTTCACCTGATGAGCTCGCCCCTCCAACGCCAAAACCCTAACCGCCCACTATAAGTTAGATTCTCAAATTTTTGCCTCAAAGGTGGAATTAAAAGGGTTCGGGATACCTAAGGCATCATTGATGGTGGAAACATCCATGGGAAATTTCTTGCCTTGAATACGGATAATAAGGAGAGACACCGACCAGTCCATAGTTGGGAGGTTGGCTTAAAACTCCCGAATGACCTCCATGTTGTATTGAGGGACTGGCTTAGTCAACATGTCCCACCCGAAAGCTTTCAGCTGGTTATAGAAATCCGTCAACTCCTCCTCCACATTTGTCATCACCATGCTCCGTTCAAGAAGAAAACCCCTACTATGCAGCCCCTTCTCGTAATGGTCACGACATTTAGTGTTAGGGAATCTGTGGTAGTAGGGTTGTTGGGCCATGATAAACCTAAAAAAAAACCCATAAAACTAGGTTAGAAACTAAGATAGGGTACTAAGAGATGGAAGGAAAATTTAAAATTGCAAAAAGAAATAAAAACTAGAAAGCTACTGCGATGTATTGCAGCAACACTTAATTAACTGCTGTAGCGATACCACTGCAGTAGAACTTACCGCTATAGTAATACCGCTGCAGCAAAAATAGTTATCGCTGTAGCGATTCATTATCTTCAACCTGCCAACCTTCTCTCTAATGGTGGATTTTTGACTTTTCTCTATAATTTTGAAAATTAAAGGCAGATCAGGCTTAGTAAAGTTCCCATAAATCTTTTTACACTAAAATGGGAGTGTACAACACTCAAATTCACCCTCAAATCACTCAAATCCATTGGGGAAGGTGACCCTTTACCTCTTACCTCTCCCATGGATAAAATCCACCATGAACTATGTCAATCTAAGAAAATCTAACATATTCTTCATTTCATTCAAGAACACCACCACATTCAAGTTCAAGGAGTTGCACCAAAAACTCCTCTAAATTTCCCAATTCTAACATTTTCCTATGATTATACAACGAGAAATACGTAGAGTAAGTAGTGAATACGAAGAAACTACCTTGAATTTGTCGTCGGAGGGAGATTTCAGAGAGAGAGTTGAGAGAGTTTGGAATGAAAGATAGGGGAATTAAACATTTCCCCCTATATGAAACTGTCGTGAACCGCTGCTATAGTTAGTTGCCGCTGCAGTGGTAAAATCCTCCCGATGTCAGTTTCATCCTGACTTTTCATGCATTGTGGTGTTGTGTCCTATTCGGGTAACTGTAGTTGATAGTGATCCCAAGAATTAATTCTGTACACCTTCTATGGGGACATAGGAATAACCGTCATATCTAAACTAGGCAATGCATAACTACTGCTAATTGTAGTGCGACGGGGTACGGAAGCACACTAGTGAATATTGCAGTATTCCTCTTAACAACCCATTACAGTTTGAATCCCCCGAGTAATCATGCAAGTGTCTAAAACCCCACCTTAGGATTGTTCAGGGACTAATGATGGGTAAATTGGTATCTAATATAACCACCCAAACCATCATTACGTGTGAAAACCCCCAAAAATAATTTATGATTAATAATACTCTCAAATTGGATCGAGAAAAAAATTAAAATAAAAAGGTAAAACGAGGCCCAAAGGGATTGGGCAAAAAGGACCAAAAGATGTTGGGTTGGCCAGCGGCTTATCATTGCAGCAGTAAAAGAACCACTGCAGTGGTACCCGACAGTAGCCAACACGAGGAAAATTTAAAAACCCTCTCTTCTATTATTTCCCAAAGTCGCTCCCTTCCCCTAAAAATAATCTAAAAAACCCCACCCCCAACTATAAGATTTTAGAGACCAGGGTTTATGAGAGTAGTTTTGAGGCACACCAGGAGGGATCCCAATATCGAAAGGTACTTAGTACAGGCGGGATAAATCTCTCCTCTCAATAGCATCAGGATTTGACTACGAGGTAGGTTATGGTTTTTTATTCATTGAAGCAACTAGACTTGGGTTAGATTCATTTAATATTGATAGTAATGTCTAGAGTTATCATACATTAGGCCTTTGGGCACGGTTGTTGGAAGGACGAAAATGATAAAAACCCGGTTAGGCTTTAATATAGTGGTTAATCGCTGTTACACCCTATTTATTTAATATTTGATGTATGAAAGGGGTTGGATTTTTTTTAGAATTGTGGCAAAGTTGAGCAAATGCTATAGCTCATAAAAAAGGTGTAAGTTAAGTATGGTAAAAAGAGAGTGAAATTAAGCTAGGGTGTAATAGAAGATGTTCATGGGAAGTGTGATAGTTACGTCTCGCATTGGAAAAAAAGTTAACCAAACAAAAGTGAGAAGTAGGGGTTGAAATTAACCTAAGATAGAGTTTTAGGTGACCTATGAGCGGACTTAAGGGGTTAGAGCTATCAAATAACCATGGCAGAGATGTAAGGTCAAGTGTGAGAGTTCCAAAAGAAGTAGTAGGAAGTGGTTGGGGATTAGGTCGAGGACATGAATCAGAGTTGCGAACAAATAGAATGAGTATCGATGTCTAAGTGTAAACCCTTAATTGGGTAGGAGGTGTAGCAAGAAAGACTTAATGTCGTATGTACCTAAGTATACATATGGAACTAAGAGTGATATTTTATGATTATATATGGAATAGTAACTATGATTGCTTTCAAGCCGTGCTTTTGATTGTTGAATGCACTCCATATTCATACATTTGGTGTTGTGGAGGTGAGATGATGGGGATGTTGATGTTATTATTGAAATCATGATGTTCATAATAGTGATGATGATGATGATGTTGATATGAAACCCATGATGTTAATGAGGTTGGTTATGTTTATGATGTTGATGAGGTTGAGAAGATGAAGAGATGATGCATACATCTTATATACATGCATTTATCTATATGCCTTGACATTCTGTTATGTTTTATATCTATTGTTGTTGATTCTTTAGCGGATCAGTTTGTTGGTAATGTTGATGGGGTGTAATAGTACATCGTGGATCCTAGGTACGCCCTAATTCAACCTTAATGTTAATTATTCAAGGTGTATAGTTATGGGATTGTATTGTATGGTATTGTCCCTCCCCGCAGGGGCATTAGAACCCTAAGTCTTGGTGATGATCAAACTATAGTACATGGTAATAGTGTCTTATCGAGAAAGTTCAGCCTAGTGTGAGTTAGGAGTTGCAGAAACCTAGTTGGTGAGTTAGTTAGGGGGAAAAGGGGTAAGTTAGAGTGTGTGTGTGTATGTGGGGAGGGGGGGGGGGGGTTTCAAAGGAAAAAGATATATGAAGATGTTAAATGGAAGATAAGTCATAGAAATGTTATTGGTGTGGTGTTACTGAATTCATGTTATGGGATTTAGAAACTTGAACTTTACTTGATGTTATGACTTCTCCTTATTTGTTATAAATGTTATTTATTTACTAACCCTGGTCGACCGATGATGCCTACCAGTACGTGTAGTTGTATTGGTGCTATACTTACTATATCTCTAATCGGGGATATAGCCATGGTGTAGGTTAGTTGGGATTTATACAGTAGAGATAGTGATTATTCAATAACAACTCCTGCCCTCTCTATTCTGCATGGATGCTGTGTCATGGATGCTGTGTCATGAACTCTTCTATCCCTTGTTTAGTGATCTTATACCAGTTTAGTCTAGTTTCTAGGGATTTATTATTGGTTATTTTTTGCATCACCTTTACATATCTAACATATTAAACCAGATTTATGTTTTGATGTTAACTGTATTTATGGATTGCATGAAGGGCTATTTAAAATTAGTTAATAGATTATCCAGTCAAAATGAATTGTTTTAACTTCCACATTAAACCAATGTTAGATTCATAATGGTTCTTCTATCTAGGTTGGTTTAAGGTAGGTGCCCGTACGATTTGGCTAGATGGATCGTGAAAGGTTGTGTGTTCTTGCATATCAGTTGTAGGCAACCAAAGGGTGTGACTCTAGGGAGTAAGTACCAATGACCATGTTTTTCTAAGTTGCTCGATGTGGCTATCATTAGGACTCTTTACAGTCCTGGTAAGTTCTTAGTTCTGCCTTGGTGTGTTGCGTCCCTCAGAAGATGTGGATTTGACTGCTCGTGTCTTTAGCATGTGGTTTTTCTCTGTTGTGATTATGGTCTTCGACAATATCTCAATTTTAGATCTTATGAGAACCATTGGGTATATGATTAGTTTTTGAAGGTGAGATTGGGTTGGGTATTTGATATTCTTAAAGACTCATTGGCTCTAGTTTTTAATTTGACTCTTTCAGATGACGACTTGAGAGTTGTGATAGATTATAGTGTGTGGATGCTTACTCGTCAGTAGGATCAGTTTGGGCAGTGGAGGCCAAGTGGTTTGGCTTTGGTGTTAAGCTTAGCTATGGATTCGTCACTGGCTTATAACCTACATTTTGGGGTTTGAGTCAGTTGAGATATCGTCAATAGGATGACTAGGCCTACTCACTACTTATCGGCTCAGTTTCTTTAGTTCAGGGAGATTAACTTAGATAGATATTCGAGGGATGGTCCGTTGGCATATGGTGTGGTTTCTACTACTTCTAACCTTAGTTCTAAGATTTCATTAGACTTTTGGACTTTTAGACTTAGCATGGTTTCCTCCACTGTCTGTGGGGGAATTCTGGAGTGGATCATCTAGTTTTGAGAGGTTGTGCGTTAGACTAATGACTATTGGTTTCGAGGGTCATCGGGACCAGTTATTGGCTTTGGCACAGGTCGCAGACTTTAGTCACCACCATTTGGGTATTCAGACGGGTCCTTACGAGGTATTGTTCTTATATTAGCAATGAGGATTTTTGAAGGGTTAGATTCATTCTTTTGAGGTTAGTGTGTTGTGATTACATGAACAAAACTCGAATGATGTCGGAAAGATTTTGTATAGTTCAGAGTAGACAACAAATTTGGAAAGCCAAGAGAATGTTAGATTTGGAGTTAGAGCTGGCTGTATGGTTCATGCTTTGGGTTGTTTTAGCTTGGTCGAGTATTTGCTTAGTTATGCTCAACTCGATGTGATGTCAGTATGCTTTGGTTTTGGGACTTGTGAACTTCAGTTGAGCTCGGCTCAGTTGGAGGGTTGTAGGCTTGTAGGCTTGTAGGCTTTTGAGGATGAGTTGTGGTTATTTGGAAAAGTGGAGTAAGAAAGTGGTTATAAAAGGGATGCCTTTAGCGCAATCCCTTAGAAGCGTTGCTTGGATGTAGAGGTTACTTGGGGAGCCTTGAATGGGCATACGAGCCCAGTACCCCATTCTTTCAAGCTTTCGAGATCTAGCTAGTCCTTGACTTTCAAGGACGAAAGTCCTTTTAGTAGTGGATGTTGTAATGACCCTCCGGGTTATTTTCTCCATTTCTGTGCATTTCTAGTGTCGTGTGTTCCCATAGTGGCTATAGGTCATTTATGACTTTTCGGGACCATCGGTTTGGTTTTTGGGTAGTTCATTTGGGTTTTAAGCCTATTTCCCTGTTTTGGAGCTTTTAAAGTTGAGAAATTGGTCTTGGGAAAAAACTTCAAGTAAATGACCTTAGATGAGAATTCTAATGGTTTCATTAGTTCCAGAATATTGATTTTGGGCTAGGGGGACCCTTGGTTCGGGCCCCGAGGCTTCCAAGCTCATTTTGAGCTATTGGTTGGAAATTGGTGAAAATAGAACAGTGGGTGTGAGGCCCACTTTTTTTTGAAATGACCTCTAATGGGAATTTCAATGGTTGCATTGAGTCCAGAATGCTGAATTTGGTAGGGTAGCATAGTTTGTTTTTGTGCACGGGGTTTCAAACGAATCCCAAGCACCCAATCAGAGTCCATTGGAACTTGGCATTTTGCTGGTGCAACAATACCTGGTGCAGGCCAAGGTTACTTTTTGCATTTGCGTACATTTGGTCCCATTCGCAAAGGGTCAAGTTTTTGACCATCGTATTCGCGAGCCTCTTCTCGCATTAGCGAAGGAGGACCGATATGACCCGATCCAGCTTTTTCTTTGCGTTTGCAAAAGACCCCTCACGTTCGCGAAGGGTCAGGCTGGTGGTGTCCAACGTTCGTGATGAAGGACCCCTGGCCCTAAATATTGCTATCTTCCCCAATTTTCCTTCATTTTCTAACTCTTTATTCGCCATTATTGAACTTGAGAGCTCAAGAACTGATGGGAAGCTCAAGAACTTTATTCGCCATTATTCGCCATTATTCGCCATTATACTTGCATTATCTTTGGAGCTCAGTCAGACGATGCCTACTGAGTACCTCGTATTTGGTACTCATACTACACTTCTGTACTCTGCAGATCATAGTACGAGTTCTCGCCACTGATGTGTGCATCATGCGGAGCTGCCATGGATCGGAGACTTGGGGTGAGCTCCTAGCATCCAGAGTTGTTCCTGCTCTTCCTCATTTGCTGAACTGATCTTTATTTTGTATTTCAGATACAGTTCTATATCTATATATCATGTTTACCTTGTACTCTTGTTTTATTAGTGGCTCTTGTACTGATTAGCCTGTTATTTACTTTCTTTTGGTTTCCTTTCCCTTTTTTTATTTAGCTTTCGCTTCCATGTCGCTTATTAGCCCGTTACTCGTGTTCCGAGCTGTGGCTTAGCTTACCTACTGGTGGGCTATAGTAGGGGCCATCATGACCTGAGAAACTGGGTCGTGACAGAAAATCTATTGCAGTAACTATTGTACTTGTCGAGAAATTCCAAACAAGTAATTGAATCTGTTGCAATAAGCGAGTTACTTATTGAAAAATTTCAAACAAGTCATGATGGGTAGCAAGAATTATTATACTTCCTGAAAATTTTAAATAAATAAAGAAATCTGCTTCAACTAGTCAGATAACTTGTTTGACATTTTCCGGCAAGTAACTTACTTGTAGGGGTAACTTAAGATACTTGATGAAATAAGTCTAACAATTAGAGTAATTTAATCATGAATTATTGGAATCAACTATATTTAATGATAAATAAAATAATATAAATCTATTTTATGGTTAAAAGATAGATTTAATGTTGATCTTATACAATAAAATAGTAATTTAATCATAATAGATGATCAATCGAGTACTTGTATGAGTAATTGTAGGTGTAGTCAATCTTAATCAAGTAATTTAATTATGATATACTTGAATCAATAATATTTGATGATAAATAGAGTGATATAAATATATTTTAAGAATAAAAATTAGATTATGTGGTGATCTTATATAATGAGATAGTAATTTAATCATAATAGACAATCAATTGAGCAATTATATGTGTGGTCAATCTTAATCAAGTAATTTGATCATAAATTTCTTGGATAAATCATATTATGATGTAAATCTATTTTAATATTAAAATATAGATTTAGTGGTGATCCTATACAATGAGATAGGTATTTAATTATAATAAACGATCAACATAATTTTACATGTAGTCAATCTTAATCGAGTGATTTGATCATGAATTGTTTAAATCAATCATATTTAACAAGAAATAGCATAATTTGGTGATATTTCAAACTACAATTACATATTTTGTGGTAATTGAGTGAAATTATTTTTGTAATAATTAAGGATCTATTAAAATAACTCATTGACTTTTTGAATTTTTTTCAACTAGTTTCTAGAGTTGTTGCACAAGTGAGTGACTTGTTGGAAAATTTCAAATAAGTTAACAAACTTATTACATCACATACATTCACTTATTTGAAATTTTTTAGCAACTCAAGTAATTTGATCATGAAATACTTGGATCAATCATATTTAATAATAAAAAGTGAATATAAAATTATTTTAAGACTAAACTCTCGATTTAGTGGTGATCTTATACAATGCAAAATTAATTTGATCAACATAGATGATCAATCGAGTAATTGTACATGTAGTCAATCTTAATCTAGTATTTTGATCTTAAATTTCTTGGATCAATCATATTTAATGATAAATAGAGTGATGTAAATCTATTTTAAGACTAAAAACTAGATTTAATGGTGATCTTGTACAATGAGATAGTTATTTGGTCATAATAAATGATCAATCGAACAATTGTATGTGCAGTCAACCTTAATCGAGTAATTTAATCATGAATTACTTGAATCAATCATATTTAATGATAAATAACGTGATTTGATGATGTCTCAAATTATAATTATAGATTTTGTGATTTAAAATGCTTGAATCAATAGAATTGTTGGACCTTTTTCAGCAAGTTCCTTGTGTTATTACAAGAGGTGAGTGAATTGTTCGGAAACTTAAAACAAGTTAACAAACTTTTTATAGCAGATACCTTCACTTGTTTGAAAATTTCCAGCAACTCTAACAATTATTGTTATTCATCATGGTTTGTTTGAAATTTTCTAGCAAATAACTCACTTAGTGTAATAGATTTAGTTACTTTTTTTAAAATTTTCTAGCAAGTACAATAATGATTGCATCAGATTTCATTGTTGTTTGGAAATTTTCAGCAAGTAACTGCTTGTTGTACCATATTTTCTTATTGCTTAGAAATTGTTAACAACTACAATAGTTGCTATAGCAGATTTATTGAAAATAGAATGAACACTAGGATTGTTCAAAATCGAACCGTAACCGATAATCCAACCACAAAATTGACTTATTGGTATTGGATTATCGAATAAATGGTGAAAAAACTAATTTTATAATTAATGGCTTATTGGTGTGGGGGAGGATTACTCAATTTCTGTCACGACTCAAAAGTCCAAGGTCATGATGGCACCTAGCCAGATCCAACCTTGGTAGGTAAGCCCATCACAACAAAATAGAATAAATTAAAAGAAGATCAATAATGAAATAAAAACTCAAAACTTAGAATAAAGTCAAACTAATAATAGTAACAACTCAATATTTGAATATACAACTCAAAATCCCCAAAAAATAGTGTCATGAGTAAGAGCGACTCTAAATTGACATAAAATACTAGTCCATAAACGTCTGTCTCTGAAATAAAGTAAAGACATAAGTAGGATAGATGAAGATGGGACCATGCTCCGGACGGGGAGATCACTACGACTTCGATAATCTCTGAACTGCACAATTACTATTCGCGGATAGCACTCAAACTAGGATCTTCCCCAAAAGAGTACAGAAAGTAGGAGTGAGTATGATCTACTTATACTCAGTAGGCATCATAGGCCGACCGAGCTAAGTAGACAACTAAATTAAGTAAGATAAAACTACAAGTGATGTACCCTACCTGCACACAGAAAAGTCCCATACAGAACAAATCGTACAATTACACAATATAAGGTTCAATTTCAACAACAATATAGATACATAAACACCACGTAAGAAGATATCCAACACACCAGATCACCCAAATGAAGAAGATGCAATGTAGTGCAACACGATAATATAGAATGAATGCAATGAACAAATGCTCACGTTGTATACACCATCCGAGCCTAAGATTTTAGGAGAGGACCCATGGGGGGTTTACAACCCTTATACTAATCACAATCGTATCAATCGACCTTGCCTGCACTTTCCTCAGTTAAGACATTATATAAAATAGTTCATTTTTTCCGTAAAGAATCCAAGTTCAATTATAGTTTTAGATCCATGAAAACAAGAGATAATGAGTATGCATGATCATGAAGAAATCAATGATATACAACAAATAGCTTAACAATAGTATAAGTGAAACTCAAATCTCCGAATAATCAGTAAATCATGATACAATCCACCACATGATAATATTAAGGTAGAATCAAGTTAAGATATTGATAGAAATACACACAAGCCTCCACACATCACAATGGTTAAAGAAACAATTAAAACAACAATAAGGGCAATACAAGCCCCCACACGGGCGTCACAATGATAATAATCAACTTAAATGATGGAACAATAAGATACCACTAAACACTTAGCATGATTTGCATGATTAGTTCATTACCCAACCAAGTCTGAAGAAAGTTAAGCCATAACCTACCTCAAAGTCAAAACACCAGCCTAAAGACCCTCAACACAAAGCCTTTCCTTACCCCAAAAATAAAAGAGTAAAATTAGAATTTTAGTATAAAATAACATTACCCATAGTTTAAAGATTCCAAATCTAAAATTTCATCAAAAATATGTCACAATCTAGTTAGAAATTATTAAAATACTCATTTTTCACTTTACCGGGAGATCCCAAAATCTCAAATTTCAAATTTCATGTTTTGAAGATGATTTTACAATATAATCAATAGGTAATGATTAAAAATGGATTTAGAAGCTTACCTCAAATAAAGGATGATGAATAACCCTCTTCGATTCTTCCAAAATTGTGCTCCCAAAGCTTGAAAATGGTGTTCAAGGCAAAATTAGAGATATTTATACCATTCAACAATTAGTGCCCTACCTCGTGTGCACTAGACCCAGAACGTAGATAGAACAAAATCCGACTCAAACCAACCCTAAATCTTTGCATACGCAGTGACTCGCATCGCATGCATGGTGACCAGGTCAATGCTTCACCGCATGCATGAAGAAGGATGACCTGGTCGACAAGCAGAATTCTAAGTCCAAAACTCCTCCTAATGGATTCTCGAAATTCATTTAGGACCCCATATAAATAACTCGATAATGCTGCTAGTGTAATTCAACGTTCCAAACTCAACAGAACCATCAGAATTGCCAACGGAGGTTATTTTCAATAAGTTTCACCCAAAACCAACTCAAGGTCAATAAAACTAGTTCTCGATCAAATGATCAAAAATCACAAAGGGTCCTCGGTACACGAACCAACTACCCTACAAACCTAAACTCGACGTTCCAAATCTAATCGAACTGATGAAACTCTCATTCGACGCTCGAATCACTGAATGTTAACCAAAGTTAAGTATATCAACTTAAAAGCTTTTCAAAATCAAAACCTCATATAAAACACTTTGGAATTCTTTGGGGACAGTGCCACCCATTCTCGTAACTCACAAATGCTTTAAAGCAACATTGAAGAGGGGCAAAATGGTCAAAACATCAAAAATTCTCAAAATCACCACAAGAATTGTTAAAATTTCCTTATTGGATAAACCGTTAACCAGTTAAGAGTTATCATACTTACACTTTTACCCCTAGATATATAAATTACTCCTCATATTATTAACATTTAACCCTAATGCCCCATTAAATTATTTAGTATTCTATTACTCCTTCTTGCTCTCTGTTTAGGTGGTTCTCAAGTTTCTTTGCTCATTTATTCCCCTGTTGGTAGGTACTCTAAGGTCTTCAACTCTTAATATCTCCTTATTTTTATTTAATCTTTTTTTGTTTTAAATCTTTTGATTTCTTTTTATGTTTATCTATTTATATTTCTTTCTTGTGAGTTTTCGACTTGTGGTTCTCTTCAGCTCTTCTTTTTTTCTTTTAGTTTTAGTAGAGATTAGCTGATACACCACCGGATAACCAACCAATAATTGTTAACCCATTACCAAACCAACCAATATCTTATTGGTTGTCTAGAAGATTAGTACATTTAAAAAAGATAACAAATAAGTCAAACTGTTAAACATAATTATCAGCCCTAATGAACACAGATTCTACTGAACATTAATTGGTATACATTCACAAACTTTAAACATATAACAAAAATTATAACTTAGAAATATCTTAGAAGTTGTGTAGCAATCAGTCCAATAAATTATAACTTAAATATTCCCTATTCAGCATATTTTACAACTAGATCCAAACCACCTTACAACACCATTTTCTTGTCTGCAATATTCCTAATTCATTTTCACTGCATCCTATCAACAATGTTGTTGGTCATAAAGGTCATAGGAGTACCAGTAATTACGTGCTCCCTAAAGTCAAATGAATACACACTGCATGTTGCACTGGTATTATTCTTGAAGAGATTTGACTTTTTGATATAACTTCTTTTTTTATCAAATAACTTAACAGGCAAGTGACTGAACATCCCACTTTACTTCAAGAACCTAGGAAATAATTTCATAATGAGCATAATGTATTGCAAAAAATTCTTTTTTGTATAAACAAGAATGTTCCAATCGTATACATTTATTGCTCCCTCATCTATTAGAAACTCGAGAACAAAAAAATATTTTTTCTCTAATTCCTCACAGTGTAGATCCTTTTGTCATTTCGCCTGAGTAGAATCTAGTTTCTTTACAATAATAAAAAAATTAACTATTAAATATATACTTATCAAGATATTGATTCAACTAGAAAGAACCCGACTGCAGACTCTTTTTGCCCAATTGCTTATAGACATCCTTCATAAAGTTGTAGAAGTTGACATTTAAAATTATATCTATGGAATCATAGTGTCCGAGTATCTATATGCCTTAAACGCATTAGGCATAATGCTTTATCTACATGCAACATTAATGGAAAAATAGTTAGTTACTTATTATGTACAATTTATGAATTGCTACAGCATGTGCAACAACTGCTGCAACAACTTAATGAAGTTGCTACAGCAACTGCAACAGCTGTTGCATCTGCTGCAAAAGCTTAGTGAAATCATTGTAACAGGTGCTGCAAATGTTGTATCCACTACAACAACTTAATGAAATTGCTACAATAGATATACCAACTGCGGCATTTGTTGCAACAACTTAATGAAATTATTGCATCTATTGCAACAACTTAATTGAACATAAATAGAAGTTGTAAAAATTTACAAAGTCCTTCCATCACTTATTCATGTCGGTCATAATTTCAAAATTCATATAATTAAATTCATGTATTTTATACCTAATGCTGGCTATTTTTTTAAATTCTTGATCAATTATTAGATCTTCTTCTTCTTCTTCTTCTTGTCATCTGTATGCTTGTAATGATCTATCAATAATTGCCTTTTGAATTCAAAAAATATATAAATAACTTTTTTTAATCAAAATTAGGCTAGGACCATTTTATTCAAAATAAAAATGTCTGTGACCTAGGTCCAACTGATCCAAGCCCAAAAGAAACAAAAATCAGACAAAACTAGAAAAAGACAACAAAATATCAAAGGCAAAGGTGGAATGCTCTAGAAATATCTAGCACTCCAAACGTTGCTCATCTTCTCCAATTTGCTTGACCAATATATTGGTGGAGGTGGTGAACTCTAGTAAGAAAGAATCAACTTCAAGCCTTCATCATTCAGCTGCCAATCTGTGTATAACAAAGAACTTTGGGAGAATTTCAAAGAGATACTTTAAATATGACAAGCATCATGAAATTAAATCCATTACAGACTTCTTTAGCTCTCTATCAACACAAAGGCTACAACATGAATAAGGTAAGCTCAGTCCCAATTTCTTCTCCAACAAATCGACACACAATTAAAGATTTACTCTTTCATTCTTCTCCCAGTAGGCTGAACCTCAAAAGAGGTTAATACCACTGCCAAGGATAAGAAATTTAGAGATCCACCTTTAATTTACCATATCCGCTCTAGCTCCATTTCCAAATTGTGTAAATTCAGACTAGGTCCAAAGATAATTTCAGGTATTGACTAATCTGGACCTTTTGTATTTTTTGATGTGATCTTTATGCTCTACTAGCCTCTTACATTTTATACTCCCTGTTTTGACACTTTGTAATGCAAAAATTAGGCACTTGATTTTTTTCCATGTTGATAATTATCTTTTCTTGGGATGGAATTTCGTGCAATGTATTATATGTTTTTCTTGATATACCTGCAAAATGAAAAAATTGGTTAGCAAAAAAATCTGCTAAACTGTTTCCCTCTTAGACAATGTGTTGCACTTTGACCTGACTATATGCTCTCAACATATTTATTTGTTTGACCTCCATAATGATACACCATGGTACTTTCCATATACCATCTAATACTTTCTTCATCATCAAAGAATCATTTTCTAATACCACTGGTAATAGATTATTGATAACATAATATTCAAGCCCAAATCTCAAAGCCTTGGCTTCTGCAGTTAAAATAGGTACTTCTCCAACTCCTCTAGTTTATGCATAGATAAAATCACCACTCCCATCTCTAATACAAAAAGCACTCGAGCTGAGACCTGGATTTCCTTTCTTAAAACCATCACAATTGCATTTGTAAACCCCTTCTTCAGGCATCCTTCAGTAGATGATCTTATAATCCAGTCTAGGACTATAACCTTCAAAAAACTTGATTAAGCTGGGCCAGTAATTAGGTATCTCTTTCAGCCAGGTATAACTACTTACTGTAAATAAATGCACATTTTTGTTGATCTCCACAAATATGGTATGAATTGACATCTTCCCTTCATAAATAATGATGTTTCTTCTTTTCCAGATTTGCCACAAAATAAATCCTGAAATGGCCTTAAATAAAGACTTTAATTTACTAACATAATCAGCTTTCCACCATTTAAAACAGTGTGTTTAAGCTGCAGAAAAGGGCCCTGTAATCCAGCTGCATCTGCAAAAGTTTTCCAAATCTTATTAGCAGCAGGACAAAGAATGAAAAGATGCTCAATAGATTCATGTGCATTAGTATCACAGCAACAACCCTTGACTTCCTCTACCGGTCCAATCTTGACCAAAAACTCTACAATAGGAATCCTTTTCTTCCATAATCTCCAGAAAAAGAAAGAAATTTTGAAAGGGACTCCTTTGATCCAAATTTCCTTCATGTAAGCCTGAAATTCTCCCTTAGGTCTCATTGACTCCAAAGAACTACTCACAGAGAATTTACCATTGCTACTTAACATCCACCAAGGTCTATCTCACTCGTTATACCCCTCCGCCATACTTATCTCTTGAATAATATGATTACAGACCTTTTTATTGAATAATTGTTGCGACATTGGCTCATTCCATCCTCCCTGTAGCATAAGTTGCTACACATCTTCCAAATTGGACAAGTTAAAATTTGATAATGGCAAATAGTAATATGAAGCACCTAACTTAGTCCAATTATCAAACCAAATACTAGAATGACCACATCTAGGTGCCCACCAGATCTCCTAGTCTATGTAGTCTCTAGAATCTAGCACGTGTTTCCATATTTGATAACTATCTCTCCATTCTACAACTTGAGGTCTGTGTCTTTTGCAATACTTGTTCCACATAAAATTTATCCATAAAGATTTTTTGTTTTGAAAAACCACCAAAGCTTTGTAAAAAGAGGTTTGGAGACATCAAACAAAGACCTAAATCCCAATCCTTCTTCATCCTTAGGAAAACAGATCCACTCCAGGAAACCCAATATTTGTTCCTCCTTTGTTTATCGAAAGACCATAGGAATTTTTCAAAAATTCTATGGAGGTCAAGAATAACACACTTAGGAGGCACAATTGCAGACAACAAGTATATTGGAATGCTCTGTCACATTATTGATTAAGACTAATTTACCTCCAAAAGACAACATCTTGCCTTTCCATGCCTTCAACTTGTTCTGAACCTTCTTAATGAGATCCATGAAATGTATTTTTCTCTTTTTTTGCATGCCCAATTAGACATCCCAAGTACATGAGAGGAAAATTCCCTTTTGTAAAACTTGTGACATTCTCAACCTCCTGCCTGGCAAAATGGGTTGCCTTGTTATACATATAGAAAAAACTATTTTCTTTGTTGATCATCTACCCTAATTGCTTTTCATACAACTGAAGTGTTTCCATGACTAGTTACAAAGATTTCTTTTCTGCAGCTACAAAAATGACAGTGTCATCAGCATAAGCAAGGTGGTTAATACTATCACTCCATTTATGTAATCCAAAGCTCTTGAACTCCCTGTTATAAAATAGATTATTCAATGCTTTAGACAACTCCTCTGTAGATAGAATAAATAAAGTAGGTTTTTAAGAGTCCCTTTGCTTAAATCCTCTAGAAAAATAAAAGAAACCATGACCTTGACCATTAATTAGCACTGAATACCAGTTATTAGAAACCAGCCTTTAAATCTTATCATCCATCAAATAGTCAAAACCCATTTTTTCCAATACTTTAATTAAAAAAATTCCATTCTACCCTGTCATAAGCCTTAGCCATATCAAGTTTGATCACAACATTTGCTAGCTACCCTCTCTTCCTGATGTCAATGATAATCTCTTGAGCCAATAAAATATTTTCAGTGATGCTCCTTCCCTTAATAAAAATAGACTGATATATGAGAAATAATCTTAGTTAATAAACCTTCTAATCTATCATTTGTAAAACCCTGGAAATCACCTTATTACCTTCTTGGGAAATAACACCAAATTAGTATATGTTAGTGACATAGGCAGAGTATTTCTATTAAAGAAAGCATGCACAACCTCAACAATATCACTCCCAATAATATCCCAACAGTGTTGATAGAAGTGACCTGTAAAACCATCAGGACCACTAGCACAATTCCCATTAAGTTCAAAGACCACTCTTTTAATTTCCTCTTTAGATGGATAATCATTAAGATCACCATTATCATCTTTAGTAATAATGGGAGAAATCAGATTTAATAAAGATAAATCACCATTACCTGAAACACCTGTAAATTGCTCCTTGTAAAAGAAAATAGCTTTATCCACCAGTTGCTCTTCACCTTCTATCCAAGTTCCATCATGCTTTGTAATGACCTGATCCATCATTATTAAAAGACACCTTATTATAGGTACGGATTATGGGGATTTTTAAAAATGCGATCTCAAATTAGTGTGAGAGGACACAACTAAAAGTTTTGGAATTTGAAATTTTGGTCGAGCTGACATCATCCCACTATAGCGGGAATTTTTCCACTATAGCAGCATCGCTATAGTGGCCAATAGGCCGCTATAATGGGATGATGAGACCAGAAACTGAGGTGCGATTTTAATATTTCCATTTTCTCCTCTTTAGTTATAAAAAGAATGAGATTTTCTCTAAAAACCCTCCCAGGGTTACCTCATGGCCTAGGAGAAATGAAGAGGAGATATTTCACTCTAATAGGGTAAGACCTAAGGTTTTCTCATGGATTTCACATCAAAATTCACTAGCACGAAGTCAAAACTCATGTTCATGCCTGTGTAGTAGCTGCTTGGCGTCCAGGTAGGCTAGGTTTGACTAAGTAGCTTAGACCTGGGTTAGAACATATAAACATGACGTAGATTGATAGGAGATTTCATGCTTAGGCCTTCAGGTACAGTGTTGGGATGGATAAAATCGGTGAAAACCTGATTAATTGGGTGGGAATTTGCTGTTATTTTGTGGTATTGAAATCATCCATTAATTGATATATTTACCTTGTTGTTCCTCCTTGCGTGACTAAATAATGGTGTTGTACCAAAAAATTATGTTAAACCTATTAAATGCCTAAGTTTGAGGTGGTAGTGTTGGTGGATTTTGAAGAATCTATGGTGGTAACCAGAAGAATTGGTAATTAGTAAGGTATCAATGTTAGAGTGAACGATTGGGGTGTATTATGGCATGGGTCATATGTACAAACGGTAGGGATAGTTTTACGTAGTTGAAATCCAACTTGAGTTATATGTGCATGATAGTTGTTCCTTTTTATTGCTTATTATAATACATGTTCAAGGAAAGTGAATAACTGTTTGATATCCTAAGTGTTAATCACTGTAATGAACTTATATGAAAGGCTTGTTGATTTTACAAGTGTTATTGATGTTATCATTATGATTGTGACTGTTGTGATATCTGTGATTAATGTGGGATGTACCGGTAGGCCAAAACTCAAACCGACTAAAATTTCAAATTCTAAAACTTTTAGCGGATGGTATGCCGCTATAGCGGGATGACGGGACCAGAAACTTAAGTGCGATTTTAATATTTCTCTTTTCTTCACTTTAGTTATAAAATGGATGAGGTTTGCTATATAAACCCTTCTAGGGTTACCTTAAGTCTTGGGAGCAATAGAGAGGAGAGATTTTACTCTAATAGTGTAAAACCCATAATTTTCTCATGGATTTCACGTCAGAATTCACTAGCACGGAGTTAAAACTCGCATTCATTCCTCAGTAGCAGTTGCTTAGAGTCCAGGTAGGCTAAGTTTAACTGAGGAAAAGCATAAGCATGACGTAGATTGATGGGATATTTCATGTTTAGGACTTTAGACACGGTGTTGGGATGGATAAAACTGATGAAAACCTAGTTAATTGGGTGAGAATTTGTTGTTAGTTTGTGGTATTGAAATTTTCCAATAATGAATGTATTTACCTTATTTCTTTTCATCTTTGCGTGATTAGATAATGGTATTGAACCCAAAAATTGGGTTAAACCTATTAAATGCCTAAGTTTGAGGCGGTTAGTGTTGGTGGATTTTGAAGAATCTATGGTGGTAACCAAAAGAATAGGTAATTAGTAAGGTACCCATGTTAGAGTGAACGATTAGGGTGTATTATGTCATGGGTCATATGTGCAAACTGTAGGGATGGTTTTACGTAGTTGAAATTCAACTTGAGTTGTATGTGCATGATATTTGTTCCTTTGTATTGCTTATTATAATGTATGTTCAAGGAACGTGAATGACTATTTGATATCCTAAGTGTTAATCACTGTAATGAACTTATATGAAAGGCTTGTTGATTTTACAAGTGTTATTGCTGTTATTATTATGGTTGTGACTGTTGTGATATCTGTGATTAATGTGAGATGTACTGGTATTTGGGTATCTTCACGAGATTTATATTATTACTATTATTATTATTGTGGGATGTACTGATATTTGGATATCTTCACAGAATTGGTTGGTATAAAGTTGTCAAATACTTGATGTCTGGCATTTGGTACATGGATAAGAGCTCATCCCCTGTAGGTCATAGCTAGTGGGCAACCATAAGACCCTTAGCATGTGTGTACAGGTATTGGTGAGAGTGATGGTTCTTTGAGTGGATTGGGTTATTTGTTTACTTGTTATATATTGTGTTGGTTCCCCGAGTGAACCGAGGATTATGTGTTACTTTCTATATTGGTTCTTTGATTGAATCGGGAATTAAGTGGTGGCTTTCTATATGGGTTCCTAGAGTGAACCAGGCTTATGTGTTGACTTGCTATATTTGGTTTTTTGATATAAACAGGAATTCATGGTTATTTTTATCTTTGTGGTGGGAATGGATCCTTGAGTGGTACGAGTTTAACTACAAGTTTTGGTATAACTCTATATTGTATACTTACTTGTGTAACTGAGACATGGTTGATATATTTGATTGAGTCATGGTTTGGTGACTTGGAGTCTTGTTGGTAGTCATGGTCTTGACTTGATTTGTTGTCCATGTTGACTAAATTCTTTGGTATTATTGAATAAGGTTAAATGTCATAAACTTAGAGTAAGGCTACATGGTAGGTTTTTGTGGTTGTGCTTATATTATGTGTATGACTAGTGTTCTTTTGCTTGGTGTAGTTGAGACCGGGAAGGCGGAATGTTACTATCTTGCTAATTAATTCACATAGACTTAAATACATCTAAATATACAAGGGCATTATGCATAACCAAACTAATAGAACAAGGTTGAGTATCACGTGAGAGTCTTAGCAATGGGATGTTAAGGGTAAGAAACCTTGGGTGATGAGTATCGTAGAACTCACAGGTATTCAAAACATAAGGTCTGACTTGATGACATAGTGGATAGATGGGGATTAGGGTTGAATACAATGAGGGAAAGTTGTTCTCAATGATAAAGATCATAGAAGCCAAAGGTTTTAAGGACTTATTATAACTGGAAATCCTTGGCTAAATAACTCTCAAGTTGTATATTTCTTTTTGGATACTTATATGATGTTTATGTGATTTAATTTTGGTCGACCGATGATGCTTACCAATACATGTTATTTGTAATGATACTACTCTTGCTATACCCTTTTTGGGGTATAGTCTGGTTGTAGGACCAGTAGGTGTTTCATGCTTGACACGATGAAGATCTCCAGCAGCTTCTGTCATTATTTCTACTGTAGAAGCTGGGTCATGTGTACAGTTTGTATCCTCTCTTAGTAGCTCTTGTACCTATTAGACTAGTTCCTTGGGGGAAAGTTTTTTAGTTGTATTTAAGATTTAATAAACTGGTTGTAATAAAGAAGGTATTTTGTTGTTTCTTATTGACTTCCACATATATTTCGAATGTGTGGTAAGGGTTTTTCGAGTAGGTTCCTGCATGATCCGGTTAGTTGGGTCATGACATGGTTAAGCATTCTAGTTAAAGAAAGCCTCTTCCTTCTCCCATTAGCAAGGCTGTGAAAGAACCTAGTATTCATATCTCCCTCAGTGAACCATTGAATTCCTATTTTTTTGCCTCCAAAACTCTTCTTCATAATGCAAGTACTACAGAAATTTAGCCTAAGCTCTTTTTATTAATGCCCTGTTGGCTGTTGTGGGGTGTTCTTCAAACAACTCTTCCTTGATTCTAACAATTTCCTCTCTGATGATAAATTGCTTGAAAATATCTCCAAATCTATTCCTGATCCAAATAGCCAAATGCAGTTTGGTGTTTTACATCTTATGTTTCATCCTGATAGATATATCTTCAGAATCTAGTGCCACCCAATTGCTCCAAACTATGTCTTTAAATTCTTCATGTTCAGTCCAAAACTTCAGGAACTTAAAAAGTTTGATAAATTGTTGAGCCTGACCACTACAAGTAAAAAGTAATGGATCATGATCTGATCCAGTCCTGGCTAAATATTGTAACTCAACCCCTCCAAACAGATCCAAAAAGACTTGATTAGTGACAATTCTATCAAGTCTTTTGAAAATACAATCTTCATCTGCTCTCCCATTCCACCAGGTGAATGGGCTTCCTTTGAAATTAATATCAAATAATTCACGGGAGTTTATATAGAAAGCGAAATCCTCATGTTCATGAGGATAAATCGGTAGTCCCCCAATCTTCTCATCTGGCCCCAAAATGACATTGAAATCCCCTCCAACAAACCATGGAGAATTAAGATTATGTCCTCAGAGTATATATCTTCCCACAAAGCCAACCTCTCTAGAGCATCACATTTGGCATACACTAATGTTGTGGTTAACACCTTTCCATCCTGCAAAGTAAGCTGTAGAGTAAGATATTGTTCTAAGTGAGAAATAACCCCTACATGAATATGATCCTCATAAAGAACCAGATTTTCCCATTTTGATTGTAATTGGCATATTCAATACCTAGCCTTTTCTAGTACTTCTGAATTTGTGTAGCTTCTTAAGGTGGTTCAATCAAAGCAATAAGGAAAAATTTGAGATGTCTGTGAAGAATCTGAACTCTATGAAAGGCATTTTGAGTTCTCACAGACCTAATATTCCACACCAATGCTTTGTATCACATTTATTGACAGATTTCACTCCCTTTTAGCAACCCTAGTTGGCTTAGTGCTTGTTTTAACTTTATGCTTCTATTTCTTTCCTTTTGACACCAACTGAGGGGACAAACCAGCCTCTCCCTGTACTTGAGTCAAATTCTGCTGATAATCAACCTTTTCTTTATCTTCAATTAATTCTGCATTCTCCTTATGATTACTTTTGTTGTGTATCTTATCATCTACCTGATGTGAAACCACCTCATGCAGGGCTTGCATTGGAGATTCTACATTATATTTCAACACTATTTATGACTCTGGGACTGTAGCTACTTCCTTCTTACTGGGATCTGCTGGTGGAAGCTCATGACACTTCATGGATGATTCAGGATAGTAACTAACTCTTTCCTCACTAGAAGCTTCAATATTTTTAACCTTTTTTTTATTTAATTCTACCACCTATTGAGGCTTGTGATATCTGGCAAGTGATAGATCTTGCTCTTCATTAAACTTCACTAGGTTTGGTTCATATTCCTTATCATCCTCCAAACTCCACTCTATAATTTGTTGTGATTCTTTCCCTTCTGTATTTATCAACCCTGTATTGCTAGGATGCTGACTGATCCTTTTTTCAATCATGCTAGTCAGTTGCTGCTACTGTGACTATGACTGATGTTGTTGATGTTGGGATGGACACACACCTTGTACTTGTTGAAAGTTTGTAACACTATTAATAGTTTGTACTTGTTCATTATACTGTTGTTTTCAATTTCTGGTGTGACTATTGTTGTTGTTATTGTTATTATTATTGTTGTTGTTTTCTTGTTGGCTTGAATAACCCCTACTGCTGCATTTCCTTCCTCTACTGCATCTACCACTTTGGGTAAACTAAATTATTTGTTCCCTATATTTTTGGAAATAGAAGCTGTCATGCCTCAAATTCCAATGGGGCGGACTGGCACCCGAAGCCGTTAAGGCCCGAGAGAACCAATCTTCATTCATGTACACTTATATATGTCACTCAATGAACAACCCTTATAGATACGAGGTCAAGACGGAAGTCATGGAAAGATATTCATATAGCTATGAAACTTGGCTGTTAGGGCCATCACGACAAAATCATACATTTCTTACATTTTCTTCATTTGTCCCACAACGTCTACAAAAGCCTCTAACAGATACATAACCACTCCTAAAGTTGGGACAAGTCCCCGCTTTATACAACATTTACATAGTACCAAAACAAGTGTACACGTGTGACTCGAAAAGCCCCAAACCGAACTGGAGCTCACCAATAATCAGTAGATGACCCGCAACCTACTGTGGAGGTCTACTAGCACCTGTGCCTGCAACAAGTAAGGTAAGTCCCCCAAGGGAAGTCAGTACGAAGAATGTACTGAGTATGTAAGGCTATAAGAAATTGTATGAAGCATAGGATCTCATATGCTATCAAATACAAGTGAATAAACATCATGGATAAACCACCGTTCTGTATATGTGTGGAATCCTATACATTATATTCATTACTTTCTTTGCTTATACGTTCTTCATTATTATCATTCATCCAGCTGATCAGTGGGCCATAACATAATCATCCACCTTATCGGTGGGCCATAACATAATATAATGTATTATATCAACAATCATCCACCTTATCGGTGGGCCATAATATAATATAATGTATTATATCAACAATCATCCACCTTATCGGTGGGCCATAATATAATATAATATATTATATCAACAATTATCCACCTTATCGGTGGGCCATAATATAATATATATACACACATTACTTCATTCCTTTACTTGTGTGAGATTGATACCTTGGTGGTCATAACATCATTATTGGAGCTTCATACATTAGTGGTTATAACATCATTATTGGAGCTTCATACATTAGTCATCGAATTAAATACATGTGATCCCCAATTGTTCAATGAATAAGAAATATGTGAATAACAATAAATGTCAAACCTGAATGAGATACTTTGGAACATTTCGAAATGGAACAAGTACGGTAACGATGAGAGCAAGAGATGCTGCCAAAGGATATGGAAAGAGTAACCTTACATACCTTAGCTTCTCAATATGAATACAACAATTCTATATGTGAATACAACAGTCCATCTCATTCCTTACGTGTTACTCTACATCACAAGTACATAACAGAGCTCACGTTAACAACTAACTACATTACAAGTGCATAAGACGACAATAAACTACGTGACTGCCATATAACGTCATTTCACCCTCTTACAATACCATTTATTGCATCACCATACCAACAACACCACATCGTGCCACACATCCACCAAGACATCATAAACCAATAGCATTTCATACCAAGTTTATAATTTACACTTTCTCTTCAATACAATGTCACATTTACCGCACTACGTCACGTAAACACCTTTCACAACAACACATTAAAGACAATCCATAATTGATACCATTCAAAATACCTCTGGGATACTCCTTTAAAGTCATTCAAAAGGTACCATAAGTTGATAATTGCATCCAAGAAAGGTATAGGGGTTTCGGGGATCAAAGAGAGACAAAAACATGCAAAACGGGGTCCTGGAGGGACCTGTGGGGTCACCTGAACCAGCAGGTGGGTGACATGCGGATGTAGGTGCCCATCTGGCCCTGTCCAAGGACACCCGCGTTGGCATCTGCGCCCGCAGGTGCCCCGTCCGCGAGGGTGGGTGCCTGTTTCAGCCTCCAGGGGTCATTTTCTGGTCCTTTTTTGCCATGAATGGTACATGGTCATAATCAAGCTTCCTATTTAATATTTTAAGTTAACTTGGATGCCAATGAACAACCATGGTTTCAACATGCACATGAACAACACCAAAACTACATTTTTCTTTCAATACGTCACCCATTCCATGCACAATTTTCACAACAACAATTCCAAATGTTATACACAAAGAGAGATCAATTTAGGGACATAAAAACATCATAAATGTTGATATTTAATCCATCAAATTTATTTCATTCAAGACCACAAGTCCACTTTCAAGTTTACAAGGCAAAACCCTTTACCGATTAAGCAAACATAAACTGTTTCACACATAGTGAACTGTCCAACACTTTGCCAACATAACCATCATGATATACACAATATCTCATGCATATAATATATTAAATCACAAGACTAAACACTTACCAAAGCTTGCAAAGTGATGATCTTGTCCAAAAGAGATGGTTGCCTTAGGGTTTGAATGAAGAGAGAATGTTGTGGAAAATCTACAAATTGCATGTGTGTCTCTAATGAATAAAATCTGATTTTTGTGCTTTATATAGTCATTTTTAGTCATCTTTAGCCACACTTAGTCAATAATTGAGGGTTTACTTGGTCAAAGAAAGAATGGATCATTTTCTTCCTTTTTGGGCCATGTCTTTTGGTGAAATTTTTGGCCTCAATTGAGCCCAATAGCACAAGATTAATTTAGCCCAACAAAATTAATACATAATCCACCAACCATATCATGTTTAAATAATCCCATAAATATTACGGTAGTCTCATAGGTTTGAAAATGTGCGGGGTGTTACAGAAGCATCGTTATTAGACACCATCTCCTTATGTATGTTTTTGCTCTTGTTATCCACTGCTGTTGTTGTTGTTGGGACTATTGCAGTGTCATTTTTTGTACCCTTGTTGCCTTCATTAGCCTCTTTTGTTTCCTTGCATTCATCTAAGGCATCAAAAGCATTTGATGTGATAATTTGCTTATTCTCCATAGATGTTGAAATAGGTTTAACCTTACTGAGCCCAGTCTCTTTTTGCCATTTGAACCTCTTGTTTATGGGATTACACCTACTAATAATTCTCCCCTTTGATATATTTCTCCACCCTTGCTTCTCCACTTCTTTCTGTTTGTTAGAGTCCAAATCATCCTGCTTGCTATCCACAACCTTTCTTAATTCAGGGTGCAAACTTCTACACTCATCTTCATTATGCCCTTGAAGTTTGCAAGTCAAACAATATTTAGGAAGAAAATCATACTGAATCTTGATGCTTTCCACTCTAGCTTCTTTTGTATTATTATTAATCATTTCTATTTCCACTACCTTTGGTAGCTTAGCTAATAAATCCACCTGAACCTTCACCCTTACACAATTAGGTCGAGTTTTGTTTATAGAAGCTAAGTCAAGATGTAGAGGTTTTCTAACAGCTAAAGCAATTGAAAATATGGATTCCTTTCCAAAGAAGATGGGTAGCAAGTTTGGAAACAAAATCCAGGCCATGGCATGTGTTGTTTCCTCCATCAGTTTAAATTTTTCATCATAGATTAGTGGTCTCATTTGATACGCTAATCCATCCCTTTCCACAATATAGTATACAGTTTAGCCATAATGTTCACAAAATTATCTATTCAGCTCAATCTCATTAATATGTGCCTATTTCTAAGTAAACCAATTTTGTAATCACCCTTAATATTGAACTATTTTGGTATTTGAACTCTCAGATCTTCCAGTATAGGCCACCCATAAGAAAATTTACCAATGATTGCATATTCCAAATTTTCCAGTTTATTCATCTTACATACTTCCTCTTCAGTCCATGTTACACGATGCACTCCATTAATGATTGTAGGTATTCTAAAAGGGATTAATTCCATGGTCTCAATATCCTTTTGAAGTGAATTATCAAGCTTTATCAAATCTACATACTTAATTTTTCCTTTAAGATTATCACCACTATCATCTTTAACTTCATGAGCATTGAAAATATTGCTAGACTCCGCAGGCTCGATAGGCAAACATATAGGGATTTTAGAATTGGGTTTGCATAAATTAGGGAAAGATTCATCAGATTTGAGAAAAAAAATCTAGCCAGCCACCAGCAGACATCATCTTTGGAGTATTCGTTATCTTTTCTTTAGCATTTGTTAGTGTCTTTAAAATTTGTCTTCTTCTCCTTTTTAAATCAACATGAGTATAAGAATCTAAAATAATTGAAGATGGATTAATACCCCTCTTAGATAGCAAGGAATTAATGATTGCCTGTACAGACTCCACCTTTAAAATCAACAAGTCAATCTTTAAAGTGAACTATTCACATTCACAAGAACAAGAAGGCACCTTAAAGGTACTGATACCAATAGTTGAGCATCAACCATAGAAAATCCACCACCATCATCACCACTAACACCAATACCTTTACCAACAAACAGAGAAAATACGCCACCATCATCACCAACTCCAACACCAATATCTAAAAAGAATTCACCAGCACCAACACCAACATCATCTTCATCTATTTCTATTGCACCTCCAGCCACAACACTTACCACAACTTCAATAATAACTTCGAAGGATCAAAATTCTTTTCAACCACAAACAAATTTTTTGTGATGGTCGTCGCTCTGACAAAATATTTCTTTGACTTTTTAATATTTGTATTTTACTTAATTTCTTTCAAGGACACAAACTCAATAAGAAAATCTATCTCCATCTCACTTGTAAAAATTATTTATAAATACACAATCTATGTGTCCAAATAGATTTATCAAATTAAGGTTAAATTAAAAAATGTAATTGATAAAAGAATAGTTGTTGCAACAAGTCCAAATGACTTCTAAAATTGATGAAGCACAAGTCACCACTGCAACAATTATGAGTCTATTACAACAACTAATCAATTTGTTGAATAATATTCAACAAGTGAGGAAGTTGTGGCAAGTTTAGAGTTGTTGAGACAACAAATTCAAATAAGTAATCTGACTTGTTTGTCACAATAAACTCTAAGGATATAAGATGACTTTTAAAATTGATTACACACTAGTCACCATTGCAATAATTATAAATTTATTACAGCAATGAATAACTTTATCCAACAAGTATAAAAGTTACAGCAGTTGTTAAAACTATTTTAGCCACTGCTGCATACTTTTCAATAATTGTTACATCTGTTTTAGCAATCCAAAATTTTAGATCATGATGGTACCTACCAAAACCCATCAATAGGTAAGTCAATCCCCATGTCCCAAAAGAGCTAGTAACGAGCTATTAAAAAGAAATAACAAATCCAACAAGTAGTTGGGTCAAACATGAAGAAACATAAGTAATAGGGCCCATATAATATACATAAAGAGAGAAGGGTCAAAATATACAAAATACAATCCCAAGACCTGGTATTTGTTGGTACAAAAGCTGATAAATACATAAGGAATACTATATATACATCACAAGTATAGACTATCTCTGGGTATACAAAAATAAAGATCAATCAGATACAGAGAGAGGTAGAGTAACTTAATGAGTTGGCATTCTGTGAATCATTTGGCATAGAAGTGGTAAGAAATCAAGTCTTTAATGTCATTTTGAGCTAGTTTTAATATAAGTTTGTTTTTCAAAGTCGAAGCCAAAAGATGTTCAACAAAGCATAAGGAAGCAAGAAGATAGAGAAAAGAAGCTAAAAATAGAAGTAGCATCACCAAGGTGTTAAGTGCATTGCCAAACCCTCTGGTGCATCGCCAAGTTGAGAGTCCTTTGCAAAAGGAGCAGTTTATCCATATTTTGAAGATATCATTCCGCGAGCAGCAGATGAAGTTTGGCGGATCGCCTATGAGTTTGCTGATGATGGGTCACGATCGCCAAATTCAACATATGCAAGCAATTGAAGCTCAAAATTTAAGGCAATTTGGAGATGTGGGGGAGATTTGACATATCACTAATGAGTTTGATGATGCTCTTGTCTGTTACCAAAAGGAATGTGGTGGAAATTTTGTAATTATGTTGGCCCCAATTTGCTTAAGCTATAAATAGATTTTTGAGACTTTAAACTCTGTCGTTTGCTAAATTTTGAGATCTAGAAAGTTGTATTCAAACCCTAAAGTTGGGATTAGCTTTTAATTTAGTTTTTCTATATTGGAATTGAAGGATTTCTTGTAGATTGATACACCCAAATTACAACTCCCTGTTACAAGAGTGTAAGCGGTCGTTGTCAAATATAGAACCCAATGAAGGTTGGGGTCAAATCCCATAGGGAATAAAGGGTTAAACAAGTGGTATGCAACTCTTATAATAATCAGTCACCAACTTCCAAGGGATGGGGTTTTTTGATTTAGCTGCAGTAAATAATATTTGAATACCGTAAGCAAAGGCAAAATTTCTAACAAATAACTTAATAGAGAAAAGTAAACCAGGATTGTGTTCACATAAGTTTTCAACCACCAACGGGTTATGAGTGAAAATGAATTGATATTAAAACACGCGAAATTAAGGCAATCAATTCTATAATTTCATTTAACTATCTTTCGACCAATTTAAATAAGTCTACACTTCAATTCCCATGAATTCAAAGTGTCAGTTGTAAAACCAATCAGACCTCAATGGATTAATTTTGTTCAAGCATTAATTGTTAATTTGGAGGTTGATAGTTCCAAACTTTTGTTATGAACTCCTTTTCTTTGATAGTTAAATTCTTTACCAAGCAATTTAACAAAAGACTATTTCCCAATGTTTGCAACCATCAAGAATACGTTAAAGTGAAGGAATTCATAATAATTTCACGCAATCAATACCTATTCACAATCCACAAACCCTAATAGTGATTTTCCACCTTGGATTCCACAACCGTAGTTATGGATGGTTTAGCCACTTATAGTCAAGAACAAGATGAAGAAAGAAATTTTTATCATAAAAATAATGAAATCCTTATAATGAAAAGTAACCTCCAATGATGTTCAAAACTTAAAGCAAAAGGGCTAAACTCCTTTTCTCCAAAGAAAGTCATAAAAAAAAATGTCTATTCCAAAGCCTAAATTGGGTATTTATAGGCTCAAAATAATCATGGTTTAAAATTCAAAATATGTTCTGCCGCATCACCACTGACGGTAACTGTGACGGTCCACCAAGTATGCGAGGTCTACCTAGGTTACCATCGTAAATCTGTCAAAAAATGCACATTCTGGCTAACTGTTGGCGGGCTGGTTGATGGTCCGCCATTCACTTGACGGTCCATCGTACATGTCATCGCCATCTCTTCTTCTTCAGGCTATTCAGGATACAACTTGGCGATAATAGTGACAGTCTGCCAAGTCCTTGGAGGTCCACTAAGGTTGTCGTTGCCACGTCCTAAGCTTGACTCTTTTCTGGTTAAGGCTTGGCGGTATTGGTGACGATCTGCCAAGTTTTTAGCGATCCGCCATGATTGCCGTCACAGACCCTTTTCACTAGATTTTCTCATCTCTTGCAGTCTTACGTTTAATTCCTGAAAGTATACATAAAAAGCATAAAAAACAACACATGTTGCTTGAAAACTCACAATTATCCTTAGTTGAATATGCTAAATGTGCCGTCATAAGCATGCACATCAACACCCTTAACTTAGAATACTTGCTTGTCCTCAAGCAGCCTAAGCACACATTATTATGGCACACATAGAGATCTCAAATGAACAAACAACTGGTGTGTCATTCTCATGAGGTTCCTTTTCAGAAATTTCAACAAGTGTACAACTTAGTTCAACCATAACTAGTGGGGATCCATACTTGGCATTACCCTACAATTTGCTGATCTATAAGGACGTAAGATTTAAAATCTAACAGTCAGCAAGTTCATATATCAATCTCATGCTCTCACTAGAAAGAAGTCCCATAAACACATGTAAATCAGCACAGCTAGGGACTCACACAAGAACGCTCACTTTCACAACAAAATTCAAACGATGCACATGCAATACGATAAGCTTGCCCTTACCATCTAACTAGGTTTATTGGTTGATTTACAAGGATCACTATATGGCTTTATTCTGCTTGTAATGCAGGCTTGAGTGCTGGTATGGTACATTTGAGGTTAGTGACTCAGCCTTCCTTATCATACAATGTTTCAAAACATCACTTCTTTTTGTAATCACAATCAGCAATTCCATCCTTATTCTCCTTTATTCCCAAAGTTATTTTCCTTTTTTGTGTGCACTCTTTTTAAGGATTCTTTTTAACTCATTCTTTATTCTTTTACACATGCTTAGCTCAAGGCTTGCTCTTTAATTTTGCACACTCTTGAAGCTTTCTTTCACACTCACTTACTCTTTTCAGACCCCAGTTGACTCATAACCTTTCTACAGTAGCCACCCTCAACTTAGGCAATTTGCCTGAGTTGAGGTGCACGGTGTCCAAGGAAGGACCAGGGCCAAAATAGAGGATAGAAAATAAAGACGGGAAGGTTAATAAGTGCTGAAAAAGAAAGTTACTACAACTCTATGTAGGGATCAATGGATTTATGCAACATTTTGGGTTGTTTGTTTAGGCAAAGTGGACTTAAAATCAAACACGGCCTGTGATCATATCCATGGTCATCTTCCTATCACCTAGCAAAATGGTTCGGGCAAGTTTTTGATGCATGCAAAAAGTAAGAACTAGACAAACCATTCTCACACACACATAGCACAGATTGACAGTGACTTTGGTACTGCTCGACATCACACTCAAGTTTACACCAATTACAACCCACTATAGATTACTAATTAAAGTAAATATCCACCATAGTCAAAAGTCTAACTAAAATTAATTACACAGTAACAATAAAATTTTTAGAGGGGTCAACATTTCATTAAACATAACACTCAAACAACTTTTTATTCACCCAATTTCCATGCAGGCACAATACACTAGTAAACACAATCTACTAACAAAGACAACAATTTAAATAACAACCTAAATATTTCGGTTCTACTATATAGCGTATGAGGGAACAGAACACAGGCAACAAAAACCCTTATGGTGACAACAGACTCACAAGTACCCCCCCCCCCCCCCCCCCATCCTACCAAAAGAAAGTATGCTTTTTCCTCAAATGCATAAATAGTAAAAAGTACAAGGGAATGGTATATTTACACAACCCTTAGGCTAAAGAGTCATCATTATTAGAGGCTCGAATGGCCTCGATAGCATTAATAGTTGACCCAGTATTGGCCGGGGTGCTCACGTCATCAACAACAATGTCACCTACGTGAGAAGGTACACTAGTTGTGACTTCAACCTCTTCATCAGAAACTCTTCTCTTTCTCACATCTTTATCTCTTTTAGATTCCTTTAGGGATTTTCTGATTGCCCTTTCTTCATTCGTCTCATCCGTATGCTTCTTTTTTCTAGACCTCTTCTCCATCTTCTTGGGTTCAGTGCTAACAACTTTTCCCTTGTCAATCATTTTTTGACCAATGAGGTCAGCAATATCTTCTTCTTCCTCATCAATTTCTACAAACGGAGGTTCCCACTTGCAGGTGGAAGGATTCTTCTTTAAGTTGGCTATGTTCTCCTGACCTTGTTTTAATTCAGTATAAAATTTTGCTAAGTCAGGAATGGATAGCTCATTTAGCCTTTTGTTTACCCTTTCCTCCATATGATCTATCCAAAGGTGCAGATTTCATACGGCTTCAAAGCCTCTTTGACAATCTCATCCACACACGGCTTGAATTAGCTTGTCTATGTTTTTAATTACCTTTCAAATCTCTTCTATTTATTGACCATCTTGATAAAGTTCTTTGGAGTAAACTGGTATTCTGCATAAAAAGCTGACATGGATACCGTATCTGCGGTATCGACATAAGTAGGCAAAGAAGTGGCTCCTGATGTGCCCGATGCTACCTGTGGATCAACAAAGACAAGTGGTAAATCCATACCTGAAGGAGTATGTGACGCTTTCAGAATGGGTTGGGAGTGCGTGCCCTACGATGATTGTTTCTGAATTTTTACTTTAAACTTTGCCTCATTTTTCGACTACTCAATATCATACCTATGATTAGATTGAACGTCGTTATCAATCCCACTAAAAATAGGTACCTTTTCTTGTAAGCATAAACTCGTGATGAGACATGGAAAGGGTAAGACACTAGAGGTCTTGTGAGCACATTGAAATAGTTCATCATTGATGATCATTCCAAAATTTGTCAGCAGTCCTGCCACTAAATTGGCTACCACCACAGCTCAAAATATCTCCAAAATTACATCTCTACCTATCGGTATTAGCCTCAATCGCACCCCAACCCATCAAAACTTTGCCTTGAAACTCAGTGATGATTTGGTAATCCGATCTTTGTTGTTTGCCCAGGAAGGTTCTCCTAAGTCAGTTAGTACCTATCCCAACTCTGGAATTATCATCTCATCAGAATGTCAACTTGGACACCACGTACTAGGATTATCATCTTATTTTTCATAGCAGAAATCTTCTCCCCGTTTGGACACTCCCTCCTGAGAACAACCAAGTAGTTAGTAAAAAATTCATTTACCATAGTTGGGTAGTAGAACCTTGGGGGCCTGCTGAATAGATGCAATTGATACTCATTGAATTGCCTCTCGATGTCTGGATAGTTGGGTAATGAGGTTGTCATAATCTGATACTCTTCCGCTATCGGCCTCTTCAGATTTTGCATTTGAGTTGGTTCAAGTCCTTGGAAATATATATCTTTAGCCCCCTCAATTCGCCATCGAATGTTCTCCCAAACTTTTAGATCTTTACTTCTAATCACTGTTTCCGCATTTGATTTGTTTTCCTTTTCTGCTTCTGACTCAGAGCTAGAGAAGTTCTTTTGTCCACCCTCAATGTTTGGGGTAGAGTCAGAACTTTCACTACCCTCCTCTGAATTTTCATAGCCACCCATGGATGACCTACCCTTTTCTTCAGATTGGAAGGGTATGGTTTGCTTCTTCTCACTTTGCCTCATATTTTTATACGGGGCTTGGTTGTCTTCACCCACGGGTTTAGGTTCATCCTGTAGTCTGGACACTGTAGTGTCCTTGGAATGCTTGGTTGTGGCTCCTTCCCTTCGTGCTTGAAACTTAGGAGGCATGGTACCTGTATGTATGATGTTAGCACACATGTCAAGAAATAAAATGATTTGCAAAGAGAGTTGAGCATGTTGATTTCTCTTGATGGTGGAAGTGGCGATCCGCCACTAGGTTGACGGTCCGTCAATGTACCCGTCAAGAATTATCCACAATCAACCAGATAAGTTTCATGGGTTACTGTATCCCTGACGGTCCGTCACCTTAGTGGCGGTCCGCCATCGATACCGTCAAGACTTGAACAGTGAGGGATATTGAGAGTCACCTTGTGATAGTTTTGTTGACGGCCCGCAAATCTCCTGACGGTCTGCCAACATTCCCACCTCACTTGCCAGATTTTATTTCTTTTTGACATTTTGTCAAACACCTGGTGAGCAACCCAATTTTTTAGTGTTTAAACCATGATTAATCCATGGAATCTTTTCCAATGCATAATTATAGTCATCCCATGACAATAGTCTACTCAGACTTCACCTCTCGAGATGCCTCACCACTTAGTTCTAGAATGAATTACAAAAGCAAAACAAAGATAACCTAAGACTACGAAAGTTAAAACTTACTAAACCGACTGAAATAAAAAAGAAAATACCTGAGTGAACTGATATGCAAGACTAAAAACTTAGAGAGAAACTTTTAAGATTCAACTTTTGGTTGTGATTTTGTTTTACTGTAGTGATTTAGGGAAGGGTAAGGTTTGGTTTAAATAGGAGAGAAAAGAAGTGAAAGGTGATAAGTCTTGGTTGTGGGGAAGTAATGGTGAGTGAATGTGGTGTAATGGGAGATGGATATGCTTTTGGTGGGAAGTGGAAGTGTTTTAATGACAGAAGATAAATTAGAAGAGATGTGGGTTTTAATAGAGAGGGGGTAATGGATCTGTTTAAATTTAAAATTGATGGGCTGGTTTTGATGGCTCGGGATGAAAAGTGGGTCAATTCAATTCGATTAGTTAAATAAAACAAGGTGTATCTACCTGGGACAATGGATCTGGCTGTCCGTCAATAGGTTGATGGTTCACCGAGTATACTGTCAAGTTAAACCAGTGTGGCCTATGAATGTTATCTGGTGATGGTTTTGTTGACAGTACGTCACTTTGGTGATGGTCTGCCAACTATACCATCACACTTTAACCAGATTGACCAATTTTAGCTCCTTCCCTAACGATAATCTTGGCGGTTCACCAGTATCTGGTGGTTTGTTAGCCTTTTCCATTAATGTTTATGCAAATTGCCTGATTTTTGGTGACTTGCTAAAGTTAATATTGATGGTTTACCACTTTGTTGGCGGTCCGCCACAACCACCGTCGAGTCTCAACAGTTCCTAACTTTTGCTAGATACCTAAATCCTTGCACAATTAGCACACACATCAATCCAGCTCACCAAAATATAGACTAAAGTATGGTACAACATATTGTGGGTTTCCTTCCACTAGCGCCTGATTTAACGTCGTGACACGATTCAGTTTTCTTGACTACTTAGACTTCATCGAGATATACCATAGAAAACACTCTTACCTCTTCATGAGGACACACATACCTCTTTACTCTTTGGCTATTTAGCTTGAACACATTTCCTTCATTGTTCTCCAACTCCACCACTCCGAATGGAACCCTTGAGTGACTTTGAAAGGGCCGGACCATTTTGATTTCAACTTCCCAAAAAATAATTTAAACCTCGAGTTAAAAAGCAACACCATATCCCCCACTTTGAATTCTCTCTTCTCTATCTTTCGATCATGGTATAGCTTCATCTTCTCTTTGTAAGATCTGCTCTCTCATAAGCACAAAGTCTAAATTCATCAATTTCATTCAGTTGGTCTAACCTCAATTCCGCTGCCTCGCTCCAACTTAGATTCAACTTTTTTAGCGTCCATAGGGCTTTGTACTCAAGCTTTACCACTAGGTGACATGCCTTACCGAAAACCAGCTCCAATAAGGAGACATCCCTATTGGAGTCTTGAAAGTAGTCTGATAAGCCCACAGAGCATCATCAAGTTTCCTTGAACAGTCTTTTCTATTTGCATTGACTGACTTGGCTAAAATCACTTTAATCTCCCTGTTAGACACTTCAACCTGCCCACTTGTTTGTTGATGATATAGGGTTGCAACTTTATGCTGTTTCACGCCATACTTCGCCAGTACATCTCTAAACACTTTATTGTAGAAGTGGGACCCCCCATTATTTATAATTGCGAGAGGGGTTCCAAACCTAGAAAAAATATTTTTCTTCAAAAACAAGACCACACTCTTTCCTTTGTTGTCAGCCAAAGATACTGCTTCCACCCACTTAGACACTTAATCCACAACAACTAGGATATACTTGTGACCATATGAGCTCACAAAAGGACCCATTAAGTCAATGCTCCAAATGTCAAAAAGCTCTACTTTTTGCATTTTGGTCATGGGCATTTCATGACGCTTGGATATTGATCCTTTACATTGGCATTGGTCACAAGTTTTGACCAAGTCATAAGCATCGTTAAATATGGAATGACAGTAATACCCACTTTGCAATACTTTCCTCGCAGTTCGGTCACCTGCATGATGTCCTCCAACAGGAGAAGAATGGCAGGCTTGGAGAATGCTCAACATCTCAACTTCTGGCAAACATCACCAGATAATATTATCCTCACACAACTTGAACAGGTAAGGCTCATCCCAAAAATACTTGGTCACATCATGAAGAAATTTCTTCTTCTTATAAAAACTCAAGTCTTCTGGAATCTTCTCACTCACTACATAATTTGTAAAATTAGCATACCACATATTCATCCCATGGGACATTGTAAGTACATGTTCATCAGGAAAAGAGTCATCAATGTCTATCTCTTCTGGTCTTTGTCCTTCATTCTCAAACCTAGATAGGTGGTCTGCTACTTGATTCCCGCAACCTTTCTGATATTTGACTTCGAAGTTAAACTCTTGAAGGAACAACACCCACCTAATCAGTCGTGGTTTGGAATCCTTCTTATCCATGAAATACCGCAATGCTGAATGATCTGTGTGAACCACCACTTTGGTGACAAGTAAGTATTCCCTCAATTTTTTAAATGCATAAACCACAGCAAGAAGCTCTTACTCGGTCACTGTGTAATTCTTCTATGCTCAATTCAAAGCTTTGCTGGCATAATATATAGGGTGAAAAAGCTTTTCCCTTTTTTGACCAAGTGCAGCTCCAAGAGAAACTACACTTGTATCACAAATCACTTCAAATAGTTTCGACCAATTAGGAGCAATGATGATGGGTGCGGCAACTAACTTCTCCTTGAGACAAAGAAATGCTTTCAGACAACTATCACTGAAATCAAACTTGAATTTTTTCTCCAAGAGTTTGCATAATGGATTTGCAATCTTGGAGAAATCTTTGATGAATCTCTGATAGAACCCTACATGACCAAGAACACTACGTACACCTTTCACTGAGATTGGTGGAGGTAGTTTCTCAATTACTTGGATCTTGGCCCGGTCAATTTCAATCTCTGTTACTAAGATCTTATGCCCCAACACAATGCCTTCCCTAACCATGAAATGACATTTCTCCCAATTTAGCACCAAGTTGGCCTTTTCACACCTTTACAAAGCATTACCAAGGTTAGGCAAACAATCTTCAAAAGAATCTCCTACCACAAAGAAATTATCCATAAAGACCTCTAACGTATCTTCCACCATATTAGAGAATATCGATATCATGCATAGCTGGAAAGTGGAAGGTGCCTCACACAACCCAAATGACATTCGATTAAATGTAAAAGTACTATAGGGATATGTAAAGGTTATTTTCTCTTGATCTTCAGAAGCAATCGATATTTGGTTGTAACCAAAATATCCATCCAGAAAGCAATACCAACCTCTTCCAGCTAGTCGATCAAGCATCAAATCCATGAATGGCATTGGAAAATGATCCCGCAAAGTCCACGAGTTCAACTTCCTGTAATCCATGCACACCTCCAACCTGTGATGGGTTGAAGAGGAATCAACTCATTCTTTTTATTCGCCACCATAGTCATACCCTTTTTTTAGGTACGCATTGCATGGGACTCACCCATTTACTATCAGAAATATGGTATACAACACCCGCCTCAAGCCACTTAATAATTTCTTTCTTAACCACCTCTTGCATTGGTGGGTTAAGTCTGCGCTGGTGCTCAATGGATGAAATACACTCCTCTTCTAGCTACATCTTGTGTGTACAAATACCCGATGGAATGCCAATAATGTCTGCTATGGTCTACCCAATAGCTCGCTTATATCTCCGTAATACTGACACAAGGTCTACCAATTTCCATTCAACTAAGTCTGCTGCGATAATCACTGGCAAGTATTGTTTGCACCTAGAAAAACGTATATCAAATGCCCTGGAAGTTCCTTCAACTCTAACACTGGTGGCTCTTCTATAGATGGTTTCACTGGAGGTGTAGGCCTATTTTTCAAGTCCAAGTCAAGCTTCTTCGGAGCGTAGGAATAAGAACCCATACCAGTAAGGGCATACACTGTCTCATCATACTCTTCAATACCATCTGCATCAAAATTCATCAATACAGCGGCTAATGTTTCGATCGCAAATTGTTCCTCAATAGGAACCTCCATTTCAGGCTCATCAATGACATCAATAACTGAGACAACATTCATGTCTCTTAATTTCTTCATCGACTGGCAAATTTTGAACTAAAATTCCTCATCATTCAGTCAGAATTTAAGCTCATTGCTCTCCATTCCAACTAGGACTTGCCCAGTGGCTAAGAACGGTCTACCTAAGATTATGGGCACCTCAAAGTCCACTTCGCAATCCAAGATCACGAAATCTGTAGGGAATATAAAATCAACCACTATTACCAACACATCATAATGAACACCTTCTGGCCTCTTGACCAAATGGTCAGCCATGAATAACTGTATCAACATTGGTTTGGGGGCTCCCAAACCCAACTACTTATAAATTTCCAATGGCATCAAATTGATGCTTGCACCGAAATCACATAATGCCTTTGCAAAGATAGTTGCACCAATCATGTAGGGAATAGTAAAGGCACCTGGGTCAGCCTTTTTTTGAACCAATGATCTTGATGCTATGGCACTGCAATGATGAATATTGTCATTCGGCTCAAAGCTTATTATCCTCTTCTTGGTTAGTAAGTCTTTCATGAACTTAGCATAACCGGGCATCTGTTCAAGATTTTCTACAAGTGGAATTTTCACCAATAGCTACTTTAACATAGATAAAAACTTGGTGAACTTTCCATCTTTCGCCTTCTTTTTAGCTCTATGAGGAAATCGATGAGGTGGTTTCGGAATTTGAGTTAAAGGTTTTGTGGCTTTCTCACTATTCTCCTCATTTAGTACATCATCCTTTTTTATTTCTGTGGATTTTTTGGCATCCACACCTTGTTCATCATCTTTTTCCCGTCTATCAGACCCAACGGGAACA
Source organism: Capsicum rhomboideum (assembly GCA_031232105.1). Lineage (NCBI taxonomy): Eukaryota > Viridiplantae > Streptophyta > Magnoliopsida > Solanales > Solanaceae > Capsicum > Capsicum rhomboideum. The sequence goes on along the minus strand of CP124719.1, from coordinate 86,708,080 downwards.
TCCTTTTTTCTACCAATATCATCATTCAATTCATCTTCAGAGGCAACATCTTCTTTATGTGTTTAGAGCACCAGTTGTGGTCCAGATAGTACTTTACCAATCTTTGTAGTAATGGCCAAGAAAGATCCATCATTCCTCGAATTAGTTACAGTGTCACTTGGCAAAGTCCCAACCTTACACTGGTTAAATGCTGTAGATAATTGTCCCATTTGGAACTCCGACTGTTTGATTGAAGTAGAGTATGAGTCAACTAATTGACCCATGGAATACAAGTTAGTCTTCACCTCTTTGATACCTACATTGGTTGACTCAACATGCTTCAACAACTTAGCCATTATAGCCTCCAAAGAAAGCTTCCCTGAATCATTCACGACATTTTCACAATTTCCTTGCGGTATATAAAATCCGCTTCGGTCGTATTTGTTCTTCCAAGTACCTTGGTCACGATCTCTGTAGCCAAAACTTGTCATAATATTTGTCTCAATTATAGTTCCGACCTTGGTTTTCTTGGCCATTGGACCGAAAACCCCCTTGATTATTCAAATAATTTGCTTCCTCCTTAGAATTAGAGTTAGTAACTCTCCCTTGTGAGCCTACAACTTTCACCTTCTCCACTCCACTAGACAACAAATGTTTAGTCAATAAATCTATCTGTGTCTTCATATGATGAGTTATTCTACCGACATACCGACTGCATAAGTGTTGCTTGCTACATCAGAATCCCTGGTATACCAAGCCATACTAGTCTTTGTCAGTCGGTCAAGTATCTTAGTAGCCTCTGCATAATTACGAGCCATAAAAGCTCCTTCTGACGCATTATCTAAAGAAAACTTAGTAATAACATTTAGTGCTATGTAGAATGTCTGCATCAGTGCTCATCAGTGAGGTGGTAATTAGAACATTGAGTTAACTTTTCCTTGAACCTCAGCCATGTCTCATGCAGTGGTTCATGCTGTAGTTATCTGAAATTACTGATTTTATCCCCCAACTGTAACATCCTGGAAGGCAGAAAGAACCTATGAAGAAAAGCTCCTTTCAATTACCTCCAGTGTGTTATAGATGCAGGAGGAAGTTCATTAAGCCACAAGGTTGCCTCCATGACAAAGACAAAGAGAATAATCTCAAACAAATAGCATTTCGAGACACTCCAGAATCGTTGAATGACTTGCAGATGTTGATGAAATTCATCAAGTGCAATTTAAGATCATTACCAGGTAAACCTCCAAACGATTCCTTCAGAGTCATCAATTGGATCATAGTGCTGGTGATGTTGAATTTGGTGCATAGGCAAGTGATGGTGGAACAATGGCTCCTATAGCTCCAACTTCATCCAAATTTGCATCATCCTCATCATCTAAAGCAACATGCACCACAGGCTGTCGGTGTCCTCTGTTCCTTTTTTCACGGATTTTGGTTTTCTGGGGCAACATGAATATCAGGTTGCCCATCAATAGCCTCATCATCACCCAAGTTGTCGTCATCCGAATTCTGAACCCGACCGGGCTGTGCAACATACCCTGGGGTGTGTTGTTGTCGTTCATCCATATTTCTCCTCAATGTTCGATTAATCTTAGGATCAAGTGGCAACAACAATTCTCTTGAACGTCTAGTACTTGGCATGCACCACGGTCAACCTGAAATCACAAAAACAACAAATAAAAGTAAAATTAGGAAATTGTACTAGTTGTCAAATAACGTACATAAAAATTCTTTGACCATCGTATTCCCGGCAACGGAGCCAAAATTTTATACGCCCAAATTATAACTTCATGTTGCAAGAGTGTAAGTGGTTGTTGTCAAATATAGAACCCAACAAAGGTAGGGGTTGAATCCTACAGGGAATAAAGGGTTGAACAGGTGGTATGCAGCTCTTATAACAATCAGTCACCAACTTCCAAGGGATGGGGTTTTTTAATTTAGCAGGAGTAAACAATATTTGAATACCGTGAGCAAAGGCAACATTTCTAACAAATAACTCAATAGAGAAAAGTAAACCAGGATTGTGTTCACCTAAGTTTCCAATCACCAATGAGTTATGAGTGAAAATGAATTGATATTAAAATATGCAAAATTAAGGCAATCGATTCTATAATCTCACTTAAATGTCTTTCGACCAATTTAAATGAGTCTACACTTTAGTTCTCACGAACTCAAAGTGTCAGTGGTAAACCCTATTCAGACCTCAATGGATTAATCTTGTTCAAGCATTAATCGTTAATTTGGAGGTTGATAGCTCCAAACTTTTGTTATGAACTCCCTTTCTTTGAGAGTTAAATTATTCACCAAGCAATTTAACAAAAGATTATTTCCCAATGTTTGCAACCATCAAGAATATGTTAAAGTGAAGGAATTCATAATAATTTCATGCAATCAACACCTATTCACAACCCATAAACCCTAATAGTGATTTTCCACCTTGGAATCCACAACCCTAGTTATGGGTGGTTTAGCCACTCATAGTCAAGAACAAGATGAAGAAAGAAACTTTTAACATAAAAATAATGAAATCTTTACAATGAAAAGTAACCTCCAATGATCTTCAAAACTTAAAGCAAAAGGGTTAAACTCCTTTTCTCCAGAGAAAGTCGTAAAAAAATTCATAAGGATAAAAAAGATGTCTATTCCAAACTCTAAACTGGGTATTTATAGGCTCAAAATAATCATAGTTTAAAATTTAAAATAAGTTCTGCCATGTCACCGCTGACGATAACTATGATGGTCCGCCAAGTGTACGACGGTCTGCCGAGGTTACCGTCTCAAATCTGTCCAAAAATGCACATTCTAGCTAACTGTTGGTAGGCCGGTTGACGTTCCGCCATTCATTTGATGGTTTGTCATACATGTCGTCGCCATCTCTTTTTTTAGGCTATTCTGGATACATCTTGGCGGTAATAGTGATGGTCCGCCAAGTCTTTGGCGGTCTTCCAAGGTTGCCATGGCCATGTCCTAAGCTTGACTCTTTTTTGGTTAAGGCTTGGCGGTATTGGTGAAGATCCGCCAAGTCTTTGGCGGTCCACCATTATTGCCGTCACAGACCCTTTTCACCAGATTTTCTCATCTCTTGCAGACTTACGTTTAATTCCAGAAAGTATACATAAAAAGCATCAAAAGCAACATATGTTGCTTGAAAACTCATAATTATCCTTAGTTGAATATGCTAAATGTGCTGTCATAAGCTGGCACATCATAGATAATGCAATCTAATGGCAGATTCAACTGAGCATGATGGTATAATTTCTTCTTTCTTAATTATACATAGCTAAACCCCATTTCTTAGGGGTGTGTGATGAATGATTTGTAATGATTGTATGGGCATTGATTTATTGCTTCTAAAGTAAGTTATAAGTTGTGAGTTCAATTAAATCTCCATATTTAATCTATTATTAGAGGTTGCAAACTCTATTCAATCTTAGAACCGTTGTTTTGTTTGAAAGAGAAAACAAAGGTGAGGAGATTTATTTTGACAAATACTTAAGGTATCTCATTTAACAGATAGTGCTAGTAATAGATTGGCTAATTTAAAGTATTGGATTGTTTAGAAAAGTAAACACAAGGGGGTTTGAGAAAACCCCATGTGATATTTGGTGATAGATTAAAAGATTATTGCTAATATAAAAAACCCAGCTTACCCATACCTTTAACTCATTAGAGCATGATCAATTACCCAAGTGTATCATTAACTCTCAATCAAGCACACCCCTAAGTAACTTTTATCATTGAATACTTCTCCTAAGTCTCAATTATTGCAATTCAACTCTCTTGATAACTATAATCAAAGATATTAAAAATTGGTTACACCCCCCCCCCCATTTACTTTTATTATTTTTAATTAACACGTGCAAGCATTAAGTGACTATTACACTCTAAGACAAACTTTGCAAATTCATTCCTTGTGGTTCAACCCCAACCTCAAAGTTCGATTAAATTTATTGCTAACGACTATATACACTTATAAAGGGTGTAATTGAGTGTTATCAAAAAATGGTGCCGTTGCTGGAGAATGAAAGTATAGACTTTCTTTATTGAAGTATTTTAAATCAATTGTGCTAGTCGTAGTTTAGATTTACATTATTTTTTGTTTTTGATTTTTGATTTAGGTAAAAATATGAGTAACACGATAGTGATACCATGAGCTATGATTGGAAATTTAATGAGGATGACCACTTGGGAGATGCCTGAAGAGTAAGTGCCATTCGCCTACCACCCAAGGTAGGGAATAAAATCTTTCATGTCACAAGTACAATGCTCTATTTACTACAAATGAAGGGATTATTTGGTGGCCAACCACATGAGGATGCAAACAAACCATCTCAAGAACTTTATTGATGTTTGCACCCCCTTCAACATAGCAAACATTTCTCAAGAGTCTATTTGATTGAGGTTGTTCCCTTTCTTTTTGATGGAGGAGGCAGTTATTTAGCTTAGAGAATTGCCCAAAGGATCAATCACTTCTTGGGTTGAACTTACCAAGGCATTCCTCGATAGTTTCTTCCCTCCTTCCGAGATGCTTCAACTTTGGGATAAAATCACCAATTTTTTCCATTTAAGTGGAGAGTCCATTCATGAGGTATAGTTTTGATTCAAGAAAAAGTTTCTCTAATGTCCTACCCATGACTATCGAATAATGTGTTGCTACAAACTTTCTATTGTTCATCGGATTCCTTGAACAAAACTGTGGTGAATAATTTAGCCGGTGGCTCCTCAATAAATCAAACTTTTGGGGTTGCTTCGAGATTGCTTGATCAAAGAACAGAGACTAATTATACTTGGCACACCCAAGATGCTAAGGTGGAAATAGATGCTCCCTCCTCTTCTTTGGTGACTCGAGATCAACAAAAAAATGATGAGGAACATGACGAGAATATGGAAAAAATGATGAATCTAATAGACCCTTTGATGAAGCATTTCATGAATTCAAGCCCCAGAACTGTGAATGCCATGGCTACTAGAGAAAACTAGCCCTATGATGATGATGCTTACTCACTGGATAAAGAGATTCACTTCTTGTCAAACCAAGTGGGAGGGAGAGGGGGGGTTCTTGACCTACCTATCAAAGAAAAGGTGGGAATCAAGGTTGGAGCAAGAATAAGATAGAGATTCGTGTGACTAAGATAGAGATCATGATAGGGATTGGTGAGATCATGATAGGGATCGTGATAGGAGGGATAAAGATTGGTGTGACTGAGATAGAGATCATGATATGTATTGGTGAGATCATGATAGGGATCATGATTGGAGGGATAGAGATTGAAATAGAGACTGTGATAGAGATATATATGTTCCCCTCATGATTGCCAAAGGCCAAAAAATCTACTTCAGACCCAGAAAGTTATAGAACCGCAGATATGCTTGTTTGAATTCTCAAACGGTTCAAAGATAATGACAAAGTTCTTATAGAGATGAAGAGTGACTTCTCTTTATTGAATCAAGTGGTCACATCTCATGCATTCTCATAAAGTAACTTGAAACATAATTAAGTCAAATCTCATCCTACCTAAATCCAAGGCAAAAAGATGGACTACCTAGTGACATGGTAGTGATTCCCAAGAAAGATAATACACATTATATGGCTATCATCACTAGGAGTGGAAAGGTACTTGGTAATGAGATAGGTGACATTGATGAAACTCCTTATGTAGAGGTGGTTGAGGATCAGGTTAATATGAAAAGAAAACATGTTGAGAAGTCACATGAGGAAGTCAAAAGTCCCAAAGAGTTAAATGATAAAGAACTGGTAGGGTTTGATGATGTGGTTGCCAATGATGCGAAACAAAATATGGTAGAAGAAAAGAGTTCAAAGCTGGAGAAGAGTCCAATCATTTCAAAGCCAATGAGAAAAATTCCTACTTCATTCCTATAAAGGCTTAAGAAGAAAGATGATGATGTTAAGTTTAAGAAGTTTATTTATATGTTTAACGACTTGTCGGTCACCATCCCCTTGGTGGATGCATTGCTTTAGATGCCTCGTTATGCTAAGTTCATGAAGGACTTAGTGACTAAGAAAAGGACTATGGATTTTGAGACTATTGAAATTTCACACAGTTGTAGTGTAATTATTTCTAGCAATATAGTGATTAAGAAGGAAGACCCCAGGGCCTTTACTATTCCTTACACTATAAGTTTATATCAGTTTTGCAAAGCTTTGTATGACTTGGGAGCAAGCATAAACTTAATGTTGTTGGTCATATTCAAGAAATTGGGATTGGGGACTCCCAAGTATACAATAATGAGGCTATTAATGGTGGATCAATCTATTAAGATATCGGTGGGAATCCTTCATGATGTGCCAGTACGAGTTGGTAAGTTTATGTTTCCCACCAATTTTGACATTCTCAATTGCGAGATAGATTATGAGGTCCTAATAATCCTTGGTAGGCCTTTCTTGGCTACAGGAAGAGCATTAGTAGATGTGGAGTGTGGTGAATTAAAGTTTAGAGTGAATGATGATGAAATGACATTCAATGTGTGCAGAGCCATGAAAAACCAAATGATTTGCAAGTGATCTCGATCATCAATTCAATTGACAAGGTGGTTGCTAACACATCAGAGGTTGGTTTTATAAGTGAACCATTGGCAGCGACACTATGGAACTATGGTAGTAAAGATGTTAAACAATATGATGAAGTGGTAGCTTCATTAATTGGGTTTGGTACATATACTAAGAACCCACTCAAACTTGATATTGACTTGAAGAATCGGGAGAATCCTCCCACCAAACCATCCATTGAAAAACCACCAAAGCTTGAACTTAAGCCATCTCCTTTTCATCTTTGATATATCTTTTTGGGGTACGATAGTACTTTTCCATTGATCACAGTGGCGGATATGTTAGTATGGCAAGTTGAAGCGTTGGTGTCAGTGTTGAAAAGGTTAATAGGGATATCGGGTGGACCATTATTGATATCATCAGAATCCCTCTTGGGATTTGCACCCATAAGATTCAATTGGAACCCAAATGTGTACCTAGCATTAAGCACCAAAGGAGGTCCCTTTTATGTAAGAAATGGTAAAGAGAGAGATTATTAAGTAACTAGATGCGAAGGTTATTTACCCAATCTCTTATAGTACATTGGTGAGCCCGATACAATGTGTGTCAAAAAAATGGAGAATTACTATTGTACCAAATAAGGATAATGAACTCATCCCTTTGAGGCCGATCGCCGAATGGAGTGTTTGCATAAACTATCAAAAGCTCAATTCATGGACCAAACAAGACCATTTCCCCATGCCATTTATGGAACAAATGTTGAATCGATTAGCGGGAAGAGGTTGGTATTGTTTTCTAGATGGATACCCTGGGTATAACCAAATATCCATAGCCCCCAAGGATCAAGAAAAGACAACCTTTACATGTCCATATGGGACTTTCTCCTTCAAGCTAATGCCTTTTAGATTATGTGATGCTCCGACCACATTCTAAAGATGTATGTTGTCTATTGTTTCGGACATGGTGGAGGATACAATAGAGGTATTTATGGATGATTCCTTAGTAGTAGGTGATTAATTTGAAGCATGCTTTGTTCACTTGAGCAAACTACTCCAACGGTGCATTAAAATGAACCTTGTGTTAAATTGAGAGAAATGCCACCTTATGGTGAAAGAAGGAATTGTGCTTGGGCATAAAATCTCGGGGCAAGGCATCCAAGTAGATCAAGCTAAAATTAAAATGATAGCTAATTTCCTTCTCCTCTATCCGTAAAAGGCATGAGAAGCTTCTTAGGGCATGCGGGTTTTTAATGGAGATTCATAAAATATTTTTCAAAGATATCCCATCCCTTATGCAAGCTTCTTGAAAAAGAAGCGAAGTTGGATTTTGATGGAAGTTGTGTAAGGGTCTTCAATTGCCTAAAAGAGAAGCTTGTGATAGCCCCAGTTATTATGCCTAATTAGTCCCTTCCTTTTGAGCTTATGTGTGATTACAGTGGGATAGCAATAGATGTAGTTCTGGGGCAGCTGAAAGGAAAGTTATTATATCCAGTATATTATGCGAGTAAGTCTTTGAACGAAGCACAAAAGAATTACAAGGTTATGGAGCAAAAGTTGTTGGCCGTAGTGTATGCTTTTGAAAAATTTTGTGCCTATTCGTTAGGAACCAAGGTTATTATTCATACTGATCATGAGCTATCCAATACTTGATGGCAAAGAAAGAGACAAAACTAAGATTAATCCAGTGGATTTTGTTGCTACAAGAGTTTTATTTTATGGTTAAGGATAGAAGAGGGTGTAAAAATTAAGTGGCGGACCATTTGTCTCGCCTTAAATCCAATGGTGAGAAGTTAGGGGAAATTGAAATTGATGAGTCTTTTCCCAATAAATTTGTTATGGCTGCTTCAGGAGAGGTGGAGCCTTGGTATGCTAACTTTGCTAATTATATCGTGTGTGGCCTCCTCCCTGATGAGCTTAACTCTTATCAAAGAAAGTATTTTATTCATGATATCAAGCGATATTTTTGGGATGATCCCTATCTTTTTAGGTAATGCGCCGACAATGAGATTCGTAGGGGTGAGGCCAAAAATGATATTAAGCCCATTCTTGAAGCATGTCACTCCTCACCAATAGGTGGTCACTATGGTGGTGTTCGTACAACTATAAAAGTTTTTCAAAGTGGGTTATATTGGCCCTCCTTATATCATGACGTACATAAGTTGGTTCGTGTTTGTGAACAATGCCAAAAATAAGGAGGAATTTCAAGGAGGCATGAAATACCATTTCAGCCAATTCTTTGAGTAGAGTTGTTTGATATATAGCGGATCGACTTCATAGGACCCTTTGTGAGCTCATTTAGGAACCACTATATCTTGGTGGTGGTGGATTATGTTTCTAAATGGGTTGAAGCTGTGGCGTTGCAGAATAATAAGGCTAGGAGTGTAACTCAGTTCTTGAAAAAACATATCTTCACTCAGTTTGGAACACCTTGGGATATTATTAGTGATGGTGGTTCCCATTTTTGCAATTGCGCCTTTGGTTCCTTTCTATCCAAGTACAGAGTTAAACATAAGGTGGCATCAATATACCACCCTCAAGCAAGTGGACAAACGGAAGTATCTAACCAAGACAACAACAACATACAACAACAACATACCCAGTGTATTTTCATAAAATGGGGTCTGGGGAGGGTAAAGTGTACGCAGTCCATACCACTACCTCAGATGAAGTAGAGACATTTTTTTCGATAGACCCCGGCAATCTAACCAAGAAATTAAAGGAATTTTGGCTGATTTCGTAAATACAAATCAAATGGATTGGGCCAAGAAAATTGATGATGTGACTACTTTCAAAACTTCAATTGGCATGTCACGGTATCAATTAGTGTTTGGAAAGGCTTTCCATTTACTAGTTGAGTTAGAATATAAAGTATTGTGTTCCTTGCATCAATTGAACATGAAATGGGAAGACGCATCCAAGTCGAGAGTGGAGCAATTACAACAAAATTGATGAATTTTGTTTGAGAGCTTATGAGAGGTCCGCTCTCTACAAGGAGCATATTAAAAGATAGAATGACTCTAAAATCTTAAGAAGGGATTTTAAAAGTGGTGATAAAGTCCTATTGTTTAACACAAGACTCAGGCTGTTCCCGAGAAAGCTCAAGTCAAAGTGGTCAGGACCATTTAGTTGGTGCGAAGCTCCTCGAGTGGAGTTACTGAATTGGAAAGTGAAGATGGGTCTCGATTCATAGTGAATGGTCAATGGGTGAAGTAATACTATGGAGTGATATCGAGGGTTGACCTCACTAAGATGCTCTACATTGATGAGATAGAAGACTCCTACCCGCATTCGTGCCACAATATTAAATAAGGCGCTTCTTGGGAGGCAACCCAAGTTTTATTTTCTGTCTATTTGAATAATGTTTATTGTGGGGTATAGGAGTATGATTGGTTTGGAATGTGGAAAACATGTTACAAAATAGGTTGGAGGAAGAAATTGATGGTAAGTCACTTTGGCATATAGCCAAACACTTTGGCATATCGCCAGAGTTCTCACCAAAAGTGATAGTGTGGAGGCCTTACACTAAGCTCCATAGAAGGGACTTTGGCGGATAACCAAAAATTTTGGAATATCACCGAAGTCCTTCATCCAAATGGGTCCTCCAAGCTCTTGAAACTTGTAAGTTTGGTGAAAATGACGAGTTCGATGCTTTGCCGAGCACTTTGGTGATGCCTATTGTTATCGTCGAACTTAGGACACTTAAAGAAGTTAAAATGGTTTGACTGCTAAACTTCTTTTCTTTCTCTTAAACCCTTACTATACCTACTGTTCCATGGTTTCACGACATTTTTGACACTTAAAACAAGGAAAATATGCTAAGTCAAGGGCTTATTTATGTGGATATGATGTTTCTTGGGGTAGTTTTGCAGGAAAATAGGGTTCGGAAGTAAATGAGAAAAAAATGAAAAATGTTACAAGTGTGGAAACTGACACTGGGCTATGAGTCATTGGGTCTCGATACAAATCGTAGCCACAGTCATTGTGATGGCAGAAACTTAGGTTAGAAATTGAAGAAATATAGTCTAGCTACGTGGGTAGGCTATGACTTGTTGGGTCACATTATGAATTGTAGACCACAACCGTTAGGACTCCAGCACATTTTTAGGCCTTGAGAAGTTGAAGTACAAGCTAAATATGACAAGAGCCTATGACTCATTGGGTCACGATATGAGTCGTAAGGTGAGTCGTCCTGAGTAGATTGATCAAAAATCCTGAAGATGTGTAAGTTGGTGTCAGTGGCAACGAGTACAACCTATGATTCATCCTTAGACCATACTAGTCATCTCCTAGCCTCATCCTGAGTATGATTGACAAAGTTCTGAAAAGGTGCAAAACCTGACCTAGTGGAAACGAGTCACCCTACACTTGTCGGGTATATGAGTTGTCACCAGCATCGAAGTAGAAAAGGCAATGGATGATTTGAAGACAGGCAATGAGTCGTTGTCAGACCCTATGACTAATTGCAAGAGGCATAGTCACTGCCGACCTTGTAATCCAAATTTGTTTAGGATAGGTTTCCTTTTTGTCTATAAATACTCCTAATAGGTCTATTGTTTTAGTTTACATTATATTTCTAATTTCAAGGTATATTGTTGTTTTTGCAAGTAAGGGTATTGAATTTTAGGGTTTCAATTCAAAGAGTGATTTGTAATTTTCATCTTATTCTTCATAAGTTCATAATTATTATTTTTTCTCAGAACTATTATTGTGTGCTTGTAATTATGAGTAGCTAAATACCACAAATAGGGTTATGGGAACCATGACGGATTAACAAAGTAGTGTTCATAGTATGAAGTGATTTTCAAAGCGTGTTTGGGCTTCTATTGTTTATTCTCTTCGATTTGATTGCTTTTTAACGGATGCATACGTTAGAACTCGCATTATCTTTACTCACAATGTAATAGGGGTAAAAGATGGGAAAAAGGAATAAACAATAGAGCCTTGGAGCTATCAACCTTCAATGACTAGCTTGAGCCGATAATCCAAGAAAGCTATTACTGGGATCCAAGATAGGGGTTAGTAATGCAAAACTCAGGAGAAGAGAATACGTACTTGAGGATAGATTCTTAAACAAGTACGTAAAGCCGTTTAGGTGAACATAACCTATCAATTCTACATGCCAAGCACCACGAGAGATCACTAGGTACAAATAATCTACGGAGTTATGAAGTTATTGGGGAACACACTCCTAGTGCTTCTCTCATATTGATTACAAATCCAACAAAATCGACAACTCTTACTATTGGAATTCTGATTCAGATAACCCTACTTTTTTAATGGAAATTATTTGCTGATTAGTTTGACAAATATCTTGATAGATATTTTGACCTATTCCCTGTGATATCGACCCCAAACTAGTATGGTTTTATATTTGATCAACGACCGCTTTATACTTTGTTTAGCGGTGTAATTTTGGAAATATCAAATTTTGGCGTCATTACCGGAGACTACGGTTACAGAGTTGATTGATTGTGTTTGTCAGTTTGTTGGTTTCTATTTCTTGACCTTACTTTTCTGTTGTTTCTAGGGAGCACACCGGTACATGCCCAACACTCGGAGTCAAGGCAATCCCCTGATTCTACTTGATACGGAACTTGAGAGAATTCTGAGACCTAATAGAAGGATGGTGAATGACAGAGTTCATAATCATAGAGTTCATAACAAGGGAGTTGATGATGTGGGAGTCCTGAATCAGCCACGGCATCATCCTGGGCTTCAAGAGACTGCGGATCAGACCACTGCTCGATTAATAGATGAGGAGAACTCTAGGGAAGAAGCTGCCAGGCAGGCAGTAAAGAAAGAAAGGGCTAGACAAGCTGAAGTAGACCGTCTTACAACACTTGATGAATGAGACAAGCAGAGAAGGCATAGGGGTAATAACCTCTACAACCATATCTTCCTCAATTTGATAATGTGGAGAACGAGTTAGACTTTCTAGAGCTGATTGAGACAGGTGTGTAACACCCCAAGTATTTACGATTGTCCTTCATCCCCTATCGAAGGCTTACGAGCTTATATTTGAGAATTTTATTAATAGCGAGTGTGTACGAAAAATATTTGATTTGGTAATAAGTTATATTATTATCACCTTTCTAAAATATTTAAAATAGTTCTAAAAATTATTTAGTTATGAAACATTTGTGTATGTACTTATCTTTAAAGAGTTTTATTATTAACTAATATGTTAACGGAGATAGTAAGTCTAATTATATTGATAAATTATTATTATATGCGGTAGGCTTTATTCGAAATAATGTCTATTAATTGTAGTATATTTAAAATATTTATTTTAGTTTACCACGCACCTATCCAATACCCGAATACATACATAATGGGATAAGAAAATAAGGTGCTGCTCATACCTCCACTCCCACATGGAAGTGGAGAGATAGTGCAATAGTTTGGAGTATTAAATGCTTGCCACCACACTCATGACTTTATCACTTCACTTTATTAATTAATTATAGTAGTGAAGCTTATCCATGAAATGAAGTTGCTGTATGTACATATTAATATAATACATCACCTCTATCATGTAGTTGTTTCGTTTTCCTCACGAAAATAAAGTAACATAGTTGTAGTTTTTCATTCTTACCCATTTGTCCAAAAACGTTTCTTTTCCTTAAAACGATACTGATTCTTGATATATGTTAAACTCCCCACTATCATTCTATACTTGGTGCTATATATGCGAAGGAAATGAAATTTTGGCTCCGTAACTTGTATTTTGGGAATTCTTTAACCACACAGAAATAGAATTTAATAGAACTCATGGCTTGCAAAATCCCCATATCAAAGGCGGTTGTGCTCCTTTTCATATACATGCTAGTTCAAGTTTCCATCAAGTCATTTAAGCCCAAATTAGAGGTATGTTAAGGCTATTTCTTTCTTTTTGGCATGCTTTTATAATATTTGTGACTTTTGGGTCTATCGAGCTATCGGAAAGTCGGTTGTTAAGTGGCTAAAAATGGAATTAGGAAATCAAAATAAATTCTATTCTTTTTATCAATTTTTTTTTTATTGCTTCAATTTCCCCATTTGATTAATTTATTTTTGTGTGTCACCCGTTCAATTTATTGCCCATAATTAACTGAGGAATTTTAATTAGAGTTGTATATCCATGGAGTCATTTGCTATTGAAATTGTTTGGTGTAAACTAGTACCGCTAAAGTTGATCAATGTACATCTTTGATTGTGAATGCACCATAATAAAGGAACATAAACACAATAAATACCTATTAGTTATCAAGATTAGAACAACATGGATTTGTGCATGCAATTAGACTGGGGATAAAGTATCAACTAGACATGAATTGTGGTTGTGGTCACCGTCTTATGTGATTATGAAATGGAGGATGGGTGGTTACATGCGGATTAATTGTGGGGATGTTATTTTGCATACATAAGTATATTAATTATGGTGTTTCCTTTTGTTATTTCTCAAATTCATGCTTTACATGCTTTTAGATATCATGGTGGTTTGGTCGTCCAGATAACAACTTAGTTAGTTATGTTATGAACTGTTGGATTGGTTGAGATTGTTATTGTGACACGGTGCTCGTGTTGTTTGCCCACATATATACACATAGCTCATATGCATTACATTTCATGCCCTAGAGGCTAGGAATCGGGGTGTACGCCTACACGACATACAACACATTTTATTTCATATAGTTGTGTAATGTGACTTTGATTCGTTGTTGTTACTTGTGTGTGGGGATTATGGATGTTTAGTCAGTTAAGGGAGTTATGGCAGCATAAGAATCAAGCACCACTAAAATTGGCTACGAGTTATCGGTAGTATGCTGTTGTGTTATAGTTGTAACGGTTGGATGAGCAGAAGTAGGGGCAAGTAAGATTGTGGAGGTTACAGTTCATTTAGTTCTGATTGTTCTGTATTCATTATCATGTAATTATGGTAGACATCTACTGAGCTTATTGATGCCCAGGTAGACTGTTGGTTTATTGGCTATTGATACTAGCTTTACCTCTTATCTCATTATAGATTAACATCTAAAAAGGGAGGTCCATGGAAGTAAAACACGTTTTGAAATTGTACAGTGTTTAGTAAACATAGCATATCTTTTTGTGTAGAGATCCGTTTTGAGTACAAAAATATATTTTGTAAATATAACACATAGATTTACAACTTATATTCATATGTCAAAAGCTGGTTTCTCTGTTAGGGATCCGAAATAGTGGACACAAGAGAGGACAAGTTCTGTCCAGCTTTCCAATTTAGAAATCCCCTATGTGCTATTGTTAGTATTTTAATAATATCTTTTTATAAAAAATGTATTTTTCAGTGATTCTAGTCTCTTTGTAAACCCAAGACATATACCTACAACTTTCATGAAGGCTATAAAGCTTGGTTCTACCGTTTACATACATAAAACTAAGCTACAATACTAGACAGTGGGGCTGTCCAGATTTATTGTTTTGAGGATTTAGTGAAATTTTCACAAATTAGGCTTACTTTTGATGCTAAGTATGATACATATCAACAATATGGAATTACTTTAAGTTCAAGGAGTATTTAATTGTGTGTCAAGGTTGTGCATACTCATGTATATACTGAGGGACTCGAAATAACTGTTCGGATTACAATTTGGATTCTACTGTTTATATAAAAAGACAAAGGTTTGTGTATAAACTTGAACATGTATTCTTGTTACTTGCTGGTGTATTTGAAATGTCCATTGTTATCTATGCTTCAATTGCCTATTTGATCATATACTCCATTTGGTTCACATAGTCAAATGTTCCTCCATTTCAATATCACTTTTGCCGTGTTTGGATATAATGAGACCTTATAGAGTCCTTGCTAATTCAATTATATAGTTTTATGTC
Source organism: Capsicum rhomboideum (assembly GCA_031232105.1). Classification (NCBI taxonomy): domain Eukaryota; kingdom Viridiplantae; phylum Streptophyta; class Magnoliopsida; order Solanales; family Solanaceae; genus Capsicum; species Capsicum rhomboideum. The sequence continues at coordinate 86,692,744 of CP124719.1, read as the reverse complement.
CTTCTTGAAAATGTGCATTTTGTTCCTAACTGGAGTCTGCCCACGTGCCTCAACAGTCCCCATGCTCATGTATTCTTTTATTTATTCTCACCTTGTAAGTATTTATTAAAGGGACCAAACCTATTCATGGAGGAGTTACATGTATCGACTCGAAACGCATGTCCCATTTGAAATGTCTGAATGTGTGTCCAATGAACATTATGTTGAATAGAACTATTTGCTCCGTTGAGTCATCATACAAGTTCCTAAGTATCACGTTGAAGTTCCTTTTTGCTTCCTATATCATTGTTGCTGCCTCGAGTATTTTATTCACATATCTACATCACATGTCTATAGTTCCAAAAGCTCCAATAATGTTATAACCACCAATGTATCAATCTAATAATGAAAGAACTGAAGTAATGCATATATGTGTTTCCTTGAGTACGGGTGGTAGCTCAAATGGGAGAAAGCCTAGCTAGAGACGATACCGAGATTATTGGATCAGGGGGCAGCTTTAGGGGCGAAAGCCTAGCTCAAGCCGAACCTGACAGGGGGCAGCCCAAAGGGGTGAAAACCTAGCTAGGGCCAAACCTGATTTATTGATTTATGGGTGGTAGCTCAAAGGGGCATAAGCCTAGCTAGAGACGATCCCAACGTTATGTTATGACCCACTGATCAGTTGGGGCCTGGGCACGATACGATATGAGTGATGGTGATAATGAACGTAAAAAGGAAAGTAATGAATGTAATGTACATGGTCCACACATACAGAACGGTGGTTTATCCATATTGTTTACTCACGTGTATTTGATTCAATCTGAGTTCCTATATATTTCATACAGTTACTTATGGCCTTATATACTCAGTACATTCTTTCGTACTGACGTCCCCATTGCCTGGGGGGCACTGCATTCATGCCTGCAGGTTATTAGGTGGAAGGGGGTCCTTGCTACGTGTGATCGAGTTCAGCTGATGGTTGGTATGCTCCGTTCTTTCTGGAGTTGCTGAGTCTAGAGTTTGTTTTGACTTTGTATATTTAATAGGTACTACGGGGCCTGTCCCGACTAGCGGTTAGCGATTTCTCATCCTAGAGGCTTGTAGACAGCTGTTGTGGGTCTGGTAGTCAATTATAGTTTGGTTGGCCTTGCATTATACTTTGGTCATATTCAAGTTTATCTCTGTTGTATTTCCGCTAATATAGAAGCCTTGATGGTCCACTAATATTGTTTGATTTGGTTTCAATTGATATGCTTAGTCAAGTATGGCACCAGGTGCCAGTTGCGCCTCCCTGAGTTTGGGACGTGACAAGGTGCTATTATTCCACAAACATTGCCTCCAAGAACTAAATTTAACATCACCAGTGCTAGATATAGTTGTCAAACTTAAATGGGGTATTCACCGAACTTGCCACTGCTGATGCAAACATGCATGTGATGAACTTTGTAGGGATTTACAATTTCTATAATCTACCTGAAGTAAGACAAGAGGCAATTAAACTGCGGTTGTTTCCTTTCTCTCTGATAGAGGAGGCTACATTATGGTTGATAGAGTTGCCACATGGATTGATCACTACTTGGAATGAGTTGAGGACTCAGTTCTTGGATAGATTCTTCCCACCGTCCAGAATGTTGCAGTTGAAAAATTAGATTTATAACTTTAGGCAGCTGTATTCAAAGGTGTTATATGAGACCTGTTTGAGGCTTAAGAAGGAGATGTAGAATATCCTTAACCACAGAATATCGGGTCATAATTTGTTGGAGATCTTCTATAGAGATTTGAATTCTAACAACAAGGCTATAACAAATAGTATCACTGGTGGGCCTTTTATGAGGTTAAATTGGGAGTAGGCTTTTGAGGTTTTAGATCGGATCACTAAAATCAACCGGGGTTGGCATACTTAAGATGCAGATGTGCTAGTGATGTGCCATGGTTATATGGCACTTTCGATGCTCAAAACAAGGAAAATATGCAATAACTTGGGTGTGTTTTGTTGGTATGATGTGGTTTCTATCCTAATTTGCAGGAAAACAGGTTTTAAAGGCAAAATGACCAAAAGAGGAAGAATCAAGCCCGAAGAAGACGTGTCTGAAGATGAAAGAAGGGATCTTCACTTGAGAGTGACCCACGACATCACTCACGAGCCGTGATTACCACTAACGAGTCGTGAGTTGTGTCGTGAATTGACTTCCAGAGGACCAACATTTTACCTGAGTTCCATGACAGGACTCACGCCACGTGAGTCCACCTACTTGGCGTGACTTGCTGGCGTGAGTCCACTTCAGAGATCCAAGAAAAGGTTGATTTCCACGATACATGTCACGTGCCGTGACTTGGTTCCACGACACCAAGTCACGACACCGTGAAAACTGTCGACTCTGTTCTCCTATTTTATTTTGGATAGGACTAGTTTTGTATCTATAAATACCCCTAGGTAGTCCTAAGTGCGGGAGTTGGACAATTTACTATTTTGAGAGTTATTTCATACTGTTTCAGACATATATTTGGTTTTGTATTCACAAACCCTACTTTGTTGAGGTTGATTGATAATTGAAATTCAGATTTTTCTTCATTCTTGTGAGATCATAATTATGCTTTCATCTTTGGATTATTCTTATGTTCTTGCAATTATGAGCAGCTAAACCCATTAACTAGGGTTGTGTGAACCATGAGGAATTAACGAGATCGGTTAAGTGCAAAGCAATTTTGTACTGTTGTGAATGCATGTATTGATTATTTCCTTCATTGTGATTGCTTTTATAACGGTTGCAAACGTTAGAAACTCGCCTGTACTCTAGACTTGCTCGAGAGAGAGGTAGAGATTGGGAAAAGGAGATAACAACAGAGATTTGAAGCTATCAACCTTCATCTAATAATCGGAGCCTTAGCGGGAAAGGTTATCTGAAATCCAGGACAAGGGTTAGTAGTACGACACTCAGAGACCGAGAGGAGAAGAGTGAAATTCATCTAATGAAGGTCGAGAGATAGTTAGATGAACCTAGCTTGTTAGATTTGGCATACAGAGCAGTGGGGCAATCTTGTTAAGCACAAGTCACCGGTGGAGTTAAGGAATCACTAGGGATCACAGTCCTAGTGAATTTCTCTTATTGTTTACAAACTCAATATCAGCCAGCAATCATCATTGTTACTATTTATTAGTAAACCCCCCAGTTTTATTTACTTTTCGATTATTCCACCTGGTAGTCTACTCATACTTCGACCTATTCCCTGTGGGATCGTTTCCAACCTAGTTGGGTTCTATATTTGATTCAGCGACCGCATTGTACTTTTTTGAAGGTATACTTTGGGCGACATCAAATTTTGGCGCCGTTTTTGGGGAACACGGTTATGAAGTTGAACATTACTTGTTGGAATTGATTGGGTGTGTTTCTACATACTCTCGAGGGCATACGCCGGTGTATGCCAAATACTAGGAGTCAAGAAAATCCCCTGATTCCACTTGATCTTGAAATCGAAAGGACTTTAAGAGCTAATCGGAGAATGGTGAATACTGAAGGAGTCCAGAATCCTGCAGCTGCGGGGGATTTTCACAATCAGCCAATGCATCCGGCTGGTCGGAAAACAGTGGAACAAACTACTGCTTGATTGACATGAGAAGAGCATGCTAGACAAGCTGCTCTTAGACAAGCAGAAAGAGATAATCGAGCTATGCAGGAAGCAGCACAGCGTCTGGCTGATGCTGAGGAGCGACAAAGACGATTAAGAGAACAACCGAGACAACGTGTGCCTGTTTATGATGATCCTGAAGGTGAATATGTGGCCTATTTTGAGCCGATCGAGAATGGTGCCATTGTTCCACCTGAGTTACCTCCGGGCACTAAGTTTGACATCACTAGTGCCATGATCCATCTGCTGAACTTGAAGGGCGTGTTTGCGGGTCTTCCTTCTGATTATCCAAACTTGCATGTAATGAATTTTGTGGGGGTCTGCACGTCATACAATCTTCCAGGAGTGGACCAAGAGGCGATACGATTGAGGTTGTTCCCATTTTCTCTTATAGGAGAAGCCACATTGTAGTTGGCTGAGCTGCCTTGAGGTTCTATCACTACTTGGCAGGAATTGAGAAATCAATTCTTGGAAAGATTTTTCCCACCGTCCAAGATACTGTAGTTGAAAGATGAGATCTACAACTTCAGATAGCTTCACTCAGAAGCACTCTATGAGACTTGGCTGAGATTTAAAAAGAAGCTGCAGATGGTGACAAATCATAGGATGAGCGGCAGGAACTTACTTGAAATCTTCTACAGAGCTTTGAATGTCAACACAAAAGCAGTAGCAGATACTATCACTGGTGGAGCATTCATGAGTTTGAGATGGGACCAAGCTTCTGAGATTTTAGATCGTGTCACTAAGACCGACCGAGGATGGCATACTCGGGAGGCAGATACGCCGGCTGGGACATATGCTATTGGAGCTTCAGCAGCTCAAAGGGCTTTGGATGAATCTGTGGTGCAAGAGGTTGCTCAGTTGAGGACAAAGATTGGTCTTCTGGCCAAACAGATAGCTGCTAGAGATGTGGAAAAGGTGCATGCGGTTGGTGCACAAAGCAAATCAGTTAGACATGATGATAGTGAGTCAGATGAAGAGGCGAAGTATCTTGATCGTGAAGTGGCGGGTTTTCGAGCCAAGGGCCAAGGGTCTAATCAAGACTCTTGGAACTCAAGGCAAGGGAATCAAGGCCGGAACTATTATGGTGACAACTATAACAAATCGGGGTACAGAGATCGAGAATGGGATTGTGATGGTGATTGGAGGCGGAAAGATGATCATAGAGAAAAGAATGATGTTTATGTGCCGCCTGGAAGACGTGATGAGGAGTCTGGAAATTCAAGAATGGAGGCACTCCTAAATAAATTAGTCAAAGGAGCCGAAAGTCAGGAGAATTGCTTGAAAGAAATTAGGACTGACATATCGGGCATAAGTCAGAAAGTGGAGTCCCATTCAACTGCCATTAAACAGTTGGAGCAACAGTTTGGGCAGATTTCTTTGGCACTGAACCAACGTCAGCCAGGCACCCTTCCAAGTAACGTCCAGAATCCTAAAAATGATAGTCATTGCCTCGCCATCACTACTAGAAGTGGGAAGTGCACGACAGACCCACCTATGCCTGCCGACAGTGGTGTGCCTAATGATCCAGTGATTGTTGATGTAGAAGCTGAGTTAGAGCTGGATAATGCAAAGGGTGATATGGTTCCAAATTAGGACGATAGTGATAATGCCAAGTCTGAGAAGAGTAAAGAGAATGAGGTACCAAAAGTGCTCAAAACTATCCCACGACCTCCTTCTCCCTATCCTCAAAGGTTGAAGAAGAAGGCGGAGGAAGGAAAGTATCAGAAGTTCATCACCATGTTGAAGGAGCTGTCAGTTAACATCCCTCTTGTAGAGGCATTGGAGAAGATGCCAGGTTATGCCAAGTTCATGAAAGACTTAGTGACTAAGAAGAGAACGGTCAGTTTTGAGCCCGCAGATAACATTCATCATTGTAGTGCAGTTGCTTCCCGATCCTTAGTTGAAAAGAAAGAGGATCCAGGAGCTTTCACAATCCCGTGTACTATTGGGTCTTACGACTTTGCTAAAGCACTGTGCGATTTGGGTGCTAGCATAAACCTAATGCCATTAGCCGTGTTCAAGCAATTGGGGTTGGGTGCACCAAAACCAACCTCCATGAGACTTCTCATGGCCGATAGAACTGTGAAAAAACCGGTTGGCATTCTGTACGATGTTTTGGTGAAGGTTGCTTCTTTTATATTTCCGGTTGATTTTGTGATCCTCGATTGTGAAGTTGACTTTGAGGTTCCCATCATACTGGGAAGACCATTCCTTACCACGAGTCGTACATTGGTTGATATGGAAACCGAGCAGCTGCAATTTAGATTGAATGATGAGCAGGTTACTTTCAATGTCTGTCGGTCAATGAAGCAGCCAAAAGATAAGAGAGTCATTTCAGTGATATATGTGGTTGATGATATTGAAGTTTTCGTGCCCATTGAAGAAAGGTTGGGAGTAGAACCTCTGGCTGTCGTGATCATGAACTTTTAAGACGATGGTATAGAAGACTATGATGAGATGGTGGGTGCACTAGCTGGTAAAGGAGCGTACACTTATGCGCCCAAGAAACTAGATCTTGATTTAAAGAATAGGGTAACTCCACCAGCTCGTCCATCTATAGAGGAGCCTCCAGTGTTAGAGCTTAAGGCTCTTCTTGCCCACCTTCGCTACACATTCTTGGGAGCCAACAATACCTTGCCAGTGATTATTTCTTCTAAGCTGGTGGAGTGTAAAGTAGTGGCTTTGGTTTTGGTTTTGAGAAGATTCAAGAGGGCCATTGGTTGGTCCATTGTGGATATCATAGGTATTCCACCCGGCATTTGCACTCATAAAATTCAGCTTGTGCCAGAATGCATACCTAGCATTGAACACCAGTGTCGTCTAAACCCACCTATGCAAGAGGTTGTAAATAAAAAGATCATCAAGTGGTTGGATGCAGGAGTGGTCTACCCTATTGTTGATAGCAAGTGGGTGAGCCCGGTTCAGTGTGTGCCAAAAAAGAGAGGAATCACGATGGTCCCAAATGACAAAAATGAGTTGATTCCAATGAGGCCGGTGACCGGATAGAGAGTTTACATGGACTATAGAAAGCTGAATTCATGGACTGAGAAGGATCATTTCCCTATGCCCTTCATGGACCAGATGTTAGACCGTCTTGCTGGCAGAGGATGGTATTGTTTTCTTGATGGTTATTCGGGGTATAACCAGATCTTTATTACCCCCGAAGAACAAGAAAAGACCACTTTCACTTGTCCATATGGGACGTTCGCATTCAAGAGGATGCCTTTCGGTTTGTGTAATGCACCGGCCACCTTCCAACGCTGTATGATGTCTATTTTCTCCGACATGGTGGAAGACACTATCGAGGTGTTTATGGATGATTTTTATGTAGTGGGTGACTCATTTGAGGGCTGTTTGGTACACCTTGCTAATGTGCTGCAAAGATGCGAGGAGTGCAACCTAGTGCTGAATTGGGAAAAATGTCACTTTATGGTAAATAAAGGTATTGTATTGGGGCATCAGATTTTGAAGAACGGCATTGAGGTGGATAAGGCAAAAATCAAAGTAATTGAGAAGCTTCCCCCACCTATCTCTATAAAAGGTATTCGGAGTTTTTTAGGTCATGCTGGTTTTTATAGAAGGTTTATCAAAGACTTCTCCAAGATTTCTCATCCCTTGTGCAAACTTTTAGAGAAAGATGTGAAGTTCGTGTTTGATGAAGCATGTCTTAAAGCGTTTGAGTGTCTTAAAGAGAAGTTGGTGTCAGCCCTTATCATTGTGTCACCAGATTGGACTAAACCTTTTGAGGTGATGTGCGATGCTAGTGCAGTGCCTTTGGGTGCAGTCCTTGGCCAAAGATGTGAGAAGATATTACACCCGATCTACTACGCTAGCAAAGTGCTTAACCCAGCTTAAAAGAACTACACGGTGACTGAGCAGGAGTTGTTGGCAGTAGTCTTTGCTTTCGAGAAATTCAGATCTTACTTGATTGGCACGAAGGTGATTGTGCACACAGATCATGCGGCTCTTCGGTATCTTTTGTCGAAAAAGGATGCTAAGCCAAGACTGATTCGGTGGGTACTTCTTTTGCAAGAATTTGACTTTGAATTCAAGGATCGAAAGGGGACAGAAAATCAAGTGGCTGACCATCTTTCAAGCCTTGAGGAGGAGGCCATGCTGAAATTGAAAGATGATCTTGAAATTGATGATACTTTTCCAGATGAGCAAGTGCTGGCAGCATCCCAAGATTTAATCCCTTGGTTTACTGATTTTGCCAACTTTTTGGCAAGTGATCTAGTCCCGGAGGATATGACATATCAGCAGAGAAGAAAGTTCATGCATGAGGTAAGGAAATTCTTCTGGGATGAGCCATATTTGTTCAGAGTGTGTGCTGATGGTATTATTCAAAGATATGTCCCAGAGGTCGAGATGATGAGTATTTTGGAGGCATGTCACTCATCTCCAGTTGGGGGTCATCATGGAGGTGCGAGGACTGCCCATAAAATCTTGCAATGTGGGTACTATTGGCCCAACATTTACAAGGATGCTCATGACTATGCCCGCACTTGTGACCGGTGTCAAAGGCAAGGTAATATTTCACACAGACACGAACTTCCCATGACTACGATTCTTGAGCTTGAATTATTTAATGTGTGGGGAGTTGACTTTATGGGTCCGTTTGTGAGCTCACATGGAATGAAGTACATCTTGGTGGCTGTTGACTATGTTTCTAAGTGGATGGAGGCAATTGCGCTTCCTAATAACGAAGGAAGAAGTGTCACAGCTTCCTTAAAAAAGAACATTTTCTCACGATTTGGGACACCTCGAGTTATTATTAGTGATGGAGGATCCCTCTTTTGCAACCGGCTATTTAAGGCCCTTCTTGAAAAATACGGTGTAAAGCATAAGATGGCCACACCTTACCATCCGCAGACAAGTGGGCAGGTTGAGGTATCAAATCGTGAAATCAAGTCTATCTTAGCGAAAATAGTCAATGCTAATAGGACTGATTGGGCTCGTAGATTGGATGATGTGTTATGGGCATATTAGACGACTTTCAAAACACCGATTGGTGCTTCACCATATCAGTTGGTTTTTGGAAAAGCTTTCCATTTTCCCATCGAACTAGAACATAAAGCATTGTGGGCATTGAAAAGGTTGAATTTAGACTGGAGTGAAGCGGCTAAAATGAGACTGGAACAGATGAATGAGATGGATGAATTTCGTCTCCGGGCTTATAAGAGTTCAACATTGTATAAAGAGAAGATGCAATTGTATCATGATCGGCGAATTGAGAATTGAGAGTTTCATCCGGGAGATTTGGTGCTACTATATAATTCTAAGCTTCGCCTATTTGCTAGAAAATTAAAGTCCAAATGGTCTGGCCCATTCACGGTAGTTTGGGTATTCTCACATGGTGCTATCGAGCTAAAAAGAGCAGATAATGTCCTATTCAAAGTCAATGGACAACGTGTTAAGCATTATGTAGGAGTTTCGGAAGAGATAAGGATGATTAAAGAACTTGAACTTGATGAAGTCTGAGTAGTCAAGTTAACGATGTCGTGCCGCGACGTTAAATCAGGCGCTTCATGGGAGGCAACCCATGGGATAGTTGGGAAAATCTGAGTATCCAAGTTAGCCATGTCGTACTGCGACGTTAAATCAAGCGCTGATTGGGAGGCAACCCAAGATTTTGCTATGTGGAGATCGAATTATTAAGTAGCAGTTAGTTGAAAATCACAAAATCCACTTGAAGTTGTGAAATTTCCTCCACGAAATGAATCACGACACGTGAAGGAGTACTACACCACGTGGATAAAATCATCAAACTCATAGAAAAATTTCCAGGTTCTGAATCAGTTCCATGGAAGAGGTTCACGTGATATGGATGGGATCCACGCCACGTGACTGGTGTCGTTGAAATCAAACACTCAGTCCAGTCACAGCACACCAGTCACGACAGACCCCACGTCATGTGGGTGTCAGTCACGTGGCGTGGGTAGTGTCGTGAAACTTAAAAAAAATCAAAAATCCAAATCCGACCCGACCCGAACCCAGTTTTTCCTAAGTAAATTCGAAACCCTTTCTTCTTTACCCGATATATATCCGATCCTTACCCTTTATTCCCACATTCAAATCCTTCAACTAAAACCCTAAAATCCCAATTTTCTCTTCTTCTCCTCACAAAATCCGAACCCCTCCTCCTCAAACTCACAAAATTCGAATCCCTCTTCCTCAAACTCACAACAAATCCGACCCCCATTACCAAACCCATTCGAAAATCCAAACCCTAGGTCTGAAAATTTGAATCAAATATACCAAACCCGACCCAAATCTGACCCAAATACCCAAAATTTGATCCAAACCCGTTACCATGCCTCCAAAATCCAATCCCAAAAGTGACCACCTTGATGCATCATCCCAGATTCGGACCAAAAATTTGGACTTACCGACCCGTCTGAGGGATGCATCCACTGAGTCTGAACCAAGTGGTTCTGTGGAGGAGTTTGATATTAGTCAGGACGACACGGACTTAGTCCCACGTGCTACGAGGTTACAGACGCCAGCCGGAGCGGCTGCCCGGGCTGCAATTCAGCCGGTCCCACCACTTATTGAGCCAGTTATTTCGGCTACGTCTTCGGAGTCCGCCCCCCAGTCTGAAGAGGGGGAGGATGCTTCTGAGTCAGGGTCTGCGGATGAAGCTACAGGTCAGGGTTTGTCTGTGGATGAGGCTACGAGTCGGGATACATCTGTGGCAGAGGCTACAACCTCTCTTTCCAGTACTGGTGCCGAGAGTGCCCCGACTATTGCACAGGATAGGGAGGTTCAGTGGTGGTGTGTACAGGGCATGCGTGCTATTTATGATCGAGATGCTGAGCTGACAGAGCGTGGTGTGTGTCGGAGGAGCATTATGGAGGAGCCCCGATATAGAGTGGAGGAATTGAGGACATTGCCAGATATTTGGCCTATGTTTGAGCGATATGGTTTGGGTTGGATGGCGCAACCTTCTGGTCAGTATAGCTCGGAGTTGGTCAGAGAGTTTTATGCTTCCTATGCTGCATCGGTTGGTTTGAGCACCCCAGTTGGGAAGTGATATATTTTGCAGCCAGAGCTGACTCATGTCATGGTGCACGGTACCCGAGTAGACATTTCAGAAGAGACCATTCACCACTTCCTATTTGGGCCTGACCGTCCACTTCCAGCTTCGACAGCTGAATTTGATCACAGAATGGACACGGTCAGAGATAGAGTTCGGATGAGAGATGCAGAACAGAAATTGGAGTTGATTAAATAGATTGCAGGTTACATAGCGGAGGAGGGTGTAGCGGCTAGTTGGGTGACTGGGAAGCTGGACATCAAAAAGTCCATGCTTTATTTTGCTGGTCGATTCTGGTGGTCAGTGGTTCGTCATAGGTTGGCTCCAACCAACGCTGATAACTCACTCACATTGGAAAGGGCTGTAGTGGTAGCCAGCATCTTGGTTGGTTATGAGATTCATTTCGCAAGGTACATCATCCAAGAGATCCACGAGCGAGCGTTCAGGGATCACACGAGTATCCTTTTCCCATGTCTGATCCAGGGTCTGTGTGATAGAGCAGGGGTGGCCAGGGTGCCTGCCATCGATAATTCTATAGAGGTGACCCGTTTGGCAGATATTATGATGATGCAGTAGAGGGGTTTGCACCCCATTCTCCCCCGAGGGTCACAGCCATCTGAGGCATCGGGTGCTGCCCTGGATGAGCTGAGTAGTGTACCTTTGCCTGTTCCTCCACCAGTTAGGATACTTGCACCGACTGAGGGCGCGGGCCCTATTGATGAGGGAGGACCCAGTACTAGTGCTCCACCGACTCCTACTGGCATGGTGTCAGTATCCCGAGACTTTTTGCAGCAGCTAGTTGATAGACAGACGGAGATGTTTGAGCGACAGGCTCACACTGAGACTCAGATGGCTAAGCTGGTATCTCAGCTTAAGCCTTGGGTTCGATCTATAGTAGAGGCTGCAGATGAATGCAGCTATGGACCAGTTTATGCGGGGCCTGTATGGATGGATTGATAGTTTTGAGGCACGTATGGCCTCCCGATTGAGTGCTGCACCGAGCCCTGATATGTCCGGCTTGACCCAGGAGGTTGCTGCTTTGAGAGAGGAGGTTCGGGCACTGGCATCGACTAGCACGCCCATTATACAACCTATGCCTTTCCCGACATCCGTACGACCAGCCTTTGAGATTTATTTATTTGCTGATGAGGAGCCTTCGATGGATAGAGGAAAGCGACCCCGCAGTTCGGAGGATGAGGGTGCGAGTGATGCTGAATATGAGACCGATTTGAGGAGGGATGTTAAAGCCTTCCGAGTAGAGTATCAGGCTAGCCAAATTGAGGCAGAGTAGAGGGCACGTGGTGCATCTGCTAGCTAGCCAGTCCCTTCACAGGATGTACCTTCTATCACACAGGCTGATGATCCCGTGGCTGGCGGGCCCACTTCCGGTGCTTAAAGCGCCACAGGTATGTCTTCACTCCCTTGTTTTTGATTTGATATCGGTGTATTGAGGGCATTGCACCATGTTTAGTTGGGGGTGGGGGTGTACCACCACTTGGGGGTTTTTGTTGCCGTGTTTCTTTTCCCCCGAGTGTGCTATCATAGTAGAACCGGCATGTTTAGGATGATATTGTTGATGTTTTTATGTTTCTTGCTATATTAGGAGAAAAATGAGGGAACTTTAGTGCAGTTCAGTTTTGAAAAATTTCTTGTGTGTTTTTGTTGCTAAGGATAGCCCTCCTAAAATTTTGGTTTTTGGAATTGACATGCTTTGTGTGTGACTGCTGTTGGATCTCGTTATGGCACTAGAATTATAGGCAAACAACCTTAGCTAGCATTGCATGAACGAATAGGTAGTAGTTGGTAATATAACCCTGTGTTATGTCCGTGTGAGGTCACTACTTAGTTAGCTGTGTATGTGCGATCCAGAACTTGTCCGGTTAGTCTTGCCTAGGTTAGAGGATAAGGATGAGGAAAGGATCATAGGCCGTTGTTGAAAAAGTCCACTATTAGCCTAAATGCCAAACCAAAAGAATAAGTATCCCTTGATCCCGACTTTTGAGCCATAATTGTTCTATTTCTTTCATTAGCCTATTCACCTTCCCATTTTAATCACAATGAACCTGTCTTGGCCTTGGTCCCTCCTTGGACACTGTGTACCTCAACTCAGGAAAATTGCCTAAGTTGAGGGTGGCTATTATAGGGGTGTGTAGATTGAGTTGGGTATGAAGAAGGGTTAATAAAAGAAAAAGAGAAAACAGATTTGGGTGTGAAGAAAAAAAAAAGAGAAAAAAAAATATATAAAAATGTATATGTGTTTAAAGTTGAGAAGAAAAACCACACCCAAAATCTGAGAATAAAAGAATGAAGAATAAGGGAGAATAAAAAAAAAATAAAAAAATAAAAAAGGGTTGGAAGTTGGAGCCAAAAATAGTGTAGTGTCAAGGAGGGTTGAGTCACTATACCCATATACACCATACCCGTCCCTAAGCCTACATTACAAGCCGAGCAAAGTCCTATTGTGATCCTAGTCCGACGGTCCGAAAACTAAGGCGTAGAAAATAAGGGCAAGCCTATGGTATTTAACGTACACTGTCTTAAATTCTTTGTGAACTTGAGTGTTTTGACCTCGTCCCTATATTGATATCCATTAGTATACTGAGAGGGCATGGGACTTCTTTAATTGTGAGGGCACATGGGTTGCATAATTAGCTGCTAGTTGTTCGGAAAATGTCAATTGCATATACACTTAGTTGTTTGTGCATAATGTGGTGCCATCACTTGATCCCTGCTATGTCATGATTCTGCGTTGATTACATACACACTTTGGTTTCACTTTGAAAATAGGAGGGGTCGGAAAAGTTTTGTATCAAAAGCAATAAGTTGACTGCCATAAGTCCCTTAGGTTTCTCTTAGTTAAGCATTGTTTTGGTGTAGTTTTATGTTGTTCGCCTGAGGACATGCAAACATTCTAAGTTGAGGGTGTTGATGTGCCATGGTTGTATGGCACTTTCGATGCTCAAAACAAGGAAAATATGTAATAACTTGGGTGTGTTTAGTTGGTATGATGTGGTTTCTGTCCTAATTTGCAGGAAAACAGGTTTTAAAGGAAAAATGACCAAAAGAGGAAGAATCAAGCTCGAAGACGACGTGTCTGAAGATGAAAGAAGGGATCTGCACTTGAGAGTGACCCACGACACCACTCACGAGCCATGATTACCACTCACGAGTCGTGAGTTGTATCGTGAATTGACTTCTAGAGGACCAATATTTTACCTGAGTTCCACGACAGGACTCACGCCATGTGAGTCCACCTACGGGGCGTGACTTGCTGGCGTGAGTCCACTTCAGAGATCCAAGAAAAGGCTGATTTCCATGATACATGTCACGTGCCGTGACTTGGTTCCACGACACCAAGTCACGACACCGTGAAAACTGCCGACTCTGTTCTCCTATTTTGTTTTGGATAGGACTAGTTTTGTATCTATAAATACCCCTAGGTAGTCCTAAGTGCGGGAGTAAGACAATTTACTATTTTGAGAGTTATTTCATACTGTTTTAGACATATATTTGGTTTTGTATTCACAAACCCTACTTTGTTGAGGTTGATTGATAATTGAAATTCAGATTTTTCTTCATTCTTGTGAGATCATAATTATGCTTTCATCTTTGGATTATTCTTGTGTTCTTGCAATTATGAGCAGCTAAACCCATTAACTAGGGTTGTGTGAACCATGAGGAATTAACGAGACCGATTAAGTGCAAAGCAATTTTGTGCTGCTGTGAATGCATGTATTGAATATTTCCTTCATTGTGATTGCTTTTCTAACGGTTGCAAATGTTAGAAACTCGCCTGTACTCTAGACTTTCTCAAGAGAGAGGTAGAGATTGGGAAAAGGAGATAACAACAGAGATTTGAAGCTATCAACCTTCATCAAATAACCGGAGCCTTAGCGGGAAAGGTTATCTGAAATCCAGGACAAGGGTTAGTAGTACGACACTCAGAGACCGAGAGGAGAAGAGTGAAATTCATCTAATGAAGGTCGAGAGATAGTTAGATGAACCTAACTTGTTAGATTTGGCATGCAGAGCAGTGGGGCAATTTTGTTAAGCACAAGTCACCGGTGGAGTTAAGGAATCACTGGGGATCACAGTCCTAGTGAATTTCTCTTATTGTTTACAAACTCAATATCAGCCAGCAATCGTCATAGTTACTATTTATTAGCAAACCCCCCAGTTTTATTTACTTTCCGATTATTCCACCTGGTAGTCTACTCATACTTCGACCTATTCCCTGTGGGATCGACCCTAACCTAGTTGGGTTCTATATTTGATTCAGCGACCGCATTGTACTTTTTTGGAGGTATACTTTGGGCGACATCAGCTAGCAGACACTTTTATGATTAGAGCATCCACAGAATAGTGGGCACTATATAATTTAGTTGCTCAAGAGGTAGCATAATTGAGGACTGAGCTTAGCATGTTCACTCAGCAATTTATAGTAGGGGGAGCAGAAAAGGTGAGTGTGGTTGGTTCGCAAGGTAAGGTACCTAGTCATGATGATTCTAATTCTGAGGAGGAGGCTAAGTATTTAGACAATCAGGTGGCAGGTTTCCAAGCCAAGGGCCAAGGGTCTAGGGTCTAATCAAGACAATTAGAACTCTGGGAAAGGGAATCAAGGTTGAAACTACTATAAAGACAACAACTAAAATAGGTTTGGGTATAGAGATAAAAGTAGAGAAAATTGGAGGAGAAAGGATGATTACAAGGATAGAATTGGCCTCTATGTCCCACATGGGAACTGAGATGCTGATTCAACTAATTCGAGGATGGAACATATGCTTGCGAATGTGGTAAAGGTGGTAGAGAAGATGAAAGACTGCCTTAAGGAGATTAGAGCAGATATTTCAAGAATGAGTCAAAAGGTTGAATTTCATGCTACCGCCATTAAGTATCTTGAGTAGCAGTTTGGTAAGATGTCTACCACATTGAATCAGCATCAACAAGGTACACTTTCGACCAACACCATCCAACATCCTAAAAATAATGGTCATTGCTTGGCTATTACTATTAGGAGTGGTAAGATAACAGTTGATCCACCTATGCCAATGGTTGTTGAGAATGAGATCAAGCCAGTGATTGTCAATGATGAGAAGGAAGCTAAATCTAAAAAATTGGTTGTAGAAGAGAATGCAGATGAAAAACCTCTAGTTGCTGAAAAAAAGGCTAATACAAAAAAGGGAAGGCAAAGGAGGTCACACAAGTATTGATTCCCATTCTAAGACCTCCTACTCTTTTTCCATAGAGACTTAAGAAGAAGGCTGAAGAGGGAAAGTATTAGAAGTTCATCTCCATGTTGAAATAATTATCGGTGAACATCCCTCTTGTTGAGGCCTTTGAGAAAATGCCAGGTTACATAAAGTTTATGAAGGATTTAGTGACGAAAAAAATGACTGTGAGTTTTAAGTCTGCTGTAATGTGCACCATTGTAGTGCAATAGTTTCCCGCTCTCTGGTTGAGAACAAGAAAGATACTGGAGCGTTCACTATTTCAGGCACTATTGGGTCTTTCAACTTTGCAAAAGCTTTGTGTAACTTGGGCGCTAGCATTAGTCTGATATTGCTAGTAGTATACAGTCAGTTGGGGTTGGGGTCACCTAAACCGACATTAATAATACTTCTCATGGCAGATCGTACTGTGAAGTAGCCTGTGGGAATCTTATGTGATGTTTTGGTAAAGGTTGCATCCTTCATTTTTTTCGGTTGATTTTGTCATCCTTGACTATGAGGTTGACTTTGAGGTTCTCATTATTTTGGGGAGACCATTCCCTGCTACTGAACGTGCGTTAGTTGATATGGAGTCTGGGCAGATAAAGTTTTTATTAGATAATGAATATGTGACCTTTAATGTATGCCAATCCATGAAGCATCCAAAGGATTTAAGTGTGATTTTTGTGATTGATACAATCAACGAAGATGCATTGGTATTTCCTACTGAGGAGAGGCTTGGAGTTGAAGCACTGGCAGCGGTTATTATGAATTTTGAGGGTAATGACATTGAGGGCTATGATGAGATGGTGAGCACACTTGATGGTAGGGGTTCATACAATTTTGCACCAAAGAAGCTAGATCTTGAATTGAAGAATAAAGTCTCCCCGCCTGCTAAGCCTTCTATTGAGGAGCCTCCAGTCTTGGAGCTAAAGGCTCTCCCATCCCATCGGTTATTATTGCTGCTGATTTGGTAAATTGGCAAGTTAAGCCTTTAGTGTCTGTGTTGCAGAAGTTCAAGAGGGCCATAGGATGGTCCATTGCTGATATTATTGGGATTTTGCCTGGAATTTGCTCACACAAAATCCAACTTAAACCAGATTATGTGCCTAGTATTGAGCATCAACGAAGGCTTAATCCTCCTATTCAAGAGGTAGTGAAGAAGAAAATTATCAAGTGGCTAGATGTGGGAGTTGCTTACCCTAGTGCTGATAGAAAATGAGTGAGCCCAGTCCAATGTGTGCCTAACAAGGATGGAATCATAGTGGCTCCAAATGAGAAGAATGGGCGTATTCCTATGAAGTCGGTCAGTGGTTGGCGTGTTTGAATGGACTATAGGAAGTTGAATGCATGGACTAAAAGGATCACTTTACATGCCTTTCATGGATCAAATGTTAGACCATCTTGCTGGTAGAGGATGGTATTATCTTTTTGATGGATACTCGGGTTACAATGAGATTTTTACTTCCCCCGAGGACCAAGAGAAGACCACTTTCACTTATCCATACGGGACTTTCGCATTCAAAAGAATGCATTTTGGTCTGTGTAATGCACCAACAACCTTTCAGTGTTGCGTGATGTCCATTTTTTTGACATGGTTAAGGACACTATTGAGGTGTTTATGGATGACTTTTCAGTTGTTGGTGATTCATTTGAAGATTGTCTTTTTCATCTTTCTAGAATTTTAAGGAGATGTGGGGATTGCAACTTGGTGTTAAACTGGGAGAAATGTCACTTCATGGTCAAAGAAGGAATAGTGCTTGCTCATAAGATTTCAAAAAAGGAGATTGAGGTTGACAAGGCAAAGATTGAGGTGATCGAAAAATTGCCTCCAACAATTTTTGTGAAGGGTATTTGGAGCTTTTTGGGGCATCCTGGATTTTATTATAGAATCATCAAAGACTTCTCTAAAATTGCAAATCCCTTGTGTAACCTATTGTAGAAGGAGGTGAAGTTTGTGTTTGATGATGTGTGTCTGAAGGCGTTTGAGTGCCTGAAAGAGAGGTTGATTTCATCCCCTATTATTGTGTCACCCAATTGGTCCATGCCATTCGAGGTTATGTGTGATGCTAGTGGCATGACGCTAGGTGAAGTCCTAAGACAAAGGCAAGAGAAGATCTTAAATCCCATCTATTATGCTAGCAAAGAACTTAACCCAACTAAAAAAAATTATACTGTGACTGAACAAGAGTTGCTTGTTGTGGTGTTCACATAGGAATTTTTTTAATTTTATTTGCTTGGCATGAAAGTGATTATGCATACTGACCACGCAACTCTTAGGTACATTATGGAGAAGAAGGATGCGAAACCAAAGTTGATTCATTGGCACTTCTATTGCAGGAAATTGACTTTGAGGTCAAGGATTGAAAAGGGATCAAAAATCAAGTGGTTGACCACTTATCATGCCTTGAAGAAGAGGCAATGCTGAAACTTAAATATGAGCTTGAGATTGATGAAACATTTCCAGATGAGTAGGTATTGGCAGTATCGCAAGATTTGATTCCATGGTTTGCAGACTTTGCCAATTATTTGGTAAGTGATGTGGTGCCCGAAGACCTATCATTTCAGCATTGGAAGAAATTTATGCATGATATGAGGAAGTTCTTCTAGGATGAGCCATACTTGTTTTAAATTTGTGTAGACAGACTGATTCGGAGATGTGTTCCTAAGGTAGAGATGATGGTATTTTAGAGGCATGTCACTCGTCACCTTTTGTGATCTCATATGTCATAAAGTACATCTTGGTTGTTTTTGACTATGTTTCAAAATGGGTGGAGGCAGTTGCGCTTCCAAACAATGAAGGGAAAAGTGTAACCACATTTTTTAAGAAGAATATATTTTCCAAATTTCGTATGGCAAAGGCAATAATAAGTGATGGGGTTCACATTTTTGCAATCGTCTGTTCAAATAGTTACTTGAGAAATATGGTGTGAAACATAAGAGGGCAAAGCCCTACCATCCGCAATTAAGTGGGCAAGCTGAGGTCTCCAATTGGGAGATAACGTCTATTCTGGTGAAGACTGTGAATGCCACTAGAATAGACTGGGCTAGAAAGTTAGATAATGCATTGTGGGCCTACCAGAAAGCATTTAAGACTCTTATTGGTGTGTCCCTATATCAGCCTGCCACTTGCCAGTTGAATTTGAGCGTAAGGCATTGTGTGCTCTGAAGAGGGTAAATCTAGAATGGAGTGATACGAAAAATCTAAGACTTGAGTAGCTTAATGAGATGGATGAATTCCTTCTTAGAGCTTATGAAATTTCAGCCCTATATAAGAAGAAGATGAAGGCACACAATGACTAGAAGATTGAGAAGAGAGAGTTCACCGTTGGTGATATGGTTCTGTTATTTGAGTCGAAGCTCAAGCTATTTACTATAAAGTTGAGGTAGAGATGGAGTGGACCTTATCGAGTGGTGAATGTGTTTCTTTATGGGGCTATTGAGCTTGAAAATGATGAGGGCCTGAAGTTTAAAGTTAATGGCCAAAGGGTGAAGCATTATCTCGGTAATACTGATGAGGTCAAAATGATATGCAAAGTAGTTTTTGCTGAAGTTTGAGAAACCAAGAATACCCGAGTCGTGCCACGATGTTAAATTAGGCACTACATGGGAGGCAACCAATGAGTTAGTTTGGTAAAGTCTGAGTATCCAAACTAGCCACGTCGCGTCGCGACATTAAATCAAGAGTTGCTTGGGAGGGAACCCAAGAATTTTGTACTTGTTTTTATTTTTATTTATAGGGTAACATGTGTTGAAGTGTGTAGGGAATTGCAGAGCTAAAAAGAAACTAGAACATTTTTTGGTTCCCAGGCCTAATGAGTCACCCTACGAGTTGTAGGGTAACACAACGACCCATCGTGTGGGTCGTAGCCACAAGGAAAATCAAAAGGGAAGCACTGGAGTCCCAACGACTCTCAGAACGAGTCATACCTTTACACTACGAGTCATCGCCTTGAGTCATAGGGACTGGTGACTTCTACTCAGGTAAGTTCCCTAAGTCCTACACTATAGAGGGAGACCATAACTCATAGCCACACACAATGGGTTGAAGGGTCAAGCCGTCATCACTAGGCGGAACTTAGTATAGATTTTAAATATCTGTGACCCGACCTGACCCAAATTTATATTAGAGTCGATCTGAATCAATTCCACTTCCTTTTCAAACGTTTGAAACTCCCTCCACCTTCCCTAACCATCCCTCCTACATTAATTAACCCATTAATTGAGCACTAATCCTCCCACAAATTCACAACATCGATTTCTACTCCTAACAAGTGCAAGGTCGAAAATTCCAAAGAATTAGATGTCAAATATCGAAAGTTTTCTCAAGCATCACTACTTGAATCAAAGTAAGTATATTTTTTTGAGTATTTTACTTCAATTTTGGGTAGTGAATCATATGGGTTCATTAAACCCTAGGTTTAATTGCTTGAAAACTTCAATTGGGTAACAACTTAAACATGATATAACTTGTTTTGGATTGAAATAGAGTAGTAGAATTTGTTGTGGGTGTGAATATGTGCTTAATTTTGTGTGTGACTGTTACCCAGGGTAAAGTCTGAGTAGCCTCGGTGTTTCAGTTCATATATGCATGGAAGGAGTGGTCTCAATGCCACCCTAATGATCGTTGATTTGTTGTTACACATTGAAAGAGTCGAGAAAAATATACATTGAATGTTAGTAAATAGGGACTACTAATTTGCACTCCCCACAATTCTCGCAACGACTCATTTCCTAAGGCTATGAGTCATTGTATGAGTCGTAGTGACTGGAATTTTGGTTAAAAATTCAAATTCCCTTACCATTTATTCCCTTCTCTGCCAATGTGTCATTCGAAGACTCGTAGGGTTACCCAACGAGTCATAAGGTGCATTTTTACAGAGAGAACCTGCCTTGCACTTTGTAAAAGTTCACTCGACTACTTACCCAATGAGTCGTAAGGTGACCCAATGACTCATAGGATGGAATCATTGGGATAACAGTTCTTATTGATAAATTAATACTTGACCTTACGAGTCAGCCTACGAGTCATAGTCTAAGGCAACGACTCATTGCCTGGGCTCGTAGGGCTTGGGTTCAACATTTGTATACTTTTTTTTCTTATTCTTTTATTTTCATTTGATGAGTTGTTTGACTAACGTGTACTCCCCCATAAGTACTATAGCACTAAAGAACGACACTCCAAAGGGAAGTAATAAAGGGGGCAAGCCGACTCCTAAGAAATAAGCTCGGTCAACCAAATAGTTAATAGATGAACCTACGGAGGACGAGCAAGAGTCAAGTGGCTTAGTAGAGGAATATCCCATATCAGGGCCAGTCCAGCCATGCACTAACTTTCCCCGGGGTGGTTGATTAAGGCCCTAGATGAAGAATGCCCGGGCCTCACCACTATACTTACCTACTCCTCCCCAATTTGAAAAGGGAAGAGAGTCTTAGTCTGAAGAAGAAGATGAAGAAGAGGGAGATAAGAGTGTCTTCGAAAGTAGAGAAAAGGTTGCATCTAGCAGGAGATCCAAAGAAGAGTTATTTGAGGTTGAAGAAGAGAACACTACTGACAGTCCAACACCATCTATTCAGCCTCCACTACCAGTCCAACCCGGCCTTCAAATTGAGGCTGCACCAGTCCCACTAGTGAATAGGTGGGGTTATCAAGGCATGAGGGAGTTGTTTGAGATGGACAGTACCATTGTCCCAAGCACAGGTCGGCCAAAGAAGGGGTTCTATATCGAGCCCAGATTGTTGACTACAGGCATGTTTGAGATGCCCACTTTTTATAATTTGTTCAAGAAGTATAAATTTGAATGGATGGCAAAAGAAATTGGAAGATATAGCCCAACTCTTATTCAAGAATTCTATGCAGCATATCATATGGCATTATAGAGTTTATCTCGATGAGGTCTCTCATGAATAGTTAGTAACCCCCTTCAGACATTGATAATTTGGGGGGTCTATGTAAGTATAGCGACACAGACTATTTCACCCTTTGCACATGGTCTGCTCCTGTGCCCCCAGTTGACACTTCAGAAATTGATCACCATATTAAAGAGATAAAAAAGATGAAAACTAAGCAAATCACTAATAAGGAAAATATGGTGCATTATCGATGGATGGCAAACATTATTGTGATGGATAAGGAAAATGCTCTTTGGGCTGCTGGGACATAGTCACAAATTAACAATGGCAGTCTGAATTTTGCAGCAAATTCTTGGTGGACATTAGTTCTCCATAGGTTGGGGCCTACTTCTGAAGACAACATACTAAACCCCGACAGGGCTGTCTTGGTTGTCGGTATCATAGAGGGCTATGAGATTGATAGTGTGAAGATTATTTCTCATGAAATCTAGGATAAAGTGGTGAGTTCTGATACTAGCATCCCCTTTTCGTGCTTGGTCACGACGATGTGTTTAGAGGATGGAGTTCTTAACTTGCCTCAGGTGGAAAATTTTATATTGGTTCGACGCACTACAAATTTGGGATTAGACGAATCCTATTTCTAAAGTGAAGGTTGAAGCTAGTGCGGTATTGCTACAGAGTGTATTCCAGTTGGATGAACGAATGGATATTGATACCCTTGATTTTATAGAGCTTGGGGAGATACAAGTTGATCTCATACTAGGACTGAGAGGCCTGAGCCTCATGCCACCGCTGATGCCACTACTTCCACAGCCTCCAGACCACAATTAATCCCTATTTCACCCTCTAAGACTCTAAGATCTTCCATACCAGGCCCACCTATCGGTGGGCACACCTTGGTCTCATAGGAGTTTTTAAATGACGTGTTAAAAATATTACTCACTGTTGAGCAAAAAATGGCACACATTGAGACTGGTGTGCAGTCGTGGCTAAAGAAGGAGATTAAAGATGAATTGCATGGGATGCAAACCCACTTTGATAATTTCAAAAAATGGATCAACAAGGAGGTTGAAGGGGTACAGTCTCAAGATTTATCAAGGATTGAGGATGAGTTAGCCACACTTTGGGCTGCTATTGAGAAGATGACTTCTAGGTTGTACCCTATATTTTAAGCTCCCACCATGCCTATTATAGAGAAGATCGAGATAAATGAGGTCCCCAACATATAGGGCATAAAAGGTAAGAAGAAGAACACCGAGTTTAGTGGTGAGATGGAGAGCAAGAGAAGGAAAAGAAAGAGAAAAAAAGAGGAATTGAAGAAAGCGATGAAGGTGAGCAAGAAAACCTCCCAACATCATTTATCCAAGGCATACGATATTAGACATGGAGCCTGGAGCTCTAAATTTTATGAGACCCCACCTGCTGATATTGCTATTACTGAGGAGAGTGGGGGTACGATAGTTGCCCCCAATATTTTGACACCATTGAGTGTACTAGCCACCACCGATGCAAACATTAACTTGAGTGCCACGGCCATCGTCGAGGCCACTAGTGATGAGGCTGGGGCTACTTCTAAGACCTAGCTGATGATAGACGTGATCTAATTCCTTGAGCATTACAGGTAAGCCTTTACCCCTTATTCTTATTTTATTTTGATATGTAAGGACACTACATGTTCTCAAAGTTGGGGGTGGGGGTGTACCACCACTCGAGGGTTTTTGTTGTCGTGTTTATTTTCCTTCGAATGTGATATCATAGTAGAACTGGCATATTTAGGGCATTTTTAAATTTTTTGCTATTGTCGTATGTGTTTTTTGTAGCTTGGAGAAAAGTAGAGGAGCCTTAATGCAGTCATATTTGGTTGTAAGTTTGGGGTGAAGTCTGAGTAACCTCAAAAATTCATTTTAAGGATACCCCTCAGGAAAAGAAAATTGTTTAACTATGCGTTTTTGCTTACATTGTGACCTTTGTGGATCTTGTTATCGCATTAGTGTTATAGGCATAATAATCATAGCTTAGCAATGCATGAACTGGATAGGTAGCAAGTGATAGTGTAACCCTGTGTTATGTGTGTGTGAGGATACTTACCTAGTTTGCTTTGTGTGTGTGATCCAAAACATGCCTGGTTAGTCTTGCGTAGGTTGTAGGATAGCTCACTAGGAAAGGATCGTAGCCCGTTGTTGACTTAGTCCACTTTTAGCCTAAATACCCGACCAAATAGAAAGTATGCCCCTTGATCCCAAGTTTTGAGACTATATTGCACTATTTCTTTTATTAGCCAATTCACCTTTCCATTTATGCTATAATAAACCTGTTTCAGCCTTGGTCCCTCCTTGGACACTGTGTACCTTAACTCAGGCTAATTGTTTAAGTTGAGGGTGGCTATCATAGGGGTGCATAACATCAAGTGGGTATGAAGAAGAAAGTTGGTAAGAAGAAAAGAAATAGGATTCAAGTGCGGTAAAAAATTTTTTGCTTGAATAAAGTTTGAAAATAAGAAAGAAAAGATGAGTCGTATCTGATATCCAAGGAAAAACAAAGGATAATAAGGGAGTAGAAAATAAAAGAGGTTGAAAAACGAAGCCAAAAGTAGTGTAGTTTCATTGAGGGTTGAGTCACTATATCCATATCTACAATACCTGTCCCCAAGCCTACATTACAAGACAAATAAAGTCCTATAGTGATCTTAGTCTAACCATCCAAAAAAACTAAGGCGTAGAAAATAAGGGCAAGCCTATGGTATTTCACACATATTGTTCAAACTTCTTTGAAAGAGTGAGTGTTTTGAATTCAGTCGCTGATTATTATTAAATCTTTAAGTCTGTGAGCGCATAGGACCTCTTTGTTGTAAGGGCACAAGGGTTGCATTATTGGTTGCTATCTATTCGGTCAAATTTCATTTGCGCATATTGCTTGGTTGTTTGCTTATAGCCTGCTGCCATATCTTTATCCCTTTGGGTTATGATATTAACTAATGTATGTATGCACGGTGGTTTTTATATCTGAGTAAAGGAGGGGTTGAAAGTATTGTGAACTGACTGTTGTAGGTGTATTAGGTTTCACTTGGTTAAGCATCATAGTTTTGTGTTATTTTATTTACCTGAGGACATGTAAATGTTCTAAACTGAGGGTATTTATGTGTCATAGTTTTACGGCACTTTCGAAGCTTAAAATGAGGAAAATATGCTAAGTCATGGACTTTTTTATGTGGATATGAAGTTTCTTGAGGTAGTTTTACAAGTTCAAAAGTGAATGAGAAGAAATAGAATGAAAAATGGTACAAGTATGGAAACTAACACTGGGCTACGAGTCGTTGGGTCATGATACGACTCGTAGCCATAGTCGTTGTGATGGAAGGAACTCAGGCGGGGAAACTGAAGAAGTGTAGTCTGGCTATGTGGGTTGGCTATGACTCGTTGGGTCATATTATGGGTCATAGCCCACAACCGTTGGGACTCTAGTATAGTTTTAGGCCTTGAGAAGTTGAAGTACAAGCTGAATACGACAAGATCCTATGATTAGTTGGTTCACAATATGAGTCGTACGGTGAGTCGTCCTGATGAGATTGATCAAAAATCTTGAAGATGTGCAAGTTGGTGTCAGTGAACGAGTACATCCTACGAGTCATTCTTAGACCATAAGATTCGTCGCCTAGACTCATCCTGAGTATGATTGACAAAGTCCTGAAAAGGTGTAAAACTTGACCTAGTGGCAATGAGTTGCCCTACGACTCATAGGGTGACTATATGAGTTGTCACCGACATCAAAGTAGAAAAGGCAATGAATGATTTGAAGATAGGCAATGAGTCATTGTCAGACCCTATCACTCATTGCCAGAGGCGTAGTCAGTGCCGACCTTGTAATCTGAATTTGTTTTTGCCAGAGGCGTAGTCAGTGTCGACCTTGTAATCTGAATTTGTTTAGGATAGGTTTCCTTTTTGACTATAAATACTCTTAATAGGTCTGTTGTTTTAGTTCATATTCTATTATTACTTTTAAGGTATATTGTTGTTTTTGCAAGTACGAATATTGTTTTTTAGGGTTTCAATTCAAATAGAGATTTGTAGTTTTTATCTTATTCTTTGTAAGTTCATAATTATTATTTCTACTCAGAATTATTATTATGTGCTCTCAATTATGAGTAGCTAAACACCACAACTAGGGTTGTGGCGACCATGACAGATTAACAAAGTAGTGTTCGTAGTATGACGTGATTCTCAAAGGGTGTTTGGGCATGTATTATTTGTTCTCTTTGGTTTGGTTGCTTTTTAACGAATGTATATGTTAGAACTCACCTTATCTTTACTCGTGATGAAATTAGGGGTAAAGGATGGTAAAAGGGAACAAACAACAAAGCATTGGAGCTATAAACCTTCAATGACTAGCTTGAGATGATAATTAGGGAAAGCTATTGCTGGGATCCAAGATAGGGGTTAGTAACACAAAAATCAGGAGAAAAGAATACTTACTTGAGGATAGTTTCTTTAATAAGTTAGTAAAGTCGTTTAGGTGAACATAACCTATTGGTTCTGCATGCCAAGCACCATGAGAGATCACTAAGTACGAAAAACCTACAGAGTTATGAAGTTATTAGGGAACACAGTCCTAGTGCTTTTCTCATATTGATTACAAATCCAACAAAATCGACATCTATTACTATTGGAATTCTAATTCACATAACCCCCCTTTTTTATTGGAAATTATTTGCTGATAGCTTAGACAAACATCTTGATAGATATTTTGACCTATTCCCTGTGGGATCAAACCCAACCTAGTTGGGTTCTATATTTGATCAACGACCGCTTTATACTTTGTTTAGAGGTGTAATTTGGGTGACATCAATACATACACCTTTATTTTCCCTCACTCGCACCATCTCAATACAACATATATACATACTCACTTAAACTAACATTGCGCACCACTGTCATTGCCGTTCCATTTTGCCTGAAGTCTAGCATGTCCGCCTTAAAGATTTTCTTTTCCTAGTTGAGCATCTCTTAATCTTAAAGGTTAGATATTCCTGGCTAATGTTTAATTTGTTTTGTTCTAAATTTTATGCTTCATAGTGATGTGACAACTATTGACGACACATTTTACGCTTTTAACCAAGAATAATCATGAGTTTTTAAGAAATCGTTGTTAGTTTTGATATCTTTTTGTGTTTAAATACAGGAAATTGACCCAAGGCAAAAAAGGGAGTAAATCTAGGCCAAAAATGCTAAGTGACGGTTCATCTGACGAACAGCCAGAAGGGAGACAAATCGCCATGCCATTCGTTGGATAGAAACAGAACCAATAGAAGAAGTAAGTTGTGTGACGTCTCAACTTGATGATCCATCAAGGTTTTTACGAGCCATCACGGCCAACTGCCAATACAAAATAGTTATGTCTAGTACACTTTGCATATGACAGAACACCATGATGAAGCCAAGTGACGGTTCATGTGGTGAACCGTCACATCCCTAGTGAGATAGACCGGGTAGTTGGAGTATCTTCCAGTTTGGCACCTGGAGTTGAGCCCACACCACAGGTGTTGCCTACTCCTACTCCAGAGACCAAGGATGTTATTGACAAGTGTTCTTTTGTGCCAAGTGTGTGTGAGCTTATTTTACATTTTTCTGACTTTATGTGTGCATCTAGAAATTTCCTGGTATATTCTGTTTAAGTTGTAAGTCATTGATTAGGAAAGGATCACATGCCCTATTTGAATCTAGTCCACTTAGCCTAAAGAGACTGTCCAAATGATGTTAATAACTCTCTTGATCCCCATTTTGAGCTGTCCAAATTTCTTTATTTAATATCTATTCATCTTCCCTCTTTTATCTTTGAACCTCTATTTTGGCGCCCTGGTCCCTCCTTGGATATCGTTCACCTTAACTCAGGCAAATTATCTGAGTTGAGGGTAGCTACTGTAGAATTATATGATAAGTGAAATAGGGTATGAAAAGAGCGGGTATGGATAAATATGAGTGTGAGCAATATAAAAAAAAAAGAAAAGAATGAAAAAGAAAGAAAAACAAAGAAAAAGAAAAGATGATCCAAAACAATTACTATACTCGGGAATGGGAATGATTGATAGAAAAAGGTGAATAAGGGCAGAATCTTAAGTTAAGTGAAAATAGAGCTCGTTAATGTCAAGAAGGGTTGAGTCACTGATTCCCAAATGTATCCTACCAGCACTCAAGCCTTTATTACAAGCCTAGAAAAGTCCTGTAGTGATCCTGGTCAACTTTCTGAAAAACTGAAACAGGATAGTAAGGGAAAGCCTATGGCTTCATATGTGCATCATTGGAAGTTTCTTGTGAGTATGACTGTAATTCTTCCCAGTCTGTGTTTGAAATTGCTATGTGTGTGTGGGACTTCTTTATAGTGAGGGCACCATAAAGGCCCTATTGATTATTGACTGTTATGATAGTGGTTATTGTGTATGTAAATTATTCAATGATATCATAATGACATTCTTATATCCGTAGCTATTGACATATCAAATGAGTGTTATGTGCTTTATTGGTAAATCATAAGAATGAGGACTGAACAATGCCAACTAATTTGTATAGTTTAGCTTAATTACTTGTGTTTCAAGCATTGCCTAGTATAGTTGTGTTTGGTTGCTTGAGGACAAGCGAAAATTCTAGGTTGAGGGTATTGATATGCTGGCTATTGACGGCACATTTTACGTTTTTAACGAAGAATAATCGTGAGTTTTAAGCAACCGTTATTATTTTTGATGTCTCTTTGTGTTTAATTACAGAAAAATAACCAAGGAAAAAAATAGAGTGAATTTGGGCCAAAAATGCTAGGTGATGGTTCATCTGATGAACCACCAAAAGGGCGACGAACCGCCAAGCCATCCATTGGATATAACAAGAACCAACAAGAGAAGTAAGGTGTGTAACAGCTCAACCTGATGATGGATCAAGGATTTGATAAGCCGTTACACCCAATCGCCAGTCCAAAATAGTTTATGTCTAGTACACTTTGCGTGTGATAGAACACCGTGATGAACCACCAGAAGACAGACAAACTGCCAGTCCTCCCATTAGTGCTAAACAGAATTGATGTCCAAGATGAAGCCAAGTGATGGTTCATGTGGTGAACTGTCACGTCCCTGGTGAATCATCAGGCTAGCAATCACAGTGGAGGCGACAGTACGATTTAAAATTTTAATTCCCAAATTCCTGGAGCCTATAAATACCGTGTCTAGAGTTTAGAATAGGCACCTTTTGACTCTTAGAATATTTTACGATATATTTTTCTCTGGGGATCGACGTTTTGGGTTGAAAAATGCTACTACTTATATTTTTGTCAAGAATTGAAGGCTCAAAGTTCATCTTTGTAAGGATTCACCTTTTAATTATAAAATATATTGCTTTCTTCTTCTTATTTACTATGAGTGGTTAAAAACCCTGGAACTAGGATTGTGGAATCCATGGCTAAAAAATGATTTTAGGGTTAATGTTGGTATGAATTCATATTGTATATGTGAATGTGTTGTTATTCTCTTCATCTTAATAGATTTATAATAGTTGCAAGCATTAGAACAAGCCTTAGGTTTAACTTGCTTGAAATAAGAAGTTAAAATTAGGAAAAGGGTTTAACAATGAGGATTCGGAGTTGCTAACCTCCATCTAATAAGTAATGCTCTAACAAGATTAATCAACTTGGGTCTAAAATTGAGTTTACGATTTCCATCACTTTAGGTTCAAAAGAATTAAAGGGACGATTTCCTAATTAGGTTGAGGAACGTTTAGGTGAACATTTGAACTCAATTACCTAACATTCACTTGTTTTGAAGCAAATTCATTATCGACATTAGCCCGAGGGTGTTAAAGAGCCATGGTGAACACAAGCCTAGTTCATTTTCTCTACTGATTAATACTTCATGAATTTAACGTTTTATAACAAACTAAACATTTATTCAAAATCATTTATTATAAAACCTCCCATTTCATGGAAATTATAGACTAATAGTCACCTAATTCACAAACGACTTAGTTTTCACTATATTCCCTATGGGATTCGACACCTACCTTTGTTAGGTTATATATTTGATAAGGACCGCTTATGCTTCTTAAAGGAGTTGTAATTTGGGTGTATCACATAGTCTTTATTTTATGGTGTGAAATTGTTATAATGTGATGAAGTTCATGTTCGAATCTGTTAAATCTATTCATGATGGATTAGGTTTTAGTGAATTGGGTTTTCCTAGGGTTGTATGATTTAGGGAAATTTTTCATAAATATGTTGTTGGTACTATTATTGTTCTCAACATGAACTAGGGTTTGGTATGAATGTTGAATTTAGGGTTTGTTATGCTGATTAAACTTTGATTTTTATCAATTTTCCCGATGATAGATTAGGTGACAGCGTTCTTAAGGGAAAAATCATCATTTAGTTTGTATTGGTGTTGAAACTGGAGAGGTCTAAGTAACCAGTACAAAATATGTGAAGGAATTGCCATTAAAGGCTTGAAGTTTGAATTGGAGAAGACGACCACAATTGGTGATGGGTCGAGAACTTTAGCGATGTGCCAAACTATAAGGAAGATCTCTAAAGTGCTCCCCAGCTCACCAAATGTGATAGTTTAGGATAGGGAATTATGGTACAAGTTTGGCGATGCTCAAGAGAGTTTGCCAAACTATTTGGTGATTCACCAAACTATCGCTCTAGCTTGCCAAACTTCTACCTGTGTACTGTTTAGTTAGGCAATGGTATATGATATTTGTCACTCTCTTTGGCGATGCGCTAAAGTAGTTTGGCGACACAACCCCAGAATTATGTGTTTGTTAACCCTTATATATTACATGGTCTATTTTCTATGCATATATGGTTAAGAAAAACCACATCTCCAAGATACAAAAGACTCCTCCTTTACCCAAGAGAAAGATAGAAAAAGGGGTCTCAATTTCGGGTTGCTCTAACCCCAAAAGAAATGTCCAAAAGAAGAGAAGGTTGGCTGCTGAAAATGAAAAAGGGAAATCCCAACTCAGTCTCGTGTCTTTGGTAATGAGGGCTCTGACTCTGAACATAGTATTAATTTCTTACAATATCATTTGACTACCTTCGATGAGGTAGAAGAAGTGGGGACTATACTCCAATTCATGAACTACTACCTACTCCAGTGGTGACACGAGCTAAGAGAAAGAGGGATGAACAATGCTCCAAAGCAGACTTAAATGCTGACCCCATTGTGGTTCCCCAATTGTTAAAGGAATCCAATTGTTAAACAGACTCAAAGTTTTGGGAAAGGATACAATTATAGAGAAGCAAAGGTTGTGCACAAAAGGGTTGAGTGACAAATAACCCAGGATCTTGGCTGCTATCAAGTATCATGGTTTTGAGATCTATACATAAACTTAACATCTGTATGTGGAAAATTGGGTTCAAGAGTTTTATGAAGCTTATAGTCAGTTTTTGCTCCCCAAAAGAAAGAAGAATATGCTACAAGAAATAAAAGATATTGTTGTAGTTCGAGGAGTCAAAGTTAAGTGTGATGAGTTCATCATTAATTTAGTTTATGGATGCACGAACAATGCGTCGCACTACCTTAATATAATATCAAAGAAATTTGTTGATTATCTTTGGAGTTGGTTAGCTCCCTTGCTTAGTGATGGTATACCTCCATGGATTTCACTGGGGGTCCCAATTAAAAAGAGAGACATTAGTGTTGAAGCCCATTATTGGTTGAATTTTATCTCTAGCAATATAATGCGATCACGAAATGAGTTAATTATTTGGCACCCTAATGAGGTATTGTTGGGCACTATTATTCTGAATGAGAGGCTAAATCTTGCTCAAATAGTAGCTCCAGAAATTTCCATACAAGCTCAACAAAAGCAAATTTCCATTTCATTCTCGTGTATTATCACAAAATTATGCCAAAGGGCAAAAGTTCCTTTTGATCCTAAGAGTGTTGTTAAGTATACTCCTACCTCCACTGTTGACATAACCAGGATTGAGGCCACCCAGAAAGAAGTGAAGAAGAAAGCCCAGGTTGATACGTCCCCTATGGTTGATGTTGAGACCCTAGAGGGTAATGCCTCTCTACCTTCTCCCATTGATACTGCTCTACCTCTCACTACTTCTACTACCGAGCCTCCATAATCATCACAACCTAGTGTTCCTGATTAGTGACCTTCAGAAGCTATAGCTCCTTCTAGACCTCCTTTAACATAATTCTCAGGATGCGTAATGTGTCTTGTGCAACTGATCTAAGGTCCACCCTGTTGGAAGTAGAGAAATAATCCATTATTCAGATGGTCATCGATGTTGCTTTGGCCCTACTATATAAGGAGATGAGAGGTTATAGAGAGACACTGTGGCTCTATGGGGGAGATTAGATGACCCGAGTATGACACTTCGAGAGGGTCGACAGCAGCAGGGTCAGGGTAGCCAGAGTATGGATTGGGTAGCCATGCAGACTGTGATTGCTTCAATGAAGATTGAGTTGATAAGTTGTGATCCATAGATATTCGACCTTTTTGGCTTGACCCTCAGGATAGAATAATTATTGTTGAGACTAAGGCTACCTAGGTTCCCACCCAGGCTACAAAGCATGTTCTGGTTACTACCGAGGTTATTGATAAGGATGAGGATGCCTTAGAGACTGCATTTGAGAATGAGGGGGAGATTGCTGCACAGAGTATAGGTGTTGATATTGATCCAACTTATAAGATTTAGGCTGATATCCAAGCTATTATGAAGGTCATTTATGCTGAGGCTTTGGTGAAGTCGACTCAGGAGACTTCACAGATTAGCGGTAGCAAGTCTAAACCCGCTGAAAAGACATTTGATCCTGATACTGACCCATAGCCCACATTAGAGGAACCTATTGTCACTTTAGATCCAACCTCACAGATTGTAGCTGGAGTTGAGCATGGCACTGATACCCATATTGAGGCCTTTTTTCTGATCTATTCATTATATCAAGCTTATCACCTTTTAGGGGGACCCTTTAACTTATTCCTCTCTTATATTCTTGTCCTATTTATTAAGGGCAATGTTTTATTATGATTTGGGGGTATTAATTTTGGATCTACAAAATTTTGATGAATTTCTGATTATAATACTTCAATCTTGATACTGTTTTTGATTTTAATTTGGGTTGTAATACTTTGGATGATTCTGATTTCACGAGTGCTTGCTGTTGATACTTTAGTTGAGTGTGTGTTGTGATTTGCATTTTATTTTCTTATTTCTTAGTGTAGTAGTTAGTAGTGTTTTTGATAAATAAAGCTCTTCTTGGCTTAGTGCTCAAGTAGAAGTGTGCTACCAATAGAATACTTTGACTCAACGAGTACTCTAGTGGAGATTTTCACATGCATGACACTTGAAAATGACAAATTGGTTTGTGAATTGACCCACTTTTCAAACTGTGCCCGTCTTTTAACATTTTAGTTAGTTGAGTTGAAGTAGTTAGGCACTCATTTTTTGTGATTATTTGTATCTTATTTTGACTACTTGCTTACCTCCTTAGATTTATTCAATGAATGTGGTATGTCGATTGAGGAATTAAAAGTGTTTATTCAAGTGTGTAGTTGAGTGTCATGAGTGGAAACGCTTCAATTTGATCTTGTACCATGAGTCCATCTAGAACTTGCCCGATTAGTCCATCCTAAGCATAGAGCATTGTAACATTGTAGAAATGACCTTAGGCCATCAATCGAGAATAAGCCTTCAAAGTTGACCATATAGACTTTCCCATTGTGAGTTAAGTGACCAAGCTTTGCCCTAATTTGTGCCTTGTACCCTTTTTCTTGAACAACCTTATTACAAGCCATAATCATTCTCCTACGATACCCCTTTTTGAACTAAAACCACTTTGAAGCATATAGGTGAGGCCTTAAACTAACCTAGGCCAAAAGCCTAAGTTAGGGGTGGAGGAATTATCGGATGGCTGTTGTGGTTAGAAGTTCATAAAATTAGGGACCATTTACTTTCTTCTCTAGTTCATCCTAATATCCCTTGTATATAAGAAAAGAGAAAATGAATGAAAAAGAGTTGAAATTATAGATTTAGAATGTAAATAAGTGACTCGTGGTAGTTTGAAAAGGAAGAAATAAGGAAGTTAGCAAGTGCAACATCAAGAATTGGTCCAAAGTATGATTGAATGTGGTGAATATTCAGGAAGAAGTAAGTTGAGGTCTCATGTAGTGCTTCAAGGAAGTAGAGTCACTTCAACCATATGTTGTCCTACCTTACCCGTTGCCTACATTACAAGCCATCAAAAGACCTTTGTGATCTCCAACCAAACATGTTCTATTGTGGTGAGATGGAAAATAAGGGCAAGCCTATGGTATGGTATTCATGTGCATAATCTTCTTTGAGAGAGAGAGAGTGATTCATCTTGATCCTTTGTTTTGAATTTTTTTTCCATTATGAGGAAAGGGATATTTTTTTGTGAGGGTACTTGATTGCATTCATCGAGCACATTGGTTAACCTTGGTTGACTTCTCTGAGCATGTGCTTGGAGTGGTAGAGAAAAGTCAATACTTGAGGATTGTAGTTCATGAATTGAATGCTTGATAGTGGATACTTGTGCCAATGCTTTTCAAAGTCATGAGGGAAAGATATTTTTCATAAAGAAATATGTGTTTGAACTCCCAAGTAGTACCATTTTTATACACTGTTGTATTTGTTGTGTGTGCATTGATTTTCTTGAGGAGAAGGAAAGGTTTATGTTGGAAATGTTGATGATTTAGCATTCTATGACTCATTTGGTGTAGAAATGGCAAGAAATCATGTCCTCAATGTCATTTAGAGCTAGTTTTAATTTTAGTTTGTTCAACAAAGCATCAGTAAGAAAAAATATGGAGAAAATGAGCTAAAAATGGAAGTAGCATCACCAAGGTGTTAGGCACATTGCCGAAGTTAAGAGTCCATCACTTAAAGGAGCAGTTCATCCATGTTCTAAAGATAGCAATCCGACGAGCAACAGATGAAGTCAATAGATCATCAATGAGTTTGACGATGATGGGTTTTGTAATGACCCAAATCATTGTTACACTGAAATAGTGAGTAAAACCTTCGCCTAGTTTCCATTTAGACTAAAATTTTGAAATTTAGGGATGGCGTAGTTTTAGGTGTAATTTGAGTGTGTGGTGGTCTAGAGAAATCTGGGAATTATTATAGTGTCAATTTGTGTTTTCGATTGTATTTTGTGTTATAGGATGAGTTTAAGAAGTCGTAGAAACTTTTGGTGTGTAGAACGAATTAGTAGAACTCTGATTATAGTGATTATTATAAAAGGATAAGTTCGTAATTTTGAAATTCGAGAAGTGTGTTGTGAAATGGACAGACTGGGGTTGAGTACTGAGCTACTAATTTAGGGTCGCTGCAATGACAGAAGTGTCACTACATCAATAGTCCTTTTGGACGAGGTACCACTACAGAGGTAGATCCACAACTGCAGCGGTGCCACTGCAGAGACAAAAGTGCTGCTACAGCGGCAAAAATGCAGAATACTAATTTTAAAATTAAAAAACCTATTTTTCATTCCCATTTTTCTAAAACACATTCAAGGGCTTAGCTGAGGCGATTTTCATCAACTTTGGGGGTTTTCTATCCTTGAGGTAAGGTTCTTTTTTCCCTTCAAACTTGAAATTACTCCTTCAGATGCTTAGGGTTATAAGAATCACAACCATGGTGAAAATTGGAATTTAGCCCTAAGTTTATGAACTGGTGGAAATTGGTGGGGAATGATGTTATTATAAGTTGTTATTGATCTTAGAGTGTTAGAAAACACTTCCCATGGTAGAATTCATGATTATAAGTTAAAATATAGAGAATTCAAAAGGCTAAAGGGTAGAAAAACCCTAGAATGATGAACTAGGTCAAGTTCATGAGTGAAATTTGATAAATGTGAGTTCCTAATGATTAGGAAAGGTGAATTGTTGTGTTAAAGTTTGTGTAATTGTTTTTTATAGATCAACAATGGGCAGAAATCAAATAGAAGGGCAAGTATGTGGCAATATAGTGTTTTCGAGCAAGGAATTGAGGTAGGTTGTGGTTTATAGTAGTAAAGACTCACTTGACTCTGTGCTTATATGTGAGTTGAATGTTTGTGATTAGTTTTTGGACATTACTGGTGATTATTAATTGTATCATCCATTGAACATATGGTTTTGAGATAGTATTGAGATGATATATAGATTAGGTGTCATGCCGACACTATTATATAGATTAGGTGTCACGTCAACTCTTTTGTTGGAACAGGTGTCATGCCGACACTGGTACATGGACTGAGCTCGTCCCCTGCAGGTCATAGCTGAGAGTCCCTGCTGACTCTAGTATATGTATAAATCTTCCATGCATGCAATCATCATTTCATTTGTACTTATATTTTTTATGACTATTGTTGAAGGAATCTGCCTAAGTGTAATTGATATAATTGTATAACTGTATCTTAATGAGATGAAGTGTTATGAATGTATTTCCTTGTCAACTAATTGTGAGTTGTGTTTTGATTGTTGTTACATGCCTTTTACTTTCTTATTTGTATGGTGTTGAGTTGAGTCAGCCGATGATGCCTACCAATACTTAATTGTTGTACTTATACTACCTGTACTCTTCTTTTTATTGAGTGCGGAGCATGTTCCAGTATTTAATACGAGACCTCAACTCTAGTCCATGACTTCATCATCGATTTAAGGGTGAACACTATTTTTGGGCAATCATGGATCATCTCTACATTATTTATATCCTTTGTTTTGGGACAGAGACATTCCTTTTATTTAGTACTCTAGATATTGTTTAGACTTGGTTTTGGATACAGTTTAGATGTTTTTGTACGGTGACTTTTAGGTCCCAGGGTTCTAATAATTAGAGATACTTCGGCACTCTCTTGTTTTTGGATATTAAATAAGTTAGTAATGATTTGGTTTGATTAAGATTGTGTTAGTGAGTTAAATAGAAGTTAATTAAGAAGGTGACTTGTGAAGGTCCGATATAGTTGGTTAAGGATTGGGTTAGATGGTTCTCCCACTGTAGAGTTAGGGTGGGTGCCACTCATGACAGATTGGGTCTTGGCTGGTTTCCATCGCCAAATTCAACAGATGTATGCAACTAAAGCTCAATATCTAAGGCAGTTCGGCGACATGGGGGAGATTCAGTGCATTATCTATGAGTTCGGCGACGCTCTTGTCAGTCGCCAAAAAGAGTGTGGTGGCAATTTTGTAATTATATTGGCCCCAATTTGCTTTAGCTATAAATAGATTTTTGAGACTTCAAACTCTAGCTTTTGCTGAATTTTGAGATATAAAAAGTTGTATTCAAGTCCTAAAGTTGGATTAGCTTTTATTTTGGTTTTTCTACATTAGGATTGAAGGATTTCTTGTGGATAATTTAATATAATGGCAGATGTAGATGAGCATGATGGTATAATTTCTTCTTCGTTAATTATGCATAGCTAAACCCCAATTCTTATGGGTGTGTGATGAATGATTGTTAATGATTGTGTGGGTGTTGATTAATTGCTTCTAAAGTATGTTATAAGTTGGGGGTTCAATTAAATCTCCATGTTTTAATCTATGATTAAAGGTTGCAAACTCTATTCAATCTTAGAACCTTTGTTTTGCTTGAAAGAGAAAACAAAGGTGAGGAGATTTATTTTGATAAATAATTGAGGTATGTCATTTAATAGCAAGTGCTAGTAATAGATTGGCAAATTTAAAATATTGGGTTTTTTAGAAAAGCAAACATAAGAGGGTTTGTGAAAACCCCATGTTATATTTGGTGATAGATCGAAAGATTGTTGCTAATATCAAAAACCCAGCTTACCCATACCTTTAATTCATTGGAGCATGATCAATTACCCCTGCATAGCATTAACTCTCAATCAAGCACACCCCTAATTCACTTTTATCATTGAATACTTCTCCTAAGTCTCAATTATTGTAATTTAACTCTCTAGATAACTATAATCAAAGGTGCTAAAAATTGGTTACACAACCCCCCACCCCAATTTACTTTTATTTTTTTAATTAACACGTGCAAGCATTAAGTGAGCCATTACAATCTAAGGTGAACTTTGCAAATTCAAGCCCTATAGTTTAGCCCAAACCTCAAAGTTGAGTTAAAAGTATTGCTAACTACTGTATAAATTTTTAAAGGATGTAATTGAGAATTATCATACCTCTAATCTTCAGAAGCTCACCCTAAGTCGCTGATCCAAGCAGTTCCGCACAAGGTAGCATCAACAACATGAACTCGTACTAGGATCTACATCAGGGTAAAAAAGGCAGAAGTGTATTATGAGTATCAAAACACGTGGTACTCAATAGGTATCATAGGCCGACTGGGCATAAATAAGATATAAGTATGATACTGAGCAAATATAAGAAAAGGGTGATGATAGAAATGCTATAAGGAAATAACAGAATAAAATAGGTAAGCGAGTGGAAAGTAAGTGAATAAGCTAAAACAAGTATTCAATAGTAACCACTAGACCCCCATAAGCCTAGAAGGTACAAACAATAAACAAAATAACTTAGTCGGTCCCCATAAGCATGATAGGTATAGACAACAAATAATTCTAGCTATAAACGATGAGCATCAATAAAAGAGTGAGCAAAGAGGGGAGAGAATGATGCATAACAGGACCCATACAATGGTAACCGAGAATCTTATGTCGGGTACTCCCAGAATCTTATGTTGGGAACCCCTAGAATCTTACATCGGGTGCTAGTCATATGATAAATGAGTAAAAAGGGGTTGGAATCCACCTCAGATCGAGTTTAAAGGTGGAACAATCATTTTAAAGGATCCGTTTAGAAAATTATTAGTATAATTGTGATATGGGTCATTTACTCTTAGTGAGCATAGTAAAACAGTCCAAGTTCAGTAAAATACCCAATAAGAAGTATAAAAAGAAGTGAACAAATGTATGCATGCCATCCTGATATAGGTATATGAACACAAATATAGTCAAAGCAAGGTATGTAAATAACGGAATAAATCAAGAGACACCGAGGCACACTACTTGAAGGTGGAAGCCAATAAAGAACTACATATACCCCAAAGACCCAACCTAAGGTAAGCGACTACCCCAATCCTAGGCTAAGGCCTGGTATAAGGATCCTAAGATTTTTAAGCATACTAGATTAAGGTTCAAGCAAGAAATCCCCAACTTAGGCTAAAGTTTTATATAGAAAAATCCTATTCTAAGGCTCCTAAGTAGGCTAACGGTACATGAATAACTCAAATTACACCCACAAATATGAAATCCCTACCACCATCTAGCAAATTGTAACACCCCGTATTATATAGACACTACTCTTACTTATATGGAAAATGGTACAGACTTATGGCAATAGGTGATGGAATAACTAGTTCTTGGATTCAAGTACAACACCTCGTACATTTTCGAAACTTGTGCGACTAACCTAACATGGATAAAAGTATTTAAACTTGAGATAGTAAGAACATACTTAAGTGTAAAGTTAAAGTTAATTGGTGGATTAAGGTAGGAGGATTAAGACGTTGGAAAAAGGGGAGAACATAAACGAGGTGCTTCCGTAACTTAATTAGGATAGTAGGTGTATCACCTACTTAAGCTATTGGGATGTATTTGGAAATCTATTAATGGACTCAATTGAGGCCCAAACTAAGTACATAAAAATGGAAAGATGAACAACCCAACACTTACTATTAATTCAGGCCCAACAAGACATGATCCAAGTAGAAAAAAGGTGAGAAAATGGACTGTTTTGGACAGCTTATATAGCCAAGTAGGTGCATCACCTACTTGGACTATTTTTGACCAAGAATTGGCTAAGTATAGCCTTATAAAGTCGGTTCTAAGAGGGAGTATATAAAGCTGAAATGCAGCTTATTTTCTTCACAATTCACTTGCCAAATTCCAGCATTCAAATTAAATTACTCTCTTCTCTCTCAAACCCTAACCAACCACCCCTTTGGACAAATCTTCCACTTGCAAGCTTTGGTAAGTATTTACCCTTATATATTGATGTAATATATGTATAATAGGTTGTGGGAATCATGTTGGTGGTGTTTAAAATGTATAGGGCAGTCCCTTAATTAAGTTGGCAGTCCACTTGTGTTAGTTTTGATGAATTTGTCTTCCTTGTGGCTTGGACTTGTATAGGGGCTTAAGGTGTTGAAGAAATTAAGTTATGATGATGAAATTCCAGTATATTAAAGTGTGGTTCTTCCCCTGAATCGTTCCTTTTATGTATGGCTTGATGGAAATGTTTATATGTGTTGGTAAACGGAACGTTTGTTGTAGTGAAAAGAGAATACTCTTTTGTTATGTTAAACTGAATGTTGGAACTGTTGTGGAATGATTTTGGTATGCTACTGTGTAAGGAAGTATGGTGACCTTATGGGGTGAATATATGGAGTTTCGTTGGAGTGGAAATGTAAAGGATAAACTAGGTAGGTAATCCTACCGATTTGTAACGGTTATGTTGGTTTGTGGACTGTTTTGGTGGTGTGTGGACTGATTTGGTGTTGTTGTTTTGCAAAAGCAGTAAGTTATAGTGTAATGTTGTGGAATAATGTTATTTGGTAGTATAATGAAGTGGGGAGTGATGCACAATGTGTTTTGGAGGTTGGACAGTTTCTACTTTCCGTTAAGCACCTACTTACCGTCTTGTGAACTTATAATGTAGCTAGCCATTAATGCTTTCTCCATTATGTACTTGTGTTGTAGAGTAACACATAAGGAAGGAGCTGAATCAGTGTAGTTACATATTGGGAAGATAAGGTATGTAAGGTTACTTTGTCCGTACCTTTCTGTAGCATATAATGTTCACATCGACGTTACACTTGTCCTATTCCGAGATGTACCAAGGTGTCCTATTTCCGGTTATCAATGGTTATTGTCACATGTTTCCTATTCATTGCACAATGGAGAATCTTGTCTCATAGTCAGTGCTAAGGTTCCAAAGGTCCAACAAAGTTGTGTTCCAATGTTCCAATAGTGATTATATTCATGTCTCTGTTATGTTCCAAAGTTCAAAGTGAGATTATAACTATCATTGTATCAACCTCATTGTACCAATCTCAAAGTAAAGAACAAAGTAATGCATTTGTGGTCAATGATCAAGTATGGGTGGCAAGTCTAGGGGCATAAGCCTAGCTCGACTCGATCCCGATGTATTGATTTATGGGTGGCAAGTCTAGGTGCATAAGCCTAGCTCGACTCGATCCCGATGTATTGATTTATGGGTGGCAGGTCTAGGGGCATAAGCCTAGCTCGACCCGATCCCGATACATTGATTTATGGGTGGCAGGTCTAGGGGCGTAAGCCTAGCTCGACCCGATCCCAACATGACGATATGTTATGTAAAGACCCACTGATCAGTCGGGGCCCGGGTACAGTATGACACATGTAATGACAAGTAAGCATTGAAGGAAAGAAGCAATCAAAATAATACACATGGTTCCCAAAATACAGAATGGTTACTTATTCATTGGATTATTCATATGTATCTGAGTTCATTGAAATATTCATGTGTTGTATAGTTTTATATGAGCCTTACATACTCAGTACATTCTTCGTACTGACCCCTTTGGGGAATTTACCTTACTTGCTGTAGGCGCAGGTTCTAGTAGACCTCTACAGTAGGTTACAGGATATTTACAGCTTTTGGTGAGCTCTAGTTGTTCGGGGCTTTCTCCAGGTCACAGTTGTACATATGTTTTGGTGTTGTACATGTCGTATAAAGCGGGGACTTGTCCCGACTTTTAGCTCATTTCGGTCAATGCACTTGTTAGAGGCTTTTGTAGACGGATGTGGGTATATGTATATAAGATGACGTATGAAGTCTTATTTTGATGGCCTCAACGGCCAAGTTTCACATATGTATATTTGTATATGTCATATGTTCTATGAATTTCCGTTGTTAGCATAATAAGTCCTCACGTGTTAAGAGTGTTTCTGATGGCATGTATACGAATGCACATAAGTACATGTTGGTTCTCTCGGGCCTTATCGGCTACGGGTGCCAATCATGTCTCGATGGGATTCGTGGCATGACACAAATTATCAAATAAATTCCCTCTTCATGCCAAGTCTAAGAGTAGGTAAGTCGTAACCTACCTAGATGTCGAACAACAAACTCATGACCCACTAAACTAGAGCTTTTCCCTTTTGAGAAGACTCAACCTGATACCACCCTATGAAAATAATAATCTACATATCAAAATGAGAATAATGATATCCATATTGCAATTTTATACTATGAGCTGAATCCGGGTCAAAATAGACCCAAGGTATTTCAAATGGAGTTGGGTACCTGAGTTGATCTTAGCATAAAGTTTCACCTTCAAATTGATAGCCAGTCTGAGCAAACTATTCAGATTCTGGAGGATATGCTTTAGGCCTGTGTTATTGCTTTCAGGAGCTAGTGGGACTAATTCTTAGCCAGGGTAGAGTTTGCATATAATAAAAACTATCATTCGAGTATTGAGATGGGATCATTTGAGGCATTGTATAGTGGGAGGTATAGGTCTCTAATGAGCTGGGTTGATGCTTTTGAGGTTAGGTCATGGGCCACCAATCTATTATGTGATTCTTTGGACAAGGTTTGGGTGATTTACGAAAGACTCTGTGTAGCTTAGAGCAGGCAGAAGAGTTATGCTGATTAAAGGTACGTGTCATGCCTCGAGTCTACACCCTAGATATGATAAGGCACTTTAATCCACTAATATCCCCAAGCAGACCATTGGAATAGCATAGCTAAGAATTATAAATGAACTATAGTGGAAGTTGTGAACTAAAAGCATGAATATAAGTTCTATAGCATAAATGGAATCTTATTGAACAAAATACTGGAATTTTGAAGGACTAACATAAACCACAATATTAATATCTTTCAAACCTCTACTACTGAATAAAATAAGTTTGTCGGGACAAGGCCCCCATCTACCCATAAATAAAACCAAGTATAATCAAGAAGAAGAAACAACTAATCAAACTAGGTCCCTGAATGAGGAGGACTTACCAACTGATGGAATAGGAATCTGCACTATCTAGCCAAGAGCCTAAGAATGATAACTAGTATCTATATCAATAAAAAGATGTATCGTAAAAGAGGTATGTGGTCAGTATAGGGATGGTATTGAGTATGCAAGAGAAAAGCTAAATAATTTGAAATCATATTTATATCATATTTTAAGAAAAGGACTAAGCAAGATCTGTAATGAATATAAATATAAAAAGGAGAGTAATTCAGTTAAAATCATATGTAAAGATTTCTGAAGATGCATATCTAAAATCATACTATCTCATACTATAAAAAATGATCATATCAAATAGACTTTCCAAATAAGTTAAGTCTTTAGGTGGGAGTTTCTTACAAGCAACCTACATCACGTGAGCTAGTGATGTCCAATGTCTAACCTAGTTGGGAGGGTTTCCCCATCCTTACCTTTTTGAGCCTTCAGGTACCTCCTATTCATTGACTTTCAAGGATGGAATTCCTTTTTAGTAGTGGATAATGTAATGACCCTCCAGGTCATTTTTTGAATTTTTGTGTATTTTCTCTATTTTGACCTTTCTGGTAGCTGTTATATGGTATTTATGGTCTGTAGAGATGGGTGTTTTGGTTATCAGGGTGATAAGTTGGATTTAAAATCAGTTTTTCTATTTTGTAGCTTTTAAAGTTGAGAGATTTTACTTTGATCAACATTTAGAGAGAACAAACTCAGATGGGAATTTTGAAACTTTCGTTAGCTCCAAAACATGGATTTTGGGCTAGGGGACCTTTGGTTTGGGTCCCAAGGCTTTCAGACTCTTTTTGGGCACTTGGGTGGGAATTTGGTAATTTTAGAAAGTGTTGACTCCGGTCAACATTTGATGGAGACGACCTCTATTGGTCTTTTCATCAACTCTATTAAATACAAAATGTCATTTCCAGTAGGGTAGCATGTTTAATTTGTATGTGTGGGATCCTAAACAAGTCTCGAGGGATTGTTTGGGACTTGGACTATTTGATGAAAGTTGTTGGTGCATGTGTATTTGGTACAACTGCTTTTGTGGAGTTTGGCCACTTTTGTGGATATAATGACCTGGGCATAATTTTTCAAGCCTTTCTTGGGAAGTATGTTCCCCACAGTAAGAGAAATAGGTTGCATAACGAGTTCTCATAACTTAAGCAATGTTTCATGTCTGTCTTAGAGCAAAAATTAAGGTTCCACGAGTTAGCCAGACATGTTGCTATGATTATACCTACAGAGTGTGAGAGGGCTTGTAGATTTGTTAAGGGGTTCACTATACCACTCTATTTGGATATAGAGTATTTAGTGGCATCGGGGTCTACTTTTCTATAGGTTGTGATCACAAGCCGACTATTAAGGGGATACGTCGCGAGGCCTATAGATGCAGCGATAAGAGGCCCCACCATTAGGGTTATTTCAGTGGTTTTCAACCTTGAGGTAGGGTTTTTCCTAGTAGACATTACCATCAACACTTTCAGCCTAGTAGACTCGTTCAGGAAGTATTATAAATTACTGAGGGTTATTTTTTAGGTCATAATGGTTAGAGCTCTAGTAAAACTTCTCGAGGCTCATATTCTGGGTCTTTAAGTTATGGTGGCCATTCTTTTTTGGCAGGGACTTCTCACCAGGGTATGATCAATAGAGGTTGCTATGAGTATGGATAGTTTAGGCATTATGCTAGGGAGTGCCTAGGCGCAGGCTTGCCAGGCAGCAGGTTTAGGCCCTAGGGCTCCAGTGCCACCGGTTAGAAGAG
Organism: Capsicum rhomboideum; assembly: GCA_031232105.1. NCBI lineage: Eukaryota > Viridiplantae > Streptophyta > Magnoliopsida > Solanales > Solanaceae > Capsicum > Capsicum rhomboideum. The sequence goes on along the minus strand of CP124719.1, from coordinate 86,648,322 downwards.
GTGCGTAGGGTAGTAGGGGTGGTCTTAAGAGAGCTATAAATGGTCGTGTAGGTGGATAGGCAGGTAGTCAGTCTGGGGTGTACGTGGTCATCTGGGGTCTACCTATTTTTATGCGTTTGCCTACTTTGCTACTCATCTGGATTTGTTATGTGAATGTACCTATGCATGTAGCTATTCCTATAGGTGATTCAATAGTACCGAATCAAGTGTATCGGTCCTATGTGGTGAGTATCTTGGGGCATAACACTTAGGTAGATTTGGTTTTCCTATGTATGGTTGATTTTGATGCAATTTTATGTATGGATTGGTTATCTCCCTATTATGTGCTCTTAGATTGCTTATCCAATACTGTTATGTGGCTATGTCTCTATCCTCCAACTTATGCCAAAGGGTGCCAATAATCATGTAATGAAAGGGATCATATTATTTATTTGGGTAAGGTGATTGGAGGCGAAGGGGTGTTTTGTCTATCTTACCTGTGTTTGTGATACTAGTGTGACACTCCTTCACTTGAGTCAGTTCCTGTTGTTAGTGAGTTTATTGATGTGTTCCCTATTGATCTACCTAATTTTTTTGCCTGATCATGACATTGAATTTGGCATTGATGTTGAGCCGGGCATTCAGCCTATTTCTATTTCGCTATATCAGATAGCACAGACAGAGTTGAAGGTGTTAAAGGAGCAAGTTCAGGATCTTCTAAGTAAGGGGTTTATGAGGCCTAGTATATCTCTGTGGGATGCTCCAATTCTATTTGTGATGAAAAAAGATGGCACTATATGTATGTATATTGACTACCCATAGCTAAATAAGGTGACTATTAAGAATACGTATTTGATGCCACATATTGAATATATGCTCGACCAGTTTCAGGGTGCAGTTGTTGTTTTCTAAGATAGACTTGAGGTTAGGATACCACTAGTTGACAATCAAGGAAGCGAACATACCTAAGACTGCCTTTAGGACTCGTTATGGCCACTATAAGTTCTTGGTTATGCCTTTTAATTTGATCAATAGCCCAACAATATTTATGGATTTGATGAATCTTGTGTTCAGGTTTTATTTTGACTCCTTTTTATAGTTTACATCGATGACATCCTAGACTACTTGAGGAGTAGGGAGGAGCATAAGAAGAATTTGAGAGTTGTGCTCCAGACTTTGTTGGATCAATGATTGTATGCCAAATTCTCTAAATGTGAGTTCTGGCTTAAGTCTATGGCATTCTTGGGGCACGTGGTGTCCAAGGATGGGACTATGGTGGATCTGATAAAGATTATCAGAATATGTGATTGGGCCAGGCCCACCTCCCCTACTGAGGTTCGTAGTTTCATTGGGTTAGCAGGTTACTACATATGGTTTGTGAAGGAGCTTTCTGTTATTACAATGCTAGTGATTAGATTGAATTAGAAGAATTTCCCTTTCCAATGGTCTAACTAGTGCGAGGCGAGCTTTCTGAAGCTTAAGGCCTTATTGACTTCAACTCTGATTTTGAAACTTTCTGTAGAGGATTGGGGTTTACCATCTATTATAATGCTTCTAGAGTTGGTTTGGGTTGTATGTTGATGCAACAGAGCAGAGTTATTGTATATGCTTCTAGGCTGCTGAAGATGGACAAGAAAACCACCCCACTTATTACTTAGAGTTGGCAGTGGTAGTCTTCACGTTGAAGATTTGGAGGCATTATCTTTATGGTGCTCACTATGAGATCTTCACCGACCATCATAACCTATAGTACATTTTCATCCAGAAGGAACTTAATTTGAGACAGGCAGGTGGTTGAAATTGCTTAAGACTATAAAATCTCGACTCTTTACCATTTGGGCAAGGAAAATATAGTCACAAATGCCTTGAGTCGAAAGGCGGTGAGTATGGGGAGTCTAGCATTTCTGGTGGCTAAGGAGCAATCTTTGGCTTTAGACATCCAATCCTTAGCTAATAAGTTGGTCCGACTTGACATTTCTGAGCTCGGGCGGGTTCTTGTTTATATGGAGGCTAGGTCTATGTTATTAGATTAACTTTAGGCACAATAGTTTGAGGATGAGAGATTAAGGATGATTCAGGATAAGGTGCTAAGGAGAGAGGCTAGGAAGGCGACCTTAGATCCAAAGGGTGTTCTGACGATTAAGGGTAGTACATGTATTCTTGGAGTTGGAGATTTGATTAGGTTGATTATGGAGGAGGCCAATTGTTCCATATATTCTATTCATGCAGGGGTATCCAAGATGTATCGGGACTTAAGACAACATTACTGTTGGTACGAGATGAAAAGAGATATTTCAGACTTTGTATCTCAGTGCTTGAACTGTCAACAGGTGAAGTTCGAGCACTTGAGGCCTGGTGGATTGACTCAAAAGTAACCCATTCCAAGTGGAAGTGGGAACTGGTAGCTATAGACTTCATGATTTGTTTGCCATATATTTTCTGAGGGTTTGATTCCCTTTGCTCAACGTTGATAGGTTGACTAAGTCTTCTCACTTCTTGTCAGTTCATATGTCCTATAGTTCAGAGAGGTAGGCTCAGATTTACATCTAGTTTATAGTCCATTTGTATGGGGTTCCTGTTTCTTTTATTTAAGACCGTGGTACTCAGTTTACATCATCATTCTGGAGCTATTTGAGATGACCAGTGTGAGCAGACTATTCAGATTCTGGAGGATATAATTTGGGCCTGTGATATTGCTTTAGGGGGTCAGTGGGACCAATTCTTAACCATGGCAGGGTTTGCATGTTATAAAAAACTACCATTTGAGTATTGAGATGGCACCATTTGAGGCATTGTATGGTAGGAGGTGTAGGTCTCCAGTGGGCTTGCTTGATACTTTTGAGGTTAGGTTGTGGGGCACCGATCTATTGTGTGATTCTTTGGACTAGGTCTAGATGATTCAGGAGAGACTTTGTATATCTTAGAGCAAGTAGAAGAGTTATGCCGACCAGAGGGTGCATGTCATGCCCCGAGTCTACATCCTAGATGCGACAAGGCACTTGAAGCCACTAATAGCCCCAAGTGGACCCTTGGTATAGCATATGTAAGCACAATAAATGAACTATAGTAGAAGTTGTGAACTAAAAGCATGAATATAAGTTCTCTATCATAAATGGAATCTTACTGAACAAAATATTGGAAGTTCAAAGGACTAACATAAACCACAATACTAATGTCTGTCAAGCCTCTACTACTGAATAAAACAAGTTCGCTGGGATATGGCCCCCAGTTACCCATAAAGATAACCAAGTCTACACAAGAAGAAGAAACAATTAATTAAACTACATCCCTGAATGAGGAGGACTTACCAACTGCTGGAATAGGAATCTACACTATCTAGCCAAGGGCCTGAGAACGATCACTAGTATCTATATCAATAAAAGAATATAGCGTAGAAGAGGTATGCGATCAGTACAGGGATGGTATTAAGTATACAAGAAACAAGCTAAATAATTAGAAATATTATTTATATCATATTATAAGAAAAGAACTAAACAATACTCCAAAGAATATAAATATAAATAGGAGAGTAAATTCAGTTATATATGTAAGGATTTCTGAAGATGCATATCTAAATTCATACTATCTGAGGCTATAAAAACTGATCCTATCAAATAGACTTTCAAAAATAAGTTAAGTCTTTAGGTGGGAGTTTCTTAAAACTGACATATATCACGTGAGCTAGTGATGTCCAATGTATATCCCAATTGGGAGGGTCGCCTCATACCTTGCCAGGGTATAGGACTTATTTATCTATTTGTGGATCCACTAAGTTAGACTTTTAAGATAAAGAAATCAACTGTCTTTCGGTACGATCATAAATCCTACGGTGGCACATAGATATGGAATTTGGTTTTCTAAACCCATGTCCTCTCGGTGCTAAATAATATCTCCAAAAAACAATACATAATCATATGCTCATAATATATTCACATTTCTATCTATCTATAGGTAAAGCTTGAATCATTACTAAATTCATCTTTTAAAACTATCTTAAAATTCACCCTCCTATAGGTTCATACAAATCTTGAAATTTCATAATAGCTATAAGGTTCTTGAATCATACTTTAAGAGAAGCTTCAACAAATATGCATAAATCATGTCTTAATTCAAAAAGGGAAACAAGGAAATCCTGATAAGCTTATAATTAATTTCAACATACATAATACCAATAACAATTTATAAAGACTTCAAATATAATATCAAACTATAATATTTCAAGATAAATCTTCAATAAAAACCATTTCATTTGATAAATAAGAAGGAAATTGGATGTGGGTTTACAAGCTCTAACTAAATCTTTAATTCAAGAAACTATAAAATTATGGGCGTGAGAATGGAAGGAATTTCTCACTGAATTCTTAAATACCTAAGAGGGACAAAAATCATTGGGAAAGAGGTTGAACTAGAAACCCTTGAATTTGAACCTGTGAGAAAACCCTTTGTGTTCTTGAAGTTTGGGAGGAAGGGAATGGGGGTTTGATTTGATAATCTAAGGTTTTGGATGTATTTGGGTTATAAAATGGGTTTGAGGAAGTTAAATAAGTTTAAAATGACCAAAACGCCACTAATTTTAATAGGACGAGCGGATCCCAATGCCTGGGAGATGATGGGCACGCCGCACTACCAACACAATGGAGGGGTTGTCGCATGGCACTCTCCAATGCATAGGCTAATTAGTGGTTCCCTCATCCATGCTCTGCGGCATGAGACCCAATGTGGAGGACCCCCACACATGGTGCACAACCCAATTTCTTGGTCTATGACATCTTTTTACAAGCCTAAACTCAACCCAAACTATCTCTACCCTTTCTAATGGTCAAATGACCTAATGGTCAAATGACCTTATTTAATGAGTTTAAACTCATTGGAAACTACAAGAATCATGAAGGAACTTTTGGGGATATTACAATATCTCCCCCTCAGGATCATTTGTCCTTGAATGAAGAATAAAGTTATAGAAAAGGAATGTATGGGGCTACTCTTTCCTTAACAAGCTTTCTTTACTAACATAAACTAAACTTGTTCATACAAGAATTTGGAACTAGAATAAAGCGTACATGCCACAAACATAAGCATGGAACTACAAGACAATAGTCTTAGACATGAAAGTTTTTATGAATTTCTATAGGAGAAAGGTCAGTACCTCAAATGCTATCATCGGAACGAATGAATAGATGTTGATACTTAAACTTCATATCTTCTCCGGACTCCCATGTAGCTTTGTCAACTTCTTGATTTCTCCATAATACCTTAGTTGATGCTACCTTCTTTGTTTTCAATTTACGAATCTGACGATCCAAGATCTCAACCAGAACTTCTTCATAAGAAATACTATCCTTTATCCCAACACTTCCTAAAGTAACTACAAGTGATGGATCACCAATACACTTCTTTGGCAAGGACACGTGAAACACAAAATGTGCCGCTGCCAACTCCATAGGACACTCTAACTCATAAGCTGCCTTCTCAATCCTACTCAAAATTTAGTAGGGACCTATATAACGAGGACTAAGCTTCCCTTTCTTACCAAATCTCATCACCCTCTTCATAGGTGAGACTTTCAAGAAAGTCCAATCATCAACATAAAACACTAAGTCTCTAAGTCTCACATTGGAATACGACTTCTACCGGCTTTGAGAAGTTTTTAATCGCTCTCTAATAAAAATAACATTCTCCATAGATTGATGGACTAAGTATGACCCTATAGAAGAAGCCTCACCCATCTCGAACCAACAAATCAAAAACCTATAATTTTTGCCCATAAAGTGCTTCAAATGGGGCCATCTGAATACTGGAATGATAGTTATTATTATAAGCAAATTTAATAAGAGGCAGGTGGCCATCCCAATTACCTTTGAATTCAAATCGTATATCACCTCAACATATCCATAAGAGTTTGAATGGTGAGTTATGCCTTCCCGTCGGTCTGTGGATGAAAAGTTGTGCTGAGGTCTACCCTGGTGCCTAAACCCATCTGAAATAATTTCCAAAATTAAGATGTAAATTGAGTAGCCCTATCAAAAATGATAGACAAGGGAACTCCATGAAAATTGACTAACTTTTGAATATACAATCTGACATAGTCCTATATTGAGTCTGTGTCTTGACAGGCAAGAAGTGAGTTGATTTAGTCATCTATCACCCAAATAGAATCATATTGAAGACGCATATGAGGTAAGCTAGTGATGAAATCCATATTTATCATTTCCCATTTCCCATTTCCATGTAGAAATACTGATAAATTGAGCTAAACCTCTAGGCCTTTGATGCTCAACCTTTGTCTGTTGACAGTTGCGACATTTTGCTACAAAGTCTACAATGTCCTTTTTTATACCACACCACCAAAAGACTTCCCTCAAGTCACGGTACATCTTTGTGAAACCTAGATGAATAGTGTATTTTGAATTGTGAGCCTCTAACAAATTTGTGCTCTCAACCTATCTATATCAGGCACACACAACCTACCTTGGTACCAAAGAATACGACTTTCCTCACAAGAGAAAACCCCAACCTTCTACTTACGGACTTAATCATTCAACTAGAGCAATATGGGATCACTATTTTGCTTCTCTTCCACTCCAATTACCAACGAGGACTCAGAATAATTTTGTACTAACACACAACCATCATCAGAATCCATAAGACGGACTCCTAAACGTGCGAGTCTATGCACATCTTTTGGAAGTTCTTTCTTACCCTCTTCTACATGAGCAGCACTCCCTATAGACAACCTACTAAGAGCATCAGCAACAATATTAACCTTACCTAGATTCAAATCCTTCTGAGTGAAGACATATTGCAGGCTCTTATGATGTATAAAAACATCAACATGAATACCATAGAGGTAATGGTGCCAAATTTTTAAAGCAAATACTACGACCGCTAACTCAAGATCATGAGTCGGGTAGTTCTTTTTATGGAACTTAAGTTTTCTAGAAGCATAAGTAATAACCTTACCATTTTTCATCAAAATACAACCATGGCCAACTCTAGAAGTGTCACAATAGAGCAAACCATTCGTACCCTTTGGTAGGGTCAAAACTGTAGCAGAAGTCAGCTGAGCCTTCAACCCCTGAAAGCTCTTCTTATAATCCTTTGACCATTGAAACTTTACCTTTTTTAAGTAAACCTAGTCAATGGGGATGCAATGGAAAAAACCCCCTATGAACCTCTTATAGTAACCAGCTAAACCAAGGAAACTCCTGATATCTGATGGGGTGGTCGGTCTAGGCCAAAATTTCACTACCTCAATATTCTGTGAGTCTACCTGAATCTTCTTCCTAGAAACAACTTGACCAAGAAAAGTAACTGACCTCAACTAGAATTCACACTTAGAGAATTTTACAAACAACTGTCTATCTCGAGGGTCTGAAGAATAATCCTAAGATGATTAGAATGCTCTTCCTCACAACAGAAGTAATTCAAGATGTCATCTATTAAAATAATGATAAATGTCGAGGTAATGTTTGGACACCTTATTCATGAGGTCCATAAAAGTTGCAAGAGCATTGGTTAAATTAAAAGACATAACGAGAAACTCATACTGATCATACTGAGGTTAGAAAGTTATATTTGATATGTAACACTCTCTAAATTTCAATTGATAGTACCCCAACCTGAGATCAATCTTAAAGAAACAAGTGGCACCCTAACGTTTGCCGAATAGGTCATCAATTCTGGAAATAGGTTACTTGTTCTTAATTGTACACATCCTGAGGAAACCATTTTTCTTACACACAAAGAGGATTGGGGCACCCCATAGGGAGTACTAGGCCTGATAAATCCCTTATCTAAAAGGTCTTTCAACTGCTCTTTTAACTCAACTAGGGCCATTCTATATGGAAGAATAGAGATGGGCTATGTATCAAGAAAAATATCTGTCACGACCTAAAATCCCATTTGGTCCGGACTGGCACCCGAAGCCGATATGGCCCGAGAGAACCAATTTTTGCTCATGAACCTTCATATGCATATTCTCGTGTGAATCGTATTATTCCTCATGCAACAATGTGGAAAACATGAACATGGAAACATATGCTATATATTAAGAGACTTGGTCGTTGGGTCCATCATGTCAAAATGAACGTACATCTCTTACATCCAACTTCCCACATAAGTCTACAAAGCCTCTACAGATACATAACTATGACAAACCTAGAGTCGGGACAACATCCCGCTCCATGCTCATATACAATATCAAACTAATATGCATAAGGACTCGGAAAAGCCCCGGATCAACTGGAGCTCACCAACAATCTGTGGATATCTCGTCGTCTACTGCGGAGATCTACTAACACCTGGGCCTGCAGCATGTAAGGTAAGTCCCCCAAGAGGGGTCAGTACGAAGGAAATACTTAGTATGTAAGGCCATATGAAACTATACAATACATAAGTACTTCCAAGAAATTAAGCGTAAGAGAATAATCAATATGAATAGACCTCCAACCTGGATGTGTGGAACCATGTTCATTACTTCTATTTTTTTTCATTACTTGGTCATTCAGTCGCATCATTATCTTCCTTATCATAACCTTCATATTTATATATTCATGCAAGGGATATAGTCTCATCTATTCTACAACTATCTCCATTATTGTTCACTCAACTAGTTAGTACCGGGCTTCCACCTTTGGTGGGCTATAATAAATAAGTATATAGTACCGAGCCTCCACCTTTGGTGGGCTATAATATATAAGTATATAGTACCGGGCCTCCACCTTTGGTGGGCTATAATATATAAGTCTAATATCGGACATCCACCTTTGGTGGGCTATAATAAATAAGTATAATACCGGACATCCACCTTTGGTGGGCTATGATAAATAATACCGGGCCTCCACCTTTGGTGGGCTATAATAACTAACATAGCATGATATTGGGATTGTTCCATCTTGAACTTATACCCTTTAGATTGTGATCCATACTCAATAAAGCATAAAATGACCATATGCACATTACTTCTTTACAATACCTTTTCCTTTCCATAGTTATAAGAGTAACACATTAAAGATCATGGCATCAACTGAAGCACACTCTTACATATATATTACTTCACTCCTTTACTTCATGAGATTGACATCTTCACTTATAAGGAATAGATATATTAGTTCGCACGTTATCTCCTTCACTACTCTTTTGAGATTGGTACAAAGATATTCATAATAATATTGGACGTTGGAACATGACATGATTGGAGAATTCTTTGCAAGAATAACTAGATTCTCTCTACATCTTACCCTTTTTGAGATAGTTCTCTTGAAATCTACAACATCACGACAACTTAGGAACTTCCGTCAATAACTAAGAGATAAGTGAATCATACTTCATCTAAGAGTAAAACATATATGAATAACAATATATATATCAACCTTAGTTGGAATACTATAGAATACCTTTGGAATGAAACACTGTTGGAACCTTAGGATAATGATTGCTGAGTAAGACACATGTAGACATCAACTGTTCATCAACCCAAGAGGTGATACCTTAGAACATTTTGAACCTTGTGAAATATAGCCAAAGATCATGAGTTGACCAATGGACATGAGTTATGTGATTCACCGTTGACCAATGAGTAAGGAACTTATGAGTAACACTAGACAACTACTTGATATGGAATACCTTAGAGCATTTAGGAATCGAATGAGTACTATGACAATGTGAACACCATATGCTGCATAAAGATATTGAAGTGTAACCTTACATACCTTTACTTCCAAGTATGAGTACACAAGTCTATATATAACACAACAGTCCAGCTTCTTCCTTATGTTTCACTCTACAATACAAGTCCACAATGGAACTCTCGTTAACAATTATTTACCGTACAAATGTACAAAACGACAATGAACCATATGACTGCCATATAACTTCATTTCACTCCTTACAATACAACCCACTGCATTATCATACCAACAACACCATAATCATTCCACACATTGACCAAGATATCATACATCTATAGCATTTCACACCACACTTACCCTTTACGCTTCCTCATTATCATTCCGTCACAATTACCCTATCAACTTGCCTCATAACAACTTATGAAAAATCATAAATACTTAACATAGTCCAAAATTACTCCATACGACACTTTAAAGTCATTAAAACGACATCACAAGTTGATAATTACATCCATGAAGGGTATAGGGGTTTCGGGGGGCCAAAGGGATGTAAAAACAAGCAATTCGGAGTTCTGGGCCGATCCTCTAAGCCAACTTCACCCGCAGGTGGATGAACTGCGTACGCAGGTGACCTTTGGAAGTAGCCTTAGGCACCTGCGCCCGCAGGTGCTTCGTCTGCGAGGACGGGTGCCCGTTTCGGCCAAAAAGGGTCTCTTTTGGGTCTTTTTATGCAATGAATGGTCCATGATCATAAATAAACTTATTTTAACATATTTTTGATCATCTTATATGCCAAAAATCATACATGGTCTCACAACACACACAAACATCACCAAAATGACACTTTACGGTCAATACGTCACCAAAACCATAACCAATTTCACAATAGAAATTCCAAACATTATACACCATGAAAAAACAAGGAAATGTTATAATCACATTTCACATGTCAATATTAACTCCATCATGTTCACTTTCTTTAAAACCATAAGTCCATGTTCAAGTTTACAAGGCAAAATCATCCTCTGATTTAGCAAACACAAGTTGTTTTACACATAGTGAACTTCTCACACTTCACCAACATAACCAACATGATATAAACCATCTCCCATGCATAAATTAAACCATAATAATAAACACTTACCAATACTCACCAAGTGATGATCTTTGGCCAAAAGGATGAGAGCTTAGGGTTTGTGGAAATATTGAGAAAATTCTAGAAAGGCATGGGTGTCCAAATGAATAAAATTCTGATTTTAATGCTTTATATAGGCCCTCAAGTCTCTTCTTATCCAATTCTCAACATTAATTATCATGTTTGAATGGGTCAAATGGAAGAATGGATCTTTTTTTTTTCCATTTGGGCCATGCATTTAGGCTTAAATTGAGCCCATTTGTATATATCAATTTGGCCCAACACTTTCATGTACACTTCCTCTAAAATCTCATGCATTTTTAATTAATTCCATGTATATCACGGGAATCAATTTGGTTCGAAAATCTACGGGGTGTTACATTCTTCCCCCCTCAGGAACATTCGTCCTCGAATGTTAGTAACATTGTCTCACCGTAATAACTTAAGCCGAAGTGGATCCTTCAATTATCATATACACATAGAGTACTTGTAAAGACTTACTTATTATGACTCCAATTCCATATCCTGAACTTTGCTTTCGTGTCCAAAACTTACGATTACTTTATATTTCATTATTTCTCTTGTCTCCCTTGTGACTTTCTCCATGTGTTCGTTTCTCCTATTGTGCTTTTATGGAAGCTCCTCCTTTACTTCTTATTACTTTCACTTATCGAGCTAGAATAGTAAGTCGTACTTCTTGTACTGGGAGCAACACGGGATAATCTCCTATGTACTTTCAAAGCATCGCATAAGAGATGCTAAATGAACTATAAAGAGTTCTTGGGATACTTTAAAGTCATATACGACTTGACCACATCTTCGAACCATCTTAGAAGGTACGCTATATAGAACTAACTTCTCATGCTTAAACAGTACGGTTTGCTTGTTCCTCTATCTGAAGACGAAAACCATGTTTCCATTCACTTGGGTTCCCAAAAACATTTCTACAACTGTGTTAACTTGGTAAGCCTATCAATTATTACCCATATGGCATCACATATATTTCTAACTAAAAAGAATCTCTACATAGCCTATAACCTTCAGATTCCAAACACTTTACCTTTACTTGTTATCACTTAGATTACTGAAGTATAAATTTCGTAATGTTTTTTTTTTTCATGTAATCCTATCAATAAGTCGCTTCCAAATCATGGTACATAGTGATTACTCCCTACGAAATAGCATATCGTGAATGATGTGCTTTACCATAATGCATTTCTTTAGCTCATATACATATCCGATACGTAAAATCTTCCTGACACTTCAATCCGTTGCCTATAATTAATGGACATCCTCGATGTGTCATCCCTCGTCGATACAATTTACACTGGTACACCCTGCAGGGGTAGACTAGTGTCTTTCACATTAGTAGCTTTAACATTAGTATCCTTCACTCTGACCAAGTGACATATGTACCCTTCCATTCAAGAAAATTCTTTATGGAAAATGAAAATAAAATTTCTTTGCTCGGCAATCTATTGTGGCCTAACAAAAAGCCAACCAAGACATACCCATGGTAACATTAAAATCTATCATTTCCATCTCAATAATATCGTTAATGTAACGTGATCACTACATTTACTATACAATTGCGACATACTCTTTTAGCTATAATAAATTCACCAACTGGTGTGGACACCCCAACTGATTTGACTATTAACTCTAGCGTTCCTTCAAATTTCCCCGCAGTCAATAGAGTAACATATGATAGGGTAGCACCCAGATCAATTGATGCATATTCATTAGAAAAAAATATAGATAACGTACCTGTCACTATGTCAAGGAGAGCCTCTGAATTCTTCTGACCCCGTAGGTCGTGTCATACTACCCGTGGCCCTCTGTGGGCATTCTCTCTTCACGTGTCCTGGATTTTTACACCAAAAGCAAACGTCCGTCTCAAACTAGCATTCACCTAAATGAAACTTTCCGCAGCGCTGGTACTGCTGACGAAAAGATCCTATTGTCTGCGAACCCCATATTCCACTACTCTGCCCAATCAGAGTGCCTCTAGACCCTCAAAATAGAGGTGGAGTACCCACTGTAGGGTAAGAAAATAATGGTCTAGATGGTCTTGGGAAAACCCGAGGCCTAAATCCTCCTTGGGATGCCATGACCTGTCCTATGGGTCTAGCCCGCTTTGACGGCCCTGCCTCAGATTCTTGTATCCTTCCCCTTTGCCTTTGATCCTCCATCTTTTGCGCTAAGGCTTGTATTCTGGCTATATCCATGTCTTTATTTAATGAAGCAATAGTACAGTCTCTTACCAAGTAAGGCTCCAATCTGTCTACATACCGATGAACTCTATCGGCCATAGTTGCTACCATATGAGGAGCGTATCTAGCCAATGAATTAAATCGAAGACTGTACTCCCTGACGCTCATATTTCCTTGACGAAGATTTAAAAATTGATCCGCACGAGCCTCGCGGACCTCATATGGAAGATAATGATCAAGAAATGCCACCCTGAATTCCTCCCAACTAGCTGGATTTGTACCAATACCTCTGGATCGTTTCCAATCTTCGTACCATAATATAGCCTCTCCTTTCAGTCTATATGCTGCAAGCTCCACTGTTTCTACACCCTTCACATGCATAACATCTAGAGCTCTTTGAATTTGATCTATAAAGTCTTGCGGATCTTCATTAAGATCGGATCCGGTAAATGTGGGAGGATCCAATTTCAAGAAATCCTGTGTCCGCCGACTAGCTATCCTAGTCGCACCATCATCACCTGTCACTGGACCAACTCATACTTGACTCTGAGCAACAACTATCTGAGTCAACATTTGCACCGCATTTCTCGAGTCCTGTAACTCTTGCCTAGTAACATTAACAGGCGATTTTGGGGATACTTCCCTCCTTTGTGACCTCCCTGGAGAAGGGGGAGGAGAAGGTTCCCGTGATGTAAACTTAGTTTCAACCCCATATTGACTATCTGGGTTTGGTGGTGATTTACTAGTTCCTTCTCCCGCTTGCATATCTACCTGCTTATCTTTGCCCATACCTTGTCTTGTAATCGGCATTTTACTATATCCAAGAAAACCAATGACAATGGTCAGATGTAATCCCACCTATGACAATGGCTCTATTGCACGATCTAGAATGAAGAAATGAAACAACCCTAAATGTCCCGTAGCCTCCTACTTATAAATGTGGCGCACAACACATCCATAAGCAAGTCTCTACTCAGACACGACTTTGTAGACACCCTTAGAACGACCGACTCTGATACCACTTTTGTCACGACCCGAAATCCCATTTGGGCCGGACTGGCACCCGAAGCCGATATGGCCCGAGAGAACCAATCTTTGCTCATGAACCTTCATATGCATATTCTCGTGTGAATCGTATTATTCCTCATGCAACTATGCGGAAAACATGAACATGGAAACATATGCTATATATTAAGAGACTTGGTCATTGGGGCCATCATGTCAAAATGAACGTACATCTCTTACATCCAACTTCCCACATAAGTCTACAAAGCCTCTACAGATACATAACTATGACAAACCTAGAGTCGGGACAACATCCCGCTCCATGCTCATATACAATATCAAACTAATATGCATAAGGACTCGGAAAAGCCCCGGATCAACTGGAGCTCACCAACAATCTGTGGATATCTCATCGTCTACTGCGGAGATCTACTAACACCTGGGCCTGCAGCATGTAAGGTAAGTCCCCCAAGAGGGGTCAGTACGAAGGAAATACTGAGTATGTAAGGCCATATGAAACTATACAATACATAAGTGCTTCCAAGAAATTAAGCGTAAGAGAATAATCAATATGAATAGACCTCCAACCTGGATGTGTGGAACCATGTTCATTACTTCTATTTTTTTTCATTACTTGGTCATTCAGTCGCATCATTATCTTCCTTATCATAACCTTCATATTTATATATTCATGCAAGGGATATAGTCTCATCTCTTCTACAACTATCTCCATTATTGTTCACTCAACTAGTTAGTACCGGGCTTCCACCTTTGGTGGGCTATAATAAATAAGTATATAGTACCGGGCCTCCACCTTTGGTGGGCTATAATATATAAGTATATAGTACCGGGCCTCCACCTTTGGTGGGCTATAATATATAAGTCTTATACAGGACATCCACCTTTGGTGGGCTATAATAAATAAGTATAATACCGGACATCCACCTTTGGTGGGCTATGATAAATAATACCGGGCCTTCACCTTTGGTGGGCTATAATAACTAACATAGCATGATATTGGGATTGTTCCATCTTGAACTTATACCCTTTAGATTGTGATCCATACTCAATAAAGCATAAAATGACCATATGCACATTACTTCTTTACAATACCTTTTCCTTTCCATAGTTATAAGAGTAACACATTAAAGATCATGGCATCAACTGAAGCACACTCTTACATATATATTACTTCACTCCTTTACTTCATGAGATTGACATCTTCACTTATAAGGAATAGATATATTAGTTCGCACTTTATCTCCTTCACTACTCTTTTGAGATTGGTACAAAGATATTCATAATAATATTGGACGTTGGAACATGACATGATTGGAGAATTCTTTGCAAGAATAACTAGATTCTCTCTACATCTTACCCTCTTTGAGATAGTTCTCTTGAAGTCTACAACATCACGACAACTTAGGAACTTCCGTCAATAACTAAGAGATAAGTGAATCATACTTCATCTAAGAGTAAAACATATATGAACAACAATATATATATCAACCTTAGTTGGAATACTATAGAATCCCTTTGGAATAAAACACTGTTGGAACCTTAGGATAATGATTGCTGAGTAAGACACATGTGGACATCAACTGTTCATCAACCCAAGAGGTGATACCTTAGAACATTTTGAACCTTGTGACATATAGCCAAAGATCATGAGTTGACCAATGGACATGAGTTGTGTGATTCACCATTGACCAATGAGTAAGGAACTTATGAGTAACACTAGTCAACTACCGGATACGGAATACCTTAGAGCATTTCAGAATCGAATGAGTACTATGACAATCTGAACACCATATGCTGCAGAAAGATATTGAAGAGTAACCTTACATACCTTTACTTCCAAGTATGAGTACACAAGTCTATATATAACACAACAGTCCAGCTTCTTCCTTATGTTTCACTCTACAATACAAGTCCACAACGGAACTCTCGTTAACAATTATTTACCGTACAAGTGTACAAAATGACAATGAACCATATGACTGCCATATAACTTCATTTCACTCCTTACAATACAACCCACTGCATTATCATACCAACAACACCATAATCATGCCACACATTGACCAAGATATCATACATCTATAGCATTTCACACCACACTTACCCTTTACGCTTCCTCATTGTCATTCCGTCACAATTACCCTATCAACTTGCCTCATAACAACTTATGAACAATCATACATACTTAACATAGTCCAAAATTCCTCCATACAACACTTTAAAGTCATTAAAACAACATCACAAGTTCATAATTACATCCATGAAGGGTATAGGGGTTTCGGGGGGCCAAAGGGATGCAAAAACAAGCTATTTGGAGTTCTGGGCCAATCCGCTAAGCCACCTGCGCCCGCAGGTGGATGACCTGCATATGCAGGTGACCTTTGGAAGTAGCCAGAGGCACCTACGTTGGCACCTGCGCCCGCAGGTGCTTCGTCTGCGAGGGCGGGTGCCCGTTTCGTTCAAAAAGGGTCTCTTTTGGGTCGTTTTATGCAATGAATGGTCCATGATCATAACTAAACTTATTTTAACATATTTTTTATCATCTTATATGCCAAAAATCAGCCATGGTCTCACAACACACATAAAAATCACCAAAACGATACTTTACGGTCAATACGTCACCAAAACCATAACCAATTTCACAATAGAAATTCCAAACATTATACACCATGAAAAAACAAGGAAATGCTATAATCACATTTCACATGTCAATATTAACTCCATCATGTTCACTTCCTTTAAAACCATAAGTCCATGTTCAAGTTTACAAGGCAAAATCATCCTCCGATTTAGCAAACACAAGTTGTTTTACACATAGTGAACTTCTCACACTTCACCAACATGATATAAACCATCTCCCATGTATAAAATATATTAAACCATAATAATAAACACTTACCAATACTCACCAAGTGATGATCTTTGGCCAAAAGGATGAGAGCTTAGGGTGTGTGGAAATATTGAGAAAATTCTAAAAAGGCATGGGTGTCCAAATGAATAAAATTCTGATTTTAATGCTTTATATAGGCCCTCAAGTCTCTTCTTATCCAATTCTCAACATTAATTATCATGTTTGAATGGGTCAAATGGAAGAATGGATCTTTTTTTTTCCATTTGGGCCATGCATTTGGGCTTAAATTGAGCCCATTTGCATATATCAATTTGGCCCAACACTTTCATGTACACTTCCTCTAAAATATCATGCATTTTTAATTAATTCCATGTATATTACGGGAATCAATTTGGTTCGAAAATATACGGGGTGTTACAATATCTATCCTAAATTCTATCTCTCTATTAAGAGGGACTCCGAAAAGATCTCCAAAGAAGACTTCTAGAAACTCGTTGACTACCAAAACTGACTGGTGAGAAGGGGTCTCAAAAGTAGAATCCTTAACCCTCACTAGATGGTAGATATACCCCTTTGAGATCATTTTTCTATCCTTAAGATATGAGATAAAATGAACCTTAGAAATTGTAGAACTATCCTTCCATTCTAAGACAGGCTCATTAGAAAATTGGAATTTTACAACTCTGGTTCTACAATCAACTGAGGCATAACAAGAATAAAACTAGTACATACCTAGAATAATATCAAAGTGTATCATATCTAATTCTACTAGATCAGCTATGGCGTCCTTATGATGGATGGAAATAGGAAAACTTTTATAGATTCTTCTAGCTACAATAGATTCTCTGACTAGAGTGGAAACAGAAAAAGGATCTATGAATTGTTTGGGACTGACTCCAAAATTCACAAAAACATCAGGAGGGACAAAATATAAAGTGAATATAGGGTCTAACAACTTGGGAATAAACTATTGGAAGCCTAGAGAACTAACATAAACAATAATACTATTGTCTATCAAACCTCTACTACTGAATAAAACACGTTTGTCGGAACAAGGGCCTCAACTACTGATAACTCTCAAATACTCTTTAGAATTGAATGTACGCGGTCATTAGCAATACTTTTGTCCAACTCAAGAGTCAGGGTCGAATCCACAGGGAATGAGAGAAATAGCTTCACTCTCAAGTGTCACAAGCAACTATAAGTCGGCTCGCAATGCTAAAATTGGACAATAAAGTAAAATTGGGGGTTTGTTGAAACTAGTTTGTTTTGTGTTAACAATTTAAACACTGGTTTGCCAAATCATACCACTATAAGCGTGTAATCAATGAGTTAAAGAACTTAGGGTTATGCCATCTTGAGAATGATTATATGCATGGGTAAATGAAAATGCACGTAAGATTCGATTGCTAGATATGATTAGGCAAGGTTTTAGGTATTGGTGGTAATTTCCAAATCCACAACCAAATTTCACATGGGTTTATTCCGAAACCCCAAGTTTCTACACTACTAAACAACCAATAGCCTCAATATGGGTAATCTATTCCTAGAATCACCACTTAAATGAGTGTAACTCAAGTGTTGTTAACTAAGTCTCATCACTCTTGTATTCTATTTCAAGTAATACAAGAGATCCAAGTATAAACCAAGTTTGCAACCTCGATTTATAAATTAAAACATAGAGATTTAGCTAAAATCATAACATACAACCTAATACGAAGGTGAATAATCACTACCCACACAATAATCAATACTCAATAATGCATAACCCCAAGTTTGGGAATTTAGCTACTCATAAGATAAGAAAGAGGAAATATATCAAATTCTTCTTCCATATTCGCCATAGAATTCAAATAATTCACAATAAAAATCAAAATTTCAAGCACAAAGTAGTTAATCCCACAACTAGGTTTTGATTAAAAGCTTTAAGTTTAGTAAATTGACAAAAGATAGGATTTCCAATGGCCAAAAAAGTTTAAATAGCTTCAGCAAAGTCGGGCCTCAAAATTATAGAAATGCCGCTGCTTATGATTCGGTTGAGCACCATCCCATCGCCGAAGGTATCGATGATGCACCAAATTTCCTCCAGCTTGCCGATCTATCAATGAGTAATGCTCCATGGGTTGGATTCTGTCTCATTCGGCGATATGGAGTTTAGTCCACCAATTGGTTCGGCGATGCACCGAATCTCTTTGAGCATCGTCATTTTGTCTTAATAGTTCTTGGCCCCAAATTGTTAGAATTGGCGATGGAGGCACCCATTCGGTGATCTGCAGGCCACTTCGACGATGCGTCGATGGGTCCTTGCGATGCCCTTGTGCACTTTTTGCTTTATTCTTCCATTTTTTTGCCTCTTTTTGCTCCTTTTTGTCCTTTCCACTACTTTTTGGCCTTAACCCTGAAACTAAACCAAATCAATTTTAAAACGCATTCAAATTAGCATTAGGACATGATTTATTTCCATTTTTATATCAAATGAGTCATAATTTACCGACTCATCAACATCCCTAACTTAAATCTTTGCTCGTTCTCGAGTAAATTAATGCACACACAACAAAATCAACAATGCCTACAAATGGTACAACTTGGGAACTTAGACACATGCCTATTTTTATGAAAACACTTTGCCCTCATGATTTGAAAACAATGGCTCAAGTTATACCTATCAAGCACCCAATTCGTGAACAACAAGCATAAAATATTGGCTAAATGTTACCAAGCCAAGTATGTGCTCATAGACTTCAATCGAGATTGAAGAATACTTAAGCATAGCAATCGAGCGCCCTCAAACAAAGAAGTCCCTTCCTTCAAGACATGTTTATCATCAATTCTAGGGACTAACACAAATCACTCACTCTCCAAAAGATGATCAAGAACACAAGTACCACACTATAAGCTTGGCCATAACCTCTGTTTCACCACATATATAAATAGGCTACTTCAAAGATCACCTAGGTCTTGTTTTGGCTTGTAGTGTAGGCAACAGGTAAGGTAGGGAAAGTTAAGTTATAGTGACTCTGCCTTCACTCAATCAATTTATCCACGGTTTTCTCGTTGCATCACTTCACGGACCAATTCTTCAAAACTTTTCAAGCTATTTTTCTCTTTCTATCCTTCCAAGCTTTAAACAGCTACATAATTATAACTAGAAACAAACAACTCTTTTTTGATTGTTTTTGACAATTTTCTCATTTTTTTTTGTATATCTACTATGGATACAAGGATAATTGGAAGAGGAATTTAGTGGTCCCCATATTTATGAACTACCAAGTACATACTAATTTTGAGGTCTCCTCCACCCCCAACTTAGGCTTTAGGCCTAAGTTGGTCTTTAACCTCACCTAGACACTTCAAGAAGGTTTGGTTCAAAAGAAGAATACGAGGGAAAATAGGTTTCGGCTTGTAACAAGGTTATTCAAGAAAACGGGTTCCAAGGCTCAATAACGGACAAAGTTAGTCACTCCACTTACCATGGGATGGCTCAATTTGGTCAAAATAGAGGTCTAATCTTGATCAATGGCCTAAGATCATCTCTCGAATATCGCATACTCTTTGATTTTGAATTAGAGTAACTTGGAAAGTTCTAGTTGGACTCGATGCACAAGATCAAATCAAAATCTCTCCTGCACATGACACTCAATCGCATACTCAAAGTACTCTTCCTCAATTATTATGCCACATTCATAGCACACATCGAGGAAGGTATTCAAGTAGCCAAAATAAGATATGAGTGTTCATAAAAATGAGGGCCTAACTAGCTTAACTAAGCCGATTTAAAGTTTTTAAGGATGGGCATAATTTTAAAAAGTGGACATAAATCACAATGGATAATAAATTCAACAGTCGCGCATGTGAAAAATCTCTCCAAGTGTGCCATTTGAGTCAAAGTGTTCTATTGCTAGTACACTTTCCTCTTACATACGCATGCCAAGATGAATTTTTATTTGCAATGAAACTAGCACTACTAAACTAAAAATCAAAATAACGAAATAAAAATCGTGAATCACACACCACACACTCAATGAAATCCAAAGCACCAAACATAAAAATATTACAACCCAAAATAAAAAGTATCCAAATGTCAAATCCATGCACCAAAATAAAGAAAAATATCCAGAAATCTCCAACAATATATTAAAAGAAACCAAGCCCCCAAAGCAATATTACAGATCCAATGAATAAACAACCCACCCCCAATAAAAAAATATGTATTGTCCTCAATGCAATATAACAAAATAAATATAAGAGAGTAAGAGTGAGAGTCCGGCTGAATGCAGGCTAAGCCTAAGGTGGAGACTGGCTTACCGAAGTGGCCACTGTCTGGGCATCAGTGCCTAGCTCAGCCTCAGTGGTGGTCTTTAGGGAGGATCTGGTATAGAGTCCTTAATCTCTAAGGCAGCAACTAAACCAGAGATTTCAATCTGTGTCATCTCATGAACCGACCTATCCAATACGGCAATAAGTATAATGTCCTTAGTCTCCTTCCTATCAGTCTGCGCTAGATCAACTTGTATCCCAACCTAGCCCTAATCCTTAAAATAACCCTTGATCTCAGCACTATCAACCTCACATCAAAAGCACGATCATCCTCATCAACCCCCTCCTCCTCGACCACATGATCAGCATCATAAGCGGGTACAAAAACTAGAGGTGGTGCCTCAGATAAAGCTCCCCAAAGACGTGTCACATCATGAAATTGGAGCTCATCTACGTGCTTCTAAAGGGAAGCAAGATCATCCTGCATCTGGGCTCACTGTTAGGCATAATAGGCTATGGTGGGGCACTCAACTCATCCAACCTCCTCCCAATGCTTCAAACAATTAATCCTAAGTGCAAGCATGTTCAAGTATTCAACGATTAAATACCAATTTCGACAATGACACCTTAATCTAATCACATTTCAAATTTCAAAACCAACAATATATCAACTATGTATCCACCATTAATGAACTATTATTTTAACATAATAGAATGATTTGAATCACTTAATCGATCAAACAAAATTAAATGCAAAGTGTAAAATGAATTCAAACCTTCAAAACTTGTAGGAAAACTTGGGGAAAAAGACAACGAAACAAACACAGTGCGAGTGTAGTGGTGGTGCAGAAATCCAAAAGAGAAATTTAAGTGAGCGTATATGAGTGCAAGATATTATTGATTTAGACAGAGGGAGCTAAGAAATGAGCAAATTTTGAATAAAACTAAGGGTCAAAAGAAAGTAAAAGGTCAAGGGTCAAGAATTCAAACCATCAATGTTTAAACCCGACCATTTTGGTGATTCTTATTCCATCACGGAACACATCAGTGATGCACTGATTTGGAGCTCTATCGCCAAATTCTTACAGTTCACAAGACCTTGGATCTTTTTTTTGGCGGAGCATTTATATGATTGTCTATCTATCGCTGAAGGTGTCAGCGATGCATCGATTTGCATGTACCATCACCGAATAAAATAGAATACTTGAGGTTAAGAGACCTCTATCGGTAAGGGGCTTTAGTGATGCACCAAATTGCTCTGCGCATCGCCAAAGCCTTCTTCCTGGAGCTTTGTACGCGATCTCCTAACTTTTTCTTCTTCGTCTTGGGTCATGTCATGTTTCCCACTTCTCAACTCCATCATTCACCTACATAAATCAACAAACATTATTCAAATGACAAAACGTAAACTTGGGTTGCCTCCCAAGAAGTGCCTTAGTTATCATTGTGGCATGACATTGTTCTTCATTCCTTATGCATCATCGAGGTAGATCACCTCCAAGAAATCTGCCTTTGGGAGAAATCTATGGTGATATTTAACTCGTTGCCCATTCAAAGTAAATCGTGATTCTGTGTCATTCTCCAATTCAACCGCTCCACTAGGGAAACATTACACCACCTTGAAGGGACTCGACCACTTAGTTTTGAGTTAACCCAGAAACTACTTATACCTCAATTTAAACAATAAGACCTCATTGTCACACCCCAAACCCCATCGGGATGGATTGGCACTCATAGCCGACAAGGCCCGAGAGAACCAAGCTTTACTTCTACTCAATCATATGCATGCCATAAGAAACCCATAATCACGTAATAGCTTTAGATACCAACAACAGAACTCATGGAACATGATATATATATACATATGAGAAACTGGGCCATTGAGGCAATCAAGTCAAAATGACATGTACCTTTTACATTTATACACCCACATCCATCTACAAAAGCCTCTAACAAAAGCATTGACCAAAATGAACTAAAAGTCGGGACAAGTCCCCGCTTTATACAACATGTACAACCCCAAAACATATGTACAACTGTGACTCGGAGAAGCGCCAAACTAACTGGAGCTCACCAATGATCTGCAACAACTGGCAACCTATTGTGGAGGCCTACTAGTACCTGCGCCTGCAGCAAGTAAGGTAAATCCCCCAAGAAGGGTCAGTACGAAGAATGTACTGAGTATGTAAGGCCATATGAAACTTGTATGATATGTAAATATGTCAATGAACTCAAATACAAATGAATGATCAATATGGATAAGTCACTATGCTGATCTTTGGGAACCATGTATATTGCTTTCATTACTTTCTTTGTATCTTTACTTCTATGATTATTCATCTTTGCCTGTGACCTATGATACCCGAGCCCCGACTGAACAGTGGGTTTTAACATAACATCATGTTATGTTGGGATCGGCTCAAGCTAGGCTTATGCCTCTAGAGCTGCCACCCTAAGAATCAAAGCATTGGGTTCGGCTCGAGCTAGGTTATTACCTCTAGAGCTGCCACACATAAACCAACATATCAGTTTCAGTTCGAGCTAGGTTTATACCTCTAGAACTGCTCCCTATCAGTTTCGGTCCGAGCTAGGCTTATGCCTCTAGGACTGCCCCCTGATCCAATAATTTTGGGATCGGCTTGAGCTAGGCATTTTGCCCCCAAAGCTGCCACCCTACACTTGATCATTGACCACATATATGCATTACTTAATTCATTACTTTGAGATTGGTACTATGATAGTCATAACTTTATATGAAGCTTTGGATCATTAACCAATGAGTGAGAGACATGTAAATAAGCATTGTGAGAAACATAACCTTATTGGAAACATAATACTATTGGAACCATTGGAACATAACCTTATTGAGCTTTTGGAACATTTACCATGAATATGAGACATGTGGTTCACAATTGATCAATGAGTAGGAAATATATGCTAATGATCATTGATAACCGGATATAGGATATCTTAGCATATTTCGGAATGGGACAAGCGTAATGTCAATGTGAGTACTATTTGCCGCAGAAAAAAATACGGACAGAGTAACCTTACATACCTAGTATTCCCAATACGAATAAACAACCTTAGATGTGCATACAATAGTCCCGCTCCTTCTTTATGTGTCACTCTACAACACAAATATACAATGGAATTCACATTAACCACCAATTACCTTACAAATGCATATAACGTCAATGAGTTACATGTTTGCCTTTAAACATGTCATTTCCCCTTGACAAAACCATTGATGAAATTATTATTCCAAAAATCCCACAATATTCTCAAAATTGACCAATACATGATACTCAATAAATTTCACCACAACACTTCTCCTTTACACTTTCTTATCCACACCAGATCACAAATAATCCATCAAATTACCTTAATACACCTCATAGCACATATCGGGCAAAATTCCACAATTTACACTTATAGAAAAAATAACAAGTTTAATAACAAAATCACACCATACATTTTCATATTTTATCCATACCATGCTCTTTCATCAAAGTCACAAGTCATAATTCAAGCTTGAATCTCATGGATCACAAATCTTATATAAAAACACAAAGTACCATGTCCAACACTTCCAAGCATAACAAACATGATTTACATACTCTCCCATGCATATAATATATTAATCCATAACAATAATCACTTACCCAAGCTTGAAAATTGATGATCTTGCTCCAAAAATTGACTTTGAGTTCTTAGGGTTTGAGAGCAAATATCTTATCTTTTGGTCTAAAAAGGCATGAGACTTGTGAAGAATAAAAAAAATATTTTTTGGTCCCTTTTATAAGCCTTTATTTCCATACTTAGCCACTCTTAAAGCATTAAATGCTTGGTCTAGAAGGTCAAGGCAAGAATGGGTCCTTTGACCCATTTTGGCCCATGCTTTCTTCTCATTTTGGGCCCTTTTTGAGCCCAATTCACTTAATCCAATAAAATCAATAATTTCTCATGTTTAATTCATGTCATACGTGTTACAAAAATATTTCCACTTACGCTATTCATATCTGTAGCCTCAATCCTAAAAACAAGTGATTCTAGCCACGTATGGCTTATTTTGACCATAAGGGCAAAACTGTCATTTTGATGTCAAATTCGTTCTCGAGTAATTTTATCATACCAATATAATAGCTTACTAATTTCATGTATATACTCGTGGTTGTATAAGAAACGTGGCAAAAATCGGCTCGGTACGTCACTGGGCACCCTTAGGACTTAGAAAATTTCCAACTTTCGAAAAAGTGGTAAAACCAATGTGGCACGCCATTGGGAGCGCCATATTGCTGCCTCTGGGCACAAAAATTTGGCCCAAAGTGGTGTGGCATGCCCCCTAGCACGCCCCACACTTAGTTTTTCAAAAAATTCCATTTTTTGACTTTTCTTTGCGGGTTCGGTTAGATACTTCAAGTTCTATTCTTTAACTCACTTCTTAACCTTAATATCCTTTGTTTAGAGGTCCTCTTAGCCTTGTTTTGAACCCCACAAATGCTCCACTAAAATCACAAAAAACCTCCTACGAAGGTTTAATCACATATACGAGGCCAAATTTCAATTTTCTCATCATTAGCATTACCAAATACATGCGTATAGCTCTCGACACCTAAGTAAACGTTATTGAATGTCATCAAGTAGGGTTGGGAAAGTACGGGGTGTTACATTCTTCCCCCGTTAGGAACATTCGTCCTCAAATGTTAATAGTATCGCTTCAATTACGACAAATGCATCCGTATACTAGCATACATATACATAAACACTTAAGGCTCATGGATACTTACTTGTTATGACTCCATTACCGCACTTTGAACTGTTTCATCCATTTGAAATAGATAGGGGTACTTGGATTTCATCATCTCTTCCGCTTCCCATGTGACCTCCTCTACTTGTTGATTTCGCCAAAGGACTTTCACTGAAGCTATGTCTTTATTTCTCAATCTTTTTAGTTGTCGATCTAGAATAGCAATGGGTACCTCATCATAAGTAAGATCCTCCGTAACTTGGACATCTTTAATTGGAACAATACGATACGGATCTCCTATGCATTTTCGAAGCATCGACACATGAAATACCGTATGGACTGAGGAAAGTTCTTGAGGTAGTGCTAATTCATATGCAACTTGCCCAAATCTTCTAATAATTTCATACGGGCCTATGTAACGTGGACTCAATTTCCCTTTCTTTTCGAACCGCATTACCCCTTTCATCGGTGACACCTTTAAAAATACCCAATCACCTATGGCGAATTCAAGTCCTCTTCTTCTGACATCAGCATATGACTTGTGGCGACTTTGGGCTGTCTGTAATCGCTGTTGAATCACTTTAACTTTCTCCATAGCCTGATGAACAATATCTGGCCCAAGTAAAGCAGTTTCACCTGCTTCAAACCACCCAATTGGTGACCTATATTTCCTTCCATACAAGGCTTCATAAGGTGCCATTTTAACACTTGAATGATAGCTATTATTGTAAGCAAATTCAATAAGAGGCAAATGGTCATCCCAGCTGCCTTGAAAATCTAAAGCGCATGCTCGCAGCATATCTTCAAGTGTCTAAATAGTACGCTCTGCTTTTCCATCAGTCTGAGGATGGAAAGCCGTACTCAAATTCACCTGTGCGCCCAAACTTTGTTGAAAAGATCTCCAAAAGTGCGCTGTGAACTGTGCTCCTCTGTCTGATATAATGGAAAGTGGAATACCATGTAACCGCACTATCTGTTTCACATACAACTTCGCATAATCCTCAGCAGTATAGGTGGTCTTAACTGGTAGAAAATGTGCTGATTTGGTAAGCCTGTCCACTATGACCCATCTTGAATCAAATTTTCACAATGTTCGAGGCAAACCTGTAATGAATTCCATATTAATCATATCCCATTTCCAGACTGGAAGATTGATACATTGCATGTAACCTCCTGTTTTCTGATGCTCTACTTTCACTTGTTGACAATTCGGGCATTGAGCGACAAACTCTGGAATGTTCTTCTTCATATTTCCCCACCAATACACTTCCTTTAAATCATGGTACATTTTAGTAGCACCCGCATGAATAGAATAGCGCGAATGATGCGCCTCTGTCATAATTCGTTTCCTCAATTCATCTACATCTGGTACACATACTCTACCTTGGTATTGAAGTACCCCTTCTTGTGTAAGATCAAATGCCTTTGTCAAATTCTGTTGTACATTTTCCTTTAGCTGCAATAACATAGAATCCGCAAACTGCTTCTCTTTCACTTCAGCTATTAAGGAGGATTCCGCTGCATGTTGCACAATAACTCCATCATCTGAGGATTCAATAAGACGAACTCCCAAGATGGCTAGCTGATGTATATCTTTGATTATCTCTTGCTTTTCAGTCAACTGGACACTAGTGCTTTCTACTGCCTTGCGGCTCAATGCATCAGCTACCACATTTGCTTTGCCTGGATGATAAAGAATATCAATATCATAGTCTTTTAAAAGCTCTAACCACCTTCGTTGCCTCAAATTGAGTTTCTTCTTCTTAAAGAGATATTGCAAACTTTTGTGATCCATATAGATATCAACATGAACTCCATACAAATAATGACGCCATATCTTTAAAGCAAAGACCACCGCTGCTAATTCAAGATCATGCGTGGGATAATTTTTCTCATGTGGCCGTAACTGTCGTGAGGCATATGCTATGACATTTCCGTGTTGCATCAATACACATCCGAGGCCAACCCCGGAAGCATCACAATACACTACATAACCTTCGGTACCTTCGATACCTTCGGGAAGCACTAAAACTGGTGTGGAGGTTAATTTATCTTTCAACTTTTGGAAGCTTTTCTCACACGCATCATCCCACTGAAATTTAACTGCCTTATGTGTAAGCTTTGTTAACGGTGCAGCAATGGAGGAAAAACCTTCCACAAATCTTCTGTAATAACCTACCAGTCCAAGAAAACTACAAATCTCTGTGGGTGTCGTAGGTCTTGGCTAATTTTTCACTGCTTCAATCTTTTGTGTATCAACCTGTATCCCTTCATCTGACACAATGTGACCCAAGAATACGACTGAATTTAGCCAAAACTCACACTTAGAGAACTTGGCATACAATTTACGCTCACGGAGAATCTGTAACACTTTTCGTAAGTGGTTAGCATGGTCCTCTGATGATCTTGAATAAACCAGGATGTCATCGATAAATACCGTGATGAACACATCCAGGAATGGCTTAAACACCCTATTCATCAAATCCATGAACACAGCTGGTGCATCTATTAGTCCAAATGACATAACTAAAAATTCATAATGGCCATACCGTGTTCGGAAAGCTGTCTTGGCCACATCTCCTTCCCTAACTCAGACTTGATGGTAACCCGACCTCAAGTCGATCTTTGAAAAACACTTGGCACCCTGTAACTGATCAAACAAATCATCAATTCGAGGGAGGGGATATTTGTTCTTAATCGTTACCTTATTCAATTGCCGATAGTCAATGCACATTCTAAATGTGCCATCTTTCTTCCGGACAAATAATACCGGTGCACCCCATGGGGACATACTAGGCCTAATGAAGCCCTTGTCTAACAAATCTTTCAATTGCTCCTTTAATTCATGCAGTTCTGTCGGAGCCATTCTATATGGGGGAATAGAAATAGGCTGAGTGCCTGGAATCACATCAATACCAAATTCTATTTCCCGTACTGGGGGGCAAGCCTGGAAGATCCTCTGGGAATACATCTAGAAATTCATTGACCACTGGAACCAACTGCGGGGTTAGTGGTTCCACATCATTATCTTTCACCCGTACCAAGTGACATATGTAACCTTTAGCAATCATTTTTCCTGGCTTTCAAATAAGAAATAAATCTCCCTCGTGGTGCCCCTACATTACCCTGCCATTCAAGAACATTTTCTTGTGGAAAACAAAGTTGCACCTTCTTGGCCCGGCAATCTACCGCGGCATAACAAGAGGCCAACCAATCCATTCCCATGATCACATCAAAATCCACCATGTATAGTTCAATGAGATCGGGCAATGTATCATGACCACACACCGTTACCACACAATTACTATATACTCTCTTTGCAATAATACATTCACCAACCGATGTAGACACTTCAATTGATTTAATTAATAATTCTGGTGCCTTTGCAAATTTCACAGCAACCAATGGAGTAACATAGGAAAATGTAGAACCTGGGTCAATCAGTGCATATACATTATATAAGAATATGGATAATGTACCTGTGATAACATCAGGGGAAGCCTCTGAATTCTGTTGGTCCACTAAAGTATAACTGCGATTCTGGACCCCACTAGTACTGGTTGCTCCTCTGGCACCTCTATCACGGCCGACAGGCTGCACACCTTGGCCCAGTGAAGAAATCGATGTTGATGACACAACGGCCGATCCTGCCGGTCGTGCTATACCACCCATGCTCCTCTGGGGACACTCTTTCATCATGTGTCCCGTCATGCCACACCAGAAACAAGCATTTGTCCCCACTCTGCATGTACCTGCATGAATACGTTCACAGTGCTGACACTGCTGACGAGGAAAACCTGTTGCCTGTGATCCGTGAACTCCGCTACTCTGCCCAGATGGACCACCTCTAGATCCTCAAAACTGAGAATGAGCACCCCCTGTGGAATAGGAGAACGATGGTTTAGGTGGTCTATGAAACATACGGGGCCTAGATCCTCCTTAGGACATCATAGGTGGTCCCATAGGTCTAGCCCTTTTGGACTGTCCCCTGTCAAAGTCATGTACTCTTCGTCTCTGTCTTTGATCTTCCATTTTCTGGGAGAAGGCTTGTATTATAGCTATGTCCATGTCCTTTTTCAAGGCGGCAATGGTTCAATCCCCTACCAAAGACGGCTCTAGTCTATCCACGTATCGGTGGACTCTGTCTGTCATCGTAGCCATAATATTTGGGGCATACCGTGCCAAGGAATTAAATTACAAGTTATATTCTCTGACACTCAAATTTCCTTGACGGAGATTTAGAAATTGATTCGTACGTGCCTCACGGATCTCATAGTGCAAGTAATTATCAAGGAAAGCTGTTTTAAATTCTTCCCAATTTGGTGGATTTGCACCAATATCACGGGATTTCTTCCAATCCTCGTACCACAATATTGCCTCTCCTTTCAATTTGTACGCAGCAAGTTCAACTGTATCTACCCCCTCACGTGCATAACTTCCAAGGCCCTCTGAATTTGATCCACGAAGTCCTGTGGATCTGCTTTCGGGTCTGACCCAGTGAATATGGGAGGGTCCAGTTTCAAAAAATCTTGTGTTCTGCGACTCGCCACTCTAGCTGCATCATCATCATGTGTAATTGGACCAGCTCATCCCTGACTCTGGGCTGCCACTAACTGTGTCAACATATGAATTGCATTTCTAAGATCCTGATCTGTGGCATTCATTGGTGGTTCTGTGGGTACTTCTCTACCAATTGGCTCTTCTGGAGCTGGAAGAGTAGACGAAGACCGCGATGAAATTTCAGCATTTGCTCCACCCTGACTAGCTTGGTCAGGTGGTAATCTACTCATTCGTTCTTCAGCAGGCACATCTACCTGCTTCCCTTTACCTCTACCTCTTCTCGTGATTGGCATTTTGACTATACCAAAGAAAAATAATTACCATGATCAGATTCAATTCAACTTACACCACTGGCTCTATTGCACGATCTAGAAGTAAAGAAAAGAAACAACATCCTAAATGTCCCGTAGCCTCCTACTTATAAATGTGGTGCATAACACATCGATAAGTAATACTCTACTCAGACATGGCTTTGTAGACACCCTTAGAACGACCTGCTCTGATACCACTTTTGTCACGCCCCGAACCCCATCGGGACGGATTGGAACTCGTAGCCGACAAGGCCCGAGAGAACCAAGCTTTACTTCTACTCAATCATATGCATGCCATAAGAAACCCATAATCAGGTAATAGCTTTAGATACCAACAACAGAACTCATGGAACATGATATATATATACATATGCGAAACTGGTCCATTGAGGCCATCAAGTCAAAATGACATGTACCTTTTACATTTATACACCCACATCCGTCTACAAAAGCCTCTAACAAAAGCATTGACCAAAATGAACTAAAAGTCGGGACAAGTCCCCGCTTTATACAACATGTACAACCCCAAAACATATGTACAACTGTGACTCAGAAAAGCCCCGAACTAACTGGAGCTCACCAATGATCTGCAACTACTGGCAACCTACTGTGGAGGCCTACTAGTACCTGCGCCTGCAGCAAGTAAGGTAAATCCCCCAAGAGGGGTCAGTACGAAGAATGTACTGAGTATGTAAGGCCATATGAAACTTGTATGATATGTAAATATGTCAATGAACTCAAATACAAATGAATGATCAATATGGATAAGTCACTATGCTGAACTTTGGGAACCATGTATATTGCTTTCATTACTTTCTTTGTATCTTTACTTCTATGATTATTCATCTTTGCCTGTGACCTATGATACCCGAGCCCCGACTGAACAGTGGGTTTTAACATAACATCATGTTATGTTGGGATCGGCTCGAGCTAGGCTTATGCCTCTAGAGCTATCACCCTAAGAATCAAAGCATTGGGTTTGGCTCGAGCTAGGTTATTACCTCTAGAGCTTCCACCCATAAACCAACATATCAGGTTCAGCTCGAGCTAGGTTTATACCTCTAGAGCTGCCCCCTGTCAGGTTCAGTCCGAGCTAGGCTTATGCCTCTAGGACTGCCCCCTGATCCAATAATTTTGGGATCGGCTTGAGCTAGGCATTTTGCCCCCAAAGCTGCCACCCTAAACTTGATCATTGACCACATATATGCATTACTTAATTCATTACTTTGAGATCGGTACTATGATAGTCATAACTTTATATGAAGCTTTGATCATTAACCAATGAGTGAGAGACACGTAAATAAGCATTGTGAGAAACATAACCTTATTGGAAACATAATACTATTGGAACCATTGGAACATAACCTTATTGAGCTTTTGCAACATTTACCATGAATATGAGACATGTGATTCACAATTGATCAATGAGTAGGAAATATATGCTAATGACCATTGATAACCGGATATAGGATATCTTAGCACATTTCGGAATGGGACAAGCGTAATGTCAATGTGAGTACTATTTGCCGCAGAAAAAAATACGGACAGAGTAACCTTACATACCTTGTACTCCCAATACAAATAAACAACCTTAGATGTGCATACAATAGTCCCGCTCCTTCTTTATGTGTCACTCTACAACACAAATATACAATGGAATTCACATTAACCACCAATTACCTTACAAATGCATATAACGTCAATGAGTTACATGTTTGCCTTTAAACATGCCATTTCCCCTTGACAAAACCATTGATGAAATTATTATTCCAAAAATCCCACAATATTCTCAACATAGACCAATACATGATACTCAATAAATTTCACCACAACATTTCTCCTTTACACTTTCTTATCCACACCACATCACAAATAATCCATCAAATTACCTTAATACACCTCATAGCACATATCGGCCAAAATTCCACAATTTACACTTATAGAAAAAATAACAAGTTTAATAACAAAATCACACCATACATGTTCATATTTTATCCATACCATTCTCTTTCATCAAAGTCACAAGTCATAGTTCAAGCTTGAATCTCATGGACCACAAATCTTATATAAAAACACAAAGTACCATGTCCAACACTTCCAAGCATAACAAACATGATTTACATACTCTCCCATGCATATAATAAATTAATCCATAACAATAATCACTTACCCAAGCTTGAAAATTGATGATCTTGCTCCAAAAATTGACTTTGAGTTCTTAGGGTTTGAGAGCAAATATCTTATCTTTTGGTCTAAAGAGGCAGGAGACTTGTGAAGAATAAAAATCAGATTTTTTGGTACCTTTTATAAGCCTTTATGTCCATCCTTATCCACTCTTAAATCATTAAATGCTTGGTCTAGAAGGTCAAGGCAAGAATGGGTCCTTTGACCCATTTTGGCTCATGCTTTCTTCTCATTTTAGGCCCTTTTTTAGCCCAATTCACTTAATCCAATAAAATCAATAATTTCTCATGTTTAAGTCATGTCATACGTGTTACAACAATATTTCCACTTACACTATTCATATCCGTAGCTTCAATCCCAAAAACAAGTAATTCTAGCCACGTATGGCTTATTTTGACCATAAGGGCAAAACTGTCATTTTGATGCCAAATTCGTTCTCGAGTAATTTTATCATACCAATATAATACCTTACTCATTTCATGTATATACTCATGGTTGTAGAAGAAACGTGGCAAAAATTGGCTCGGTACGTCACCGGGCACCCTTAGGACTTAGAAAATTTCCAACTTTCGAAAAAGTGGTAAAACCAGCGTGGCATGCCCTTGGGCGCGCCAGCTTGCAGCCTCTGGGGACAAAAATTTGGCCCAAAGCGGCGTGGTATGCCCCCTAGAGCGCCCCACACTTAGTTTTTCAAAAAATTCCATTTTCGACTTTTCTTTGCTGGTTCGGTTAGATACTTCAAGTTCTATTCTTTAACTCACTTCTTAACCTTAATATCCTTTGTTTAGAGGTCCTCTTAGCCTCGTTTTGAACCGCACAAATGCTCCATGAAAATCACAAAACACCTCCTAAGAAGGTTTAATCACACATACGAGGCCAAATTTCAATTTTCTCATCATTAGCATTACCAAATACATTCGTATAGCTCTCGACACCTAAGTAAACATTATTGAATGTCGTCAAGTAGGGTTGGGAAAGTACGGGGTGTTACACTCATCACCCACCTTCAACTCCCTTTATAGAATCTTGGCATCATGGCACCTTTTCATGTGATCCTTGTAGAGAGTAGAGCTATCATAGGCTCTCAAATGGAATTCATCAGTCTCTTAAATTTGGTCTACTCTCGACTTGCAGGCATCCTCCCAAGTCATATTCAATCTCTACAAGGTCTACAACGCCTTATGTTTCGACTCGATGGGAAGATGACAAGCATTCCCAAACACCAATTGATATGGGGAGACACCAATAGGGGTTTTAAATGCGTTCCTATAAGACCACAAAGCATCATCAAGTTTCTATGCCTAACCCATTCTACTTGCATTCATGGATTTCGTCAAAATCTCCTTTATTTCTCGATTAGACACTTCCGCCAACCCATTGGCTTGACGATGGTATGGAGAAGCCACTTTATGCTTGACTCCATATTTGGTAAGCAAAGGCTTAAATGATTGGTTGCAAAAATGAGAGCCCCCATCACTCATGATCGCACGAGGAGTACCAAATCGGGTAAAAATGTATCTTTTCTAGAATTAAGTAACACTCTTAGCTTCATT
Source organism: Capsicum rhomboideum (assembly GCA_031232105.1). NCBI lineage: Eukaryota > Viridiplantae > Streptophyta > Magnoliopsida > Solanales > Solanaceae > Capsicum > Capsicum rhomboideum. The sequence goes on along the minus strand of CP124719.1, from coordinate 86,613,874 downwards.
ATTCGACAATGCAATAGCTTCTACTCACTTGGAAACATAATCAACCACTACCAAGATGTAATGGTTCCCATATGAACTTATAAAGGGTCCCATGAAGTCCAACCCCCATACATCAAATAATTCCACACCCACTGTTGGTTTCAAGGGCATTTCATGTCGCCTTGAGATTCCCCCTTTCCTTTGGCATTGCTCACATGCCTTTACTAATTTATGTGCATCATGATACAAAGTCGTACAATAGAATCCACTTTGGAGAACCTTTGCAGACGTATGTACACCACCATGATGGCCACCAACCGGTGATGAATTGCATGCCTCAAGAACCGACATCATCTCTTCTTCCATAACACAATGACGAATAACTCCATCCACACACTTCCTAAAGAAATAGGGCTCATCCCAATAATATCTTTTCACATCATAGAGGAACTTTTCTTTTGATAATGGTTCAAATCATCGGGGAGTGCCCCACATACTATATAATTCATAAAATCTACGTACCAAGGCATAATTCTCCCCACAAGAGACATGAAAAGTTCATCGGGGAACTCATTATTGATCTCTAATTTCTTCATCCTCACATCATTCGACTCAAGGTGAGACAAGTGTTCGCCAATTAATTTTCACATCCCTTTTGGTCTTTGACTTCAAAGTCAAACTCTTGTAATAGCAAGATCCACCTTATAAACCTTGGCTTGGCCTCTTTATTCGCCATCAAATACAATAAGACGGTATGATCGGTATGCATAACAACTTTCGTGCCCAACAAGTAAGCACAGAACTTTTCAAACCCATAGACCATGGCTAGTAACTCTTGCTCCGTAACTGTATAGTTTCTTTTTTCATCAGTTAATGATTTACTAGCGTAGTAAATAGGATGAAAAAGTTTCTCCTTTCTTTGACCAAGCATCGAACCTAATGCAAACCCACTTGCATCACACATGAGCTCAAAAGGTTGTGACCAATTAGGGGCCACAATATTAGGAGCGGAGACAAGTTTCTCCTTGAGGAAATTGAATGCCCTCACACACTCTTCATCAAGCTTTAACTTAGCCTCATTTTCAAGAATCTTGCACATAGGATGAGCATATTGGAGAAGTCTTTGATGAACCTCTTATAAAAACCCACATGGCCAAACTTCTTACACCTTTGATAGATATTGGAGGAGAAAATTTTAAAATAACCTCAACTTTAGCTTGATCAACTTAGATTCCTTGACCCAAAATCTTGTGTCCAAGGACAATCCCTTCTTTCACCATAAAGTGACATTTCTCCCAATTCAAGACAAGATTATTTGCCACACACCTTTCAAGAACCTTCTCCAAATGTTCCAAGCAACCCTTAAACGTATCACTAACAACTGAGAAATCATCCATAAATACCTCCATTGAGTACTCCACTATGTACAAAAAGATAAAAAAGCATACACCATTGGAAAGTAGAGGGTGAATTTCATAGCCCAAAGGGCATACGCTTGAAAGTAAAAGTTCTATAAGGACATGTGAAGGTAGTTTTTTCTTGGTCTTCAGAGGCTATTAAAATTTGATTGTAGCCCGAGCATCCATTGAGAAAGCACTATCAACCTCTTCCGCTAGTCTATCAAGCATTTGGTCCATAAAGGGCATGGGGAAGTGGTCTTTCTCTGTCCATGAATTCAACTTCCTATAATCACTACACACTTTCCAACCCGACCGGATGAATGGGTATAAGATCGTTGTTATCATTTGGGACCACCATGATACCACCTTTCTTGGGAACGTATTGGGTCGGGATTACCCATGTGCTATCTAAGATCAGATACACAACCCCCATATTTAACCACTTATGATCATATTTTTCACAACCTGTTGCATGGAAGGATTCAACCTACGTTGATGTTCAATACTTGGTTTGAAATCGAGCTCTAATTTTATTTTGTGGGTACAAATATGCAATCTCGATAATATTAGTTATGGTCTAACCAATGGCCCAAATATATCTTCTAACCACCGATTTCAATGCTTTAACTTGCCATGGCATCAAATCTCCCATAATGATAATGGGTAAGATGTTATCCTCTCTAAAGAATACATAACGTAGGTGCAGCGGTAGTGGTTTAAGCTCAAGATTTGGTGGTTCTATAATTGAGGGTTTAGTGGAAGGACTCTCCTAATTCTTCAAATCAAGATCAAGCTTGCATGGATTCTTGGTGTAAGAACCAAGACCTTTCAAAGAGTCCAAGACTTCATCATATTCTTTGATGTCATAACTTTCATAGTTCCACAACACCCCTGTAAGAGGACCACTAACAAAATCGATCTCCATAGTATTAGACTTCATCACCAATCACATCAATTACAGAGACAACTTGTAAATCCATAGGTTGCTTCAAGGACTTGCACACGTTAAATTACACCTCTTTATTGTTGACTCAAAATTTTATCTCACCACACTCAACATCAACTAAAGCACGTTCGGTAGCCAAGAATGGCCTACCAAGAATAATAGGGACCTCATGGTTAATTTCGCAATCCAAGATCACAAAATTAGTCGTAAAGATGAAATGGTCCACCTTTACAAGTACAACATACAACACACCCATGGGAATCTTAATATAATGCTCATCCATTAAAAGTCTCATTGTGGTAGGTTTGGGATCACCCAAACCTAGAATTTGGAATACGGGAAATGGCATCAAATTAATACTTTCCCCAAGATCACATAAACTCTTTTCAAATTTGTACACCCCAATAGTACATGGGATGGTGAATGCTCCCAGGTCCTTTTTCTTCACAACTATTGTGCTAGTCATTATAGCACTACAATTATGCGTCACTTCAATTGTTTAAAAATCCATGACTCACTTCTTTGTCACCTAGTCCTTTATGAATTTAGCATACCCAGGTATCTCTTGTAGGGTTTCCAATATTGGTATGTTCACCAATAGATTGCTAAATTTTGCAAGGAACTTCTTAAACTTTGAATCATCTTTTTTCTTCTTAATTCTTTGTGAAAATAGAGGAGTAATTTTGACTTGCAGCTTTGAGACAATCAAGTTTTCATCCGGTTTTGAAACATTACCATCAACCGCTTGTGGTACTTCTTTGCCTTTGACCTTCTCTTCCACTTTTCCCGATTTCTCAACACTTGGCTCATTTGCCATCGGGGCATCATCATTTGACTTATCAAGTCGCTTTCTTTTTCTTCTCACTTGTTCTCCAACACTCTCATCACTAGGATCATCATTCCCAAGAATTCTCCCACTCCTAGTAACAATTGCCATGACATAAGCATCATTTTTTGGGTTTAACAATGTATTACTAGGAAGGCCTTTTTTTTGCCTTGCATTCAAATGGGAAGAAATTTGACCCAATTAGGTTTTAAGTTGTTTTATCGAGGTCGAGTATGAAGTGATGGTTTGATTGAGTTATAAAAAGTCACCCTTTATTTCTCTTAGCATCTTATCACTTACTTCAATGCCCATAAGGATACGAGCAAGCACATTTTCATTCTTATACTTCTTCAGATTAATGGAGGTTGTTTCTTTACCCTTGGCCCGGTCATATGGAGAAATGTACCTATCATGGTCACGGTCTTTTTCTCTCTAATAGCGATCCTAATCTCATTTTATCCCTCTAATCCCTATCTCAATCACGATCCTTCCAATCATGGTTTTTCCAATCACAGTCCCTTTCGTTCCAACCTTGATTCCCACCTTGCCTTTGATAAGTAGGTCGGGAACCCCCTGTTTGGTTTGACATGAACTAAATTTCTTCATCAAGAGACTCTGCGTCATCATCTTCATATGCTTTGGTACCCTTAGAAGAAAGCTTCATATGCTTTGGTACCCTTAGAAGTAACGACATTAACCACCTTTGGAGTTGAGCCTATTACATGTTCAGTGAGGAGAACCAATTATGTCATTACTTTAGCCATGTTCCCATCTCTCTCCTTATCCTTCTTCTTTTGTTCTTGTCTTATAAAAGATGCAGAGTAGCCCCCACAGCCACCTCGGTATCTCTTGTGTGCCATCCTCGACTTTGTTTTGTCACTTGATCTAATAATGCTGAAGCATCACCATAAGATTGGTTAACTATAAATCCTCCGGCCGCATTATCCGCTACCATCTTGTTCAATTAATCTAATGCTCTATAAAAGATTTGGAGAAGCATCTTGTCCGGGACGTCATGGTTTGGGCATTGCAACAAATTCTTATTGAACATTTTCCATGCTTCATGCAATGGCTCACCACTCAATTGTCGAAAGTTTATTATTTCATCCCTCAAAGGGAGCATACGGGATAGTGGAAAGAATCAGTCCAAAAATGCTTTCGTCAACTCAACCCATGTAGTTATAGAACCCATACACAATTGCCGCAACCACAATACCACATCTCGTGTCAATGAAAAAGGGAAAGAGTCACAACTGGATGGACTCTTGTGAGATATGAGCAATGTCGAATGGGAGACACATATCTATAAAGTTCCTCAAATGAAGGTTGGCATATTCAAGGGCTTGACCCCCAAATAAACCCTTCATCTGAAGTAGATGAAGTATCACACTAGTGACATAAAACACTATATTTCCCTCTGTGTATGGGATACGAATGCCACTCGCTCGACCGGCATCCCCGAGGTGATATTCATCCTCAAGGTATCCATCGAAGGTAGCGGAATCGCTACCATTTTGCCTAGTAGTTTCGTGAAGACTTAGATTATCACCTGTATAAAACAAAAACAACAAATAAAGTAAAGTTTACACTACAGTTAACCCAAAGTAACTTATAACACTAAAAAGAATGAATGCTATATTTCATTTCTCGACAACGGCGCCATTTTTGATAACTCTAAAATACACCTAGAATTGAGTGTACGTAGTTGTTAGGAATCTTTTTACCCAACTCAAGAGTCAGGGTCAAATCCACAGGGAATGAGAGCAATAGCTTCACTCTCAAGTGTCACAACCAACTATAAGTTGGCTTGCAATGCTAAAATTGGACAATAAAGTAAAATTGGGGGTTTGTTGAAACGAGTTTGTTTTGAGTTAATAATTTCAACACTAGTTTGCCAAAATGTACGCTATAAGCTTGTACTCAATGAGTTAAAACACTTAGGGTTATGCCTTCTTAAGAATGATTATATGCATGGGTAAATGAAAATGCACCTAAGATTCGATTGGTAGATATGATTAGACAAGGTTTTAGGTATTGGTGGTAATTTCCAAATCCACAACCAAATTTCAAGTGGATTTCTTCCAAAACCCCAATTGTCTACACTACTAAACAACCAATAACCTTAATATGGGTAATATATTCCTAGAATCATCACTTAAATAAGTGTAACTCAAGTGTTGTTAACTAAGTCTCATCAATCTTGTATTCTCTTTTAAGAAATACAAGAGATCCAAGCATAAACCAAGTTTGCCACCTCGATTTATAAATTAAAACGTAGAGATTTAGTTAAAATCATTGCATACAACCTAATACGAAGGTGAATAATCACTACCCACACAATAATCAATACTCAATAGTGCATAATCCCAAGTTTGGGAATTTAGCTACTCATAAGATAAGAAAGAGGAAATATACCAAATTCTTCTTCCAAATTAGACATAGAATTCAAATAATTCACAATAAAAATCCAAATCCCAAGCACAAAGTAGTTAATCCCACAACTAGAGTTTGATTACAAGCTTTAAGTTCAATAAATTGACAAAACATAGGATTTTCAATGGCCAAAAACGCTTAAATAGCTTTAGTAAAGTCAGATCTCAAAATTACAGAAATGCCACCTCTTAGGATTCAGCTGAGCATCATACCATTGCTGAAGGTATCGATGATGCACCAAATTTCCTCCAGCTCACCGATCTATCAATGAGTAATGCTTTATGGGTTGGCTTCTGCCTCATTCTATGATGTGGAGTTTAGTCCACCGATTGGTTCGGCGATGCACCGAATCACTTTGAGTGTCATCATTTTGACTCGATAGTTCTTGGCCCCAAACTATTAGAATTGGAAATGGAGGTACCCACTCGGTGATCCAAAGGCCACTTCGACGATGCACCGATGGGTCCTTGCAATGACCTTGTGCACTTTTTGCTTCATTCTTCCATTTTTTTGCCTCCTTTTGCTCCTTTTTGTCATTTCCACTACTTCTTGACCTTAACTCTGAAATTAAACCAACATTAAATCGCATTTAAATTAGCATTGAGGACATGATTTCTTTCCCTTTTTAGGTCAAATGAGTCGTAATTTACCGACTCATCATCTACCCATAGAGAAAACCAAGTCTAAATAAGAAGAAGAAACAACTAATTAAACTACGTCCTCAAATGAGGAGGACTCACCAACTGTTGGAATAGGAATCTGCACTATCTAGCCACGGGCCTGAGAATGATCACTAGTATCTACATCAATAAAAAGATGTAGTGCAGAAAAGGTATGTGGTCAGTACAGAGATGGTACTGAGTATGAAGAGACAAGATAAATAATTTGAAATTATATTTACATAATATTTTAAAAAAGAACTTAACAAGATCTCCAAAGAATATAAATATAAAAAGGAGAGTAAATTCTGTTAAAATCATGCATAAGGATTTCTAAAGATGAAAATCTAAAATTATGCTATCTTAGACTATAAAAAATGATCATATCAAATACACTTTAAAAATAAGTCAAGTAGGCAAGGGTCGGATCATGCACCTCTCCATATGATTTGTGACTCAGTAGAAGATCCTACAGTCAAACCATTTAGGTACCTAAATTTTTCGACCTACCACCATCAGTTTAAAGGAGTAATGCAACAAAATTGGAATATTGATTTTTTAGGGAGTCATTTTATGGAGTTTTAAGCTAAATTGAATAAAGTGAAAGAGCCTTGTCCATATGAAGTAAATATACTTTTGGATCAGTACAAAATAGGGTAGAAGTAGAATTGAAGAAATTCCTAAAGATAGAAGAAGAGTACTGGAAGCAGAAAGCTGGTATAAGGTGGTTCTCTGAAGGAGATAAAAATACTATGTTTTTTTATTATTACGTAAAGGGAAGAAGGAGAAAGCTACATATTGTAGAGATGTACACCAGTCAAGAGGATACAATTACAACAAATCAGCAAATAGGTTAGGAACTTGTACTTTTCTACTCAAGAAAGTTCACGGAAGAAAGTTTCAATCGGGACTTCACTATGTTATAGTATATACCACAAGTGAATACAGGGGAGTAAAATGATGAGATGATCAGATAATCTAGCTGGAGGAAGTCAAGAAGGTGGTGATTTCCATAAATAGAGATAGTGCTAGTGGTCTAGATGATTTTTAAGGATTATATTTTCAAAGTTGTTGGGACATTATAGGAGAAGGCATTACTAAAATGGAGAGGGCTTTATTTTATGGGCAATAGCTGCCTAAGTTTATCGCCCTCGCCAATCTTATCCTCCTGCCTAAGAAGTATAATGTGCAAGACTTCACAGGCTTAAGGCCTATCAATTTGAGCACTTTTACCAACAAGATAATTTCAAGAATGGTGCATAAGAGATTGGTCGGGTTCCTAACTTCTATAATCTCCTAGAATCAAGCTGGTTTTGTGAAGGGTAGAAGTATCACTGAAAATGTACTATTGTCCTATGAAATTATCAGAGATATTAACATGGGAAACATGCACTATAATATGGTGGTGAAGTTGGATATGGAAAAGGCATATGCAGGGTGTCTTGGATTTTTTAATACTAGAGTTTTAAGGAAATTTGGTTTTTTTAGAGGTTATAATTGATATGGTATGAAAACTACTTTCAAATAATTGGTACTCGGTACTGATTAATGGGCAATCACATGGTTTCTTTCAATAATCCAAAGGACTGGAGTAGGGGAATTCATTATCACCATTTTTTTTCATAATTGCATCAGAGGTACTAGCTAGAGGACTGACCACTTGCATATGGGTAAGGAGTTTAAGAGATACGTGCTACTTAAGTAGAGCCCTGAGATAAATCAACTATTTTATTCTGATGACACTATACTCTTCTACTCATGGGATAGGAATTTAGTGATAAAAATGAGGGTATTGAGAGATTACGAGAATGTTTCAGGGCTAGTTAATCAATAAATCAAAAAAAAAATCTTCTACATAAAAAGACCTCACTCATTGCAGGGATAAGACTAAGGAGACTTACATGAATCAACCAAGGAAATTTTCCATTCACATATTTGGGTTGCCCAATTTTTATGTGAGAAAGAATAAGGCTCATTTTGAAGATTTGCTAAGGAAAATGGCAAAAAGGATATTTTCCTAATAGAACAAGTTTCTATAATTTGAAGGCAAATACATTCTCATAAACCATGCTCTTCAATCAATGCCATTTTACCTTTTATCAACAATGAATCCCCCCAAAGAAAATCATTGATCAGTTACATCAGCTTTTTGTTAAGTTTTTTTGGGTTAGTAATGGAAGTCTAAAGGGTAAATACTGGGTGGCTTGAGAGGAGATTTGCTACCCTCAAAAAGAAGGTGGTTTGGATTTCAGATTCCTACATGATGTCTATAAAGCACTTTTTGCTAAATAGCGGTGGAACGTTAGAGTTTCAAATACCTCATTATGGAGCTTTTACATGTGGAATAAATACTGCAAGAAGTTACATCCCATACTCACTAAGAATTCTAGGGCATCACATGTATGGAGAAAATTGATGGCAATAAGAGAAAAGGTGGAGCATGAAATTTTGTGGCAATTAAAATCTGGGTATTCAAACTTTTAGTTTAATAACTAAACCAAACAAGGAGTACTTTATTATATAGAAGGTGAGTTGGTTGGTGATGAAGAAACTGAAGTCAAAGAATTCAGCATTGAAGGAGAGTGGAATGTGGAAAAACTACTGGGACATGTTTTAGAGGAAATGACAGCACACATAGTGGAGAACATCAGTCCTACAACTATAAATAGAAAAATAATAAGGCTCATCGGATGGGTAATAAAAAGGGTCCCTTTACAGTGAAGTCAACACATGAAATGGTAAGGGATAAAAAGGATAGAGGACTAGATGGAGTACCTATGGATAAAAAGCCTACCTTTTAAGATATCATTCTTTATATGAAGGGTCTGGAAGAAAAGAATTGACACAGATGGTGACAATCTTAAAAGGATGAGGATGCACATTGTCACCATATATTATTATTGTGAGATCTGGGAGGTGGAGACTATGACCCATTTATTTCTAAAAGCTCCAATAGCTCAAAAGCAATGAAACTAGATTCTTCTTATGTAGGTTTCAGCACTGAAGGGTTGCATCTGCAATAACTAATTCTTAAGGGTAGGAGTAATTTATAAATCCTAGGTTACAGCAGATTCTAAGGGTCATACCATCAATAATAATGTTATGACCCAAATCACGGATCATGTCGGGCACATACCAACTCTATCCTAGATAGGAGAACTCTTACCACCCAACCATTCAATCATTGCGAAAGACATTCACAATAGCCTCAAGTATAAATAATTAAATAAACCTTTTGTTCAAAACAAAACTTTAAGAAAAGTACATTGCGGAATTCTGCTAAACAACTTCCCAAAACTAGTCAAAATAGGTACAAGAGCACTTAAACAAATGGAAAGATAACCCAAGACACAGCATCCATATATGAGTAGAATGACAGGAGTTGCTGAAGAATAATCACCGTTGTACCTATAGAAACTCCAACTGACCTGCAACATGGCTATATTCCTAAATGGAGATATACTAAGTGTAGTACCAGTATAAATCACACGTACTAGTAGGTATTGCTGATCAGGGTTAGAAATATATAACAACATATAGCAAACAAGAAGAGATCATGACAAGCATACAGGTTAATATCTGAACATACTTAACGTACTTCAACTTTCAACAGCCTACCATCCTTTGTTTGTTTAAGCAATATTACTTTGCCCTTAGGGCATGATTAACTAATTATATTCTAGGGATTAATCAATCCCATAATTCTTAAGTATTACCTTATTACAATTACTCTATATACTTCTCAATCTCCATCTTATCAATCTTCTTATTGGACAACCCCTATCCTTATTATACTACCATTAACCATTGGGATTGCAACCACCAAGACAATAAATAATATCAACATCCTTACAAGAAAAGGCACTACATTTTACCTCACGTATATAACTATACACACGGTGGAATAAGATTTATACATAATCCAAAATATACCTCGTATTCACATTCTGTTGCAATGACAATCACAACCATTAACATAATCAGTCCACTCAAGGAACCATAATATCTCATCAAACAATTGGTCCACACAAGGAACCGTGATACATCATCAGTATAACTCGGTCCACTCAAGGAACCATCAATAACCAATAAATATAAATATGCATTCAAATGCATATGATGAATGTATGTATGAAAGATGCACAACTTCTCTTCCCCTTCTCAACTTATCACCAAAAACATCATAACATACCCGCATGGTACCCGACCCTTTATCACAATATATCATATCTGTACCAAGGTGGCACCCGACCTTTTATCACAATATATCATATCCGTACTAGTGTGGTACCCAACCCATCATCATCATCTCATTATCATCAATAGCATCATTATCATGAACATCATGAGCTCAATATCATCATAATCATCATCAATGTAAATGCAAGATGCAATCAATAATTATAAGTAATGCCTGAAGGCGAATTGCAAACACCCAATCAAAGTCAGATGCAAGCAACAACGATTGAAATAGAACTTATAATTAATGACAACCAATTAAATGTAGTTAATAATCACAAGTTTATCATTCCAAGTACACCGATTATCCACTAATAGAGGAAAGCACAAGTGTGCCCGAAGGCCAATTCACTACTAGCTCAATTGAGCATTATCAAACTCAATCATCAATCACATACATGTCTGAAGATCAATCAATCAAGTATCCATTTTAGGAGTTCACATTCCACTAAGATTGATGTCTACACTCTAAATCATCGTTCTATTTCTTTCACTAATGTAACTCTCTTTCATTCATATTGAAACAGGTAAATTTAGTTACTAACTATTAACCCCTACACTCAAGACATCACTAAGTTCAAGACACTATCCCCCTTTAGTCAACTATTCAACCAGTAGGTTCTGTTCAACTTACAATTCTAGCTAGAATCATACACCCTTACACATCTTGCTTCCTAGCACTTAGACAAACTTAACTTTAGGTTCTTAAGTTATATCATCACCTTCTCTTATCACAATCAATCCTTCTATCAATCTTCTAGCAAGGATACCTCATACTTTAACTATACAAAATATTGGGTTCAGCCTTTTTAAGGGAGTAAAGACTAGCTCTATAAATTAGAAGGTCACGTAATTCTTCTATTATTACATACCTTCACATATTAAAATCTATCAATCATCAGGTAAGTCATATAAACACAAAAACCCATCAAGGGATCCACACAATACACAATATCACATAATTATAATATTATTACATTAATTCCATGTTTTATCCATCCAAACACCATGCCCGTTGGCCTAAATATGAAATTTCCCATCATCTAATCTCAGTATACTACATATTAAACCATAACCTACCTCGATCGATGATCTTGGAAAAAGTAAGTCACACCACAGATGCTGATTCCCATCTTTCAGGCCTTAGAATGCTCAATCATCTAACAAACAAGTAGTTATAAGAGTAATTGATTAATTACTCCTCAAATAAATACTTTGGGAATTCAAATCCACTCATTCTACACTTATTCATGCTCTAAACATTATCCAAGGGTCAATTACCCATTAACAAGCTTTATCATATTCAACCCATCTCCATTAATGGAGTTTTAAGGCTGAAGATTCTTTTTTTATTGAATTCAAGGTTCCCAGACCATCAATTTTATGTTTTAGAATCACTAATTCATGCTAGGAATCACTAATTAACAATCTAGAAGTAATTCTACGTGATATTACCCAAATTCGTAGGTTTTTCCCAAAAATATTATGAACTTAGGGTTCAAATCCCCAAGAATTCCACCATTGAAGATCGTTCTAATGATTTTAGGATGTTAAAGGATTGAACTACAAAGAAGATGACGGAAGGAACTTACCTCAGCGAAGAATTTTCACCCAAAGAGTTGGAAAATCGCCACCCTAGGGCTTTGGGATGAAGTTTTTGAGTTAAAACCCAAAAACCCAGCAAAACAAAGGTTATAAACTGTCCAGTTACCACTGCAGTGGTACCGCCTCGGCGTTTAATTTCTTAGCTCGGACAATGTTCAGTAAAACAGCCATAACGTTTTACTACAAAGGCTAATTAACAAATGGTCGGATGTATTGGAAAGAAGACTCAAAGAACTTTCATTTGGTGGGTATTTGTACCTATAACTCTTTATATTCTAGGAGATATGCTCGATTGAAGTTGACCCTAGCTTAAATTTAGCTCGAAACTCAATCGGTAAGATTACTTTCAACTAAACTTTATGCTAGGGGTATTGTATGACCTTAGTACATGTCTAATGCACTCCCATATGAAAGAATTAGTCCTATAACTTACGATTACAGAGGTTACTATGATTTTTCCATGAATATTTTTAGTAATGCCAGAATGGGTCGTTACATTAGATACCAATTCACCCATCGTTCATCCCCGAATGGTCATTGGTGGAAAGGAGAGTTTTTAGCACGATTCTCAGAGCTCAGTATACACATTGGTTATGAGAGTAATGCAACCTCCCATCAACTTCTAACACAATTTGATAACACTTACCAAACCGGCATCCCATATTAACGCCAACCAGCCTACATACCACATACCACTATGCTTTAGGAACAAAGCATGACCACTATAACTTGAGGAATACGATTTGTAAAAAAATTTATGTAATGGATCATCTACAATACTCAGAACACCACACGATATTACAGTGCACGAACATTTGGGATGACAGCAGAGATAGCGAGGGGGTTGAAACTGGGTACTGCTGTAGCATCACTTTTACAGCTGCATCGATGAATTTTCCATTGCAGTGGCCGGAGGCAGTAACTTCTGACTTGGACCCAGTTTAGGCCATTTCACAAAACACTTCTGGGAATTCGACATTACAAACTAACCCTTTCATGACAATAGCTCTAAATGGAGTTCTACTAATTCGTTTTACGCACTGGAAGTTACGACTTACTGAATTCGTCCTTTAACACATTAACCACTAAAAACCACCAATCAATACACCATGATCTACGATTCAACACTAATTCACACAATGCCAAATTTTTAACTAAAACCACACTACTCTGAGGTTGTCATCCTTATACTAGGAAAACTTTTATTAGGGTACTTACACCCTAACCAATTCTATAACATCAAAACACCACCAATCACACCACTATGGGTTTTGACTATCACATATATTCTCCACCACAACTCATATTAGTCTATTCAACCCTACAACATACCTCAACCACTCAAGAGGAACTACCAACTAAAGGTTATTATGTAATAACAAAAGGAATATGAATATGCCAAAACTTATCTTATAATTCTACTCCCTAGATCGACCCTGCAACTAAAGATCACCAGCCAAAATCACGCTAACTTATTTCACCAACCTTATCAACTCAACTACAATACATTCAAGGGATACTATCCACCGATAATTATTCCCATACACTAAGTACTTATGCAATATCAATCCATAATCAGCCAACTACAAGATCAGTCTAGTAGCCTTGCCTCCTCACTAAGCCTATGAACATTATTCAACTATCACTTTATTCGCATCCTTAAAACTTAATCCATTATATTCATTAATATCCACCATGGGTTTTGTACAACTGTTTAGTCTGCCTGTAGGACATCAATGCCCTTACCCTCATAAGATCATTCTAGTCACTTAACAAAATAAGCTACAAAATTGTCAATCAAACAGTTAAGGTTCAACTTACCCATATCAAGTAAAACCATTATTACCATCTCCCCTTATCATATTAGAAGAAGCAACAAATTATATATACCTAGTCCATTTACCTTACCTTAGTGACATCAACTACACAATTCACCTTATATTCAAATCACCTTGGTTGTGCAAGACAACTAAATTCATCTCAGTTTAACCAATCACTTATTAAGACATCATTAACAAGTCAACTCATTTACTAGATTATTCACACAAGGATGACCCAATAGCACTTCAGCCTCGAATATAATTGTAACACCCCGTACATTTACGGACTTAATGGATTACCTTAACAATTATGGAAATATTCAAACTTGAGATGGTGGGTGAATGATCCATTAAATTTATGGGGCCTAATTAATATTATGTTCATGGGCTAAATGAGGCCCAAAATTAGCATGAAGACATGGCCCAAAAAGGGAATAATGATCCATTCATCTTTGACTAAGTTAACAAATCAATTATTGACCAAAAGCATTGGCTAAGGATGAATTTAAAGGGGCTATATAAGGCCAATAAAATCATATTTTTATTCAATTGAACACACATTCCAATTCTAGAAATTTCTATAAGATATTTTCTCTCAACTCAAACCCTAAGGCAACTACACTTGTTTGGACAAGATCACCCTTTTGTAAGCCTTGGTAAGTGTTTATTTTTATGGTTTAATATATTATATGCATGTAATATGGTGTAGATCATGTTGGTTATGTTGGTGGAGTGTGAGAAGTTCACTATGTGTGAAACAATTTATGTTTGCTTAATCGGTGAAGGGTTTTGCCTTGTAAACTTGGAAGTGGACTTGTGATCTTGAAAGAAATGAATTTGATGGATTAAATATCAACATTTAAGATGTTTTTATTCCCTTAACTTTCTTTCTCTTTATGTGTAACATTTGGAATTGTTGTTGTGAAATTGTATATGGAACCGGTGGCGTATTGAAAGGAAAATGTGGTTTTGGTGATGTTTATGTGCGTTGTGAAACCATGGCTGTTCATTGGCATCTAATATTATCTAAAATATTTTAAGAGAAGCTTAGTTATGATCATGGACCATTCATTACAAAAAAAGACCCAAAAGAGACCCATTTCGGCCTAAACGGGCACCCGCCCTCGTAGACGAAGCACCTGCAGGCGCAGGTGACTTTACAAGTGTCTCTGTACACTACCAAGGGTCACATGAAGACACACCTCAACCACCTTCCAGCGCAGGTGGCTTCGCAGGTCAGGCCAGAACCCCGTTTCGGTTGTTTTTGCATCCCTTTGACCCCCCCCTCCCAAAGCCCCTATACCCTTCATGGATGCAATTATCAACTTATGGTACCTTTTGAATGACTTTAAAGGAGTATCCCGGAGGTATTTTGAATGGTATAAATTATGTATTATTGTTCGTATGTTGTTATGAGGCAATTTGATGGAGTAATTATGACGGAATGACAATGAGGAAGCGTAAAGGGTAAACGTGGTGTGAAATGCTATTGGTTTATAATGTCTTGGTCAATGTGTGGAATGTTATGATGTTGTTGGTATGATAATGCAGTGTATTGTATTATAAAGGGTAAAATGATGTTATATGGCAGTCATATAGCTTATTGTCATCTTGTACACTTGTACGGTAACTAGTTGTTAATGTAAGCTCCGTAATGTACTTGTATTGTAGAGTGAAACGTAAAGAAGGAGATGGGCTATTCTGTTCATATATAGGCTTGTGTATTCATACTTGGAAGTGAAGGTATGTAAGGTTACTCTTTTCGTATCCTTCTGTAGCACATAGTATTCACACTGATATTGTACTTGTTCCATTCTGAAATGTTCAAAGGTATCTCATTTCAGGTTGTCATATATGGTTATCCTCATGTTATTATTCTAGGATCCATTGTTATTCATGTGTCACATAATTGCGGACATTGTCCCAAAGTTCCAATAATATTACGTTCCAAAGTTCCAATAATGTTGTAACCACCAAAGTATCAATCTCATGGAAAGTAAGGATGTAAAGAGAATCTATTCATTCGTAAGTGGCATTTCCAATAATGTTATGTTCTAAAGTTCTAAAGTTCCAATAAAGTACAGTTATCAATGTATCACTCTTATAGTTAAAGAATGAAGTAATGTGAATAATTGTTTAATGGTTAATGTTGAGAATGGGTGGTATCTCATGGGGTGAAAGAAACACTCGCATGAATGTCGATCCCATTATTACGGGTGGTATCCCATGGGATGGAAGGAACATCCGCATGGCTTTTGATCCCGATTATTATAGCATGGGTCGTATCTCATGGAGTGAAAGAAACACTCGCATGAATGTCGATCCTATTATTACGGGTGGTATCCCATGGGATGAAAGGAACATCCGCATGGATGTCGATCCCGATTATTATGTTATTTCCCACTGATCAGTTGGGCCCAGGCATTATATGATTGATGGTGTACAGTATAGTGATGATGGAAAGTAAAGTACAGTAAAGTAAAGTAAGGTAAAGTACAGTAAAGTAACGAAAGCAATGTACATGGTTCCACACAAATAGAACGGTGACTTATCCACATTGATTATTTCATTTGTACTTGATATCATTGACATACTTATGTATCATACAGTTTCATATGGCCTTACATCTGACCACCTTAGGGGACTTACCTTACTTGGTGCAGGCACAACTACTAGTAGACCTCCACAGTAGGTTGCGGGTCATTTGCGGATCATTGGTGAGCTCCAGTTGGTTTCGGGGCTTTCCGAGTCACAGTTGTACATTTGTTTTGGTATGGTAAATGTTGTATAAAGCGGGGACTTGTCCCGACTTAGGTTGGTTATGTGTAAACATCTGTTAGAGGCTTTGTAGACATACGTGGGAAGATGAATGTAAATGTATGTCTATTTTGACTTGATGGCCCTAACGGCCAAGTTGCATATATAGTATATGTTGCCATGAATTCCGCCATTGGTATCTTATAGTTACAAGAGACAGAATGATATTCATACAGATACATGCATATAAATGTACAGGAATGAAGATTGGTTCTCTCGGGCCTTATCGACTTCGGGTGCCAGTCCGCCCCGTTGGAATTCGAGGCATGACAATAATCATCAAAGATTGGACCACACAAAGATCCCCAGTTATAATCATCATAGTTTGGACCACACAAATATCCTAAATATAATCATCAAAGTTTGGACTGTACAAGGATCCTAAGTATATTGTCATTACTCAGACTACACAAGGATCCTGAATATCATTATCGTTAGTCGAACCACACAAGGATTCCAAATATCATTACTATTAATCGACCCACACAAGGATTCCAAATATCATTGTCAAAAACAGACCACAAAAGGATCCTAGATATTTTTATCATCAACAATTGGACCATACATGGATATCCAAGTATATCGTCAAAGACCAAATAGAAATCAAATCATGAAAA
This sequence comes from Capsicum rhomboideum, assembly GCA_031232105.1. NCBI lineage: Eukaryota > Viridiplantae > Streptophyta > Magnoliopsida > Solanales > Solanaceae > Capsicum > Capsicum rhomboideum. The sequence goes on along the minus strand of CP124719.1, from coordinate 86,596,533 downwards.
ATCAATACATATCTCAAATCATAGAAATAAAGACATACCTTGAAATCATACCCAGCCTTCAAGATTCCCAAATATCCTATAGCAACCAATCATTGCATATTACTTTTAATAATCATTTGCACTTAAAAAGTTTGACAATCAAACAACTAGGTAATATTATGATCAAACAATAACCATCCATATAAGCAATACAAGTCGCATTCTAGCATACCATAATAAAAACATTTAAAGCACAAGTATTTTAACATAACATAACACTTTAACCCCTACGGTTCTTATTGACCTCTACTAGTTGGAATACCCTGTTCCAATCTTTCAACATTAGTGAGATACCAATTGGGACCAACCAGTCCCAATTGTGATGGTTGAGATACCAATTGGAATCTACTAGATACCAATTGGACTTAACTCGAGGAGACAACACTGAGATGGCATGATTGGAGAGAAAAAAGTGAGATAGATTCCTAGATACCTTGTAGCTTTCTACAGATTATATGTGGATGTCAACACACCAATCTGTAGGACTCTACTCAACATTAGGGCGTGATTAACTAACTATATTCTAGGGATTAATCAATCCCATGATTCTTAAGCATTACCTTATTACAATAACTCTATATACTTCTCTCTCTCATTTTCATTAATCTTCTTATTGGACAACCCCCTGTTCTTATTATACTACCATTAACCATTGGGATTACAACAACCAAGACAATAGATAATATCAATAGCCTTACAAGAAATGGCTCTACAATATACCTCATTATATAACTATAAACATAAGGGAATAAGATTTATATACAATCCAAAACATACCTCGTATTCACATTCTGTTGCATTGACAATCACAACCATTAATGTAATCGGTCCACTCAAGGAACTATAATATCTCTTCAAATAATTGGTCCACACAAGGAACAATGATACATCATCAACATAACTCGATCCACTCAAGGAATCATCAACAACCTATAAATATAAATGTGCATTCAAATGTATATGATGAATGTTTGTATACAAGATGCACAACTTCTCTTCCCCTTCTGAACTTATCACCAATAACATCATAACGTACCGGCGTGGTACTCAACCCTGTATCATAATTTATCATATCTGTACCGATATGGTACCCAACCTTTTATCATAATATATCATACCTGTACCAGCGTAGTACCCAATCCATCATCATCATCATTATCATCAATATCATCAGCATTATGAACAGCATGAGCTTAATATCATCATGAGCATCATCAATGTAAATGCAACATACAGTCAATAATTATAAATAATGCCTAAAGGAGAATTGCAAACACCCAATCAAAGTCAGATCCAAGCAACAACGATCAAAATAGAACTTACAATTAATGTCAACTAAGTAAATGCAATCAATAATCACAAGTTTATCATTCCAAGTACATCAATTATCCACTAATAAAGGAAATCACAAGTATGCCCGAAGGCCAATTCACCACTAGCTCAATTGAGCATTATCAAACTCAATCATCAATCAAATACATGTCCAAAGACCAATCAATGAAGTATCTATTTTAGGAGTTCACATTCCACCAAGATTAATATCTAAACTCTAAATCATCCTCCTATTTCTTTGACCAATTTAACTCTCTTTCATTCATATTAAAATAGTTAAATTTAGTTACTAACTAGTAACCCCTGCACTCAAGTCATCACTAAGTTCAAGGAACTATCCCCCTTTAGTCAATCATTCAACCAATAGGCTCTGTTCAACTTACAATTCCAGCTAGAATTACACACCTTTACATATCTTACTTCCTAGCACTTAGCCAAACTTAACTTTAGGTTCTTAAGTTATATAATCACCTTCTCTTATCACAATCAATCCTCCTATCAATCTTCTAGAAAGGATACCTCATACTTCATCTATACAAAATATTCAGTTCACCCTTTTTAAGGGAGTAAAGACTAGCTCTATAGATTAGAAGGTCAGCTAATTTTTCTATCATTATACACCTTCACATATTAAACTCTATCAATCATCAAGTAAGTTATATAAATACAAAAACCCATCAAGGGATCTACACAACACACAATATCACAAAATTATATTATTGTTACATTAATTTCGTGTTTTATCCATCCAAACATCGTGCCTGTAGGCCTAGACATAAAATCTTTCGTCAACTACAATTATCACATACAACTAATCCCAGTATACTACACCATAAACTTTAACCTACCTCGATCGATGATCTTGGAAAAAGCAAGCCACACCACAGATGCTCCTTCCCTTCCTTTAGGCCTTAGAATGCTCGATCATCTAACAAACAAGTAGCTATAAGAGTAATTAATCAATTACTCTTCAAATAAATACGTTGGGAATTCAAACCCACTAATTCTACCCTTATTCATGCTCTAAAACATTATCCAAGGGTCAATTACCCATTAACAAGCTCTATCATATTCAACCCATCTCCATTAATGGAGTTTCATGGCTAAAGATTCCATTTTTATTGAATTCAAGGTTCCCCAACCATCAATTTTATGTTTTAGAATCACTAATTCATGCTAGGAATTATTAATTAACAATTTAGAAGTAATTCTAGGTGATATTACCCCAATCTATAGGTTTTCTCCAAAATATTATGAACTTAGGGTTCAAATCCCTAAGAATACCACCATTGAAGATCGCTCTAATGATTCTAGGATATTAAAGGATTGAACAACAAAGAAGATGATGGAAGGTACTTACCTCAATAAAGAATTTTCACCCAAGGAGTTGGAAAATCGCCTCCATAGGGATTTGGAATGAAGTTTTTGAGTTAAAACCCAAAAATCCCTAAAAATAGAGGTTTTAAAATTCCCAATTACCACTGCGGCGGTTAATTATTAAGCTCGGACATTGTTCAGTAAAATGGTCATAACTTTTTACTCTGAAGGTGGATTAACAAACAGTTGGATGCGTTGAAAAAAAAAAAAACTCAAAGATCTTTCATTTTGTGGGTATTTAGACCCATAACTCTTTATATTCTAGGAGATATGCTCGTTTGAAGTTGATCCTAGTTTAGATTTAGCTCGAAACTCAATCAGTAAGAACACTTTCAACTTAACTTTATGCTAGGGGTATGACCTTAGTACATGTACAATACACTTCCATATAAAAGAATTAGTCCTATAACTTACGATGATAGAGGTTATTATGATTTTTCCATGAATATTTTTAGTAACGACAGAACGGGTCGTTACAAATAATGAAGGAACTGTAGAAAAGGAGGAATGCAATAAGGTATGACAAGGAAGTCTTTATTAGCAAAATACACAACTAATGTCAATTGACAGTGCATCATCTTAATAAGGTGAAATACCCTTAGTTGAGAGATGTTCATTATCATGGAAGGGGATGTATAGCAAACTACAAAACTACAGACCCACACTTCATTATCACAGAGTGAAGTAGATTCTCCAATATAGGTTGGGTGAAGTGTAACACAGATAGAGCTAACAAAGGGAATCCAGGTCAAAGTTCTTGTGGGTTCTATATTAGAAACATCACTAGAGATTAGTTATATGTAAAGCTCAGTACATAGGAATAGCTACAAACCTGGACGCAAAATTAATGTTAATTTGGAAAGCTCTTCAATATTGCCTTACTCACAGCCTCAATAATATTATTCTCGTGATTAACTCACTAGGCCTCAAGAATATGATTATTCGAGAGTGGAAAACACCTTAGGAGCTAATTGAGAGGATTGAAGAGACTAGAGAGTTAATGAGAAGACTCAACATTCATATAACTCATATTTTTAGGAAAGATAATCAACTAGAAGATTACATCACAAACACATCAATCAATCAGGTAGGGTTGTAATAATTTCATGGATTTAATCAACTACCTAGCATAGGAAGGAATATTTTAAACATGGAAAAGGTGAAGATACCAGCAATTAGGATGTAAACAATGAAAATAATCAGGAACAGCTTAACATGATAAGGCAGACTATCCATTCCAAAGTGTCTCACAATTATCTTATTTACAAGAAAGAGTTTGGCCACTTAAAGGGAAAAATAATTGTGAGATTACAACCTAGCCTAAGCTATGTCAGCCAACCAAAAGTTTCACCGACAAAAAAGGATGATTATGGAAGCGTCTTAGTTTGCTACTCTTTTGCTTCAACTAGAAACAATAATAGTATTAAGGTGAGTCACAAAATAGAGATAGAAGGAAGAAATGGAGACTTACAGAGAACTACAAAGCTGAAATACTGGATTCTAACCATTATATGAGCTCTCACAAAACTCATAAACCTCTATCAGATTACATACCTACTAGGCATAAAGATATCAGCGTATCAATGGATAACAGAAAATAGAAAGAGGAGGGAAATAGATGAATTCTTACTTTTCTGAGATGATAAAAAATAAAGGCCTCCACGGACGATGAAGAAGATTGATGACTCAGAGCAAAATAAATCAGAGACCGACGTTAGTGACGCACATAGCAACTTCTTTAGAAATGGAAAGAAAGAGACGATAATATAATCTAAGTCATCATTAAGGCGATCCAAGTTTGATCAAAGCCTAACACATGAGTCAAGCTAAGGAGTTGGTAGACTTTTCATTAATTCACTACTTTAGAAACTAATGGAATCTTGGAATGAAAGCATCATTCTTTGGAATGTACAGGCTTAGAAAGAGCTCTCAATTGAGCAATGCCATATTTGGTTGATAGCTTGGAGGTCCAACGGAGCAAGTAAAGACAATGGACATTTTTTCCACTTTGGAAACAAGAGGTGTATCACCAAAATAAAGTTCACATCGCCAAAGTGAAGGCCCATCACCAAACTTGGCAGACTCCATTTTGGATGGGTCACTTTTGAGCCCACAAGTAGTTATTAGCCTAGGACTATAAATAGCTAGTCTTTTTCTCTTCTCCTTAGATTTTGATAATTGTTATTGATGTTGTATATTTAGGATATTATTGTGAGATTTGAGGAGTGTAATGACTCTTTCCTTCATTACGGTATAGCCTAGCATGCAAAAAATTGGGTTAAGTTTTTTCACGGATGAAGTGTTGAAAGTTTCAGGCTAGGCTAGTCTTGGATGAATTTTAGGTATGGTGTGATATAGGAAAATCTAGTGATTGATGGTATAGTAATTCGATGATTTAAGATCATGACTTGTTAGCTAAGAGGTTAGGGAGTTCATAGAAACTTTCATAACAAAATTCGGGTTAGTAGAACTCCATATATAGCATTTGACATAAAGGGGTTAGCTCATGAGGTTGAAATCTTAGAGTGTGCTGTAAAAATGGAAAAACTGGGACCAAAGTTTCTGCCTCGCCTACCCTGCTATAGCAGGAGGTAGGCCACTACCGCGGTCCCACTATAGTGGAAATTTTTTTGCTATAACGGGAGTCAACTTTGGTTAGATCCACCATAGTGGGAAGATCTCACTATAGCGACCCTACTATAGAGGGAATTGGGCCGCTATAGAAGGTTCAACACAGTAGATAGCAGTTTCTAGACTTAAACATTCAGAGGTCATTCAGGTGCGATTTTGGGTGATTTTCTTCAGTTTCATCCTGAATTCCTCTATTAAGGTAATTCATTTCACCAATCTAATCTATATTTAATCCTCAAATCCTTAGAATCTTCTTAGATTGATTGTGGAGGAGATGAAGGGTTTAACCCTAGGTTGGAGGAATTGATATGATATGCTTGAATTGGGATTGAATTGCTTGTTAATGGTTTAGAAGTGGTAAATTGAGTATTCTAAACTAGAATTTGGCCTCTTAATCATAATGTATGGAGAATTTGGATGGAATAAAGGGTAGAAAAACCCTAAAGTAGTGGAATTGTTCATGAACTTGACCTTAGGTGTTATGAATTTAGCTTATAATACCTAGATTTGTTAGAACATTGGTTAAATTATATTTTATGAGTTATTTTTAGATCGAGATTAAGTCGAAGCAACAAGAAAGGGCAAGGCGCATGTCATTTAGAGCATTGCAAGGCTTGGATTGAGGTAAGTGATGGTTGAATTGAAGTTAAAACTCAAGTTGATTGTATGTGTGCATGTTAATTGATTGTTTGTTTATTTAGTTGCAATGCATGCTAATGAATGTAAAGCTTGTTAATTGTTTAATGCAAGTTTGAAAATTGATAATCTATAATGAGATTGGTAAAAAGGCCTTGTTTGATGTGCAAGGTGGTTGATTCACTTACTATGTGATTGTACTTGTTTTATGTTACTGTTTGTTATTGTGAGATGTGTCGTGCCCCATTTTTCTCGCAAAAAGCGGGATTCGACATGACAAACTCTTTTTGGGATGATTTAGGGTGAAGAGTCACCACCTAACGAATTAAGGTGTGTTAGGGCACCATTCTACAACTAATTACGAATTTATTTTAATTAATTAGTCTACGTCAACCAGAAATTTGGGTAAGGGTTCAGGTTACCTCAAAAGAAAGGTGTTAGGCACCTTTCGAGGTCCACAAATGTGGGTCCCGGCCAAACTCATATATTACGTGGAGAAATTCTATGTGATAAGAAAAAAAGTCAATTATTTTTATTAACTTAATACTAACTAAGTGTCTAAAAATAAACTAAACATGCAACTCGGTTATTATCTAATTAATAATTATTTAAGTGATAAAGTAATAAGATGCATAAATAAGTAAAAACAGTGAATCAGATAAGCGAGAAGATAGAAAAGACACAATTTATACACCAAAAGATTTTTCAATTTTTAAAACTACTCCTAAACAATAGAGACATGCAAAAGAATTAAAAATATCAAAACCTAATCGAAGTTCAAAAGATTTGAACAAGGGTTAATTTTATGCTATTTGGATCAGCGCCCGGCTTATTAACTGATGACAACGCCGTATGTCGCATTGTCGGATTCTGCTCGGGTCAACTTCCATCATATCCGAATGTTCTACCCACCCCACCTAATTGGTTATTAATCTTAAAGGCGTTCTAAAGAAAGCGATAAAACTAGCGTTACCTAAAAATGCCTATCCATCCCAACTTAATACCCAAGAGGCGTTGGACGACCTATTTTGGATAAGGATCTAGACGCAAAGAAAATCTTAGGCTTCCTAATTAAACTCGGGGTTCGCGTCAGACAAAACAAATAGGACTAGCAAGTAGCACGTAATGGTTTCAAATAAACCTCTTGATTAATTAGAGTTGATTAGGTGATAGACAACTATTCAATTATTTACGTTGCAATTAAACCTATAAGCATCGTGTCTAATGTGGTAGATTAATTAACATTTATTAAACATATAAGCATGATTTCTAGGCGAGGAACGTTATTCAAATGGGCCGAAAATTAAATAAAACGCAAGATGTTAAATTAAGAATGCTGAAAATTAATTTAATATGCTAAAAATTAGCTTAAACATGCTGAAAAAATAATTTTAACATGCTGGAAATTAGTTTAAACATGCTAAAAATTAATTTTTACATGCTGGAAATTAATTTAATATGCTAAAAAAATTAATTTTAACATGCTGAAAATTAATTTAAACATGCTAAAAAATTAATTTTAACATGCTGGAAATTAGTTTAAACATGCTAAAAATTCACTTTAACCTGCTGGAAATTAATTTAATATGCTGAAAAATTAATTTTAACATGCTAAAAATTAATTTAAACATACTAAAAATTAATTTTAACATGCTTGAAATTAATTAACAGCTGCTGAAACAATAGTTTAAGATGCTGGAAATTAATTAATAATTGCAGGAAAATAGTTTTTAGATGCTGAAAATTAATTTCAATTTGCTGGAAAATAGTTTTGTAGATCCTGGAAATTAATATTTACATGCTGAAAATTAATACTTATATGCTGAAAATTATTAAGGTGTGTAGGAAAGTGTAGGAAATTATTGCAAAAATGATTTTAAATTGCAGACAATTGATTTTAAAATGCAGGTAAATTGGTTTTTAGGTTGCAGAAAATCAATCTAAGTCACAGAAAATTGATTTAAAAGTGCAGGAAAATTGATTAAAAGTGCAGAAACTTAATTTTAAAATACTGGAAATTGATTAAGAAGATGGGAAATTGATTTAAGTTATAGGAAAATTAATCAAATGTTGAAAATTAGTTGTGAAATATGCTAAACATTATTTTAATATACTGAAAATTATTTAACAATTAATTTAAGATGACAAAAATAGTTTTTAATATGCTGAAATTTAAATAACGATTAATGAAAATCAGTCATAATATGCCGGAAATTAACCATGCTATAAATTAAATTGACATGATTGAAATTAATTTAATATGTTGAAAGTTGATTAAAATCCCAAAAATGATTTCTAGGTGATAAAACAAGTTAATTAACACGTTGAAATAATCCTAGACTGTGTTGCCTAAGTGATAAAATAAATCACGCAAATCACATAATCCTGTCACACCCCGAGTCCCAACGAGGCGTGATTGGCACCCGAAGCCGATATGGCCCGAGAGAACCAATCTTTGCTTATGAACACTCGCATGCATCTACTCATATGGACCTTATGAAACCCCATACAACTATGCAAAAGTCATGGATATGGAAACGGATATGGAAGCACATGTCAAACATAGATATATATATATATCAACTTGGCCGGTGGGGCCTTCAAACCCAAAATGAGCGTACATATCTTACATTCTGTTCCCACATAAGTCTACAAAGCCTCTACAGATACATGACTATGACAAACCTAGAGTCGGGACAACACCCCGCTCTATACTCATATACAATACCAAAATGAGTGTACATAGCAACTCAGAAAAGCCCCGAACAAACTGGAGCTCACCAAAAGTCTGCAAAAAGATCTGCAACCTACAGTGGAGACTTACTAGTACCTGCACCTGCAGCAAGTAAGGTAAATCCCCCAAGAGGGGTCAGTACGGAAAATGTACCGAGTATGTAAGGCCATATGAAACTGTCATGAATACATCAATAGAATCAAAATGTAATGGTATAAGCATCATAAACAATTCATCAATTTGCATGTGTGGAACCGTGTAGCTTATATAGATTAAGTGCTTTCCTTTATTAGTTATTCCTCCTCACTCATATCATAACGTACCCGGGCCCCGACTGATCAGTGGGTCTTTTCATGACATATCGTCATGTTGGGATCGGGTCGAGCTAGGCTTATGCCCCTAGACCTGCCACCCAGGGATCGGGTCGAGCTAGGCTTATGCCCCTAGACCTGCCACCCATAAATCATCCATCGGGATCGAGTCGAGCTAGGCTTCATGCCCCTAGACTTGCCACCCATACTTGATCATTGACCACATATGCATTACTGTGCTTTAGTTTGAGATTGATACTTTTACTTGTGAGAGATTGGTACCTTCACTTGTGAGAGATTGATACAGTCAATGATACAAGGTTAACGTACCTATATAGATAGCCAAAACATTATTGGAACTTAAGGACACAACATGATTGAGACTTTTGGGACATGTCCATAATTATGAAACTTATGAACAATAACGACTAGTGAATAAGGACTATAAAACGTAAGAATGAATAGACTCTCCTTATGTCATCACTTCCCTTAAAACAACTTCTTTTGGTAGCCACCACACTTTTGAATCTTGGAACCATGTTTGTAATTAGGTAATCCATGAATGGCAATAGACCAAGAGTAACGTATACATGATTAATAATGGAGGATAACCCGAAATGAGGTACCTTAGAACAATTCGGAAATGAATAAGTACCCCAACAAGAAGTTCATCATATGCCGTAGAAAGATACGAAAAGAGTAACCTTACATACCTGCACTTCCAAGTATGAACACACGAGTTTATGAATGCATACAATGATCCAGCTCCTTCTTTACGTCTTAGTCTACAATACCAGTTCATCGGAACTTACATTAGCAACTATAACAACTAGTTACCCTAGCGGCGTACAAGACGTCAATGAATTCTCATGTCACCCCTTACAATACAATCCAACACATTTTCATATCTCCAACACCATAACGGTACATGCATTAACCAAGAAATCATACATCGATCGTATTTTACACCACACTTGTCCTTTACGCTTTTCCTTTTATCTTTCCGTCGTAGTTGTTCCTTTATAACAACATATGAACCATCACCCATACATAACATAATCCAAAACACCTCCTTACGACACTTCAAAGTCATTAAAATGACATTACAAGTTGATAATTACATCCATAAAGGGTATCGGGGCTTTCGGGGACCAAAGGGATACGGAAACAACCAAAACTAAATTCTGGACTGACCTGCGCAGCCACCTGCGCACGCAGGTCAGTCACATACGCACGCAGATGGCCATTGGCAGCAGCCAGTGCCATCTGCGATGGCATCTGCGCCCGCAGATGCCCTCGTCTGCGGGGCGGATGCCCGTTTTGGTCCGAAATGGCTCCGTTTTGGGTTTTTTAAGGCCATGAATGGTCCATGATCACAACCAACTTCATTTTAACATATTTTTGATCATTTATCATGCCAACCACCAGCCATGATTTCACGACACACATACAACACCCAAAACCACATTTTACGGCCAATATGCCACCAAAACCATAACCAATTTTCTCAATAGAAATTCCAAACGTTTAGCACAAGAATAAAACATAGTAAGACCATAATCACATCCCAAATGACCATACTAAATCCGTCAAGTTCATTTCCTTCCAGATCACAAGTACATATGCAAGTTTACAAGCCAAACCACCCTCCGATTTAGCAAACACACATTGTTCCCACTTCACCAACATAACCAACATAGCATACACCATATATTATGCATAACATATATGAATTTATCATAATAAACACTTACCAAGTCTTGCAAGATGATGATTTGGTCCAAAGGAGATCTTAGGTCTCTTGAGAGCAAAAGGGATTTTTTTGTGGAAAAATCTAAAAATGTTATGAGAGGTTAATGGAATAAAAATCTGATTTTTTCTCTATATATAGGCCCTCAAGTCTTTCTTATCTCTTCCTTAGCATTAAATGATATGGTTGATTGGTCAAATGGATCAAATGAAAGAATGGGTCAAAAATCCCCTTGTTGGGCCATGTCTTCTCATGAATTTGGGCTTCACTTATGGCCCAATTGTAAAATCCTTGCTAATGCCCACATTTTAATGCCTAATTCAACAATTCTCTCATGTTTTCATTTCATTTTTGTTTTCATAAATGGTACGGTTGTCAGCTAAGCCTAGAAACGTACGGGGTGTTACATTCTTCCCCCCTTAGAAACATTCGTCCTCGAATGTTAGTAACATCGGCTCATGTACATACCACACTTAATACCTATGGATACTTCCTTGTTATTGTTCCAACTCCATACCTTGAGCTTTCTCCCCCGTTTGCAATGGTCACGGGTACTTTGACTTCATTAGTCCTTTGGCTCCCTAGGTAATCCAATTTCTCCACTGTACCTTTACCAAAGCTAGTCTCATGTTCTCTTTATCTTTCCACGTGTATTATCCCTCCATAGGGGACATCCCACAGAGCTTGTAAAAAAAAAAAAAATGAATGAATCTCAACATATGGCTTGTGTTAGCCTGTAGTTATTATTTTCTCTTTAGCGTAGTGGCAAAATCTAGCCCCAACATAAGACTGTTTTACTCGGTCTAATTCACCCAATTGACGATTTCAACTTTCTTCTATATAAACCCTCGCAGATTTCATGTTGGTACTTGAACAATAGTTATCATACTAAGCACATTCAAGAAGGGGTAGATGATCATCCCAACTACCTTTTAAGTCTCTCGTACAGACTCGTTGTATACCTTCAAATGTTTGAATAGTCTACTCTATTTGTCTGTTCGTCTGAGGGTGAAAAGTTGTACTCAAGTTCACGTATGTGTCCAGAAACAAAAGTTCTAATAGTTGTACGTCCCCTGCCTCATGTAATAGATTTCAGAACTCCGTATAGTTGTACGTCCTTTGTACTAACCAACCTTGCGTCTTCTTCAACCATGTAAGTGGTCTTGAATGGCAACATACGTGTTATGTAGGTAAACCTGTCAACTATCTCTCATATGGAATCAAAATTTCCAACATATAAGGCAACCATTATGTGTATGAGGTAAGCTATGTGAACCATGTCTTACTTTAAACTGGACAACATAGACATGGCATATAACCTTCCGGTTTCTGATGCTTTGCTATTACCTATTGATAATTTGGTCAAGGAATTGCAAATTCTATAAAGTTCTTCCTTTCTATAGTGCCTGACCAATGCTTTCTTTTCAACCCACAGTACGTTTTGTTTCTCCCAATTAACAATATAATTCTGCGAATGATGTGCTTCAGATATACTTCATTTCCTTGGTTCATCCATATTTGGTATACCTAATCTACCTTACTATTGGGATATTCCCTCGTGCGTAAGATCAAATCTCATCAAACCTTGTGGTATGTTCTTTTGCCGAGCTAAACATAGTAATCGCATGTTGCTTTTTCTTAACCTCTACGAATAAGGACTTTACCGCATTTTGCGCTATAACCCTTTGATCTGAAGTGTCTCGTAAGATGCACTACCAAGCTGCTTAATTAATAGGTAGATCCTCACTATACCTTGTGTCCCCATGGACCGACCACCCGTACGTCCTAATGCTTTATGACCTAAAGCATCGACCACTGCATTTGTGTTGTTTTTTTTTTTCGAATACGATCTCAGTATCGTATCTTAATCTCTTCATAGTTTAAGTTGTCTTCTCTTCCTCAGATTTAAGTCCTTCTACTCGAAGTGTATACAAACTCTTATGATCAATATTTAATCTCACTATGAACCCTACGTAGTAGTGTCATATCTTCGTATCCTTCAAATAAATACCACAACTGTTACCTTAAGATCATATGTGACATCGTTTCTCTCTCATATGGCCACACTGCCGTGAGGCATACACTATTATCTTATCATGCTGCATTATCACACACCCCGGGTCATCCCCGGAAGCAGCACCCTGTTTTGCATAACCTTTGTGCCTTTGAACAATATGAAACTGGGGTAGAAGTCTCTTCGAAACTTGTCTCATATGCATCACTCCGCTGAAACTGAGTTACGTTGTACATTAGCTCTGTTAAGGGTACAGGGATAGAAGAAAATCCTGTAGTAATTCTGCTAGATCACCAATCATCCCAAAAAATGATGAAGAGCAAATTTTGTTTTTCACTGTTTCTATCTTTAACGTATCGACCTTCATTCCGTCATCCTATACAATGTAACCCAAGAACGCTATGGGCTGTATCCAAAAGTCATACTCAGAGAACTTTGCGTTCCACTTACGATCCCATCTTATGACACCTGTCATACGTACTTGGCATAGTCCTCTTGCGATCTTGATTAAACCAAATTATCAGCCATGAACACGGTTACAAATACATCTAACAATGGTTTGCATACCCTATTTATCCTCTCCAGAACATCAACTGGTACATGTGTTAGTCCCAATGACACAACTTACGAGCCATTATAGTCAGAACGTGGTCGCAAGACTGTCTTGGGTATATCTTTGTTTCTTCTTCTGACTTGGTGATAACCAGATCCCATGTCACTTTTAGTGCAAGAACGAGTGAATACAATCCTTTTAATAAATCTTAGGAGGGGATATTTATTCTTAGTCGGTACTTTACGCAATTGTCACATTCACACGGGTACGCCCCAAAGGACATATTAGATCTTATGTATCTCCTGTCCACCAAATCTTTTAATTTGCTCTGTGTAATTTCTATAGCGTTACCGGAGCCATGGTATATATATAGGAAGAGAGATAAGCGGAGGGTCTAGAATCACATCAATCATAGGCTCTACTTCCCGTTCCGAGGGTAAGCCTGGAAATTCATCAGGCATATATATCAAGAAAGTCATTTGACCATCGGAACCTATTGAGAACTTGGTGATTTCGTATCAATCTCTCGCTCTTAGACTAACTGGCATACATACCCCTTGGCCATCAATTTCGTCACCTTGCAATAGAAAATAAACTTTTCCTTGGTGCCCCCACATTACTCTTCCACTTAGGAACATGTTCTTATGCATAGTGAAAATGCACCTTGGCAACTCACCGTGGTATAACAAGAAATCAACTTATCCATTCCCATTATAACACGAACATCCACCGTTTGCAATTTGATAAGCTTAGCCAATGTATTATAACCCCACATCGTTACCACCTAATCACGACACATTCTTTTAGCTACAATAATATTCCTTTCTTTTTTTTTTTCTTTTACTCAATGGAATAGCATAAGATAGGGTAAATCCCCAAATCAATCAATGTAAATATGTTACGAAAAAGACAGATCATATACCTGTTGCATCATCGGGAGAAGCCTCAAATTTCTGCCGATCCACCCCGGCGTAGGACTTGCCCTGGATATTACTAGAACTAGCTTCTCCCCTAGCACCCTTGCCCTGACCAGCAGCTCGTGTATCTCTACCTAGAGGAGGCACATATGATGTCGATGCAAAGGTTGGTCCCGTTGGTCGTGCCATGCCACCTGTGTTCCTTCGTGGACACCCCCTTGCCACATGCCCTGGCATGCCGCAAAAATAGCAAACATCCCTTCCGAACCGACATTCACCTGCATGAAACCTCCTACAGCGCTGGCACAACCGACGATCAAACCTCGGGCGGTTCATACGTCCTTGTGTTTGATACCCCACTGTACATAAATCCTGCATCTCACCTCCTTGCCCAAACTGGTTGCTTCTAAACCCTTGGAATAGAGAAGGAGTAATCATTGTGGTATGGGGAAATGATGGCCTAAGTGTCTTGTGAAAAACCCTAGGCCCAAATCTTCCTTGGGACGCCATGATTTGTCCCATGGGTTTAGCCTTTTTTGACGATCTTTCTTCCAATTCTTTCATCCTATCCCTCTGCTTCTGTCCCTCCTTTTGCTGCACCAGAGCTTGTCTTTGAGCTTGTGCAGCAACTACACGGGTCAATATTTGTACTGCACTCATCAAATCCTGCTCAATAGTATTAACGGGCAGTTCTAAAGATACTTCTCGTCTTCTCAGCTCCTCCGGAACTGGGAAAGTGGAAGAAGCCCGTGATGCAAAGTCAGTATCAGCTCCACCTTGACTCACTTGGTCAGGTGGTGGTCTACTCACTCCCTCTCCGGTAAGCGTAACAACCTGCTTACCCTTGCCTTTATCTCTTCTTTTCATCGGCAGTTTCTGTATCACAGAAAACCAATCACCACGGTCAAATATAATTTAACTTACATCGCTGGCTCTATGGCACGATCTAGGAATGAAGAAAAGAAACAACATCCTAAATGTCCCGTAGCCTCCTACTTATAAATGTGGTGCACAACACATTGATAAGTAAGACTCTACTCAGACACGGCTTTGTAGACACCCTTAGAACGAACTGCTCTGATACCACTTTTGTCACACCCCGAGTCCCAACGAGGCGTGATTGGCACCCGAAGCCGATATGGCCCGAGAGAACCAATCTTTGCTTATGAACACTCGCATGCATCTACTCATATGGACCTTATGAAACCCCATACAACTATGCAAAAGTCATGGATATGGAAACGGATATGGAAGCACATGTCATACATAGATATATATATATATATCAACTTGGCCGGTGGGGCCTTCAAACCCAAAATGAGCGTACATATCTTACATTCTGTTCCCACATAAGTCTACAAAGTCTCTACAGATACATGACTATGACAAACCTAGAGTCGGGACAACACCCCGCTCTATACTCATATACAATACCAAAATGAGTGTACATAGCAACTCAGAAAAGCCCCGAACAAACTGGAGCTCACCAAAAGTCTGCAAAAAGATCTGCAACCTACAGTGGAGACTTACTAGTACCTGCACCTGCAGCAAGTAAGGTAAATCCCCCAAGAGGGGTCAGTACGAAAAATGTACCGAGTATGTAAGGCCATATGAAACTGTCATGAATACATCAATAGAATCAAAATGTAATGGTATAAGCATCATAAACAATTCATCGATTTGCATGTGTGGAACCGTGTAGCTTACATAGATTAAGTGCTTTCCTTTATTGGTTATTCCTCCTCACTCATATCATAACGTACCCGGGCCCCGACTGATCAGTGGGTCTTTTCATGACATATCGTCATGTTGGGATTGGGTCGAGCTAGGCTTATGCCCCTAGACCTGCCACCCAGGGATCGGGTCGAGCTAGGCTTATGCCCCTAGATCTGCCACCCATAAATCATCCATCGGGATCGAGTCGAGCTAGGCTTCATGCCCCTAGACTTGCCACCCATACTTGATCATTGACCACATATGCATTACTGTGCTTTAGTTTGAGATTGATACTTTTACTTGTGAGAGATTGGTACCTTCACTTGTGAGAGATTGATACAGTCAATGATACAAGGTTAACATACCTATATAGATATCCAAAACATTATTGGAACTTAAGGACACAACATGATTGAGACTTTTGGGACATGTCCATAATTATGAAACTTATGAACAATAACGACTAGTGAATAAGGACTATAAAACGTAAGAATGAATAGACTCTCCTTATGTCATCACTTCCCTTAAAACAACTTCTTTTGGTAGCCACCACACTTTTGAAACTTGGAACCATGTTTGTAATTAGGTAATCCATGAATGGCAATAGACCAAGAGTAACGTATACATGATTAATAATGGAGGATAACCCGAAATGAGGTACCTTAGAACAATTCGGAAATGAATAAGTACCCCAACAAGAAGTTCATCATATGCCGTAGAAAGATACGAAAAGAGTAACCTTACATACCTGCACTTCCAAGTATGAACACACGAGTTTATGAATGCATACAATGATCCAGCTCCTTCTTTACGTCTTAGTCTACAATACCAGTTCATCGGAACTTACATTAGCAACTATAACAACTAGTTACCCTAGCGGCGTACAAGACGTCAATGAATTCTCATGTCACCCCTTACAATACAATCCAACACATTTTCATATCTCCAACACCATAACGGTACATGCATTAACCAAGAAATTATACATCGATCGTATTTTACACCACACTTGTCCTTTACGCTTTTCCTTTTATCTTTCCGTCGTAGTTGTTCCTTTATAACAACATATGAACCATCACCCATACATAACATAATCCAAAACACCTCCTTACGACACTTCAAAGTCATTAAAATGACATTACAAGTTGATAATTACATCCATAAAGGGTATCGGGGCTTTCGGGGACCAAAGGGATACGGAAACAACCAAAACTAAATTCTGGACTGACCTGCGCAGCCACCTGCGCACGCAGGTCAGTCACATGCGCACGCAGATGGCCATTGGCAGCAGCCAGTGCCATCTGCGATGGCATCTGCGCCCGCAGATGCCCTCGTCTGCGGAGCGGATGCCCGTTTTGGTCCGAAATGGCTCCGTTTTGGGTTTTTTAAGGCCATGAATGGTCCATGATCACAACCAACTTCATTTTAACATATTTTTGATCATTTATCATGCCAACCACCAGCCATGATTTCACGACACACATACAACACCCAAAACCACATTTTACGGCCAATATGCCACCAAAACCATAACCAATTTTCTCAATAGAAATTCCAAACGTTTAGCACAAGAATAAAACATAGTAAGACCATAATCACATCCCAAATGACCATACTAAATCCGTCAAGTTCATTTCCTTCCAGATCACAAGTACATATGCAAGTTTACAAGCCAAACCACCCTCCGATTTAGCAAACACACATTGTTCCCACTTCACCAACATAACCAACATAGCATACACCATATATTATACATAACATATATGAATTTATCATAATAAACACTTACCAAGTCTTGCAAGATGATGATTTGGTCCAAAGGAGATCTTAGGTCTCTTGAGAGCAAAAGGGATTTTTTTGTGGAAAAATCTAAAAATGTTATGAGAGGTTAATGGAATAAAAATCTGATTTTTTCTCTATATATAGGCCCTCAAGTCTTTCTTATCTCTTCCTTAGCATTAAATGATATGGTTGATTGGTCAAATGGATCAAATGAAAGAATGGGTCAAAAATCCCCTTGTTGGGCCATGTCTTCTCATGAATTTGGGCTTCACTTATGGCCCAATTGTAAAATCCTTGCTAATGCCCACATTTTAATGCCTAATTCAAAAATTCTCTCATGTTTTCATTTCATTTTTGTTTTCATAAATGGTACGGTTGTCAGCTAAACCTAGAAACGTACGGGGTGTTACAAATCCCCACCCCCATAATCAATACCCCATAATCTTTTGTTACATGGATATCGTTTATACAACAATTATTACAAAACCAAATATAACTTATATGAAAGAAAGCAAAATGGTCCCTATTATCCCATATCCCCGGCAACTCTCGTCCAACTGAATAACTTCCAATAGAGACCCTGCTAGACTTAAAAGGTACACGAAACACACAAAATATACTATTTTGAACAATTTCAAAAATCACCTGAAGAAACACAGAACATGCTAAGCAGCCAAATACATCAAATGACTAAGAAAAGGTCCAAACAACATTTTTCATTCACTGGAATCTGACATAAAAGGAACACCACAAATACTCAAGCCTAGGACATGCATCAGCTAGTTCTAAAATTGAACATAAGAGTTTGAAAACATACCCGTTAAACAAAGTATTCGGAGAATTAGAGAAGGCAACGTGAAGACCACAGCCAAACAAGCAGTAAAGTCCAAACAAGAGTATTGTAGCCAAGTATGTTACTGCTTTCCAGAAAACTAAACCAAGTAAAGACCCAAGAGCAAAAATATTTTTTTCGTGTATAAGACTGAGAGTCGGAGGGTGCCCAAAGTTTGTCTAAAAAAATGAGAAGAGGTCCCTTTTATATAGTGAAAAAGATATAGTTATTAAAGGAGAGAAAAATTCAGAGAAGCAATTAGAAAAATTTTAATTCCTTACTTAGCTTAGCCAAATCAATTAGGAGAGAAAATCTTGTCAAGTTTACCATAAATAAACAAGTAAAAGGAATCTGTTCGTGCTAAATAAGGTAGGAGACTCAATAAATAAACCCCAAGACATATCAATTTGCCAAAAATATATGAATAGTAAAAGCTGTCCAAATTTTGATAAGGAAAGAAAAATCATTTTTTAGTCAAAGTAAAGGCTCATATCATGATGCAAATTAAAGCCAAACTTACCACAGATCAATCAAAGCTGTAAATTAATTACCAATCAAGGAGAGGATGATAGAGAGCGTGAATCGCGAAAGATTCTTCTCACCTAATCAAATTATTTACCATCATATCAATAGCCATATTACCAAACAATCAATCAACAGAGCACGTTCAAATTCACGGTGATAATGAAAGACTGGACAAATTTGAATTATCAAACAAATATTGAGATAGGAAAAGCTTTCAAGAAAACAAACTCTAACTCCAAACATCATAGCAAGACTCGACCTTGTCGATGCCACCGTAATCAATCAACAAGCAAAAGAGACAGGCTTCAAAAAAAATTCAAATCAATATCCAACCAAAAATTAGGGTTAACCGATGTTCATAAAAAATGAGGATTTTCAAACATGTTGATCCGAAATTGTGAATAAACATAAAAATGAAAGAATCAAGCTAAAGTTCGAAGTCAAACATCACGAATTTCACATCTAGTAATCTGTCTATAGAAAGAAAGATTAATTGAAGCGATAAAGACAATAATTAGGCATAATGAAGACTAAAGGGAGTCATACCTAGGATGGATTCATCAGAATCCATCTCAAAATTGGAACCCCCTGTTGAAACCGAGACAAAAATGGCATGGGTGATTTCTCATCACCTTAGTAATCTGTGAAATACCATTGACATTTTGATTTGATTCTCACTTCTTCGGAGCTTTCGAAATATATCTCTAGTTGGGTGAGGGGCAGTGGATGGTGGTTTGTCGGTTGGAGATGGAGGCGATGGAGAATTTGAGAGAGACGGTGGGGAGAGAAGAGAGAGGGTTGAGAGAGAGAGAGAGTTACGGCTGTGGTAGTGGAGGATGGGCTCTACGTATATTTCACTGGCCATGGTGGCGGCGGATGGTGTCGATAACTGAGGATGCGGCTGTGGGTGACTTGGTGTTGCTCTCACCGAAGGTGGTGAGAGCTATAGGGTTCACCGAAGAGAGTGGATATCGGGAGAGAGAAGGGGTGAGAGAGAGAGAGAGAGGGGGTGGTAGTGTTTGTAAATATTCACCGGCCAGGGAAGGTCGACGGCGGCGTGAGGGTGGCGAAGAGAAGGGAGGTCGAGAGGGAGAAGAGAGAGAGAAAAGGGGGGTGGCTATTGAAAGAATGGAAAAGAAAATTAGGTTTTGGAATTTGGGGCATTTGAGGGGGTGATGGATTAAAGGGAAAGAAATGGGAAGCTGATCTCAGTTGTTGGATCAATCTTGATCAGCGGATGGGATTTAAAATTAACAAAAGGGTCAAATTTGGGTTATTTAAGTTGGCTTAATTGAGATTGAATTGGGGATTTCAATTTGGGGTTAAATTAAAATCGATTTGGGTTAAAATTGACATACAATTGGGTATAAAATGGCTAGAATTTAGATAAATTAGGGGAATTGAGTTGAATTAAGCTGCTATTTTGTAAATAAATCAGTAAATATATAATAAAATACTAACAAAATCAATCAATGTCATAAAATCATTATGAATAAATTATATAAGTAAAATTAATGAAACGTAATATATTATTTAAAATCAAAGACAAAATAATTTGAAATATTTTAGGCACCTATGAATACAAAATTTATAAAAAATACTATAATAATAATAATAATGTCATGCCCCGAATCCCATTCGAGACGGACTGGCACCCGAAGCCGATAAGGCCCGAGAGAACCAATCTTTGCTCATGTCCACTCATATGCATGTCACTCAATAAGCAGCACCATCACATAGCGATATAAGGTGTCAATAGCGGAAGTCATGGAAACATGTGATATATACATATAAGAAACTTGGCCGTTAGGGCCTTCAAGTCAAAATGAACATACATCTCTTTCATCATATTACCACATACATCTACAAAGCCTCTAACAGATGCCTACACATAACCAACTTAAAGTCGGGACAAGTCCCCACTTTATACAACATTACAATACCAAAACAAATGTACATATGAGACTCGGAAATCCCCAAACCAACTGGATCTCACCAAAGATCGGCAAAAGATCTGCAACCTACTATGGAGGTCTACTAGCACCTGCACCTGCAGTAAGTAAGGTAAGTCCCCCCAAGGGACGTCAGTACGAAGAATGTACTGAGTATGTAAGGCTCATATGAAACTGCATGATATATAAATACGTCAATGAACTTGAATACAAAGGAATAACCAATATGGATAAGTCACCATTCTGTATGTTGGGAACCATGTATATTGCTTTCATTACTTTTCTTGCTTCTTTAGTCATACATCATCACTTGTGTCACAATGTACCCGGGCCCCGACTGATCAGTGGGTCTTTACATAACATAACTTTATGTTGGGATCGGCTCGAGCTAGGCTTATGCCTCTAGAGCTACCACCCATAAATCAATATATCGGGCTCGGCTCGAGCTAGGTTATTACCTCTAGAGCTGCCACCTATAAACCAATATATCAGGTTCGGCTCGAGCTAGGTTCTTACCTCTAGAGCTACCCCCTGTCAGGTTCGGTCTGAGCTAGGCTTATGCCTCTAGGAATACTCCCTAATCCAATAATCTCAGGATCGGCTAGAGCTAGGCTTATGCCTCTAAAGCTACCACCCGTACTCTTGTAACCAACCACTATGCATTACTTTATTTCTTTACTTTTGAGAGATTGATACAATGATAGTCATAACATTATTGGAACTTTGGAACATTAGTCAATGCATATAAGACATGTGAATTACAATTGATCAATGCATAAGGAACATGTGATGAACAATAATTGATACCCGGAAATAGGATACCTTAGAACATTTTGGAATGGAACAAGTACAATGTCAATGTGAATACTATGTGCTGCAGAAGGATACGGAAAGAGTAACCTTACATACCTTCACTTTCAAGTATGAATACACAAGCCTATCTATGAACACAATAGTCCAGCTCCTTCCTTACGTTTCGCTCTACAATACAAGTACATAACGGAGCTTAAGTTAACAACCAACTACCTTACAAGTGCATAAGACGACAATGAGTTACATGATTGCCTTAACATGTCATTTCCCCCTTGACAATACCATTGATGAAATTATCATCCCAACAATACCACAACATTTCATACATTGACCACAACATCATAAACTAATAGCATTTCACATCAAGTTCACCCTTTACGCTTTCTCATTAACACCACGTCACCATTAATTCACCAAGTCACTCCAATACATTTCATAACAAAAATTCCACAATCCACACATATAAAAAAATAATAAGTTAAGGAAATAACCACACCATACATGTTGAGATCTCATTCACACCATTCACTTTCATTAAAAAATCAAGTCCTCTTTCAAGTTCAAATCACATGGATGATGCATCTTTTATTAAAAAGCAAAAGTGCACTACTCAATACTTGAAAGCATAACCAACATGATCTACATAATCTCTCATGTATAGAATATATTAAATCACAAGAATAAACACTTACCAAGGCTTGTAGAATGATGATCTTGTCTAAGAAGATGACTTAGGGTTTGAGAGTTTGAGAGAAAATATCTCTTTTTGTTTCCTTGGAAAAGTCTAGAATGGCATGTGGTTTTTTATGAATAAAATCTGATTTTTGGTGCCTTTTATAGGCCCTTGAAGTCATCCTTAGCCACTTTGATCAATAATTGATTATTCAAAGGAAGAATGGGTCATTTGACCCATTGGGCCACGTATTTTGGCTTCATTTTGGGCCTCAAATTGAGCTCATTTACACATGTCAACTTAGCCCACCAAATTCAATGCATGATTCACCATATATCTCATGTTTAAATAATTTCATAAATGTCACAACAATATTCAACTCACGAGATTCATGTTCGTAGCCTCAATCCCAAGAACAAGCAATTCTAACCACTCATGGCTTAATTGAACATAATTTGATAAAATAATTATAACGACGACTTAACCCCAACTCGGATGCCAAACTTGCTCAAGATTATCCCTACTATGATGGAATAATGATACCATAACCCAAGATTCCTCTTTATAGACTAATAATCGTAGAAGAAATCGGGCAAAAAGCACCCCAGCATGTTCCCGGGCGCCCCAAAGACTTAGCTGAAATTCCAGCATTTGAAAGGTGTGCAGGGGTGGACTGGCACGCCCTTGGGCTTGTCCCCTTGCAGCCTGTGACAAAAATATTTTAGGCCAAAGCGGCCTGGCATGCCACCTGCAACGCCCCACACTTAATTTTTGATTTCGACTTTTCTTTGCAGATTTGGTTAGATCTTTCAAGTCCCAACCTTTTGCTTGCCTCTTATCTTTAAGATTCTTTGCTTGGATGTCCCTTATACCTCACTTTTCACCCCACAAATGCTCCACAAAGTCACAAACACCTACTAACAAAGGTCTAATCACATTTACTAGCACAATATCAAATGTTCCATCAATAACAATACAAAATACGTACTTATTGCGCTCGAACCTAGGGTAAACATGGTTCAAGGTTGTCAATTAAGGTCGGAAATGTACGGGGTATTACATTCTTCCCCCCTTAGGAACATTCGTCCTCAAATGTTAATGACATTATCCAAGTTAACAAATTCAAGTCTAGAATCATCATGTATGTTAGCATATATATAACATCGTCTCATGTACAAAAAATGCATCTCTATATTAGCATATATATACATATACACTTAATGCTCATAGACACTTCCTCGTTATTGCTCCACTTCCGCACTTGGAACTTTTTCTTCCATTTGAAACAAATACGAGTACTTTGACTTCATCTTTTCTTCAGCTTGCTACGTGATCTCTTCTACTTTGATTTCTCCAAAGTCTCTTTACGGGAGCTACATCTTTATTCCTTAACTTCTTCACTTGTCGATCTAGAATAGCAATAGGTACCTCTTCATAGGTGAGATCCTCCGTAACTTGTACATCTCCAATGAGACACTGGATTAGTTGTGATGAGTTCTTAGGGTATTTCAAATTCATACGCAACTTGCCCAAATCTTCTGATAATTCCATATGGCCCTATATATCGAGGATTCAACTGCCCTTTTTTTCCAAATCGCATTACCCCTTTTATTGGTGACACCTTCAAAAATACCCAATCACCTATGGCGAATTCGAGCTTTCTTCTCCTAACATCAGCCTAGGATCGGTGTCGACTTTGGGCCGTTTGTAGACGCTGTTGGATCACTTTAACTTTCTCTATATGTTGATAACCAAAATCTGGCCCAAGTAAAGCAGTTTCACCCGCTTCAAACCATCCAATTGGTGATCTACATTTTCTTCCGTATAAAGCGTCATAAGGTGCAATTTCAATACTTGACTGATAGCTATGGTTGTAGGCAAAGTCAATAAGAGGCAATTGATCATCTCAACTGCCTTGAAAATCTAACGTGCAAGCTCGTAACATATCTCCAAGTGTTTGGATGGTACGTTCTTTTTGTCTATCTGTCTGATATAATAGAAATTGGAATCCCATGTAATCGTACTATTTCTTTAACATACAACCTTGCATAATTTCCAGGTGTACAAGTGGTCCTAACAGGTAAAAAGTGTGCTACTTGGTAAGTTCGTCAACTATTATCCACATGGAATCAAATTTCTGAAATGTATGAGGCAAACTTATGATAAAACCCATGTTAATCATATACCTCTTTTCAAGCTGGAAGATTTATACATTGCCTATAACCTTCAGGTTTCTGATGCTCCACTTTTACTTGTTGACAGTTTTGACATTGAGTTACAAATTCTACAATATTCTTTTCATGTAATCTTACCAATACATCTCTTTTAAATCATGGTACATTTCGGTTGCTCTCGGATGAATAGAATATCGTGAATGATGTGCTTCCATCATAATTCATTTCCTTAACTCATCTATATCTGGTACACAAAATCTACCCTGGACATTAAAGTACTCTCTCTCGTGCGTAAAATCAAATACCTTTATCAAACCTTGTTGTCATTCTTTGTCGGCTGCACTAAAAATAGGATTCGCATACTGGTTTTCCTTTACTTCAGCTACTAATGAAGACTCTGCCGCATTTTACACTATAATTCATTCATCTGGAGTTTCAAGAAGACGAACTCCCAAACTAGCTAATTGATGTAACTCCTTGACTATACTTTGCTTTTCGGTCAACTGGCTACTAGTGCTCCCTATTGTTTTGCGACTTAACGCATTAGCTATTACACTTGCTTTTCCCAGATGTAATACCAATATCATGGTCTTTAATAGGGCCAGCCACTTTTGCTGTTTCAAATTCAAGTCTTTCTGCTTAAGGATATATTGCAAACTTTTATGATCAGTATATCTATGTCAACGTGAACCCCATACAAGTAGTGGCGCCATGTGTTTAAAGTAAATATCATAACTGCTAACTCAAGATCATGTGTTTGATAATTCCTTTCATGTGGACACAATTATCTTGAAGCATAAGCTATCACATTGCCGTGCTGCAGCAATATACATCCTAGGCCAACTCCTGAAGCACCACAATACACTGTATCCCCTCTTTGCCTTCGGGAAAAGTACTAATATAGGTGTAGAAGTCAATTTATCATTCAGCTCTTGGAAACTCTTCTCGCATGCATCATTCCACTGGGACTTGATTGCCTTGTGTGTTAGCTTTGTTAAGGGTGCAGAGATAGAAGAAAAATCCTTCACCAAATATCCTATAATAACCAACCAATCCAAGAAAACTATGAATCTCTGTATGCGTCGTAGGCCTTAGACAATTTGTTTTCATCGCTTCTATCTTTTGTCTATCAACCTTGAGTCCTTCATCCTCTATAATGTGACCCAAGAACGCTACGAATTTTAACCAAACTCACATTTAGGGAACTTTGCATATATCTTACGGTCATGAAGAATCTGTAATACCTGTCGTAACTGGTTAGCATGGTTCTCTTGTGATCTTAAGTCAACCAACATATCATCTCCAAAAATGGTCACGAGAACACATCTAAAATGGCTTGAACACCCTATTCTTCAAATCCATAAAGACAGCTGGTGCATTTGTTAGTTCAACTAACATAACGAGAAATTCATAGTGACCATACCGTGTTCGAAAAGCTATCTTGGGTATATCCTTTTCTCTAACTTTGACTTGATGGTAACCCGATCTCGAGTCAATCTTTGAGAGGCATTTGGTACCTTATAATTAATCAAATAGATCATCAATACTGGGGAGTAATTAGTTATTCTTAGTTGTCACCATATTCAGTTGCCGAAGTCAATACACATTCTCAATGTGCCATGGGCACCCCAAGGGGGCATACTAGATCTTATGTATCCCTTGCCCAACAAGTCTGTTAATTGCTCTTTTTAATTCCCGTAACTCTACTGGAGCCATTCTATATGAAGGAATAGAATGCATGGAATCACATCAATACCAAACTCTACTTACCGTTTTAGGAAAAACATCCAGGAATTCATTTACTACTAGAATCGATGTGTTGGTGAGTTCACATCGGTATCTTGTACTTTTCCTAGGTGGCATATATACCCCTTGGCTATTATTTTCTTTAACTTAATATAGGAAAGGAATTTTCCTCTTTACCTTTCCAGTCAAGACCATTCTTCGGTGGAAAATGGAAATGTACTTCTTAGCTCAGCTATTTCCCGTGGCATAACAAGAAGCTAACCAATCCATACCCAATATAACATCACACTCTATCATGTCCCCAGCTCAACAAGATCAGCCAACATATTATGACCACAAATAGTGCCTATGCAATTACGACATATTTTCTTAGCTACAATAGGCTCACCCACGGGTGTAATACTCCAAATGACTTAACTAATAATTCTGATATTCTTTATAAATATTTTTTTTCAATAATCACGGGAGTAACATATGATAGGGTAAAGCCTGGATCAATCAATACATATACCTTATGTAAAAATACTAATCGGGTACCTGTATCTACATCAGGAGAAACCCCCAAATTCTATCGATCCGCTAAGGCATAGGTACGGTTCTGAATTCCACTAGAACTAGATGCTCCGCTAGCACCTCTGCCACGCCCAATAGGCTGTACACCTGATGATGATAACGCAACGGCCGATCCCATAGGTCGCGTCGTACTACCTGTGCCCCTCTATGGACACTCTCTCATTTTGTGCCTCGGCATACCACACCAAAAGCAAACATTTGTCTCCAACCTGAATTCCCCTAAATGATACCTTCCGCAGCGCTCAGACTTCCTTGTGCTTGATGCCCCACTGCCCGTGAATCCTGAATCTCACTTCTTTGCTCAAACTGATTGCCTCTAAACCCTCGAAATCGAGGTATAATATTTACTTTAGAATGAGGAAATGATGGGCTAGGCGGTCTGCTAAAGACCCGAGACCTAAATTCTCCTTGGGACGCCATGAACTGTCCCATAAGTCTAGCCCTCTTTGACGGCCCTCTTTTACATTCTTGTGCCATAATCTTTTGCCTGTGATTACCCCTCTTTGGTGCAAAGGCTGGACCAACCTGTCCTTGATTTTGTGCAACGACTATCTGAGTCAACAGGTACACTGCATTCCTTATATATTGCTCAGTAGCATTAACATTAACAGGTGTTTCGAAAGGGTCTTCTCTTCTTCTCGGCTCTTCTGGAGCTAGAAAAGTAGAAGAAGCCCGCGATACAAATTCAGTTTCAGCCCCACCCTGACTAGCTTGGTCAGGTGGTGATTTACTAGTTTCTTCTCTAGCAGGCATCTCTATATTCTTATCTTTGCCCCTATCTTATCTTGTAATCGGCATAGTACTATACAGAAGAAAACCAATTTCAATGGTCAGAAACGATTCCACCTACAACATTGGCTCTAATGCACGATCTAACAAATGAAGAAAAAAAACAACTCCTAAATGTCCCGTAGCCTCATACTTATAAATGTGGCGCCCAACACATCCATCAGCAAGACTCTACGCAGACACGGCTTTGTAGACACCCTTAGGACGACCTGCTCAGATACCACTTTTGTAATGCCCTGAATCCCATTCGGAATGGACTAGCACCTGAAGTCGATAAGGCCCGAGAGAACTAATCTTTGCCCATGTCCACTCATATGCATGTCACTCAATAAGCAGCACCATCACATAGCGATATAAGGTGTCAATAGCGGAAGTAATGGAAACATGTGATATATACCTATAAGAAACTTGGCCATTAGGGCCTTCAAGTCAAAATGGACATACATCTCTTTCATCATATTACCACATACATCTACAAAGCCTCTAACAGATGCCTACACATAACCAACTTAAAGTCGGAATAAGTTCCCGCTTTATACAATATTACAATACCAAAAAAAATGTACATATGAGGCTCGGAAAGCCCCGAACCAACTGGAGCTCACCAAAGATCAGCAAAAGATCCGCAACCTACTGTGGAGGTCTACTAGCACCTGCGCCTGCAGTAAGTAAGGTAAGTCCCCCCAAGGTACGTCAGTACGAAGAATGTACTGAGTATGTAAGGCTCATATGAAACTGCATGATATATAAATACGTCAATGAACTTGAATACAAAGGAATAACCAATATGGATAAGTCACCATTCTGTATGTTGGGAACCATGTATATTGCTTTCATTACTTTCCTTGCTTCTTTAGTCATACATCATCACTTGTGTCACAATGTACCCGGGCCCCGACTGATCAGTGGGTCTTTACATAACATAACGTTATGTTGGGATCAGCTCGAGCTAGGCTTATGCCTCTAGAGCTACCGCCCATAAATCAATATATCGAGCTCGGCTCGAGCTAGGTTATTACCTCTAGAGCTGCCACCTATAAACCAATATATCAGGTTCGGCTCGAGCTAGGTCCTTACTTGTAGAGCTACCCCCTGTCAGGTTAGGTCCGAGCTAGGCTTATGCCTCTAGGACTTCCCCCTGATCGAATAATCTTGGGATCGGCTAGAGCTAGGCTTATGCCTCTAAAGCTACCACCCGTACTCTTGTAACCAACCACTATGCATTACTTTATTTCTTTACTTTTGAGAGATTGATACAATAATAGTCATAACATTATTGGAACTTTGGAACATTAGTCAATGCATATGAGACATGTAAATTACAATTGATCAATGCATAAGGAACATGTGATGAACAATAATTGATACCCGAAAATAGGATACCTTAGAACATTTCGAAATGGAACAAGTACAATGTCAATGTGAATACTATGTGCTGCAGAAGGATACGAAAAGAGTAACCTTACATACCTTCACTTTAAAGTATGAATACACAAGCCTATATATGAACACAATAGTCCAGCTCCTTCCTTACGTTTCGCTCTACAATACAAGCACATAACGGAGCTTAAGTTAACAACCAACTACCTTACAAGTGCATACGACGAGAATGAGTTACATGATTGCCTTAGCATGTCATTTCCCCCATTGACCACAACATCATAAACCAATAGTATTTCACATCAATTTCACCCTTTATGCTTCCTCATTAACACCACGTCACCATTAATTCACCAAGTCACTCCAATACATTTCATAACCAAAATTCCACAATCCACACATATAGAAAAATAACAAGTTAAGGACATAACCACACCATACATGTTGAGATATCATCCACACCATTCACTTTTGATCACACCATTCACTTTCATCAAAACATCAAGTCCTCTTTCAAGTTTAAATCACATGGATGATGCATCTTTTATCAAAAAGCAAAAGTGCACTACTCAACACTTTCAAGCATAACCAACATGATCTACATAATCTCTCATGTATAGAATATATTAAATCACAAAAATAAACACTTACCAAGGCTTGTAGAATGATGATCTTGTCCAAGAAGATGACTTAGGGTTTGAGAGTTTGAGAGAAAATATCTCTTTTTGTTTCCTTGGAAAAGTCTAGAATGGCATGTGGCTTTTTTTGAATAAAATCTGATTTTTGGTGCCTTTTATAGGCCCTTGAAGTAATCCTTATCCTCTTTGATCAATAATTTATTAGTCAAAGGAAGAATGGGTCATTTGACCCATTGGACCATGTCTTTTGGCTTCACTTCGGGCCTCAAATTGAGCCCATTTACACATGTCAACTTAGCCCATCAAATTCAATGCATGATTCACCATATATCTCATGTTTAAATAATTTTATAAATGTCACGACAATATTCAACTCACGAGATTCATGTTCGTAGCCTCAATCCCAAGAACAAGCAATTCCAGCCACTCATGGCTTAATTGAACATAATTTGATAAAATAATTATAACAATGACTTAACCCCAACTCGGATGCCAAAATTACTCAAGAGTAGCCCTACTATGATGGAATAATGATACCATAACCCAAGAGTCCTCTTTATAGACTAATAATCGTAGAAGAAATCGGGAAAAAAGCACCCCGGCACGCTTCCGGGCGCCCCAAAGACTTGGCTGAAATTCCAGCATTTGAAAGGTGTGCAGGGGAGGCCTGGAACGCCCTTGGGAGCGCCCCCTTGCTGCCTGTGCCAAAAATAGTTCAGGCCAAAGCGGCCTGGCACGCCACCTGCAACGCCCCACACTTAATTTTTGATTTCGACTTTTCTTTGCGGATTTGGTTGGATCTTTCAAGTCCCAACCTTTTGCTTGCCTCTTATCTTTAAGATCCTTTGCTTGGATGTCCCTTAAACCTCACTTTTCACCCCACAAATGCTCCATAAAGTCACAAACACCTACTAACAAAGGTCTAATCACATTTACTAGCACAATATCAAATGTTCCATCTATAACAATACAAAATACGTACTTATTGCGCTCGAACCTAGGGTAAACATGGTTCAAGGTTGTCAAGTAAGGTCGGAAATGTACGGGGTATTACAAATAATAATAATAATAATAATAATAATAATAATAATAATAATAATAATAATAATAATAATAATAATAATAATAATAATAATAATAATAATAATAGAAACAAACTATGGACCACGTGTTTGTAAATTATGAGTATGTATATTTGCAGAAAATAATTTAATAAATATTTTTAAAATATATAAAATACTGTATTTAAATTAGTAAAATTATATATAGTATATAAAAATATAAATTAAATGCTAAAAATAAATTGCGTACCTTAAAATCATGAATATGAAATGTCAGAATTTATTTGACACCAAAAATAATAATTTAAAACTAATATTTTGATAAAATAGCAGCCCGAGAGGAATATCGGGAGGTCAAAATTGGGTGTCAACAGCTGCCCCTTCATTGCTTGGGAATGATAGATGAATTATTGAGCAACGAACGTTGACGTGGTAGCCAATTTTGTCCGACCAAAAAGGATGTTTTGCTGGAGTCAAAACAAAAAGGGAGTTTGTCCAAATGGTGGGGCCGAGACTTGGTTTCAAATCGCCTACATATCTCAGGTTTTACGAGAATCAGGCTGTGTGTAGTTCTAGATTTAGGAATGAATAATATTTCTAAAGAATGTCAATGATACGGTATACGGGCAACAACAAAGGTAGTATGGGCCAATGAGATTTGAGTGGGTAGAATTCAAAAATATAGTTGAATGAGAAGTGTGAGAATGAGAGGTGAATGTGTTTCAAGCTGTATTGGAGTGATTGAAAGAAAGTGGAGTTGTATCTCGGAAATGGGAGTGAGAGTTACTCCCATTTTAACTCATTCTTCTTTCGTTACATGCGCACTTTCTAGCATAAAAATGATTAGAGCATGTGAATAAATGATAAGTAATTGTTGCAAATATTTAAACATGATGCAATTTCCCATTTAGATCATGAGCATTTGCTTTTAGACGGCAAAGATAAGGTCTTAAGCTATGATGTCTTAGGGCCATGATTAAGCGAAAAGTAAATCCTAAGGCCATGAAATGATGTCTACAGGCCATGAAAATGACGCCTTTAGACTATGACGCCTTTGGAGCATGATAAGCAGAAAGTAATTCCTTAGGCCATGAAGGATCGGGTGCATACTAAGGATAAGTGAATGGGGTTGTTTCGACATAGATGGGATTCAAAGAGTTGCTACCAGATGCTTGGTTGTAGGATACGTTAGCGAAAGGCATATGTAGGTAAGTGGGATATTTAGTATTTTGGACATGTTGAGTGGGATATATGGGATTTGGAGTATATGGGTATTTTGAGGAAGAGAAATGTTTTGGATGTTTTGAGGAGGAGGGAGGTTTTGGATGTTTTGAGTAGGAGGAAGATTTTGGATTTTTTGAGGAAGAGGAAGATTTTGGACGTTTTGAGCTGAGGGAAATTTATAGCTTGGGGTAGAGGTTTGAGATTTTGCACCAGTATGACCGTCGATTTGTGGTTCGAGAGGAGTATTTAGGGTAACGGAAAGATTGGCCAAGTTGTGCACTTGCGCTAATTCTCCTTACAATTCGAGAATCTGTTGTCCCATTCTTAGGATAATTTCATTTTGTCCCATGATAATTTCTCCTTCTGTGCTTTTATCTGTGGCGTTGTTGTTATCTCCTATTTTCTCTTTATCTTTCAAACTTGTAAGAGGAGGAGGAGGAGGAGGAGGATCCCCTTTTGACCGTGTGTGATAGGCCAGAGTGTACAAATCAACCTTTAGGAAAGGGAAAAGACAAAAACAAAATCAAAGACAACCAAAGTTAGCAAGGTGAGACATAGTGTTAGAATAAACACATTGGTTTGTAACAAATAATCGCCCTAAAATGTAAGGAGCCTCGTTGAGCCGGAGGTAGGCCTAAGACGACAAATTTTGTGGTTCATGATAATTAATCCAAGCCGCATTAGACGCAAATGGGAGTTTAGAGTTAGATAAAAATAATAAAACCCAACTATTTTATTAAATCCATAAAATTAAAAACTACTACAATCTTTTGCGAAAATAAAAACATAAACGAAACTAGGGGAAATGGGTAATACAAGGGGAACATCCTATCAATCAAACTCCTCAATGGTGGTGATTATCTAGAGAGCCTGGAATGATTTGCAGCAGCATCTCCAGAGAAGTGACATAGTGTTGATTCAACAAGTTCCGAGCCCAGATGGATTCCTCCACGTCCTCAAATCCATGAGCCTGCTTTTGCTTGCTGAGTTCTATATCCTCGGCATCTTCCACAAGCCATACATAGTACTCTGGAGTGCAATAAGCCTGCTCCCTGTATACACTGATAGTCAATAAATTATCCCATCATCGCAACACTTTCTTGGCCTTAGGGCTTTCTTGGATCGTCCCAAACACAACTTCTGACTTGCCCATATGTTCTCATAGAGGTACGACTTGATTCCTTCCAAATTGACGAAGCACTCTTATTAGGGCGTAAGGTTGAAGCTCTTCAGGCCAATAAGCTCGATGTAATAAAGCTCGCAGCCTCGTATGACAGCAGTTGGTGCAGAAAACCACGAGTACTTCCATAAAATTTGATAACCCAAAAGCTCTTTCATATACATGTACCAATCCTCCGTACCCACTAGAGCACCAAATAGCCTCATCCTTTTGGAATGTGTATCAATCCTATTGCCCATTCCATCAAGGACATCCACCATGTTGGGGCGCCTGTAAAAGTGCTCCACAGCCCACAATTGAAGCAACAGATTGCAACCCTCAAAGAACCTTCCTCCTCTAGCACACTTAGATAGGGCCATCAGCATTTCCACCACAATCATAGGAACCAAAGTGGCCTCTATATTGCCGAATCCCCGAGTTATACCTCGAACCACAGAACTAAGACATATGTCAATCTTTCCATGCTCTCTAGGAAAGACCAAAGCACCCAGTAGAGCTATAGCAAAAGCATTCAACCTCTTCTTTTCCATTTTTCGGCTGAGCAAGAGAATTCCCTTCGAAATATTGTGTGTCCCTCTTTGTGACCAAAACGTTCATATAGAAAATCCAGAGAGATCCACCCAAAATCCAAGCAGCCAATATGAGGTTATTTTTTAGCCCAAGATAATGCAAGAACTTCTTTCCTGATTATTTGTAAGGCAAGATCATCTTCCGGTCTTGATAAAACAAATTAGTGAATCCACCAATTTCCTCGATGGTGGATGTTATTTTGAAGTCCTTGAATTTGAAGACCACTTGATCCGGATCCCAGAATTTTAGTAGAGCTTTGATCATATACCGATCAGGAGCAACATCCATCAACGATATCAAAAAACCCAGTGACTGGCGAATCTCTTTACCATGCTCCTTTTTAATGTCATTCCACCACCTCATTAACTTGTGAGGCACACCGACGACCATTTGGGTGTTAGCAAAAATAGGTGCATCCTCCATTGCAAATCTGAAAATATAGCAACAAAGAAAATTTCTAAACTCCATTCATTATAATTTGGCTTGGATTAAATTATCATGACCACTTAGCACATAATATGTATTTAGGTCGATGGGTGGTGGGACCCTTTCGACAATTGGTTGGTTATACTTGGTGGATTGACCTCGAGGGTCAAACCACTTATGGTTAAAGCATGTATGACTTAAATGCAAAAAGGGTAGATACGACACTATCTTAATTTTCTAAGAGTTGGTAGACACGAACTGAGGGTAACCTTATGCGATAAGGCACGTGGTCTTACGGTAGTAAAACTATCCGCTCAACCGCGTCTTAGCCGACTCTCTATAACATTGTTTTGAAGAGAATTTGGAGAAGTGCTAAGGCACAACATCCTAGTATAGTGAAAGTGTGTGAAAGTGTGAGATTCCCGAGTAGGGGAAGTATGAGCGGAATGTCAGTAATACGTAAAGCAGTAACACATAGTAAATAATAGCATGTTGAGCAATATATAAAAAATAAACAAGTAGGAAAAGAAAGACAAATACATAATTTAGAGTTAGGAAATTGCATGCAAACAAATAAAGGAGGTAAGGGAAGGGATTGGCATAGAAGAAACTAATTAAATTAGAGTAAATAATGGGAAAGAGGAACGGGATATAACATGATCAAATATTAAAAATTAACAAATAAAAAAATAAGGAGTTAATAATAAATGAATAGACCCAAATAAAGCTTAAAAATCCCATTTAATATATAAATTTGTATTGGTTAGAACCTAAGTATCCCCAGCAGATTCGCCATGCTGTCGCACCCCATTTTTCTCACGAAAAGCGGGATTCGACTTGACAAACTCTTTTTGGGATGATTTAGGGTGAAGAGTCGTCACCTAACGAATTAAGGTGTGTTAGGGCACCATTCTACAACTAATTACGAATTTATTTTAATTAATTAGTCTACGTCAACCAGAAATTTGGGTAAGGGTTCAGGTTACCTCAAAAGAAAGGTGTTAGGCACCTTTCGAGGTCCACAAATGTGGGTCCCGGCCAAACTCATATATTACGTGGAGAAATTCTATGTGATAAGAAAAAAAGTCAATTATTTTTATTAACTTAATACTAACTAAGTGTCTAAAAATAAACTAAACATGCAACTCGGTTATTATCTAATTAATAATTATTTAAGTGATAAAGTAATAAGATGCATAAATAAGTAAAAACAGTGAATCAGATAAGCGAGAAGATAGAAAAGACACAATTTATACACCAAAAGATTTTTCAATTTTTAAAACTACTCCTAAACAATAGAGACATGCAAAAGAATTAAAAATATCAAAACCTAATCGAAGTTCAAAAGATTTGAACAAGGGTTAATTTTATGCTATTCGAATCAGCGCCCGGCTTATTAACGGATGACAACGTCGTATGTCGCATTGTCGGATTCTGCTCGGGTCAACTTTCATCATATCCGAATGTTCTACCCACCCCACCTAATTGGTTATTAATCTTAAAGGCGTTCTAAAGAAAGCGATAAAACTAGCGTTACCTAAAAATGCCTACTCGTCCCAACTTAATACCCAAGAGGCGTTGGACGACCTATTTTGGATAAGGATCTAGATGCAAAGAAAATCTTAGGCTTCCTAATTAAACCAGGGTTCGCGTCAGACAAAACAAATAGGACTAGCAAGTAGCACGTAATGGTTTCAAATAAACCTCTTGATTAATTAGAGTTGATTAGGTGATAAACATCTATTCAATTATTTACAATGCAATTAAACCTATAAGCATGGTGTCTAATGCGGTAGATTAATTAACATTTATTAAACTTATAGGCATGATTTCTAGGCGAGGAACCTTATTCAAATGGGCCAAAAATTAAATAAAACGCAAGATGTTAAATTAGGAATGCTGGAAATTAATTTAATATGCTAAAAATTAGTTTAAACATGCTGAAAAATTAATTTTGACATGCTGGAAATTAGTTTAAACATGCTAAAAATTAATTTTAACATGCTGAAAATTAATTTAAACATGCTAAAAATTTAATTTTAACATGCTGAAAATTAATTTAAACATGCTAAAAATTTAATTTTAACATGCTGGAAATTAGTTTAAACATGCTAAAAATTAATTTTAACATGCTGGAAATTAATTTAATATGCTAAAAAAATAATTTTAACATGCTGAAAATTAATTTAAACATGCTAAAAATTAATTTTAAAATGCTGGAAATTAATTAATAATTACAGGAAAATAGTTTTTAGATGCTGGAAATTAATTTCAATTTTCTGGAAAATAGTTTTTTAGATGCTGGAAATTAATATTTACCTGCTGAAAATCAATACTTATATGCTGAAAATTATTAAGGTGTGCAGGAAAGTGTAGGAAATTACTGCAAAAATGATATTAAGTTGCAGACAATTGATTTAAAAGCACTGGTAAATTGGTTTATAGGTTGCAGAAAATCAATCTAAGTCACAGAAAATTGATTTAAAAGTGTAGGAAAATTGATTAAAAGTGCAGAAACTTAATTTTAAAATACTAAAAATTGATTAAGAAGGTGGGAAATTGATTTAAGTTATAGGAAAATTAATTAAATGCTGAAAATTAGTTGTGAAATATGCTAAACATTATTTTAATATACTGAAAATTATTTAACAATTAATTTAAGATGACAAAAATAGTTTTTAATATGCTAAAATTTAAATAACGATTGCTAAAAATCAGTCATAATATGCCGGAAATTAACCATGCCATAAATTAAATTGACATGATCGAAATTAATTTAATATGTTGAAAGTTGATTAAAATCCCAAAAATGATTTCTATGTGATAAAACAAGTTAATTAACACGTTGAAATAATCCTACACTGTGTTGCCTAAGTGATAAAATAAATCACGCAAGTCACATAATCCCCACCCCCATAAGCAGTTCCCATAATCTTTTATTACATGGATATCGTTTATACAACAATTATTACAAAACCAAATATAACTTATATGAAAGAAAGTAAAATGGTCCCTATTATCCCATATCCCAGGCAACTCTCGTCCAACTGAATAACTTCCAATAGAGAACCTGCTAGACATAAAAGGTACACCAAACACACAAAATATACTATTTCGAATAATTTCAAAAATCACCTGAAGTAACACAGAGCATGCTAAGCATCCAAATACATCAAATGACTAAGAAAGGGTCCAAACAACATTTTTTATTCACTGGAATCTGACATAAAAGGAACGCCACAAATACTCAAGCCTAGGACATGCATCAGCTAGTTCCAAAATTGAACATAAGAGTTTGAAAACATATCGGTTAAACAAAGTATTCGGGGAATTAGAGAAGGCAACGTGAAGACCACAGCCAAACAAGCAGTAAAGTCCAAACAAGAGTATTGTAGCCAAGTATGTTACTGCTTTCCAGAAAACTAAACCAAGTAAAGAGCCAAGAGCAAAAATATCTTTTTCGTGTATAAGACTGAGAGTCAGAGGGTGCCCAAAGTCTGTCTAAAAAAATGAGAAGAGGTCCCCTTTATATAATGAAAAGGAGATAGTTATTAAAGGAGAGAAAAAATTCAGAGAAGCAATTAGAGGAATTCTAATTCCTTACTTAGCTTAGCCAAATCAATTAGGAGAGAAAATCTTGTCAAGTTTACCATAAATAAACAAGTAAAAGGAATCTGTTCGTGCTAAATAAGGTGGGAGACTCAATAAATAAACTCCAAGACATATCAATTTGCCAAAAATATATGAATAGTAAAAGTTGTCTAAATTTTGATAAGGAAAGAAAAATCATTTTGTAGTCAAAGTAAAGGCTCATATCATGATGCAAATTAAAGCCAAACTTAGCACAGATCAATCAAAGTAGTAAATTAATTACTAATCAAGGAGAGGATGATAGAGAGCGTGAATCGCGAAATATTCTTCTCACCCAATCAAATTATTTACAAACATATCAATAGCCATATTACCAAACAAACAATCAACAGAGCACGTTCAAATTCATGGTGGTAATGAAAGACTGGACAAATTTGAATTATCAAACAAATATCGAGATAGCAAAAGCTTTCAAGAAAACAAACTCTAACTTCAAACCTCATAGCAAGACTCGACCTTGTCGATGCCACCGTAATCAATCAATAAGCAAAAGAGACAAGCTTCAAAAATCTTTCAAATCAATATCCAACCAGAAATTAGGGTTAACCGATGTTCATAAAAATTGGGGATTTTCAAACATGTTGATCCGAAATTGTGAATAAACATAAAAATGAAAGAATTCAAGCTAAAGTTCGAAGTCAAACAACATGAATTTCACATCTAGTAATCTGTCTAAAGAAAGAAAGATTAATTGAAGCGATAAAGACAATAATTATGCATAATGAAGACTAAAGGGAGTCATACCTAGGACGGATTCATCAGAATCCATCTCAAAATTAGAACCCCCTGTCGAAATCGAGACAAAAATGGCATGGGTGATTTCTTATCACCTTAGTCATTTGTGAAATACCATTGACATTTTGACTTGATTCTCGCTTCTTCGGAGCTTTCAAAATTTATCTCTAGTTGGGTGAGGGGCAGTGGATGGTGGTTTGCCAGTTGGAGATGGAGGCGATGGATAATTTGAGAGAGACGGTGGGGAGAGAAGAGAGAGGGAGTTACGACTGTGGTAGTAGCGGCTGGGCTCTCCATCTATTTCACCGGCCATGGTGGCGGCGGCTGCAGATGACTTGGTGGTGCTCTCACTGGAGGTGGTGAGAGTTATGGGGTTTACCGTAGAGAGGGGATATCGGGGGAGAGAGAGGGGGGTGGTAGTGTTTGTGAATATTCACCGGCCAGGAAAGGTCGACGGCGACGTGAGGGTGGTGGAGAGAAGGGAGGTCGAGAGGGAGAAGAGAGAGAGATATCGAGGAGAGAGAAAGGGGGTGGTGGCTGTTGAAAGAATAGAACAGAAAATTAGGTTTTGGAATTTGGGGCTTTTAGGGGTGATGGATTAAAGGGTAAGAAATGGGAAGCTGATCTCAGCCGTTGGATCAATCTCGATCAGCGGCTGTGATTTAAAATTGCAAAAAAGATCAAATTTGGGTTATTTAAGTTGGGTTAATTGAGATTGAATTGGGGATTTCAATTTGGGGTCAAATTAAAATCGATTTGGATTAAAATTGGCACACAATTGGGTATCAAATGGCTAGAATTTAGATAAATTAGGGGAATTGAGTTGAATTAGGCCTCTATTTTGTAAATAAATCAGTAAATATATAATAAAATACTAACAAAATTAATCAATGTCATAAAATCATTATGAATAAATTATGTAAGTAAAATTAATGACACGTAATATATTATTTAAAATCAAAGACAAAATAATTTGAAATATTTTAGTCACCTATGAATACAAAATTTAAAAAAAATACTATAATAATAATAATAATAATAATAATAATAACAATAATAATAATAATAATAATAATAATAATAATAATAATAATAATAGCAACAAACTATGGACCACGTGTTTGTAAATTATCAGTATGCATATTTGCGAAAATAATTTAATAAATATTTATAAAATTATACAAAATACTGTATTTAAATTAGTAAAATTATATAAAGAATAAATTGCGTACCTCAAAATCATGAATATGAAATGTCAGAATTTATTTGTCACCAAAAATAATAATTTAAAACTAATATTTTGATAAAATAGCAGCCCGGGAGAAATATCGGGAGGTCAAAATTGGGTGTCAACAAGATGAACTGGTAAAGGTTGATCATGATTGAATTGGTGGATTTTAGGAAGGATGAGGGTGGTATAACACTTGGTTTAGGATAAGGGTGGAAGGCACTAGTTGTCTGGATAATTTGGTATATGGACTAAGCTCGTACTCTGCAGGTCATGGCTAGTGGGCAATAATAAGACCCATAGCATGTGTGTACACCATGATTTGGAGAGTTTGATGGTTTTTGAGTGAACTGGGTTATATTCTATTGATCATTATATTTGGATCATTGAGTGGTCCAGTTACTTGACATTGTATTTGGATCGTTGTGTGGTCTGGTTAATTGATACTTTACCTGAATTGAGTTAATACTTGTTGATGTACAATAATGAGGTGTTTTTATGAGGGAGTAATAAGTTGAATTGTTTTCATGAGATCTTTTATGGTTGACTTGAGTTGAGTACTATTTATTTAAAGGTGATTCATTTATTTACTTGACTTGATTGGTTAAAGTGGAGTATGGGTGGAAAGACCGATTTGTATGCATAATGGCTAAAAATGACATGTTTTTGCTACTAGTTTACAAACTATTTTTTAAGTATTCACATTGATTAAGTTGAGTTGGTCTATGATCCTACCAATACATAGCAGTTTTATACTGATACTATCATGTGCTCTTCTTTTTATTGAGTGAAGAGCATATTCCTGCAGCTTCGACGAGACCTCATTTGTAGACCATAGTGCGACTTCAGATCTAAGGGTAAGAAATCATCTTCTGGCCAGCCATAGATCTATCTTGTTTACATCTTGCCCATTTGTTTTTGGGAAAAGATATTTTTTTGGCTTTAATGTTAGTTTTATGGTTTGTACCCATGGATATGTTTAGTTAGATGTTCTGGCATGATGACCTTCAGTTTCTGGAGACATTTTACAATTGATGATTTTATTTTTGCATTCAATTAATATGTTAGAGATGTTGTTTTATTTAATAGAATTGTTTTATTCTTATTTAAAATGGTTAAGTATTGGTAGTAGTACTTTGGGTTAGATAGTTCTCCCACTGGAGGGTTAGTGTGGGTGCCACTCACAAAGGGTTTGGGTCGGGACAAGGGCATGGTGAAGCTTATGTTGAACGTTGCTTAGAAACGTGGGTTGTAAGGAGATTTGATCTCCTTGAGGTCTTCGCAGGAGATTAGGTGCTCGCATTGGATTAATCAATAGGAGTTTTAGGATTTAATATATCCTTTAGTTTTATTTGATTTTTGTGTTTGTGTCAATAATTTATCTAGATTAGATACTTATTTTTGGGTACTAATTGGAGGTTTTAGCTTTCGTATAGCTAGAGTTGCTAATTTATCTTTCCTTATAGCTCTTTTTCTATATTTTATCTTTTTGTTTCCATATTTTGTTCCTGTTTGTGCTTCATGTTATATCATTTGGTATCAGAGTCAAGTCTAGATTCATTCCTATGAATCAATCTTGGGATTTGTTACTAAAAAAAGAGAAAATTTGAAAATTTCAAAAATCAAAAAATTATGGTTTTGATTTAGAGTTTTGTTCGAGTTTCCAACACTAGATTTGTGTTCTCTAGTATGTATTGAGTCTAGATCTTGAAATGTTGTGTTGTTTGGGCTTGATTTGAGGTTTTTACCATTGTTGGGGTTGAAGAACTTGAAAACCAAGCAAGTAGATTTGTAGATCTAGGTGAAATTGTAGATTCTTTGGTATTGGGGTTTATTCTCTATATTATTTAGAGTTCAAATCCAAAATTTGAGCGAAAATGGTGAAGAAATCCATTGGGTTTAAAATTGATGTTCTTCATGTTCATGGTGTTCTTCATGACTTGAAGTAGAAGAAGAAATTGGTTTCAAAATCTGAAATTTATGGCTTGGAATGGAAGGTTAAAAAGTATTGGGGTTTGTTTCCCATATCAAGGGAAGCCTAAATCTCAAATTTCATAAAATTTTGAGCTAAATCGGAGGAGTTGTGATTTTTGGATATTCATCTTGTTCATAGTGTTCTTGAAGATATTCATATCTTCAAGGAGAAGAATCTTGAAATTTGGGTGTTTGATCCAAAAGAAAAAGGAAAAGAAAGAGTACTTGTGTTGTACAAAAGGAATTTACAAAAAAGGGCAAGTACTGGGAGAAAGAAAGTACAAGTGGGCCACAAAAAGACCAAATTCGAAGGCTTCAGGTGTCCTCACTGGTGAGTTTTGTGAGCTCAAACACACTCGCAAAAGTACTCGGTAAATCGCAAAACTGCAAGGGAGCTCGCACAATGTTGGGGAACATTTTGTCAACTTTTGAAATGGTACTGTAGCGTAACAAAACTACTTGTGTCGCGGCAAAACTTTGTGCGATCTGATCATAGTGCAACAAATCTTTGGTGGTCTAGATTTGCGAGCTAAGCTAGTTTGGTGATCCCATTTTGAGTTTTCCGATCCCAAACCTCGCTTTATGAGACGATTCTCAAGTTCTAACTTCCTAGTTCCATTTCTTTGATTCCTAATCACCTCTTTGATTATTAAAACTAATTTCCAACTAGTAATTGTCCTACTTAGTTGTTGATTAGTCGTGAGTCTGTTTTCTTTCTTTTGTGCTATTTATTGTGTGCTTTTCTTGTTTTTACTTTGTACTTAACTTCTAGATTCAAGCCATTTTAGTTTTAATAAAGTCCTTCGTTCTTCTTTGAATAAAGATCCATTCCAACCGAGAGCAATAATTGACACCTGTATACCACCAGATTCAAGCAAGTTTCAATATTAGCCGAGCCAATTTGTGAGGTATTCAAAGGTGAGAAAATACGAGTGTTGGTGAGGAAATTTAACTACTAACCCTGTTTGCTCGCTTTATAGGTATAAAGGAGATATAAGTAAGTATGTCATCGATAGCCTCAGATTTGTGTGACTATGATATGGGCGATTATGCTTGTAGCGATGGAGGCTATGGATATGATGGTGATGGTGATTGTGGAGGCTTTGAAAATAGCCATGATCAAGAGTTTTATGGGAATGAGAGCTATTATTTTGGAGGAGAATATGAGGAGAATAGTGTTCCTAGATCTTACGGTGAGGATGGAAAGGACAAAGAGACTTGTGATGGTTCTTATGATGATGATGGAGCATGTGAGGGATCTTACACTTCTCACATTGATAATAAAGATGACGTGAGGTATAATACTTTCTCCTATGCACCTTATAAGAATAATGGGCTCATAAGGAAAGCGAAGATTCATATTCTTTGTCTTGTGGTACTTCTTATACTAGTTGAAGTTGTTTATGGTTATGCTAATTCAAGTAGAAGTCATCCGACAAGAAGGAGAAAGTATGCATCTCCAATGTCTTGGGAAACTATATCCTATTGTCACGACCCAAAATCTCATTCGGGCCGGACTGGCACCCGAAGCCGATAAGGCCCGAGAGAACCAATCTTTACTCATGCCTAATCATATGCGTACCATAAGAATCATCACCACCTCGTAAAGACATAAGATGCTAAGTGCGTAAATCATGGAGCATTAGATATATACATAAGAGACTTGGTCGTTAGGGCCATCAAGTCAAAATGAACATTCATATCTTACATTCTGTTCCCACATAAGTCTACAAAGCCTCTACAGATACATGACTATGACAATCCTAGAGTCGAGACAACACCCCGCTCTATACTCATATACAATACCAAAATAAATGTACATAGCAACTCAAAAAGCCCCGAACCAACTGGATCTCACCAAAAGTCCGCAGAGATCCGCAACCTACGGTGGAGGTCTACTAGTACCTGCGCCTGCAGCAAGTAAGGTAAGCCCCCAGGAGGGGTCAGTACGGAGAATGTACTGAGTATGTAAGGCCATATGAAACTGTCACAAACACGTCAATAGAATCAAAATGTAATAGGATAGTCAATATGAGTAACCCATCGATTTGCGTATGTGGAACCATGTAACTTATATAAATTATTTCCTTTGCTTTATAGATTATTCCTCATCGCTTATATCACATCATACCCGGGTCCTGACTGATCAGTGGGTCTTAACATAACATAACGTTATGTTGGATCGGCTCAAGCTAGGTCTTTGCCTCTAGAGCTACCACCCATAAATCAATATATATTGGGATCGGCTCGAGCTAGGCTTATGCCTCTAGAGCTGCCACCCATACCAACATATCAGTTTCGGTTCGAGCTAGGTTATTACCTCTAGAGCTACCCCCTGTCAGGATCGGTCCGAGCTAGGCTTATGCCTCTAGGACTGCCCCCTGATCCAATAATATCGGGATCGGCTTGAGCTAGGCATTTTGCCCCCAAAGCTACCACCCATACTCAATCATTAACCACCAACAAATATGACTTACTTTATTTCGTATTTTTGAGAGATGTACTTTGCAAGAGGTTGATTCATCCTCTTATGAGAGATTGATACCATGATAGTTATAACTTTACTTGAAGCTTTGGATCAATAATCAAAGAGTGAGAGACATGCGAATAAACATTATTGGAAACATAGCCTTATTGGAAACATAACACTATTGGAACCATTGGACAATAATCAATGAACAAGATACATGAGTATAACCACTATTGGAACTTTGGAACGTAACCTTATTGGGCTTTTGGAACCATACCCATGAATATGAGACATAAGATTCACAATTTATCAATAAGTAGGAAACATATGATAATGACCATTGATAACCGGATATAGGATACCTTAACACATTTCGGGATGGAACAAGCGTAATGTCAATGTGAATACTATTTGCCGCAGAAAGATACGGACAGAGTAACCTTACATACCTTGTATTCTCAATACAAATATACAATC
Organism: Capsicum rhomboideum; assembly: GCA_031232105.1. Classification (NCBI taxonomy): domain Eukaryota; kingdom Viridiplantae; phylum Streptophyta; class Magnoliopsida; order Solanales; family Solanaceae; genus Capsicum; species Capsicum rhomboideum. Next base: position 86,551,650 of record CP124719.1, on the reverse strand, counting down.
TTAGATGTGTATACAATAGTCTCGCTCCTTCTTTATGTGTCACTCTACAACAAAAATACATAACGGAGTTTACATTAACCACCAACTACCTTACAAATGCATATAACGATAATGAGTTTCATGTTTGCCTTTAAACATGCCATTTTACCCTTGACAAAACCATTGATGAAATTATCATACTAATAATCCCACAACATTCACAACATTGACCACAATATCATAAACCATTAGCATGTCACACCAAATTCATACTTTACACTTCTCCATCACCACAACATCACAATGATTCCACCAATTCACTTCAATACACCTCACAACAATAAATCGGCCAAAATCCCATAATTTATACTTATAGAAAAATAACAAGTTTAGGACCATAATCACACCATACATGTTGATATTTTATCCATACCATGCTTTTTCATCAAAACCACAAGTCATATTTCAAGTTTAAATCTCATGGATAACGCATCTTTTACAAAAATCCAAAGTGTCATATTCAACACTTCAAAGCATAACCAACATGCTTTACATACTCTCCCATGCATATAATACATGAATCCATAAGAATAATTACTTACCTAAGCTTGAAAATTGATGATCTTGCTCCAAAAGTTGGTTTAGGGTTCTTAGGGTTTTGAGAGAAAATGGTTAAGAAATATCAAAAAGGCATGAGATTTCCAAATGACCAAAAATCAGATTTTTGGCCCTTTATATAGGCCCTCCAATCCATCCTTATCCACTCTTTGTCATTTAATGTTACATTCTAGAAGGTCAAGGCAAGAATAGGTCATTTGACCCATTTTTTGGCCCATGTCTTCTTCTCATTTTGGGCCTTTTATTGAGCCCAATTCACTTAACCCAATAAAATCAATAATTTATCATGTTTAAATTATTTCATACGTGTTACGATGACATTCCCACTTACGGGATTCATATTTGTAGCCTCAATCCCAAAAACAAGTGATTCTAGCCACATATGGCCTATTTTGACCAAAAGGGTAAAACCGTCATTTTGATACCAAATTCATTCTCGAGTAATTTTATCATACCAATATAATACTTTACTCATTGCATGTATATGCTCATGGTTGTAAAAGAAACGTGGCAAAAATCGACCCAGTACGTCCCCGGGCACCCTTAGGACTTAGAAAATTTCCAACTTGGGCGCGCCACTCTGCTGCCTTCGGGCTAAAAATTTTAGCCCAGAGAGGCATGGCACGCCCCTGGGCGCGCCCCACCCTTAGTTTTTCAAAAAATTCCATTTTTCGACTTTTCTTCGCGGGTTTGGTTAGATACTTCAAGTCCTATTTTTTACCTTACTTCTTACCTTTAATATCCTTTGTTTGGAGGTCCTCTTAGCCTCATTTTGAACCCCACAAATGCTCCACAAAAATCACAAAACACCTCCTACGAAAGGCTAATCACATGTACGAGGCCAAATTTAAATTTTCTCATCATTAACATTACCAGATACATACTTATGGCTCTCGACACCTAAGTAAACGTTATTCAAGTCATCAAGTAGGGTTGGGAAAGTATGGGGTGTTACACCTATACTTCTCATTCCAATGCACAAATGTTGGGATGTAGGAACGAAGGCAGATATGAGGAACATAATAGGGGTCCTAATGCTGTCAAGGTCACTCTTTCTATCTTCAAAGGAGAGTGTGATCTCGAGACCTATCTTGATTGGAAGTGTCATTGTGATAGGGTTTTCAATACCATGATTTGAGAGAAGTCATACAAGCCCTATATATTATTAAACACCTTTAAGGGCTTGCATTAATTTGGTGGGACTCATATAGAAGATATCAAATGTGGGGTGATATGACCCTTCCGACATGGAGTGAATTAAAAAGGCTTATGAGGTTTAAGTGTGTTCCAGAAGGGTACAAGAAGCTTTCTAATGTGGACCCAAAACGACAAGCTCTTAAAATAAAGGTTGACATTTGTGGGACTTCAAGGTTCGATCTTGTCTTTGATGATTGTTGTTATAAAGCTTACATCACTCTGTTTATGGTAGACTACTTAAGGATACCTTGAGTAGCAAAGCGTTATCCGTATTCCATGAATGGATATGAAGTTACGGAGGTTGTAAAGGTATCTTTCACACATAATGGATACCATGAGGTAGTTTGATGTGATGTAATACACTTTTGCCACTTATGTTTGGGAGCCAATTGGTTTCAAAGGCATAGGATTCCAAATGAGAAAAAGTGGTCCAAACATGTCGTGGGCCAATGGAGAAATCATCTCTTTCCATCTACCTTTCTCAATCCTCATCAAGAAAACTTGGGCGCTTATCCCAACCCTCAAGAAAATGAGCGATAAAAGATTGAGAGGAGTAAGAGAGTGAAAAGTGGAAAACTAAGAGCGAAAAAAAGAGAGGTTGTGTGGAGTGATGTGAGAGGGTTGTCACAACCTTATCCTAACTCATGTAACTTTCCTTGTGTCTCTAGTTGTCTTAATGCTTTTGCAGGTGTTTATAAAAGCAAGCCTCATGACAGACCTCAAAATGTGAAGAGCCAAGAGGTACTTGAAAGGTGCCCGAAAGAGGAGTTGAACTCCAACATTGATGAACAAGGTGAAGGAAATTATTCCTATGAGCTTCAAGGTAACAAAGTTAACTCTTGCACTTAGGTAAATATGAAAGATCATTCCGTGACTAGTAGCCAATTGAGTGTGAGTAATAGCTTATTCCTTTGTGAACTTAAAGAGCCTTTACCATGTGTTGAGCCTAGTGACTCCTTTGTGAGTGTTGATAATGTACATATTGAGAGTGTGGATACACTAGTTGATCATATTGATGACCGAATTGATTTTTCTAGTAAGATTAATTTGTATCCACCTAGTATTAATACATGTGCTTTGAATGACAGTTCATTATCAAGTAACATCCATGTTAATCAACTATCTTTTGAGTGTGGTGCACTACTTGAGGGATCTTGTGATGTGATTATTGAACCTCAAGTTAGTGATAATGTTGATAAAGTTGATCATGTGAGAATAAGTGACTCGTTGAGCATATCTTTTATTGAAGATCCTATTACTTGGTTTGCTCATAGAGATCATGTGCTTGAAAGTGCTTCGAAAAATGATATTTATCTTTTTTAGAGTGAAATTACATGTTTTAATTCACCTTCCATGGTTGATCACTCTCTCTTTAAGTACAATATCTTATTTAAAGATGATGATATCACTCCTAGTGACGTGTCTAGTAGTGTGAACATTTGTTAGTAATGTAGTTCTTGAGGGCTATACTCAGTATGACAACCTACTATGGTGGCAAGACGTTCCTTTCGAAGATGAAACTATCTTCTTGGAAGATGAGAGTACTCTTATGGGGAATGATCATATTGAAATGGAAGGTGGTCTTTGTTCTCCAATTGTTTCTTCTTCTTTGTGTGTTTCAATTCTTGAGAATACTCTTGATAATGTTCTTGAGTATAGTTGTGAACATGCCCTTGAGGACACCTTAGATGAAGTCAATTTGTGTGACACCTTTCTTTACTCTCTATTTGCCCATGATAGTACTTATGCTTGTGTGGAGAGTATGTATTATTATGATAGGGATACCATGGGAACAAATTTTTTCTTACCCATGTTTATGGACACTTTTTCCATTTGACCCCAGTGATCTGTTGAAATATGGTGATTGTGCAATGCGCCACTTGGAGCTTGGTCAAGACGACAAGCAAGATTTGGTTGAAGTTTTTGGCATTCTTCCCTATGACAAAAAGTCTATCTTGAAGATTAATAATCCCCTTGATGGACCAAAGTTATGTATGGGAAAAGTTTCCAATAAAAAAGAGTGCTTTTCAAAGAAGGGGAACAATGTGGAGGTAAAAGAGCATTCTCTTCGTTTGTACTATGCTAAGGCTTCTAACCTAAATGGTGGAAAATGCTACTTGAAGCTTGGCGTAGGAACAATGAGCTTAAGGATAAAACCCTCTCTCTTGATGATCATAATTATTTGATTAACTTATTTGTGGATTCTTGCCAAGGGAAGAGTTTTTAGGAGAATTTCCATTGGAGAGTACCTCATGGAGCAACAATTCGATATGAAGTCACTTTTTATATTCCCTTCAAGGAAGGTATGTATTCGTGGCTCATGCTTATTCTTAGGCTTTCTAACGTCATGGAGTTAACATTGTTGTGTTGTGAGTATAGTAGTAACACTTCTTCATACATGTGCTTCTTGGTTGGTGTTATTACTTGACTTTATTATGAGCTTAAGTGCAATATGATTACCAATTTGTGCTGTGGATATCCTTGTATTTGACCCTGATGATGATTTGGGAGTAATCCCATTCTTGAAGATAGTTAGTCCATTGGGTGGAGTCTTAATTTGGGATGACCTTGTTTATGACATTGCACTTATCTATAGGGATTATCATGTGATTCTTGACTTAAAGGGGGTTTCGTGCTTGTTGAAATGTAGAACCAATGAGGGCTTACATGTGTGATGGCCTAATTTTCATGGTTCTTTTGGTTTACCCTTTTGTCAAAGTCTCTTGAGTAGCCATGTATCTCTTACTTTATGGGGTTACAAACCTTTTGTTGATCATTTTGATGATTGATTATATGTTAAATGTGTCCATCCTTGGCATAGTGATAGAATCGTTATTGCTAACTTTCATCCTCACGCCATGAGGATCTTGTTGTTGCTTGTTTTCCCTACGGTTTTGTAAGGTTTGAATTTGAGGACGAATCATTTTCAAGAAGGGAAGAATGATGCAATCCAAGTCACCATTGAGGCCATCCGAGTTTCATCAAAGCCTAACACACGAACCCGAGCTAAGGAGCTGGTAGACTTGCCATCAATTCACTACTTTGGAAGTTTTACAGGCTTGGAAGGAGCTCCCAATTGAGCAATACCATGTTTGGATGATAGCTTGGAGGTCCAGTGGAGCAAGTAAGAGAAGATGGACATTTTGTCCACTCTGGCGACAAGAGGAGCATCGCCAAAATGAAGCTCACATCGTCAAAGTGAAGGCCCATCGCCAAACTTGGCAGACTCCTCTTTTGGACAGGTCACTTTGGGGCCCATGAGTAGTTATTAGCCTAGGACTATAAATAACTAGTTTTTTTTTCTCTTCTCCTTAGATTTTGATTATTATTATTGATGTTGAATATTCAAGATACTCGTGTGAGAGTTGTGGGTTCTGTGAAGCTTATGTTGAACGTTGTTTAGAAACGTGGGTTGCAAGGAGATTCAATTTCCTTGAAGTCTTCGTAGGAGATTAGGTGCTCTCATTGGATTAATCAATCGGGGTTTTAGAATTTAATATATCCTTTAGTTTCATTTGATTTATGTGTTTGTGTTAATCTATTTATCTAGATTAGATACTTATTTTTGGGTAATAATTGGAGGTATTAGCTTTCGTATAGTTACAATTGCCAATTAATCCTTTCCCGTGTCTCTTCTTCTATCTTTTATCTTTTTATTTGTTGGGTCGTATTGTATCAGGAGAAGAAGATGAGGAGTAAATTAGGAAACCCTACTTTGTAGGGTCTTGTCTTTTAGCCTAAACTTGGTCACTTTTAGACCGGGTTCTTTTGTAAATAGTGCACGAATTTTCTTTCTTTTTTGTTTTTGGACTAACTTTGAGCCCGTTTGATTGGGATTTTGATTATTACTGAATAAAAAAAGGCTTCGAGCCAATAGTTTGCCTAAAAAAGAGTTTTACAGAAAGAGAAAATCATTTATTTTCAAAGGAAAAATACTGTATGTCAACATAGAAGGAATCAACTTTTGGTATTCCTTGCAGCCTAAGAATAAGTGTTGCAATTGACTTTTAGCTTTAGGGAATAACAAAAGAGTAACTTACACAAATTCCATAAGTTAAGGAGCCAACAACATTTTTTACCACAACTTTGCTTAATTACATAAAATCCCGAAAATCATCTTTTGTGATGCATAACTTAAGTCGTGATACAAATTGGTTGTGATACATTTGAAACTAATCGGTTAGTTAAATAAGGAAATAACAAAATTGCATTTATTTAGGGGAGTAAATTACGTGAAAATAGTTTGGGCTCCTCCATTCCTCCTTCTCCCCCAATTAACACCATTAACAATCAGGAACACTCCCTCAATTTCAATTTTCAATAACTTACTGCCGCCACCACCCTCCAATTTCTATTTTTTTCAACACTCAAAATAGAGAATTCCCACGACTGATTTTACGATTCAAGGAACTAGAATTTGGCTCAATTTCTTCCCTCTATATTAATCTTTTCTTTTTTTTTCTTTAAAATTTTGATTTTTCTGATATTTGAATTTAAAAGAACAACAATATTGACAATTTGGATTTTATCCGAAACAGTGGTTGTTCAACGATTTGGATTTCGCTGGAATAATAAATGATTCTGATTTCGTCGGAATTGTGTTGGGTGGTGGATTTGGTGTTTTCTAACTGGCATCACTTTGGGAGGTCGGCTTGGCGTTGATAATTGGGTGGCCAGTTTGGTGTGGGTGGTGGATTTGGTGTTCGTTTCCTCCGTTCTTGCCGGAGACGGCCAGATCTAAAAAATTTATCAAAATCATAATGTATCAATAATGTAATGTTTAAAAAAAATTTGATGAATTTTTTATTTAGAGAATTGAATATATGTATCACAAGTTATATTATGTACATGATACCTATCAGAAGTATTTCATAAGATGCCTGATGAAATATGTTGAAAATGTGTCACAAACATATTTTGATACATTTGAAAAAGTTATCAGAAACGTGTTCAAAAGGTTCCAGATTCCAATTTGAATGAATTTTAGACTTAACTATTGCTTACGTTTGATACATATGCCTTAGAGATCTTTTTTTGTTGATACATATATCTGATATATATGAAAAAGTATCAAAATCTACATTGAAAAGGTTCCAGCTACATATTTGTAATACATGTTTATGTTAGGAAAAGGTACAATTATTATGACAGACATCAAATACATGTTTATGTGATTGATTTTATCTGATACATATATTGCATGTATTTGATACATATATATCGTATAATATCACTGCCTGATATAAAGTGTCAGAATAGTTGCACCATTTAATATGTATCAAATGATTTTACTTAATACATATGTATCACTGACATGTGGAAAAGAGTTATGCTTCTGAAATATATATCACTGCCTAATATACTATAGCAACATTGTTATTCATGCACAAGGTTTTCCAAATGCAATGAAAGGAAATGTTACATATCATTCGTTGAAAACATAGATTGATGTCTACATATCATTCAAGGAGCAAGTAGACTATGATACATTGGCATGCAAGTACATTCATATGTATCATGAACAAAAATTACATTCTTTTTTATTATGATACATATGCATAGAGATACATTCGCATTTTTCATGAACAAATACTAAGCTTCATATTACATATGAATTAGTAGACTATGATACATTAGCATGCAAGTACATTCATATGTTTCATGAATAAAAAAATACATTCTTTTTTACTATGATACATATGCATAGTGGTACATTCGTATTTATCATGAAATTTATTTTAATGAATTGATCTTCTTCTCCATCTTCACCATCTTCACCACTACCAATTAACTTTCTCAACCTTCATTGAAAAGCAGCCAAATACACCAACACTCCTCCACCACCGCCGCCGCCTTTGCCCTTCTCATCGGAAACCTAGTAACATTGTTCAATTTCTCCTTTTTCTCTTAATGGGTATTGGCTTAAAGGGTTGAAAAAAGATTCAAAATTGATAAAAGGTTGATGAATTAATGGTGAAGGATGGTCGACGGGTTATTGTTTATAGTGAGTGTGGTGGCCAGAATTGGTGATTATCGGAAGAGGGTCGTGAATCTGTGCAACAATCAGTGGAGGAAATCAATGGTGAAGTGAGAGTGAGGAGGAATTCAATTCTCTCCCTAAAATTCAAGGTTTGTCCACGGTGTCAATGGATGGTGTATAATAGTGAAGTGAGGTTCAATTCAATTGGGTCTTCATTAATGGTGTTGAGAAATGATTAAGATATTGGAAAAAAAACATGATTGTGGGAGAAAGATTACCAAAATTTTTTGGAGAGGAGATTTTGAAAGATGAAATTCCGTGATTTTGGGCTACAATGGTGGAGTTGTCTGCATTAGATATATATCAAGAGCAATTTTCAATTTCTGGAATTTTATATAATTTTTTAAATGATGTGAAATTTTATGTATTAATGACCCTGATATTTGGGGATTTGTGTAATTTATCCATAACAAGAACATTTAGCTTTGTTTTAAAAGAAAAAAAGGTCATGACCATCTTTTTACAATTATAGCCAAATATTTGTAGCCATTTAACAACACTCAATAATTTTGGTCACAATGGCCCAAATGGAGTAAGATTGAATGTTCACACGGCGAGTGGGTTTTATTTTTGTCAGTTTTACCACTTTTTATATCAAGTAAAAATATCTAAATGGTCACTAACTAAATTGAAATGTCTAACTTACAAATTATGTTAAATTTAAAGAGTAATAGATAAAGGGCAGCCCGGTGCACTAAAGCTACCGCTATGCGCGGTGTCCGGGGAAGGGCCCACCACAAGGGTGTATTGTACGCAGCCTTACCTTGCATTTCTGCCAGAGGCTGTTTCCAAGGCTTGAACCCGTGACCTCCTGGTCACATGGCAGCAACTTTACCAGTTACTCCAAGGCTCCCCTTCTTAAAGAGTAATAGATATTTAGCCTTAATGAAACTAGGAGAACTTCCAGAAATAGCATGTGTTTAAGTAAATAAGAGGCGCGACAATAATATTTAAAAAAATTACCATCTGTAGCCAATGTATCAACTGTATGTAACTGACTGTATTTGATATAAAATATAAATACAGTAAAATTCAACTGGTTGTACTCGATTAAACTGAATGTATATGCAACTGTATTTGTATATGATACATTTGTATTTGTATCATTTGATAAAAATACAAATATATAATATACAAATACAAATACATCGTCAATATCAAGTACCTATAATGGATATATACGTATACATACATACAAATATCAATAACACATACAATACCAATAAAGTATAGAGAAATACAAATATCTATATCTATATTAAAAGTGTGAAGACCTTTAGAAAAGTGATTCGAACTTTTTGCCCTTCATTAAAAATATCTGTAGTAGACAAAATTGTCTTTTCACTTATTTCCTTCAATTATTATATCATTATATTTAATATTAACTAAACTCCTAAACTATATAGGAAGAGAGTTAATTAATGTTTCAATGTTGCTCTCAAAACTGCCGTTTCCTCATTTTTGGCAAAATTCAGGGGTATGCTAATATAATACAAATAAGTAGTATATATGTAATACAAATCTATTTTTGGCAAAAGTCATTCCTTATTTTTGTCCAAAATCCAGTGGTATCCTAATATGATACAAATAATATATATATAATACAAATCATATAAGAATCTTAAATCAAATTCTTTTTGGTTTATGAATATATTTTTATAAAAGGAGTTGTTTTGAAAACGGAAAATCTGAACTCTCTATCAGAAATTTCACCAATAATCTCGATGTCATTGAGGTGCTTTCTTCTCATTCATTGTTCATTAGTATTTTTTTAAAAGAGTTTGGATGAAATTTTATGTATTGTTATGTGGAGCTGTATGATAACGTGAATTTTCTCATAATTTATATTTTTGTTGTTTATTGCTACATGAGTTTATGTTTATTAGAATATGACAGGGTGAATTTAGCACACTTTTTTTGGACGTAAAAATTTGATTTTGATTTGAGTAGTCTTCGAAAATGAGAAGTCGATGAACTCTCTACCAGAAACTTCACCAACAAGCTCAGTGTCATTGAAGTACTTTCTTTTCATTCGTTGTTCATTGACTTAGTTTGAGTTTTGATGATTTTTTATTTTTCTTTTCTTTTTGGAATTTATAGGAAACTCAACGTCTTCTAAGCGAAAACTTGATAAACATATATATCTCTGCGGAAGCTGTGTTAGTTTTTTTTTTTCTTTTCTTTGTTTTTATTAGAAGTGAAATTGTTGAGTATTGGAATGAAATGACCCAAGTTAGAGCTGAATGAGTATAGAATATAGAGGATTTGTATAGCTGAACTTCACTAACTAGGGAATTTAGTTGTTAATCAATGGCGGAGTTCACAAGCGATCTCAAATTGCTCAAAAGGTCCCCTTTTTAATTCCTGATAATAATTCAAACCTCTTTTGATTTTCTGTTTCAATTTTCATGTTCAACTGTATAGTTTCAAGCATACAGAATAATTAATTCCAAAGTAGATAACGGATACCAACTGACAGCAGTGAATTCAATTTTGCAATCTAACAAGGGGAGGAGGAAATAGTGAAGACCTTCTGTCCCAAGGTAATGTAAGGGATCATTTACATTGGTATGTTGAACACCTGAAGTGGCCTTTCTGTGCATCAAAGACGGACGTAATACTCTGCTTCCTCTGTTTTCATAGAGAACTAACAATTTAGTGATGACTCCATTCAGGGCCCGCTTTTGGGCAAAGCCCTGATTTTTGGGGGCTCATTTTTTAATAATAGGTTATATTTTTTTCTGAAAAATATTATTTTCTTCGTCTTAATTTATGTGAATTAGTTTAACTTGATATAGAGTTTAAAAAAGGAAGAAAGATTTTTGAAGTTTGTGGTCTAAAATGAGTCTAAGATGTTTGTGTGACTATAAATTATTTTATTAAGGGTGAAATGGATATTAGGCCCCCAGTGAATAAATTAAATTCCCTCATTGATGTTTGGCTTTAGGCCCCCAACGATATTGCGCCGGCTCTGACTCCATTAATAAGTAAAAGTATTAAATGTTGCTTAAACTAAGAAAATAAGAAAAATAAATAATGGTAACTTATATTGAGTCTCAACTGCCACACCGGAAAGTATAGAAATAATGTTGGTATTGATACACGAAATTACACTCTAAATAATAAGGTAAAGAAAAAGCGAGCTACATCATATATCAGCATAATAATACGTTTGGAATAAAAGACTTTGCTAATGGTTTGGGATTATCTTTTGTGAGACGTACCGATGGTCAGAATATTAGAAGGATTTTACTATTTAAAATCTTTTATAGCATACAATGTAAAAAAGAATAACTTAATTAATTAACTAGATATAAAATTACTAAACTAGAAAATTCTCTCTCTCTATATATATATTTCATGAAAAGAATAATTTTATTTGCATGAAATTCAAATTAAATTTGTTCTTTTCGTTTGTAATAAATGTTCAACTGAGACACAACATACAATAACATATTTGAGATACAATATTTATTTATATCATTTAAATAGATATAACATTTTTTTACTTTAATATATTGCTACTTTCTAATAATATTGTTCCTAATTCTTATTTATGTTTTATTGATTGACGTGAGAGATACGTGCAAAACACGTAACTAATCTAGTATATATAAAAACAAATACAAATACAAAACATAAGCCCCTAATACAAAATGAGAGAAAAAAAAAGAATTGAGAGGCAGCGAGGGAGAGAGAGATAGACGGAGGGAGGCAGCGAGAGAGAGAGAGGAAGAAAGGGGAGGGAGGTGAACGAGATTGGGAGAGAGGAAGGAGAGTGGCGAGAGAGGGAAGGAGAAGAGAGACTATGAATTATATTTAATTGTCAAAAGAGACTATGAATTGTAATTAATTAAAATATAAGATAATTAGAGACTTATGTTTGCTAATAATTTTCCCATGAAACTATTCATCCTTGTTTTGGACTCTCAGTCGGAGATCTCCTGCAGAATTGAGACCTACAAATTGGCATATTAAATATTGATATTGAATCAAAGACATTTTGAAGCAACATTTGGAGAATGTCTTCCAAAAGACTAATAAAAAGTGATAACTCTTGAAGACGGCAGGAAATTTCAGGAACTCCTAAAATTTGATCCCCAATTTTTATTTATTTAGTTTTTTTTTTTAAAAAAAGATTGTGTAAGATGATATTGTGTCTTAACAGTGGTAGAAGAGGACAAGACTTTTGCTATAATTGAAATCTCACGCCTAGCCAGCGTAAGGTGATGTTGCCATCCTTAAATCCAGTGGCAATTTAATATGTCGGTAGCAGGTGCACAGTGCACACTACTGATATTGACTCTACTTATGCATGTATATATATTGTCTCTCCTAATTTATGTATCATTGAATTTTAAAAGTTAAATTTAACTATGAATTTAGATATAAATTTTTTAAAATAAAATTTATATATTTAAAATTATGTAAAAATCTTACTATAAATCATATTAATTGAAAATTTAAAATATTAAAAAGAAATTACGAATAAAAAAGATTTAGTTCACTATCGAAATCCAAACATATATACTTAGGCTATATTTAAATTTTTACTACTCCTGATAAGAAAAAAGAAGCAGTGAGATACTTTGGCATTCAAGTTTCTCGATTTACTCTTGAGTCTTGATTAGTTAAGCGGTGGTAGAATCATTTAAGGCTTGGAGGATAAAAATAGGAAGAAGATATTCCCAACCAATTTCGTTAAGCGTTCACCCTCCCATTCATTTCCCTCAGTAGTGGAGTAATAAATACATAGAGCACATTTCCAAATTTGAACATCAAAGATTCATTGTCTTTCTCCGTCCATCATAGCTGGATCTGATGATGATTTCTCTTCCTTGTTCTATTTTATGTAAACTCATTTCTTGAAGAAACAAAAATAAGGTTATCAGTTGTGAAGTGTGTGTGAAGATGCTAATATACGGCCCCCTATCACCTGGTCAGGTTAGTCAATCTTTTGCTTCATTTTTAATAAGTGATCCCTTTTCTTACTATTAGGAGTATGGCTGTGGTTTGTGCTCAATTGCCCTTTCCGTTTGATAGTTAATTGAAACATGCTTACGAGTGTGGGTGTTCTTTTGCTGAATGCTTCCTGGTTAGAAATGAAAAATTTTACTCGTTCAATAACATCTTCCATACTTCAATTCTCTGATTGTTTTTAGGCTCTCAAATACCAGAAGTTTTATGTTATCTGATTCTTGTTGTGATTTGTATAATTAAAATTCCATGTGTGTTTTTGTTAAATTCGTTTACCTTACTTGTTGAAACATATTTGTTCACTCTATTACATCTTGCACTGATTAAATGGACTTCATAGTTGAGCGGACTTGTTTTACTAAGCACCATTTGGTTCATAACTTCCCACTTGCTTATCTTTTCATTGAACATAAATTAACAGATGGTACTTGATTTTTTAAGGGGTTACTCCCACTCCACATCATTGTAGGGTGTTTAACACTTTTGGGTAAGTAGCATTTTGAATGTTCTATGTGTGACTCCTATGCGATTATATTTCTTTGATTGGAACTTCCATTGGTTGTATTGAAGTTCCAAGTTTGATGGACTTTTGAGCTTCAAGACTTGTTCTGTCTTCTTGGCTTTGAATTTCATAGCATTGTCGTAGAATTTTGTAGTTAAAAGGTGGTTTACATGATTTTTGCTATGTGAAGTGTTTGTAATTTTAGGCTTCAATGAGTTGACTTTGGACGATGGATGATTCACATATAAAATTGTAACTTTCCTCTAAATGAATTACAGGTGTCATTTTTTCTTGGAATTGTGCCGGTATGTGCTGCTTGGTTATATTCAGAGTATTTGGAGTACAAAAAATATTCAGCATCATCCAAAGTGTAAGCGGATAAAACCTCTTCAGAGCTGTATTTTTGGAAGCAAAAATGTTGGATGGCAATGGCAATTTATGTAAAAATTTCTTGAGTCTATGATAGCTCATTATTGATTCCCCTTTTAAAGAAATATGCTCCTTATTACTACTGATGTTGTTGTTATTATTACTATTACTTTTGACATTCTCGTTGATGCTTCCTCAAAAATATATACATTATTGGGGAGCTCATTTGTGTGCTTTTGTCTCTCTAGAAAGAGGATCATATTAATATCAGATCAGATATGATGGTAATTGATAAGTGTCATAAGCAGTGAGAATAATAATACTCCAATTCTTTGATATCTTACTATGATATGATAACCTTCTTAGTCCGCGTTAATATTCATTTATCTGCCCGTTCATATTATTCCCAACTTATCTTCAAGAATTAGCGAGTTAAGGTGGCTGGTTCTTCATGAATATATGGGTATTTTTTTTTGTTAATTAAGAGTGTATATCTTTACTGCTATGTTTCTCGGATAGAAGGGGAGCCTTGGAGTAACTTGTAAAGTTGCTGCCATGTGACCAGGAGGTCACGGGGTTCAAGCCTTGGAAACAGCCTCTGGCAGAAATGCAAGGTAAGGCTGTATACAATACACCCTTGTGGTGGGGCCCTTCCCCGGACACCGCGCATAGCGGTAGCTTTAGTGCACCGGACTGCCCTTTTATGTTTCTCGGACTCTCCAAAAATGTTGTTGCACCGTGTCGGATCATCCAAAAATGCACTACTTTTGGAGGATCCGGCATGCAACCGATGACATTTTTGAAGAGTCCGAGCAACATAGCTTTAATTTACTGTACTCAAATCCGTGATGCATGTTTTGATCAATAGAGGGATTTCATCTTCAATCTAATTTACATCTGGAGAGTTCCTCTCACATATTGCAGTAGGCATTCTGATATCAATTTGGTTGAGTTGGGAAATGAAGTAGTCAAAGAAGATGATAGAGCTGTTCTATTGGAAGGAGGTGGTCTTCAATCAACATCGCCTAGAATCAGAAGTTCATCTGTAACGACTCAGATTACTAGGTTTGAAACTCTATATTTGCTTTAATCAGATAAAATATCTGTTCATTGGAACTCATATAAAGTAAACACCTCAGGTTTTTCTTGATGGATGAAATTTTCATGCTTGAAAATCGATTAACTCTGAGAGCAATGTAAGTGGAATTTCATGATTTCAATACTTCAATTCTCTCAAGACTATGGCGCAGAGCCTCAGCTTGTTGTTTCTCATCTCCCCTATTTATCTACAGATCAGAGTTTGGTGCCCTTTTAACTTACTTTTACCTATCTGACCGTACAAATCTATTTGGTGAATCAAAGAAGGTACAGTAAGCCTTCTCCTTATCTTTGTATTTTCTCCATGGGCCATTAACATTGTATATAATCTTTAACCAAAGAAATATTGGAACTTCCTTTTTGGGGTAAAAGTATGAGGACAAGTTTTAGCGGTGCAACATATGAACGATTGACTAACATAGCAGGGATAGATGCAGCTTTCTTTCTTCTATCCTTTTTTTTTTTTTGGTCTGTGGAAGCTCTTTGTTTCCTCTTTCTCTGTTTTCTCGTTTGCTGCAGTTTTGACTTTTTAGGCCAAGTATTTTTCAGTATTACTTGGAGGTGATAAGACCGAAGAAGAGAGGTAGGCCGAAGAAGTATTGGGGAGAGGTGATAAGACAGGATATGGCGCAGCTTCAGGTTATCAAGGACATGACCTTAGATAGGAGGGTGTGGAGGACTCGTATTAGGGTAGAAGGTTAGTAGGTATTGGAGTGTTGTCTTGCTTAGGTTGGTTGGTGTTTGTCATGGTACTAGTTGTAGTGTTGTAGTTCTCGTTTTTGATATTTATCATTGTTTATTATTGTTTTCGATAATCTATCCTAGTATGGTGTTTATTTTGTTTCGATTATCGCACTATTTTGCTGTTTTTTTTGCTCCGCTCCCTTCTTATAGACTTGCTATATTTTCTCCACTTCCCTTCTTTGTATCTGGATCTGCTGCACTTGAGCCGAGGGTCTTCGTAAACAACCTCTCTACCTCCACGAGGTAGTGGTTAGGTATGCGTAAACTCTACCCTTCTCAGACCTCACTTGTGGGATTTCACTAGGTATGTTGTTGTTGTTGTTGTTGTATTTTTCAGTATTAGGATGGAAAAGATGATGTTTTTGTTCTGAACGCTGAATACAACACCAGAGCACCCTGTGAGTTGTGATTGTGCTTACAATAATAATTTTACGTAAAACCAAGTTGGCTCATGTTGTGTGCTATATCTACATGGAGCATCTTTATATCCTTTGGCAATGTGAAGACAGATTCAAGAAACCACCAGTACATACCTTCAAAATAAAGAAGCAAGTACAACTGACCAAGCATTGTAAACTCTACTTTGTGTATTTTCTTATTAGTTAAAGATCATTTGCAACTCCGAATAAATTTTGAGGTCCTAATCTTTAATGTATCATTTATGTGCAGAAAACTTGTTGTATGTGGTCCTCTGATTCTAACCAGCTTTGCCGTTTCTTTTTATTGTCTTTTCAGAGCTACAATCGTGATCTTTTCCTCTTCCTCTACTTCCTGCTCATCATAGTCTCAGCAATCACTTGTTTTAAGATCCACCATGACAAGTCGCCTTTCTCCGGAAAATCCATAATGTATTTGAATAGGCATCAAACTGAAGAATGGAAAGGATGGATGCAGGTAACTGATCTAGTGAAGTGATTCACTGGCTGATAATCTATGATTCCTTTTCTCCTAATTTTTCCTGCATATGTTGGCATGTAATCTGACTTTATGTTGTAACGTTTTCTTTCACCTATGGTTGTGAGTAATGAATCTCCTCATGATTCTAGTATGGGATTGGAAATTGTTGGATAATAGTAAATGGCTGTACGCAATGACAAAACTTGGACATGCTTTCCCCTGTGAGTATGTGACCCCCCACAAGAAAGGAGAAAAGTAAATAGGATACTACTATAGGAACTAGGAGAAAGTAGGATGTCCGAGCGTGAATAAAATGCTTCTCCAAGGGACGCTTGTTTGAGTAAGGAAACAAAGAGGCCCATCTGTAGTATTTATGATGGCATAACTTATTATCAGAAAAAAACTATGGCATAGTTTAAAAGTAAATAATTTATACCAGCTGCAATTGCATCTTGGAAATGCATGTTTCTTGTACCAGTTCGACAACTAGGCAGTATATTTTGAATAACTTGGAGCCAGTGACAGTATGCCTTCTCATAAACATCTGTCGGTTTATTTTCTGTCTACAAGTTTCAGTTGCATGCCCATACACTTCTGGGTTCTCACAATTTTATTTCTTGTAACAGGTATTATTTTTAATGTATCACTACTTTGCTGCCACAGAAATTTACAATGCTATACGAGTTTTTATAGCTGCATATGTATGAATGACTGGATTTGGAAACTTCTCTTACTACTACATCCGCAAGGATTTCAGCATCGCAAGATTCACTCAGGTACTATCCGCCCCTTGACTTGGCAGATCTCTTGTATTGGATTTTCCTTAATTGACAGTGGTTCTGAAAGATTTAGTCTTTGATGGACAGATGATGTGGAGGCTTAATTTCTTGGTATTCTTTAGCTGCGTTGTCCTTAACAACAATTACATGTTGTACTATATATGCCCCATGCATACTCTTTTCACTCTGATGGTTTACAGGGCCCTTGGTATATTCAACAAATACAATGAAAATGGAACAGTTATTGCCATTAAATTCATTGCCTGCTTCTTGGTTGTTATTCTGATGTGGGAAGTTCCAGGAGTCTTTGAAGTGGTTTGGAGCCCATTTACTTTCTTCCTTGGTTGGTACCTTGAATTTGTTTTTTTTTATCCTTCTTAGTCACGGTTGATTACTAACGCCTGTGTGTACGCATGTATTTAGGATATGCTGACCCAGATCCTTCAAAACCAAAGCAGTCTCTCTTGCATGAATGGGAATTCCGTTCTGGTCTTGATCGTTACTATATGGATAATTGGGATGATATATGCATACTACCATCCAACAGTAGGTTCCCATTCAGAGTTTTCTACTTTTACCCGTCATTCAGTCCACTTACGAACTTCTGCAACTGTCAGAGCAGCGCCAAGGATGTTGTCCGTTATCCTTTTCTGAAATTTCAGCTCCCTTCCTTAACAATGTTAGTTCATAAATGGTTCAAGTTTCATCTATCAGGTAGAGAGATGGATGGAGAAACTTGAGGAAACCGAAGTGAAACGTAGGATATCAATAAAAACAGCTGTTGCCATAATGTCACTCACGGTACCTCCTCTCTTTTCCTACTGTCTGAATTTTTAACCTCTCCCTTGTTTACTTACTGTACAAATGTCAGATGGGATATCTTTGGTATGAGTACGTATACAAGCTTCCAAAGATCACATATAACAAATATCATCCTTACACATGTTGGATACCAATAACGTATGTCTTTTCCCCCAACTACTTGATTGCTCGGTTATTTTGAGAGTTTCTTCTTTCACTAGTGAATAATGTGTTGCCTTTTTCCTTCTAATGTAAATTTTGGTGTTCTTGTCTAACAGTGTCTACATATCCTTGCGGAATGTTACCCAATATTTTCGTAGCTACACTTTAACCCTTTTTGCGTAAGTTATTTGCATTGAAAGGTTTTTCTACAGTTTATTTTTAATATGTTTGAGTTCAAGGAAAAGGCATTGAAAGCCGGTAAATTCATGACAGAAATGTATAAATAGCTATTGGTTTTGGTTTGTTACTTCAAGAGAGACCACTTATTGCTTTGTTGACCTGTAGATGGCTTGGGAAGATCACTTTGGAGACCTATATATCCCAAATCCATATATGGTTAAGGTATGAGAGATGAATTAAAGGTTGATTTGTTTCTTGCACACCCATTACATGGTTTTTAAGATAATATGCTTCACTAGTTCTTATTGATTCATGATTCTTTTTTACCCTTCCTCTCATCTGCGTATCTAAGCATAAGACCATTTGAATGTAATCACAAGACTGCTGTAAGTTTCACTTTGGGCTGTTATTATGTGATATTCCTCAAGCTCTGATCTTATTTGGTAATTGACTTTGAGCTGGTTATGAAAAAGATATAGTTATAGGTATTTGTGTCACCTCGGGATGCTGGAGTTGGCTTAACGTTTTGGCATAGTGACCACTAATTACAATGTGATTCTATGGAAACAAAGAAATCTTAGTAGTTTTTTTTTCTGTTAGAAAAAATATATGAACAAACATGTACATTTAACGTGGAGGTAAATAAATGCAGATCTGGTGTGCCAGATGGACAGCCTAAAAAGTTGCTATGTTTGATCCCTGACTACCCATTGCTGAACTTCATGCTTACCACTGCCATATATGTTGCAGTAATTAGTTTAATTTCTTGTTCATTGCCTTTCTTGAGGAGAACACATGAATTGGACGAATCAGCTTCCCGTTTCTTTATATATGTGCAGGTTTCTCACAGATTATTTGAATTGACAAACACTTTGAAATCCACATTTATTCCGATGAAAGATGACACACGTCTTGGCTACAATATAGTTGCGGTTTTAGTTGTATCAGGTCTTCTATATGTCTTGTCCTCTGTATTTCTAAGGGTACCTCAGATGCTGGTAAGTCATTCTCTGTGCTTTCCTATCCTCTTTTAGTGTTTGCTTCAGCTTTTGCATTTCTCAAGTTT
Organism: Capsicum rhomboideum; assembly: GCA_031232105.1. Classification (NCBI taxonomy): domain Eukaryota; kingdom Viridiplantae; phylum Streptophyta; class Magnoliopsida; order Solanales; family Solanaceae; genus Capsicum; species Capsicum rhomboideum. Next base: position 86,532,241 of record CP124719.1, on the reverse strand, counting down.
ATATAAGAATGATCAGAAATCTCGAACAGAAAGCAAATGTGTGCTTATAGAATATTCCAAGTTGACACCTATCAAGTGAAGTGTGTAAAGTTCCTTTTTCTCATTTTTATAAGTGAAATAGGACTGTTTGTATTTGTATAAAAATAAAAAAGGAAGGATAACATACTCTTTTAACTTTTTGTCGGAGCACGTTGACACAATTATATTATGTCTAAAAAGATGATTAAATCAGTTTTTCATGGGACATAATAGAATTAGTTAATAGACTTGTCAACTTTAAACATTTCGTAGTATGAAAGAAAATCAATCTGTGTAATGAGCTTGTTTCTCATTTACAGGTGTAAAGTGTACGTACAATAAATGAACGCAGATACAGTTTGTGAGCTGGTTGCAGTTTTTTTACATGATTAAACAGAGAAGAGATATACCCAAACTGGGTTATAGTTCTTTAGTTTAGGATTCTTTGTATATACTCTGGTTCTTGAACTCAAATTTCTGATTGCGCAGTTTGTATTTTCCACATGTTTTAATGGGTACCTTTTAACTGTGGGGCGATTTCCCAGTTTACTTATCTATATTGTTCTACCACAGTAATTTATTTTCAGTGATTTCACCATAGAAAGGGAAGTGCCATTTCATCCCATAATAAGCTTGTATTTTGTAAAATCTATTTAAGTCTTGCAGAAAGGCATCTTGCCTTTAGCTGCTTCCCGGTCCAAGCATGCCACTTAAAAAACTGCACACTTTTTTTAGTACATTCTGAAACGTATTGGCATAAAAAAAACGAAAGAACAAGCAAGAATGTATAAAATACATGTCTGCTGAAAATCAAGGTGGAGCAGTTTCAAAACCTGTATCTTCCCATCTTCAAGGCAAAGCCAACGTAAAGTCAGAACGTATACAGTATAACCATATGGTGCTACGAGCATCGCTTATATCAAGAAAAACGCTCAACTGCAAGAACTTTGAACCTGAATAATTAGATTTGGCTAAGATTAACAGCTTATCTAAGTGAGAATGAAATGTCTAACAGCTGCTTATACAATTACTCAAGCTTTTCGGATACAAGTCACCTAACAAAAACTTCAGTCAAGATCAAAATGTTCAACTACTCCCAACTCTAAAATTTGAACCAGTGGTTTGTTCTGCGGTAATACTTTCTAGCAAGCTTAATAAAAAAAAAAAAATCATGAGTGCAAACTTTGAATACCCACTACTTTGAACTTGAAAATGTCTGGCATCTTCTTGACGTGCACGTGAGCTGGCTTTCAGCATTAGGATAGTGATGGTCTTCATCTCACACAGGGTCCTCAGAATATATGCACAATGTCATACGCAAATCTTTTGCATGTCAAGGAATTATAGGATACAACACCATGCAAGGGATGATATGGTAAATGTACATAGAAACCACACAAGAAATGCAAGGAAAATATTGGCACTGATGCTGCCAGTTTATCTGTAGAAAGTTTTTTGGACAAATAGCAAAATTTTTTGAAAAACTTGTTTTGGTTAAGTTTTTTCAGAACTTTTTCCCGGAGAACTTCATCAAAATACCTTATTTGGTTGAAAAGTATTTTCTCTTGAACCAAAAAAAAAATAAAAAAATGAGAACACTTCAAAAAAAAAATCTTACAACTATGCATATATGTTTTTGTTCTGCACAAATTTTTCCTCAGCAATAGCGGTTAGTATTTCTTAGGGGAGAGGATGGGAGGTAGAGGATAATATCTTGACAACTACTCTATCCTGATAATATCTGTATGGTGATCCCTATCTTGTTGTGATGATAGTAAAACTTGAAAAATTTGACAACAAACGTATAACTTGGAACAGGGGATGAGGACAAAATAGTTCAGATAGTTTTATTAGGGGAGGGAAAAAATGCATAATTCTATCTTTCAGAAGACTACAAGAGAGGATACGTCCAGAAGAGCACAAATGACTGCAAAGAAAAGAAACAATGTCAATTGAATGTCAAATTAAGCGTATGAAGCCAGATTAACAATTTGAAATCATCATGCAAAGATAGTAAATTCCACTCAGCAATCACGCAGTGAAACTGTTATACTGTATACTATATCAAAACTAAAAGGTAGTTCATAAGCACCAAAACATAGAAATTGATCCCTTTTCTGCAGAATCCTAGAAAACCTAAGAATCCTCTGGGTGCTACAGATAATTAATTTCTTTAGTAGTTACAATAAAAAAAAGACCTAGAAATCAACACCCATCACCCTAAAAATAATTAAGAGATCCACAGGAATATTAACAAACATGATTCTAATCAACAAAATATCACTGAGATAGATGATATGTTCCAATAATTAGTTAACTTAAGGAGATATTTGAAGAAAGAAAAGTTAAGAAGATGTGGAAAGAATTCATTGCTGCAAAGAATTCTAAAAGGGTATTAAAGAAACAGAGAAAAAATGAGGCAGGATAGATGAATTAAAAAAGCTTCAAAAAAATATTATGATTTTGGAAGACAATAAATTTTTTACAATATTTATCCTTTTAACCTTTTCTTATGCAGGGGGGTTGAGTAGGCAGATGAATTGTTTCTTGATCAAGGATTAGAATAAACAAAGAATGTACGAAGAAGAGATCTTATTAGAAGTATGAATGTAAAAGAAGTACCATAAGCCCGCCAAAAAATCCATCAAGCGCGATTCTGTTCCAGCTGTCAAAGTAGGAGTGGATTGAAAACTTGGCCTTTGCCGTGAGTGCTACTGAAGTTATTGTCATGACAAGGAAATAAAAGATAAATCCTGTCAAGCTAGTAAGTCCCAGAATGCCGGCAATGACACCACCAATGATTGCCATGAATGTGCGGCTGAACAACAGAAAGCTCAATATAAATGGAGATATCCAATGACAAGGAAAAAAGGTACTAGCTTAGAAAGACGAAAAGAACCCAATATTACTTGTTCACATATGATCGAATGTCCATCTCGGTCATAGTTTCATTCTTCTGTTCCAACTGTAAAAAAAGGCAGCCCGGTGCACTAAGTTCCCGCTATGCACGGGGTCTGTTGCAACACAGAGCTTGGATTTGTTTGTTTATTTTTTCTTTTTTTGATAAGTTTATGGAGCTTGGGGTTGTTTTGTTGCAGAGGCAAAATGAGTAGGGTAGTCCCAACACTTCCGTTAGCATTGAAAACAGGTATTAACTGTTCAATTACTCAAAACGCTATTACTTACTGATCAAAAAGAAATTATTCAAAGCTACAACTCATTTGTTAATTGTAACTTGAAAAAGTTAAATTCTCCATTAATATGGTTATAATCTGCAATTGGTGGTTTAGGGTATTAGGTTGTTTGTTTGATGATTGAGGTACTTGCAGGACTTTACTGAGGTAAAAGAACGGATATTTATAGGACTATACCAATCTGCTCGAGAACTACACCAAGGGTAGCATCCTGTCTGCTTAAGTGCAAGGGGTAATAGTCTTGGGTGAATGGAAGATAAGAAGAAATCAAGGACTGCAACCCAATTGGCCATAATACAGAATAATCATAACAATGTAGAAGTGTTAGTCCACATATGAAAAGAAGTCAACACTGAGGCTATTTCTTTTTTTTTTTTTTTGGGGGGGGGGGGGAGGGTTAACTATGGTATCCAGGCCAGCTTGCACGCACCTCGACTAATTTCACAAGATACCAGCCACCTCCCACCAGCAACAGGTACCAAATAACTCTATCCACCAAGGCTAAAACAAATGGGAAGAAATCACCTAGTGTTTTTGCTCTGCTGGGATTTGAAACTAAGACCTCATGGCTCTTACCCACTCCATTGACCACTAGGCCACACCCTTGGGTGCAGCACTGAGGCTATTTTAAGAGTTATGTTATCTAATTAGACTGATATCATGTCATATTCTTTATTCTATATCCTAGTAATGTTCCACTGATGGATGCCTAATTGACGGAGTTAAAGGCTTAAAGCTACCACAGGTGCATATAATCCTAATTTCAACAGTTGTTCAGTTGGGGTAACATCAGTCTCATATGATTGAGGACGAAACTCACATCGACAGTCTGTATCAACTACGTCCAGACTTAATAAGAAAAATCAGCTAAATTATACTAGCCGAAATCATCAAGAAACAATAAGGAACTATAATGTCACTCCATCTAAATATGGTGTCAAACTCAAAACAACCTGTAAAGAATAACTTTCATGTTGTTTTGCATATTCTCGGCATTGAAAGTCGGCAAATCATCCATACCGCTGCTTGACTTTTCTGTAGACCCGTTCAAGTTATCATGCCCTGCCATCACGACTCTTGGCAATTCTACAGCAAACGTCAAAACAATAAGAATAGAGAAGCTCAGATGCAGACCAAGCATTGAACTTTCTGGTCACTCACTATCACAGTTAGAATGAGGATTGAATTAATCAACAAAACAATACCCAAAGATATCCTAGAAGATAATGAAATACATAAGCATTCAGACATTCTTCTATGGATCTCACATCCAGTTCAATTCAAACTCTTTCAGTTACAATTGATGGATTCTGTTATCATAATTAAGAATTCACCAAAATAATTTATCCATATATATAAAGACACAGACTTTCTATCATGGATGTCACACCCAGTTCAATTCAAACTATCTCAGTTATAAAGAGGACTGATTCAATCAAATAAGATAAAAATTTACCAAAAAGGTCCTATAAATGAATACAAATTCAAGGTTTCTTCTTTGGATCTCACACCCAATTCAATTCAAACTATCTCAGTCGGAATGAGGATTGATTCAATCAGTACAACTTAAAAATTAACCAACAGAACGCGTAAAGATATAGAATCTCTTTAGTGCATCTAACATCCAGTTGAATAGAAACTAGGTCAGTTAGAATGAGGATTGATTTAACTTAAGAATTTACCAGAAATACACCCTATGAAACGCACAAAGATTCAAACTTTCTTCAGTTAGTTCAAATCAAAACTATCTTAGTTTGGATGATGATTGATTCAATAAATACAAGTAAAAGATTGATTCACGCAAATGATACTTAATGGATCTCACATATAGTTAAATTCAAAGTCAGATTAGTATAGTTGAGTAATGATTGAGTGAAGTAAGGTACCTGAATAGAGATGGTGATCCAAGTCCTCGTACAATTGCCGCAGCTGTTGGGATATGACCCTGGCGTCCTCCTAATTTCCCTATTTTTCTCTTTTTTTTCTTACCAAAATTTTAAGGGGAAATTTCTGAAAAATACAATTACTTTGATGTCCTCTAAATTAATTAATGCTTCGTTGTAATTTTTGTAGTAAATTAAGTTATTTCTTTTCTTTCTTTCTTTTTATTTTTCTACTGTAATTTTTGTAGTAATTTCTTTTTTTCATTCTTTCTTTTTATTTTTCTATTTCTTTTTTTTTTAAATTTCTCCTTTTTTGTTTTCTCTTTTTTCTTTTAATGCTTCTTTGTTAATTTGTTTATTATCAAATTATACTTTTTATTTTGTTCACCATAATCTAATTTATATTTAATTTGACTTTTTTTTTTCTTTTTTCTTCATTTATTTTTATTTTTCTACCACTATATGTTTTGTTTCTGCTTTTCTATTTTCTCATCTTTTTTTCCCTTTATTGTTCATTTATTTTATTTTCAAATGATGTTATTTTTTATTTTATTCTTTCACAAGATAATTTTGACTTCTTTATTTTTTCTTTTAATTTTTTTATTTCTTTTTTCTTTTCTAATTTTTATTTTTTCCTTCATAATCTAATTTTATTTAAGATTTTTTGTTCTTTTCTTTATCATTTTCCTATGTGATAAAAAAAGATAACTGATATACTAAACACTCCTTCATTTTTCCAAAAAAATTTCTCTACTCCTTTTTCCTTTTCTTGTTCCCACTTTATTCTTTATTTTTTGCTCCAATTTCATTCATTTATTCTCAAATCATATTATTCTTTATATTTTTCATCATAATCTAATTTCATAATCAAATTTGGCTCTTTTTTTTTTTTTAATTTATTTATTTCATGTTTTTCTAATCTTTTTATTTTTTATTGTTTTCTCCATAATGTAATTCCATTCACTTTTTTGCTCTTTTTCTTTATTCTTTTTTTTTTTTTAATTTCTGGTGTTTTCATTTAGGTATGTTTTAGTGCTTTTGAGACACTCTTCAGTCCTCCATGATACCATCACAGTGTATTTAAATATTGTCGTGGTATCATTGAGGTCCGTTATAGTTCTACATAGAGACATTTTTCAATCCTCCATGATACCATTAAAGTATATCTATATACTGGCATGGTACCATCAAATCAACTTCACTCCTTCAGTGAAACACTCTTCAATCTTCTATGATACCATCATAGTATATTTATGCACTATCAGGATATCATCATGGTCTGATTCAGTCCTTCTGTGAGACACTCTTCAGTCATCCATGATTCATTGAGAGTATATTTATATATGTGCATGATATCACTAAGGTCTGTATTAGTCCTTTAGTGAGACATTCTTAGACCTTCATGATACCACCACAATATAACCATCTACTGACATGATATCATTAAATCTACTTCATTCCCTCAGTGAGACACTCTTCAGTCCTCCATGATACCATAACACATTTCTGTATACTAGTATGGTATCATTCATGTCTGCTTCAGTTCTTTAGTGAGACACTTCTCAGTCCTCCATGATACCATGTAACAATCCAAAAGTTTCTCATGCTTAAGCCCTGACTTAGATCAGAAAAAACAGCTGAAAACCCAAGTTTCTAGACTAGTACAACTCACTGTACGAGTCGTACAGTAAGACCACGAGTCGTGGTATGACTCGTGGTAGGCTGCCAAAATTTTTTCCAATTCCATTCACTACGACTCATTGTACGAGTCGTGGAGTGAATGTACGAGTCGTGTAGTGGCTCGTACTGATGAAGACCAGAGAGATAACATTTTCTCTCAAGGATCACTAGTCCAAACCATGACTCGTAGGTAGATCTCACGAGTTGTGGGATGGGATTGTGCCCCCAAGGCAGAACTTGAGTCCAGGAACCATGAGTCAACGTACGACTCGTGGGGCTATTGTATGGGTCGTACTTTTAACTCGTACTCTCTAAAACTGAAGCAGACCAACAGGTCCCAAGAACCACGAGTCCATGTACAACTCGTAGGTTCATGGCACGAGTCGTACTAGTGACTCGTGGGACACAGTTTAGTAGTTTTTAAAATGATTTTCTATGGGTAGTTTAGTCTTTTCCTATACTTTAAGACCTTTGTCACGACTCGATTTCTCAGGTCATGATGACACCTACTCTAACCTGCCAGTAGGTAAGTCAACCCATAGTCCGAAACAGCTAGTAACGGACTACCGAGAGAAAAGAAGAAACTGCGGAATAAATGTAATGAAAAGGCTACTATAATCCCCAAAACCTGGTGGAGCCAGTACAAGAGCTTCTAATACATCAGGAGTACAAAGTAAGATGTATATACAAAGGTGTCTCTGAATACAACATAGAGATCAGTCTAATCAATAAAAGAGAGAGAGTAGGAGCAACTCCGATCGTCAGAAGCTCACCCTAAATCTTCGATCCATAGCTGCTCTGCACGATGCACACATCAACAACGATAACTCGTACTATAGTCTGCAGGCTGCAGAAGTGTAGTATGAGTACCAAACAAGTGGTACTTAGTAGGCATCGGCCTACTGAGCTCCAGAAATAATGCAAACATTAATAACATATAAGTCATGAATATAAATACAGGCAACTATACAAGAAAACTAAGCATAATGAGGCTAATGGAGCAATAAGGGTAAACTGCCCTATTCTAATAGTGCTCAGGAGCTAAAGTACAATACCGTATATCGCTAGTCAATATACCAATGAAGAGTGAAAGAAGTATATATATGGTAGGATACAAGGCCAAGAAATACATATACAATTTGAATGGACAAGAAAGAGGGGGATATATAGTAATGCCCTATATAGATACATACATACATGTAGGCCTAAATCACAGGTAACATCCTGAGGGAGTCCACCTAACATCTTAGGGATCATAACCAAGTAGGGAATCTAATACTAGCATAATCAGGGCCTCCAACCAAAGGGTGACTAAACATGGGACAACCTACCAATAACATATTCTATCATGATAAAGAAAGAGGATAAGAAACGTACCACCAATCACGGTACCATTCCATAACCATCATGCCATGAACTAACTATAATAACCAACAGTAAAATAACCGGCTAGTCCGGACAAATAATACCTAATAGGGCCCCTATAAGCCCGGAAGGTTCACATAAGCACTCAACAAACAACAATCATAACCTATACCTATACGACCCCCCATAAAACCGATAGATACAAACGCCAAACAATTATACTGGTGATAGGCGATGCATATGAATGAATGAAATGCGATGTAACCGATAAAGCCATAACCAATCCGAGTGCCACAATGTAACAAGTGTATACACCTCCTCCAGCTCAGTAACTCGCAAAGACAGGACCTACGACGATAATCTTTCTCCGACACTGCGGCTCACAGGCCAAGGGGCCCATAGGGGATTCGAGATATCCATAGACACTTTTTGGTCCTGAACCAGGACTTTCAATAATCATCCTAATCCATATACTCCATGCAGTATCAGAGAGAGAGATATATGTACATATGTAATGAGTGCACGAACTCGAACCATGACTAAAAGAGTGTACATTACATAATAAGTGCACAGACTCGAACTGTGACTAAAAGAGTGTACATTGCATAATCCGCACCACCTTCATGACTCCAGCCACCATGAATGGTGAAGCACCCACCGTCACCGCCTTTCAACTCTTCTCCACCATACCACCAACGAAACCCATCACCATTGCCGCTATGCAGCCAACGACCAGGCCACCGCGCCGCTGTCCCTTGCTCCGTTCAAATGTTAAGGTCCTATAATGGGTTATTAAGAGTCCATTCCAGGTTTGATTTCTGTACTTAATCTCATGCCTAGTCTAAAATTCTCTTCTACATCTATTCTTTCTTTTCTTTAGACAGATTGCTAGATTTGAAATTCGTGATGTTTGAGATATGATTTTCATTTGATTCTTTCAATATCCTGTTTATTTGCACCTTTAGACTATCATATATGAAAAGCCCCAAATTTTACCAAACTTTAGGCTATCCCTAATTTCGTAATTGGGGATTGACTTGTGTAATTTCAGAAAAACTGCCTTTTGATAGATGATTCGATTCTATGGCTAATATTTGTTTCCTTTGTTGAAATTGGATGGCTTTAATATTAACAATTTAGAGGAATGATTTGCTCTAATTAATTTTGCCTTATTAAAATAAATTTTCGTAGTTAAGCAAGTAGTTATGGAAAAGTTGGATTTGATTGTTTTGATTCCATTTCAATTGGCTTGTCTTGCTTGATTCTGAAAACTTGTATTAGCCTCTTACTCGATTCATATTCGGTAGGCTCTTATTTTTGAGTGATTCCAATTTATTTCCCTCCCCTAATTAATTCTAACCGCTCAAATATCCGTTTATGTATGGTAAGTTTCAGCTGTCCAATATCCTTATTTTTCTTACTTTTACTCTTCTTTTGATTCAAAAAATATATTCCTTGCATATGTATGGTAATTGTGACATACTTAACTACTCTAAATTGATTTATTTTATTTAAAAATGAGGGATTTCAATTAATTGATTCAGGAAACAATTCTTTTCCTTTTTTACTTCCCTTAATTGATTTTGTGAATAATTTTCTTCCTTTAATTCCGTACTACTCCTCACTATATAACGAATCTCTTCTCTTTTATTTGGGGAGGCTGAACACTACTCTCCGGGATACCTTAAAAATATTTCTTTGCTTTTGTTTTCTGGAGACTACTTTGGCTGCTAATTGTCACTGGTCCTTACTTCAGAAGTGCTGGTCCTTGGTGGTCTTTTATTATTCTTTCTTCGAAGACTGGTTAGTTTTTTGTCAAAGCGTTCTTTTATTTTCTTACATGGTAGTTCAGTGTAGATAAGTTTCTTCAGTAGTCTAAATAATAATGTACAAGTATGTTGTTCGACTTGTGTGGTTATGTTCAATACTTGTTTGTCTCCATAAGCAGTCTGTTAATGCAATATACCCTACAACATGCCCTCACTAATTGTCATGTTAAAAATATAAACTGAATTGCCTGCTTTGTGTTCTCTTTGGGAATCCAAAACAACCTTTGCGTATATCTCATAACCCCTTTGGCGTGAGCCTGCCCGAAATCCTTGAGATCTCGACAACGTCAAAGGTTGGTTATGGGATGTCAAAGGCTGATTTTGGATTCTAGTGTGGTTGGGCTGCTTTGTTTATGTGTAACAGGTTGAAGACATTTAGAGACGAAGAGTTGCCAGGGGACTTGGGAGTGTTTAAGGGCTGCCCAACCTAGCCCCTTCTTTGTTCTTTTCTTGTTTCATTCATTCGGGTCTGTAATAATTATTGTATAAACTCTATGACCATATAATAAAAATTACGGGGATAGTTTATGGGGGTGGGGATTATGTGACTCGCATGACCTATCTTATCACTTAGGCAAACGATCTAGGGTTATAAATTAAATTATTTTATCACCTAGAAATCATGCTCTAGGATCATTTAAACAACTTCAAGTGCGTTTTAATAAATAAGTTAATTTTCATCATGTTTAAACATCTTTCCAACATGTATAATTGATTTTTCAGCTTATTTCCAGCAATTTTTCAGAACTTTTAACTGTTTTCTGTATATTAAATAAATTTTCTGCATAATTAAATTAACTTTCTGCATAATTAAATTAATTTTCCACAATTACATTAATTTTTTGCATATTAAATCAATTTCCTGCATATTTAAATTAAATTTCCTACACAATTAAATTAATTTTCTACACATTAAATTAATTTTCTGCAATTACATTAATTTTCTGCATATTAAATCAATTTCCTGCATATTTAAATTAAATTTCCTGCACAATTTAATTAATTTCTGCATATTAAATTAATTTCCTGCATATTTAAGTTAAACTTCCTGCACAATGAAATTAATTTTTGCACAATTAAATTAGTTTTCTGCATATTAAAATATTTCCTGCATTTTTAAATTTAATTTCCTGCACAATTAAATTAATCTCCCGCATATTAAATTAGCTTCCTGCATATATAAAATAATTTTCTGCAAATGGAAATAATTTTTCTGCACACTTTTATTAATTCCCTGCAAAACTTACACTAATTTTCAGCATTTTCTTATTATTTTCCTGCTCACATTTAAATAATTTTCTGCACATTTTAATTAATTTTCAGCACGTTTAAATTAATTTCTTACACATTTAAATTAATTTTCTGCATATTTAAATAAATTTCCTGCATATTTAATTTAATATCTAGCACTTAGATTTGATTTCCGACACCTGGATTAATACGTCTCGCCTAGAAATCGTGCCTATAGGTTTTAAGCACGTAAAATAAATAATTATCTTTTAAGTATGTTAATCACTTAATTAACTTTAACGAATCAAGAGGTTTGTGTGAAACCATTACGTGCTACTTTTTCAAGTCTTATATGTTTTGCTTGACGTGAACTCTGAGTCTAATTAGGAAACTTAGAGTTTATTTTGTGTCTAGATCCTTACCCAAAATAGGTCGTCCAACGCCTCTTGGACATTAAGTTGGGACGGGTAGGCATTTTTAGGGAACGCTAGTTTTATCGCTTTCTTTTAAACACCTTTAAGATTAATAATCAAACTAGGAGGGGTGGGTAGAACATTCGAAAATGATGGAAGTTGCCCCGAGCAGTATTCGACAATGCGATATGCGTCATTGGCTTTCGTTAATAAGCCGGGCGCTGATCCGAATAAGATAAAATTAACCCTTGTCCAAACCTTTTAAAAACTTCGGTTATATTTCACTCTTTGCGTGTTCCTTTTTGCTTTGGGGTAGTTAGGTTTTCTTTTCTAAATAAATATTTCTTTTTATATAAATTGTGTCTCTTCTATCTTCTTGCTTATCTGATTTACCTTTACGTATTTTATTATCACTTAGATAATTGCTAAAAATTAAGCCGTATATTTAGTTTGTTAATTATTTATTTTAACACTTAGTTATTATTAAGTTAATAAAAATAATTGACCTTTGCTTATCACGTAAGATCCCCACGTAATATATGAATTCGGCTGAGACCCACATTTGTGGACCTCGAAGGTGCCTAACACCTTCCTTTCGAGGTAACCTGGACCCTTACCCGAATTTCTGGTTGACGTAGACTATAAAATAAGTTCAGAATTAGTCTAGTATGGTGCCCTAACGCACCTTAATTCGTTAGGTGGCGACTCTTCACTTGATTTAATCCCAAAAAGAGTTTGTCACGTCGAATCTCGCTTTTTGCGAGAAAAATGGGGCACGACAGGGGATACTCTCTGGACCAATGACCGGTCTCTCTGCAGTCAAGACATGCCCCTGGAACTCTTTGATGCACTGTGCCCACTGACCCAGAACGGTCGCGACGGCCTATAGATCTATACCGAATTCCGTGTAATGTCTGAAGAAAACTCTGCCCACTGTGACTGGTTTGAGAGCCACCAATAGTCTGAGATGCTACTTGTACAGAGCTGACAGGTTACAAGTGATGCCAATCCCTACCGGAAGGATCCCTACTCCCGGATGAAACACCAATATCACTATACTGATGACGTAGCCTCTCACTGCCACTTTTATATGTCTCAATACATGCCTTCTATATGGTCATCGCGTGATCAACAACTTGAGGGAAAATAGATCCAGCTGCTATCAAATGCTCCGATGCCAAGCGAGTGGCAAAACTAACCCTTTAATAAATCCACACATCATCTCATGTTCTGTAGGAAATAACATGGGAGTGTGTCTGGCCCACTCGAGAAACCCAATCTCATACTCTTAAACTGATAGAGATCCGTGTTGAACACCAATGAACCCAACTTTGGTTTGAGAACCACTCAATGTACCGGGTACTACCACAGACTGTGAATTATCCACGAAAAGACTTGGAATCCCTAACACCATATCCTGATAAGCTGAGGCAGTCATAAACTATGTCAGAGCCTGGGCTGACCCGAGACCCTCTGACTGATGCTAAAGATCCTCGATATCAATCTATAACTCCCTAGTCCGTCGCTGAACTGAAACTCTGGTCACACACGAAGAAGTACTGCCCACATCTATCGATAACCTCATGCCATCCATCTGGGAAAGAACAGAGTCAAAAAAGTACTTAGAGGTTCATAGAAATATGGACACACGACATGGAGTCAAGAATAAAATTTCCTAAGAATGCCCTATAGCCTTCCAAAGATAGGATACAGACGTCTCAGTACCGATTCGCAGGACTCTACTAGACACTTAGCTCTTGGACCAACAACCCCGTTAAACCTAGGCTCTGATACCAATTTATCACGACCCAATTTCTCATGTCATGATGGTACCCACTCAAACTCACCAGTAGGTAAGCCATCCCATAATCTGAAACAGCTAGTAACGGACTACCAAGAGAAAAGAAGAAACTACGAAATAAATGTAATGAAAAGGCTACTATAATTACCAAAACCTGGTGGAGCCAGTACAAGAGCTTCTAATACATCAGGAGTACAAGTGAGATACAGGATAAATATATATACAAAGGTGTATCTAAATACAACATAGAGATCAGTCTAATCAATAAAAGAGAGAGAGATTAGGAGCAACTCCAATCGACAGGAGCTCACCCTAAGTATCTGATCCATAGGTGCTCTGCACGATACACACATCAACGATGATAACTCGTACTATGATCTGCAGGCTGCAAAAGTGTAGTATGAGTACCAAACACGTGGTACTCAGTAGGCATCGGCCCACTGAGCTCCAGAAATAGTGCAAGCATAAATAACATGTAAGGCATGAATATAACTACAAACAACTATCCAGGAAAACTAAGCATAATGAAGCTAATGGAACAATAAGGGTAAACTGCCCTATTCTAACAGTGCTCAAGAGCTAAAGTACAATACCATATACCACAAGTCAATATACCAATGAAGAGTGAAAGAAGTATATATATGGTACAATTTGAATGGACAAGAAAGAGGGGGTTATACGGTAATAACATATATATATATATATATATATATATATATATATATATATATATATAGATACATACATACATGTAGGCCTAAATCACAGGTAACATCCTGAGGGAGTCCACCTAACATCTTAGGGATCATAACCAAGTAGGGAATCTAATACTAGTATAATCAAGGCCTCCAACGAAAGGGTGACTAAACATGGGATAACCTACCAATAACATATTCTATCATGATAAAGGAAGGGGATAAGAAATGTACCGCCAATCTCGGGTACTAGTCCATAACTATCATGCCACGAACTGACCATAATAACCAACAGTAAAGTAACCGGCTAGTCCGGATAAACGATACCTAACTGGGCCCCTATAAGCCCAGAAGGTTCATAAAAGCACTCAACAAACAACAATCATAACCTGTGCCGATAAGGCCCCCAATAATACTAATAGATACAGGCGCCAAACAATTATATTGGTGATAGGCAATGCATATGAATAAATGAAATGCAACATAATCGATAATGCCATAACCAATCTGAGTGCCATAATGTAACAAGTGTATACACCTCCTCCAGCTCAGTAGCTCGCAAAGGCAGGACCTACGACAACAATCTTTCTCCGACACTGCGGCTCACAGACCAAGGGACCCATAGGGGATTCGAGATATCCGTATACACTGTCTGGTCCTGAACCAGGACTTTCAATAATCATCCTAATCCATATACTCCATGCAGTATCAGCGAGAGATATATATGTACATATGTAATGAGTGCACGAACTCGAACCGTGACTAAAAGAGTGTACATTACATAATAAGTGCACAGACTCGAACCGTGACTAAAAGAGTGTACATTGCATAATAAGTGCATGGACTCGAACCGTGACTAAAAAAGTGTACACTGCCTGGTCCCAAACCAGGACTTCTAATAATCATCCAAATCCATCTACTCCATTTAGTACTAGATATATATATATATATATATGTAATGAGTGCACTAACTTGAATCATGACTAAAAGAGTGTACATTACATAATAAGTGCACAGATTCGAACCGTGACTAAAACGTGTACATTGTATAATAACTGCACAGACTCAAATCGTGACTAAAAAGGTGTACATCTGTAAATCTGTCACCCGAGATCGAAGTTGGGACTAAATTGGCATAATAGCTTTGAAAAGATAAGAATCTCCCTCGATCGAAGTAAACAGTAGTGGTAAAGGAGTGGATTATTAATGGACTGAAACATACCTTGATCTAATTTCCAAATATCATTTTTAATTCCAAAAGCTCATAATCCAATAAATAAGGTGGTACGATTTCCATTATAAAAGAATCTATTTTGAAAGTAAAAAGTGGGAATAATTCCCTTTGTAGAAAACAATAGTAAAATCAAGGTTTCGGTTGGAATCGTACCACTAAGTGAGCAAGAAAGCGCTTAAAATTATGCATGCCTTCACCAGTATCCAAACAATACCACTATAAGTGCCTAAGCGTCAATAAACTAGTATCATGTCCTCTCAAGGATATAATATTCACCTGGAGTCCAACTGATATCGTAACCACGACCTCGAGCCTAATAATATATAATCAACATAATAACGCCTCATAACTCGGGAAACTATGGTAAATAAGGGCGTAAAGTCACTAAAGGATCTGATTAGGAAAATGCCACCCAAATCAGTAAGTCAAATGGTAAATCTTATACTAAAGGATCCTTAATCATTAACTATGGTTATCATGCTTATAATCAAGGGTAATAGGATTCTATGGCCATAACAAGTATCTGATGCTAAGGTTTGGGTCACATTTCTACCCCAAATTCCCTAAATAGACTAAGTCATGATATACTAGTCATAATACCATCCTATAATCTCTATCTAGCATGTAATCTATACATAACACCATCTCATAGAGAAAAGTAGAATGAAGCCTACCTCGTTGCCGAATCGCAAGTCTTGAATCATCCTTAATTTGCTCATCTTCGTTCCACAATCCCGAAATGCCGCTACGCTATCAAAATAATACTCTACATATAATTACTAGTAAAATGAGACCCATATTGCTATATAAAAGTTTGGGTCAAAAGTCAGGTCAAGAACGGGCTTGCAGGGCCCGCAAATGAAATCCAAAATTGAATCCATCACGAGGTCCCTTGATGGACAAGGAATATGTGCTCAAAAGTTGAGCACAAACGAAGCGTAAATTAGGGCTCAAATCAGCCCCTAAAGTTTATGAACTAAAGACCTAATTTCTAAGAATTTGCAATGGAAATGATGGAATTTAACGGGGAAAAATAATGGAAAATGACCAAGGAGAGTTGGGCTAGCTTACTTTAGCTTCAATGGATGATTTCCCACACTTTTTCTCATTCCAAGCTCTCAAAAATGGAGGAAAAGGGTTAAGAAATGAGGGAGAAAAATGGGTGAAGAGGCGGATTTAACACCTCCAGGTGCCGCTAAAGCGGTCACTTAACCGCTAAAGTGGCTACTGACTGCTAATGCGGTTGGTGCAAAAAGGCGAGTGGCTGCTAAAGTGGAACTCTAGTTGCTTATGCAACGTCTGCTAAAGCAGAAACTGTCGCTAAAGTGACGTCGGCTAAACCGGACCTTGACCGCTAAAGCAGTCACACCAGATATCAGGCATCAGATTTTTGCTAAGTATAAATAGACTCCGATCGAGTGTTCGGGATTTATTCGGAACCCCGTACGCACAAAAAACTATGCTGCCATACCAAATTTGACATTCTATACTCAATAGAACCATCAAAACTTTCATCCGAGGTCGTTTCAATTAAATATGGGCCTCACACCCATAGTTCCATTTTTCATCAAATCTACCCAATAGCGCAAAATGAGCCCGAAAGCCTCGGGACCTTAACCAAGGGTCCTCCTAGCCTAAAATCAATGTTCCAGAGCTGATGGAACTGTTAGGATTTCCATCTGAGATCTTTTACTAGGAGTTTTGGTCTGAGACCAATTCCTTAACAACGAAAGCTCCAAAATAGGAAATTGAGCCTAAAATCCAAACGAACTGTTTTGATAACTGAACCGATAGTTCTGACAAGTTATAATTGACCTGTAGCCGCTATGGGAAGGCTCAAAATGCCAAAAATGCACTGAAATTAAGAAAATGACCTGGAGCATCATTACAACCCTATACTACGTCATTTTAATATTATAAGAGGGAGGTTAATCGGTCATCAATTACTTATTTCCCTTATTCCCTCTCATAACACTTAGAATATCAGAAAAAAACAATTGACATTCTCCAAGCCTAAGCCCTAAGGTTCTCCTTCAAGTTCCAGAATTCCAAGCTCTTGCCAAAGAATTCTTCAGTCCAAGTATGTGGGATTTCAATAGGGCATTCGTTTCACCCTCATGCCCAAAGTTTTCAGAATCTTATTTTTTTTTTTTTTTTAAAAACTGACGGGGCTAGAGTCCACCAAGGGGTTAGCCTCACACCAGATATCAGACATCAGATTTTTGTTAAGTCTAAATGGACTCCGATCGGGTGTTCGGGATTCGTTCGGAACCCCGAACGTACAAATGAACTATGCTGCCATACCAAATTTGACATTCTGTACTCAATGAAACCATCAAAACTTTAATCCTAGGTCGTTTCGATTAAATGTAGGCCTCACACCCATAGTTCCATTTTTCATCAAATCTACCCAATAGCCCAAAATGAGTTCGAAAGCCTCGGGACCTGAACCAAGGGTCCCCTTAGCCTAAAATCAATCTTCTAGACCTGATGGCACCGTTAGAATTTCCATCTAAGATCTTTTACTAGGAGTTTTGGTCTGAGACCAATTCCTTAACAACGAAAGCTCCAAAATAGGAAATTGAGCCTAAAATCCAAACGAACTGTTTTGATAACTGAACCGATAGTTCTGATAAGTTATAATTGACCTGTAGCCGCTGTAGGAAGGCTCTTAATGCCAGAAATGCATCGAAATTAAGAAAATGACCTGGAGCATCATTACAGCCCTATACTTCGTCATTTTAATATTATAAGAGGGAGGTTAATAGGTCATCAATCGCTTATTTCCCTTATTCCCTCTCATAACACTTAGAACATCAGAAAAAAGCAATTGACATTCTCCAAGCCTAAGCCCTAGGGTTCTTCTTCATGTTCCATAATTCCAAGCTCTTGCCAAAGAATTCTTCAGTCCAAGTATGTGGGATTTCAATGGGGCATTCGTTTCACCCTTATGCCCAAAGTTTTCAGAATTTTATTTATTTATTTATTTTTTAAAAAACTGATGGGGCTAGAGTCCACCAGGGGTTTAGCCTCACACCCCAAGCGTTTTCATAAAAAATAGTAAAACAAAATACAAGGAGGGGGACATAAACCTTACCTCCGACCTTATGGTGGTTCAAAGTCAACTAGCCTACTAAGGTCGATCGATTCTTCCCCGATACGAGAAAGGAAACCTAGACCTAAGCACCTAGAAGAAAGGACTCTTCTCAGTGCAAAAGTATCCAAGTAAGAATAAATAAGGGAGACTCTCTTCTTGCAAAGTAACAAGAAAATCAAAACAAAACTAAACCACTTCATAAAAGGTATAAGACTAAAGCACATAACATAGATGAAGATGATGAGAAAAGGAGCAAGTGGAAACTTGTTCAAGAAAATCCTGCTCGAAATACTTCTAAGGTGGTTTCTTGATGCACTTCAGCTTCCTTCTTCTAAAAGTAGACATACCCATTTTATCAAGTATGAAGCATCCTCTAGTCTCCTGAGGAAGGTGATGATAACTATAATAGTATTGAGTAGAATCCACCTCATGACTATGCTTAGAAAGGGTATCTGTTGGAAAGTTTACTTCCCTGTATATATGATAACATCTGAAATAGTCAAGTACGCTAATGAGATCCTGAAGCTCTTCAATGTACTTGTAAATGCTCCAAGGTGGTGTAATATCATGTTTGAGCCACTTAACTAGAAGCTCAGAATCAACTTCTAATATCACTCTACTATAACCATGCTGTATGCACCATGTAATACCAATAAGAGCTGCCTGAACCTCAGCTTGGTTATTGGAACCAACTCCAAGAGGAGCTGCAAAAGAAAAAACTAGCTTGCCTTCACTATCTCTTAGAATGCCACCTGCTTTAATTTTTCTTGGATTCTCTAATGCACTTCCATCTGTGTTCAACTTTACCATAGAGTGATGAGGTTTGGTCTAACAAACTTGAGTAACCTTCATTTTATGTTGACATTTCTCAACAAAAATAACTAAATCCCTCTAATTGGTCGGCCAAGAAATATAAGGGTGAACAGTTTGCATAAACATGTTTAGCTCCTTGATGATGGAGAATTTAAAACTAGAAGCACTAGATTTCTTACCCCCATATTTGCTAGCATATCTATTCTTCCACTGTTTCCAACAAATAAAGATAGGTGTAGCCTGAAGAATGAGTTTGTGAACCTCAGTATCATGATTAGTAATGCACCATCTGGTTAATAAATTTCTCGAAGGAGTAACTTCATGGGAAATGCCCTAGCAATTCAAAAAGAATTTCCAAATATTCCTAGCAAAGTTCCCAGTAACAAAAATGTGCTCTATAGTGTCAAGACCCTTTCCATAACAACAAGAACAAGCCATCGGATCATGACCAAATATGACAATTTTCTCATTTGTAGAAAGTTTTCCTTTGAGAGCTCTCCATAAAAGAAATGAAGTCTTGAAAGGAATATGTTTATGCCAAATAAGAGAATTAGTCCATGTCTTGTTCTTCTTTTGCCTTACCAGATCCCAAGCTGAAGAGCAAGAAAACTTTCCACTTGATCAGAAACCCTTTCTTGGTATTTAAAAGAAGTGTTGAGTATGTGGTGAACCAGATTTGGAGGTGCATGTTGTCTGATTTTATCTTTATCCCATAAGCCATGATTAAGAAAATCTGAAATAGTAGAGTTGTCAAGTCTTGGAATGAAATTGTTGTGCAGTGCAACAGGTCCCACACCAAGCCAATCATCCCACTAGAAACAACAAGGACCAAAATTTTAGTTATAAATTCCATGATTCCATAATTTAAGGTTCAAACCCGATTCGCTAAAATTATGAAATTTTCAGTCTTAACAAGTTATTATATCTCTATAGTTCTTATTTTTAATATCTATACATGATTTTAGAAATCCCCAAATCAGTTATTATATTTGAATAACCATGATGCATGATTTGATAGATTTCAGTTTATTTTCAGTAAAACTTGGAATGTTATGAATACATGATCCCAAAACTCAATAAATTTAGTATGGCTAATTTTCAGTATTAAAATTATCTGTGAAACGGAAGTCAAACTAGTTCATGCTTTAATTTTATACATTCAGTTATAACTTAAGAGCATTTATATACAGTTTTGGGAGTAGTATTTAGCACCGAGCAAATTAGGTCCTAGATAACCCTAGTTTCAGAACTACATGCCACATTAGGTTTATCTTAGCCCCTTGAGGCATTAATTTAGTGGATCCACATCAATCATGGCATTATACACCTAGTAAGGTGTAATATAGCCCCCAGCGAGTTGTATACATTGGACTCCATGTTTGCTTATATGGTTTATGTACGAGTGGTACAGTGAGACAACAAGTCGTGGTATGACTCAGGGTAGGCTACCCAGAAATATTTCCAACTCCAGTCACCAAGACTCATTGTATGAGTCATGGAGTGAATATAAGAGTCATACAGTGACTTGTACTGATGAAGACCAGAGAGATGGCATTTTCTCTCAGGGATCACGAGTCCAAACAAAGACTCGTAGGTATATCTCACGAGTCATGGGATGAGATCGTGCCCCTAGGGCAGAACTTGAATCCAGGAACAGCGAGTCAATGTACAACTTGTGGGACCATTATATGAGTCTTACTATTGACCAATACCCTCTGAAATAGAAGCAGACAAAATGGTCCCAGGAACCATGAGTCCATATACGACTCGTAGGTTCATGGTTCGAGTCGTACTAGTGACTCGTGGGATGCAGTTCAACAACTTTTAAAATGGTTTTCTAGGGGAAGTTTAGTCTTTTATTATTCTTTAAGACCCTATACAACATCATTTTAGTATTATAAGAGGAAGGTTAATGGTCATCAGTCGATTATTTCCCTTATTCCCTCTCCTAACACTTAGAACATCAGAAAATATCGATTGAAGTTCTTCAAGCCTAATATCTAGGGTTCTCCTTCAAGTTCAAGAATTCCGAGCTCTTGCCAAAGAATTCTTCAGTCTAGGTATGTGGGATTTCAATGGGGTATTCCTTTCACCCTCAAGCCCAAAGTTTTCAGAATTTTAGTTATAAATTCCATGATTCCATGATTTAGGGTTCAAACCCAATTCTCTAAAATTATGATATTTTCAATCTTTACAAGTTATTATATTGCTATATTTCTTGTTTTAAGTATCTTTGTATGATTTTAGAAATCCCCAAATAGGTTATTATATTTTAATAACCATGATGCATAATTTGATAATTTTTAATTTATTTTCAGTATAACTTGGCATGTTATGAATATATGATCCCAGAACTCAGTAAATTTAGCATGACTAGTTTACAGTATTAACAACCTCAGTTAAATAGAAATAAAACTAGTTCATTCTTTATTCTCAGACATCAGTTATTACTTATGAGCATTTATAGACAGTTTGGGGAGTAGTATTTAGCACCGAGCAAACTAGGGTTTCAGATAACCCAAGTTTCAAAACTACGTGCCACCATAGGTCTATCTTAACCCGTTGAAGCATCAATTTAGTGGATCCACGTCATTCATGGCATTATAACCCTGACAACGTATAATGTAGCACTCCTTAAGCGAGGTGCATATGTTGGACTCCATGTTTGCTCACATGATTTTTGTCGGTTAAGAGAACCTTTCATCGAAATAGTTTTAGTATGACTTTGTACATAACCCCCAGTTTCAGTTAAATGAAAACCCTTCATGATTTACAGCTTTGTTTCATCATATAAATACATGGTTTTATTTTTGGGTCATTATGCATCAGAGTATACTCTTTTTAGGCAAATTGTTTTTTCAGCATGTTTATACACAATATTTATGACTTGCATATCTTACATGCGCAGTACATTCAAAATATTGACTGCACACCTTTCTTTTGTGCTATATCCTATTATGATATAGGTTCTGGTGCTCAGATTCAGCTTCACAATTAGATATGGTTCAGTGCCAGCTCAGCTACAGTTCTGGTGAATCCTTATTATTTGAGGATAGTTTATTTGAGTTTATGTTCATCAGACTAGTATTTCAGTTTCAATTGTTTAGAGTTAGTTGGGGACTTGTCCCAACAGCTTGCTAGTTTAGTTAGAGGCTTTCTGACAGAGTTAGGCAGTTCATCTTTTTGTTTAGTTCAGTTTTGCTTTCAGACTATATGTTCGTATTTTAGCTATTCTAGATTTATTCAGTCATTCAATTTTATTTTTAAGCTTCCGCACAATTATTTTAGTATGTATTTAGTGTCATGCCAGTAACATGGGTTGGCTTGGGACCACTTGTGGGTCTAAGTACCGTGTCGCTTCCAGGATGTAGACTTGGGTCATGACACACCATCACAAAATATCTATATACCGGCATGATATCATTCATTTCTGATTTAGTCCTTCAGTTAGACACTTCTCAATCATCTATGATACGTACCAATATGGTATATTATCATATACTGACATGGTATCATATAATTTACGCTGAATTTTGATATTTTAATTTTATATCAATTTTAGCAAGTTAATTTTTGTAAAAATAATAACAATTTTTTTTTCATTCCTTCAAAAGAAAAAAAAATTAAAAAGAAATACAAAAAATACGGTTTAAAACTTAAATTTGATATTTTAATTTTTATATTCTTTTAGCAAGTTTTAGTTGTGAAAATATATTAAAACAGAGTCATATTTTTATACCATTATTAGTCTAAAAATAATTAGATAAATTTTTTATCTTTATATTTTATTATAAATCTTTTATATTTTATTTTTATCTTTAGAAAGAAAAACCAAAAAAGACAAAATAAGGAAAATAAGAAAAAGAAAAAAAATCTAAATATAATATAAACAAAATAAATTAGGCAAATTAGATACACACCTAAAAGAAATAGTGGTATCAAAATTGTGGTGGGGCATGCTTATAATAATTTAGTGTCGAATGGGTTTTTTGGGTAATTAGTTCTAGTAATGGTAAACATGAGTGGTTATGTTGGCGGTTATGGGTAGTTTGTATAGTTTTTCAAATTTATAATGTAAATTTTTCGTCCAAAACACAATAGCTCATTCTTGATAAGAAAATATTTTTGCCGTTATTTAGATAGCCAAGTTTTAAGTTTTCAGTCGCATCGCTACTATTTTGTTACAACAATAGTTTTTAGAAAACCCAATAAACAACAGTATACAAAATATATATCCGGTGTACAATATTATACAAGATTTCATATATTTTTTCACAACAATATTTAAAAACTTGTTGTATTTATTACATTCAATATACATCATTATATAAAATTATAAAGGTGTTTATACACCCATATACAATACTATATACTATTATACAAAATTGACTTCATTTTTTTTTCTTGAATTGAAACACCAGATCCATCTAAAACAACTCAAAAATTGCACCAAATCTACTTCTCTCAATGATCTGTACTTAAGTCCAGTCCCATGCTCATAGTAGTACTGCATGACAATATAATGTATGTTTTAGAGCATGATGCGATAAAACACAATTGACATTTTTATAATAATCTTACACTTGGATAAGAAAACCTTTAGTTGTATCACATCGAAATGAAAGAACATACCCAAACCTACAAATATCACTTAAAAGGTTACGAATTTCCAATAATATCTGATGCATGTAGCAACTCTTATCTTTTGAGGTCTTGTTATATATACATTATGTAAATATAGATGTTCAACGTTACCTTTCACCAATTAAGTTTGATGGAAAAACTAGAGGTTAACAATCTGGAATTGAATGCCATATTATAAAATGTTGGCTATAAATGAAAAGTTAGCCTCAATTTATATAAAAATTGAGTCAATATAGATAAAAAGATAAAACAAAAGTCAGTTTTGATAGCATTGTTGCCGTTATTGATAAAGAGTGCAGTTATCTCAAATTTTTTAATGTTATTCGGACTCAGCCTGTGGCTCTGTTTGTCGTTTGGAGAAGAAGGTATGATTGAAAAACTACTAGTTTTCATTTTAATTAGGATACATAACTTAAAACACACTCAAATTATGCCTTTTTTTTATTGTTATACATTCAAACTATGTGGGGTCCTAAGACTTGTCACGATCCAAAATCTTGTGGGCTGTGATGGCAGCTACCCCAACCCAACCCAACCCAGGTAGGTAAGACTGACTCCACAACTTAAAAATATTACATAAATACAATAATAATAGAAAATCACACTTTCAACTGATAGTAATAATAATATAAGACTTCCTCAAAATAACTGAACAAAGTAAATACGGAATCCCAAAACTCAGAAGGCATAAGTGCAAGAGCGACTTTAATTTTTAATGCCTAGAAATTCAAAAAATGCACAACTATCTAAAGAACCAAAATAAGACAGAACTAAGAGATGAAACTAAGATAATCTCCAATCAGGAGAGTTCACGACAACCTCGAAAGCCTCTGAATGCACGATTACTAGCTGTGGGGCCCACTCATACTGAGATCTACATCAGAAGGATGCAGAAAAAGTAGGAGTGACTACAGTTTACTTATACTCAATAGACATTATAGGCCGATTGAGATTAAGAAGATACTATATCGAATAAAGAATGCTAATAAAATCATGCACTCAGAAAAGTCCCAGCAGTTCAATATCAATAATATCACACTCTATCTTAGTCGCAATGATAATCCAAATAAACAATATAGTGCAATGATATGGTATGCCATGCAATGGTCATACCTATTGGTATACACCCCCTCCCGTGATTTGCTACAAAATGGGACCCATGGGGGACTCACGAGGTCTATATACCCCGCTCAGAATCCTGCCTCGGATAAAAATCAATAAAATACCATATATTTATATCCTGAATCTTGCATCAGACTGAATGAGTAACATATGGTTCATTTTTTTTAAACAAATAAGTATTTCCTAGTGGTACAAATCGATGATCCATGAAATGAGAGAGTACGCATGGTCATGATAATAGGATGAAGCCAATTGCAATCGATATGTATAAAATCTCAAGATAATACTCAACTCATAAACACAGGGCTACAAGCCTCAATATCAAATAAAAATCTAATCCTCGAGTCACTTTAATAGTTTAAACCCCAATTTGGGCATTTCAACAACAATCCTTCTCATTTACTATGAAATTCACTAATTTTCCCAAACCTTAGCATTCTCTACATGATAAGACTCTATCCAAGCAAAGTCTAAAAAAAGTTAAGCCATAACCTACCTCGAAGTCGAACCGCAAGTCTCTAAAAGATTACAAACTCCCCTTCCCCTTTTTGATGGCCTTAGAACACTTCTAATCTATCAAGAATAGGTTCAACATATAAATACGAGTCTAATGATACCTATATTGTTATACTTCTATTACGGGTGCAAAGAGTTAATTGAAACGTCAACCCCAAACCCCTAAGGCTACGAAATTTTTTTTATTAGGAAATAAATTTACCCCTAACTAAATGAATTCATAAAAAATAGACTTAAAATTGATCTTGAACTCATCAAAATACCATTTCATAACTTTACCGAGCAAACCCCAAATTTTCGAGTTGAAAAATCAAGATTTGAAGATGAAATCATGAAATAATCATTAGGGAAGTAAGAATAATAGTTTAGAATCATACCCAATGAAGAAATCTTGAAAATATCCTTTTGAATCATGTCATGACCCGAGTATACACCCTGGATGATACAAGTATGGGAAAAACTTATCCCTCAAGGCCATTCACTCGGAGTCAAGCAAAGGACCTCAAGAGATTCCAACTTATAATCATGCATGGATCAAAAGCTTTGGAAGAGATTATATGGCCACAAAATAGGGTCTATAATGTGTGGGAGGTCCAAATGAATGAAGAGTATTCTAAAAGGAGAATTCTGCCAAATTTGGCAATGGGCCAACCACTTAGGCACATCACCGTGGAGTTTGGCAATGGAGGGCAAGAGTTGGCGATACTGGGCAGCAACCAAGCCACTTGGATTGTTGTTGATCAATTAGGAGGTGAAGTTACTATCCCTTTATTGCCCATAATCCCCTTTGAATTTCAATAATCCTGCATATCTTTTCCTTATTTCAATTTCGTATTGTGTTTGTTTCTATTTTCTTTGATTGATTCTAATTCTCGTAATTAGAATCAAATAATTTGGTATTAGAGCTTAGAGTAGAGTTTAATTTCTATTAATCTCAATCCTAGGTTCGAAATATGAAAATTAAAAAAAAAAATCAAGTTTCTAAAATTCAAAAAAAATTTGTTTGATTTCGTGTTTGTTTTGATTTTTCGACTCTAGAGTCCTATTCCTCTAGTGTCATAGTGTTCGAATCAGAGCTTTGAGTTGATTTGGAGGTGAATCAAGTTTCCTCCATTGCTGAACTTAAAGAACTTGAAGTTATGTTTGATTTTCTGGAAAAATTGGCTTGAAATTGGAATTCCAAATATAATGGGCTTTGTTTGTGACATCGAAGAAAACTCAGATCTGAAATTTGAGGTGAATCCGAGTTGAAATTGAAAGGGTTGAATTTTTGAATACCAAAGTGTTCTTCATGTTCTTTATTCTTGTTGAATTAGAACATTCAAAAAGCTTTGTTTTATCCAAAAGTAGAAAAGGAAAAAAATGTGTAGTTGTTTGAGTAAAAAGGGCCCACAAAAAAGGACCAATTCGGAGGTTATACGTGAGCTCCTAAGTTTGGTGAGCCATCCCACCCATCGCCAAAGTCTAGGGTGAGGCGCCAAAGTATAGGCTGCCATCGGTAAACCCAACCCAGCACATTGTCAACTTTGGCGACGTGGAGGTAAGTTTGGCGACTCGCCACCTAGTTTGGCAAACCCTTTCATAGTTTGGCGACATCAAGCAATAGTTTGGAAATCCTCAAGTGTTCCAATCTTTGAGAAATCATACTTCTTCAACTAAACTCAGGTTCTCATCTCTTGTTTTATTCTTTTGATTCTAAATTACTTCTAAATTCTTAAAACTACTTACCAACTAGCAACCTCGAGAGGAAGCTATAGATGGTAAGTTGAGAGTTCATATACAAGTAGAGTGTGGATTTTACCACTAAAATTGTTTGTTGTGTTTTGTAGGTACCGTGTCAAGTATAAGTAGTGTAAATCAAAACGAGGAAAGTTCCATAAACCTCATGGAGTCTATGGCCGATATAGCAAAATAATTGGTAGAAATAAATGGAAGAATAGGAGGTATGGAGGAAAGGTTAAAGGAAGTTGAAGTAGTTCATCAGGGAGGAACACCTCACACCAAAGTGAATGAAAGGGGAAGGAGAAACCCAGAGCCATCACTTACTATCACCTCGGGTCAAGCCTATATCATGTGTAACCCCTCACCCAAAGGCCCAAACTACCAAAAACATACATTCCTTCTATACAACACTCCCAACTACCTAACACAAGCTACATCACACCCAAGTACACAACCATACCATCCACAATAAGAGAACCATTCTTTTATGGCAAACCAAGTTCAAAATAGACCTCTACCCCATAATACATCTGAAGAATCCTTGGATGGAGCCTATATGTCACCTCATGACACTTTCTACAAGAACCCTACTAAGACTACCCCTATCAAAATCCTCTTTATGATGAGTGGAATGAAGAAGTCCAAAATAATGAGTTTTAGAAGAATGGAGGTAGGGAGGGATATGAAGTACTAAGGGATGTGGTTCGACCTCAAGGCTTTAGGTGGAACCAAGGTCTGGAAGGGTAAGGGTATAGTAATAAAGGAAATAGGTATGGGAATATAGGTGATAGGTATTGGGATATAGGAGATAGGAATGGTAATCGGGGAGATCAAGATCGGGGCTTGAATACAATCAAAGTGACACTTCCAAGGTTCAAAGGAAGTAGTGACCCAAAGGAATTTCTAGAATGGAAGTTACAAAGTGAGAGAATATTTCTCGCCAATAATATTTTGGAGGACTTAAAAGTGAAGTATACCCTTACTCTATTTGAGGGCTATGCTTCTACTTGGTGGGAATCTAAGAGGCAAGAAAGTGAGAGTCATCATATCTATGAGTTACCTACATGGCAAGAGTTGATTGATATAATGGAGAGTTGATATTTGACCCCAAACTACTATTAATAGTTCCTCAAGAAAGTATATATGTTGAGGCAAGGCACCAAGAGTGTTGAGGAATACTATGATGAGTATGAGAATTTGAGAATGAAGTTGAAGCTTGAAGAACATATACAATACACGGTGATACAATTTTTGGCTAATTTGAGGCAAGAAATCTTGAAGCCTTTGAGGCTTAAGCACTATGAGAGCCTTGAGGAAGCCTTCCATGATGCCTCAAAGATCGAGGAAGATTTGGAAGAGGAAAGCTACTCCAAGGCTAAGAGTTCTTCAACTTCTTCATAGAGTAAAAACAATGGTAAGTGGAGAGAGAAGTTCAAAAGTCGTTATCAAGCTACTCAAGTGAAGATTGACTACAAGTAAAAGCCGGTTGAAAAAACAACAAAAGGTAGCTTTGTGAAACCTAATGCTCCTTGACCCTCTACAATTCAATGCTATAGATTTCAAGAGAGGGGGCACATTGCAAGTGAGTTCCCTAATAGGAGGATTATTATGGCTTTTCAGGATGGGTATCAAACTAAGGAAGATGTAGAGAGTGAGGTAGAGTGAGACAAAAGTGAGAATGAGAGATAATCTTGGAGAATAATGAAGAAAGTTAGATGAGAGAGTAAATTTTGCTTGTCTTATAAGGAGAGAGGAACTTGAAATTTGAAAATGAATGTTAACCTTTCTTGTATGGTAAGATGAATCGTGAGGGCCTTTTCTAAAGAATAACTTAACCACAGGGAGAATTTATTTCATGCTAGGTGAAAAATCATGGATATGGTGTGTACCTTGGTCATAGATAGTGGGAGTTACACCAATGTAGTGAGTAATACTGTCACGCCCCGAATCCCATTTGGGCCGGACTGGCACCCGAAGCCGATATGGCCCGAGAGAACCAATCTTTGCTCATGTTCATTCGCAAGCCTATTTTTAGAATGAACCTTATTATACCTCATGTAACTAGGCAGAAGTCATGGAAAACTCATACAATATATGAAACTTGGACGTTAGGGCCATCAAGTCAAAATGAACACACATTTCTTACATTCACCTTCCCACATATGTCTACAAAGCCTCTAGCTGATACATGAACACAACAAACCTATAGTCGGGAAAAGTCCCCGCTTTATACCATAATCACAATACCAAAACAATGTACACATGTGAATCAGATAGCCCCGAACCGACTGGAGCTCACCAATGATCCTCGGATGACTCGTAGCCTATTGTGGAGGTCTACTAACGCCTGTGCCTGCAGCAAGTAAAGTAAATCCCCCAAAGGGATCACTACGAAGAATGTACTGAGTATGTAAGGCTATAAGAAACTTCATGAAACTTAAAACCTCAATGAACTCGATTGCAAGAGAATATTCAATGTGGATACATCATCGTTCGATATGTGTGGAAATATGTACTTTATGTTTATTATTTCATTTACCTTTATGTCCATTACCGTTAGTAGTTAGAACCGTCAATATGCAACCATCAATATGCAATTCAACCGTCAATATGCAACCGTCAATATATATATATATATATATATATATATATATATATATAGAGAGAGAGAGAGCAGGTTCGGCCCTTAGGGCTACCCCTGTCAGGTTCGGCATCAAATTAGGCTTTTGCCCCACTGAGCTTCCCCCCTGCCATCACTCGGAAATCAGTGAAGTAGGTTCGGCATCAAGTTTAGATTTTGCTTCACTGAGCTTTCCCCCTGATCCAGCAATATCGGGATTGGCTTAAGTTAGGCTTGCGCCCCCACAAAGCTATCACCCGTACTCAATAAGTATAAAGAAATATAAAGTAACCATAAGGAAAATATAAAGTAACCATAAGGAAAATATAAAGTAACCATGGGGGAATTCCTTCTTTCATTACTTCTTATTACTTCTCTCTTTTACTTTTATGAGATTGATACATTGGAGATCATAACCTTATTGGAACCACATAAATGCATTACTTCAATCTTGGATGTTCATGAGATTGATACTTTTGAAGTTGTCGCATTATTGGAAGCTTGGGAACATAACATTATTGGAACTTGGAATCATGTCCATAATTATGTGATACACGAATGACAATAGATCAAGACTAACACATAGATGATAACATGAAATGAGATGCCTTAGGACATTTCAGAAATGAGTAAGTACCATAATAAGGTGAATACTATATGCTGCAGAAGGATACGGAAAGAGTAACCTTACATACCTTATGATCTCAATATGAATATACCGTCCTAGATGTGAATACAACAATCCAGTTCCTTCCTTAAGTGTCACTCTACAACACAAGTACATAACAAAGTTCATGTTAACAACCAACTCCCTTACAAACGTATAAATGTCACAATGAGTTACGTGACTGCTATATAGCATCATTTCATCCTTCACAGTACAATCCATTGCATTATCATACCAACAAAACCATAACATTCCACACATTGACCAAAATATCACACATCAATAGCATTTCACATCAGACTTACCCTTATGCTTTCTCATTCGCATTCCGTCAAAATTACTCCTATCAACTTGTCTCATAACAACTTATGAACAGCAATAATAGTCCAACATGATTCCATACGCCACTTTAAATTCATTAAAATGACATCACAAGTTGCTAATTATATCCATAAAAGGTATAGAGGCCTTCGGGGGTCAAAGGGGAACAAAAACATGCAAAACGGGGTTCTGGATATGACCTGCGAAGCCACCTGCGCCCGTAGGTGGCTGACCTGCATCCGCAGGTGCCTTTTGGCAGTATCCAGGGGCATCTGCATTGGCACCTGCGCCTGCAGGTGCCTCCCCTGCGAGGGCGGATGCCCATTTTTGGTCACCAGGGTTCGTTTTAGGTCTTTTAATGCCATGAATGGTCCATGATCATAAATAAACTTCTTTTAACATATTTTTGATCATATAATATGCCAACCATCAGCCATGGTCTCACAACACACATAAACATCACCAAAACCTCACTTTCTTTTCAATTCGCCAACAAATCCATAACCAAATTTACAACAAAAATTCCAAACATTATACACAAGAATAAAACAAGGAAAGACTATAATCACATAATCCATCAAGTTTACTTCCTTCAAGATCACAAGTCTATGTTCAAGTTTACAAGGCAAAACCATCCTCCGATTTAGCAAACACAAATTGTTTTACACATAGTGAACTTCTCACACTTCACCAACATAACCAACATGATATAAGCCATATTACATGCATAAAATTTATTAAACCATTATAATATACACTTACCAAGTCTTGCAAGATGATGATCTTGGTCCAAAAGATGAAGGTCTAGGGTTTGTGTTGAATAAGGAAATGTTGAGAAAATTCTAGAAATGGCATGGGTGTCACAATGAGATAAAAATCTGATTTGTTCCCTTTTTATAGTCCCTTAAGTATCTCTTATCCCATTCTTGACATTAAATTCATGTTGATTTGGTCAAATGGA
This sequence comes from Capsicum rhomboideum, assembly GCA_031232105.1. Taxonomy (NCBI): domain Eukaryota; kingdom Viridiplantae; phylum Streptophyta; class Magnoliopsida; order Solanales; family Solanaceae; genus Capsicum; species Capsicum rhomboideum. The sequence goes on along the minus strand of CP124719.1, from coordinate 86,500,416 downwards.
AGATTGGATCATTTTGCCCCATTGGGCCAAGTCTTCCATGTAATTTTTTTGGGCCTCATTTAAGCCCAATGGCTCATGACTCATTAAATGCCCAAAAAATTAATGGATAATTCATCAAGTCTCTCATGTTTTACTAATTCCATAAATGTAAACGTAGTCGTATAGGTTCGACAACATACGGGGTGTTACACCTCGTACGAAGGTCTAATCCCATGTACTAGGCCCAATATCCATTATCTCATCAATAACATTACACAATACATACTTTTGGTTCTCGACACTTAAGTAACCATTGTTCAATGTCGTCAAGCAGGGTTTAGTAGGTACGGGGTGTTACATACCTTGGTGGAGAGGATGGGAATTCTTACAAAGAAGTACCCTAACCCTTATAAATTATAATGGCTCAATAATAGTAGGGATATGAAGGTCCTCAAGCAAGCCAGTATCAAATTTAGCATTGGTAAGTATCATGACGAAGTTCTTTGTGATATTGTGCCTATGCTTGCATGTTATGTATTGCTAGGAAGACCTTAGCAATTTGATAGGGATGTTACATATCAAGGGAGGTCAAACAAGTACTCTTTTATGTTGGAAGGTCAAAAACATATTCTTACACCATTGACTCCATACCAAGTGAATGAAGACTATCAAATCATGAAGAAACTTTAGGAGATAGTGAAAGTAGAGAAGGTGGAGAATAATTCTAAGGACTCCAAAATTATGCCCGGGAAGGATAATGGCTAGGTGAAGGTCAAGGGGGAAAATGTATCATAGCCAAGCCAAGCAAGTGTATCAAGGGTGTAGATGAGGAATGCTTTCTAGTGTTCCTTACCAACACTGATCTTTTATTGCATGCTAATCAAGATACTAGAACCTTGCCTACTATTGTTTGTTCTCTTTTACAGGATTATAATGAGCTATTTCTAGAGGAGATGCCTAAGGGATTGCCACCCTTGAGAGGGATTGAGCACCAAATTAATTTTGTGTTTGGTTCTCAAATTCCCAACTGGACGGCCTATAGAAGCAACTCGAAAGAGACTAAGGAGATATAAAGGCAAGTGGAAGAGCTCCTTTAGAAAGGTCTAGTCATAGAGAGCCTAAGTCCATATGCCATACCGGTTATTCTTGTTCCCAAAAAAGATGAAACTTGGAGGATGTGTATTGATTGTAGAGCCATCAATAAGATCACGGTGAAAGATAGACATCTAATTCCTAGGCTTGATGACATGTCTGATGAGCTATGTGGCTCAAGCATGTTTTCAAAAATTTATCTTCAAAGTGGTTACCACCAAATTCACATGAAACTGGGTGGTGAATGAAAGAGGGCCTTCAAAACAAAGTTTAGGTTATATGAGTGGCTTGTGATTCCATTTGGATTGACTAATGTCCTAGGAACATTTATAAGGTTGATGAATCATGTCTTGAATTCGTACATCAACAAGTTTGTGGTAGTTTATTTTGAGGACATCGTTGTGTATAGCAACACGGTTGAAGAGCATGTGCTCCATTTGCAATAAGTATTTGATGTCTTGCTACAGGCGAGGTTGTTTGCTATTAAAAAAAATGTTCCTTTTGTGTTGAGAAGGTAGTATTCTTGGGTTTTGTGGTTAGTGCAAATTGTGTAAAGCTTGATAAAGAGAAAGTGGAATCAATTAGGACTTGGCCTACCCCAACTCATGCAACTGAGGTGAGGAGTTTCCATGGGTTGGCAAGTTTCTATCGGTGCTTTGTGAAAGATTTTAGTACTATTGCTTCTCCTATGACCAAGTTGATCAAGAAGGATGTTACTTTTGTTTGGAGGGAAGTATAAGAGAAGTCTTTTTAAGCTTTGAAGGCTATGTTGAGTTCTTCACCATTACTCTAATTATCCAACTTTGACAAGGCATTTGATAGAGTATGATTCTTCGGGTATTGGTATAGGTGGTTTATTGATGCAATAAGGGAAGCCTTTGTATTACTTTAGTAAGAATATAAAGAGAGCCTCACTAAGCTACTCAAATTATGATAAGGAGTTGTATGCACTTGTGCAGGTGTTGGCCCATTTTCAACACTACTCATGGCACAAAGAGTTTTTGATAAGGACCTATCATGAGTCCTTGAAACAAAAGGGCCAATTCAATTTGAACAAGAGACATGCAAAATAGGTTGAATTCATTGAGACCTTTCCTTATGTGATCAACTATAAGCAAGGCAAGGATAATATGGTAGTGGATGCTCTATCAAAAAGGTTTGTGTTGGTTATCACCTTGGCTTTTAGGATGATGGGTTTTGAAAGCTTAAAGGAATTCTATTCTACGGATTCCAGCTTTAAAGAGGCTTTTGATTATCTTGGTCAAGGAAAGTGGTCTGATAAGTTTTAATTAGTTGATGGGTACTTGTTCAAAAATGGTCGAATATGTGTTCAAATGAGCTCATGGAGAGAATTGTTCATTAAAAAGCTCATAGTGGTGGCATGATGGGGCCCTTTGGTGTGTCCAAAACACTTGACATTCTCAAGGACCATTTCTGGCGTAAGATGCAACATGATATGGAAAACTATGTGGAAGGTAACTAGATTGCAAGCGATCCAAGTACACAACTCGCCCCCAAGGTATGTATACTCATCTTCCTACTCTTAGTGGTCCATGGTTAGATATCTCTATGGATTTTATGTTAGGTTAGGACCAAAAGAGGCCATGATAGCATTTTTGTGGTAATGGATAGATTCTAAAAAATGTCTCATTTCATTCCATGCCATAAGAGTGATGATGCATCCCATGTTACATCTTTGTTTGTGATTAATGTGCTTAAATTGCATGGAGACCCTCGAACTGTTGTTAGTGATAGGAATTCCAAGTTTCTTAGCTATTTTTGGAAGAGCCTATGGGGTACACTTGGTACCATGCTTATGTTCTCTACTTCTTGTCATCTTCAAATGAATGGTCAAGCTAAAGTAGTTAATTGAACTCTTGGGAGCATGCTTCAATGCATGATTCGGGGCACCCCAACCACTTGGGAAGACCATTTGCTTTTGATTGAATTTTCTTATAATAGGTCTCTCCATTCTTCTATTGGTATGACCCCATTTGAGGTTTGCTATGGGTTTAATCCCTTGATTTTATTATCCATGACTCCCTTATCCAGTAATATTATTGTAAACTTAGATGAGAGGCAAATAATAAAGGAGATGTTAAAGATTCACTCTAAAGTGAAAAGAGATCCTTGAAAAGAACAACTCCAAGATTTCTCACCAAATGAATCATGAGAGAAAGAAAGTGGTAACCCAACCCGGTGATTGGGTGTGGGCTCATTTTCAAAAGGAGAGGCCCCTACATTATCGTAAAGGAAAACTAAGTCCAAGGGGAGATGGCCCCTTCAAAGTTCTTGAGCGGATCAACAACAATGCCTACAAAATTTGACTTACCAAGTGAGTATAATGTTCATAATATTTTCAATGTAAGTGACCTATCTTCTTGTGTTATATGTGACCATACAGAATCGAGGATGAATCCTTTCAAAGAATGGGAGGATGATACAAGCATGGGTAGCACTTATCCCTCAAGGCCATTCACTCGAAGTCAAACAAAGGACCTCAAGAAATTACAAGCCATGTTTATGTAAGGACGAGCTTTGGAAGATCTTGGATTACCCCAAAAGAGGGTCTATAACATGTGGGAGGTACAAAGGAGTGAAGAGGATACAACGGGGATCATTCTGCCAACTTTGGTGATAGCCCAACCACATAGGTGCACCACTGTGGAGTTTGGAGATGGAGAGCAAGAGTTAGGTGATACTGGGCAGCAACCAAGTCACTTGGTGATGTACAAGAGCTATTTGGAGATGGTCGACAAAGTTTGGCTATGTGGCTTCACTTTGACGACAAAAGAAGCGACTTTGGCGATGGAGCACGACCTATGGGTCTTATTTTCACTCAAGCCACTTTTGGGCTTTAGTTGTCAAGGCATATGCTATATGTACTTTTTTCTTTGTCATTTCCTTTACTGAGATTGCTTTAAATATTGAAGAACTTGCTTAAACTTTAGGCTATAGCTTATTGAGTGCTTAGATAATCATTTAGTTCATTAGGTCAGCCATTAGGAGTGGAATTTCTTGGTTGCTTGGTCAACTTCTTTCGTTTAATCAATCTACGAGTTTCTCGTTTGTGGAATCAAATTGGTTTCTCTTTAATTGGATAAACTTGGGTTGTTGTTGATCAATTGGGATTAATTGGAAGGTAAAGGTACTAGCCCTTTGCTGCCTATAATCCCCTTTGAATTTCAATAATCCTACATATCTTTTCCTTAGTTTGATTTCGTATTGTGTTTGTTTCTATTTTCTGCGATTGATTCTAATTCTCTTAATTAGAATCATATCACTGGAAGCGACACAGTACTTAGAACCAAAAGTGGTCCCAAGCTAGCTCATAGTACTGATATGACATAAAACACATGCTAAAATAACTGTACGGAAGCTAGGGATAACATATGAATAGCTGAACAAGTATGGAAAAATTGCAATGAAACATTTGCTCTGAAAACAAAACTAAACTGAATAATAAACTGAAATGTCTAACTTTGTCTGAAAGCCTCTAAGTAAATTGACGAGTTGCTGGGAAAAGTCCTTAGCTAACTATAAAAAACTAAAATTGAAATATTAGTCTGATAAAGTATAAACTAAAATAACCCATCCTCGAATAATGAGGACTCACCACAAGCATAGCTGAATTGGCACTGGACGTATCTAACTGCGTGGCTGAGTCTGTGCACCGGAACCTATATCATAATAGGATATAGTGCAAATTAAGGTATGCGGTCAGTACTTTGAATGAATTGAGCATGTGAGATATGAAATATGATGTTAGCAGTAAAAAATCATGTTGAAAACAAGTGTCATGGCAAAATACGCAAGTCATAATAAACATATGTAACAAAATAATGCACAGTGACTCACACTGTCATAAAGTTAATTAAAAAAACTGAATCATCTGAAATAGTCATAAACTAATCATGTCTATACTAGAACTAGCGAGTCATGTACAGTTATTAGATTTTAAATCATATTTATAGGGAGATTCTCTTAACTGACACACCCTATTTCAGCAAACATGGAGTCAAACATGTAACCCTTGATGGGAGGGTGTTCTATACCTTTCCAGTGGGATAAAACCATGATTTGACTTAAATTCACTCATGAGCCCATTCAGGAGAAGCTGTAAACCTCAACTGACAGAAGTCCCTTATCTTACGATGGTACATAGTTTGGAAACTTGGATTGTCTGAACTCGCATTCCCTTGATACTAAATACTACTCCCAAAATATTCTAATGCTTATATTATATCATGTGACATATCTGGATGTCAAAACTGTTCATAAAAATGGATGGCATAACCTCATATTATATCATGTGACATATCTAGATGTCAAAACTGTTCATAATCATGGATGGCATACCTGAGTGTCATACTACTCATAAACTTTGCTTTTATGAGAAAACTGTTCATAATTATTGATGGCATATCTAGATACCATACTAATCATGAAACTTACTTTTTGTGAGAAAATTGTTTATGAGAATTGATGGCATATCTGGATATCATACTAATCATAAAACCTCCTTCTATGAGCCTAAGCTCTATATCATGTCATAAGTTCTATACTAAAAATCATGTATTTAAAATCATGTCTCTTCAATATAAAGTTAATGATTCATAAAGAAACCTTAAAGCACATGTTTGATGCACAATTAACAACCTTACAAGGAAATCATAAAGTGCAAGGAAAACCTTGTTCATAAAATCAATTCATGTTAAGAACTGAGACCATACGGTCAAATCATGATAAATCTATCTAAATTATGTATGGGAGTTTTAAACAAGATTCAAAGCTGTTAAATCATGATTGAACATGTTTAATAAGATCAATTATCATGAGGAACATGTAGGGACTAAAAATCACAGAGTTTGCATAATTGGGTATAGACCTGAAATCAAGAGATCATAAATATCATAACTTTAAATATGAAGTTTTAGGCATAAAGGTGAAAGGAAATCCTTATTGAATCCTCACATACCTGGAAGTCTGAGAAATTCAAACTGTAAGCTTGAGAATTTGACTTGGATAAAAACCCTAGGCTTGGAACCTTGAGATATACTTGAGAGCTTTTGTTTCTCACTTGGGGAATTTTTTATCAATGGAACGAGAAGTGATTAGGGGCTTTAGTCTGATAAACCCCTTCAAAAGATGCAAAATGACATAGTATAGGGGTTAAAAGAGTAGAAAAAGACCAAAATACCCCTAAGAAACCATTCTAAAAAGTTGTTGAATTTTATGGTATAGGGATCGTGGTTCTAAGACATAGATCGTACTATCAAACCACGACCCGTGGTTCAGTCATGGTTACTGACAGTGCTCCACCAAGATGCCCATAACTTTTAGCTCCAAAATTGGATTGACAGATGGTCGATGGTGTTGGAAAGAAGATTTAAATACCTTTAATTTCGTAGGTATTTGTCCATGTAACTTATCATAATCTAGGGGGAATGAACATTTGATAGTGACCTAAGTAGAATCTTACACTAGAACTTATTTGATTGAGGAGTTTTCAACTCAACTTTGTGTTTGGGACCTCTTATGACCTTGAATCACATCCAATACTCTTACCATACTTATACTTATGGTTTTGGTAGTTGGAATGTCGTGGGATTTGGAAAATACTATTGTAAACAACTTCTAAAATTTCTGGAAAATGAACTTTATGAGTCATAGTATGACTTGTGCTTCTAAATCATGGATCATAATATGTACTCGTGGTTCCTGGGAGAATTTATCATCCTTATAAAATGGTTCCGCGATTGTATAGTTTGACTCGTGGCATAAACCACGGGTCATAGAGTGACTCGTGAGAACCTGGAGAACTGGACTATCTTGGGGATGATTCCATGAGTCTTTCCATGACTCGTGATCTGATACCACAGGTAGCGAGTTGACTCGTGGTTCTCTGAGACTTGCAAATTTTGCTGGTTTTAGATGCTAAGTTTGAATTGAATCATGTAAAATTTTGGGGGTGTTACAATATCTCCTCCTTGGGATCATTTGTCCTCGAATATAGAATATAACTGGGCTGAAAAAATAGGAAACACTAACATGAAACTGATTTATAAATCTGGATATCTGTCATGGCTGGGACTGATTTAGACTGGGAGTAAAGAATCCACTAAAATTACACATAGCACGAATGCACATAAGGAATCACATAGAATAGGCATAGATATGAAAGTTAGGAGAGTATGACTAAAGGAAGAAGGGTAGACTACTGGAACTGGTTGTTTGATTCTTGAAACTTACTTGCTGGGCTATACGGGACTGATTCATACTGGGAGTTTAGAGATCAACTGAAGCATTTATGAAATGAATGTACAAATAAAACTACGAAGTGGTAGATAACAAATTGAAATTTATAAGAGTCACTGAGAAAGGAATATATGTTTCCTCCGACGCTCCTTGTCAGAAGTTTTAATAGCATCCAGAGGGATAGCTCACGAGAATGTTCTGAGTGAGACATCCGAATAAAAGATTCTAATGTGGTTTGACCATCCTAGTCTGTTGATCTGAGTTCATCAAATAGGATCAATATAGATTTGAACATAGAACACCTGCAGTCTGAAATTGTCTCTCATGGAACATGGGCATCTAGGACAGGAATAAAGAATAAGACTACTATGCCTTAAAAAATGCAACTGATAACTTTCCAACTTAGCAACATTTCTTAAACATGCTTATTCTTATGAAAATACTACACTTAAATGGATGAAACTTCTAACTCTTTTAGGGGTACACCACATATGGATGCTAAAGGCTAAGTCTAGCTGTATGTTCTTAATCTTTTTAAGCCTAACTCGGAGATACAAAGCACTACCACTAAAATGACCATACTAGTTTCAACTATAGGAATATATATTCTAAAACAACTAAGAGCTATCACCCTCAAAATACACTTCTTCTTTCCGCCTTAAACAACCCACCTTAAGTTCTAATTAAGGAGTCACTAACCACCAGAAGTCATTATCCATAGGTATATCAACAAAAATCATTTCAAGCCTATCACCCAGCTTCCATTGACATCACCATCAAATTATAGAGAGGGTCACTGAAGGACTAGAACATGAGCATCCAGAATAAGGGTGATACTGTGAAATCTCGACTGAAGGATTCCCATAACTTTGACACTCAACTGAGGCTTGAAGAGTAAAATATAGTATGAACAAACTTGTTCTAGAGATCTGAGCTGAGAACATACATAATGAAGCATGATTTCTTTGGTCATTAAGGACGTATCATAATTTGATATAACTTAACATACTGTGAGACATAAGTGCATGAGTCAAAAGCTGTATGCCATGGTACTAGAATTTATAGATTCATGGAGTATGACTTGGACTACTGAGTGAACTATTACTCCTCATACTAGGAACTGAGAATGGACATACATCTTTATGTAGTGCATGATTATGAATTATGATCATAGCGCTGACACGCAAGGCATAAGTAAAGTGTCATAATAACTGAGGTACAAGGAATATACTTAAATAAGAATGGGTGGGGATCTTCCTCCTTCTATCTCTGTTCTAGAACTCATTAGTAATACAACCTGAAATCTCAATACCTGATTTGGTTCTTTATCCTATCATTTTCCTCTTAGATCAAAATCGCCCTTCTTAGTTTGCGAACCTCTTCATTAATCTCTAAACTAAACTATCATCATTTTATCCTAATGGTCTAGGCAACTACTACTCAAGAATGTAATTTGATTACATCTCCTTCTATAGTCTAAGGCCCTCCCTCACCTAAAAGTCTAAGCCTTAATCTTTCTATTTCATCTAGGGGTTGTATATACTACACTCATGATTTTCAACCTATCCATCAAAATGACATGTCAAACTTACAGGAAGAAATCTAGAAACATAACTATCTCGACCTCAGTTGGAATATTTTGACTCGGCTAGATGGACAATGTAAGCAATTGCTTTAGGCACTGGCCACCACTGTTGCCCTACCTGGCTGAGGAGCAATCTCTAAACTTGTGACCTAGCTTACCACAGCCAAAATAACTTTCCATTCCCCGATGACATTCACCTGGATTAAACTTACTACAATGACTACAAGAAGGGTAACTCAAAGTTCGCTGAGTAATACTATGATAAGACTGAGAATCAGGTATAGGAATGCTAGCTAAAGATGGGGCTAGTCCAAAGGGCCACTGCTGAATAGATGATCAATTCTCACTATCGATTTTTTTCTGGCTAGAGTCAGCACTCCCAGATCTGGCTCTCTTATTCTTCCTTTTTCTCTTCTTCAGTTTCTCTTCCTCACCATTAGGATAAGCGGGGGATGCTACCTACTGATTCAAGTGAGCAATCATAGCTTGATCTAACATTCAGATGGTATCACAAAACTCTACATTAGAAATATCATTGGTTGCAGGTTGATCCACTGGTATGGAAAGGTTACAATTTTGAGAACTTCTCTAATTGATATCTCTTAGTGAAGACATATTCTAAAATATGTAAAGCATTAGTTAGACAGATAAATAGAGTTAAACTCTATCGCATGATAAAGAGCCTGAAAGAAGGAAAGTTTCCTAAGAACATCTCGTAACCTCTTCCTCATAAGTGTGGCATGCTCACACCCATGAAAAAGACTCTACTTAACGCGGCTTTCAGACACCCTAGGACACTTTAATCATGATGCTCTGATACTAAGTTTGTCATGACCAGAGTCTACACCCTGGAAACGGTAACGTACATAGAAGTGGTCCCAAGCTAACCCATGGTACTATCATGTCACTAAAACACATACTAAAATAATTATGCAAACTAAGGACATCATATGAATAGTTGAACAAATTTGGAATAACTAAAATTGAAACATTTGGTCTACAAACAATACTAAACTGAACAATAAATTGAAATGTCTAACTCTGTCTGAAAGTATCTAAGTAAACTGACGAGTTATTAGGACAAGTCCCCAACTAAATCTAAAAAATTGAAACTAAAATAGTAGCTAATATAACCCATCCTCGAATAATGAGGATTCACTACAAGTGTAGCTGAACTGGCACTGGAATGTATCTAACTGTGTGGATGAGTCTGAGCACCGAAACCTATATCATAATAGGATATAGCACAAAAAAAGGTATGCTATCAGTACTTTGAAGGAACTGAGCATGTAGGATATGCAATATCATGTATACAATATAAATCATGCTGAAAAAAAGTGTCATGGAAAAATACGCAAGTCATAATAAACACATGTAAGAAAATAATGCACAATGACTCACACTGTCATAAAGTCAACTGAAAAATTGAATCATGTGAAATAGTCATAAACTAATCATGTCTATACTGGAACTAGTGAGTCATGTACAATTATTAGATTTTAAATCATATCTATAGGAAGCTTCTCTTAACCGACATACCCCATTTGACCAAACATAGATTCAAATGTGTAACCCTTGTTGGGAGGCTGTTCTATGCCTTACCGGTGGTATAAAATCATGATTTAGCATGAATTCATTCATGAGCTCATTCGAGCAGAGGGTCAACCCCAACTGACAAAAGACTCTTATCCTACAGTGGCAATATAGTTTGGGAATTTAGGTTTATTTGAACCCGTATTACCTTAGTACTAAATACAACTAATGCTCATATTATGTTATGTGACATATCTAGATGTCAAAACTGTCCATAATCATGGATAGCATACCTGAGTGTCATACTACTCATGAACTTTGCTTTTATGAGAAAACTGTTCATAATTATTGATGGCATATCTGGATACCATACTAATCATGATACTTACTTTTTGTGAGAAAACTGTTCATGAGAATTGATGGCATATCTGGATGTCATACAAATCATGAAACCTACTGCTATGTGCCTAAGCTCCATATCATGTCATAAGTTCTATGCTGAAAATCATGTATTTAAAAGCATGTCTCTTCAATAGAGAGTTAATGATTCATAAAGATTTCTTAAAGAACATGTTTGATGCACAATTAAGAACCTTGTAGAAAAACCATAAAGTGCATGAAAAACCTTGTTCATAAAATCAATTCATGTTAAGAATTGAAACCATAAGGTCAAATCATGATAAATCTGTCTAAATCATGCTAAATTATGTATGGGTGTTTTAAAATAGATTTAAAGCTATAGAACTATACTTGAACGTGTTTAACAAAATCAATTATCATAAGGAATATGTAGGGACTGAAAATCATAGGTTTGCATAAGTGGGTATAAAGCCTAAATCAAGAGATCATAAAAACCACAACTTTAAATATGAAGTTTTAGGCATAAGAGTGAAAGAAAAAACTTATTGAATCCTCACATAACTGGAAGTCTGAGAAATTCAAGAAGGAAGATTGAGAATTTGACTTAGAGAAAAACCCTAGGCGTGGAACCTTGAGAGAGACTTGAGAGCTTTTTCTTCTGACTTGGGGAAATTTTATTGATGGAATGAGAAGTGATTGGGGTTTTTAGTCTGATAAACCCCTTCAAAAGATGCAAAACAACATAGTATATGGGTTAAAAGAGTAGGAAAAGACCAAAATACCTTAAGGAACCATTCTGAAAAGTTTCTGACCCAAACTAACAACACTACTAACCCAAAAATAACATTATGGAGCTAATAGAACTGATAAAATTCTCATACAACATCTAAAACTCTAAATGTTGATCAAAGCCAACCTTACTAACTTCAAAACCTTCTTGTCATGAACCATTTAACCGGATCATGCGGGCACCTACTCTAACCCACCTAGATAGGAAAACATGCTTACCACCCAATTAAAATACATGCAGAAGTCTTTAAAGAAATAAATAAATTCTTTATTTATTACAACTGATTTATAAATATTTAAATACAAAATGAGCACTTTACCCAAGGACCTAGTCTAAATAGGTACAAGAGCTACTATAAGAGAAATGGGAACTATACGCATGACCCAACTTCCACCATGAGGAACGATGATAGAATTTGTCAGAGATCTCTATCGCATCACGTATGAAACATCTACTAATCCTGAAACCAGACAATAATCTAGGAAAAAGGTATAACAAGAGTAGTATTAGTACAAACAACACATACTGGTATGTATCATCGGTCGATAAATCACATTAATATTTGAAAGAAAACATACATCTTAAGAGTTTTATGAGTTATGCCTTCTGCCTTTTAGTTTTTTTCTTACCTCGCTTACCTTTTACCTCTCTCACTAACCCAAGTCAACTTCTACACCACAGTCAACTCTAATACACTACTTTTATACAATATTCTCAAGTCAACCTTAAATACTTATTTAATTATGACTTAACCATTCTTAACTCTAATGGTTTCCCACTCTTAGCAACCCATCATTTCAGACTCTTACGTGACATATATCAGTATTTCGTTACCCTGGTCATGCATTATCACTGCCTAGTTGAGATTTCAAATAAAGTTATAAGAAATTAAATAGCAAGACCGCAACACCCCGCTTACCCAATCTCAATAATATTAACCAGTCATCAATGACTATAACCATGCCACAAGCACAATCAAGAAAACTTTTCAAGTAATTTATATCAATTATGAACACTTAGCCTTTTCAAACAACACCACAGAGTTCAGTCAAGTACAAATCAATATAGACAAAACTCAAGTCAATACTCTGACTACCAACATTTAATCCAAGTCAACAAACCAGGACTCATTAACAATACATTAAACCATGTGTCAATTACATAGGTAAATAGACAATTAAAGAGATATGCCAATCATTTCAATTTAGCCCGGACCACTCAAGGATCCAATTTAACAACAACAATGACCATAATCATAAATCTCGATTCACACAAAGAACCAAATATAATATCAGATAACACATAAAATCGGTTCACTCAAGGAAACGTCACTCTCACTAATACCTTGTACACACATGCTAAGGGTCTTATGGTCACCCACTAGCCATGACCTGTAGGTGATGAGCGCTTGTCCATGTACTAAATCCCATACATCTAGTGTCTGCCAACCTTATATCACCAATCTCATGAAGATGTCTAAATATTGGTACATTCCATAATAATAAGTATGAATCCCCTGTAGATGTCCAAATACCGATACATCCCCAATAATCAATTCATATCACAACAATCATAATGAAACAACAATCACACTTGTAAAGCTAACAAGTTTTCAATATAACCTCATTGCATGTGATTAGCACTTAGGATATTATTTAACCTTTTACTTTTCTTTGAACATGCATTGTAACAATTATACGAAAAAAAAATTAACATGCACACATAAATCAAGTTGGGTTTCAACTACATTAAACCATCACCTTTAATTCGAACATCATTGGGGGCTTGGCTAGGGCTTGCAATGTCTAAGGTATGAATCCACACCTCTGGTCCACACCATAATACACCCAACCTTCTATCTTAACACTAATACCTTAACAAGACTATCATTCCTCTAGTTACCACCATAGATTCTTCAGAATCTACCAACACTAACCACATCTAATTAGCTTTTATTAGGATCTATACTATTTTCTGGGTACAATACCAATACAAACCTTCATAAGTTATCAACATCAATAACAATTACATTAATTAATTAATAGATTTTAATATCATAAGTAACATCAAATTTTGCAATTCAACAATTAGGTTTTTACCCAATTTATCCATCCCAACACAGTGCCCGTAGGCCTAAGTATGAAATCTCCCGTCAATTTATGTTATGACTATGCTTTCTAACCCAGATCTAAACTAATCAGTTAAACTTAGCCTACCTAGATGGCAAGAAGCTGCTACGGAGGCATGAATGCGAGCTCCTGACTTTGTGATAGTGATTTCTCGTGTGAAATCCATGAGGAAACCATGGGTTTTACCCCATTCAAGCGTGTTTCCCCCTCTCCATTGCTCCATGGACATGAGGCAACCCTAGGGGTTTTTAGAAGCCTCATTCATTCTATTTGCAACTAAGAAAGAGAAATAAAATTAATAAAATGGTGTCTGGTTTCTGCCTTCGGCGTCCCACTATAGCGGCCAGTTCGTACTACTACGATGACACTATAATGGGAAAATTCCTGCTATAGGGGGGATGGCGTTAGCCTGACTCAAAATTTTAAATTCTAAAAACTTTCAGCCAAGTCCATGCATACTAGTTCGAGACCGTATTTACAAAAATCTCCGTACCTCATGCCCATAGACGAGGTGCCTTTAGTAACCACAGAATAGGTCGTTACACTTCTAAAATGAAAACCTTGCATACAACTCAACTAACCACCTCGGGGACCATGCCACCCACTCCCACAGATCATAAATACTATAATATAAATATGGAGTGGAGTAAAATGGTTAAAACACATAAAAATCCAAAATTCAATACGATGGTTGTTACATGACCCCCTATGATTCTTTTGAATGAATTTTTTTAGGTATTATTCGATGACCTAAATAAGTAATTGATCCAAACTTAAATTATTGTTTGCACACGCTCGAGAAAATTCAAAAATTTAGCGAGGTCCAACTCAATACTCATTTTAGGGAAAGAATTTCATCCATACTTAACAAAATACTCTTCTATTGTCTCTTGGCCATTTCTATTAAATCACTCAAATCTTTTAATTTACTTGTGTTTTTCTTTTGACTCATACTATACTCTATTGAAATAAAGTTATGACTTGCAACTTGGTGATGAAATTTATTTAAAAATGCGAGGTTGTTGACGATTTAGTTTTGTGGGTATGTCCAAACTATGTATTTAATTGAAATTTCATACAAATATAAAAGAGTGAAAGGTGAAAAACAAACCTAAAGAATTCCAATTTTTTGAGTTTCATAACTGAACTATCATGTGTGTGAATTTTCTACCTGAACTATCACCAACTAGTTAGCAAAACACTCCTAAATTATTAATTGTTTGAGTTTCATACTTGACAGTTTAGGAAAACTGAACCATTAATAGATTAGGTGTGTTTTGCTAACTAGTTGGTGATAGTTCAGCTAGAAAAATTCACACACTTGATAGTTTAGGTATGAAACTCAAGAAATCATGATACTTTAGGTATGTTTTGAACCACTAACTCAATAGAAAATAGAAAGGAACAAGTATTAGAAAATTTACAAAAATCGAAGCTTACCACTTCAAAGCAGCTGCAAGTTCTGAATAAAGGATTTGAACTCCAACGGCTTCAATGGAAGACACAAATTCAAATAGAGGAATGGAGAACTTAATGAAAAAATAAAAATATATGTTATTTGGACTACTACATGGAAAATAGAGACGTATCCGTGGATGTTTAAGTTTCCCCTTTCATGCTTAATCTATGTGTGATCAGTCACTTATCCAGGTCAATGAATAAAACCAAAAATAATACATAGGATCCCCCAAAGTTTAAAGTGTATTAGCAAAAAATAGGCATAGTTTGAGTGTGTTTTAAGCCATTTTTCTTTAACTTATGTCTTAGTTTTCTTTTTATTTTGTTTTTAAAGAAAAATGTTAGTATTTTTTTGAATATCACGTTAATACTTCAAGTCCAATTTTCAAACGAGTAAATATCTCAAAAAGTTTTGAAGTGGGGACATTTGTAATTATTTAAAATTTATTGAATATATATTTATAAAATGATTTGGACTATATTAAATTCAAAATATATTGGTCCAATAAATGGATCGATATAGTTGAATTAATTAATTAAGTCCAACAAATATGAATTTTATTAAAATGTAATTTCACTGGGCTAGTCCATTGATTTGGGTTATGAATGATGAGACCACTTTGCCAAGCCCAAGATGTCATCTTATTCTAGAGGTCCAACTCGGTGCCACATGTCAAATGATGTGGCATGACAAGTCAAGCGAAGGATCCAATAGGATCACGCTACATATCAAAATGGCACAACATGTCTAGAAAAATCAAAGGCCAATGAAACTGAGCCATGTGTACAAGTGACATGTTCCAGCCAATCATAGATCGCTTTGTCACTTAAATTTGATTGCTTCTATAACTATAAATAAGGGTCTTCTATAATTCAGAAAGACACCAAAATTCTAACAAGAAGGAAGAGAGATCTTGTGGATCAAAGGCTGTAGATTTTTATGCAAGCTACAAGTTTAAGAATTCAAGCACTCAAATTCAAATTCAATTCAAGATCAAGACCACCAAATTCAAGATCAAGCTCAAAAGCCCTTGAATTCAAGTAAAGTCAAGAACAAATTTATCAATTTCACAACTCGAGATCAAGACCACTAGATTCAAGATCATGCTCAAAAGCCTTTGAATTCAAGTACAAGTCAAGGTCAAGTTCATCAAATCACCAGACAAGATCAAGACCACCAGATTCAAGACCAAGCTCAAAAACCCTTGAATTTATGTACAAGTCGAGATCAAATCCATCAAATTCACAATATTCAAGATCAAGTACAAAGGCCCTTGTATTTATATTTGAAAAGAAGAATTAGAGGATTCATAGAGACTGTAACACTCACTATTTGAAATCAAATACTATGATTGTTGTGATATTTTATGGTGTTGATTATTATTTTCTTGACGCGAATTTTATTAGTTGTAAATTCTACCATGCCCAGTGAGATAATTTCTACTTCTCATATCAATTTTTCCAATATCAAAACTTAAGGACATCAAAATAGCCTCTAAGAAGACCAACTCCCAATCAACTTTCCCTAAGACTGCTGACTCCAAGTTCTCTACTGAAGTAGAAAGTATCCTTGGTGTTAACTTTGGAAGTTTGGAGTTGTTATGAGGATCAAGGCCAACATGCTGGGATAACAAACACTTCAAGTGTCTTTCACATCAATTATTGTTTTTGGATTTTCAAACCTAAAAGGAGCAAGGTCCTCTACAAATGCTTAAGAAGGAGGAAACAATGTCGCTGAAAAGATCTAGAAGACTCTAGCGCTACTTGACATCTCTAGTTCAAAGAACTGTACTATAAAGAAAGATGATGATTCAATCAATAGATTCTCTCTACTTGCACCGCATAATGTGAATCCTTCAAAGATCAACTTGTTCGATAATCTGTGCTACTCCCTAAAATCCTCGACAATCCTGCAAGCAATTATGATTGACGCTTCCATAATAGAAGAATAACTTGTAAGTTTGACTAAAGTAGTCAAAGGCTTGACAAATAATGTGCAAGAATAAGATGCTAAACTTTCCAAGCTGACAAATAAAATTAGATAGAATTAAGTCAAGTACTTATAAAGCTTCCTAAAATTCAAGAGAAAGTAGAGCCTTTCATAAAGCAAACAACAATGATCAAAGAGATCCATGTCTCGACTGAAGATTTGGTTCTTAATAATCAATTGAAAAACCTCATCATAGAGGATATCATGATAAATATGAGTCCTCATTCAAATATTCTCTCACATATGGAAAGTCATACACAAAGGATTGATAACTTCAAGATGCCTAATGGCTTTCAACCTTTTAATCTCCAACAATTTGATGGCAAAAGGAATACTAAGCAACATATAGTACATGTTATAGAGACTTGTAATGATTTTGAGATGTGTAGTTATTGTCTCGTCAAGCAGTTCATTCAATCTCTCAAAGAAAATGCCTTTAATTGGTACACAGATCTCAAACTTGGTTTTATAGATAGCTAGGAGTAGTTGGAGTAAGAATTCCTCGATCATTTTTATAGCACAAGATGTGTCGTTAGTCCGATTGAACTTAGAAAGGCTCGCCAATATGAAGATGAGCCAGTTGTTGACTTTATCAATCACTGGAGAAGTTTGAGCCTCAACTGCAAAGATCGCCTTAGTGAAGCTTCTAGCATTTAAATGTACATTCAAGGAATGAATTGGGGTCTTTACTATATCTTTTAAGGATTAAATCCCAGTATGTTTAAAGAGTTGGAAACTCATGCACATGATATACAATTAAGCATAGCTATAAGAGAATATCAACAATGACCTATTTGTGAGCCTCACAAAGATAAATATATAGAAGAACTTCATAGTGGGGTAAAGTTTGCATCTGAAGATGAATTTGAAGAGTTTATGTATGTCTCAAAGCTCCTTGATGCATAATCCTAAGCTGCAAGTTATAGTTCTCCTTATTGTACGATCCTAAACTGCAGGTTGAAATGCTCCTAGACACATGAGCCTAAACTATATGTCACTAAGATCTTCAAATTTGAGCTAAATCTCCAATTGGAAAGCTCTTTAAATTTAAACTAAATCTTCAAATCGTGGAGCTCTTCAAATCTAAGCAAAATCTTAAGAATACAAAGCTCTTCAAACTTAAGCTAAATCTTTATGTCATAAAGTTCACCGAGTTACTATATAAATTTTTTAAATTATAAAGCTTTTCAAATTCAATTAAAATCTTGTAGTTGAAGCAAAAGCCTAAACTATATGTCATAAAGCTCTTCAAATTTAAGTTGAATCTTCAAGTTATAAATCTCTTCAAATTTGAGCTAAATCTTTAGAACTATGTTATGACTTAATCCTCTTCACTTAGGTATATAGGTGCTTAGAATTCCATCTTAAGTTTAGTCGCATGAGTACTCTTTCATAAAACTTTAGACTTACATCAAATATTCATGGCTCGATGGAGGCAGACCTTTATGGAAAAAATGAGCTTCTGCACCAGGATTTGGAATCCTCAAGTTTTCTAAGCCTACAAGTTGAATTTGCAAGTCTTCCAAGCATGTGGATTGAGAATGAATGTCTACCAAGTCTGCAGGTTGAAGTAAAAAATCTACCAAGTCTGTGAGGTTGAAGTCTCAAATTCACCACATATGCAAGTTAAAATCCTTAAAGTTTAGCATTTTTGCAAGTGAAATCTTAAATCTACAAAGTCTACAAGTTGAAATCATCAAATTTGTCAATTCTGCAAGTTAGAGACGTCAAATCTATCAAGTCTGCAAGCTAAAGTCTTCAAATCCGCTAAGGCTGCAAGCTAAAGTAACCAAATCTACTGTTTGCAAGTTGAAATCATCAAAACCTCCAAGTTTTCAAGTTGAGGCCTTCTAAATTTTCATGCTTTAAGGTGGATAAAATTTGTCCCTTTGTACATAAAGCTAGACCTTTTACGACTTTATCCATAGAAAGGCCCCTAAAATTTCATGCCTTAAGGTAGATAAAATTTTATCCTATTGAATCTTAAGCTAGACTTTTCACGGATTTATCTTTAAAAAAATCACTATATTTTCATGCCTTAAGATGGACAAAATTTATCCCTTTGCTCCTTAAGCTGGATTTTTTTATGGATTTGTCATGAATACAAGGAGCCGAACTTGGAGAGGAACTTGTCAGTCTTAAGGTGTCAGAGGCGATGTTAAACCTTCACACTTTAAGCTGATTGTTGCATAGGTACATCATTAAAGGGAGCTAAACTTGTCAGTCTCAAGGTGTCGGAGGTGATGTTAAAATCTCGCTCTTTAAGCTAATTGTTGCATAGATATGTCATTAAAAGAAGTCAAGCTCATTAGCCTTAAAATGTCGAAGGCAAAGTTATTCTATCACACTTTAAGCTGACCCCTCATGAACTTTGTTTGTTGTGAACTTACAAAAAGGAGAGAAAGACAACACCATAAAAACAAAACATAAGAAAAAAGAAAAAGGGAGCAATTACCTTACTATTGATGCTCGCAACTCAGATCCAAGTCTTTGTGAAAGTCACAGACTAATACTAAAAAAATAGGGAACCACACCCCTATTTATAAAGTTCAAAGGCAGTGAATTCATCTGATCCTAATAGAACTGAGAGAAATTATGAGGCAGTGCAATCACCAAAAGGCACACAAATTGGCAAAAAAAGGGTCACTGATTTCTAGTACTTGTATGAGTAAAACTAGGAAAAGAAAAAGGGAGGTGAGTGAAGGTTGTAGTACTAATATACTAGTGGATCAAGAAAAAAAAATAAAACAGGAAAGATCTTAGCATTAAATGCTAAAAAAGCAAAGTCAACTCCCACCTTTTTAATGACATTTTTCCACGTGACCTCCCCCCCCCCCCAACAAAAAAAAGCTACAATATGTTATCACTGAATTTGTTACTATTCATATTCACAATTTCTTCGTGAATACCACCCAATCAAAGTTCCACAAAATATAAGAGAATATTTAATTCAGGTCCAATAAGTTCTCATTTGGAATAACATATATTGGTCCAATTAAAACATCAATTAATACTTTAAGCCTAGTATTCAAAAGATTAAGTATTTTGACAAGTCTTGAAGTGAGGGCATTTGTAATAATTTAAAATTTATTGAATATAAATTTATAAAATGATTTGGATTATATTAAATTCAAATTATATTGGTCCAAATAAATGGATTAATATAGTTGAATTAATTAATTAAGTCCAACAAATATGGATTTAATTAAAATCTAATTTTATTGGGCTACGAATGATGAGCCCACTTTGTCAAGTACAAGATGTCATCTTATTCTAAAGGCCCAACTTATTGTCACGTGTCATATGACATGGCATGCCAAGTCACGCGAAGGAGCCAATAGGATCACGCCATATATCAAAATGGCGCAACATGTCTAGCAAAATCAAAGGCCAGTGAAAGTGCACTACATGTATAAGTGACATATGTCGGCCAATCAAATATCGTCTTGCCACTTAAATCTAATTGGTTGAAAGAAGCCTATTCTCATCACAACTCCTCCATCCTATAACTATAAACAGGGGTCATCAATAATTCAGAAAAGACAAAATTCTAACAAGAAGCCAGAGAGAGCTCATGGACCAAATGACACAGATTTCTCTACAAGCTACAAGTTTAGGAATTCAAGTACTCAAGTTCAAATACAACTCAAAATCAAGACCACCAAATTCAAGATAAATCTCAAAATCCCTTAAATTCAAGTACAAGTCAAGATCAATTCATTAAATTTATAAATCGAGATCAAGACCACCAGATTCAAGATGTAATGAAGCAGACAATGATGAATATAATGCTCATATTATTGATATGATAAAGCAAATATAGGAGAAACAAGAACCAACTATAGGATCAACTAGCAGAATAGAGCAAAGCTATGAAAAGGATGTGTTCCAAACTCACAGAGATATAGGCTATGGCTGAAACTTGTAATGATCTGCAAGTTGTGGGCTTAGCTAATACTCAACTAGAAGAAGAGAGTGAATCCCTACAAGGAGAAAGATATGAAAAAGTAGACATACTGAGCCAATCTTGGCTAAGGAAACAAGCGCAACAAATAAAATTTCATGAGTCTCTCTATGATGGTCTTACAAATATGGAGACACAACTAAGAATTGGGAGAGTTGAGCTCAGACAAAATATAGACCATTTTGGCTCAGATATTCATGACTTGGAGGCTCAACTGAACAAACAAATTGAGGCGTCTGATGCCCAATCACTAATTATTATGAATACTGGCCAACTAGTAAAGTAAAAGAGGAATTTCAACCATTCGGCTATGTTAAATTCATGAATGTCAATGTTGAAAAGGTGCACGAAAGTAAAAATGTCATAAATAATGCAAGTTTGGAGTTGATACATGTTGAATTCATTCTAATTATTTTTTGATATTATGTTTGGATGATGACATGAGAGTCGAGTCATATGAACTAGTGGTGAAGTGCGTAGATGAGGATCAAGGCTCTTACATAACAAAATTTGCCACACCAAAGAGACAAAATGACATTCCTCACTTATGGGCCAAGAAGTGCAAGATGCGACATCCTTTGCTTGGTTCCTTTATATTTATACCACCGCCCCTTGAGCAAAATTCAAAATTAGAAAAGAAATTACGGGTGCAATTCATAAGTTTAAAGTGGAAGGAAACATAGTAAAGTTGACGACATCGTACCACGAAGTTAAATTAGGAGCTTGTTGGGAGGCAACCCAATTAGTAATCTAGCTTCTTAATTTTAATTTTAATTTTTTAGTGTCACTTTTTTGTGCTGTTTTTATTTTTGCAGATGTATGGGAAGTCAGAGCACCCAAAATTTGAAGCTAAGGAGTACGTTTGAGCTTAAGTGTGGGGTACGCACGACCGTTGAGGAAAATTGAAGAAACATACTGCTAACTAGGCCCTAGAGGGCCTCAGGGAGTATCTTTAACCCTCATTTTACTTTGTTTATTGCTTTGGAGACAAAACATGATTTTAAGTGTGGGGTGGGATATCTTCCGATATTTGTTAAGAGTGAAGTATGCTATAGAATTTTATTTTATTTTTATTTTAGTTGCTTTCTTTTAAAAAAGATGAATTTTTTTTTAAAAGAAGTCTAGAAACACAAAAAGATTTTTGTTCTTAGGATTAGAATAGTTTTTGTTGGTTTTTAGCTTTTTAGTCTTTGGTAGAGCATACTTTGCCTACCCCTTAGTATTTTTTTATTTTTTTGGTTTTTTTCAAGGGGAGGCCCTTTGAACCGAGTAACATTTCTTATTAGTATTTTGTTTATTTTTAACTGTAGAGTATTTTTATTTTCTTATTTTATAGGAGAGAAAAGAAAAGATCCTTTTGACTTGTTTGATACTAGCAAGTTAGGACTGAGCATGAATAATATTTTTCTATGAGTGCTTAACTGTAAATAAATAGTAGATTTTTTGACACGTAGGCTCATGGTTGTGATTTCGCTTAAATTACACCTTGCAATGAAGTATAAAAAGGTCATTGTTCAAATATAGAACCCAACCAAGGTTGGGGTCGATCCCACAGGGAGCATGGCTAGAAGCTAGGTCAATTCGGTTATTTAAGATATTAATCGATTATTTTCGAAGGGGGGACATTCTAGTAAGCAGTAACAACTTTTTAAATCAAATAACAAGTAACAAGTATTGTCATACCTCGAATTCCAACGGGGCGTACTGGCACCCGAAGTCGTTAAGGACCGAGAGAACCAACCTTCATTCATGTACACTCGTATGTATGTCACTAAATGAACAACACTCTATCACATATGGCTACAAGATACCAATGGCGGAAGTCATGGAAAAACATTCAATAGATATAAAAACTTGGCCGTTAGGGCCATCACATCAAAAGCATACATTCCTTACATCCCTTTATTTGTCCCACAATGTCTACAAAAGCCTCTAACAGATACATAACCAAGCCTAAAGTCGGGACAAGTCCCCGCTTTATACATTTGTTACATAGTACCAAAACAATGTACACAAATGACTCGGAAAGCCCCGAACCGAACTGGAGCTCACCAATAATTCGTAGATGACCCGCAACCTACTGTGTAGGTCTACTAGCACCTGTGCCTGCACAAGTAAAGTAAGTCCCCCAAGGGACGTCAGTACGAAAGAATGTACTGAGTATGTAAGGCTATAAGAAACTGTATGAAACATAGGATTTCAAATGGAATCAAATACAAGTGAATAAACATTATGGATAAACCACCGTTCTGTATGTGTGGAACCATGTACATTAAATTCATTACTTTCTTTGCTTTTACATTCATTACCATCAAATAATACCGTCATATATTGCCGTCAAATAATACCGTCATATATTACCGTCATATAATACCCAGGCCCCAACTGATCAGTGGGTCATAATCATAACATAGCATACCATTGGGATCGTTCCAGCCAAGCTTATGCCCCTTAGATTGAGACCCATAAATCTATAACATAACATTGGGATCGTTCCAGCCAGGCTTATGCCCCTTAGATTGCGATCCATAAATCTATCATATAGTAAACAACTATGCATTACTTCATTCCTTTACTTTTGTAAGATTGATACATTGGTGGTTATAACATTATTGGAGCTTTGGAACATTAGTCAATGAATAAGAGACATGTGAATGAAAATTTATAACGAACCTGGAATGAGACACTTTAGAACATTTTGGAATGGATACCAGTTAGGTAACAATGAGAACAATAGAAACTGCCAAAGAATACGGAAAAGAGTAACCTTACATAACTTATCTTCCTAATATGAATACACAATCCTATATGTGAATACAACAGTCCAGCTCCTTACTTACGTGTTACTCTACAACACAAGTACATAATGGAGCTCACGTTAACAACTTACTACATTACAAGTGCATAAGACGACAATGAGCTACATGACTGCCATATAATGTCATTTCACCCTCTTACAATACCATTTACTGCATCACCATACCAACAACACCAAAATATGCCACACATCAACTAAGGTATCACAAATAATTGGAATTTCATACCAAGTTTATACTTTACACTTTCTCATTAACACCATATCACATTTACTCCATCAAATCATCTCAATACCTTTCACCATAACACATAAAACAATAATTTATAATTGATACAATTCAAAATGCCTCCGGACTACCCCTTAGGGGAATTCAAAGGGTACCATAAGTTGATGATTGCATCCAAAAAGGGTATAGGGGACTTGGGGGGGGGGGGTTCAAAGAGAAGCAAAAACAATCAAAATAGAATTCTGGTTGGAACTGCAAAGCCACCTGCGCTCGTAGGTGGGTGAGATACGGCCGCAGGTGACCATCTGGCCTTGTCCAGGGCCACCTATGTTGGCATCTGCACCCGCAGGTGCCCCATCCGCGAAGGTGGATGCCCGGTTTGGCCAAAATGGGTCTCTTTTGGGTCCTTTTTTGTAATAAATGGTCCATGGACATAAGTAAGCTTATATTTTAATATGTTAGGTTAAAGTGGATGCCAACAAACAATCATGGTTTCACAATGCACATAAACATCACCAAACTACATCCTCCTTTCAATACACCACTAATTCCATGCATAATTTTCACAACAACAATTCCAAATGTTATACACAAAGAGACATAAAGTTAGGGACATAACCACATATTAAATGTTGATATTTAATCCATCAAGTTCACTTCCTTCAAGACCACAAGTCCACTTTCAAGTTTATAAGGCAAAACCCTTTACCGATTAAGCAAAAGTAGACTGTTTCATACATAGTGGACTGCTCAACACTTTGTCAACATAACCAACATGATTTGCACACCATATTATGCATATAATATATTAAACCATAAGAGTAAACACTTACCAAAGCTTTCAAAAGGATGATCTTTTCCAAAGGAAATGGTTGCTTAGGGTTTGTAAGAGAAGAGAATGTTGTGGAAAAATCTAGAAATGAGACATGTGTGTTTTGTTGAATAAAATCTGATTTGTTTTACTTATATAGTCCCTTTAAATCTCATCCTTATCCACACTTTTGTCAATCATTGAGTTGTTTACTTGGTCAAAAGATGAATGGGTCATTTTCCCTTTTTGGGCCATGTCTTTTACTTAATTGTTGGGCCTCAATTGAGCCCATTAACATGGAATTATTTCAGCCCAAGAATTTTAGTGATTAATCCACCAACTATCTCAAGTTTAAATAATTCCATAAATGCTAAGGTATTCTCATAGGTTCGAAAATGTACAAGGTGTTACATCCTTCCCCCCTTAGAAACATTCGTCCTCGAATGTTAGTAACATTATCCAATTTACACAAGTTAAAGTCTAAGTTTATCCTTTATATTACTATATACACACAATGCTTGTAAATACTTATTTGTTATTGATCCAATCCCGCATTTTGAACTTTTTCTTCCGTTTGAAACAAATGCGGGTACTTAGACTTCATCATGTCCTCGGCTTCCCATGTGATTCTCTTCTACTTGCTGATTTCTCCAAAGTACCTTTACGGAAGCTACTTATTTGTTCCTTAACCTCTTCACTTGTCAATCCAAGCTAGCAATAGGTACTTTCTCTGCATAGGTGAGATCCTTCATAACTTGTACATCTTTCATGGGAGAAATACGAGATGGATCTCCTATGCACTTTCGAAGCATTGAAACATGAAACACTGGATGAACTGTGGAGAGTTCTTGGGGTAGTGTCAATTCATATGCAACTTGACCAAATCTTCAGACAATCTCATACAGCATGTTATATAGGGCCAACTTTCCTTTCTTTCCAAATCTCATTATCCCTTTCATTGGTGACACTTTCAAGAATACCCAATCAACTATGGAAAATTCTAGCCCTCGTCTTCTAACATCGGCATATGACTTGTGTCGACTTTGAGCCATTTGTAGCCATTGTTGCATCACCTTAACTTTCTCCATAGCTTGATGAACAAGATCTGGCCCAAATAAGGCAGTTTCACCCGCTTCAAACCATCCAATTGGTGATCCACACTTTCTTCCATATAAAGCTTCATAAGGTGCCATTTTGATATTTGAATGCGTAGGCAAATTCAATAAGAGGTAGATGATCATACCAACTACCTTTAAAGTCCAATGTGCAAGCTCGTAGCATATCTTCAAGTGTTTGGATAGTACGTTCTGCTTGCCCATCTGTCTGAGGATGAAAAGCTGTACTCAAATTTACTTGGGTTCCCAAACTCTTCTGAAAAGATTTCCAAAATGGGCAGTAAATTGAGCTCCCCTATCCAATATAATAGAGATTGGAACTCCATGCAATCGAACTATCTCCTTAATATACAACCTTGCATAATCCTTAGCTGTGTAGGTGGTCTTGACCGACAGGAAATGCGCTGACTTGGTAAGCCTGTCAACTATTACCCATATGGAATCAAATTTCCAAAGTTTTCGAGGTAAAACTGTGATGAAATCCATATTAATCATGTCCCACTTCCAGACTGGAAGATTTATACATTGCATATAACCTCCAGGCTTCTGATGCTCTATTTTTACTTGTTGATAATTTGGACATTGAGCTACAAATTCTGCAATGTTCTTCTTCATGTTACCCCACCAATACATTTCTTTTAGATCATGGTACATTTTGGTTGCTCCCGGATGAATGATGTGCCTCTGTCATAATCCGTTTCCTTAGTTCATCTACATCTGGTACACACAGTCTACCTTCGCATTGAAGTACTCCCTCTTGCGTAAGATCAAATTCTTTTGTCAAACCTTGTTGTACATTCTCTTTCAGCTGCAATAACATAGGATCCGCATACTATTTTTCCTTTACTTCAGCTACTAATGACAATTCTACCGCATTTTGCACAATAACCCCTTCATCTGGAAATTCAAGAAGGCGAACTCCCAAGCTGGCTAGTTGGTGTAGATCCTTGACTATACCTTGCTTTTTCGTCAACTGGCCATTAGGATCTCCTATTTCTTTGCGGCTTAATGCATCGGCTACCACATTTTTCTTTCCCGGATGGTATAAGATATCAATATCATAATCTTTTAGTAGTTCTAGCCACCTCCGCTGCCTCAGATTTAAGTCTTTCTGCTTAAAGATATATTGCAAACTCTTATGATTGGTATATATGTCAACATGAACCCCATACAAGTAGTGGCGCCGTATCTTTAAAGAAAATACCACAGCTGCTAGCTCAAGATCATGTGTGGGATAATTTCTCTTATGTGGCCGCAACTGTCTTGAGGTATAAGCTATCACATTACCGTGCTGCATCAATACACATCCTAAACCGACTCCTGACGCATCACAATATACCGCATACCCCTCTGTACCTTCAGGAAGTACCAATACAGGTGTAGAAGTCAACTTATCTTTTAGCTCTTGAAAACTCTTCTCACATGCATCATTCCATTGAAACTTGGTTGCCTTGTGGGTTAGCTTTGTTAAAGGTGCAGCAATAGAAGAAAACCCTTCCACAAACCTTCTATAATAACCCGCCAACCCAAGAAAACTATGAATCTCTATAGGCGTCGTAGGTCTTGGCCAATTCTTCATCGGTTCTATCTTTTGAGTATCAACCCTTATTCCTTCATCCGACACAATATGACCCAAGAGTGCTCCAGATTTTAACCACAATTCACAATTAGAGAACTTTGCATATAACTTATGATCGCGAAGAATCTGTAACACCTGCCGTAAGTGATTAGCATGGTCCTCTTGTGATCTTGAATAAACCAGAATATCATCTATAAACACAGTCACGAACACATCTAAAAATGGCTTGAACGCCCTATTCATCAGATCCATAAAAACTGTTGGTGCATTTGTTAGTCCAAATGACATAACTAAAAATTCATAATGACCATACCGTGTTCAGAAAGCTGTCTTGGGTATATCTTTTTCTCTAACCCATACCTGATGATATCCCGATCTCAGGTCAATCTTTGAAAAGTATTTGGTACCCTGTAATTGGTCAAACAAATCATCAATTCTGGGGAGAGGATATTTATTCTTAATTGTCACCTTGTTTAGTTGCCGATAGTCAATACACATTCTCAACGTGCCATCTTTCTTTCGTACAAATAACACTGGTGCACCCCAAGGGGACATACTAGGCCTTATGAATCCCTTTTTTAGCAAATCTTTTATTTACTCCTTTAATTCCCGTAACTCTACTGGAGCCATTCGATACAGAGGAATAGAGATAGGCTGAGTACTTGGGATTACATCAACACCAAATTCTACTTCCCGTTCTGGAGGTAAACCTGGAAAATCTTCAGGAAACACATCAAGGAATTCATTTACCACTGGAACCGTTTGAAGAGTTGGTGGTTTCACATCGGTATCTTGCACTCTTACTAGATGGCATATGTACCCCTTGGATATCATTTTCCTTGCCTTAAGATAGAAAATAAATTTACTTCTCGGTGCTCCAACATTACCCCTCCATTCAAGGACATCCTTTTGTGGAAAATGAAAATGTACTTTCTTAGCTCGACAATCTACCGTGGCATAACAAGAAGCCAACCAATCCATACCCATAACATCAAAATCTACCATTTCCAGCTCAATAAGATCAGCCAACGTATCATAACCACAAACATTCACTATAAAATTACGATATACCCTTTTAGCTATAATAGAGTCACCAACTAGTGTAGATACTTCAAATGGCTTGACTAGTAATTTCGGTGTTCTTTCAAATTTTTCAGCAATCAATGGAGTAACATATAAAAGGGTAGAGCCCAGATCAATCAATGTATATACATTATGTGAAAAGACATATAATGTACCTGTAACCTCATCAGGAGAAGCCTTCAAATTCTGACGATCCGCTAAGGCATAGGTACGGTTCTGTACTCCGCTAGAACTAGCTGCTCCTCTAGCACCTCTGCCACGACCAGTAGGCTGTGCACCTCTACCTAGGGAAGGAACCGATGATGATGTTGCAACGGTTGATCCCATAGGTTGCGCCATGCTACCCGTGCCCTTTCGTGGACACTCTCTCCTCATGTGCCCCGACATCTCACACCAATAGCAAAAATTCATCCCAAACTAGCACTCACCTAAATGAAGCTTCCCGCAGTGCTGACACGGCTGACAAGAATATCCCGCCATCTGTGAACCTCAAATCCCACTATTTTGCCCAAAATGGCTACCTCTAAACCCTCGAAATTGGGATGGAATACAGGCTGTACGGTAAGAAAATAATGGTCCAGGTGGTCTATTAAAAACCTGAGGCCTAAATTCTCCTTGGGACTCCATGAACTGTCCCATAGGTCTATTCCTCTTTGACGGCCCTCGTTCAAAGTCTTGCGCCCTTCTCCTTTGCCTTATCTTCTGTGAATAAGTTAGACCAACGGGTCCTTGATTTTGTGCAGCGACTATCTGAGTCAACATGTGCACCGCATTCCTTATATCCTGCTCAGTAGAGTTAACAGGCGGTTTTGCGGGTACTTCTCTCCTTCTTGGCTCTCCTAGAGCTGGAAACGTTAAAGAAGCCTGCGATACAAACTCAGTTTCAGCCCCACCATGACTAGCTTGGTCAGGTGGTGATCTACTAGTTCCTTCTCCAACAATCCGGTCTGGCTTCGTACTTTTACCCTTGTTTCTCCTTGTAAACGGCATCTTACTATAACAAAGGGAAAATAATTTCAATGGTCAGATATGATTCCACCTACAACTTTGGCTCTACCGCACGATCTAGGAAATGAAGAACAGAAACAACTCCTAAATGTCCCGTAGCCTCCTACATATAGATGTGGTGCACAACACATCCATATGCAAGACTCTACTCAGACACGGCTTTGTAGACACCCTAGGACAACCCGCTCTGATACCACATTTGTCACACCTAGAATTCCAAAGGGGCGGATTGGCACCCGAAGTCGTTAAGGCCCGAGAGAACCAACCTTTATTCATGTACACTCGTATGCATGTCACTAAATGAACAACACTCTATCACATATGGATACAAG
Source organism: Capsicum rhomboideum (assembly GCA_031232105.1). Lineage (NCBI taxonomy): Eukaryota > Viridiplantae > Streptophyta > Magnoliopsida > Solanales > Solanaceae > Capsicum > Capsicum rhomboideum. The sequence continues at coordinate 86,470,306 of CP124719.1, read as the reverse complement.
ATACCAATGGCGGAAGTCATGGAAAAACATTCAATAGATATGAAACTTGGTCGTTAGGGCCATCACATCAAAAACATACATTCCTTACATCCCTTCATTTGTCCCACAATGTCTACAAAAGCCTCTAAGAGATACATAACCAAGCCTAAAGTTGGGACAAGTCCTCGCTTTATACATTTGTTACACAGTACCAAAATAATGTACACAAGTGACTCGAAAAGCCCCGAACCGAACTGGAGCTCACCAATAATTCGTAGATGACCAGCAGCCTAGGTAAGTCCCCCAAGGGACGTCAGTACGAAAGAATGTACTGAGTATGTAAGGCTATAAGAAACTGTATGAGACATAGGATCTCAAATGGAATCAAATACAAGTGAATAAACATTATGGATAAACCACCGTTCTGTATGTGTGGAACCATGTACATTACATTCATTACTTTCTTTGCTTTTACGTTCATTACCATCAAATAATATCGTCTTATATTACCGTCAAATAATACCATCATATATTACCGTCATATAATACCCGGGCCCTAACTGATCAGTGGGTCATAATCATAACATAGCATACCATTGGGATCTTTCCAGCCAGGCTTATACCCCTTAGATTGAGATCCATAAATCTATAACATAACATTGGGATCATTCCAGCCAGGCTTATGCCCCTTAGATTGCGATCCATAAATCTATCATATAGTAAACAACTATGTATTACTTCATTCCTTTACTTTTGTAAGATTGATACATTGGTGGTTATAACATTATTGGAGCTTTGGAACATTAGTCAATGAATAAGAGACATGTGAATGACAATTTAGAATGAAACTGGAATGAGACACTTTAGAACATTTTGGAATGGAAACCAGTTCAGTAATAATGAGAACAATAGAAGCTGCCAAAGAATACGGAAAAGAGTAACCTTACATACCTTATCTTCCCAATATGAATACACAATCCTATATGTGAATACAACAATCCAGCTCCTTCCTTTCGTGTTACTCTACAACACAAGTACATAACGGAGCTCACGTTAATAACTAACTACATTACAAGTGCATAAGACGACAATAAGCTACATGACTGCCATATAATGTCATTGCACCCTCTTACAATGCCATTTACTGTATCACCATACCAACAACACCAAAACATGCCACACATCAACTAAGGTATCACAAACCAATGGAATTTCATACCAAGTTTATACTTTACACTTCCTCATTAACACCACATCATATTTACTCCATCAAGTCATCTCAATACCTTTCACCATAACACATAAAACAACAATTCATAATTTATACGATTCAAAATGCCTCTGGACTACCCCTTAGGGCCATTCAAAGGGTACCATAAGTTGATGATTGCATCCAAAAAAGGTATAGGGGCCTTGGGGGGGGTCAAAGAGAAGCAAAAACAATCAAAATGGAATTCTGGTTGAACCTGCGAAGCCTCCTATGACCACAGGTGGGTGAGATGCAGCCGCAGGTGCCCATCTGGCCTTGTCCAGGGCCACTTGCGTTGGCATCTGTGCCCACAAGTGCCCCATCTGCGAAGGCGAATGCCCAGTTCGGCCAAAATGGGTCTCTTTTGGGTCCTTTTTTGTAATAAATGGCCCATGGACATAAGTAAGATTCTCTTTTCATATTTTAGGTTAAATTGGATGCCAACAAACAATCATGGTTTCACAACGCACATAAACATCACCAAACTACATCCTCCTTTCAATACACCACTAATTCCATGCACAATTTTCACAACAACAATTCCAAATGTTATACACAAAGAGACATCAAGTTAGGGACATAACCACATCTTACATGTTGACATTTAATCCATCAAGTTCACTTCCTTCAATACCATAAATCCACTTTCAAGTTTATAAGGCATAACCCTTTACCGATTAAGCAAAAGTAGACTGTTTCACACATAGTGGACTGCTCAGCACTTTGTCAACATAACCAACATGATTTACACACCATATTATGCATTTAATATATTAAACCATAAGAGTAAACACTTATCAAAGCTTGCAAAAGGATGATCTTTTCCAAAGGAAATGGTTGCTTAGGGTTTGTAAGAGAAGAGAATGTTGTGGAAAAATCTAGAAATGAGACATGTGTGTTTTGTTGAGTAAAATCTGATTTGTTTCCCTTATATAGTACCTTTAAATCTCATCCTTAGCCACACTTTGATCAATCATTGAGGTGTTTACTTGGTCAAAAGATGAATAGGTCATTTTCCTTTTTTGGGCCATGTCTTTTACTTAATTGTTGGGCCTCAATTGAGCCTATTAACATGGAATTAATTCAGCCCAAGAATTTTAGTGATTAATCCACCAACTATCTCAAGTTTAAATAATTCCATAAATATTAAGGTATTTTCATAGGTTCGAAAATGTACGGGGTGTTACAAGTATTGAGAGTTTGTTTTGTTGTAATCAATAATGAGAATGGACTAGGATTGTGTTCCCCATGATTTTATAACTCAGTAAACATAACGTACTAGTGATCTATCCTGGTGTCTAGCATGCAAGATCGGTAAGTTAGGTTCACCTAAATGGTTGGTCTCCCCTATTAGATGAATGTCACTCAGTGAGCTAATAAGTCTATGAGTGTTTGCGTGATAACCCTTACTCTTAATCCCAAATTAGCTATCCCTGGACAAGTCTCAAGTTATTAAATGAGGGTTGATAGCCTCAAATCTCCGTTGTTAATCCCTTTTCTCATTCGTTACCCCTTTGATCTAGAAAGTAAGAATCAAGGTGAGTTCTTACATTTACCATCATTAAAAAGCAATCAATACGAAAGAAAGAACAATACATGCATAAATACTATTCACGAATCACTAAGTACTTTAACCTATTTCGTTAATTCATCATGGTTCCCACAACTCTAGTTGTGGGATTTAGCTACTCATGTTTGCCAGATCACAATAAGAATTTATAGAAGAATTCATAATCATAAACTTACAAAATAAGTAGAGGAAATCCGGAATATTGAATTATCAAAGAAAGCTTAATAATCAAGTATCAATGTATGAATAATCTACAAAAACCCAAGAGCAAAATAATGTAATACGTTGCTAAGGCTATAGAGTGCGTAAATTGTAAAATAAACCATAGGAAAGGTATTTATAGACAAAATAAAACCTATCCTAAACAAATAAGGAAAGGAGGTCCATCAACTCTTCATGATCCATGGTTTGATTCCATGACCTGTGGTCTAGAATCAGGCCCTCGTGGGTTATAATTGGCTTTAAGTTTCCACGAGTCAAAATATGACTCATGGTTACAATCCATGATTCGTACTGAGGCTTCACAGTTTGAAAGTCCAAACTTTCTCCTTTTAGCTCTTCCTTTTCATGCTTCTCAGAATGAATCACCATAGCTCATAGTTTGATTTCCACACCCCATGGTGTCACGACCTAAACTCATCGTGAGTGGCACCCACACTAACTCTTCGATGGGAGAATGAACTAACCCAAACATCAACCCAATATGTCACGACCCAATTTCTCACGTCAAGATGGTAGCTACTTCAACCCACCAGTAGGTAAGCCAAGCCATAGCCCAAAACGACAAGTAACAAGTTAACCGACAGAAGATGATTAGTAACAAGAAAGAATCCAACATACAATGAAAATATAGGTAAAAGCAGAAAGATATAATATATAATATACTATACCAGATAAAGAAGAGGACAAAGTATATAAAATGAATCCCTCTCAAAACCTGGTAAGGTCGGTACAAGAGCCACTATAACCACAATAGAGTACTAGACAGAATCCAAAATATACATGTATATACAGTAGTCTCAAATGTAAAAGACTAAACTGGAATAGATAGAGAAGGATCAACCTCAGACTCTAGAAAGCTCACCCTATCTCTAGATCAGTAGCTGGGTTTGAGAATAACGTCAATGCCGGTGGCTCGTACTCGGATTTGCATCAGGAAAAAGATGCAAAAGTGCAGTATGAGTACCAAAGCAACTGGTACTCAGTAGACATCATCGGCCGACTGAGCTCAAATACAGTAAAAGTGTAATTATAATGCGAAAGTGTAAACTAAGACAATAATAACAGGGGTAGAAATATAAATATCTACTAAAATGGCAAGTGCGGTGATGGATGTACATAAGAACAACACCAGATATAAATAAGGCAACAGTAAGAAAGACGAGCTAACTATAACCTAATTGGGCCCTCATAAGCCCAGAAGGCAAACAGAAGAAGAGAATTAACCCTATCGAGCCCCCATAAGCCGGCGGGTGCACACAAGAGGTAACTAAAGTAAAATGCATAAGTAACATGTAGCTGAACCGATCTCAAGTAACCATATGATCCCAAATCCATGATAAAAACTATCCAGATATGCACCGGGCTTAAACCGACACCAATGGGTAATAACGAGAGGCTAGAACCGGGCTTAAATCGGAAATAGTGGATAATAATGAGAGGTCACATAAGTCATGTACAATAGAACTTTGTACCACAGTCAATACTCCTAGTACAACCATAATCATCACCAAAACACCCCAATCGAATCATAACCAAATGCTGGACTTGAACTGGAACTCATATTAACCACGCCGTAACCAAAAAATTAGTAATCCCATAAGAAGTCAATCTCAACCAAAAACCAATACCAAAACCATACCATAACCAATGCCAGAACCATGCTAGATCTCATAATAATAGTAGGTATAAAGCGTATGCCAGTCCCAAATGGGGCTAAAATACATTTATATAAATGTAATCATAAGTAGCTAAACACAGGCGGATAAGTCCAATAAGGCAAGGCGGGTCCCCACTTACAATGCCAAGAAAGAGCGGTCCAGGTCAAATACTACTCTACCTAGGGAAAAGGATTAAAAGTAGGCCTGAAATCCAGTATAGGTCAAACCCATCCCACTGTAATAGCCTAAAGTGGTAATCAAAGGTCAAACTAAGCTTAAGGAGTCTTCATACTCAGAGTACAAGCTATGAAAGGGTAGTAAGGCCAACTACGGGCTCCCGATAACCAAACCTAGGTCAGAACCTATCCAAGTCTAACCTAAGGCTTCCCATCCCCATCTCAAGATACTAAAAGCACTAATCCTAGCCCTAAAGGATGATACTACAATGTACTAGGGGATAATGGGCCCGAAATCTACCGAAACGGGGCCTTAACTAGCTAAAGAAGGCATAAAACACTAAATCAATAACCGGGCTAAAACTACCTGCCCAAAACTAGAATAATAATACACTAATACCATAAATAAGCTCAATCTAAAGTTAAGGTAAGCCTAGCATACCTGGACGCCACCGAACGCTCGCCAAATCCTCTAAACAAAAACTTTCCCCTTTCGAGAGGCCTCCGAGAGCTGCCATGCTATCAAAATAATGATTTAGGCATCAAGATGAGAAAAATTATACCCATATTGAATATAAATGCTCCGGGCAAGAAATCAAATCAAAAATCCATACGGGGCCCACTTATGGAGTCGTAAAATTGAAACTGTCACAACGTCCCACACTGCTCAAGGATCAAATGGCATAAAAATGTAACCAAATTCCAGCTCAGATCATCCCTCAAATAAGCCCCAACACCAATGGAAATTTAAGAAATAAACTGGGGAAAATAAGCTAAAATAGAGCCAAACTTACGGGGATAATGATTTTTACACGCTCTAGAATCCTCCCTAACGCTAAGATCAACTTCAATTAACAAACTCCCACTAGAATCGGAGCTTAGATGGTATCTAATGGAGGTTTGCACATAAGTGAGTGAGCTGAAAATTGTGGAGGGTGATATATATAACATAACAACAATGGTCGCTAAAGCGGTCACCGCTAAAGTGACCCAGCGCCAACCGGCCAGGTCTGCTGAAGCGCCCAAGGGCCTCTTTAGTGGCTAATGCTAAAGAGACCAAGAGGCCGCTAAAATGTTCTGGGCCTCTAAAGCAGTCATCGCTTAAGTGGATGAACCAGATACTTGGCACCAACTAAGTTTAGCTTATCCCAACAGACTACGACCGGGTGCTCGAGATTGGTTTGGAATACTGTGCATGTAAATGAACTATGCTACCCTACTAAATTCAATATTCAGACTCAATGGATCCATCAAACTTTCCATCCGGGGTCATTTCGACAAAAAGTAGGGCCCACACCCCTAGGAGACATTTTTGCCAAATTCCACCCAATAGCCCAAAATGAGTCCGGAAGCCTCGGGACCTAGAACAAGGGTCCCCTAGCCTAAAATCAATGTTTCAAAGCTGCTGAGACTATCAAAAATAGCATCTGAGGCTATTTACCTGAGGTTTAGGCCCAATATCTATTTTGAACTTTAAAGGCTCTAAAACAGGGAAATGGCTCTAAAAATCAAACGAAATGCCTGATAACCAAACTATCAGTCCCAGCAAGTCATCAATGACCTGGGGAAGCTGTAGGAAATCTCTACACATAGTAAAAGCACAAAAACAAGGAAAATAATCTAGAGGGTCGTAGCCAAAATAAGGCAACTAACTGTTTGAATTAACCAAATAATATCTCCAATTATTTAAACAAAAATAAATGCAGAATTAAATGAAACTCAAACAATCCCCTAGAACCTAAAAGTCATTGTACCAAAACTACTACAAGTCAATAAACGGGTTCAACCCAAAATAATAGAAACTATCTAAGTCCGAAATAATGGACCAGAAACTAAATGAAGAACTCATGACATCCCCAAAGATGTAGCTCACCCTTGAGTTTGAATATAGTCTAAATCACCACTGAGGTCTTGAAACAGTTGCTGGAATATGCTCTACACTCAACAAAAGAAGAGCACGTGTAGTATCAGTACATAAGAAATAATAGTGTACTAGTATGGTCATCGACCTACACAAATTGAGAAATATGAACACATAACCATAACTTAGTAAAACAAGACAATCCATGAACACCTACCTTGTACCTTACTTTAAGTTTATAACACTTAATATTTTTCAACAACGTTGTAGAGATAAGTCAATATGAGTCAACATGAGTAACAACCAAGTCAAGTTAAATCCATCAACAAGACTCCAAGTTAACAATCATGACCCAACAGGTAGATTAATTATGTCTCAATTACACAAGTAAGTATACATATAGAACTATGCAACATCTTACATTTAACCCGGACCACGCAATGATCCATAAGAACAACAACAAGGTAATTATCATACAATCCAGTTTACATAAAGAAACCACCTTTAACAAATAAGCATATAATCCCATTCCACTCAAGGAACCAATATAACCAGTTAACACTTAAGCCCGGTTCACTCAAAGAACTAATATAACAAGAAAACACATAATCCTCGGTTCACTCAAGGAACCGTCACACTCATCTATACCTTGTACATACATGCTAAGGGTCTTATGGTCTCCCACTAGCCATGACCTATAGGGGATGAGCTCTTGTCCATGTACCAAATCCCAAACATCAAGTGCCTGCCAACCTTACACCAACCAAATCCTATGAAGATGTACAAATATCGATATAGCCCTCAATAATGACAGACATCACAATAATCACAACCACAATGATAACAAAAACAACAATTGTAAAAACCAACAAGCTTTCATATAAGTTCATTACATGTGATTAATACTTTGGATACCAAACAATCATTCACTTTCCTTGAACATGTATTGTACAAGAAATATGAAGGAATAGTTATCATGCACACATAAAAGAAATTGGGTTTCAATTGTATTAAACCATCATCTACCTCAACCCAAGCCTAAAATGCTCTAGTGAACTTGAGTTTTCCCTTTTCTTGCAACCTCAACTTGATTATGGTTTGAAAATAGGAATATAACACATAATCAACCAAATAACCTATAATATTGAGGATTATAACCTAATCTTGAATCCCAATGCCAAATTCATGATTATCCCACCCATTATAGGGTTTTACTATCATAAATTCACCTTAATCCTACCAATTTAATGGCTGAACTAGTGAATTATAGTCATGCAAGAGTAAATTATCAACTTTTAACTAAAACCTAAAGGTTTTACCCTCAATTTATCCTATTGCACCAGAACAATTAGCTTGGTCAAGCTAAACCCTCCCCAAGACCCATAAACTAGTGATTCTAAGGTTTAAAAATAAAAAACATAGTTATTAGGGATGAACAACTTACCTTTACGAAGAATTCTGGTGGAAGATAGGTGAAAATCAGCCCAAATTGCCTAAGCCCTTCCCAAAACAAGTCTAGAACTAATAAACCATTTTCGGGATAATTTCTTTACTAAACAATGACTACCCCGCTATATCGGTTATTGCGTGCAAGCGCACAAGCAAGTGTACGTGGTCGTAGAAGTAATAAAGTGGCTCTTTCGAGCTGAATATCGATCTCACAGGGATTTGTTATTTAACTATTCTCTTAGACCACTCTAATTTTTATTATTTATTCAAAGGATAGAACCAAAGATGTATAAAGTTTAAAAGCTAAAACTAAACACTAAACTGTACTAAAGATGATGAACCTCGGGTTGAACCAATATAAAGGAGTATTCTAGGTTCAATACATACTAAACGATCATGCGAAGCTATATACTCTTGTTGGTTACGTTAATTATCTTGATTGTTGATTCACGGGGTTAATATCATGATCATGGTCTTTCAAGCCTCTAATCATCTATTTAAATTAGCATCACAGCTACATCATTGAGCGGGGATGTGGGAACTAATTCAAACTCATTTATATTTCATCCCGTATTTGAGTCAAATGGGGCAAATTAGGTATATTCCTATCCTAACAGAGGAACTTATCCTTAATTCATCTTAAAGACAAGAACCCATTCCTTATGTTCCACATTATAATCTAATATTACTCCTTCTAGGCTCATAAAAGAAATATAGATGTATTCTAAAGGTCGCGAGTCAATAGAATAGTAAATTCAAGAACATAAGAACAACCAAATGCGATAAGCAACATTAACTAACTTAAATATAAGCTAAGCAATCATGTTAGTAGCCTCAACCCTAGAAATAGGGTGTTTATACACTCATATTCATAAAAGAATCACCATAGATTAATTCATAAAGTAGAACTACAAGAACATAAAGTTAAAGAACAAAGAACCCTAGTTTGAGCTCCTTGATGTCTTGTATCCTCTTCCAATCGTGTATTGCCTCCAAGATACCAAGATTTATTATAAATGTGGCTAAGTAATCATTTTATAGTGCTTTAGTTCATCCATAGGCTGACCCAACCGAAACATATGCATTTACAATTTTGCCCCCAACTTAAACCAAGTAAAAAACCAATTTTTAGACGTATTTGGGGGGAGAGGGTGCACCGCGTGGCCAATCGCATGCAAAGAGGGGTGAGGCACACACCCAAGGCTTGCCCATTCCAGTATCATCTCGCCCAAGGGGATGCGGTACATCCCTCTCGGCGAACGATTGGCCATGCAGCACCCCTCCCCCCCCCCCCCTCCAAAAAAAATAAAATAAAATAAAAATCTAAAAGTTGATTTCTTACTTGGTTTAAGTTGGGGGCAAAGTAGTAAATGCATATGTTTCGGTTGGGTCAGCCTATGGGCGACCTAAAGCACTATAAAATGAGTACTTATCAAAATTTATAAGACATCTTGGGATTTTGGAGGCAATACACAATTGGAAGAGGAGACAAGACATCAAGGAGCTCAAACTAGGATTCTTTGTTCTTTAACTTTATTTTCTTGTATTTATACTTTATGAATTCATCTATGGTGATTATTTGTATGACTATGAGTGGATAAACACCCTCTTTATAGAATTGAGTCTACGAACATGATTGCTTAGCTTATATTTGAGTTGATTAATATTAATTATCATATTTTGTTGTTCTTATGTTCTTGAATTTACTATTCTATTGACTCGCGACCTTTAGATACATCTATATTTCTTTTGTGAACCTAGAATGAGTAACATTAGATTAGAACGTGGAACATAAGGAATGGATTCTTGTCTTTAATATGGATTAAGGATAAGTTTCACGGTTAGGATAGGAATATACCTAATTTGCCCTATTTGGCTCAAATACGGGATGAAATATAAATGCGTTTGACTTAGTTCCCACATTCCCGCTCAATGATGTAGTTGTGAGGATAATTTAAATAGATTATTAGAGGCTCAGAAGACCATGATCATGATATTAACCCTGTGAATCAACAACTAAGATAATTAACGTAACCAACAAGAGTATATAGCTTCACATGATTGTTTAGTATGTATTGAACCTAGAATCCTCCTTGAATTGGTTCAACCCTATGTTCATAATATTTATTAGAGTTTAGTGTTTAGTTTTACTTTTAAACTTCATACATCTTTGGTTCTATCGCTTGAATAAATAATAAGAATTGGTTTGGTCTAAGAGAATAGTTAAACGACAAGTCCCTGTGGGATCGATATTCGGCTCAAAAGAGCCACTTTATTACATACATGACCACGTACACTTATGTGTATGCTTGGATGCAATTGGTGACGTTGTCGAGGACTTCGGTGTTAATTATTTATCTAGATTAGACTTTTTATTTTTATTTGTTTAAGTTGTATATAGTTTGTTTTGTACAAAGTTTTGTTTTACTTTTCTATCACTCTTCTTGATATGTCATCTTGGGATAAATGGTGGTTGAATGATGGCAATTCTTGTTGTTTTTGTGGAGGACCACATTTGGATGGTAATTGTTACGATGTTCAAGAGAGAGGGTTGTGCGCACCTACCCAATCTTTTGAATTGAATGTATGCAATATATGTGGTGGTCAGGATGGCCATTGGAAGGGTTGTCCCAACTTTTATTCCCCTCCTCTGAACCCCTATTATGATCAGTCTATTATTTGTGATGTTGGTAGGGCTAAGGGAGCTAATGAGGGAGAACATGACGCTTACCTCATAGATATGCTGAAGCAAATACTGGAGATACAAGAACAACAGCTAAAAAATTAGTAGAAAGTCACAGAGAAGATGAGTTACCAAGTCATAGAGCTACAGGATAGGGATGAAGCTTGTGTTGATCAGCAAATTACAATCTTATCCAACACTCAAGAGGAACCCCTGATTGATGAAGAAAGGGAGGCACTAGTAGAATAAAGTTGTGATGGAGCAGACATAGTAAGCTAAGATTAGCTAATGGTACTAGAGCAACAAATCAAATTTTAAAAGTGTCTTTGGGATGGTCTCACAATCATGGCAACCCAAATAAGTAAGGGGAGAGATGAGCTCATACAAGAGATAGAGCAATTTGGCATAGATATCCGTGACTTGAATCACCAATTGACTAAATAGATTGTGACGTCTGATATCCAATCACCTATAGTTGTGGATATTAGCCAGTCTGTAAAGAGGGAAGAAGAATTTAAACCATTCGGCTACCATTATTTAATTAATGTTGACATTGAGAAGGTGTGTAAAAGCTAACATGTTGTGAATGGTGTAAGTTTGAAAGTGGGAAATGTTGGGTTTTATTCAAGGAACTTTTATAAATTATGTTTGGATGATGACATGTCTTTGTAGTCATCTGAACTAGTGGAGGAGTGTGTAGATGAGGAACAAGAATCTTACATTCTTAAATTTGCACCAAACAAGAAACACAACAACATGCCTCACCTCAGGGCCAAGCATTTTAACATGCACTATCCATTACTTGGTTCCTTCATCTGTGTACCATCACAATATGAGAGAAGCAAAAAAATAGATGCGATGTTGGGGGTGAAATTCATATCCTCAAGGTGGAGGAAAAAGTTGATGGGTCATACCGTGACGTTAAATTAGGTGCTTGTGGGAGGCACCCCAACATGTAGTAAGTGGCTTTTATTTTATTTTTCATTTTTATTTTAGTATCACTTATTTTTGTTGTGTTTGCTTTTGCAGATTTAGGAGAAGTATGAGTTCCCACAATCTGAGCTAAGAAGAATGGCGAAAGCTAAGTGTGGGGTCCTCCAGACCCCTTCATGGAAAAAGTAAAAATTGACATGCTACTAGCTAGGCCTAGAGGCCCCAGGGAGTATTTCTATTCTTTATTCTTTGATTTATACTTTGGGGACAAAGTATGATCTTAAGTGTGGGGTGAGGAATCTTCCGATTTGGTTAGGGTGAAGTGCGCTATAGGATTTCTGTTTTGATTTATTTGCAAGTTTTTGGTTGTTAAAAAATAAAAAATTTATCTTTGGTTATTTTTTATTTTTTTTTTCATTTAGTAGAAGCACACTTCACCCACCCCTCAATTTTTCTTTTTGGTTTTTTTTCGAGGGAAAGCCCTTTGAACCCAGTATCCTTTTTGATTTTAGGAGTAATTTTAAAAAATTTGTCGTTAGGAATAAGTAGAGATACTCTTGCTAAGTTCTACACATGATTACTTGATGCAAGTAGTGTTGAATTTTATGGCATAATGTGGAAATTGAATGACTTCTTTGAGATACCTAGGCTCTTTTATCTAGCTCTTATGTGATTTTGGCTTAAATTTAAATTCTTGCGATTGCTTGGTTGAGAGACTACAGAGATCCGTCTTGAGTTAAAGATGTGTCATGTGTGCGTGAGGTTTTTCTTAATATTCCATATTGCATTTTGGTGTCTAGAACTTTCTCGGTGTATGTGCAAAGAAAAATAAAGAATGTTGAGTTTGGGAGATGATATAGGCATTTCTTTGATAGCCATGTTTTATACCTGCTTTGTCTACCCTTTCTGCATGACCTTAGTTAGACCTATTGAGCTTTTAGCATATTCTTTGGTAGCCTCATATGCAGCTTATTCCCTTTCTTTCAATTGACCATAATTTGATCCAAAACTCCTAAGCGCTTTAGTTGAAAAATTAAGATGTTAAGGAGTGGAAAATTGAAGGAAGAAAAACTAAAATTGAAGCCCCAAAATAATATATATTGGTGTTTTGAAAAAGTTTATGTGTTGTTTGGGAAAAATGTAATGAAAAGTAAAATTGATCCAAAGTGAATCATGTGTTGATAGAAAATACTCCTTGCTAAAGATGTGTAAGCTAGCTTAAAGAGATGGGGTAAAACAAAAGAGTGTTGGGGAAGATAAAAGTGGTGAAAAATATGTGGTTGGATATGAGTTTAATGTAAATTATAGTGTATTATAACACTTAGGGAAAATAGTCACCATTACTGGCCAGAATAGTTCCTACATGTCCCTTAGCCTACATTGGAACCAGTAAAGTCTTACTTGATATTGAGCTTTGATATTCTGATATTAGTGGAGTAATACACTAAGGGCAAGCTTATGGTTCATCCTATATGACATGTGAATTCTTTGTCAGAGTGAGCGAAATTTGATTCTTACACCCTTTCTTGTGATAAATTGCATATGTGTGAGTGAATGTAGATGACTCTGTTGTGGTGAGGGAACAAGTTTGATGATAGATTGGTGACTTATATGATCTCTTTGTTGATAAATATGCATGATTTTTCCAACTTGGTGGAGTCAATCCTTGAGGCTAGGAGATTTTGAAGTAGTATTCATGTGTTTCAAGTTGTAATATGACATGCCAAAATTAGAACTTGCTGTTCATGTGGTCGTTATAGTTCTAGCTTTAGTGTCTTAGTTTTAATAATGATGTTAGAGTCTTATTTGATGGTGATTAGTGTAAATATTTGTTCGAGGATGAACAAGGCTTTAGGTGTGGGGTGGTGATCTTAGGCATATTTATACTCCTAAGTGTCATTATCTATGCACTTTTAGCTTAGTTTTGAGGGTAACTTGATGTGCTTATTGAGGTATAAAGTGTTTATTTGTGTGCTAAGTTACATGTTTAGAGTATTTAATATGCATTTGAAATAAGTCAAGAGTCAAAATAATAAAATAGAGTTTAGATGAGAAAACTAGTGTTGCTATGCTTGTTCTAGTGTACTTTGATGAGCTCTATTATGTTGTATGGACTAATGCTTGTTATGAGTTATTGTAGGAGACCATTGGAGGATCAATGGAAGATAAATTAAGCCTACAAAAAAGCCACAAGAAGTGGGAAAACAAGGAATAAACACATGGGAGGGGGGCATGCACCGCACCCCTAGGGCGAGATTTAGGCCAAACGTTGCTCTCTTTTCCTCGTGCACTTGTTCCTTGTTTACCCACTTTGTGTGGCTTGTTTGTAGCAATACTTTTTCACCCTTGTGGTATGTGTACTCCTTTTGCCTACTCTGGGCTGCCAACAAATTGGTTTGGATGAACCTCAACTTATCCTGAACTTCATTCACCAAATCAGTGCCTAAGGGCTTTACATCACTAGCCTCAAACCATCCTATGGGCGATCTACACCTCATCCCACAAAGTGCCTTAAATGGAGCCATATATATGCTAGAGTGATAATTGTTGTTGTATGAGAACTCACACATAGAAAAAACTTGTCCCAATGACCACCAAAGTCAATCACACATGCCCTCAACATGTCTTCAAGCACCTGAATCATCCTCTCCGACTGTCCTTCTGTCTGAAGCTGAAAGGCCATGCTAAAAGTAAGTTGGGTGCCCAACTCCTTATGTAATCTTTCCCAAAATTTAGAAGTGTATTGTGTACCTCTATCTGAAATAATGGAAAAAGGCACCACATGTAGCCCACTATCTCTTTGATGTAAATCTTGGCTAACTGCTTAGAGCTGTAATCCACACTAACCAAAATGAAATGAGATGATTTGGTCAGCCTATCCACTATGATCCAAATCGATTCATGTTTTCCCAAGGTCTTAGGAAGACCTACCACAAAGTCCGTATCTATCATTTCCCATTTCCACTCGGGAATAAATATTATTTGGAGCAAACCCGCATGCCTTTAATGCCCATACTTTACCTGCTAACAATTGTGATATTTGGATACATACTCCACTATGTCCCTCTTCATCCAAGGCCACCAATAAATCTGCCTCCAGTCACGGTACATCGTGTTTGCACCTGGATGAATGGAATATCGCATACCATGAGCATCAGCAAGCATATTCTGAATCGAAGCACTAACTTGAGGGACACATACTCACCCTCTAAATCGCAATACCCCATACGCATCAAGTGTGGAATTTGAAGCCTCACCACATACCACCTTATTTCATAGTTTATTCAATTTCCCATCCTCAAACTGTTTGGCTTTGATTTGATCAAGTAATGTTGACTTTACCTCAACACTAGCCACTCACTCTACCCCTTTCTGAAACACCAAATTGCATGAACTGAGATGCTAGAGTGAGAAAATCCCTAGCCAGAGGTTGCCTCGACACTCTCAAACAGGCCAAACAACCCATCCTTACCGCCTTATGGATCAATGCATCTTCTACCATATTGGCCTTACCCAGATGATAATGGATGGTCACATAGTAGTCTTTCAACAATTCCTTCCATCCTCTATGTCTCAAGTTCAAATTCTTTTGCATGAACACATGATGCAGGCTATGGTGATCTGTGAATACCTCACACTTGACATCATAAAGGTAGTGTCTCCAAATCTTAAGTGTGAACACCACTGCTGCCAACTTCAAATCATGAGTTGGGTAATTCTTTTCATGAGTCTTCAACTGCTTTGAAGTATAAGCAATGATATTCCTGTCCCGCATCAACACAACACCCAAACCCAAGTGTGAAGCATCACAAAATATAACCAAATCCTTACCTTCAATCTGCAGTGAATGAATAGGAGATATAGTCATGAGTTTCTTAAGATTTTGAAATCTCTCCTCACATTTATCTGACCAAACGAATGTCACCTCCTTTTGGGTCAACCTTCTCAAGTGTGTAACAATAGTTGCAAAATTCTTGACAAACCTGTGATAGTAACTAGCAAGACACACAAAACTTCAGACCTCAGTCACAGAGCCACGCCGAACCCAACTCTTAACTGCCTCAATATTCTAGGGATCTACCATCACCCCCTTTTCCAAAACCACATACCCTAAAAAGGCAACTGAAGAAAACAAAAACTTGCATTTCAAAAATATAGCATATAACTGCTTCTCCTTCAGAATCCCCAACATAATGTGAAGATGACCTGTATGTTCCTCCTTACTCTTGGAATAAACCAGAATATCATCAATAAAGATAATCACAAAATAATCCAAGAAAGACTTAAAGATACCATTCACCAAGATCATGAAAGTTGTCAGTGCATTAGTTAACCAAAAAGACATCATCAAAAACTCATAATTCCCATAACGAGACCTGAAGGCTATCTTGGGTATATGGATATTTCCTCAGGCTGGATCTTTAGTTAGTGATAACCCAATCTCAAGTCTAGCTTGGAGAAATAGAAGCACCCTACGACTGGTCAAAAAGATCATCTATCTGAGGCAAGGGATACTTATTCCTGATGGTAAACTTATTCAACTGCCTATAGTCAATACACATTCTTAGGCTACCATCCTTCTTCTTAACAAAAACATTAGAGCACCCCAAGGAGAAGCACTAGGATGAATGTGTATTGACTATAGGCAGTTGGTAGAACCCAGATCAAATAAAATAGTAGTCATCTAGTCATAAATGAGAATAGTACCTGTAATGACAACATCAGATGCCTCGACCTTGGTCTTTACTGGGAAGGCTTAACAATGATCTCTATCTTTTCTCCACCTTTGCCTACATTACCATTACCTTTGTTTCCACCACGACCTCCCTAATTATTACCCCGGCCACCTTGTGGATGACCCTTACCATTACCATTACCTCCACCACCTCTACCATTAGGAACCATGGCCTTAGCTTGTTGCTAGACCTGTAGCCCAGCCTGTCTCTGAGGAAACTCTCTCTTGAAGTTCCCCACCGCACCATAAATATAACAACCTCGCTCAAGAAAAGGTTTATTTGTCGAAGAATAAGAAGCCCCTTAGCCTCTAGCAACTGAGGGCTATTGTATAGCCCCTGAATGACCACTTGTAGAAACTGGCAGAGCTGACTGAATAAGGAGAGCTGAATAAACCTGCTGGCTATGACCCCTCAAATAAGAACCACTGAAGTTACCCGTATTTTGGGACTTCTTGGCTAACTCCTTAGTCTGAACAACCTGTTTAACTCCCTCAAGCTTCTTCACATAATCAGCCATATAATTGAAGGACTTTCCTACAGAAGTCATATGCACAGACAGTACATATAAATCAGTATTCAGACTCACTTCTCCATAAAAAGGGTGTGAAACTGAGCCCATGTAAATGGAGTCAAAGCTAGTGAACGACACTCCACATACACCCTCCACCACTACTTGGCATCACCTTTCAGCTGGAAAGTAACACGCTAAACACCATGTTGCTCAACAATACCCATTTTATATAGCCTTTCATAACAATCAACAATGAACTCAAATGTATCCTCCATATCAGAGCCAACAAAAGTAGGAGGTTTCATCTTCAGGAACTTGGTCATTATGTCATGTTTAGTGCTGGTCATGACAGAACCTAACACCGGGCGAGGGAAAATCTCAGTCCCTAAAGCATCACCCATCCTAAGAGCAATTGTAGCAGTCGGCTGAGCACCTAGAAATTGGTAAGCAGTCAAAGCACGAGTGGCCCCAGTACCAGCTAATCCACTCAGAAAAGAAAGCACCTGCTGAATCATCTCTGAAGACATAGAGGGAAGTGCTTCCCCTCCAACCTGTACCACCTCTTTCTACTCCACATCATCCTTATTCACCTTTTTAACCTCCTCATAATGATCCTGGGGTAGGAGAGGTGGGTCAGCTGCTGCCCAAGCTCCACCCCTGACTGGTGTTGCTCTCTCTCTTCCCCTTCTCCTACCCCTTCTTCCTCCTCATCCCAGACAACCGATTTCACAGCTGGAGCTATTAGTGCGGGGGCTGCGATACTGGTTCCATTCGCTCTAGTATTCACCATCTGCCAATCAAAGAATGAAGAAGGTCAAATGCCAATTTATATCACCAGATTCCAATTAGAATCATGTTATAGCATAAAAGATGAAAGAATTGATAAATTCCTAAAGTCCTATAGCCTCTCGAAGAAAAGTACAAACGTCTCCGAATCATTCCACTAGACTCTACAAGACCCATTTTGGTACAAAGAGATCAACAAACCTAGGGCTCTGATACAAACTTTGTTACAGCCCAAACCCATCGTGAGTGGCAGACTGGCACCTACACTAACTCTCTGGTGGGAGAACCAACTAACCTAAATATCAACCTAACACTTAGCAAAAATTAAGTATCTAACTGTTTGAATTAAACCAAATAATGTCTCCAGTTATCCAAATAAAAATAAAAGAGGAAATTAAATGAAACTTAAAAAATCCCCTAGAACCTGAAAGTCATTGTACCAATAATACTACAATTCAATCAATGGGTTCAACCTAAAACAACAAAAATTGTCTAAGTCTGAAACAATGGACCAGAAACTAATTGGAGAACTGATGGAATCCCAAAAGATATAGCTCACCCTTGAGTTTGAACAGTCTGAATCACTGTTGAGATATTGAAACATTCGCCGAAATATGCTCTGCACTCAACAAAAGAAGAGCATGTGTAGTATTAGTATGCAAGAAACAACAGTGTACTGGTAGGGTCATCGGCCAACCTAAAATGAGAAATATGAACACATAACCATAAATAAGTAAAACAAGACAATCCATGAACACCTACCATGTAACCTTACTTCAAGTTCATAACACTTAACCTTTTTCAACAATATTGTGGAGATAAGTCAATATGAGTCAACATGAGAAACAACCAAGTCAAGTTAAGTCCACCAACAAGACTCCAAGTAAAAAATCATGACCCAAGAACTAGATCAATTATGTCTCAATTACGCAAGTAAGTAGACACATAGAACTATGCAACATCTTACATTTAACCCAGACCACGCAATGATCCATAAGAACAATAACAAGGCAATTTTCATATAATCTGGTTTACATAAATAAACCACCTTTAACAAATAAGCATATAATCCTAGTCCACCCAGGAAACCAATATAACCAGTCAACACTTAAGCCCGACTCACTCAAGGAACTAATATAACAAGAAAACACATAATCCTCGGTTCACTCAAGGAACTGCCACACTCATCTATACCTTGTACATACATGCTAAGGGTCTTATGGTCTCCCACTAGCCGTGACCTGTAGGGGACGAGCTCTTGTTCATGTACCAAATCCCAAACATCGAGTTCCTACCAACCTTATACTAACCAAATCCTGTTAAAATGACCAAATACCAATATATCCCACAATAATGACAGATATCACAACCACAATGATTAAAAAAACAACAATTGTAAAAACCAACAAGCCTTCATATAAGTTCATTGCATGCGATTAACACTAAGGATATCAAACAATCATTCACTTTCCTTGATCATGCATTGTACAAGCAATACGAAGGAATATTTATCATGCAAACATAAAATAAATTGGGTTTCAATTACGTTAAACCATCACCTACCTCAATCCAAGCCTGAAATACTCTAGTGAACTTGAGCTTTCCCTTTTCTTGCAACCTCGACTTGATTGTGGTATGAAAATAGGAATATAACACATAATCAACCAAATGACCTATAATATTGAGGATTATAACTTAATCCTGAATCCCAATGCCAAATTCATGATCATCCCACCTATTCTAGGGTTTTCCTATCATAAATTCACCTTAACCCTACCAATTTAATAGTTACACTAGTGAATTATAGTCCTGCAAGAGGAAATTATCAACTTTTAACTAAACCCAAAGGTTTTACACCCAATTTATCCTATTGCACCAAAAAATTAGCTTGGTCAAGCTAAACCCTCCCCAAGACCCGTAAACTAGTGATTCCAACGTTTAGAAATCAAAAAACTAGTTATTGGGGTTGAACAACTTACCATTATGAAGAATTCTGGTGGAAAATAGGTAAAAATTTCCCCAAATTGCCTAAGCCCTTTCCTAAATGAGTTTAGAAATAATAAACTATTTTTGGGTTAATTTATTTATTAAACAATGATTAACCTACTGTAATGGCCCGATCCCACTATAGCGACATCGCTATAGCATAGACCGCCCGCTTTAGCAGGATTGATCGACTTTGACTCCCTCTATAGCGGAAATTTCTTTGCTATAACGGTTGCCCCATAGCGACCTGCCACCCGCTATAATGGGGGTGGCAAGGCAGAAACTCAGGATTGCTCCCAGTTTTGCCATTTTTGTAATTCTCCCTCAAACCATGACATCCCAGACTAATCCCTTTACATCAAGTTTGATATTGGGAGTTCTACTTATCCAAATTTACTTTTAAAAAATTCTACGGGTTCATTATCATCTTGGCTAACATAAAAACATGCTAAACTTTATTACATTTACCCAATCCATTCCTGAATTTCCCTAGACCATACATTGCTTGGATTTCATCCAAGACCAGCCTAGTCTGAAGTTCATAACTCCCAATTTGGAAAAATCTTAACCCAAATTTTTGCTCGTTAGACATACCTGTAATAATGGAAAGGATCATTAAAATAGATACCAATATACCCATCATTCATCCCCAAATGATCAAATCAGGAAAATAAGCCAAGTCAAGAAAAAAAGAGTTTATGTATCCTCAAACAAGTGAGGGTACTTGTCTGGCATGTCCTTCTTGGTTTCCCAAGTAGCTTTCTCAACTAGACGATGCTTCCATAGAACCTTTATCGATTGAATCTCCTTTGTCCTCAACTTCTAGAAATCCTGATCAAGAATAACAATTGGCTTCTCCTCATAGGAAAGATCCCTCACTAGCAACACTGAATCCCACTTAATAATATAATCCCCATGATATCTCTTAAGCATAGATACATGGAACACCGAATGGACCCCTAACAAGCTTGGTGGAATTTCCAACATGAATGCTACTAGATCGACATCATCAAGAACCTCAAAGGGACCATATACCAAGGAATAAGATTACCCTTCTTAACAAACCTCATGACTCTTTTCATAGGAGACTCCTTCACCCACTTTAAATGCCATATCCCTCAACTTGAGGTCTGCGTACACCCTTTTCCTACTCTGGGCTACGAACAACTTGGTTTGGAAGAACCTCACCTTTTCTTGAGCTTCATTCACCAAATCAGTGCCCAAGAGTTTTACATCACCAGCCTTGAACCATCCTATAGGAGATCTACACCTTCTCCCACAGAGTGCCTCAAATGGAGCCATATCAATGCTTGAGTGATAATTGTTATTGTATGAGAACTGACATAGTGGCAAGAAATTGTCCCCAATAACCACCAAAATCAATCATACGTGCCCTCAACATGTCCTCAAGCACCTGAATTATGTTCTCCGACTATCCATCAGTCTAAGGATGAAAGGCCATGCTAAAAGTAAGTTGGGTGCCTAACTTTTTATGTAACCTGTACCTCTATTAGAAATGATGGAAAGTGGCACCCCATGTATCCTCACTAACTCCTTGATGTATATCTTGGCTAACTTCTTAGAGCTGTAATCCACTCTAACAGGAATGAAATGAGTTGATTTGGTTAGCCTGTCCACTATGACCCAAATTAAGTCATATTTTCCCAAGGTCTTAGGAAGCTACCACAAATTCCATATCTATCCTTTCCTATTTCCACTCGATAATACGAATCCTTTGAAGAAAACTCGTAGGCCCTTAATACTCGTACTTTATCTATTGACAGTTGTGATATTTGGATACATACTCCACTCTGCCACTCTTAATCCCAGACCACCAATAAATCTACCTCAAGTCATGGTAAATCTTGGTTGCACCTGGATGAATGGAATATCGTGTACCATGAGCTTCAGCAAGCTCATTCTGAATCAAATCACCAACCCGAGGGACACATACTCGCCCTCTAAATTGCAAGACCCTATATGCATCAAGTGTGGTATTTGAAGTCTCACCACATACCACCTTGTTTGGAGTTTATACAATTTCCCATTCTCTAACTATTTGACTTTGATTTGATCAAGGAATGTTGACTTTACCTCAACACTACACACTCACTCTACCCCTTTCTGAAACACCAAATTGCATGAACTGAGACTAATTCCCTAGCCAGAGGTTGCGTCGACACTCTCAAGCAGGCCAAACTATTCATGCTTACTCTCAAGGGATACTTATTCCTGATGGTAACCTTATTCAACTACCTATAGTCAATACACATTCATAAGCTACCATCCTTCTTCTTAACAAAAAACATTGGAGTACCCCAAGGAGAAGAACTAGGATGAATAAATCTTTTATCAAGTAACTCCTGCAACTGAGTCTTGAGTTCCCTCAACTCAGTCGGAGCCATTCAATAAGGAGGAATAAAAATGGGTCGAGTGCCCTGCTCCAGATCAATACAGAATTCAATGTCCTGGTCCGAAGACATACCAAGTAGATATATAGGAAACACCTCTTGAAATTCCAACACCACAGGGACTAACTTAACAGAAGGAGATTCTGTACTAACTTCCTATAAATGTGCTAGAAATGCCGAACACCCTCTCCCAACCAACTTCTTAGCCCGAATAAAAGATATAATTTTCACAAGCTTAGGCTTATACACACCTTCCCACTCTTACTTATCCATTTCAAGCATCTCTAAAGTCATTGTCTTAGCATTACAATCTAAAAACAACATGATACAGAGATAACCAAGTCATACCCGAGATAATGTCAAAGTCAAGCATATTAAAAATTATCAAATCTACCTAAGTCTGGAAATCCATGAACAAAATAGAACATGTACGATACACATGGGTCACTACCACAGAGTCTCCAACCGAAGTAGACACATAAATAGGAGAGTCAAGTATATCACAAATCAAGTTTGATCCCAAGGCAAATCTAGCAAATACACAAAAATAAGTAGAACTCGGATCAAACAAAACAGTAGCCATCTGGTCATAGACGAGAATAGTACCTATAATGACGGCATCAGATGCCTCGACCTTGGTCTTTCTTGGTGTAGACCCATGATTTTTTATCCTCCCCGAGATTCAACCTATTTTTAGCATTAAAAATTTATTTTTTCGTCTAATTTTTATTTAATGTTTAGTAGGTTTTTATTTGAAAAAAAAAAAAAAAGTTTAAATTGAGTTTAGGATAAGTTTTATTTTTTATTTTTATTTTTATTTTGTTTAGAAATTTACAAAATATTTATATTCTTTTAACTTAGATTTTTATAAATAATCTAATGTTTTTAATATTTTCCTCATCATACTATTTGGACTAGCTATTTAACTTTTCTATATTTTTTTTCTTAATTTTAAATAGTTAGCTAATACTACTTTATTTATTTAATAAAAATATGAAAAATCCTAACCCTAACCCTAACCCTAATACTACTCCCTCCTGTAACTAACCTCCCCAACACCCTCACTCCCTCACATCTCCCTCTCCCTCACATATCTCAACTCCCCCCACACCCCACTCCCTCACGTCTCACATGTACACACTAACACACCCTTATTCCTATATAACAACACACATACAGTAGCAACAGATATAGAAAAAACACAGACAAACAACACCCAAGGGAAAAAA
The DNA here is from genome assembly GCA_031232105.1 of Capsicum rhomboideum. NCBI lineage: Eukaryota > Viridiplantae > Streptophyta > Magnoliopsida > Solanales > Solanaceae > Capsicum > Capsicum rhomboideum. The sequence goes on along the minus strand of CP124719.1, from coordinate 86,446,867 downwards.
GATAGAGAAAGGAGACAATCTTAAGCAACCATAACTATTACTCCTTCACGTCCCACAAATAAAACACCTACCAACAACCATACAACACACATAATCAAAATAAAAACAAACAATGTACAAATCACGAGAAAAACAAATGTCGGGGATTGAGGATTGCTAGCGCGGTTTCGAGTTCGTGGTTCTTGAAAGTTAGCTGTTTGTTAATTTTGAAAATCAGTAGTTCGAAATGGCTTTGGTTGGAAATCATTTTTCTCAAGAGGTAATCCTCGATCTTTCTTTGTATAGTTTAATGTTAGGATTATACAAGACGTGATTCCATTATTGTGAAGGAGTTCAAATTGCGTATGGGTTTAACTTGTTATCATTTGTTGCTTATAATATGAAGTATGTTCTTCACTTTACATATTTAAATCTGTTCGAAGTTAAGTATTTGTCTGATTTCAAATAAATTTTGTGCAAGTTTCATCGTCTGACTTGTTTTTAAACTTATAAAAAATTGAAATATTGTCTGACTTGTTTCTTCCATTCACACTAACAAATGATAAAATATAAATTAATAAATCTCTTAACAATATAGAATGACAGTTAATCCTCCCTTTGTTTCACGTCAAATACTAAAGGGGAAAAGAAATATACTATATTCTAGTTATGATTCTTTAAATAAAAAATATTTATGCAAAAAGTTTTAACAGTTTACTAAATGGGAGAAAATATTTTTATCCACGCTAGTGATTAGAAATTCTTACGAAAGAGTAGTATGATATTGCTTTAAATTTATTATTTCCAAAATATGTAAAAGGTAAATTATTTATTATAACAATTCTCTATTAGTTTGGACATATAACTTATTTATTATAACAATTCTCGTTTGGACATATAACTCTTATATAATAATTGGTCTCTTATTATATTTAATTGAATAGGTCGCTTGGATATCTAATATTATTTAATTATTAAATATAACGAATTTGATCAAGTGCGCAGTTTCGTTCCTTAGTTAAATTCCATAAATAAAAGCTCTGTGTGCGTAATGATCCTCCCGGTCATTTCCCTTATTTTTGTGCGCTCTCGGCGTTTAGAGCTTTTCTATAACTGCCCTAAGTTATTTATGACTTGCTGGGACTGACAGTTCATTTTTCGGACAGTTCGTTTGAGCATATTGTTTAGACCGAGGACGTTGTAAAATATTTAATTAAATTGGAATTTGGTAAATCGATATAGTTAATTATCTTTAAAAAATATTTTTAATATTTATAACCTATTAATATTTTAAGCAGAGATGGTGAATCTAAATATGTTAGAATAACATTATTATTTTATAGAAATAATTTTCTATTAATTATGATATATTTAAAAAGTTATATTTATTTTACCACGAATCTATGCACTACCCGAATATATATGTAAATGAGACAAAAGTATCTTGCACTCCCACATGGAAGTGGGGAGTGTTGGCAGGAAGTATATAAGTTGCCACTTATCAATTGCAAAATTGACTTTAATTGCCACCTATCTTAATTGTCATTAATTGATATGTACAAACAATATGCCTACATATATAATGTTAACTTAAGAAATGCTAGAATCATTTTCCTATAAGCTAATATTGTATTTATGTGTTTAAAACAAAGTTAACCTCAATTCAACTTTTCACTGGATTAATACTCCTGTTTTCATACACGTTGAAAAAATTATTGTGAAGAAACTATTTTTTTGGTCACACTTTATCATTGATAGAAAAATTAATTATCTACATCAAGTTATTCAAGCTCAGGTTCTAGTGGGGAAGTGTTTGTGGACGTGTAATCGTCGTTATTTTGGTAAGTTTATCGTATTTACGGTAGTTTTCCTGTACGTTGATATTGTTGTTTCTATTTGATCCACATATTGAGCTTGGATTTAGCGGTGCTATTTGTGACTATTGGTCACTGAGCTATTTGAGACTCTGTGACTGTTTTGATTTCGCGATATCGCAAGCGGGCCCCAAGTGGACCATTCGGGCATTTTCCAAACTAATGCAATATGGGTATCAATGGTCATGTTTTGACATGTATTTTATTATATTGGTAGCTTGGCAGTAGTCAGAGGCCTCTCGAAAAGGGAAGACTCCTGTATAGCTGGTTCGTTTGGAAGGCTTACGGCGGTGTCCAGGTAGGTTAGGTTTTCTTTACACTTAGATTGGGCTTAGGTGTGATATATGTATGCTATTGTGCTGGTTTTGTGGGTTGGTATTATAGACTTGGTGGTGGTTTTCTATGATTTAGGCCTTCTAGTACGGATAGGGCTATTTGAACACATTCCAGGCCTGTTATCCTCGCGGTACACCACAGATGACCTATTTGGGGTCGGATAGTATTGTTGTTGTTGTAGCTGGTTGGGGAATGTTATTATTGGACCTTAGTCCAATCTTAGACAGACTTATCCCATACTTAGACAGGTATAACTAGACTTGGCAGAACTTTGACATTCTTGGGCTTAGTTAGGCCATAGTATGACCTGTTAGTCTTGTGATGGGATTTAGTCACCCCGATTATACCCGGTTGGCCCGTTAACCTTGTTAGTCCCTGGTAGCACCGTATTTGACCAGGGTCAGCTAGTTTGACTTGGAATGTGAACCCGCCTTGCCATGACTTATAATGTACACCCAGACTTGTATATGTATATGGTTTATAGTTGACCTGGATGGATCCTGAGATTGACATATAGCATGTTGTGGGTTAGCTTCTGTACTTACATACTAGTAATGACCTGGGACTAGGGCTTTCCCTGTTTATCTGATATGATATGACATTTGGTTCTATTCTTGTTACTGGCTGTGATGAGTTCCGATTCAAATTCAGCTACTGATTCAGGTATGATGATCTTGGTTATTGACTATTGGGTGTCTCAATTCGAGTCCGGCCTCAAATACTGGTACACTATAAGTTTTGGTACTGGGTACCGTGATTCTGATACTGTTGTTCTCGTAGTTCTATTTTGAGTCCTGCAGATATGATATAGATGTGGCCTGTTGTTATGACCCACTGTGTCTGGTTTTATTCCGACGTTTGGCCTCTTGTTATTATCCACTGGTGCCGGTTCAAGCCCTGTGCGCCCCATTGATTATTGTGATTACTGGATACTTGTACAGCTTCAAGACACTAGTGACTATACATTTACTAGTCTTGTGTGTCCCACCGGTTTATGGGGGCCAGGCTGGGTTATTATTTTCTTTCGTGTGCCTATCGGGTTTTGGAGGGTCCAGATAGGTTATGTTTGACTTGTGTGTTTACTTAGGTATTTATTTACTCATTATTCGGTATCACATTTATTTATCTCCTGAGTATATCTATATACCTCAATAATTACTTATGTGTTTATTACTTACACCTCGGACTTAGCATGCCCCCTCGCAATTTAGCTTGCTTATATTACATTGAGCTCAGTCAGCCAATGATACCTACTGAGTACCCATTTCCTGATACTCATACTGCACTTCTGTATCTTTTTCCTCCATGCAGATCCGGGCACTAGCCGACGGTTTTGATGTGACTCTCTTCTCAGCACTGATTTCGAAGTAGGGTGGGCTTACTGACGTCCAAGACAGATCCTACTCCATCTTCTATTGTATAGTCTTTTGCTCTCAAGACTGTTGTACTTGTTATATGTATTTGGTTTCTGTCTTGTATTCTGGATATGTCTAGTAGTTGCTCTTGTAATGACCTTACCAGGTCTTGGGAGGGTTTTTTGACTTTGTATACTGTCATCTTCCCTCTCAGTCTTGGTATGTATGTATGTTGGTTATGTTTTTATATTTCTAGCATGTTTATTAGTGCGGTTACTTCCACTTTGCCTCTGTTCTTCTAAGATTCCACCCGTTAGCTTGTGGCTTATCGCTTCGAGCTTAGTATCAGAGCCGGGTAGTATGGGTAGTGTCGGTGCATGAGCCAATATGTGGTAGAGTTCTGCGGATCGGTACGGGGATGCCTGTATCCTATCCTTGGGAGGCTACAGAGCATTCGTAGGGGAGTCTCCCATTTTCTTGACTCATATTCATGCGTCGAGTCTATGTTGGTTTCTGATCTTCATTTGGTTTACTCTTTACGTAGATGGCTAGGACGCGTGCTGCGAGATCCGAGGGTCGGTACCCCGAACCTATAGTGAGGGCTCCTGTTAGGGATCGAGGTCGACCTAGAGGTCGGAGGCAGGGAAAAGCAGTAGCCCCAGACCGAGATCATGCTAGGGTCCAGTCACCCGATCCCATTATAGCTCCACACACTCCTCAGCGACGGCAGCCAGTGGGCCAGGGAGCAGCCCAGGCTCCAGCTGGATTTATTGATGATTTAGTGCTCTGAGGTACATTGGTACAGTTGTTGGGATTAGTTAGAGGTCTGCCGGTTGCGGAAGTACAGCCAGCCGCACAGGGAGATGGTATTGGGGTGCAGCCTGCACCTGCAGCACCCAGAGTTGAGGTTCAGCCTATACCGATAGCAGTCCAGCCAGTTATGTCTGTCGAGGAGCAGAAGATGTTGAGTCATTTTTTGAGATTATCTCCATCCAGATTTACGGGTACTCCAGGAGAGGACGCTTATGAGTTCTTATCCAGCTGTGAGGAGTAGTTGAGGAATTTGGGATTAGTAGAGTCGCGTGGGGTAGATTTTGTTGCTTATCAGTTTGATACAGTCGTGAGGAGATAGTGGAGAGGTTATCTTGATTCCAGGCTAGCTGGATCTCCACCCTTTACTTGGGCACAGTTCTCCAAGGTGTTCTTAGGGAAATATATACCCTGTAGCATGCGTGAGCGTCTTTGAGATGAGTTTTCCAGGTTAAGGCAAGGGTCTATGACAGTAGCTGAGTATGAGGCTAGATTCCGTGACTTAGCCAGGCATGCTATGATTATCCTACCTGACGAGTATGAGAGGATCAGATGTTTTGTCAGGGGATTGTGGTTATCACTTCGCAGAGCTACACATAGTTGAGTGACTTTCGGGAAGTCCTTTGCTGAGATAGCTGAGCATGTGTATTCGATCGATGAGATGGATCATGAGGCCCAATAAGGAAGCGATAAGAGACCCCAATTCCAGGGTAGTTATAGTAACAGTCACAGCAGCTCACAGTTCAGAGGCCTCGAGTTTTAGGGTAGGTACCCTCAGTAGCAGCAACAGACTTTTCAGCGAGAGGGTCACCCTAGTAGGCCCATACAGTCAGCCTTGCAGATTTTTGATAGGGATAAGCCCACCTATAGTGGTTCTAGTAGTCAGCCTCAGGGACATGGTCAGTCCAGTTCATCGACTATAGGTGGTCATACCAAATCAACCAGATCTTCTAGGCCGAGCAGGGAGCTAGGAGCATGTTATACTTGTGGTGTTGTCGGTCATTTCGAATGTGAGTGTCATCAGCGTAGGGCGATTGAGCCTTCAGTTCAGATGACACAGCACATCAGATCTATACCACCAGTAGGCAGAGGTGGTGCACAGGGTCGTCGAGGTGGTCCCTAAGGTTCCCAAGGTAGAGTGCAGAGAGGTCGGACTAGTGGTTAGGTCAGTGCTCAGACTAGTGGTAGCCAGCATTAGTTGTATACCATGCCGGTTAGGCCAGAAGCTGAGGCTTCGGATGTGGTGATTACAAGTATGATTTTCATATGCCATCGGCCTGGTTCTGCATTATTTGATCCCGGATCCACGTTTTCTTATGTATCTACTTATTATGCACCATGGTTGGGTTTATGTTCTGAGGTAATATTTGTGCCTTTATGTGTATCTACTCCCATTGGTGTTTTCTTAGTAGTGAATCGGGTATATAGATCTTGTCTGGTGACTATTCAGGAGTTTGAGACTCAGGTCGATTTTATTGTATTGGCCATGATAGACTTTGATGTGATTCTGTGCATGGACTGGTTGTCTTTTCATCATGCAGTCTTAGATTGCTTTGCCAAGACCGTTACCTTAGCCATGCCCGGTGTACCCCTGGTGGTATGGCAAGGTTTTGTTAGCCGCACACCAATGAGGATTATTTTATATGTTCGAGCTCGTAGATTGATGGCGAGGGGATGTGATTCATTTCTTGCTTATGTTCAGGATGCTAGTATTGAGAGTCCGTCACTTGACTCTGTCCCTGTTGTTCGTGAGTTTCCTGATGTATTCCCAACTGACCTGCCTGGCCTTCTTCTTGAGCGTGATATAGAGTTTATTATTGACCTCAAACTGGGCACCCAACCTATTTCCATGGCTCCTTACCATATGACCCCTGCTGAATTGAGGGAGTTGAGTACTCAGCTTTAAAACCTTTTGGGAAAGGGTTTTATCAGGCCGAGTGTCCGGCCGTGGGGTGCTCCAGTTTTGTTTGTAAGGAAGAAGGATGAATCTATGCGTATGTATATCGATTACAGGCATCTAAATAGGGTGACAGTAAAGAATAAGTATCCTATGCCTCATTTCGATGATTTGTTTGATAAACTTCAGGGTGCAGTGGTATTCTCAAAGATAGACTTAAGATTTGGATATCATCAGTTGAGAGTTAGGGCTAAGGACATCACAAAGACAACCTTCAGGACTCGGTACGACCATTATGAGTTCCTGGTGATGTCTTTTGGGTTGACTAATTCCCTAGCAGCCTTCATGGACTTGATAAATCATGTATTCAGGCCATACTTGGACTCCTTTATGATTGTGTTCATCAATGACATCTTGGTTTATTCGAGGAGTAGCGAGAAGCACGAGCAACATTTGACGATTGTGCTCCACACTTTGAGAGATCATCAGCTTTATGCCAAGTTCTCAAAGTGTGAGTTATGGCTTGAGTCTGTAGCTTTCTTGGGGCATGTTGTATCCAGACACTATATTATGGTAGACCCAGCAAAGATTAAGGCTATTCGAGGTTGGGCTAGGCCCACGTCGCCTACTGAGGTTCACAGTTTTACTGGGTTGACAGGGTACTATAGGCGGTTTGTTGAGGGCTTCTCATCTATTGCATCTCCTATGACCAGACTGACCAGGAAGGAAGTTCCATTTCAGTGGTCTGAGAATTGTGAGGTAAGCTTTTTTAAGCTCAAGGATCGACTTACTTCTGCCCCTGTGTTGACTCTTCCAGTTGAGGGCGAGGGTTTCACCGTGTATTGTGATGCATCTGGTATTGGTTTGGGATGTGTTCTAATATAGAGGGGTCATGTTATTGCATATGCGTCAAGGCAGTTGAAAGTGCACAAACCTAATTACCCCACTCATGACTTGGAGTTAGCAGCGGTAGTATTTGCACTGTGGCTATGGAGGCATTATCTCTACGGTGTTCATTGTGAGATCTTTATAGACCACCACAGTCTTCAGCATATTATGACTCAGAGGGATCTTAATTCGAGGCAGCACAAGTGGATTGAGTTGTTGAAAAACTATGATATCTCTATTCTCTATCATTTGGGCAAGGCGAATGTGGTAGTAGATGCATTGAGCCGGAAGGCAGTGAGTATGGGTAGCTTAGACTTTATTCTAGTATCTCAGCGGTCGTTGGCTTTGTTCATTCATTCCTTATCTAATTCGATGGTTTGATTGGATATTTCTGACCCCAGAAGGGCTATTGCTTGTGTTGGTTCAAGATCTACTTTGCTGGAGCATATTCAGCATTGTCAGTTTAAGGATAGTGGTCTTCATAGCCTTCGAGATCAGGTATTGAGGGGTGAGTCTGAGAGAGCTACCTTGGATTTGAATGGTTTTCTAAGGTTTGATGGCCGTATTTGTGTTTTGAGGGTCGGGGATTTGACTCAGTTAATTATGCGCAAGGAACACAGTTTTAGATATTCTATTCACCCTGGGACAACTAAGATATATAAAGATCTGAGATAGCACTATAAGTGGCACGGTATGCGATGAGACATAGCAGGTTTTGTAGCTCGATGCCTCTATTGTCAGCAGGTAAAGGCCGAGCACCAGAGATGCGGTGGTTTACTTCAGCAGTTACCCATTCCCGAGTGGAAATGGGAGCGAGTCACGATGGATTTCATTGGTAGGTTACCTCGCACTTCCTGCAATTTTGATAGTATATGGGTTGTTGTGGATCGATTGACTAAGTCAGCGCATTTTATCCCTGTTCAAGTTTTCTACATTGATGAGAGATTAGCTCGTGTATATATTCAGGAGGTGGTTCACCTACATGGAGTGCCAGTATCTATTATCTCAGATCGAGGGTCTCAGTTTAGCTCCAATTTCTGGCAGACTTTCTAGGAGGAGTTGGGTACTCAGGTGGACCTCAGTACTGCATTTCATCCTCAGACCGACGAGCAGTCAGAGTCGAAGATTCAGGTATTGGAGGATATGCTCCGTTCTTATGTGTTAGACTTTGGGGGTCAGTTGGATTAGTTCTTGCCTTTAGCAGAGTTTGCATATAATAATAGCTTTCACTCCAGCATTTAGATGGCTCCATTTGAAGCTTTGTATGGTAGAAAGTGTTGTCTCCAGTTGGTTGGTTTGAGACTTCGGAGGTCGGTCCTCGTGGTACAAATTTTCTCAGAGAGTCTTTGGATCGAGTTCGGGCAATTCAGGACAGGCTGCGGATAGCAGAGTAGACAAAGGAGTTATGCTAACCGTAGACATTGTCCGTTGAAATTCAGATTTGGTGATAGGGTCTTCTTATGAGTATCACCCATGAAGGGCGTGATACGATTTGGTAGGAGGGGCAAGCTTAGCCCCAGATATATTGGACCCTTTGAGATTCTGCGGACAATTGGAAAGGTGGCTTATGTACTAGCTTTACCTCCGGCATTTTCAGCTATCCACCCAGTTTTTCATGTTTCTATGCTGTGACAGTACATTTTGGATGTGTCGCATGTGTTTCAGTGGGACTCGGTTCAGTTAGACGAGAAGTTAACATTTGTGGAGAAGTTTGTGTCCATTTTAGTCAGAGATGTCAGACGGTTACGCTCTCGGGACATTCCAGTGGTTAAGGTATAGTGGCGTCACCGTCTGGTGAGGAGGCCACTTGGGAACTTGAGCGTGATATGCTAGCCCAATATCCGTACTTGTTCACATCTTCAGGTATGTGCTCACTCTTGACTTTCGCGGACGGAAGTCCTATTAGTAGTGGATGTTGTAATGATCCTCCCGGTCATTTTCCTCATTTTTGTGCGTTCTCGACATTTAGAGCTTTTCTATAACTGCACCAAGTTATTTATGACTTGCTGGGACTGACAGTTCGATTTTTGAGAAGTTCGTTTGAGAATATTGTTTAGACCGAGCACATTGTAAAATATTTAATTAATTGGAATTTGGTAAAACAATATAGTTAATTACCTTTTGAAAATATTTTTGATATTTATAAAATTCTTTAGTTATGATATATCTATATTATTTTATAATAGTTTTATAACCTATTAATATTTTAAGCAGAGATAGTGAATCTAAATATGTTAGAATGATATTATTATTTTATAGAGGCATTATAGAAATAATTTTCTATTAATTATGATATATTCAAAAAGTTATATTTATTTTACCACGAATCTATGCACTACCCAAATATATATGTAAATGAGACAAAAGTACATTGAGTTCAAACTCACTCCCACGTGGAAGTGGGGAGTGTTGGCAGCAAGTATATAAGTTGCCACTTATCAATTGCAAAATTGACTTTAATTTCCACCTATCTTAATTGTCATTAATTGATATGTACAAACAATATGCCTACATATATAATGTTAACTTAAGAAATGCTAGAATCATTTTCCTATAAGCTAATATAGTATGTATGTGTTTAAAACAAAGTTAACCTCAATTCAACTTTTCACTGGATTAATACTCCTGTTTTCATACATGTTGAAAAAAATATTGTGAAGAAGCCATTTTTGTGGTCACACTTGATCATTGATAGAAAAATTAATTACCTACATCAAGTTATTCAAGCTCGGGTTCTAGTGGGGAAGTGTTTGTGGACATGTAATCATTGTTATTTCGGTAAGTTTATCATATTTACGGTAGTTTTCCTATACGTTGCTATTGTTGTTAATATTTGAGCCACCTATTGAGCTCGAATTTAGAGGTGCTAGTTGTGACTATTGGTCACTGAGCTATTTGAGACGCTGTGATGGTTTCAATTTTGCGATACCGCAAGTGGGCCCCACGTGGACCATTCGGGCATTTTCCGAACTAATGCAATATGGGTATCAATGGTCATGTTTTGACATGTAGTTTATTATTTTGGTAGCTTGGCAGTAGTCAGAGGCCTCTCGAAAGGGGAAGGATCCTGTATAGCTGGTTCTTTTGGCAGGCTTGCGGCAGCGTCCAGGTAGGCTAGGTTTTCTTTACACTTAGATTGAGCTTAGGTGTGATATATGTATGCTATTATGCTAGTGTTGTGGGCTGGTATTATAGACTTGGTGGTAGTTTGTTATGATTTAGGCCTTCTAGGGCGGATAGGGCTATTCGAACACATTCCAGGCCTGTTATCCTCGTGGTACACCACAGATGACCTATTTGGGATCGGATAGTATTTTTTTTGTTGTAGCTGGTTAGGGAATGTTATTGTTGGACCTTACTCCAAGATTAGATAGAATTAGCCCATACTTAGACAGGTACAACTAGACTTGGTTTTCGGGATTTGGTAGCCCCATTACCCTTTTAGTCGACTTGGCAGAACTTTGACATTCTTGGGCTTAGTTAGGCCCTAGTATGACCTATTAGTCTTGTGAAAGGATTTAATCACCCTGTTTATACCCGGTTGGCCTGTTTATCCTTGTTAGTGTAACACCCCGTACCTTTCCAAACTTATTTGACTACCTTAACATTTATGGAATTATTTAAACTTGAGATAGTTGGTGTATTACCCACTAACTTTATTGGGCTGAATTAATATTGTGATAATGGGCTCAATTGAGGCCCAAAAATTAAGCAAATAAGACATGGCCCAAAAGGAAATGATCCATTCTAGATTTGACCAAGAAAACACCTCATCTTTGACCAAAAGTTTGGCTAAGGATGACCATAAAGAGAGGTGTTTTGGAGGGACTATATAAGGCTAAAAATCAGCTCTTAATCACCATAAAACACTTGCAAAATTCCAGATTTTTCCAAGAAATATTTTATCCTCTCAAACCCTAAGCAACCACCCCTTTGGACAAGATCTTCCCCTTGCAAGCCTTGGTAAGTGTTTACTCTTATGGTTAAAAATATTATATGCATGAGGTGTTGTGTATATTATGTTGGTTATGTTTATAAAGTGTTGAGCAGTCCACTTATTGTGAAGCAGTCCACTTTTGCTTCTTTACTAAAGGATTTGCCTTCTATGTGGTTTAAAATTGAAAGGGGACTTAAAGTCTTGAAGGAAGTGAATTAGATGGATGAAATTTTGACATGTTAAGATATGTTTATTTGCCTAACTTGTTTCCTCCTTGTGTATGACTTGTGGAAATATTGTTATGAAATTGTGCATGGAACCGGTGGTGTGGTGAAAGGAGAATATAGTTTGGTGATGTTCATGTGTATTTTGAAACCATAATTGTTCGTTGGCATCAAAGGTAATCTAAAATATGAAAAGAGAAGCTTACTTATGGCCATGGACCATTTATCACAAAGATGGACCCAAAAATGACTCATTTTAGCCAATTCGAGCATCCACCTTCGTGGATGAGCCACCTGCCCGCGCAAGTGACTTTGCAGGTGGCCCTGGATAGGGCCAAAAAGGCACCTGTGGCCGCACCTCACCACCTATGGGCACAGGTTGCTCCACAAGTCCTTCCAGAACCACTTTTGGCTTGTTTTTGCTTCTCTTTGACCCTCCAAGGCGCCCCTACCCTTCTTAGATCCATTCACTAACTCATGGCACCCTTTGGAAAGCTCTAAGGGGGTAGTTCATAGGTATTTTGTATTGTACCAATTGTGGATTGTTTTTAATGTGTTGTTGTGAAAGGTATTTAGGTGACTTGATGGAGTAATTGTGATGATGTGTTGAGGAGGAAATGTAAAGTATAAACTTAGTGTGAATTCCTATTGGTTTGTGATATCTAAGTTGATATATAAACTGGTTTGGTGCTGTTGGTATGGTGAGGCAGTAAATTGTATTGTAAGAGGGTGGAATGAAGTTATATGGCAGTCGAGTAGTTTATTACCACCTTGTGAACTTGTAATGTAGTTGACTTTTAATGTAAGCTCCATTATGTATTCATATTGTAGAATAACGCTTTAAGGAAGAGCTAAACTATTATAGTCACACGTTGGAAGGATAAGGTATGTAAGGTTACTCTTTCCGTATCCTTTGGTAGCACCTATTGTTCTCATTGTTACCAAACTTGTTCCTACTCCAAAATGTTTTAAATTATCTCATTTCAGGTTGTTATCAATTGTTATTCACGTGTCTCTTATTCATTAACTATTGTTCCAAAGTTCCAATAATGTTATGACCACCAATGTATCAATCTCAAAAAAGTAAAGAATGAAGTAATGCATATATGGTTGATTGTTGAGTTCAGGGGGCAGCTCTTGGGCCGAAAGCCTAGCTCGAGCCAAACCTGATTTATTGGATACAGGGGGCAGCTCTGGGGGTGAAAACCTAGCTCGACCCAAACCTGATTTATTGATTATGGGTGGCAGCTCTAGGGGCATAAGCCTAGCTCGAGCCGATCCCAATGTTATTTACCACTGATCAGTTGGTCCCGGGCATTGTATGATTGATGTTGATATTGATATGAAAGTAAAAAGGAAAGGAATGAATGTAATGTACATGGTTCCACATATACAGTATGGTGGTTTATCAATATTGTTCACTCATTTGTATTTGATTCCATTTGAGTTCCTATATTTCATACAGTTATTTATGGTCTTACATACTCAGTACATTCTTTTGTACTGATGTCCCTTGGGGGACCTACCTTACTTGCTGCAGGCACAGGAGCTAGTAGACCTTCACAGTAGGACATGGGTCATCTGCAGACTATTGGTGAGCTCCAGATTGGTTCAGGGCTTCCCGAGTCACTTGCATACGCTTGTTTTGGTACTGTGTAATAGTTGTATAAAGTGGGGACTTGTCCCGACTTTAGGCTTGGTTATGTATCTGTTAAAGGCTTTGTAGACGTTGTAAGTCAAACGAAGGAATATCTTACCTTTTGACGTGGTGGCCCTAACGGCCAAGTTTCATATCTATTTGAATATCTTTCTATGACTTCCGTCACTGATATCTTGTAGCTATACGTAACAGAATGTTGTTCATTTGGTGACATGCATATAAATGTACTCGATCATAGGTTAGTTCTCTCAGGCCTTAACGGCTTCGGGTGCCAGTCCGCCCCAATAGGATTTGAGGCGTGAAAGTTTGTCCTTGGTAGCATCGTATTTGATCGGGGTCGGCTAGTTTGACTTAGAATGCAAACCCGCCTTGCCATGACTTATAAGGTATACCTAGAATTGTATATGTATATGGTTTATAGTAGATAGTTGACCTGGACAAATCTCGAGATTGACTTGAAGCATGTTGTGGGTTAGCTTCTGTACTTACATACTGGTATTGACCTGGGACTAGGGTGTTCCCCATTTATCTAATATGATATGACATTTGGTTCTGTTCTTGTTACTGGCTATGATGAGTTTCGATTCGAGTTCGGCTACTGATTCAGGTATGATGATCTTGGTTATTGACTACTGGGTGTCCCGATTTGAGTCTGACCCCGGATTGTGGTACACTATGAGTTCTGGTACTGGGTACCATGATTTTGATACTGTTGTTCTCTGAGTTTCAATTTGAGTCCGACAGATATGATATATATGTGGCCTATTATTATTACCCACTGTCCGGTTTGATTCCGGCGTCTGGCCTCTTGTTATTATCCACTGGTGCCGGTTCAAGCCCTGTACGCCCCATTGATTATTGTGATTACTGGATACTGGTACAGCTTTGAGACACTAGTGACTATGCATTTACTATTCTTGTATGTCCATCCATTTTATGGGGGCCAGGCTGGGTTATTATTTTCTTTCGTGTGCCTATCGGGTTTTGGGGGGCCCAGATAGGTTATGTTTGACTTGTGTGTTTACTTACGCATTTATTTACTCATTATTCGATATCACATTTATTTATCTCTTGAGCATATATATAAGCCTCGATAGTTACTTATGTGTTTATTACTTACACCCCAGACTTAGCATGCCCCCTCGCATTTTAGCTTGCTTATATTACATTGTGCTCAGTCGGCCGATGATACCTACTGAGTACCCGTTGCCTGGTACTCATATTGTACTTCTGCATCTTTTTCCCCGATACAGATTCGGGCACTAGCCGATGGTTTTGACGTGACTCTATTCTCAGCACTGATTTTGGAGTAGGGTTGGCTTACTGAAGTCCGAGACAGATCCTACTCCATCTTCTATTGTATAGTCTTTTGCTCTCGAGACTGTTGTACTTGTTATATATATTTGGTTTATGTCTTGTATTCTGGATATGTCTAGTAGTGGCTCTTGTACTGACCTCACCAGGTCTTGGGAGGGGGTTTTGACTTTGTATACTGTCTTTTTCCTTGTCAGTCTCGATATGTATGTATTTTGGTTCTGTTTTTACATTTTTAGCATGTTTATTGGTGTGGTTACTTCCACTTCATCTCTGGTTTTCTGAGATTCCGCCCGTTAGCCCGTTGCTTGTCGCTCTGGGCTAGGGTTTGGCTTGCCTATTGGTGGGTTACGGTAGGCACCATCATAACTCAAAAATCGGGTCTTGATAGTGTGCGGTTACGCTCCTCAACCGAATAATATAAATCATAATTTTACACATTTTCCTTAGATAAATCAGAGAATTAGCCAAACCTAGTTTATCCAAGAAATTATTTAAGCCAAATATAAGTCGATAAAGAGACCGTGTTAGAACCACTGGACTTGAGGGGTGCCTCACACCTTCCCCTCGATCAATAGAATTCCTTATCCGAATATCTAGTTCGCGGACCAATAATTACAAGAGTCAAATTTCCTTTTGATTAGGGATATAATAAGGTGACTTGGAACACCAAACCTCAATTCCAAGTGGCGACTCTGTAAATAAAAAAAATCCTTATTCAATAGCTTCACTTTAATTGGAAAAACCCTTCGACCCACCGAAAAAGGGGTGTGACATCTCTGGCGACTCCGCTGGGGACATTAACTAGAATTCGAGCTTTGTATATTGACTTAGTTTTGACTTTCTTTAATTCTTGGATATATATTGTATTTGTTGGCCTAATGTTCTCTTTGCTTGCTTGTTTATCGCTTTAATATTATTTGAATTGCAATGTAAACTGTTTTCTCTAGCGCACGCATCTGAGTCTCTGAATATATCTATCACTACTTACTGTGTGTGCGGTTACGCTCCGCAAAACCTTCTATCTAAGACGAACCAGTGTTCGGTTACGCTCCTGGTTTAAGGAATATTAGTCACACATGTTAGGCGGGGTTGGATTACCAGTAGAACTATAATAGCTCTGCTACCGGTAAACTGACCCGAGTTGTCCACTTGGATAAGCCAGTCTAGACACCTATCTCCATCAGGTTAAACCTAGTAGAACTGAAACTCAGACATGACTATCCCAATTAGGCTCCACTTTATCTGCATCATGTGCATGTGACTTAGCGAGACTCGGCACAGGGGCCGGGTCCATCTAGGACAGGTGTCCCTCTTTATATGACCAACATGTGCTTCCTATGTGCTCTTTGACATTTATTTGGAAGGTCTATTTAATTGTTGACCGTCTTTAGGCAGCTTAATGAAAATGGAAGAGAGTAGATTTCCCTCCAACTTTTATAACTGTTTCCTTAAAAGAAAAAAGATTTTGGGAGTATATATTACAAAAAAGAATTGGATTTTTCTTATGGTCTTCGCAAACTACGCGGGTCTGATTCTCACCATTTGGTGTGATACGTAGGCAAACCCCTTGGGTCCGGCCCTACTTTTCTATATATTTATATATGTTTCATACTAAAAAATAGTCATTTGGGATTTTTTCTTGACCAAAAGTTTTTTCTCTCTTACAAAAAAAGTGCTTTTATGCATCTTTTCTTATTTTAAACAAATTTGTGTCTAGGTAGGTGTTAACGTTTTTATTTTTCTTTCTCAAAAGGTATAACATGAATCCGCCAACTAGAGGAAAGTGTGAGAAAAGGCCCAAGGTTGAAGGAATACCAAAATTTATGATCATCGATCAGACTCCTCTACTTTTGTGGCAAAGGTGGAATGGAATGGAGAAGCAAGACAAGAGGATAGTAAAAGACTATTTGGGATATCTTGTGCATATGAAGGAAATAAATCCCAGAAGAGATGTGTTTGAAGCATTGATTGAAGCTTGGGATCACAACAACAATGTGTTTCATTTCTCAAACTTTGAGATGATCCCAACTTTAGAGGAATTAGCAACCTTCATGGGGGTAGGCACCATTCGTCAAGCTTCAGCTATTCGAAACAAGAGACCTATAGTTCCTAAGAATGTGTATGGGATTAAGTTCTTAAAATTGTTGAATATCAATCAGATAAGTATAGCAAGTTTGGAGGAAGGTTGGATTTCATTGGAATTTTTATTCCAGAGATTTGGTCGAGAGGGAGGATTTGAGGAGTATCAGGGTCAATTGTACAACAAAGGGAACTTGCAAGAATGAAAGAAACACAGTCCCTTTGCTTTCATGGTTGCATTCTTGGGGAGGATAGTTTTCCCGAAGTGTGATGGAAATATTGATATCCGTCTAGCTGGAGTAGTGCAAGTACTAACCATGATGGATAACCCCACTCTCGTACCCATGATTCTTAGGGATGTCTTCCGCATACTAACCAAGTGCAAAAAGGGTGCCAAATACTTTGAAGGTTGCAATATTTTTCTGTAGATATGGTTTCTGGAACATTAATATTATTACCCTTATGCACGGGAGCCAGCGACTGGTTAAATCGTGTGACTAGTTAATGAGGAGAGGGACAATAAAAGTAAACTCCCAATCAGGATCAAGGCGTGGAAGGAGAAGGTTTCTAAGCTGACTGATGATCAGATTATCTGGAACTACTATTGGTTCCCAGCTCAAGATGTCATTTGTATGTCCTCATACCATCCTTTTGGGTGTTGATTGGGTTTAGAGGGGTTTAACCTTATGTGCCGCTTCGAGTAATGCGCCAATTGGGTCGACTTCAAGAGATTTCTCGAAGAAAGAACATGGGTGGATTCATGTACGATACTCCTCCAGGTTTTTTCTATTTGATAGTGATGAGATACTAAAGTTTTGGTATGAGAGTATAATATCTGAGAAGAGTGAAATGGTGGAAGATCGTGATAAGGGGAAAGTAGTTCCTGGGTACCTTTCATGTTTGCACAGTTCTTCCCCAATTGAAGAGGGACCCGAATATTCTGGGAAAAGAAAATGGGATAGAGAATCAGAGGTTCGAGCGAGAGTCAGACAAGTCCGTCTCGAGATGGAACATGAGTTTCAAAAGAGCTTGACCGAGAAACAAGCTGAATATGAAGCAAGAATCGTAAAAAATCGAGAAGAGATGGAAAGAGACCATCAGTTAGCTCTCCAAGTTGTAAAAGAGGATCTAAGATGCGACAAACAAAAATACAGACAATTGGAGAAAGAGTTGGGGAACAAAGTTGAGTCGGCACAGAGAAAGGTTGAGGTAGAGAAACACTTGATTCGGGTTTTGCAAGAAGATTTGGGTATCATTGAGGTGGGAATGGGAAAATAACAGGATGAGTTCGAAAATGAAAAGGCCAAACTGATGTACACCCAAGATAGGCTTCATGCTCAAGTGAAAGCCTCCATGGAGCGAGAGAGGGAAGTAGCCAAGTGTTTCACAGCTTATCAGGAAAAATTTGAAAGTGAGAAAAAACAGTGAGAGATTGAGTGTGGTACACTTCACGACCAAGTGGAGGAGCTTCAGGAACAAAAGGATGATTTGAGGCAGGCAGTCTACACTTTTCAAGATTGGTTGCAGAACTGCCACGAAAATATGAATGATAATCGCCTCATTTTCTTCTTTTCTTCTATCCTTTAGATAATGGTCAGATCAAAATTTATCTTGTTGTCTACTTCTTTGTATGAAAACTCTTCGTGTTCCCAGCCAAAGAGGGACAAATGTAGACACTTGGTTTTTGACCCTCCCCGAGATTCAACCTATTTTTAGCATTAAAAATTCATTTTTCGTCTAATTTTTATTTTTGATTTTTATTTCATGTTTAGTAGGTTTTTATTTGAATTTTTTAAAAAAATTGAGTTTAGGATAAGTTTTATTGTATATTTTTATTTTTATTTTGTTAAGAAATTTACAAAATATTTATATTTTTTAACTTAGATTTTTATAAATAATCTAGTGTTTTTAATATTTTCCTCAGCCTACGATTAGGACTAGCTATTTAACTTTTCTATATTTTGCTTTCTTAATTTTAATTAGTTAGCTAATACTACTTTATTTATTTAATAAAAAAATGAAAAACCTAAACCTAACCCTGATACTACTCCCTCCCGTAACTAACCTCCCCAACACCCTCACACCCTCACATCTCCCTCTCCCTCACGTCTCTCAAACCCCCCCACACCCCACTCCCTCACGTATCACATGCACACACTAACACACCCTCATTCTTATATGACAACACACTACAACAACAACAGATATAGAAAAAAATACAGATAGATAACACCCAAGGGAAAAAAGATAGAGAAGGGAGACAATCTTAAGCAACCATAACTATTACTCCCTTACGTCCCACAAATAAAACACCCACTAGCAACCACACAAACACACAATCAAAATAAAGACAAACAACGTACAAATCACGAGAAAAACAAAGGTCGGGGATTGAGGTTTGCTATCGCGGTTTCGAGTTTGTGGGTTTTGAAAGTTAGTTATTTGTTAATTTTGAAAATTAGTAGTTAGCCAATATCGTCCCCATCCCAAAGAAAGATGGCAAAGTTCGAATGTGTGTCGATTATCGTGATCTAAATAAAACAAGTCCAAAAGATGAATTTGCGCTGCCCAACATCCATATTTTGCTGGACAATTATGCCAAGCATGAACTTGCATCTTTTGTGGATTGTTATGCGGGCTACTATCAGATTATCATGGACCATGAAAATGTAGAAAAGACATCATTTATCACATCATGGAGGGCATACTGTTATCAAGTCATGCCATTTGGGCTAAAGAATGCAGGAGCAACTTACATGAGAGCGATGACTACTATATTTCATGACTTGATGCATAAAAAGATCGAAGTTTATGTGAATGATATGATAATTAAGTCAAGAAAACAGTCAGACAATGTCAAAGATCTGAGGAAATTCTTTGACAGGCTTCGCAGGTATAATCTCAAACTTAACCCAGCAAAATGTGTCTTTGGGATCCCGTATGGAAAGATTTTGGGGTTTATAGTCAGTCGGCGTGGTATTGAATTAGATCCTTCAAAGATAAAATCTATTCAGGAATTGCCTCTACCAAAGAACAAAATCGAGGCGATGAGCTTACTGGGAAGGTTGAATTATATCAGTAGATTCATTGCCCAACTCACAACAATATGCGATCCTATTTTTAAATTATTGAAGAAGAACGCTGCAATTGAATGGACTGATAAATGTCAAGAGGAATTCGATAGAATAAAAAGGTACTTATCGAATCCACCTGTGTTGGTTCCACCTGAGTCGAGTAGACCCTTGATATTGTATATGTCTGTTTTGGACAACTCTTTTGGCTGTGTATTGGGTCAACTCGATATCACAGGCAAAAAGGAGTAGGCCATCTACTACATCAACAAGAAGTTTACCACTTATGAGGCTAAGTAAACACTTCTTGAAAGGACATGTTGTGCCCTGACTTGGGTGGCACAAAAGTTAAAGGATTATATTTCATCCTACACCACTTACCTCATCTCCCGTATGGATCCCTTAAAGTATATTTTTCAGAAGCCTATGCCCATAGGCAGACTCGCAAAATGGCAGATATTGCTCACAGAATTTGATATTGTCTATATGATATGGACTGTAATAAAAACCCAAGCGTTAGCAGATTATTTGGCCGAAAACCCCATTGATGAGGGATATGAGCTATTAAAGACCTATTTTCCTGACGAAGAGGTATCATATGTTGATGAAGTTATTTCTGATGATAGCCATCTGGGTTGGAAGTTGTTCATTGATAGAGCTGCTAATGTGAAAGAATTTAGAATAGGAGCAGTTCTTGTTTCGGAATCAGAATAATATTATCCCGTAACAGCCCAACTTTAATTCTATTATACTAATAATATGGCAGAATATAAATCTTGCATCTTGGGTTTGCGACTGGCTATCGACATAGGAATCCAAGAACTATTGGTGTTAGGTGACTCAGACTTATTAGTCCACCAGATCCAAGGAGATTGGGAAACTCGTGACTCGAAGCTCATACCATATCGAAATTGTTTGTGAGACCTTTGTCGATAATTCGTATTGGTAAAGTTCCAAAACATTCCCAGAGTTCATAACAAGATTGTCGATGCCTTGGCAACCTTATCTTCAATGCTCCTACATCCCGCCAGGACTCATATTGACCCCTTACATATACAAATTCATGATCAGCATGCTTATTGCAATGTGGTTGAAGAACAACTCGATGGTGAACCTTGGTTCTATGATATCAAAAAATACATTCAATCTGGAGAATATCCAATACATGCCAATGGTAACCAAAAGAGAACTATTTGATGACTAGCTAGCGGATTTTTCTTAAATAGGGGGATCTTGTGCGAAAGGACTCCAGATTTAGGACTTTTAAGGTGTGTAGATGCCAGAGAAGCTTCCACTATCATGACTGAAATACATTCTGGAGTTTGTGGGCCGCATATGAATGTGTATGTGTTGGCAAAGAAAATACTTCAGGCAGGTTATTATTGGCTCACCATGGAGCGAGATTTCATTCGATTCATCCATAAATGTCATGAATGCCAAATGTATAGGGATTTGATACATTCCCCTCCTTATGAGTTACATACAATGTCTGCTCTATGGCCCTTTGTGGCTTGGGGAATGGATGTGATTGGACCTATTGAATCAAAAGCATCAAATGGGCACAGGTTTATCTTGGTAGCCATTGATTATTTTACAAAGTAGGTGGAAGTAGTAACTTTCAAGTCGGTGACCAAAAAAGCTGTGGTGAACTTTGTTCACTTCAATATTATATGTCGATTTGGTATCCCAAAGGTAATTATTACAGACAATGCTACGAATCTCAATAGTCATCTGATGCAAGAAGTATGCCAATAATTTAAGATTACGCATCGAAATTCAACTCCATATCATCCTAAGGCAAATGGGGCTGTACAAGCTGCCAATAATAACCTAAAGAAGATACTCCGCAAGATGGTGTAAGGTTCCCGACAATGGCATAAAAAGTTGCCTTTTGCTTTATTGGGTTATCATACTACAGTTCGTACTTCAATAGGTGTGACTCCCTACTCATTGGTATATGGGACCGAAGCGGTTATACCTACAGAAATTGAGATCCCATCTCTTCAAGTCATTGTGGAAATGAAGATTAACGATGATCAGTGGGTCAAGACCCGATTGGAGCAATTGAGTTTGATTGATGAAAAAAGATTAACGTCAGTATGTCATGGCCAACTATACCTGAAGAGAATGGCATGAGCATATAATATAAAAGTGCATTCCAGAGATTTTGACGTCAGTTAGTTAGTATTAAGGCGCATCCTCCCCCATCAAGTTGAAGCTAAAGGCAAGTTCTCCTCAAATTGGCAAGGGACATTCATGGTGAAGAAAGTTCTGCCCAATGGTGCATTATATTTGACCGATGTAGAAGGTAAAATGGTAGAAATGGCTATCAATGCCGATGCAGTTAAGAGATATTATGTATGATCTTTATTTATCATTATTGCTATTTGCATGTTTTGTACTGGCATCTTTAAAAGATTAATATGACGAAGGCATTTTATTCTGCTATCCTAATATTGTGTCATCCTTTGCTATCCCTTTTGAGCCTTAATTTTAATTTCTTTCATGTCCATCTTTTGGAATTTTAATAGAATCAAGTCAAAAAAAAAAAACCAGAACAAGTTGCCTGAACTACGTTTGACCTGATTCTTGCTATGACAAGATACGTAGGCACCCCTACTCTGGGGTTCGGTCCAACCAAGTAAAAAATTCAAGTTACCCAGTTTAAAAGAAACTGGGGCAAAAGTTATTTTCTTTGTGAGTTGATTCCAAAAGTTGTAAGTCTCGCCCTATTTTAAGTGACTTTCGAGCCTCATGCCGCCTTTTCTTTCTAACCCTATCCAAAAGTTGTGTCACAACCAAAGAAAGACCTTCAGATCAATCTTTGAAAATGTCGAGGCTAAGCATGGCATGGTGATATGATGTTCCATATTTTGGGCCGCACTTGTCTTCATCAGCATAAAGGAAATATGATAGAAATGAAAAATAAGAGTGTCTTATTGGTAAAAACCCTCACGGGCACCATAAGGCGATGGTGAGATAAGAGAAATAAAAATGAGAGAATATTATTAGTGAAAACCCTCACGGGCACTATAAGGCGATGATGAGATGAGAGAAATAAAAATGAGAGAGTTTTATTGGTGAAAACCCTCACAAGCACCATAAGGCGATGGTGAGATGACAGAAATCAAAATGAGAGAGTCATATTGGCCAAAACTCTCACGACCACCATAAGGAAATGGTGAGTTGAGAGAAAGTAAAAATGAGAGAGGCTCGCTGGTGAAAACTCTTTGGGGCTTCACTAGCCGGATATGGTCTGTGATCTAGAAGCGTCAGGTTCAAAAGCAAAACTCAGTTTTAAATTCAATAGGTTGGGAAAAGTTGATAAATGGTTGAGATTGGAAGATCGGGTTGCTTGATCCCAAGTGCATGTCATAATCACTAAAGCCAGCTATAACATTCAGATAAGTTTTCTTTCCTTCATTCTTTTGGAAATAGGGACGCTTGTAGCCTTTTTTTTCCGTTCAATATTTCTATTTTTATTTTCTTGTCTTTGTTATCAAAATGGAAAATTACCGTCCTCATTTTTCTGTTGTCTTTGATTCAAGTCCATGGCAAAACAAGTGAGAAATGACTTCAAAACTTACTACCAACTCCTTCAATGGTGCAAAGCAGTGGAAAGGGCCAGCACATAAAAGCAACATGATTCAAAGTGAAACAAAATACCTAAGAATAGTCGTCATCTGACAGTTTCTGGATACATAGGAATACAAAGGTGCGACAGAAGTTAAATTCAGAGGCACTATGAAATGAAAACACGGTTTGAGTTACAGTCATTAGGTAACCAGAATTTTGGGGTCGATAGTACAACAAGTTAACAATACTCATCAATGGCTTGAAACAGAGCTAAACATGACAAGTGTAGGAGTAATCGCCTCAGAAGTCAAAAACCACAAACCAACCACCCTGTTTTAAGCTAATAGTTTTTATTTGTTTGAAACAGATAGGAAATTTTACCTTCAAATCAAAGGCTTCAAAACTTAGATATCAGAAAGGTGCAATTCTTCACTTCTGTACAAGAAGCAATGTTGCAAAACAGGTTTGCTAGATCACAGGTATAGTAAAATTTTAGTATGCTTTATACTAGCGAGATGCATTTTTTGGAATGAGGCAGGGCTTGGTTTCACCCTCTTAATTTTTCAAATAGTTATGATTTTGTTAACACTCACAAAAATTTTTGGGCACTAACTGGGGCGGGGCAAAAAATTTGTTCGTGTTTTTTGTTCAGGACCTCCTGGAAAATGGGACTTTATTTTTCTGTTCAGGATCCTTCTGGAAAATGAGACTTTATTTTTTGTTCAGGACCCTCCTGAAAAAATGGGACTTTATTTTTCTGTTCAGGACCCTCCTGAAAAATGGGACTTTATTTTCTATTCAGGACCCTCCTGGAAAAATGGGACTTTATTTACTGTTCAGGACCGTCATGGAAAATGGGACTTTATTTTCTGTTTAGGGCCCTCCTGGAAAATGGGATTTTACTTTTCTGCTCAGGACCCTCCTGGATAATGAGACTTTAATTTTCAGCTCAAGACCCTCCTGGATAATGGGACTTTATTTTCTGTTCAAGACCCTCCTAAAAAATGATATTAGCAGAACCCTCCTGAATAATGGGACTTTACTTTTCAGCTCAGGACCCTCCTGAAAAATGGGACTTTATTTTCTATTCAGGGCCCTCCTGGAAAATGAGATTTTACTTTTCTACTTAGGACCCTACTGGATAATGGGACTTTAATTTTCAACTCAGGACCTTCCTGGATAATGGGACTTTATTTTCTATTTAGGACCCTCCTGAAAAATGAGATTAGCAGGACCCTCCTGAATAATGGGACTTTACTTTTTAGCTCAGGACCCTCTTGGAAAATGGGACTTTATTTTCTGTTCAGGACCCTCCTGGAAAATGGGATTTTACTTTTCTACTCAATACCCCTCTAGATAATGGGACATTAATTTTCAGCTCAGGACCCTCCTGGATAATGGGACTTTATTTTCTGTTTAGGACCCTCCTAAAAAATGGGATTAGCAGGACTCTCCTGAAAAATGGGACTTTATTTTTTAGCAGGACCCTCCTGAAAAATTGGATTAACAGGAACCTCCTGAAAAATGGGACTTTATTTTTTGTTCAGGACCCTCCTGAAAAATGGGATATAGTTTAGCAGGACCCTCCTGAAAAATGGGACTTTAATTTTCGACACAGGATCTTCCTGAAAAATGGGATTTACTTTTCTAGTTCACTATTCATTTTGAGTTCAGGAACACGTTTAGAGAACAGGGATTACTCTCAGTTTTGAAGCTCAGGAGCCCGCCTGGAGAATAAGGTCAATTTTAATTTTCAAATTCAGGAGCCCACCTGAAGAATAGGGTCAACTTTCAATTCAAGCTCAGGAGCCCGCCTGAAGAACGGGGCGATTTTAAAATCCAAAGACAAAATGAGCAAGTGCCTGCCTGAAGAATAGGGACAATTTTCAAGTTCATCTCCATTACTAGAAATCAACTGAAGAAAAAAATTACTTTCGAGTTCAACTCAAGTGGAAAACGGATATCTCATCATTCGAGAAAGCATGAAGATTCAAGTCAAGCCTTAAGAGAAGCTGAATAGATAGGATCTTGTACTTGAACTGTTATTTTCGATTTTTATCTTTTATTTTGATGTAACAGCAGGACCCGCAAATCGAAAAATCGATGTGACCTCACTCGACCTCTAACTAATCGTCTCACCATTTCATCTTATTGAACTACACCTGACGTGATTCCCTTATAACCCGGGATATGTAGGCTGTTCAAAACCAGGACTCGATCGCCTCATTTTCTTCTCTTCTTCTATCCTTTAGATAATGGTCGGATCGAAATTTATCTCGTTGCCTAAATCTTTATCTGAAAACTCTTCGTGTTCCCAGCCAAAGAGGGGCAAATGTAGACACGTGATTTTTGACCCTCCCCGAGATTCAACCTATTTTTAGCATTAAAAATTCATTTTTTCGTCTAATTTCTATTTCATGTTTAGTAGGTTTTTATTTGTAATTTTTTTTAAAAAAAGTTTAAATTGAGTTTAGGATAAGTTTTATTTTATATTTTTATTTTTATTTTTATTTTGTTAAGAAATTTACAAAATATTTATATTCTTGTAGCATATATTTTTATAAATAATCTAGTGTTTTTAATATTTTCCTCATCATACTATTAGGACTAACTGTTTAACTTTTCTATATTATTTTTCTTAATTTTAAATAGTTAGCTAATACTACTTTATTTACTTATTTATTTACTTATTTTTATAAATTTATTTAATAAAAAATGAAAAATCTTAAACATAACCCTAACCCTAACCCTAATACTACTCCCTCCCATAGCTAACCTCCCCAACACACTCACTCCCTCATATCTCCCTCTTGCTCATGTCTCTCAACTCCCTCCACACCCCACTCCCTCACGTCTCACATGCACACACTAATACACCCTCATTCCTATATAACAACACACGTACAACAGCAACAGATATAGAAAAAAACACAAATAGACAACACCCAAGGGAAAAACATAGAGAAGGGAGACAATCTTAAGCAACCATAACTATTACTCCCTCACGTCCCACAAATAAAACACCCACCAGCAACCATATAAACACAAAATCAAAACAAAAAGAAACAACGTACAAATCACGAGAAAAACAAAGGTTGGGGATTGAGGTTTGCTATCGCGGTTTCGAGTTCGTGGTTCTTGAAAGTTAGCTGTTTGTTAGTTTTGAAAACCACATTCCCTAAGAAGGCAACTGAAGACAACCAAAACTCGCATTTCAAGAACTTAGCATATAACTGCTTCTCCTTCAGAATCCTCAACACAATGTGAAGATGACCTGCATGTTTCTCCTTACTCTTGGAGTAAACCAGAATATCATCAATAAAGACAATCACAAAAGAATCCAAGAAAAACTTAAAGATACCGTTTATCAAGCTCATGAAAGTTGTCAATGCATTAGTTAACCCAAAAGATATCACCAAGAATTCATAATACCCATACCGAGATCTGAAGGTTGTCTTGTGTATCTGGGTATATCCTCAGGCCGGATTTTTAGCTGGTGATAACCCGATCTCAAGTCTATCTTGGAGAAAATGGAAGCACTCTACAACTGGTCAAAAAGATCATCTATCCGGGGCAAGGGATACTTATTCCTGATGGTAACCTTATTCAACTACCTATAGTCAATACAGATTCTTAAGCTACCATCCTTCTTCTTAACATAAAACATTGAAGCACCCCAAGGAGAAGAACTATGAAGAATAAATCTATTATTAAGTAACTCCTGCAACTGAGTCTTGAGTTCCCTCAACTCAGTCGGAGCCATTCAATAGGGAGGAATAGAAATAGGGCGAGTGCCCTGCTTCAAATCAATACAGAAGTCAATGTCCTGGTCTGAAGGCATACCAGGTAGATATTTGGGAAACACCTCCTGAAATTCCAACATCATAGGGACTGACTTAACAGAAGGAGATTCTGCACTAACTTCCAAGAGATGTGCTAGAAATGCCGAACACCCTCTCCCAACCAACTTCTTAGCCTGAATAAAAGATATAATTTTCACAGGCTTAGGCATATATGCACCTTCCCACTCTTACTTATCCATTTCGAGCATCTCTAAAGTCATTGTCTTAGCATTACAATTAAAAAACAACATGATACAGAGATAACCAAGTCATACCCGGGATAATGTCAATGTCAAGCATATTAAAAATTATCAAATCTACCCAAGTTTGGAAACTCATGAACAAAATAGAACGTGCACGATACACATGGGTCACTACCACAGAGTCTCCAACCAAAGTAGACACATAAATAGGAGAGTCAAGTATACCGCAAATCAAGTCTGATCCCAAGGTAAATCTAGCAAATACACAAGAATAAGTAGAATCCGAATCAAACAAAACAGTAGCAATCTGGTCACAGACGAGAATAGTACCTATAATGACGGCATCAAATGCCTCGACCTTGGTCTTTCTTCGTGTAGACATGTGATTTTTTACCCTCCCCAAGATTCAACCTATTTTTAGCATTAAAAATTCATTTTTTTGTCTAATTTTTATTTTTGATTTTTATTTCATGTTTAGTAGGTTTTTATTTGAAAATTAAAAAAATAAAAATAAATTGAGTTTAGGATAATTTTTATTTTATATTTTTATTTTTATTTTGTTAAGAAATTTACAAAATATTTATATTCTTTTAACTTAGATTTTTATAAATAATCTAGTGTTTTCAATATTTTCCTCATCATACTATTAGGACTAGCTATTTAACTTTTCTATATTTTTTTCCTCTTAATTTTAAATAGTTAGCTAATACTACTTTATTTATTTATTTATTTATTTTTATAAATTTATTTATTTACTTATTTAATAAAAAACTAAAAAATCCTAAACCTAACCCTAACCCTAACCCTAACCCTAATACTACTCCCTCCCGTAACTAACCTCCCCAACACCCTCACTCCCTCACATCTCCCTCTCCCTCATGTCTCTCAACTCCCCCCACACACTACTCCCTCACGTCTCACATGCACACACTAACACACCCTCATTCCTATTTAACAACACACGTACAACAGCAACAGATATAGAAAAAAACACATACAGACAACACCCAAGGGAAAAAAGATAGAGAAGGGAGACAATCTTAAGCAACCATAACTATTACTCCCTCACATCCCATAAATAAAACACCCACCAGCAACCATACAAACACACAATCAAAACAAAAAGAAACAACGTACAAATCACGAGATAAACAAAGGGCGGGGATTGAGGTTTGCTATCGCGGTTTCGAGTTCATGTTTATTTAAAGTTATTTGTTTGTTAATTTTAAAAATTAGTAGTTCGAAGTGGCTTTTTTTGGAAATCATTTTTCGAAAGACGTAATCCTTGATCTTTCTTTGAATAGTTTAATGTCAGGATTATATAAGACGTGATTCCATTATTGTGAAGGCGTTCAAATTGCTTATGGGTTTAACTTGTTATCATTGTTTGCTTATAATATGAAGTATGTTCTTCACTTTACATATTTAAATTTGTTCGAAGTTAAGTATTTGTCCGATTTCAAACAAATTTTGTGCAAGCTTCATTGTCTAACTTGTTTTTAAACTTATAAAAAAATTGAAATATTGTCGAACTTATTTCTTACATTCACACTAACAAATGATAAAATATAAAGTAATAAATCTCTTAACAATTTATAATGATAGTTAATCCTCCCTTTTGTTTCACGTCAAATACTAAAGGGGAAAACAAATATACTATATTCTAGTTATGATTCTTTAAATTAAAAGATATTTATGCTAAATGTTTAACAGTTTACTAAATGGGAGAAAATATTTTTATCCACGATAGTGATTAGAAATTCTTATGAAAGATTAGTATGATATTGCTTTGAATTTATTTTTCCCAAAATATGTAAAAGGTAAATTATTTATTATAACAATTCTCTATTAGTTTGGACATATAACTCTTGTATAATAATTGGTCTCTTATTATATTTAATTGAATAGGTTGCTTGAATATCTAATATATTTTAATTATTAAATATAAAGGATTTGATCATGTGTGCGGTTACGTTCCTTAGTTAAATTCCATAAATACAAGCTCTCTGTGTGGTTACGCTCCTCAACCGAATAATTAAATCACAATTTTACACATTTTCCTTAAATAAATCAGAGAATTAGCCAAACCCAATTTATCCAAGAAATTATTTAAGCCAAATATAAGTCGATAAAGCGACCGTTCTAGAACCACGGGACTCGAGGGGTGCCTCAAACTTTCCTCTCGATTAACAGAATTCCTTATCCGGATCTCTAGTTCACTGACCAACAATTACAAGAGCCAAATTTCCTTTTAATTAGGGATATAATAAGGTGACTTGGAACACCAAAACTCAATTCCAAGTGGCGACTCTGTAAATAAAAATAATCCCTATTCAATACCATCACTTTAATTGCAAAAGCCATTCAACCCACCGAAAAAGAGGTGTGACACTTGGGAAGGCATAACAGTGATCTCTATCTACGCTTTACCTTTCCCTACATTACCATTACCTTTGTTTCCACCACGACCTCCCTAATTATTACGACGTCCACCCAGTGGATGACCCTTACCATTACTATTAACTCCACCTCCTCTACTAGCAGGAACCACAGCCTTAGCCTGTTGTTGGACCTGTAGCCCAGCCTGTCTCTGAGGACACTCTCTCTTTAAGTGCCCCACCATACCACAAGTATAACAACTTCGCTCAAGAAAAGACCTGTTGCTCGAAGAATTAGAATCCCCTTGGCCTCTAGCAACTGAGGGTTGTTGTATAGCCCTGAATGACCACTTGTAGAAGTTGGCAGAGCTGACTTAATGGGACGAGCCGAATAAGCCTGTTGGCTATGACCCCTGGAATAAGAACCACTGAAGTTACCCGCATTTTAGGACTTCTTGGCTAACACCTTAGCCTGACCAACCTGCTTAACTCCCTCAAGCTTCTTCATATAATCAACCACATCATTGAAGGAATTTCCTGCAGATGTTATATGCACAGAAAATACCTACAAATTAGTATTCAATCCCTTCATAAGCAACCAAATTCTCTCCTCATCTGTACCAATCAGTTGGGTAGCATAACGGCACAAGGCATGGAATTTAGCCTCATAAGCTGAAACTAACATATTTCCCTACTCAAAGGACAAGAACTCATCCTTTTTGCGGTCACGAAGAATACGAGGGACATATTTCTCCAAAAAAGGGTGTGAAACTGAGCCCATGTCAATGGAGGAAAAACTAGGGAACGACACTCCACATACGCCTTCCACCACGGCTTGGCATCACCTATCAGCTGGAAAGTAACAAACTCAACACCGTATTGCTCAACAATACCCATTTTATGCAGCCTTTCATAAAAATCAATAATGAACTCAAATGCATCCTCCATCTCAAATACAACAAAAGTAGGAGGTTTTATCAGGAACTTAGTCATTTTATCATGTTCAGTGCTGGTCATAATAGAACCTAGCACCTAGCGAGGGAAAATATCAGTCCCTAAAATATCACCCATCCTAGAAGCAACTATAGCAGTCAGCTGAGCACCTGGAAACTTGAAAGCAGTCATAGCAAGAGTGGCCCCTGTACCAGCTAATCCACTCAAAAAACAAAGCAGCTGCTGAATCATCTCCGAAGACATGGGGGAAGTGCTTCCCCTCAAACCTGTGCCACCTCTTCCTGCTCTATATCATCCTCATTCACCTCCTTAACCTCCTCATAATGATCCTGGGGTGGGAGAGGAGTCATTGACCTCTGACGAGACTGGTCAGATGCTGTACGAACTCCACTTTTGATGGGTGTTTCCCTCCCTCTTCCCCTTCCCCTACCCCTTCTGCTTCCTTGTCCCCAGATAATCGATTTCACAGCTAGAGCTGCTGGTGTGGGGGCTATGGCTCTAGCTCCATTCTCTCTAGTATTCACCATCTGTGAACTAAAGAATAAAGAAGGTTAGATGCCAATTTGTATCACTAGATACCAATTGGAATCAAGTCATAGCACAATAGATGAAAGAATTGATAAATTCCTAAAGTCCTATAGCATCTCAAAAAAGTACAGACGTCTCTATGCCATTCCACAAGACTCTACAGGACCCATTTTGGTACAATGAGATCAACGAACCTAGGGCCCTGATGCCAACTTTGTCACGACCCAAAACCCGTCGTGAGTGGCACTCACACTAACTCACCAGTGGGAGAACCAACTAACCCAAACATCAACCCAACACTTAGCCAAAATAAGGCAACTAACAATTTAAATTAAACCAAATAATTTCTCCAGTTATCTAAAAAATAAATACAGAAATTAAATGAAAACTTAAACAATCCCCTAGAACCTGAAAGTCATTGTACCAAAACTACTATAATTCAATAAACGGGTTCAACCCAAAACAATAAAAATTGTCTAAGTCCAAGATAATGGTCCAGAAACTAAATGGAAAACGCATGGAAGACCTGAAGATATAGCTCACCCTTGAGTTTGAATATTGTCTGAATCACAGCTGAGGTCTTGAAACAGTCGCCGAAATATGCTTTTCACTCAACAAAAGAAGAGCATGTGCAGTATTAGTATGCAAAAACAATGGTGTACTAGAAGGTTCATCGGCCAACCCAAAATGAGAAATATGAACACATAATCATAACTTATTAAAACAAGATAATCCATGAACACCTACCATGTAACCTTACTTCAAATTCATAACACTTAATCTTTTTCAACAATATTGTGGAGATAAGTTAATATGAGTCAACATGAGAAACAACCAAGTCAAGTTAAGTTCACCAACAAGCTCCAAGTCAACAACCATAACCCAACAACTAGATCAATTATGTCTCATTTACGTAAGTAAGTAGACATATAGAACTATGCAACATCTTATATTTAACTCGGACCACGCAATGATTCATAAGAACAACAAAAAGGCAATTATCATATAACCCGATTTACATAAGAAACCACTTTTAACAAATAAGCATATAATCCCGGTCCACACAAGGAACCAATATAACCAGTCAACACTTAAATCGGTTCACTCAAAGAACTAATATAACAAGAAAACAACCAAGGAACTGTCACACTTATCTATACCTTGTATACATGCTAAGGGTTTTATGGTCTCACACTAGCCGTGACCTGCAGGGGACGAGCTCTTATCCATGTACCAAATCCCAGACATCAAGTGTCTGCTAACCTTATACCAACCAAATCCCGTGAAGATGTCCAAATACCGGTATATCCCACAATAATGACATATATCACAACAATCACAACCACAATGATAACAAAAACAACAATTATAAAAACCAACAAGCTTTCATATAAGTTCTTTACATGCGATTAACACTTAGGATATCAAACAGTCATTCACTTTCCTTGAACATGCATTGTACAAGAAATATGAAGGAATAGTTATCATGCACACATAAAATAAATTAGGTTTTAACTACATTAAACCATCACCTACCTCAATCCAATCCTGAAAGGCTCTAGTGAACTTGAGCTTTCCCTTTTCTAGCAAACTTGGCTTGATTGTGGTCTGAAAATAGGAATATAACACATAATCACCCAAATGACCTACAATATCGAGGATTATAACCTAATCCCGAACTCCAAGGCCAAATTCATGATCATCCCACCATTCTAGGGTTTTCCTACCATAAATTCACCTTAATCATACCAATTTAATGGTTACAACAGTGAATTATAGTCATGCAAGAGTAAATTTTTATTTTTTAACTAAAACCCAAAGGTTTTACACTCAATTTACCCCATTGCACCAGAAAAATTAGCTAGGTCAAGCTAAACACTCTCCAAGACCCATAAACTAGTGATTCTAAGGTTTAGAAATCAAAAAACTAGTTATTGGGGATGAACAACTTACATTTACGAAGAATTCTGGTGCAAAACAGGTGAAAATCACCTCAAATCGCCTAAGCCCTTCCCAAAATGAGTTTAGAAATAATAAATTACTTTTGGGGTAATTTCTGCATTAAAAAATGATTACCCCGCCATAGCAGCCTGAACCCACTATAGCGGGATTGACCCGCTTTGACTCCCTCTATAGCGAGAATTTCTCCTCTATAGCGGGTAACCCTATAACGACCTACCACCCCCTATAGCAGGGGTGGCAAGGAAGAAACTCGAGATTGCTCCCAATTTTGCCTTTTTTGCAATGCACCGTCAAACCATGACATCTTGGACTAACCTCTTTAAGTCAAGTTCGATATTGGGAATTCTACCTACCCAAATTCACTTCTAAAAAATCCTACTAATTTCTTATCATCTTGGCTAACATAAAAACATGCTAAAATTTATTACACTTACCAATCCATTCTCGGATTGGCCTAGACCATACCTCACTCAGATTTCATCCAAGACTAGCCTAGCTTAAAATTTTTAACTCTCGGAAAAATCTTAACCCAAATTTTCGCTCGTTAGACTTACCCGTAATGACAAAAAGGGTCTTTACACGTGGATTGGCCTCGTACTATTTGAGGCTAGTTTTTCAATCTTCTGGATCTCAACTCCACGAGGCAAATCATGAAATTTCCTTGTAAAGTACGACTCATACTAAGATCTTATGGGCCAGACTTGGTCTGTTTCAGCATATTTTTCACCTGTTTTATTCTGACATCTGTTATCATGTACAAACACAAAAAACAAATCATACAAACACAATGTACTCAAGAACATGTATAATTTCCATGTTTTAAGCATCAAAAGTACCATACAATAATGGTACATCAACACCCTCAACTTAGAATATTTGCTTGTCCTCAAGCACACAAAACAAAATTATGCTATCACGACGCTTAAGCAAAAGAAACCTAGGAGTTCTAAAGCAATCAAATGACATTAGAAAACACATTTTTCACATATTTAGTTCTACCCCTTTCCTTTGCAGTGTAAAATAGTGGTGTGCCATCAAAACTCATTATCTAACACAATAGCCTTGATGGTTGACATTATGATATCAATGGCAAACTATGCATACACATATGACAATCACTTCTAACAATCAACGGTCAACAACATTACCCTAGTCCCCTCACATAAAAAAGTCCCATGCACACATATGATCAATAAAAATTGGGACTAAACTAATTCGCTCGCTCTCACAAAGAAGTTCAAACAATACATGCACAATACCATAGTCTTGCTCTGATTTTCTATGCCTTGGTTTTTAGGCAGTCGGATTAGGATCACTATAGGTCTTTACTCGACTTGTAATATAGGCTTGGGATGGGTATGGTATATTTGGTATAGTGACTACCTTGATTTGTAGGCAGTCGAATTAGGATCACTATAGGTCTTTACTCGGCTTGTAATGTAAGCTTGAGGATGGGTATGGTATATTTGGAATAGTGACTATGCCCTTCTTGACACTACACTAACTTTTCTACACTTTTGACCAATTCTTTTCCTCTATTTTTTTCTTTTATTTCTATAAACTATGGGTGTGACTTTATTTAAACTCAACTCTTTTTTTTTTCTTTTATTTTTCAACTTTTCAGCACACGTCGCCCCCGATTTCTCTTCTTCTATAAGTAATCTCTTTTTTTATACCCTTTTCTTCTTCTTATTTACCTCTACAGTAGCTACCCTCAACTTAGGCAATTTGCCTGAGTTAAGGTGCACAGTTTCCAAGCAGGTACTAGAGCCAAAATAAAGTTTCAAGGAAAAAAATAGGAAAGATGAATAGGCTAATCAACAAAAGGGTCAATTTAAGCTCAAGATTAGGGATGAAGTGATTATTGCATTATTTGGATGGTCATTTAG
Organism: Capsicum rhomboideum; assembly: GCA_031232105.1. Lineage (NCBI taxonomy): Eukaryota > Viridiplantae > Streptophyta > Magnoliopsida > Solanales > Solanaceae > Capsicum > Capsicum rhomboideum. Next base: position 86,412,108 of record CP124719.1, on the reverse strand, counting down.
GCTAAAGTTGATTGTTAATCAAAAATGGCCTATGATCCTTTCCTAACCAACTATCCTACAACCTTGGCAAGACTAACTAGGTAAGTTCTAGATTGTACACATAAAGTAAGAACTAAACTAAATTTAGCTCACACATATAGCACAAAGTTATGCTATCAACCTCTAGCTATTTAGTTTATGTCTTGGTTTAAGCTAAAATCATCCCATTTGTATACACAAAATTTCATACAAAGAGCCACAAAGGTCAACATCAAAGCAATGAAGCACACTCACAAAAATAGGAGGGGTATCCATTTTTCAAGTTTTACAAAAACAAATAATTTGTGTGCCGCATTTTTATTTTGACTGCACTAAGTACTCCTATTTTTATTTTACTTAACATAAAACAAAAAATCCTACACATGTCAGTTCTACTAGATAGAACTTGAGGAAAAAGAAACACGATAACAAAAAACCTTAGGTGGTGAGACAAAATTTAGCAACCTCTCCATGAACATACCATTGTTAGAGGCTTTACAATAGATGCTCGGATATGCTAAATTCATGAAGTATTTGGTAACGAAGAAACAAGTCATGGATTTCAAATCAATTGAAGTGACACACAATTGTAGTGCTATAATGTCTAGCACAATGGTTGTGAATAAAGATTATCCGGGAGCATTCACCATCCCATGTACCATCGGGGTATATAAATTCGGAAAAGCTTTATGTGATCTTGGGGCGAGTATTAATTTGATGTCATTGGTGGTGTTTCGAAAGCTAGACTTGGGTGCTTCCAAGCCTACTACAATGAGGCTTTTAATGGTGGACCATTCTATTAAGAAGATCGTGGGAGTGTTGTATGATGTACTTGTGAAAGTGGACCATTTTATTTTTTCGGCCGATTTTGTGGTCTTGGATTGTGAAATTGACCATGAGGTCCTTATCATTCTTGTTAGGTCATTCTTGGCTACCGAGCTGGCTTTAGTCAATATTGAGTATGGTGAAATGAAATTTTGAGTAAAAAAAGAAGAGGTGTCGTTTAACGCATGCAAGTCCATAAGCAACCTATGGATTTGCAAGTTATCTCTGTAATCGACATGATTGATGATGAAATAGCAAATTCTATGGAGGTAGATTTTGTTAGTGAGCCTTTGGCGGGAGTCCTATGGAACCTTGGGAGCGAAGAGATTGAAAAATATGATGAAGTAGTTGCATCTTTGAAAGATCTTGTCTCCTACACAAAAAATCCTTGCAAGTTGGACCTTGATTTAAAAAATGGGAGAGACCGCCCACAAAACCCTCAATTGTAGAACCACCTCAACTTGAACTTAAACCATTGCGACCTCACCTTTGTTATATCTTCTTGGGGGAAGGTATCACCTTACCCATTATTGTTGATGAAGATTTATCACCATGGCAACTGGAGGCTCTAAAGTCGGTAGTGAAAAACATTATTCGATCAATTGGGTGGATTATTGCAGATATCATCGGGATTGCTCCCAATATTTACATTCACAAGATAAAATTGGAGCCCAGTTTTATACCAAGTGTTGAGCACCAACGAAGACTAAATCCTCCAATGCAAGAGGTTGTAAAAAAGAGATCATCAAGTTGTTATATGTGGGGGTCGTATATCTTATCTTCACATGGGTGAGCCCAGTTCAATACATCCCAAAGAAAGAGGTATCACGGTTGTCCCAAATGAGAACAATGATCTTATACCCGTCCATCCAGTCACTAGTTGGAGAGGTTGGTATTGTTTTCTCAACGGATACTCGAGATATAATCAAATTTCAATCGCCTTTGAAGACCAAGAAAAAACCACCTTCACATATCCTTATGGAACTTTTATCTTCAAATGCATGCCCTTTGGGCTATGCAATGCACCCACTACTTTTCAATGGTGTATGTTTTCTATCTTTGTGGACATGCTGGAGGACTCGATGGAGGTATTTATGGATGATATTTTGGTTGTTGGTGATACTTTTGAGGGTTGCCTTGAACATTTGGAGAAGGTGCGTGAAAGGTGTTCGGCAAATAATCTTGTCTTGAATTGGGAGAAATGCCACTTTATAGTAAAAGAATGGATTGTCCTTAGACATAATATTTCAGGTCAAGGAATCCAAGTTGATCAAGCTAAAGTCGAGGTTATTTCAAAATTTCCTCCTCTGATATCTATCAAAAGTGTGAGAAGTTTTCTTGGCCATGCGGGTTTTTATAGGAGGTTCATAAAAGACTTCTCTAATATTGCTCATCCTATGTGCAAGCTTATTAAGAAGGAATAAAAATTTGAGTTTGATGGGGAGTGTGTGAGGGCATTCCATTGCCTCAAAGAAAAGCTTGTCTCAGCTCCCATTATTGTGGCTCCTAATTAATTGCAACCTTTTGAGATTATGTGTGATGCAAGTGGATTTGCACTAGGTTCCACGTTAGGTCAATGGAAGGATAAACTCTTCCATCCAATCTATTATGCTATCAAGTATTTACATGAGGAACAATGAAACTACACAGTTACAGAGAAAGAATTGCTAGCCATAATCTATGCATGTGAGAAGTTACGTGCCTATTTGTTGGGTGCAAAAGCCATTGTGCACATTGACCACACAGCCCTTCGGTATTTGATGGACAAAAAAGAGGCAAAACTTCAATTGATTAGGTGGATCTTATTGCTCCAACAATTTGATCTTGAAGGTATGGATTGCAAAGGATGTGAAAATCAAGTAGCGGACCACCTACCACGCCTCGAGTAAAACAAAGAAAAATAAGGTGAGATTGAGATTGATGATACGTTTCCCGATGAGCTTGTCATGGCTCTAAAGGGGAGTATGCTATTATGGTATGCTGATTTTGCAAATTATGTAGTGAGTGGGCTGCTCTCCTATGACTTGAACCATTGCCAAAGGAAATGGTTCCTCCACGGTGTTAAAAGGCATTATTGGGATGAACCCTATCTCTTTAGGAAGTGTGCGGATTTGAGATTCACAATACATTTCCCGACATAATTTAAGATTGACTATCCATTTCCCGATGATCTTGTCATGGCCCTAATGGGGAGTATGCTACCATGGTATGCTGATTTTGCAAATTTTGTAGTGAGTGGGATGCTCCGCGATGCCTTGAACCATTACCAAAGGAAATAGTTCCTCCATGATGTCAAAAGGTATTATTGGGTGAACCCTATCTCTTTATGGAGTATACAGATGGAGTGATACATCATTGTGTTATGGAGGAAGAAATGAGGCCTATTTTTAGGCATGCCACTCATCACCGATTGGTGGCTATCATGGCGGTGACATCTACAAAGGTTCTCTAAAATGGATTCTATTAGACGACCTTGTATCGTGATGTTCATGAGTTAGTACAGGTGAGTGAGCAATGCCAAAGGCAAGGGGGATCTCAAGAAGACATGAAATGCCCTTACAACTAAGTGTTGATATAGAGTTGTTTGATGTATGGGAGTTGGACTTCATGGGACCCTTTGTGAGCTCGTATGGAAATCGCTACATCTTGATAGTGGTTGATTATGTTTCCAAATGAGTTGGGGTCGTTGCATTGCCGAACAATGAAGCTAAGAGTGTTACTCAATTCTTAAAAAAGTATATCTTTATTTGGTTCGGGACACCTCGTGCTATCATAAGTGATGGGGGTTCTTATTTTTGTAACCGGTCATTTGGATTTTTCCTTGCTAAATATGGAGTCAAGTATAAAGTGGATTTCTATACCATCCTCAAGCCAATGGGTTGACACAAGTGTCTAATCAAGAAATAAAAGAGATTTTGGCAAAAGCTGTGAATGCAAGTAAAAAGGATTGGGCACGGAAACATGATGATACTTTGTGGGCCTACAGCATCGCATTTAAAACCCTCATTGGCATGTCACCATATCAATTGGTGTTCAGAAAAGTGTACCATCTCCCTGTCGAGTTAAAACACAAGGCATTATGAGCCTTGCAGAGGTTGAATATGAATTAGGAGGATGCCTCTAAGTCAAGAGTGGACAAACTTCAAGAAATCGATTAATTTCGCTTGAGATCTTACGAGAGCTCTACACTCTACAAGGAGCATATGAAGAAATGGAATGATTCCAAAATTCTAAAAAGGGATTTCAAGGTTGGTGATGATGACCTATTATTTAACTCAAGGTATAAGTTTTTTTCAGGTAAGCTAAAAATGAGATGGTCGGGTCCCTTCAAAGTGGTGCAATGTTTCCCTAGTGGAGCGGTTGAATTGGAGAATGACACAGGATCCTGATTTATTGTGAATGGACAAAGAGTTAAACATCATCATGGGTTGCTTCCGAAAGTGGGTTTCTTGGAGGTGTTTTACCTCTATGATGCATGATTGATGGAAAACAACATCGTGCCACGATGATAACTAAGGCACTTCTTGAGAGGCAACCCAAGTTTATTTTTGTCATTTTGAATAATATTGGTTGATTTGTGTAGGTATATGATGGAGTTGGAAAGTGGAAAACATGACATAACACAAGTCAGAGAGAAAACAATTTGGGAGATCATGCACAAAGCTCTAGGGAGGAAGCTTCAGTGATGTACAGAGCAATTCGGTGCATCGTCGAAGCCCCTCACTGAAAGAGATCTCCCAATCTCAAATGCACTATTCTAATCCACAATGGTAAGTAGAAATTGGCAATCACCGATAAGTTTAGCGATGGATCAAACATCGCCGAAATGTTTTACCAAAAAGAGGACCCTAGGCCTTTTGAACTGTTGTGGCACTACAAAGACAACCCACCACTGGAACTTGCTTTGCTCTCGCTCCAATCGCTCCCACATATCTTCTTACCACTATGGTGAAAGATCTTTCACTATAGTAAGAACCTTACTGACCTTCTCGAGCAGTTACTGATTTTTTGCTGGGGTCCCCGCTCCAGTTTTACCCTCTCCCCCATTTTTCTTTTTTATATAATAAATCAGAAGAAAAAAAAAAGATGTATAGATTATGGGAGGAGAGAAAGAATGCATGCATGGAGATTTTATCTATCGTAGGTTCGAGAATCTATGAAACAACATTGGGTAATAGAGCTCCAAATTGGCAAATCACCGATGCATTCAGCAATGGAAAAGAATTGTCGAATCGGTCGAGTTTAAGAGAGGACAGTTTGAGTTCTTGACTATTAACTTTTCATTATCTTTTGACCTTTTGTTTTTATTCTAACTCTTCCATTTCCCCATTCCCTCTTCTTCTTCACTCTCTCAAATCAACACATACTCAAGGTTTTCTCTCACTTCACCACCACCACCACTACATGCGCACAACATCATTAGAGTTTCATCACTCCCCCATCTTCTTTGTCCAGTTTTTCTACAAATTTTGAAGGTTAGAAACCTATTAGCATTTTAAATTAAATTTTGGTTTCATCGATGATGTGTTTACTGTTGATAAATAGTGTTAAATTACGTGCTCATTAACAGTAGATTTGATATGTTAAGTTGTTAGTACTTTGAAATTGAAATCTTGATTAGAATAGGATTATAATATGAAAGAAATTGATCCTTAAATGTTGAATAATTGAACATGATTGCACTTGGGTGACTTGTTTATGCATTAGGTGTCAAAAATACTTGAAATTTTAGTTGGTTTAGGTTGAAATCGACTGATTTTGCCCAATGATAGATTGGGTGACTTATTTCTTAAGGGAAAAATTATTTTAATGTTGTTTAAATGATGAAACCTGGGGAAGTATGAGTACCCATGTCCAAAAAAATTAAAAATCGCCATTGAAATAGCTTGATATTCGCGATTTGGGTTGGGCATGATGACAATCGGCAATGGGTTGAGAACTTCGATGATGTACCAAAACGTGTGGCGCATCACTGAAGTTCTCCCCATATCGCCAAAAGTCACAGAAGGTTAGCTATTTGAAGTGCAATTCGGTGATGCCTTGGTGATTCGACTATGCTCAGGGAGTATCACCGAATCCTTTGGCATATCGTCAAACTCCCACTTTCCTTTGCTGACCTCCTTCATTCTTTTCTATGTAATTTGGAGATATTTCTTTGCATCGCCTAGTTGATTGGTGATGCACCAATTTGTTCAGCGATACTTTTCTAGAAAAAGTTTTGTGTTTTCCTTGCTAACTTTGGTTGAGTCCATTGCTACTCTTATGTGCAGATATGCCTTGCATGAATCATGTGTCTAAGAAACAATTCAAATCTACTCCTCCCACCTCAAAAATTGCTAAAGGATTGACAATTAGGGAAGTGTCTCAGTTTAAAAAGGCGTACAAATGTAAGAGGGTTGAAGAGGACACGTCCAAGGCACCGATAAATGAGGATGATAGCTCGGAATATAGCTTGAACTCCGAGAGGTACAAGCCTAATTCATCATAGGAGGGGAACACTACCCTATCCATCAGCCACTGACTACTCCCGAGGCTGCTCCTCCAAAAAAGATGAGGGTAGAACAACCCTCCACTACTGCAGTAAAACCTCCAGCCCATCCTCATAGGGGTTATCACATTTTGAATCGATTTAAGGTGCCAAATAAGCGCACAATTATGGAAGTGCAAAGGCTTAGATTAAAAGGATTGGAAGACAAACACCTGGGGGTCCTAGATTCATTGTAGTATCATGAATTTAAGGTATTCCTTGAACCTTTGAAGCTTTATGTTGAGAATTGGGTGAGAGAGTTTTATGAAACATATGGGAAAATTTTGTTGGCTAGGAAGAAGAGAGGGAACAAGAAACAGGGGATGTTATTAGGGTCTGTGGTGTTGATGTGAATTTTGATAAATTGATAATTAGTGAGATATATGGAAGCCAAATGCTGAATACTCACTATTTTTCCATGAGACTTAAGAACCCGATTGAACAAATAAGAGATTGGTTAGCTCCATTGATCAGTGATGGCACTCCTCCATAGCTTGCACCGGAGGTCCAGATTCAAAAGGCGGATATCCATTTGAAAGCTTGGTGGTTGAGCTTTGTGTGTCGTAATTTATTGCCATCGTAAAACCAATCCATCTTTTTTAGCCCTCGAAAAGTTATTATTGGTACATTTATTTCTAAAGAGAGGTTTAATATGGCTTTTATCATTGCCTCAGACATTGCTTGCCAAGCACAACAAAAGCAAATCTATCTTACTTTCCTATGTTCGATCACTAAGTTATGCCACTGTGTAAAGGTTCCCTTTATTAAGAAAAAAGATTTTGAGTACACTCTTGTTTCCACTATTGACATCATAAGATTGAGATTGTGCAAGAAAAGAAAAAGAAGAAGGAAGTCTGGGTGGATAATTCCCCGGCAGTTGACATTGGTTCTCTTGATAGTGGTGCCAACCAACCCACTCCTACTATATTTCCTATCCCTCCTGGGTCAGATACAACTTCTCCTCCTCCAGTTTCCTCCATAGGCCCTTTTACTCAGCCTCCTAGACCCACTATTTCTGTCCCTCACCCATCCTCTACTCCAGACGCATCGAGGGCCGCTCTTACTCAGGCTGACATTATTTGGATGGGACAGCTAGCTTATACTGGTGATGCTAGGTCATCTAGATTAGAGGCTGAGATTCCTAAGATGATTGTTGATACTGTGATAGTGGCTTTGGAGCTAGTTCATAAGGATTTGCGGGGTGTTCGTGAGACCCTACAGATTTTTGGCAGGAGGTTAGATGAGTTGAGTGCCCCTTAGCAGCCCGTTGTACCTGAGGTAGTGATGCAGATGCAGGGTGAGCTAGTTTCCCTTCAAAAGCATGTTGATGAGCTTTGGTTCCCATATTTTACACAGTTATGAGGAGCTTCATCTGAGACACCAACTCCAGTTCCCGTACCTATCTGTGATGATGAGCCAGCAGTTGAAGAAGAGGAGGTAGATGAGGATGACTATGCTTCTGATGAGGATATTGATGATGCTGAGATCGAGAGCTACTTTGAGGAGCAAGACAAGGTTGGTATACAGGATGAGTCTCAGGTTGAGACACAGGTTAATGAGCATACTGAAGGCAGGAGACCAAGCCGCATTGGAGAGGTCAGTTCGTGAGATGACACAGATAGGGACCTCTAGTTCAGTTGTTGCTATGGAGATTGAGGATCCTGTACCTGATCCTCCCCCACAGACACTTAGAGCTGAGTCAAGCACTGATGCCCAGCAAGTGGCCACTTCAGTGAGCCACTCACCGCCGCATGCTTAGCCATGCTCAGGGGGACCCTTACTCATATTTTCCTCTACTTTTTTTAGTCCTATTACATTGAGGATAATGCATACTATAACCTTTGACTACTTTGAAGGTAGGCACTTATCATTTGTTAACACCCGCATCTTACTTTGACTACTTGAGTATCTCTCTCGAGTATGCATTGACAAGAAAAAGGAAATATACTAAGTTTGGTAAATTAGCTACTCAAATGACAAGAACAAGGAAATATACCAAATTCTTCTTCCATATTAGCCATAGAATCCAAATATTTCATAAGAAAAAACCAAATTCCAAGCACAAAGTAGTAAATCTCACAACTAGGGTTTGATTCAAGATTAAAATTACCAAAATTGACAAAAGATAGGGTTTCAAATGGCCAAAAATACTTAAGTAGCTTTAGCAAAATCGGGCCTCAGAATTATAGAAATGCCACTACGTCCAATTTAGCTGAGCAAGTTCTGTAAGTTTTGGGAAATATGTGTGATTGAGGTCTCCTTAGATGCTTCAAGAAGCTAGAGTCACTATAACCTTAACCTTCCCTACCTTTCCCAATGTCTGTGTTACAAGTCAAAGCAAGACCTTTGTGATCTTTAAAGTAGCAAGCTTGTATGTGGTAAAATGGAGCATATAGGCAAGCCTATGGTGTGGTTCTCATGTGTATGATTATCTCTTAGAGTGTAAGTGATTTGTGATAGTCCTTTGTTTAATGTTGAAGTGTTCTTATGGGAAAGGACTTCTTTGTGTGAGGGCACTTGATTGCATTACTTGTTCGCTCTATAACCTCGGTTGGAGTCTATGAGCATGTATGGGGTATGGTATTATTTAGTCAATATTTGAGGCTCGTTGTTCATAATATGAGTGTTTGATAGGTGAGATTGATGCCATTCTTTTCTAAACCAATAAGGCAAAGTGTTTTGACAAATGATGCATGTGTCTAAACTCCCTATGAGCACCATTTTGTAGGCATTGTTGATTTTGTTATGTGTGCATTGATTTACTTGAGGACGACCAAAGATTTAAGTTGGGGGTGTTGATGAATCGGCAAATTATGACTCATTTGACCTAAAAATAGAGAAAAATCATGTCCTCAATGCTAATTTGAATGCGTTTTAATGTTGTTTTGGTTTAATTTCAGGGTTAAGGCCAAGAAGTGGTTGAAATGGCAAAAGAAAGAAAGAAGATGAGAGATTGGAGCTAAAAATGCACAAAAGCATCGCAAGGGACAATTGGCACATCGCCAAACCTCTCTGTGCATTGCCATAATGATGTCTCCATCGCAAAGACTAACAGTTCAGGCCAGGTCCAAAGTTGGACAAAATGGCAATGGAGAGCACTGTTCGGCGCATGGTTGAACCAATCGGCGAAGAAAATTCCATCGTTAAAAGGGACAGAAGCCAACCACTGAAGCTAAAAATTAAAGTCAAATCGACGAGCCATGGGCATTTTGGTGCATCACCGATACCTTCAGCGACAGAACTTGCTCTGTCGAATTAGACGTGGTGGCATTTCTGTAATTCTGAGGCCCAATTTTGTTGAAGCTACTTAAGCCTTTTTGGTGTCACGACCCAATATTTGAGTCATGATGGCGCCTACCGTAACCCACCGATAGGCAAGCCAAACCCTAGCCCGGAGCGACAAGCAACAGGCTAACGGGCGGAATCTCAAAAACTAGAGATGAAGTGGAAGTAATCATACTCATAAACATACTAGAAATATAAAAACAAATAGAAACAAAATAAACCCATACCGAGACTGAGAAGGAAAAGGACAATATATATATAGTCAAGAACCCCTCCCAAGACCTGGTGAGGTCGGTATAAGATCCACTACTAGACATATACAGACTACAAGACCGAAACCAAATATATATAACAAGTACAACAGTCTCGAGAGCAAAAGACTATACAGTAGAAGATGGAGTAGGATCTGCCTTGGACGTCAGTAAGCTCACCCTGCTCCAAAGTCAATGCTGATAAGAGAGTCGCGTCAAAATCGTCGGCTAGTTCTCGGATCTGCATCGGGGAAAAAGATGTAGAAGTGCAGTATGAGTACCGAGGCAAAGGGTACTCAGTAGGCATCATTGGCCGACTGAGCTCAATGTAATATAACCAAGCTTAAATGCGAGGGTGCATGCTAAGTCCGGGGTATAAATAATAAATACATAAGTAACTACCGAGGTGTATAGATATGCTCAGGAGATAAATAAATGTGATACCGAATAATTAGTAAATAAATGCGTAAGTAAACACACAAGTCAAACATAACCTATCTAGGGCCCCATAAACCCGATAGGCACACAGAAGAAAACAATAACCCAGTCTGACCCCTATAAACCAGCGGGACACACAAGAAAAGTAAATGCATAGTCACCAGTGTCTCGAAGTTGTATCAGTATCCAGTAACCACGGTACAGTATCCAGTAACCACGGTACACAGTACCGAAACTCTCCAATCATATCATAACCAGATGCCGGACTCGAACCGAAACTCATAATAATCAGTGACCGGACTAAAACCAAAACTCATAAAAATCAGTAACCAATCATATCATAATCAGATGCCGGACTCGAATCGAAACTCATAATAATCAGTGGTCGGACTCGAATCGGAACTCATAATAATCAGTGGCCGGACTCGAATCGGAACTCATAGTGTACCACAATCCGGGGCCGGACTCGAACCGGAACACTCAATAGTCAATAACCAAAATCATCATACCTGAATCAGTAGCCGGTAACCAGAACAGAATCAAATGTCATATCATATCAAATAAACGGGGAACGCCCTAGTCCCAAGTCAATACTAGTATATAGGTACAGAAGCTAACTCCACAACATGCTACAAGTCAATCTCGGGGTCCTTCTAGGTCAACTACCTACTATAACAATATGTATATACAAGTCTGGGTATACATTACAAGTTCAGCGTTCTAAGTCAAACTAGCCGACCCCGATCAAATACGATGCTATCAGGGACGAACAAAGCTAAACAGGCCAACCGGGTATAATCGGGGTGAATCAATCCCGTCACAACCCTAATAGTCATATAGGTCTTATCTAAACCCAAAGATGTCAAAGTTTCGACAAGTCGACAAAAAGGGTAACGGGGCCCGCTACTAGGTCCCGAAAACCAGGTTTGGTTATACTTGTCTAAGTCTGGGCTAAGTCTGTCTAAGCCTGGACTAAGGTCCAACAATAACATTCCCAGAATAGCAACAACAACAACAATACTATCCGACCCCAAATAGGTCATCTGTGGTGTACCACGAGGATAACGGGCCTGGAATATATCCGAATAGCCCTATCCGGCCTAGAAGGCCTAAATCACAGCAAACCACCACCACCAAGTCTATAATACCAGCCCACAACACCAGCACAATAGCCTACATATATCACACATAAGCCCAATCTAAGTGCAAAGGGAGGTAAACCTAGCCTACATGGACGCCGCCGAACGCCTGCTAAAGCCAGTTAACTAGGAGCCTTTCCCTTTCGAGAGGCCTCAGACTGTTGACACGCTACCAAAATAATAAACTACATATCAAAACATGACTATTGATACCCATATTGCATCAGTTCAGAAAATGTACAAAAATCCCAAGTGGGGCCCGCTTACGGTATCGCAAAACCGAAACCGTCAAAGCGTTCAAAACAACTCTGTGACCAATAGTCACAACTAGCACCGCTCAATATGAGCTCAAAATGTAGCTCAAACATCAATACCAATCCCAAAGTATACACAAAAATTACCGTAAAAATAAGAGAACGTACCGCAGAAATGACGAGAGCGAGTCCACGGACTCAAATATATAAACCCCTAAGCTCAAACCTTAATGGATTAACTCAATATTGAGCTAATATGATCAGAAATGGTGGAGGAATTAAATGAAAACAGAGGAAAACGTTATGTTATATGTTTTATTCAAAACATAACTCCTGCCTTTATATATTCCATTTGCCATTATGGCAAGTGGTTGCCACCTCTTGTATGTGTGCCCCTCCTCACTTTCCATGTGGTGGTGGAGGTGGCACCCCAATATAATATTTATCCCATTATATATATATTCGGGTATTGCATAGGTCCGTGGTAGAATAAATACAATATTTTGAATATACCATAATTAATAGAAAATTATTTCTAACAAAACCTCAATAAAAGAAAAATATTATTTTAACATATTTAAATTCACTATCTCCGCTTAAATTATTAATAAATTATAAAACTATTATAAAATAGTATAGATATATCATAACTAAAGAATTTTACAAATTTCAAAAACATTTTCGAAAGGTAATTAACTATGTCATTTTACCAAATTCAAATTTAATTTAATATTTTACAACGTGCTCGGTCTAAATAATATTCTCAAACGAACTGCCCGGGAGCCAAACTGTCAGTCCCAACAAGTCATAAATAACTTGGGGCAGTTATAGAAAAGCTCTAAACGCTGAGAACACACGAAAATGAGGGAAATGACCGGGAAGGTCATTACCATATCCACTACTAAATGGACTTTTGTCCGCGAAAGTCAAGAAGAAGCACATACCTGAAGACGTGAACAAGTAGGGATACTGGGCTCGCATATCACGTTCAAGCTCCCAAGTAGCCTCCTCAACCGGATGGTGAAGCCACTGTACCTTAACCACTGGAATGTCCCGGGAGCGTAACCGTCTGACATCTCTGGCTAAAATGGTCACAGGCTCCTCCACAAATGTTAACTTATCGTCTAACTGAACTGAGTCGCACCGAAGCTCATGCGACTCATCCGAAACATATTGTCGTAGCATAGAAACATGAAACACTAGGTGGATAGCTGAAAATGCCTGGGGTAAAGCTACCACATAAGCCACCTCTCCAACTGTCCGCAAAATCTCAAAGGGTCTAATATATCTGGGGCTAAGCTTACCTTTCTCACCAAACCACATCACGCCCTTCATGGGCGATACTCGTAAGAAGACCCTATCACCCACCCTGAATTTCAACGAACGACGTCTACGATCAGCATAACTCCTCTGTCTACTCTGAGTTGTCCGCAGTCTATCTTGAATCACTCGAACTCGGTCCAAAGATTCTCGGAGCAAATTTGTGCCACGAGGATTGACTTCTGAAGTTTCTAACCAGCCAGCTGGAGATCGGCACCTTCTGCCATATAAGGCCTCAAACGGAGCCATTTGAATACTAGAATGAAAGCTATTATTAAACGCGAACTCTGCTAAAGGCAAGAATTGATCCCATTGACCCCCAAAGTCTAACACACAAGCACGAAGCATATCCTCTAATACCTGAATAGTCTGCTCTGACTGCCCGTCGGTTTGAGGATAAAATGCAGTGTTGAGGTCCACCTGGGTACCCAACTCTTCTCGAAAAGTCTTCCAGAAACTGGAGGTAAACTGAGACCCTCGGTCTGAGATAATAGATATTGGCACTCCATGTAGGCGAACCACCTCCTGAATATATACACGAGCTAATCTCTCAGCACTATAGGGGACTCGAACAGGGATAAAGTGTGTGGACTTAGTCAAACGATCTGCAATAACCCAAATACTATCAAAACCACGGGAGGTCTGAGGTAACCCACTAACAAAATCCATAGTGACTCGTTCCCACTTTCACTCGGGAATGGGTAACTACTGAAGTAAACCACCGGGTTTTTGATGCTCAGCATTTACCTGCTGACAACAAAGGCATCGAGATACAAACCCTGCTATATCTCTCTGCATACCACTCCACCAATAGTACTGCCTCAGATCCCGATACATTTTAGCTGTCCCAGGGTGTATAGAATACCTAGAGCTGTGCGCCTCGTGCAAAATCAATTGAATAAAATCTCCAACCCTCGGAACACAAATACGACCGTCAAACCTCAGAACACCATCAGAACCCAAGGTAGCTCTCTCAGACTCACCCTTCAATACCTGATATCGAATGCTACGGAGATCGCTATCCTTAAACTGACGACTCTGAATATGCTCTAGAAAAGTAGATCTCGCACCAACATAAGCGATAAACCTCCCGGGGTCAGAAATATCCAAACGCACCATCGAGTTAGCTAAGGACTGAATGTCCAAAGCCAACGGCCGCTGAGAGACTGGAATGAAGGCTAAGCTACCCATACTCACTGTCTTCTGACTCAAGGCGTCCGCTACCACATTCGCCTTGCCCGGATGATAGAGAATAGAGATATCATAGTCCTTTAGAAACTCAATCCACCTGCGCTGCCTCGAATTAAGATCCCTCTGAGTCATAATATGCTGAAGACTATGGTGATCTGTAAAGATCTCACAATGAACACCGTAGAGATAATGTCTCCAAATTTGCAGTGCAAACACAACTGCTGCTAACTCCAAATCATGAGTGGGATAGTTACGCTCGTGCACCTTCAGCTGCCTCGATGCATAAGCAATGACACGACCCTACTGCATCAAAACACATCCCAAACCAATACGATACGCATCACAATACACGATAAAACCTTCGCACTCAACTGGAAGAGTCAACACAGGGGCAGAAGTAACTCGATCCTTAAGCTTCAAAAAGCTTGCCTCACAATCCTCAGACCACTGAAACGGAACCTCCTTCCTGGTCAGTCTGGCCATAGGAGATGCAATAGACGAGAAGCCCTCAATAAATCGCCTATAGTACCCTGCCAACCCAACAAAACTACAAACTTCAGTAGGTGACATGGGCCTAGCCCAACCTCAAACAACCTCGATCTTCACTGGGTATACCATGATACCGTGTCTGGATATAACATACCCCAAGAAAGCAACAAACTCAAGCCAGAACTCACATTTTGAGAACTTGGCATAAAGCCGATGATCTCTCAAAGTGAGGAGCACAATCCTCAAATGCTGCTCGTGCCTCTCGCTGCTCTTTGAATAAACCAAGATGTTGTCAATAAACACAACCACAAAGGAGTCTAAGTATGACCTGAATACACGATTCATCAAATCCATGAAAGCTGCTGGGGCATTAGTCAACCCAAAAGACATCACCAGGAACTCATAATGGCCGTACCGAGTCCTGAAGGCTGTCTTTGGGATGTCCTCAGCCCTAACTCTCAACTGATGATATCTAGATCTCAAATCTATCTTCGAGAATACTGCTGCACCCTGAAGTTGATCAAACAAATCATCAATACGAGGCATAGGATACTTATTCTTCACTGTTACCTTATTCAACTGCCTGTAATCGATACACATACGCATAGATCCGTCCTTCTTCTTTACAAACAGAATCTGAGCACCCCACGGCGACACACTTGGCCTGATAAAACCCTTTCCCAAAAGATACTCAAGTTGACTACTCAACTCTCTCAACTCAGCAGGAGCCATACGATAAGGAGCCACAGAAATAGGTCGAGTGTCCGGCTCGAGGTCAATAATGAACTCTATATCACGCTCAGGAGGAAGGCCAGGTAGGTTAGTCGAGAATACATCAGGATACTCACGAACAACCGGGACGGAGTCAAGTGATGGACTCTCAATGCTAGCATCCCGAACATCAGCAAGGAATGAATTACAACCCCTTGCCATCAATCTACGAGCCTGAACATATGAAATAATCCCCGTCGGTGTGCGGCTAACAGAACCCTGCCACACCACCGGGGGTACACCGGGCATGGCTAAGGTAACGGTCTTAGCAAAGCAATCCAAGACTGCATGATAAAAAGACAACCAGTCCATGCCTAGAATCACATCAAAGTCTACCATCGCCAATACAATAAAATCAACCTGAGTCTCAAACTCCTGAATAGTCACCAGACATGATCTATATATCTGATCCACTACTAAAGAATCACCAATGGGGGTAGATACACGTAAGGGCATAGATAACAACTCAGAACATAAACCCAACCGTGGTGCATAATAAGTAGATACACAAGAAAACGTGGATCCGGGATCAAATAATACAGAAGCTGGTTGATGGCATACGGAAATAGTACCTGTAATCACCGCATATGAAGCCTCAGCCTCCGTCCTAGCCGGCACGACATACAACTGATGTTGGCTACTACTAGTCTGAGCACCAACCTGACTACCAGTCCGACCTCCCAGCGCTCCACTTCGAGAACCCTAGGGACCACCTCGATGACCCTGTGCACCACCTCTGCCTACTGGCTGTATAGATCTGATAGGCTGTGCCATCTAAACTGAAGGCTCAATCACCCTGCGCTGAGGATACTCACGCGCGAAATGATCGACAACCCCATAAGTATAACATGCTCCTGGCTCCCTGCTCGGCCTAGAAGGTCCGGCTGATCCGGTATGACCACCTCTAGTCGATGAACTGAACTGACCATGTCCCTGAGGCTGACTACCAGAACCACTATAGGCGGGCTGACCCCTATCAGATATCTGCAAGGCTGACTGTACGGGCCTACTGGGCTGACCCTGTCGCTGAAAAACTATTGTTGTTGCTGAGGGTACCTACCCTGAAACCCACGGCCTCTGAACTGCGAGCTACTGTGACTGCCACTGTAACTACCCTGGAATCGGGGTCTCTTAGCGCTTCCCCCTTGGGCCTCGCGATCAATCTCCTCTATCGAATATACGTGCTCATCTATCTCAGCAAATGACTTCTCTGAAGTCACTAAACTCTGGGTAGCCCTGCGGAGTGGCAATCTCAGTCCCCTGACAAAACATCTAACTCTCTCATACTCATCAGGCAAAATAGAAATAGCGTGCCTAGCAAGATCATGAAACCTCGCCTCATACTCAGCGACAGATAATGAACCCTGAGTCAATCTGGAGAACTCATCCCTGAGCCGTTCCCGCATAGTACGGGGTATATACTTTCCCAAGAAAATCTCGGAGAACTAGATCCAGGTAATCGGCGGAGATCCCGCTGGTCTGGAATCAAGATATCCCCTCCACCATCTCCTCGCTGCAGTATCAAATTGATATGCCACAAAATCAACACCATGAGACTGTACCAATCCCAAATTCCTCAGTCTATCCTCGCAGCTGTATAAGAACTCATATGCATCCTCTCCTAGAGTACCAGTAAATCTAGATGGAGCTAACCTCAGGAAGCGACTCAACATCTTCTGCTCCTCGGCAGACATAACTGGCTGAGCTACTACCGACTGTGGAATTACCGATACAGGCGGAACCTCTACTCTAGGTGCTGCAGCTGCAGGCTGCGCACCAATACCAACTCCATGTACTGTTGGCTGGGCTCCCTCGGCTGATGGTCCTCCAACTAATCCCAGCAACTGCACCAAAGTATCTCGAAACACTGAAGCATCAATAAATCCAGGTGGAGCCTGGGCTGCTCCCTGGCTCACCAGCTACTGTGGCGGCGGAACATCTAGAGCTATAACGGGATCAGGTGACTGATCCTTAGCATGATCTCGGCCTGGGGATGCTACTCTGCCCTACCTCCGACCTCTAGGTCAACCTCGACCCCTAACTGGAGCTCTTGTTGCAGGCTCGAGGTCTCGACCCCCGGCTTTCGTACCATGCGTCCTAACCATCTGCGTAAAGAGTGAACCAAATAAAGATCAGAAACCAACATAGACTTAACGTACAGACATGAGTCAAGAAAATGAGAGACTCCCCTAAGAATGCTCCGTAGCCTCCTGAGAATAGGATACAGGCATCCCTGCACCGATCCGCAGGACTCTACTACACATTGGCTCATGTACCGACACTACCCATACAACCAAGGCTCTGATACCAAGCTGTCACGACCCAATATTTGAGTCATGATGGCGCCTACTGTAACCCACCAATAGGCAAGCCAAACCCTAGCCCGAAGCGACAAGCAACAGGCTAACGGGCGGAATCTCAAAAACTAGAGATGAAGTGGAAGTAATCATACTCATAAACATACTAGAAATATAAAAACAAATAGAACCAAAATAAACCCATACCGAGACTGAGAAGGAAAATGACAATATATATATAGTCAAGAACCCCTCCCAAGACCTGGTGAGGTCGGTATAAGAGCCACTACTAGACATATCCAGAATACAAGATCGAAAACAAATATATATAACAAGTACAACAGTCTCGAGAGAAAAAGACTATACAGTAGAAGATGGAGTAGGATCTGCCTCAGACGTCAGTAAGCTCACCCTGCTCCGAAGTCAATGCTGATAAGAGTGTCGCGTCAAAATCATCGGCTAGTGCCCGGATCTACATCGGGGAAAAAGATGTAGAAGTGCAGTATGAGTACCGAGGAAACGGGTACTCAGTAGACATCATTGGCCAACTGAGCACAATGTAATATAACCAAGCTTAAATGCGAGGGTGCATGCTAAGTCCGGGGTATAAATAATAAATACATAAGTAACTACCGAGGCGTATAGATATTCTCAGGAGATAAATAAATGTGATACCGAATAATTAGTAAATAAATGTGTAAGTAAACACACAAGTCAAACATAACCTATCTGGGCCCCCATAAACCCGATAGGCACACGAAAGAAAATAATAACCCAGTCTGGCCCCCATAAACCAGCGAGACACACAAGAAAAGTAAATGCATAGTCACCAGTGTCTCAAAGTTGTATCACTATCCAGTAACTACGGTACCCAGTACCAAAACTCTCCAATCATATCATAACCAGATGCCGAACTCGAACCGGAACTCATAATAATCAGTGGTCGGACTCGAACCGGAACTCATAATAATCAGTAACCAATCATATCATAATCAGATGCCGCACTCGACCCGAAACTCATAATAATCAGTGGCCGAACTCGAATCGAAACTCATAATAATCAGTGGCTAGACTCGAACCGGAACTCATAATGTACCACAATCCGGGGCCGAACTCGAACCTGAACACCCAATAGTCAATAACCAAAATCATCATACCTGAATTAGTAGCCGGTAACCAGAACAGAATCAAATGTCATATCATATCAAATAAACGGGGAACGCCCTAGTCCCAAGTCAATACTAGTATATAGGTACAGAAGCTAACTCCACAACATGCTACAAGTCAATCTCGGGGTCCTTCTAGGTCAACTGCCTACTATAACAATAGTATATACAACTCTGGGTATACATTACAAGTCATGGAAAGGCGGGTCAGCGTTCTAAGTCAAACTAGCCGACCCCGATCAAATACGGTGCTATCAGGGATGAACAAAGCTAAATAGGCCAACCGGGTATAATCGGGGTGACTCGATCCCGTCACAACCCTAATAGTCATATAGGGCTTATCTAAGCCCAAAGATGTCAAAGTTTCGACAAGTCGACAAAAAGGGTAACGGGGCCTGCTACTGGGTCCCGAAAACCAGGTCTGGTTGTACTTGTCTAAGTCTGTCTAAGCCTGGACTAAGGTCCAACAATAACATTCCCAGACTAGCAACAACAACAACAATACTATCCGACCCTAAATAGGTCATCTGTGGTGTACCACGAGGATAACGGGCCTGGAATATATCTGAATCGCCCTATTCGGCCTAGAAGGCCTAAATCACAGCAAATCACCACCAGCAAGTCTATAATACCAGCCCACAACACCATCACAATAGCCTACATATATAACGCATAAGCCCAATCTAAGTGCAAAGAGAGGTAAACCTAGCCTACCTGGACGCCGCCGAACGCCTGCTAAAGCCAGTTAACTAGGAGCCTTTCCCTTTCGAGAGGCCTCAGACTTCTGACACGCTACCAAAATAATAAACTACATGTCAAAACATGACTATTGATACCCATATTGCATTAGTTCGGAAAATGTCCAAAAATCCCACGTGGGGCCCGCTTATGGTATCGCAAAACCGAAACCGTCAAAGCATTCCAAACAACTCCGTGACCAATAGTCACAACTAGCACCGCTCAATTTGAGCTCAAAATATAGCTCAAACATCAATACCAATCCCAAAGTATACACAAAAATTACCGTAAAAATAAGAAAACGTACCGTAGAAATGACGAGAGCGAGTCCACAGACTCAAATATATAAACCCCTAAGCTCAAACCTTAATG
The DNA here is from genome assembly GCA_031232105.1 of Capsicum rhomboideum. NCBI lineage: Eukaryota > Viridiplantae > Streptophyta > Magnoliopsida > Solanales > Solanaceae > Capsicum > Capsicum rhomboideum. Next base: position 86,392,027 of record CP124719.1, on the reverse strand, counting down.
GATTAACTCAATATTGAGCTAATATGATCAGAAATGGTGGAGGAATTAAATGAAAACAGAGGAAAACGTTATGTTATATGTTTTATTCAAAACATAACTCCTGCCTTTATATATTCCATTTGCCATTATGGCAAGTGGCTGCCACCTCTTGCATGTGTGCCCCTCCTCACTTTCCACGTGGTGGTGGAGGTGGCACCCCAATATAATATTTATCCCATTATATATATATTCAGGTATTGCATAGGTCCGTGGTAAAATAAATACAATATTTTGAATATACCATAATTAATAGAAAATTATTTCTAACAAAACCTCTATAAAAGAAAAATATTATTTTAACTTATTTAAATTCACTATCTCCACTTAAATTATTGATAAATTATAAAACTATTATAAAATAGTATAGATATATCATAACTAAAGAATTTTATAAATTTCAAAAACATTTTCGAAAGGTAATTAACTATGTCATTTTACCAAATTCAAATTTAATTTAATATTTTACAACGTGCTGGGTCTAAATAATATTCTCAAACGAACTCCCCGGGAACCAAACTGTCAGTCCCAACAAGTCATAAATAACTTGGGGCAGTTATAGAAAAGCTCTAAAAGCTGAGAACACACGAAAATGAGGTTGGACATTTAAAACTCTATTTTTGTCAATTTTGGGAATTTTAAGCTTGAATCAAACCCTAGTTGTGAGATTTGCTACTTTGTGCTTGGAATTTGGATTTTTCTTGGGACACATTTGGATTGTATGGAGAATATGGAAGAAGAATTTGGTATATTTCATTTTTCTTATCATATGAGTTCCTAATTTTCCAAACTTGGGGTTATGCATTATTGAGTATTGATTACTTGTGGGTAGTGATTATTTACCTTTGTATTAGATTGTATGTTATGGTTTTAGCTAAATCTCTACATTTTAATTGATAGATTAAGATTGCAAACTTAGTCTATGTTTGGATCTCTTGTCTTGCTTGAAAGAGAAGACAAGAGTGATGAGATTTAGTTGACAAAACTTGAGTTACACTCATTTAAGAAGTGATGCTAGAAATAGATTACCCATAGGTTATTGGTGTTTCGTAGAGTAGACACTTGGGTGTTCGAAAGAAATTCATGTGGAGTTTGGTGGTGGATTGAGAAATTACCACCAATACCTAAAGTCAAGCCTAATTATAACTAGCAATCAAATCTTAGGTGCATTTTCACTTACCCATGCATGTAATTATTCTCAAGAAGGCATAACCCCAAGTGTTTTAATCCATTGATTACAACCTTATAGCATTCGTTCTGACAAACCAACATTGAAATCATTAACTCAATACAAAATTGTTCTAAACAACCCCCCCCCCCCATTTTTACTTTATTGTTTGATTTTTAGAATTGTGTGCCAACTTATAGTTGTTTGTGACACTTGAGAGTGAAGCTATTGCTCTCATTCCCAATGGATTTGAGCCCGACTCCTGAGTTAGGTAAAAGTATTGCTAATAATCGCTTACATTCATTTTTGAGAGTGTGTTTGAGCGATATCAACCAGCACCAGGTCCTTGAGTGATCTGAAAAAGTTGAACCTTCAAGATAGCAATTTTTACTTCCTTCTCAACCACGAGAGTGGACATTTTCTCCAACTCCGTGGTACTCTTTTCTTGAGCAGTAATAAGGCTGGAAATAGTAGAAGTCAACCCCACTCCATCCTTTTTAGTCACACACTCACATTCTTCCAGAGTGGTGAGAGAGAAGGTATGCTTCTTTGTGGAGTAGATCCTTGAATTTGGTTTCACCCCAAAATGATCAAACACCTTTGAAAGAAGGAAACCATACTCAAGACCATGATTCATTTCCTTAGACTCACAGATCTTCACAATGTGCTCAATCATTATCTTTTGGTGGTTAACTGTTGATTCTTCAAAAGAGCATCCTCCATAACCTTAATAACCTTATTAACAGAAGACCTAGTAATACAATCATGTCCCTTCTTAGGGTTGCAAATAGTATGTAAGGAAGAGTATAAGAAATATTAGAGAACAAGAGTAAAGAACAGAAGGACTATTAGGGTTTTGAGTTTTTGGGAAAGTTGTTAGAAATTGAAAGAGAGAGTATGTAATGACTTAAATCGAATGAAGGGATGAGATCCATTTGAAGTTCAATAGAGTGATGTGTCTCCTCAAGAAAAAGAGATGACATTTCAAGAGAAAGAGAAAAGAAACGATGCTTTAAAAGAAAAGGCTGGAGAACAAGATGACATGTCACACGTGCATAGTTTATTTTCTAAAGGTAAGAGAAGGATAGTGACCTGTGTGAGAGACCAGGTCTCTCATTGTTTTGTCTGATTGTCCTCTTGAGGCATTTGAAAGTACATTCCCGTGCTAGATCAAAACTGTGTTCTCCAAGTGTGCATACCTGCAAAGGTACATTAATTGAGTTAAACACTACACAAGACTTTACTTTATATACCTGCATTCTCTTTATAGCCAAACATAGGAGAGATTTCAGTGCAATTTGACCAGTCTGAGCCTTACCCTGATCCTTTCAAAACTTTCCCTTCCAAGGGCCTTAAACAACCAGACTTGCTTTATTTTTGATTTTGTTACCAAATTCATCAGCTTTGTTTCTGAACACCCATCTGGTCCCTGTAATAGTTCTATCAGATGACCTAGGAACTAGGTGCCAAACTTTATTTCTTTCAAACTGATGTAGCTCTTCCTACATAGGATTAATCCGATCTACATCTTTTAGAGCTTCTTTAATATTTTTGGGCTTAATCTAAGACAAGAATGCTGAGAAAGCAATCATATTTTGAGTCTTAAATCGAGTATGCATCCCTGAGTCAAGTACAAAGACTAGGTTATATATCTAGAGGGTAAGACTTGTTAACACATAATTTTGGCTCTCCGTGATTAAAATTAACATCTTTGGACTTTCTAATTGTTAAAGAGCACAAATTTGATTTTTTTATTTTTCACAATTTATTGACAATTATCCTTAATTTAATAAATACTAGGATTTTTATAAATGTATTATCATTTTAGTAAATCACAATTTTTTTCATAGTTATATGCACATACGCAACACAAGAATTATAATTTGAATTCTTCACTACACAATACTTTTTTCAAGCGTCATATATTTATTTTTTATATTCATACATAGATTTTGAAATGATATATATTAGCTATATTTTTAGACACAATCCATACATAACAAATACAGTTAATTCACGAATATTTCAAAATTCACACTTTGTAAATTATTCAAAGATTAAAATAATATCTTCTAGTCCAATCATATCCATTAGTTTACTATCAAAAAAGAAAAAACACATTCCTTAAATCTTGGCTACTTCAACTACCACATTGACCAAACTATACACATACATGCACAAAATATGCAAACTTTGCTTTCTTGAATTTAAGTTTTTTTTTAAAAAGTTATTTATTTATTTATTTATTTATTACCATGTCCTCACTTTTATCTACACACAGGCCCACACACTCACAAAATGACAATAGCAGATTTTCTTCTTATCCCTTTAATTTACTTTTTGACTTTTTCCATCTATCATTCCTAAATTAAGGGATTTGTTTGTTGACATTTTGAGAAGGGTAGCTAATAGAATTATTATTTTTAATACATATCTACTACTCACTCATACACACACTTAAGATATCAGATTTTTTTTATTTTTTTTTATCTTTTCTTCTTCCCCACTACTTTCACCCTTCAATGTTTGTATCTACTCACCAAGATTGGAGGGATTTGCTATTGACATTTTTGTGAAGAGATTAGATTTTATTTTTTATTTTTTTTAAAATATCAATATAAATAAAATTCTACTCTTCTCCTCCTAGTGGGAGAGGCACACACACACACAATTCTTCACACACAAATTTCAGATTCTCTTTTTACTCTTATCTCCTCTTTCCGTCTCCTCTTCGCCATTTGTTTGTCGGAAAAGGAGCTCCAACAAGCTTCATTTTTTAGATCCACCACCGTGACACTAACATTGGAGTCCGGCAATGCCACCACCAAATGCAGACTCTCTCTACCTCGTCCCCTTTTCCCTGAATTTCACTGGTTCACACCGGAAAATGGTTTGTTGGCCATGAAGTACTTAGATCTGGCTGAAAATGGCTTAATATAATGATAATGGCGTCACTCAAGCTAAAGTTGTTGAAGTGACACCGGTCTTCTTCTGATTTTGGTCAGAGCTTATTTTTCGATAACTCCTTGACTGTCTGGGCTTGTTCCCGGTGAATATCATCATCTCCGGCGAACTATGCCGATTTTTGCACTGTGTTGCTTTATTTTTCTTATTATTGATTTACCATAGATGTACTGGTTTACTGCCATTTCGATACTCCAGGACTGTTTTAAGTACATTGTTGTATTTCGTTTTATTAATTTGAATAGATACAGTACTTGGCCAATGACAATATCTCTCCTTCATATTTTTGAGGCCTCTCCATAACAAAAGACGGATTTTATTTTTCAAGTTAAGTCATTTTATATCAAATATCAATAAATGACCAGTGAAAAAGTTTTCGTAATTTTTTAGGCCTCCACAAATAAAAAATCAGACATTACGTATACAAATACATAACAAAAAAGTAAATAAATTTGGGCGATGACGAAATATTTATATTATCACGACAACACAAAAGTTTTACGATTCGTATCTTGGCAAAGCGATTTAGGACGGTCGATAATTTGAGCGACCACTTCGTAGCCATGATGTATCTAAAACTTCATCCGAGCCCACTATATAATAAAATACTATTTTTCTTTTATATATAAATTTATATACATATATGCACATATATTTTTATTTGGATAATTATTTTTTCATCGAGAAATAGCCCAATAACCCCTCAACCTATTATCGAATTACCAACTACCTATACTTCACGGGGGTCCTATTACCCTCCTGAACTATTTTAAAGTGAAATTAATTTGACCCTAAAACGACATAACTAGTCATGTGTTTTATGGTGAAACACACGCGCTTGACACTTGTATTTTACCAATTAATTTATTTTATTTTTTAAAAAAATTCTCTTTTTCTTGTTCCTTTCTTCCTCAGTTATTTTTTTGCACTAATCATTGGCAAAAATCATTTTTGACCTCAAAATATTTATGTGTGTCTACTAACCCCTTTTTCTTCTCTTCTGCATCCTCCCTTTTTTTGTGATTCTCTTCTTAATTTTCTTAGTTATGTATACGTGCTTGCAAGTTCGAACATTTTTTGTTTTTGGGTATGACTTGAAATAACCGATAAAGCCTATAGTTAGATAATTTTTCGGTTAATTATATGTTTGGGTGTATTTTCTTATAGTAAAAACTGGTGCATGAACGGATTTCCCCCATTTCTTGGTTAATTAGAAGCTAAAAAATAGAATCTTTCCAAGCTTCTATTTGTTGTCGTTTCATCTGCAAGGGCAAAATTTTACACCAAGCATAGACATTGAAATCTCCATATGCTACAATGATTTGCAGAAGGGTTGTAAGGTCTATGTTTTATGAATATTTCTTTAATTTATAGATTAAATTGTATCTAAATTGAGATTTCACAGGAAACGAAATGATACTAAATTAATTAGATGTATTCTAAACAAGCTTATTGAAGAATTATTTGTTTATAAAATTTATTAATTGTGTAATTTTTATACATTGATGAAGCTTCAATAATGATAATGGTGGAGGAGATGAGAAAGAGAGAGAAAGAGAAAAGAAAAAGAAAAAGAGAAGGAACGAAAATAAATAAAATATATAAGAAAAAATAGCCAACTCACTCTCTTTGAGAGAGTGAAATGTACTCTCCATGCCAACTCAGCATTAAGGGTTTATTTATTCCATTTTAAAGTTGTCCGGAGGGGTGATAGGACATCCGTGAAGTATAGGTGTGTAGTTGAGAATTTGGTAATAAATTGGGGAGGCATTTGGCTATTTTCTCTTTGTTCATCACTAAAGTTTCTACTAAGTGTTCATATAGCTTCTTGGAGACACTCCCCAAAAATGGCATTCAAAGAAGGAAAATTCTAATTCTATGTTTGTATTTTTATCTCTTATTCTTTTAATTGTACAAAAAGATAAAAGTATAGTGAAAAGTTTACTTTTGGGCCGTCGAGTAGGAACATCCTTTACTTACATATTCATTACACATGCTCAGGAAAAACTTAAGCCGTTACTATTTATATAAAGGAATTAACCCGCTTTAGGCATTTAATCAATCAATTCACACTTTTGCATTAAAAATATTGTGTAGTCTTTTCTCTTAAAATAAATCTTTATTTAATCTTTTCTTCTCATGATTTTTGTCAACTAAAAAGTATTATTTGAAATACTTTTCTTTCTATATAATACAAAATACTTTTCTTTTATTACATAAAGTGCTTTCTATAACTTTTCTTTTCATACATTTTTATATTGCTTATATATCTTTACATATTTTTATACATATATTTTTACAACAATAGGCTTTCGTTATGTAATTGATACACTTTTCATACATATTTTTTACATTATTTTTAGTATATATCTTACATATTTTTACTTTTAAAATGATTTACCTCCTCCCTTTTTGATAAATTTAGTCTAGTCGGGTACCACATTTTATGGATTCTGAAGAATGCCTAATCCTTTTTCTTCAGAATAATTTGAACCCTCACCTGAAATCTAAATTGGTTTTCACATATTAGAACATAAGTTATACATGTCAATAATTAAATAGGTTTCCTTATTTTTCTTAAAAAATAGGTAGCGACTCTATACAAAATTAATTCTTTTAGAGTCCATAAGTCGTGTTTCGTTTAACCTTGATAAAAATATGACATGATAGAATGAAGACTCTGCTGGGGACTACAACCAAGTTCTAACCATGAAAGATTCAATTTTTTAATTGAGGGAGGTATTTTTATATTTCGCATATGCTAATTATTTAATTCGTTGATTCTTTATTTGTTTCATATACTGCAAATTATGTGAATTATCTATGTTTTGCTCATAAATTCTTTACATTATTTGCACAAATAATTTTTATAATCTTATCAATTCTTTGATTCATTATTTATTTAATACATTGTATTTGTACATTCTGAAAACTACTACGTATTATTTTCATCTTATTTAATCATAATCACGATTCTATAGAGTCTTGATCGTACACTATCATACACTGAACATGCGAGTTGTGTATTGTACTTCTCCAAAATGCTATTCAAAATTCCTTAATTTCAGAGTCGAGGCGTTTAGATTACTTTGTACCTTCTCATAGTTGTTCGAATATTCTCTACCAACCTAGGTGAATCTACTCTTAGAATCCTTAGGCCGTTTGTATACACGATTTTGATCATCACTTCGGCTAGATGAATTTCTATTCTTTATTTGTTACATATTCTTTATTTGATACATGTTTATGAGGTATTACACATTTTTTGCATTCACTGTACTTCTTTAGTTGTACATATATGTTTTACACGTCATGTTCAACATTGTCCACTGAGTCTGATAATTTTAGTTGACTTGTGTTGAGCTTAAAATTTTAATTCCTCACACTCATTTAGGTCTCTACGACCGTCCTTCACCGTCATATCATTTCACACGTATTTCTAATTCTTACAATCATTCTTTTGGATTCTACCATTTTTTTCAAGAACTATTAACACATTCTTGTATTATTTTTTTTATTCTCGGGACATTTTTTTTGGATCCAAACTCATTCATACCACACTCTTTTTTTAAAATATAATCATCAGTCCATAATAACCATACAAACCATCAATAACTGCATATCTGTCTAAACTACATTTTAACCTAATTCTTGGGACATGATACGTAGACAACCCTATATTAGGGTTCGGTCTCTTTACTGTTTCAGATTAATTTCTCTAGTATTCAAACTGGGGTAATTTTTTGAAATAATTCAAAGTTGCTCTTTAAATGTCTTCTAAGAGCACAAATCAATAACCCCCACAAATCCAAGTCTCAATGACATTAGTGTTTAGCTGGCCTACCTCTAAATCCTCACCCGATTTTGGTTTGAGAATATCAAGCTATCTTCTTTCAAACGTCGTAAATCATTAAATTTATGACGATTGATCCTCAATTTCAAAAGCAAGGATTCAACACCCTTTCAGCCATAACAATCCTGCCAACTGTGGCAAAGTAATGCTATAACTTCTCCAATGTCTGACCTTCTCAATCTTGTCAATATACTGAAATAGTGTCAAAGCTCTGTCTATGCTTGACATCCATCCTCGCGATCATCCGGTCAGAGTAATTTCAATGCTTCATGTCTATAAGTAGTTCCCTCTCGATCGTTTTTCACATTATTTTCAAGGATGTCCACCACTTCATGTCAATCATACATGCTACATACAAATCCACAAGTTCGCTCAAACTACGTTCTAACCTGATTTTCATCTCGATTCATCTTGATGAGATATTTAGGCAACCCTATATAAGGGTTCGATCTTTCTACTATTTCAAAATAATTTCCCCAGGACTACAAACTAGGGCAAATTTTTGAAACAGTTCAATGACGCTCTCCAAAAATCCTCAAAAGCGTCGACCAATCTCCTTTAATCCAAAATTCAAGAATATCAATGTCAGTCTGATCCCAATATCCATCCGACTTTAGTCTCATAATCTGAGACATAAGTATTTCCTCACACCTCCCCCCATTACATTTTAGTTACCCCGCCAGTCGAGGGCCTTTTACATTCAAACTGCCCCGCCAGTCGAGGGCTTTTACATTTCAGTTGCCCCATCATTTGAGGGCCTCTACATTTAAGTCGCCCCTCAAGTCGAGGGAATTTACATTTTAGCTGCTCTGTCAGTTGGCCAATCGGCTAGTCGGAGGTCCTTACATTACATGACGTAGGTCATGGAACTACGGTTAATCACTTCCACTCTCCCAAAACTAAAGGTTCAACATAAATCAATCTATTTACTTTACAGGGGCACTTATCAAGGAGCATCATGCAATAAAAGATGGAGAAATAAAGTCTCAAATTCATAAAATCAAATATCCCTCCTTGGAACTAAGAAGTTTTCTTTGAATATAAACAATCTATGGACTAAACATGGGGCATCGGACTCCACAAGGCATCAACACATAGCTGGACAGACAAATTAGGTGAGTCTTTGACTGAACGGTCACAGTTTTCCATTCTATCATTTTCTTGACTTCCCTACTTTCACTCATTTCTCATATTTCTACAGGAAAATTTTCCCCACCAACAGGTGAGGATGATCACAATAATTTACATAAAGGCATCTCAGGAAGCAACAAAACAAAAGGCGTCCTCGAAGACAATCAGGAAGCTACAACATGTCGTCCCCTAAAAACAAATGAGAGATGATCAACACAACAAACGACCCCCACAAACAATTTGGATACTGCACCAATGATTTTTCCCACAAACAATCGGGAGTCACTCTCTCACCAAAAATGTCAGCCAACATTGAAATTACGAGGCATCACTCCGAGTTTGTCTATACCTTCGCATTAATTTTATAAATATGTTTATATTTAGTAAATATCTTTGTCTTGCATTTCTTTAACACATGAATCCATTTTCATGCATACATTTTATTCCTTACTTTCACGAACTATGCGAACCTGATTCTCATCTCAATAAGATACGTAGGCAGCCCTTTGGTTTTCGGTATTCCTTATTTAAAAAAAGAGTCAATTTTAGTCCATATCTTTTCAAAGTAAGTGAACCTGATTCTCATTTTCATGAGATACATAGGCAACCCCCATTTAGGCTCGATCTCATTCTTTCCAAAAAAAAATCAAAGTTTTTACTTGGTTGGTACAAACATAGTTAGGAGTGTGCATGTGAAAGAACAAATTGGTATGATAGAGAGGACCAACTTCATGGTAAATCATAAATTCATTTGGTACCTCTTAATCACATCTGAATGACACTTGAAAAAATAGTCTTTCATACATCTAAGGCAAGAACTAAGCCAACCTCATTGTTTCATGTGCATTGTGCGGTGGGCTTTAGATTAATTCATTGCATTGCATTATTGATCTAGAACTTAGCCTAAATGTTTGTTGAGGCAAAATTATGAGTTACACTTGGTTTAGGAAAGGATCGTAGGCCCTCTTTGACCCGATTGTGCCTTTCATATCCCACCAAATAACATTAATCCCTAGCATTCTCCTTTTGAGCCTAAAGCCTTTTCTTTGGACAGCCACATCTTAGCCTATACCTTTTGAGTTCCTACATGCACTATACCTCTGTTGGCCTAACCTCCTTGAGCGCACTAAATACGTGCAAATTATGGATGAAGATTCAAGATTAAAGATGCCAAAGGTAAAGGATACAAAAGTCCCAGAAGAACAAAAATAAAAGATGACTTCAAAAAGGAAGGAGCAAAAACCCCTCACAAAAAAAAGAGAAGAAAAGAACTCTAACAAAGGTGGAGAATCTTCAATAAAAAAATATATTTTTTGAAAATAAGGGGGAAGAGACTCCAACACAAGATTCAAAAAAAGTCAGAACAAATACAAAATGAGGGGCAACAAAGCAAAACAAAGAGATCAAGCGTCAAAGCGCAATAAATATCAAAAGCACAGATACAGTGCAACACTCATCGAGGAATTAGTCACTTTCATACCAAATACCATCCTACTTGTCCCCAAGCATACATTACAAGCCGATAACAAGTACTACATGATCTTATTCCAAGTGTTCTCACATTAGTGGATACTTGCATGAAGGCCAAGCCTATGGTATCACAATTGTATGCATTGAATTTCTTTCTGAGTGTGAGTGTATTTCTCTAGACGTCCCCAAATACACAAAAAAACTACTCAAACATGTGTGAAAATGGGAATTTCTTTCTAGAGAGGACACTTGACACATGAAGATAGGTAAAGTTCAAAACTTTTGTTTGAAGCAAGACAAACAAATCTTGTCGATACATAGGTATGTCTGAGGTACCACTTGAAACTATACGAATTACCTCAAAATTGATCTCGATTAGCTGGGAAGAAAATGGGAGAATTCTTATACACACTACTAATTGTTGGTACCAACTGAAGTCAAGACAAGATTATGCCTTTTTCACCTTTCAGCATTTCTTACAAAGAAAATACAAAATCACTTTCTGTCTTTTTCAAAGACGCCCACTTTTGAATACGGGCATTTTTACTTTACATTCAAGGTGCCCACCTGCAAAGGCGGGAAACTTTCCTTCCTTTTCAAATGACCACCTCTAAATACGGGCAATTTACTTTTCTTTTCAAAGCATACACTTTTAAATACAAGTATTTTACTTTTCAATTAGGCACCCACCTCTAATATGGGTATTTTACATTTAAATAGCCCCGCCAGTCGAGAAGCTATTACATTTGAATTTCTTAGCTAGTTGAGAGCCCTTTATATTTCAATAGCCCCTTTAGTCGAGAGGCTATTACATTTTAATTGCTCCATCAGATGAGAGTCGCTAACATTTCAATAGCCTTGCCAGTCGAGAGGATATTACATTTCAATTGCTCCACAAGTTGAGGGCCCTTTACATTTTAACAGCCCCGCCAGTCGAGAGGCTATTACATCTCAATTACTTCTCCAGTCGAGAGCCCTTTATATTTCAATAGCCCCACCAGTTAAGAGGCTATTACATTTCAATTGCTCCATCAGATGAGAGCCCCTTACATTTTAATAGCCCCGCCAGTTGAGAGGTTATTACATTTCAATTGCTTTGCCAGTCGAGAGACTTTTACATTTTAATAGCCCTTCCAATCGAGAGGCTATTACATTTCAATTACTCTACCAGTTGAGAGACCTTTACATTTTAATAGCCCTGCCAGTTAAGAGGCTATTATATTTCAATTGCTTTGCCAGTCGAGATCCCTTTATAATTAATATCCCCGTTCATTGAGAGGCTATTACATTTCAATTGCTCCTCCAGTCAAGAGCTTTTTACATTTTAATAACCCCGCTAATCAAGAGGCTATTATATTTCAATTGCTCCTCCAGTCAAGAGCCCTTTATATTTTAATAGCCCCGCTAGTCTAGAGGCTATTACATTTCAATTGTTCCGCCAGTCGAGAGCCCTTTACATTTAACAGCCCTGCCCATCGAGAGGCTATTACATTTCAATTGTTCCGCCAGATGAGAGCTTTTTACATTTTAATAGCCTCGCCAATCGAGAGACTATTACATTTTAATTACTCTGCCAGTCGAGAGCCCTTTACATTTTAATAGCCTCACCCATCGAGAGGCTATTACATGTTAATTGCTCCACCAGTCGATAGCTCTTTACATTTCAATTACCTTGTCAGTTGAGGGCCTTTACATCTTAGTTGCTCCGTCAGTCGGAGACCCTTTGCATTACATGTTTTCTTCTCCATTCATGCTAAATCCTTCCATCATTATCACAAAAAAAAAAACATCAATACCCAACACTTGGGCAAGGGCTATTACATTTCAATTGCTCCGCCAGTCAAGAGCCCTTTATATTTTAATAGCCCCGCTAGTCTAGAGGCTATTACATTTCAATTGCTCCGCCAGTCGAGAGCCCTTTACATTTAACAGCCCTGTCCGTCGAGAGGCTATTACATTTCAATTGTTCCGCCAGATGAGAGCTTTTTACATTTTAATAGCCTCTCCAATCGAGAGACTATTACATTTCAATTGCTCTGCCAGTCGAGAGCCCTTTACATTTTAATTGCCTCACCCATCGAGAGGCTATTACATGTAAATTGCTCCACCAGTCGATAGCTCTTTACATTTCAATTGCCTTGTCAGTTGAGGGCCTTTACATCTTAGTTTCTCCGTCAGTCGGAGACCTTTTGCATTACATGTTTTCTTCTCCATTCATGCTAAATCCTTCCATCATTATCACAAAAAAAAAAATTCATCAATACCCAACACTGGGCAAATTTTAAGTCAATAAAATTTTGCTGCCACTCACACTTTCGAACTACATTGATCTGATTCTCGTAACATGCGAGATATGTAGGAAGCTCTATACAGAGTTCGATTATCCTAATCGCATAATTATTCTTTCTCTCCAACAAGTACACAATCTTCCATCCTTAGTATCTCACAATACTGGGGTAAATTCGAAAAAAATTGTCTGGAATATGCAAATACTTTTATTCCCGAACAAGCTTTTCCTCTCATTTTCACAGGGTCATCCACCCAGAGCAACATGACATAAGGTCGTCCACCCACCAAACAATAGAACACGAGGCAATTTGCCCCAAACTTTTAACTATATCTGGTTCGATCCTCGCATACGGAGTATGTGGACAACTCTAAATCGGAATTCGGTCACATTTTATCAAAGATAATTGTTTGTCGATCAAAATGGCTACATGTCAATATTTTCATTCGAAGACTTCTACATCATCTTCAGATGAAAAGGGGCAATTGTTGACACCCAATTTTGGCTCTCCGTGCTTAAAATTAACATCTCGGGTTTTCTAATTGTTAAAGGAAAAATTTAATTTTTTTTCATTTTTCACAATTTATTAATAATTATATTTAATTTAATAAATATTATAATTTTTATCAATTTATTGTCATTTTAGTAAATCACAATTTTTTTCCATAGTCATATGCACATATGCAACACAAGTATTATAATTTGAATTCTTTGCTACACAATACTTTTTTCAAGCGTCATATATTTATTTTTTTACATTTTTCGTATTCATACATAGATTTTGAAATAATATATACATTAGCTATATTTTTAGACACAATCCATACATAACAAATACAGTTAATTCACGAATATTTCAAAATTCACACTTTGCAAATTATTCAAAAATAAAAATAATACTTCTAGTCCAATCATATCCCTTAGTTTACTATAATAAAAAAATAAAAAAAAAAAACATTTCTTAAATCTTGACTACTTCAACTACCACATTGACCAAACTATAGACGTACATGCACAAAATATGCAAATTTTGCTTTCTTAAATTTAAGTTTTTTTAAAAAAAGTTATTTATTTATTACCATATCCTCTCTTTTATCTGCACACATGCCCACACACTCACAAATCACAATAGCAAATTTTCTTTTTGTCCCTTTAATTTACTTTTTGACGTTTTTCATCTATCATTCCTAAATTAAGGGATTTGTTTGTTGACATTTTGAGAAGGATAGGTGATAGAATTTTTTTTTTAATACATATTTACAACACACACTTAAGATATCAGATTTATTATTTTATTTTATTTTATTTATCTTTTCTTCTTCCCCACTATTTTCACCCTTCACTGTTTGTATCTACTCCCCAAGATTTGAGGGATTTGCTATTGACATTTTTGTGAAGAGATAGATTTTATTTTTCCCCTTCTTCAAAATATCAATATAAATAAACTTCTACTCTTCTCCTCCCGGAAGCAGAGGTACACAAACACAATTCTTCACACACAAATTTTAGATTCTCCTTTTACTCTTATCTCCTCTTTCCATCTCCTCTTCGCCATTGTTTTACCGGAAAAGGAGCTCCAACAAGCTTCATTTTTCAGATCCACCACTGTGACACTAACATTGGAGTCTGTTGATTCCAACAACACCACCACCAAACGTGGACCCTCTCTCCCTCTTCCCCTCTTCCCTCCGTTTCACTGTTTCACACTGGAAAATGGTTTGTTGGCCATGAAGTACTTAGATTTGGCCAAAAATGGCTTAATATAATGATAATGGCGTCACTCCGGTGAAATTTGTTTAAGTGACGTCAGTCTTCTTCTAATTTTGGCCAGAGCTTATTTTACGATAACTCCTTGATTGTTTGGGCTTGTTCCCAGTGAATATCATCATCTCCAGCGAACTATGCTAATTTTTGCACTGTGTTGCTTTATTTTTTTATTGTTGATTTACCATAGATGTATTGTTTGTTGTTATTTCAATACTCCTGGAATATTTTAAACACATTGCTGTATTTTGTTTTTTTAATTTGAATAGATACAATACTTGGCCAATGACAATATCTCTCCGTCTAATTTTCGAGGCCTCCCCATAACAAAAGACGGATTTTACTTTTCAAGTAAAGTCATTTTATATCAAATATCAATACATGGCCAATGAAAAAAATTTCGTCGATTTTTGAGGCCTCCACAAATAAAAAAAATGGACATTACATAAATAAATACACAACAAAAAAATAAAAAAATTTGGGCGATGACGAAATCTTTATATTATCAGGATAACACAAAAGTTTTAAGATTCGTATCTTGGTAAAGCTATTTAGGATGGCCGATAATTAGAGCAACCACTTCGTAGCCATGATGTATCTAAAACTTCATCCGAGCCTACTATATAATAAAATACTATTTTTTTTATCTATATATTTATATACATATAAGCACACATATTTTTATTTGGATTATTATTTTTCATCACTAACGTTTCTACTAAGTGTTCATATAGGTTCTTGGAGAGACTCCCCAAAAATGGCATTCAAAGAAGGAAAATTCAAACTCAATGTTTGTATATTTATTTCTTATTCTTTTAATTATACACAAAGATAAAAGTATAGTGAAAAGTTTACTTTTGGGGCGTCGGGTGGGAACATTCTTTACTTACATATTCATTACACATGCTCAGGTAAAACTTAGGCTGTTATTATTTATATAAAGGAATTAAACTGATTTAGGTATTTAATCAATTAATTCACACTTTTACATTATCTTTTCTCTTAAAATAAATCTTTATTTAATCTTTTCTTCTCATGATTTTTGTCAAGTAAAAAGTATTATGTGAAATACTTTTCTTTCTATATAATACAAAATACTTTTCTTTTATTATATAAAGTGCTTTCTATAACTTCTTTTTTTTCATACATTTTTATATTGCTTATATATCTTTACATATTTTTATGCATATAATTTTACAACAATAGGATTTATTTATGTAATTGATACACTTTTTATACATATTTTTTACATTATTTTTAGTATATATCTTACATATTTTTACTTTCAAAATGATTTTACCTCCTCCCTTTTTGATAAATTTAGTCTAGTCGGGTACCACATTTTGTGGATTCTGAAAGACGCCTAATCCCTTTCTTTCGAAATAATTTGAACCCTTACTTAGAATCTAATTTGGTTTTCACAGATTAAAACATAAGTTATACATGTCAATAATTAAATAGGTTTCCTTATTTTCCTTAAAAATTAGATGGTGATTCTATACAGAATCAATTCTTTTAGAGTCCATAAGTCGTGTTTTGTTTAACCTTGGTAAAAATAGGACATGACAAGACCTTCTAAGCTTTCATTTAGAAACTTAAACATCTGTTTATTCCTGACAAGGACCTGGTTCAACAGAGAGATCCTTTTCATGTTCTTGAGTTGTTGATGAGTTGATTGTGCCAGGTTTAGTCAGATAGATCAACATGTTCTTTTATGATTCTGTAAACATTCTTCAAACTCAGCGTCATTGGTACTCCCCATTTTTAAAGTTCATTTATTTCATCAAAATCATAAATACTCTCTTTAATAACTATCACAAAAATGGACTTGTTCCCATCACAACTGTGATTCCTTATTGGTTCACAAAGATCCATGTGATGGAGATCAAGTGGCCTAGAGGTGTTGACTTCTTTCTTTGACTTGAAGGAGGAATGAACCTTGTTTCCTTTATCATACGTATATCACACTTTAGAGTCCACAAACTTCCCATTGGGCAACGCATGCACCAGGTTCTTTGATATCAACTTATTGCGTAAAGAAAAGCTTACATGGCCCAGTCTCCTCTGCCATAACTCATGATCATTACTTACAACAACTAGACATTGTAGATCTTTACCATAGATAGAGTCAAGATCTACAACATACACATTTTTGTATCTATGAGCAACCAGAATAATATCACTAGTCTCAGTGCTCCCTTTAGTACATGAGGCTAAAATGAACCTCACTTCATTTCCTTTGACACAGATCTGAGACGCACTTAGCGAACTATACTTCAAGTCATTAATATAATAACCATTTTCAATATTATCTTCGAACAATTTCCCAATTTAACCAACTCCAAAAATATACACCTTCTTTCCATTTCCAAATAACACATTGCCTCTAGAATACCTTGAGTGAGAAAAATTATAATGACCCTCCAGGTTATTTCCTTTGTTTTTGTGCATTTTTTTCATTTAGAGCTTTCCTATAGCTGCCCCAGGTCATTTATGATTTGATGGGATTGACAGTTAGGTTACCGGATAGGTCGTTTGGTTTTTAGAGATATTTCCCAATTTAGGAGCTTTTGAAGTTAAGAAATGGGTCTTGGGCCTAAACCACAGTTAAACAGCCTCGGATGCCATTTCTGACAGTCTCAACAACTCCAGAACGTTGGTTTTTGTCTAGGGAGACCCTTGGTCTGGGTCTTGAGGCTTCCAGACTTGTTTTGGGCTATGGGATGGAAATTGGCGAAAATAGCTCCTTGGGGTGTGTGCCCTACTTTTTATCGAATAACCTTGAATAGAAATTTCAATGGCGTCGTTGAGTCTAGAATGTTGAATTTGGTAGGGTGTTATAGTTCGTTTGTACTCATGGGATTTCAAATCAATCCCGAGCACCCGGTCGAAGTCCATTGGGTTTTGCTTAACTTGGCTGGTGCAAAGTTTTTTGGTGCAGCCGCTTAAGTGACCAGGGGGTCGCTTTAGCGGTGTCCACTTCAGCAGCCCTAGATCATTTTAGCGGGAGTGGCCAGCCTTGGCCTGGCCACTTTAGCAGCCTTTTGGGCTCTTTAGCGAACCTGGCCGGCTAGGGCCTGGTCGCTTAAGCGACCCTTTTGGTGCTTTAGCGATGACTGTTTTAGCCATCATTTGATCGCTAAAGCGGTCATCGCTAGTATATTATATATGTCATTTTTCCTCCTTCTTCAACACTTTGGATATAAGTGTAACCTCCATTATCAGACCTTGTGAGCTCGTTTTAGCAAGATTTTGAGTGCAGGAAGCTGGTTTTTAGCATGAGAATTGTGGTGTTGAGCGTATAGCACATTTTTCTCGTCAGTAATTCGGTCAATCTTTGCCTAATTTGCGTATTTGCTTTTTGATTTCTTCATTGGTTTTGGGACTGATTTGGGGACTGTTTGAGCTCAGATTTAGCTACAGTGTTACGGCATTTGATCCTTGAGTTGCGTGGGATATTGTGATGGTTATAATTTTATGATTCTACAAATGGGGCCCACATGGGATTTTTAGCCTGACTTTTGATCCTGAGCATTTATATACAATATGGGTATTATTCTTTTCATATTGACGTATAGATTGTTGTTTTGATAGCGTGGCAGCTATTGGTGGCCTCTTGGAAGGGGAAAGCTCTGGTTTAGAAAACTCGACGAGCGTTCGGCAGCGTCCATGTAGGCTAGGCTTACCCTATCTTTACATTGAACTTATTTATGTTATTGGTATATTATTATGCTAGTTTTTCAAAGGGAGTTTTAGCTCGGATATCTTTTTAGTGTTTTATCCCCTATTTAGCCGGTTAGGGCCCTGTTTCGATAGATTTTGGGCCTGTTATTCCCTAGTATAGTGTAGTAACATCTGTTAGGACTAGGTCTAGTACTTTTATCAACTTGAGATGGGGATAGTAAGCCTTATACTAGACTCGGCTAGGTTTTAGCCTAAGTTCGGTTATCAGCCCCTCTTTCTCTTATAGTGGGCCCACTACCCCTTATAGCTAGTATACTTGCCGTTGAGTTCCTTTAGGCTTAGTGAAGCCCTTGGCTACCTTTTTAGGCTATTACTTTGGGTTTGGTTTGACCTAGACTTGGTTTTGACCTATTTTTTCCCTCCCCCCTAGGTAGATTAGTATTTGACTAGAATCATTATCTCTTAACCTGGATATTAGGGACCCGCCTTGCCTCATTGGGCTTATCCTTTTGAGACTAGTATTTCTGACCTTAGGGCTGAGCATTAATCTTGGGAGCTTTGGACTTCTTCCTTTTATCCAGTTATGCGTTCATTTTGGTTAATACATTTTAGTTCTAATTTGGGACAGGCAAATACTATATTTCTACTGTTTATTATGGAATCTGGCACAACTCTGGCATCGGTTTATGTATGGTGTTATTTCATGTTACTATGGAGATTGTTACTTATGGAATCACTGGTTTTCTAGTTGCGATATGGCTATTATGAGTTTTGGTTCGAGTTTGACATCTGATTATGGTACAATTAGGGTGTTCTGGTGTCTAGGATGGTTGTTCTGGGAATATTGATAGTGGTTTTGAGTCCTATTGTATATGATTATATGGCTTCTCTTTATTATCCATTATATCTGATTCGAGCCCGGCGTCTGGCCTCTTGTTGTTACCCATTTGTATCGGTTCAAGCCCTATGCACACCTGGATAGATTTGTCATGGATTTGGGGTCAGATAGTTACTTGGGATCTGTTCAGATACAAATTATTTATGCTTTCACTATAGTTACTTCTTGTGTGCACCCACCGACTTATGGGGGCTCGATCGGGCTAATTATTTTCTTTCGTGTGCCTTCTAGGCTTATGGGGGCCCAGTTAGGTTGTAGTTTGTGCTTCATTTATCATTGCGTTATTTATTTCCTGCATTGTCTCTACTTACTTCCTTTATCACATTTACGTAGCTCAGTAGATATTTATATTTTTACCCTATTACTACTGTCTTACCTTACACCCTTGCATTATATTACTGTCTTAGCTTACACCCTTGGATTATATTTATACTTTTACTATAATTAAGCTCAGTCTGCCGATGATGCCTACTGAGTACTCGTTGCTTTGGTACTCATACTGCACTTTTGCATCTTTTTCCTGATGGAGATCCGAGTATAAGTCGCCGACGTTAATGTGATTCTCTATCCTAGTACTGATCCAGAGCAGGGTGAGCTTTCTAGAGTCCGAGGTTGATCCTCTTCCATCTGTTCCAGTATAGTCTTTTGCATTCGAGACTACTTTGTATATATTATGTATATTTTAGATACTGTCAAGCACTCTTACCCTTTTAATAGTGGCTCTAGTACCGACCTTACCAGGTCTTGGAAGGGATTCATTTTGTATATTTGTCCACTTCTTTCTCTCGTTCGGTATGTTATATATGTATATTTCCTTGCTTCTACCTATATTTTTGTTGTTGTTGATTTTATTCTCGTTTCTTCTTATTTTCCTCCCGTTAGCCCGTTACTAGCCGTTTTGGACTATGGCTTGGCTTGCCTACTGGTGGAATAAAGTAGGCGCCATCATGACCTAAGAAATCAGGTTGTGACAGCTTGGTATCAGAGCCTAGGTTTCATTGGTATTGTGGGTACAAGAGTTAATGTTTAGTAAAGTCCCACAGATCGGTACAGAGACACCTGTATCCTATCTATTTGAGGCTACAGAACATTTTTAGAAAAGTTTCATCTTTTTGGTTCACTTCCATGCATGGTGTCTATATTGGTTTCTAAATCTTTATTTGTGTCACTCTTTCACAGATGGCTAGGATGTGGGGTACGACAGCTAGGGATCAATACCACGAGCCTGCTAAAGCTCTAGCTAAAGGCAGAGGTCGACCCCGAGGTTGAGGGTAGGCTAGATCTGCAGCCTCAGTTTGAGATCAGGCCAGGGAGCCATCGCTAGATCTTGTTATAGCTTTTGAGCCTGAGATAGCTCCAGAGATTCCACCATCACAGCAGTAGGTAGGCCAGGGAGCAGTCCAGGCCCCACCCTGGTTTATATCATCATTAATTTTTTGTGATGCATTGATTCAGTTATTGGATCTAGTAGGCGGTCCACCGACTAATGAAGCTCAGCCAGTAGCATAGGGTGGTATTCATTTAGGGGCGCAGCCTACAGTTGCGGTTCCCAGAGCAGAGGTCCCACCAGCACCAGTAGTCTCACAGCCAGTAGTAGCCCAACTAGCTATGTTTGTGGAAGAGTTAAAATATGTGGGCTGATTTTTGAGATTGACTCCACCCAGGTTTGTCGGGACCCCAGGAGAGGATGCTTATAAGTTCCCAGCTAGTTGTGAGGAGAGGTTATGGAATTTAGGGTTTGTTAAGTCTCGTGGAATGGATTTGGTTGCTTATCTGCTAGACACGGCAGTGAGAAGGTGGTGGAGAGGTTATCTTGATTCCAGGACAGCTGGATCTCCACTTGTGACATGGACTCAGTTCTCCAGGGCTTTTTTGGGGAAGTATATGCCTCTCAACATGCACGAGCACCTGAGAGATAAGTTTTTTGCATTGAGACAGGGTTCTATGATGGTGGACGAGTATGAGGAAAGATTCCATGAGTTAGCCAGACACGACACTATGATTCTTCCTATGGAGTATGAGCGGATTTGATTCTTTGTTAGGGCTTTAAAACTACCACTTCGCAAGGCTACACAGAGTTTGGTGACTTTAGGGAAGTCTTTTTCTGATATTACTGAGCATGTTTACTCTATTGAGGAAATGGATTACAAGGCCCAAGAGGGCAGTGATAAGAGACCCCGTTATCAGGGTAGTTACAGTGGGAGCCACAACTACTCACAGTTCAGAGGTTAAGGGTTTCAGGGTAGGTACCCCCAGCAGCAGCCTTATCAGCTTTTAGGTCAGTCAAGTAGGCCGGTTTAGGTAACACTTCACACATCAGATGGGGGTCAGCCCGATTATAGTGGTTCTGGAGGTCAATGTAGTAGTCAGTCGCAGAGGAGTGTTCAGTCACGGCCGTCGAGTAGAGATGGTCATTTCTGATCAGCCAGACCTTTTAGATAGAGCAGAATGCCAGGGGTATGTTATGATTGTGGGGTTATTGGTCACTTTACTCGTGAGTGTCCCCGATGTGTAATGATCGAGTCTGCAGTTCAGAGTGCACAGTTGATCAGATTAGTGCCACCGCCAATTAGGGGCGGTGCTCATGGTTGCAGGGGTGGTCCCCAGGGTTCTCAAGATAGATTTTAGGTAGGTAGGACAGGTGGTCGGGTAGGCACCAGTCCGGTAGGGGATAAGGTCAGTTATATGATATACTGGGTAAGCTAGAGTCTCAGGCTTCGGATGCTGTGATCACGAGTATGATTTTCATATGCCATTATCCAACTTCTACTTTGTTTGATCTTGATTCCATATTTTCACATGTTTCTATTTGTTATGCACCGTGGTTAGGTTTGTCTATGGAGTTCTTATCTGCGTCATTGCGTGTAGATACCCCCGTGGGTGATTCCTTAGTAGTGGATCAGGTATATAGATCATGTTTAGTGACTATTCGAGGGTATGATACTCGGGTTGATCTTATTGTGTTGGATATAGTGGATTTTGGTTTGATTCTGGGCATCGACTGGTTATCCCCCCTACTATGCAGTCTTGGATTTCCTCACCAAGATTGTTATCTTAGCCATGTCTGGCATACCCCCAATTGTGTGGCAGGGTTCTTTTAGTCATTTGTCGAGGGGGATTATTTCTTATGTTCGGGCTAGGAGACTGATATCGAGGGGTTGTGGGTCATTCCTTGCTTATGTACGGAATGTTAGTGTTGAAAGTCCTTTGCTTGACTCTGTTCTTATTGTCCATGATTTTCCTGATGTTTTTCCTACCGACCTACCTGGCCTTCTTCCTAAGCATAATATAGAGTTTGTTATTGACCTCGAGTCTAGCACCTGACTTATTTCTATGGCTCCTTACCATATGGCTCGTGCCGAGCTAAAGGAGCTAAATACTCAGCTTCAAGATCTTTTGGGTAAGGGTTTTATCAGACCAAGTGTATCTCCTTGGGGTGCTCCAGTTTTATTTGTGAAGAAAAAGAATGGCTCTATGCATATGTGTATCGATTATAGGCAGTTGAATAAGGTGAAAGTGAAGAATAAGTATCCTATGCCTCGTATCGATAATTTGTTTGACCAGCTTCAGGGTGCAACAGTGTTTTTTAAGATTGATTTGAGGTTTGGTTACCATCAATTGAGGATTAGGGCTAAAGACATCCCTACGACATCCTTCAGTTTGAGGTTTGGTTACCATCAGTTGAGGATTAGGGCTAAATACATCCCTAAGACAGCCTTCAGGACTCGTTGCAGTTATTATGAGTTCCTGGTGATGTCTTTTGGGTTAACCAATACCCCATCAGCATTTATGGATTTGATGAACTGTGTTTTATGGTCATATTTGGACTCCTTTGGGATAGTGTTCATTGATAACATCTTGGTATATTCGAGGAGTAGGGAGGAGCACGAGCAGCATTTGAGGATTGTGCTCCACACTTTGAGAGATCATAGGCTTTATGCCAAATTCTCAAAGTGTGAATTCTGGCTTGAGTCTATAGCTTTCTTGGGGCACGTGGTGTCTAAGGATAGTATTATGGTGGATCCAGCAAAGATTGTGGCTATTCGTGGTTGGGCTAGGCCCACGTCCCCTACTGAGGTTCGCGATGTTGTTGGGTTGGCAGGCTACTACAGGCGATTTGTTGAGAGATTTTCTAATATTGCATCCCCTATGACTAGATTGACTAGGAATGAGGTTCCATTTCAGTGGTCTGTGGGTTGTGAGGTGAGCTTTGTTAAGCTCAAAGACTTGCTCACTTCAGCTCCTATTCTGACTCTTCCAATTGAGGACGAGGGGTTCACCATTTATTCTTTTGGTATCGGTTTGGGGTGTGTTCTGATGCAGTGGGGCTGTGTAATCGCATATGCATTGAGGAAGCTAAAGATGTATGAACACAACTACCCCATTCATGATTTAGAATTGGCTGCAGTAGTTTTTGCGCTTATGATTTAGAGGCATTACATGTATGGTGTTTGTTATGAGATTTTTACTAACCACCACAGTCTTCAGTATATTATGACCCAAAGGGAGCTTAATTCTAGGCATCGTAGATGGATTGAGTTGCTGAAGGACTACGATATCTCTATTTTATATCATCCGGGCAAGGAGAATATGGTAACGGACGCCTTGAGCCGAAAGGCAGTGAATATGGGTTGTTTGGCCTCCATTTTAGTTTCTAAGCAGCCATTATCTTTGGACATCCAGCCCTTAGCTAACTTGATGGTTAAACTTGATGTTTTTGACCCTAGGAGGATTCTTTCTAGAGTTGAGTCTAGATCTACCTTGTTGGAGCAGATTTGGGGTCATCAATGTGAGGATAGCAGGATTCATCACATTTGACGGCAAGTGTTGAGAGGTGAGTCCAGGAGGGCTACCTTAGAATCTAAGGGCATTTTGAGATATGACGGTTGTATTAGTGTTTCGAGGGTCGGAGATTTGATTCAGTTAATTCTTCGTGAGGCTCATAGCTCTAGGTATTCTATTCACCCTAGGACAACTAAGATGTATATGGATTTGAGGTAGCATTACTGGTGGAGTGGTATGCGGAGAGATATAACAGAGTTTGTGGCTCGGTGCCTTTGTTGTCAGTAGGTAAAGGCCAAGCATCAGAGACTTAGTGGATTGCTTCATAGTCTACCCATCCTTGAGTGGAAATAGGAGCAAGTTACTATAGATTTTAGAGGTGGTTTGCCTCGCACTTCTCGTGGTTTTGATAGCATCTGGGTCATCTTGGATCGATTGACTAAGTCTGCTCATTTTATCCCTATTCAGACCTCCTACAGTGCTGAGAGGTTGGACCATATCTATATTCGAGATATGGTTCACCTTCATGGGGTACCTATGTCTATTATTTTGGATCAAGGTTCTCAGTTCACTTCTAGCTTCTGGAGGACATGTCAGGAAGAGTTGGGTACTCAGGTTGACTTCAGCACTGCATTTCATCCCCAGACTGAAAGGTTATCGGAGTGGACTATTTAGGTTTTGGAGGATATGCTCTGCACTTGTGTGTTGGATTTGGGGGGCCAGTGGGATCAGATTTTAGCCTTGGCAGAGTTTACATATAATAACAGCTTTCATTCGAGTATTCAGATGGGCCTATTTGAGGCATTATATGGTAGGCAGTGCCGGTCTCTAATTGGTTGGTTCGAGACTTCTGAGGTTAGGTCTCGTGGTATGGATTTGCTTCGTGAGTCATTGGATCGGGTTTGAGTGATTCAGGATAGGCTTCGGGTAGCTCAGAGCAGGCAGAAGAGTTATGCTGACCGTAGGCATTGTGTTTTGAGATTCAGAGTTGGTGATCGGGTCTTTCTGTGAGTATCGCCCATGAAGGGCGTGATGAGGTTCGGGAGGAGGGGCAAACTTAGCCCCAGGTATATTGGACCATTTGAGATCCTATGAACAGTTAGGGAGGTAGCATATGAGTTAGCTTTGCCTCCTGCCTTTTATCTATCTACCTGGTGTTTCATGTATCTATACTGAAACAGTATATCCCAGATGAGTTTCACGTGCTTCGGTACGACTCAGTTCAGTTGGATGAGAGGTTAGCATTTGTAGAGGAGCCTATGTCTATTTTGGCCAGAGATTTCAGGCGGTTGCACTCCAAAGACATACCTATTTTTAAGGCTCACTGGCTCCACCGACCAGTTGAAGAGGCTACCTAGGAGACTGAGCGTGATATATGGGCCCAGTATCCCTACCTATTTGAGCCTTCAGATATTTCCTTATCCTCTACTTTCGTGGATGAAAGTCCTTTTAGTAGTGGATGTTGTAATCACCCTCCAGGTCACTTCTTTCATTTTCATGCATTTTCTCCATTTAGAGCTTTCCTATAGCTGTCCCAAGTCATTTATGACTTGTTGGGACTGACAGTTTGGTTACCGAGTAGTTCGTTTGGTTTATAAAGCCATTTCCTTGTTTAGGACCTTTTAAAGTTAAAAAATGGGTCTCGGTTCTAAACCTCAGGTAAACGACCTCGGATACCATTTTTGACAGTGTCAACAACTCCGAAACATTGATTTTAAGCTAGAAGGACCCTTGGTTCGGGTCCCAAGGCTTTCGGACTCATTTTGGGGTATGGGGTGGAAATTGGTAAAAACGGTTCCTTAGGGTGTGAGCCCCACTTTTTATTGAAATGATTTCGGATGGAAATTTTAATTGAGCCGTTGAGTCTGGAATGTCGAATTTGGTAGGGTAGCAAAGTTTGTTTGCACGCACAGGATTCTGAACAAATTTCAAGCACCCAGTCGGAGTCCGTTGGGTTTGGTTTAACTTGGCTGGTGCCAAGTTTTCTAGTGCAACCGCTTAAGCGACTAGGGAACCACTTTAGCAGTGTCCACTTTAGCGGCCCTGGACAGCTTTAGCGGGGCTGGCCAGCCTTGACCTGGCCACTTTAAAGGCCTCTTGGGTGCTTTATCAGACCTGGTCGACTGGGGTCTGGTTGCTTAAGCGACCCCTTTGGCCCTTCGGCGGTGACCGCTTTAGCGGTCATTTGATCGCTAAAACGGCCATCACTGATATGTTATATATGTCATTTTTCCTCCTTCTTCAACACTTTGGATATAAGTGTAACCTCTATTATCTGACCTTGTGAGCTCGTTTTAGCAAGATTTTGAGTGTGGGAAGCTGGTTTTTAGCTCGGGAATTGTGGTGTTGAGCATATAGCGCCTTTATCTCGCAAGTAATTCGGTCAATCTTTGCCTAATTTGTGTATTTGATTCATGATTTCTCTATCAATTTTGGGACTGAGGACTGTTTGAGCTCGGATTTAGCTATAATTTTATGGCATTTGATCCTTGAGCTGCATAGGATGCTATGACAGTTTCAATTTTGTTATTCTGCAAGTGGCCCCCATGTGGGATTTTTAGCCTGATTTTTGACCCAGAGTGTTTATACACAATATGGGTATTATTCTTCTCATCTTAACGTATAGGTTGTTATTTTTATAGTATGTTAGCTATTGGAGGCTTCTCGGAAGGGGAAAGCTCTGATTTAGAGGATTCGACGAGCGTTCGGCGGCGTCCAGGTAGGCTAGGCCTACCCTATATTTAGATTGATCTTATTTATTGTATTAGTGTATTATTATGCTAGTTTTGGGTAGGGAGTTTTAGCCCAGATATCTTTTTAGTGTTTTATCCCCTATTTAGCCTGTTAGGGTTTTGGTAGATTTCGAGGCCGTTATTCCCTAATATAGTGTAATACCATCTGTTAGGATAAGGTCTAGTACTTTTATCAACTTGAGACGAGGACGGGAAGCCTTAGACTAGACTCAACTAGGTTCTAACCTAGGTTCGGTTATGAGACACCCTCATAGTGGGACCCACTACCCCTGTGTAGCTAGTATACTTGGCATTGAGTTCCTTTAGGCTTAGTGAAGCCCTTAGCTACCTTTTTAGGATATTACCTTGGGTTGGTTTGACCTAGACTTGGTTTTTAACCTATTTTATACCTTTCCCCCCTCCCTCGGGTAGATTAGTATTTGACTGGGATCATTATCTCTTGACCTGGATATTAGGGACCCGCATTGCCTTTTTGGGATTATTCGTTCGAGATTAGTATTTCTGACCTTAGGGATTAGCATTAAGCTTGGGAGCCTTGGACTTCCTTTTAGTCAGTTATACGTTCATTTCGATTAATACATTTCAGTTTCGGTATGGGACCGACAAATACTATATTTCTACTATTTATTATGGAATCTGGCACAAGTATGACATCGGTTATAGTATGGTGTTAGTTTGATGTTACTATAAAGATTGGTTACTTATGGAATCACTGGTTCTCTGATTGTGATATGGTTATTATGAGTTTTGATTCGAGTCCGGCATCTGATTATGGTACGATTGGGGTGTTCTGGTGTCGAGGATGGTTATTCTAGGAATATTGGCAGTGGTTGTGAGTCCTAGTGTATATGATTATATGGCCTCTCATTATTACACACCCTCTGGTTATTATCCACTATATCCAGTTTGAGCCCGACATCTGGCCTCTCGTTGTTACCCATTGGTGCCGGTTCAAGCCCGGTGCACACCTGGATAGATTTGTCATGGATTTGGGGTTGGATGGTTACTTGGGATTGGTTCAGTTACGAATTATTTATTCTTTCACTATAGATACTTCTTGTGTGCACCCACCGGCTTATGGGGGCTCTGTCGGGTTAATTGATTTCTTTCGTGTACCTTCTATGCTTATGAGGGCCCAGTTAGGTTGTAGTTAGTGCTTCCTTTATCGTTACGTTATTTATTTCTTGCATTGTCTCTACTTACTTCCTTTATTACATTTGCGTAGCTCAGTAGATATTTACATTTCCACCCTATTACTACTATCTTATCTTATACCCTCGCATTATATTTATACTTTTACTATAATTGAGCTCAGTCGGTCAATGATTCCTACTGAGTACCCGTTGCTTTGGTACTTATCCTGTACTTCTGCATCTTTTCCCTGATGCAGATCTGAGTACGAGTCACCAACGTTGACGTGATTCTCTATCCCAGTACTGATCCGAATCAGGGTGAGCTTTCTAGAGTCCGAGGTTGACCATATGTTCCAATCTAGTCTTTCGCATTCGAGACTACTTTGTATATATTATGTATATTTTAGATACTGTCTAGCACTCTTACCCTTTTAGTAATGGCTTTAATACCGACCTTACCAGGTCTTGGGAGGGATTCTTTTCATATATTTGTCCTCTTCCTTCTCCCGTTCGGTATGTTATGTATGTATGTTTCTTTGTTTACGCCTATATTTCTGTTATTGTTGATTTTATTCTCGTTTCTTCTTATTGTCCTCCCGTTAGCCCGTTACTCACCATTTCGAGCTATGCCTTGGATTGCCTACTGGTGGGATAAAGTAGGCGCCATCATGACCTAAGAAATTGGGTCGTGACAAAAACTTCCCTTTTACCCGTCATATTCTTAGAGCAACCACTATTCATGAATCATCTTTGTCCCAATTAGCTGCCTACTCTCACTTCCACCTACAACTATAGTCATTTGTTAGATTTGGGAACCCATATAAGCTTGGATCACTTGACATGGGAAAAAGGATGAATGAGGTTTCTTCTTGTCCAGGCTGGTAGAGTAGACTTCTTCACTGAGGGACCTAGTCACTTGAAATTTCTGATACATTCAACATATCTCTAGTTTCTCTTTCCAGCATTGATGGAAGATTGACAACTATGATTGTAATGGCCATTTTGACCATAGTGAGTGCACAACCAATTATCAGGGACAGAAACATACTTTCTATGAGGACTAAAAGGAGCTTTATTCTTTTGAAAACTGAAGCCTTCACCAGAGTTGGACTTCAAATTGCTTATGTCAACAAGAATTTCTGAAGAGGCAGCCCAACTAAAAGATTTTTTAAGATGCTCTTTTGTTTTTTAAAGATTCATTTCAAGTTCCTTGTTTCATTCTTGAGAGGCTGCAAGATCCACACTAATTTTGCTAAGTCTAGCCTTATGATCAATCTGAATGTTTCTAGCCTTCACCTTTCCATTTGAACCATTTTCAGACTGATTTAAGAGCTTAACATTTAAAGCATCATTTTCACTCTTAACTTTCTCTAAGACCTTTTCAAGATCATGAATCCTTGAGAATAGTGAGTTTCCTTAATTTCAGACTCGATTAAAATATTAGTTAAGGAATCTTTTTCACTGACGAGACCATGACATGCATCAATTAACATTTTGGTCAGAGATCTCAGGTCTTTCTTGGAATAATTTTTTAAATTTTGCTGAACATCAAGGAAACTTACCTCATCGTCATCTTCTTCATCAGATTTGGCCATGAGAGCAAACAAGCACTCAAATTTTAAGGGTTCATCTTCAAGTGCCAGCATAAAAGCATCTTGTTCATCATTGTTTCGTTCTTCAGATCCACTAGAAGTATCTCTACAGGCAGCTAAGGCTTCCTTGACTATTTTATCGGCAGCTTCTCTTCTTCTGACCTTATCAAGGACCCGATTCCTTTTTTGAGTCTTCTCTAGTTTGCTCTTGATGAACTCCTTTTTGTCCTGTTTATAAAGAGGACAATCCTTGATGAAGTGACCTGGTTTTCCATATTTGTGACAGCAGTCGTTCCCTTTGAAATTCCTGGTAGAGTTTCCCTTATTTTGAAACCTACTGCTCCTTTTCAACATCTTTTAGAATCTATAAGTGATGTATTCTAAGTTAGTGCCATTGTCACTATGTGAGTCACTCTTTGAAGCCTTAAGAACCATAGTTTTTCCTTTATGGAATCCATCAAAATCTTGTTGACGCTTAAGCTCATAGGTCTTCAGATTTCCAATAAGTTCATCCAGAGTCATATTTTGCAAATCCTTTGCCTCCGAAAATGCATTCACTTTGCTTTCTCAGGATGAAGGTAAGATGCTTAAGACCTTCTTGACCAGCTTGTACATCTGAATGTTTTTTCCCAAGCATTTGAGTTCATTTACAATGGATGTGAATCGAGTATACATGTCTTAAATGGATTCTCCTTCATTCATTTTGAAAAGCTCATACTGAGTAGTAAGCATATCAATTTTTGATTGTTTAACCTGACTCGTTCTTTCATCGGTACTTTTACAAAGCTTCGCATATCTCTTTTGCTGATTCACAAGTAGAGAACCGATTGTACTTATCAGGTCCTATCCATATACAAGAATCTTCTTAGCCTTGTAATTCTTTTCAATCTCGTTTTTGTCAGCTTTAATATATTCTTTACTGGTTTTGGGAATAGATCGAGGGATTTCCCTTTCTTTAACAACTTCCACAGGAACATGGGGACGGCTACAGATGAAATCTTATAACTTACTATCCTCCGCCATGATAAAATCATGCATTCTAGTCTTCCACCAATTGTAGTACTGGACATTAAACCTCGATGGTCGAGTAGTTGATTGTCCTTCCTCGAGACTGGGTGGAGCTTCCATCAAAAATAAGATCCTTCCTAGGTGTTATTCTTTAAGGAAGAACAACTCTGATACCAAATCATAGATTATACGAGTCCACCACAACAACAGGGACCTGATTCGATACCTGGTCCTTATATGAGGAAAATGAAGAACAATAAGAACACAAAGTAAATAGCAGTAAATTAAATGAAAGGGATGTTTAAGTGGAAACCTCCTTGTTCAAGGGAAAAAACCACAACCTACCCCAATAGGATTTCACCAACAACTTCATCAATCACCAAGCAATAATTTTGATTACAACCTTATGCAATCTAGGAATTAAACTTTTAATCCCTAACCCTTTTGGAGTAACTCTACTATGAAGACCCCAATAGCTAACTCTAGCTAATCACCATATTGAAGCATAAATAGAAATATAACTACCTATACAAAACCTCAGGATGATGAGTGAGTTTACAATTTTAAGCACAAAATATAAAGACTTAATCAACCTAAAAACTAATACATTTTTCACTATGAGCAAGCTAATTTCTAGGTTGTTGAAGCTTTGTCTTCAATGGTGAGAACCAGCAGCTTTTGTAAGAAGAAGACCTTTTTGAGAATGTGCAAAAACTAAGCTTCTCTCCTCAAGATGATGAATATGTATGAAGAACAATAGGTGAGAAGCCTTCTCATTAGTGGACTTTGATGAGTACCACTACAGAGCACGTCCCGCTATTCTGCTGCCACTACCAGACAGTATAAAACAACTGGCACATAAGACAATTCTGTACTACTGCATTTAAGGACACCAGTTTACGTAGTTGGTCCTTCGACTAGGTTTGTCAATCATCAAAATATGAAAAGATAATAGAGGCCTAAAACCAACAAAATAGCTAGTCTAGGTTATTTTATAAAGGGTAGATTAGTTTGGATGATTATTGCTTTTGTAAAACATTTGAGAGGTGTCATCTTGGTAAGCTTTAGGTAGATATTTGCTTAGAAAAACTAGTTTACAAGGTGAATTTATACCCTCATGGTCATCATAGAGATTGGTTCTTAGTGTAGTTGTAATCACTGAGGTTCTTAGGTAATATACCTTTGGGTTGCTTCAATTCTCTCTCTATTATGTCAATTTATTCTATCTTTAACTTTTTTGTCTTTTTAATTCTATTTTGATATTGATTTGTTAAGTTGATTAATATCATTTGGTATCAGATCCAAGCTTAGATTCATCCCTATGATTCTAGTCTCGGGCTTGTTCTTACAATAAAAAGGGAAAAAATTATTTTTGAGAAAACCCCAAAAATATTTTGTTGTTTTCGAGTCTTGTTTGAAGTTTCTAATACTAGAATTGCATTCTCTAGTATTGTTAGAGTCTAGATCTGATTTTTCACCTACTTTGGAAAAGGGTTAAAAGTTCCACCATTGTTGAGTGAAGAAATTTGAAGAACTTGAAGTGGATCTATTGATTTGTTATTGATTGGATTCTGATTATACTGGTTCTGTTCTCTATGTTGAAAAGAAGTTATATCTGAAATTTGGAACCAATACAAGTTGATTTGAAGAAGTTTCAAATTTGAATATTCAAGGTTTTCTTGGTGATCTTCTTATTGTTCTTGTTGATAAATAAACAAAAAGTACAGTTTGATCCAAAACCCTTAGTACAAATTTGGAGAAAAGTATTTGTGAACCCAAAAAGGGTAAATACTAGAAGAAGTGGGCCCTAAGAAATCAAAGATTCAGAAATTTCAGCACAAAGTTTGATGTCCAAATCACCCAGGTCACTGAAGGAACCAACGGCTCAGACAACGACCCATCAGGGGGCCAATGGACCGTCACCTCAAGTGTCATCCTAAGACAAAATCACTCAATTTTGGATAAGTACCGATAGAAAAACCGATGGTCTATCACCTACCCGATAAACTGTCAAGTAAACCATCAGCCAAGGTCAGTTTGGACACCCATTTTTCTTAAGCTTGATGGCTCAACCCACTGTCCGTCTGCCACTCTATAGTTCGTCTGGAAGGATACAACTAAGTGATCTCATTTCTAATTTCCTAGTTTCCTTTTCTTGATTCTAATTCATTTTCTTGATTACAAAAACTAATTCTCAACTAGTATTTAATCTACTTGGTTGATTATTAGTTCTTGAGTCCGTTTCTTTCATAGTGCTTTTCCTATTTTATCTCATAGTTAACTTCTTGATTCAAGCCCGTTTAGCTTAATTGAGTCATCCGTCTTTCTTGAAACAAGAATCCATTCTGGCCAAGCATAGCAATTGAACACTCGTATACTACTGAGTATAAGGAATCTTCAACAATTAGCAGAACCAATTTGTGGATCAAAGGTGTGCAAACACAAGTGATTGTGAGGTTTATTTCTTTAACACTAACGTTGTTTGTTGTTTTTGTTGAGTGTATTCTTGCTAGGTACAATGGCGACGGAAGTGAAACACTAAATCTCATGGGAGGGGTTACTTTGGAGTCTATAATGGATACCCTTATAGGTATGAATCAAATGATGGAAATGATGGGAGGTCGAATGACTACTATGCAAGGTAATGTGTCAATGATGGATGGAATGATGGTCAACATGGAGGGACATTTAAACTCTACCAATTCCACCCCACACACCAACCTCCAAGATTCATCAAGTGGGCACACCCAATATACTTCCCCTACTATCACACCCGGAACCTTCCAACAAATGTGTAATCCACCCTTCTAAGGAAATGTTCCCTATCCCCAAAACCAAAATACATGAAATACCAATTGACCACTACACGCCCCAAATTAACCAAGAACCCCCATGAGCCTAAAATCCACCATACCAAGTACCACATAACCAAAATCCACCCTATCAAGTTCCACAAAACCAAAATCCACCTATCCAAAGGAAAGAAGTCGAGAGAAATGAACAATAAGAATAATATGTAGGAGAAGGTGAAGAGACTCCATGGAATAATGAAGAGTATGATCAAGATGATCAAGTGAATAGGCAACGAGGCCTAGGTAAAAGTCACTATCAAGGACGAGGAGGGAGGAATGGTCCACACCCTTAAGGTGGAAGGTACTATAGGAACCAAGACCGAGTTGAGGTTTAAGAAGATTATTATAAGGATCAAGGCGAATATGGAGGGTAAAACACAAGTCTCAACTCCATCAAGGTCACTCTTTCTACTTTCAAAGGAGGGAGTGATCCCGAGGTGTACCACTAATGGGATGTACAATGTGAAAGAATTTTACAAACTAGTGAGTTAACCAAAGTGAAAAAGTTTACTTATGATATTGATCAATTGGAAGGGTTTACTTAGACATGGTGGAAGTCACAAGAAAAGGCAGACGAATTAATGGTAAAGCCAAAATTTCCCCCTGGGATGAATTAAAGAGATCTATAAGAGCCAAGTATGTACCAAAAAGGTATAGACAAGTAAAACTCTCTAAGCTCTATAATTTTAAGCAAGGAAGAAAGAGTGCCAAAAAATACTATGATGACTTCTAAAAAATGTCCAGGAGAAAATTAAACCAAGGTATCTCTTCTAAAATATTTCTTCACAATTTTGATAACATGGAAGATATGGTTGATGCCGCTATTGAGATTAAGAAGGACATCAAGATAGAGAAGTCTTTTAAGCCTAAAGGTTATTCATCTTCAAATACTTGGGGAAAAACAAAGAGTCAACTTCTTGGGAAAAGAACAAAGAGGGGGCTCAAGTGACCTCAACTTGGAACACAAATAAATATTTCAAGAAGCCCTTTAAAAAGAAGTTATTTACGAGAGACACCCCGGCAGAGTCACCAAAGAAAAGAGGTAACAAATATCCATCCACTAGCCCTAATGGTATTTAATGCTTTAAGTGTCAAGGGTGGGATCACAAGATGAGTGAGTGTCCTAACTGGAGAAATATTGTTCTTAAAGAAGAGAGACCTTACTATAAAGATGAAGAGGAAAGTGAAGAGGAGTCCTAAGAAGATGGTGAATCCGAGAGTGAAGATGGAGTTGAACGAGACTCTTGTGATGGGGAAGTCACCACTTTTATTGGAATGATGAGAAAGGTTCCATTTGAAGAGGTTGTTCCACAAGAAGGATAGCTCACGGTTCTAAACTATGTAGTGGTAAGAGTGATGATTAGCAAAGTTATGGATGATCAAAGCCAAAGAGAGAATCTATTCCATTCTAAATGCATCATCAAGGATATTTTTTGTTCCTTGATCATAGATAGTGGGAGTTGTACTAATGTTGCTAGTACCACCATAGTAGATTTTTTGAAGCTACCCACATCCAAACTTGCCACACTGTACAAGCTCCAATGGTTAAGTGAGTGTGGAGAAATAACGGTTCGAAGACAAGTGTTAATTAGGTTCAAGATTGGGAAGTACAAAGATGAGGTTCTATGTGACGAAGTCCCAATGCAAGCTTGTCACGAGAGACCTTGGTAATACGACCATTCTATAAATCATGATGGGAGGACAAATTAATATTTGCTCATGTTAGAAGGTCACAAATATGTTCTTCAACCCTTGTTTCCTTCATAAGTTAATAAAGTGTATAAAAGGATGAGAGACTTAAAGGAGAAGGGGAATGGTGAAGAAGAAGAGCATGATGATCACAAGGTGGATGAAGAAGAAGAGAAGAGGGAGTTAAAGGGAAAGATGGTGATATTAGCTAAGTATAGAAGATTGGGGAGGAGTTTGAGGCTCAAAGCTCTTGGATCCTTATCACAAATAGGGATCATATTTTTCAAACTAACCATTTTACTTTTTCTTTGCCATTATCTATTTCTTGTGTTTTGTATGATTATGAATATGTCTTCCCCAAGGAACTTCCAAGTATATTACCCCCTTTTCAGGGTATTGATCACCGAAATAACTTCGTGTTAGGTTCCTAATTGCTAAAAAAACTGGCCTATCAAAGTAATTCGGAAGACACCAAAGAGCTTCAAAGGCAAGTTGAGGATCTCCTTAACAAAGGTTATGTCAAAGAGAGCATGAGTCTGTGCATTGTCTGGTTATCTTGGTCCTAAAAAAGGATGGAACATGGTGCATGTGTGTTGATTGTTAGGCAATCAATAGGATAATGGTAAAATATCAACACCTAATCCCTCGATTAGATGACATGTTAGACTAGATAAATGGATTTTGTGTGTTTTCAAAGATTGATCTTAGGAGTGGGTACCAACAAATTTGAATGAACTCCGATGACAAATGGAAAACCGCCTTCAAGACCAAATTTGGTCTCTATGAATGTATCGTTATGCCTTTTAGGCTTACCAATGCTCCTAATACCTTATACAGTAATGAATCATGTGATGAAACCATTTAAAGAAAAATAGGTTGTGGTGTATTTTGATGATATTTTGGTTTATAGCAAATACATAGAAGAACATGTTGAATATTTGAAAGGTGTTTTTGATGTGCTTAGAAGAGAACAAATTTATGCCTGCCTTGAAAAGTATTCATTTTATGTGAATGGAGTTGTGTTTCTAGGATTTGTTGCGAGCTCAAGAGGAGTAAAAGTGGATGAATCCGAGATAGATGTCATTAAGAATTGACCAACTCCAAAATCCATAAGCGATGTTATAAGCTTTCATGGGTTGGCTAGTTTCTATAGGCAATTTATTTAAGGATTTAGCACCATAGTAGCTCCCTTGACCGAGGTAATCCAAAAGGAAAAGCCTTTTAATTGGGGTGATGATCAAGCAAAATATTTTGAAGCCTTAAAATCAATACTTAGCTCTGCTTATTTGTTGTAGTTGCCCCAATTTCAAAAAGATGTTTGAAGTTAAGTTGATGCTAGTAAAGTAGGTATTAGAGCCATCTTAATGCAAGACCAAAATCCTATTGCTTACTTTAGTAAAAAGCTTAAAGGTGCAACTTTAAACTATTCTACTTATGATCATGAATTGTATACTTTAATTTGAGCATTGGGCAATTGGTAACATTACTTTTGGCCCAAGGAATCTGTCATCTGGATCGACCATGAGTCCTTAAAACATCTTCAGGCTCAAGGTAAGTTGGACAAAAGGCACACCAAATGGATTGAGTTCCTTGAAACATTCCCCTATGTAATTCAATACAATAAAGGAAAGAAAAATGTGGTTGCCAATGCCTTGTCTAGAAAGCATGTTTTGTTAAATACTTTGTCTTCTAAATTGCTTGATTTAGAATGTTTGAAGGCATTGTATCCCAAGGGCCCTATTTTTTCTCAAATCTTCCAAGATTGTAAGGAATAGTAAAGGAAATATGGCTTAGGGATAGATCTTATTCTCCCTATTCTAAGTTTGATAGTTCCTTGTTTAAAGGCAAGAGACTATGTATGCCTATGAGCTCTTGGCCTAAAATGCAATACGATGTTGCCAAAACTTGTGGCCATTGTGTTGAATGCAAAAGCGCCAAATCTAGACTTCTTTCCCGTGGATTGTATACCCCTTTCCCCACTCCTCATATACCTTGATTTGATATTTCTATGGATTTTGTATTGGGTTTACCAAGGACTAGTTGAGGGAAGGATAGCATCTTTATTGGGGTTGATCGCTTCTCTAAAATTGCTTATTTCATTACATGTAACAAGTGTGACAAAGAATCATATGTTGCATCCTTATTTGTTGAGAATGTGATCAAATTTCATGGTATTTCAAAGACCATAATAAGTGATAGGGACTCCAAATTCCTTAGTCACTTTTGGAAGGCTTTGTGGTGTCGTCTTAGAATAAGGCTATCATTTTCTACCTCTTATCACCCACAAACTGATGGTCAAACCAAAATGGTGAATAGAACTTTGGGCTCTATGATTCGAGTCATGATAAAGGGTAAATTGACATCTTTTTAGGAGCATTTTACTTTGGTTGAATGTATGTATGATAGAGTTACTCATAATCCTATAGGCATGACTTCTTTTGAAATCGTCTATGGTTTTAATCCACTAACCCCTTTAGATCTCACCCTTTTGTCTCAAGATGTTGTTATGAGTTTAGATGGTGAATAAAAAGCTAAAGATATGAAGAAATTGCATGAGAAAGTGAGGCTACAACTTGAGAGGAAGAACCAAGAGACCACAAGGAAGGCAAACAAGGGGAGAAAGAGAGTTGCATGCTTGAACCCAGAGATTGGTTTTTGATTCACTTTCACAAAAAAGGTTTCCCAAGAAAAAGGAATGGAAAATTTATTCCTAGGGGAGATGGTCCTTTTCAAGTCCTTGATCAACTCAATGATAATACATACAAGATTGATTTGCCCCCCGGAGTACTAAGTCCACAATATATTCAATGTGTGTGACCTCTTGCTCTTTGATGTTCATGGTGATGATGAGCATAATTTGAGGACAAATCCTCTTCAAGAATGAGAGAATGATGTGACCTAGGTCACCTCCAAACCATTCACAAAGTGCCAAGCACAGGAACTACAAGCACTTTAAGGCATATTCATGAAGATGGACATACTTGAGCACACCCTGATACCATCAAAAGGGTTCCATGTCATGATAATTAGACTAGAGGTTGAAGAGGGAACAAATGGCAATCTACCTAAGGCCGACGATATGGGTGAAGGCCCATCTGACCAGCGATGGACCATTGAGACAAACATCTCTGGAGTGTTGATTGGAGGACATTCTTCCTTAGGCCAATAGCCAACACGATGGCCCATCTGACCAGGGAAGGTCTGTGGAGTGAGGCGACAGTAGTTGTCCGCCACTTTCAACTACTTTTTGAATTTCCTTTAACTACCACTTTTGGGAAATTTATAGCCAAGACTATAAATAGCCAGCCTAGGTCATTTTCTAAAGGGTAGATTATTTTGGATGATTATTGCTTTTTCAAGACACTTGAGAGTGTGTAAGCTTGGTAAGCTTTTGGTTGATATTTACTTAGAAATGTTGGTTTACAAGGTGAATTCGATTCTCTTAAGTTCATCGTAGAGATTGGTTCTTAGTGTAGTTGTCATTATTGAGGTTCTTAGTTAATATACCTTTGGGTTGCTTTGATTCTCTCTCGATTATGTCAATTTATTCCACTTTTACTTTCTTGTCTTTTCAATTCTAATTTGATCTTGTTTTGTTATTTTGATTTGTATCACTCTATAGCCAGACCGATCATAATTATTATCCTTTTAATAGTTCCAACCTTGATTTTCTTGACCTTGGTGCCAAGAGTCTTTATTAGAACGTTAGGAGTTGATGCAAAAACCCTCCGACTGGTTGTTCAAGTAGTTTGCCTCTTCGTCAGAATCAAAGTCACTATCATCCTGCCTTAGAGCTTTAACTTGGGATCCTACTGCATTTACCTCTTCAAATTTAACCCCCATTATGTGATTTAAAAGCTGGTCCATTTGAGTTTTCATATGAGCCATATCTTGATCATGATCCTCTTCTCTTCGGTGCTTCTCAGCCGACATACCCACAGAGAAAGTTCCTGTAGAGACCTCAAAATTCCTAATGTGCCATACTCGGTTTGTCTTTGTAACTCGATCTAGTAGAACAGCTACATCAACATAAGTATGTTACATGAAAGCTCCTTCAGCCACAGTGTCAGCAATTGGCTTTGTCATAGAATTGAATGGCCTGTAGAATATCTCCAAAAGATTATCATCAAAAAACTTATGGTTGGGGCACTACTTCAATTTCTTATTGAACCTTAACGAAGTGTCGTATAAAGATTCTCCAGGCAGCTGCCTGAAGTTATTGATCTCATCTTTCAACTGCAACATCCTAGAAGGTGGGAAAATTGCTCTAGAATTACAGCCTTCAATTCCCTCTAGTTTGTAATGGAGTCATCTGGAAGCTTAGTTAACCATAGTGTTGCTTTCCTAAAGAGTGAGAGGGGAAATAATTGCATCTTGATTGCATTTTGACTCACTCCTAGAAGATGGTATAATTTACAGATTCCTACAAAATTCATTAAGCAGAGTTTGGATCATCTCTTGGAGCACCTCTAAACATAAGTTTAAGATTCAGTAGCTAGATCATGGTACT
This sequence comes from Capsicum rhomboideum, assembly GCA_031232105.1. Taxonomy (NCBI): domain Eukaryota; kingdom Viridiplantae; phylum Streptophyta; class Magnoliopsida; order Solanales; family Solanaceae; genus Capsicum; species Capsicum rhomboideum. Next base: position 86,352,453 of record CP124719.1, on the reverse strand, counting down.
AGTGATATCAAACTTGACACCATGAGCTAAGGTAGGGGAAATGGCACCAGTAGTGCCCAATCTATCAAGATCAACATCGTCTTCATCGCTAAGATCATTATATGGAATAACCGACCTCTAACGATGTCCCCTAGCCCTATTAACCTCTTGAGCATTTGCGGCATTACTAGAATTCATAATGTTTTCTTGATTCAGAAGGGCTGCATCAGCTAAAGCATGCCTATCATATTCAGCCTGCCTGTCTATTTCAGCCTATCTGTCTATAGCAGCTTAGAGAGCTACCACTTGTTATGTGAGTTCTTGAGCATGCACCAATCTTAGAGTTTATTCAAGTTCATGATGGATGGGAAGCAAGGGTTTGCCTTGACTTTGGGTAATTGACATAAACACATGTACCCTAAATGAAAAAAAAAAAAAACAGAAAAGTAAATCATAAAATAATGACTAATGCCAAATAAACATAATTGAACTATTCCTAACCGTATTCCCAAGCAACGATGCCAAAATTTGATGTCGCCTATATTATACCTTACAATGAATTATAACATGATTTTTGATCAAATATAGAACCCAACTAAGGTTGGGGTTGATACCACAGGTAATATGGCTAGAAGCTAGGTCAATACGGTTATTTAAGCTATTAATCGATTATTTCTTAAAGGGGGATATTCTAGTAAATAGTAACAGTTTGTAAAGTCAAGTAACAAGTATTCAGAGTTTGTTGTATTGTAATCAATAATGAGAATGGACTAGGATTGTGTTCCCCATGATATCATAACTCAGTACGCATAGCATATCAGTGATCTATTTTGGTGTCTAGTATACAAGATCGGTAAGTTAGGTTCACCTAACTAATCGGTTGCCCCTATTAGATGAATATCACTCAGTTGCCTAATAAGTCTATGAGTGTTTGTGTGATAACCCTTAACCTTGATCCCAACTTAGCTATTCTTGGACAAGGTACAAGCTATTAGATAAGGGTTGATAGCCTCAAATCTTTATTATTAATCATTTTTCCCATTCGTTAACCCTTTGATCCAGCAAGTAAGAATTAAGGTGAGTTCTAATGTTGGCCACTAATAAAAAGCAATCAATACGAAGAGAGGAACAATACATGCATAAACACTATTCAAGAATCACTAAGTATTTTAACCTACTTTGGTAATTCATCATGGTTCCCACAACCTTAGTTATGGAATTTACCTACTCATGTTTGTAAGATCACAATAAGAATTTAGAAAAGATTTCATAATCATAAACTTACAAAATAAGTAGAAAGAATCGGAACCTTGTATATCAAAGAAATCTTAATAATCAAGAATCAATGTATGAATAATCTCCAAAAACCCAAGAAAAAAAATAATGTAATATGTTGCTAAGGCTATAGAGTGCATACACCATAAAATAAAACCTAGTAAAGGTAATTATCGACAAAACAAAACCTATCCTAAACAAACTAGAAAAGCAGGCCCATCAACTCTTCATGATCTGTGGTTTGAATCCATGACCCGTGGTTTGGAATCAGGCTCTAGTGGGTTATAACTGGCTTTAAGTTTCCATGAGTCAAGGTACAAATTGTGGTCACAATCCATGATCCATACTGAGGTTTTGTTATTTCAAAGTTTCAAAATTCCTCTTTTCAGCTCTTTCTTTTCACGCTGCTCAGAACGAATCACCATAGCTCATGGTTTGCTTTCCATGCCTCGTGGATTGGCCTCGTACTGTTTGAGGTTGGTTTTTTAGTTTTCTGGATCTCAAATCCATGAGTCAAATGACACTTCCTTCTAAAGCATGACTCGTACTGAGTTCTTATGGGCCACACTTGGTCTATTTCAGCATATTTTTTACTTGTTTCATTTCGGGATCTGTTTTCCTATACAAACACACAAAATACATCATACAAAATAAAACATACTCAAGAACATGTATAATATCTATGTTTTAAGCATTGAAAGTATTGTAAACTCACGATACATCAAGTTGCGACTCTGTATATAGCTAATTCTTATTTCATAGTTCGTGATAACCCTGTATGTATTAAAAGTTGAATTAATCCATCTTGATTGATACTTGTGCCATGTGTAGTGAGGATTTAAATATATTACATGTTTTGCATCTTAGTTTAGAACTTGCGTTGCATGTTATTGAAGCAAAATAAAAAATATTGCTTTATTTAGAAGATGATAATAGGCTTTCTTTGATTTGTACTATGAATTTTAGTCTTTTCAGATATTGTTACCACTAGTTAGCCCCTTTGAGCATGTAGCCTTTCGTTTGGTAGCCGTATTTTTGCCTTAATACTTTTGTTGAATCCATAATTTTTGCACCCTTCTTCCTTGATTACTATAGCATAGACGGTGATAAAACTGTTAAATCTGAAGAAAATGGATGATTGAGTGTAAAAAGTGACCAATGATAGTAGCAAAGTGATGAAAGTCCCTCTTTGAAAGAATGTGACATGAAAAAAAAAGTTATTGAAAAAAATGATTGAAACGTTCTTGATAAGATGAGAATTACTCGTGAAAATAATTAATGAAGAGAGGGCTAAAAATAAAATAAAAAAAAAATAATGGGTGATGAAGTCTAAAAAGTGCAAAGTGCTTAGGAAAGTATAAGTCATTATTATATAGTTTTCCTGCCCATTCCCTAGCCTATATTACAATCTGTTAAAGTCCTATTTGATTCTATTCGAGCATGCTTAATTAGTGGAGGTGTACATAATGGGCAAGCCTATGGTTCTTTATGCATACGTATGAAATTCGTTTGTGAGTTTGAGAGTTGTTCTTTGATGCTAAGTCCTTAATTTATATTTGATCTTTGAAATCGAGTCTATGGACTATTTTTTCTTGTGAGGGCAATTTTTTCATAATACATAGGTGATGTTATTAGCTTTCTTTGATAAGAGTAGTTGAGTGAACTTAAATTGGATGGGTTAAAGTACATCTTTGAGGTTAGGAGGTTGAAGGTTTATTGTTTGTTTGTAATTCTTGCATTATGATTTGGAAGTATACTTGATGTTGTGAACTGCTATATGGTTTTATTGTTTGTATCAATCAAAGTGGTGGTATTCCTAGCTTGATTTATTGAGATGAACTTTAATATTTGTTCGAGGACAAACAAAGGTTTAAGTGTGGAGTGGTGATCTTGAGCGTATATATCCGATAATAAATTCATATATAGATCTATGTGTTTTGTGAATAATTGATGTTGGTAAGCTAATAGAGATGATAAGATAATTTTTAGGTTAAAATGCAGCTGGAATGAGCAAAAATTGATGAAGAACATAAAAGAAGACATCAATAGATGTTAGACGCATGTAAAATGATGCAAGAAGATGGATTTGTTCTGTGCAGACATTTTAGTGTGCTTCATATCATGTAACAGATCAATGATCCAAGAATGAAGTGTTGAGGAGGCCACAAAACAGTAGCCCAACGCGCCCATATCGTGTCACAGAGGTTGTCTGGAACACTCAGCAATGTGCTACAGAGCAGAATTAGCGCACCCAGCAGCATGCCACAGAGCATAATTGGCGCACCCAGTAGCATGCCATGGAGCATAATTGGCGCACCCTGTAGCGTGCATAGAGCTAGAACGGTGTGTTGGTCAGTGTGCCACAGTTGGAGGGTCTTCCGTCTGCAATTTTCAGGTCAAGTCTAAGTAGGATTAGGGAATTTTTCCCACACTATAAATAAAATCTTTGGATAATTTTTTTGACAACTTTTGACCTAGAGAGGGTTAGGAGCCTCCGTGAAGGCTGGAGAAAATTGGTTTATTCTTCTCTTCTCCATATTTATTTGGTTTGATATATTTTTTGGATGATTTATTATAATTGCTCTATGTCTATGTGGAGTTAAACTTCTTGTTCTAGGACTATGGTAGTTGCACGATTGTTTAGTACATGATTGATTTGATGACGTGTGTTTATCATATTAGTTGTTCTTATATTCTTGAGCTTATTATTTTAATGCTTAGCTACCACTAGAATAAATCTACAATCTCAAAGTGAACGGACCAAGGAAACTGAGGGATAGAACGAATTAGGGGGTAAGATCTTCTCTTTAGTAACATAAAGAATTAATTTGCAGCTAGGATAGAAATATACCTAGATCGCCTTACTTGGTTGCAAAATGGGAAGATATATGAATGCGTTACAATTGGGTTATCACATCTCCGCTCAATGATGTAGTTGTGAGGTTAATTTGATTAGACGATTAGAGGCTGACCATCGTACCCGCATGGACTTGTCTATTAACTATTTTACTAAATTAGACTAATGCTGATTATTTTAAAAAAAAAACTAAAAGAGGCCTAAAAGGCCATTTTATTAGAATCAAAGAATATTTACACAATGAAATAGTGGCCCATTACCAGGTCCAGTCCAAGTTGGCCCAAAGCCCGACAAAGGACCACCATCAGACAAAAACAAAAACAAAAGCAAATAGGAAAGGAAATGTCTAGAAGATAAAAATATTTACAGCCATCTCCTACACCAAACGTCACCACCATTTCCATCATCTCTAGCTCGATGCAGGCTAGTGGAAAAGGAATCCAGTTGTTGCCACTCATCACACTGTATTACAAGCTCAAAAATGTGAGATGAAATTGAGTTTTGGATGTTTTCAATTTGGGCATTTACATTGTCACGTCCCGAATCCCATCGAGACATGATTGGCACCCGTAGCCGATAAGGCCCGAGAGAACCAACCTTTGCCTACGTTCAATAATATGCATAACATAAGCATCACCACCATTACGTAAGAATTTGAAAGACAATAACGAAAAATATGGGACATAGCCGTTGAGGCCATCCAGTCAAAACAACATATGCCTTTTACATTGATACACCCACATCCGTCTACAAAAGCTTCTAACAAGAGCAAAATGAACCATAAGTCGGGACAAGTCCCCGCTTTACACAATATGTACACCACCAAAACATATATACACTCTGACTCGGAGAAGCCCCGAATTAGCTGGAGCTCACCAATGATCGGCAACAACTGGCAACCTACTGTGGAGGCCTACTAGTGCCTGCGCCTGCAGTAAGTAAGGTAAATTCCCCAAAAGGGGTCAGTACGGAATAAGTACTGAGTATGTAAGGCTCAAATGAAACTATGTAACACATGAACATATCAATGGACTCAATACAAATGACTAATCAATGTGAGTAAGTCACCATGTTGCATTTTGGAAACCATGTGAATTGCTTTCATTACTTTCATTACTTTCATTACTTTCTTTACATTCAATGCTCACTTGTCATCACATATGTCACAATGTACCCGGGCCCCGACTGATCAGTGGGTCTTTACATAACATATTGTTATGTTGGGATCGGGTCGAGCTAGGCTTATGCCCCTAGACCTGCCACCCATAAATCAATGCATCGGGATCGGGTCGAGCTAGGCTTATGCCCCTAGACCTTCCACCCCTAAATCAACATATCAGGTTCGGCTCGAGCTAGGTTTTCACCCCTAGAGCTGCCCCCTGTCAGGTTCGGCTTGAGCTAGGCTTTCGCCCCTAAAGCTGCCCCCTGATCCAATAATCTCGGGATCGGCTTGAGCTAGGCATTTCACCCCCAAAGATGCCACCCATACTTGATCATTGACCACATATGCATTACTTTGTTTATTGCTTTGAGATTGATACTTTGATAGTCATAACATCACTTGAAACTTTGGATCATAACATTGTTGGAAGCTTTGAATCATTAACCAATGAGTGAGATACATGTGAATAAACATCATTAGAAATATAACATTATTAGCACCATGACACCATGGGAACCATTGGACAATAATCCATGAACAAGAGACATAAGTATAACCACTATTGGAACTTTGGGACATTAACCATGAATATAAGACATGAGACTCACAATTGATCAATGAGTAGGAAATATATGACAATGACCATGGATAACCGGATATAGAATACCTTAGCACATTTCAGAATAGGACAAGCGTAAAGTCAATATGAATACTAGTTGCCGCAGAATGATACGGACAGAGTAACCTTACATACCTTGTATTCTCAACACGAATATACAACCTTAGATGTGTATACAATAGTCCTGTTCCTTCTTTATGTGTCACTCTACAACATAAATACATAACGAATTTCACATTAACCACCAATTACTTTACAAATGCATACAATGTCAATGAGTTACATGTTTGCCTTTAAACATGTCATTTCCCCTTGACAAAACCATTGATAAAATTATTCTTCCAAAAATTCCATAATATTCCCAACATTGACCAATACATGATAATTGATACATTTCACCACAACACTTCTCCTTTACACTTTCTTATCCACATCACATCGCAAATAACCCATCAAATGACCTTAATACAACTCATAACACATATCGGCCAAAATCCCACAACTTCCACTTATAGACAAGAACAAGTTTAATACCAAAAATAACACCATACATGTTCATATTTTGTCCATACCATGCTCTTTCATCAAAGGCACAAGTCCTAATTTAAGTTCAAATCACCAAGATAGCACATCTTTCACCAAAAGCAAAAATACACTATTCACCACCTTGCCAACACAACTAGCATAATATACATAATCTCCCATGCATATAATATGTTAATCCATGAGAATAAATACTTACCAAGGCTTGGAATAGGATGATCTTGTCCAAGGAGTCCAAAGGAATTATTTTGCTTTAGGGTTTGGAACTTAGAGAAATGTTGAGAAAAATATCTTAAAGGCATGAGATTTTTGGAGAATAAAAATCTGATCTTGGGGCCTTTATATAGACCCCAAGTCATACTTAGCCATTCCTTTGGCATTTAATCTGGTCAAAGTGGAGAATGGGTCATTTTGCCCTTTGGGCCATGGCTTTTAATTCTATTTTGGGCCTAACTTTGGGCCCAATAACATATATCCATTTAACCCATCAACTTTCATGTATTATTCACCATATATCTCATGTTAACATAATTCCATAATGTCACAACAATATTCTCTTACGAGATTCTCATTCGTCGTCTCGATCGCAAAAATAGGAATTCTAGTCACCCATGGCTTCATTAGACATTTTGGATCACTATTCATGTTTCATGATTTGATCATGTAGGAGTATGTAGGAGTGTATTGAAGTGTTTGAAGCCTTAACAATGCTTAAAGAACTCCAAAGAACCAAAATAAACCATCCAAGAATCGTCGTAGAATTGCGTTACAAAACGGGTCCGGAAAGGCACATTATTTGTGCCTTGCGCCACTAGCTGCAAAGCAAGCTGTGGCTCAAGAAATGAGACCCCTCTGAATTCAGGTGGCTTGCGCCACACCCCTGAAACAGGGTAGTGGCGCAAGTTTTAGCACCTTGCTGAATTTTTCGGCCACTTCTCCTATACTTGCATATCGTCCAATACCTTATCAAAACACTACAAAATACTTACTTAGTGATCTTAATCATCAAGTAAACATGACTCCAAGTCACCAAATGAGGTTAGAATGTGTACGGGGTATCACCCAAATGCTCCACGAAACCACAAAACACCTCCTACAAAGGTCTAATCACACATTTTAGGTCCGATATCAAATGTTTCACCAATGACACTACAAAACACATACTCTTGGCATCTCAACACCTAGGTAGATATAACCCCAAGGTATCAAGTGAGATTAGAAAAAAAATATGGGGTGTTACATACATAGTCTCACAAATACCGTGAAATCACTCCAATCGAAGACTTCTTCAACTCAATATACCTCAGATTTGAACTCTTTTAGCCGAGATAAGTACAAATCAGCTTCCTTTACACCTTCATTGTTCAATTATGGCTGTCAATTTCACTTTATCTTCTCTTTTTTGATAGATTGAGCTCAACAAGGAGCTAATACCACTGTCTAAGCAAGAAGAAGCTAAAGATCCATTATTAGCCACATTCAGTAAGCAACTCCTCTTTCTGGATCTTGTTATTCTGCACCATGTTAGTTTTCTATATATATGTTCTGATACTTCTCTTGTCGATGCCCTGGTATGTGTTGTACCTACCCTGTGGCACCCTGATAGTATTTATTTTACCCAACTTGTATTCCTTGACAAGTGTAGGTGTTGTGTCTTACTTGTGACTGAACTTCTTTTCTGCAACATATTTGTATTGATGTCCTTAGCTGTAGTCACTTGTTAAGCCATTCAGTAATGTTATCTCCTCCCCTAATTACTAAAAGTTCCATTTTGGAGCTTTTTAATTCTCAGGTCTGGTAAACACTGTTTGTCCATGTTCAATAACACTTTAGCTTCTCTTGGTAATTGTTGTTCATGTGAATAATAAATTCAGTCTATACCTGCAAAAGAGAAAACATGGTTAGCAAGAAAATCAACTAGCTTGTTGGCTTCTCTGTAGGCATGCTCCACTACAACTTCCTTCCCCTTCATTAGGTTCTTTATCCTTTTAATGTCCACTGCAACACACCAAGGTACATCCCAGCTATTATCCAAAAACTTCTTGACAGCAAGTGAGTCTGTCTCTAGGCATAAAGGAAAGTAGTTCTGATCAGTACAAAATTCTAGACCTAGCCTCAATGCTAAAATTTCTGCCACCAGATTTGATTTATCACCAAGTTTTCTGCTTTCAATATATATCAAGTTCCCAAAATCATTTCTAACACAAAAAGCACCTGAACTAGGTCCAGGGCTGCCTTTGGATACACCATCTAAGTTGCATTTAAAGGTTCCCAACCTAGGTACCTTCCAGAAACCACCTTGTAGTCAATCCTAGGGGTATAATTATCCAAAACCTGTACAAGTTCAGGTCAAGAATCAGAGATACTCTGTAGCCAGGGATATAGAAATTTAGCCATGTAGACTAATTTTTGGTAATCTCCATTCTCATACTGTCATAGGACATCCTTCCACCATGTTTAATAGCATTTCTCCTCTTCCATATCTGTCATAATATGAACATGAGAACAACTTTGTAAATTAGATTAAGTTTAGGAGCAGTTACAGTGTTCCACCATTTGAAAACATAATCTTTGATCTGTAAAAAAGGACCAGTGACTCCTGTTGCAGCTGTAAAATAGTTCCAAACAGAGTTAGTAGTAGGACAGTTCATAAATAAATGCTTTATACTTTCTTGAACCTCATCCTCACAACAACAGCACACCACATCATCACTTATTCTATTCCTAATGAGGATTTCACCAATAGGCATCATTTTCTTCCATAATCTCCATAAAAAAAATACTTTAAATGGAACACCTTCCACCCAAACTTGTTTAAAAACCAACTGCACCTCTTTTCTTTGCCTTAGACATTCCCAGGCAAACCCCACAGAAAACTTCCCTGAGCTATTCAACATCTACCAAGGCCTATCCTACTCATCAAAATCCTCCTCACAATACACATTCATGATAACCTGATTGTACACTTCCTCATTGAAGGCTTGTTGCAACTGTTCTTTATTCTATTTTCCATTTGAGAATAATTGACTCACCTCTTCTAATAGAGCATCATTGTTGAAACTGACTGGCAAGTAATAAAGAAAGGCACCTAATTTAGTCCAATTGTCATACCATACATTTGAATGACTACATTTAGGTTCCCACCAAATCTCTTGGTCAAATCTGTCTCTAGCCTCCAGCATATACTTCCATGTTAAAGTGCAAACTGTCCATTCTACCATATGAGGTCTCACCTTCTTGCAATACGTGTTCCACATAAAGTTAGTCCACAGAGATTTTTGGGTTCTAAAGATCCACCACAACTAAGCAAATAATGTGTTAGATACATCAAACAATAATCTAAAACCCAAACTTCCTTCCTCTTTAAGGATACAAATATAATCCCAAACTACCCAATGTTTATTTCTACCAATTTCCTTGAAATTCCATAGGAATCTTGCAAAGTTTCTAGGAAGTTCATAAATAACACACTTAGGTGGATTAATAGCAGACAATAAGTAAATGGGTATACTATTCAAAACACTGTTAATTAAAATAGCCTTACCACCAAATGAAAGCATCTTCCCTTTCCATGCTTGCAACTTGTTGTCCACCTTTTTCATCAGCAATAGAAAATGTACCTTTTTTTTTTGCATGACCAATAGGGCAGACCAAATAGATTAAAGGAAATTTTCCTCTATTAAAACTAGTGCACTCTTCCACCTTCCTGATATGAGCATGAGCTATCTTATGATATGCAAGAAAAGCACTATTTTCTTTGTTAATCAATTGACCAGATTGTGCCTCATAACTGTTAAGAATCTCCATCAGCAACTGTAAAGATTTCCCATGAGCAGAGGCAAAAATAATAGTATCATCATATGCTAAATGATTAATGTTCCCACTCCACTTGGGAATACCATAGTTCTTAAAATCTACCTTCTAAAACAAAGAATTTAGACCCCTAGATAAGACCTCTGCTGATAAAACAAACAAGGCTAGGGATAAAGGATCCCCTTTCCCTCTTGTGGAATGAAAAAATCCATGAGCATGATCATTAATGAGGATAGAGTACCAATTATTTGTAATAAGTCTCCAAACCTTATCCACCATACCATTATCAAAGCCCATTTTCTCCAGCACTTTTATCAAAAAATGCCAATTCACCCTGTCATAAGCCTTTGCCATATCCAATTTAAGAACCACATTTGAAAGCTTTCCCCTCATCCTTATGTCAGAGATTATCTCTTGTGGCAAAAGCATATTTTCAGCAATATTTCTACCTTTCACAAGCCCAGACTGATTCTTTGAGATTAAAGTTGGCAACATATCCTCTATTCTGTCATGAACTACTCTGGGAATTACTTTACTTAGGAAGTTGCTCAGACTAATTGGTCTCATGTAAGAAAAAGATTGTACAATATCTTTTTTAGGCAAGAGGACCAAATTAGTATGTGTGATGTATTTAAGAAGAGTACAACCCTCAAAAAAGGCAATCACTATTTTAAAACATCCCCACCTACTATTTCCTAACAGCTTTGGAAAAATTGAGTAAACCCATCAGGGCCACTAGCACTCTCTCAATTTAATTCAAAAACCACCTTTTTTTACCTCTTCTATTATGGGCAAAGCATTAATAGCAAGGTTGAAGTCATCAGTGACTACAGAAGGAATATGCCTCTATAGTGAAAGCCCTACATCGCTTGTAGTTCCTAAAAATTGGTCTTGAAAAAAGGATAAAGCTTCTTCTGCTACCTGTGTAGTACCCTCATCCTAAGAACCATCTGATTTGATAATCTTGGAGACTGACAACCTTTTCCTCCTTCCATTGACTAAGTAATGGTAGAATCTAGTGTTTTTCCCCTTCAGAGAACCATTTTGTTCCTACTTTTTGCATCCAGAACTCTTCCTCATAGTGAATATACTGCTTCAATTCTGCCTGAGCCTTTTGCAATACCATTCAATTCACAGCAGTTGGATAATCTTCAAAAAGGTCCTCTTTTAGCCTTACAATTTCCTCTCTGAAAATAAGCTGCTTGAATATGTCACCAAATCTTTCCCTACTCCAAGAAGATAAAGTAGTCTTTGTTTTCTTTATTTTCTACTTAAGATTAATAAAAATATCTGGTTCATTAGAGACCTAATTAGACCTCACCACCCGCTGAAAATATGCTTCTTCTGACCAGAATTTAAGAAACCTGAATGATTTTCTTACATTCTCAGTCTGATTTCCACATGACAATAACAAAGGAGTATGATCTGATCCAGTCCTGGCTAAATGTTCACTTCTGCTTGACCAAACATATCTAAGAAGGCTTGATTGACTAATAATACATCCAGTCTTTTGAAGATGCATTCATTATCAGCTCTTCCATTCCACCATGTAAAAGGACTACCTTTGAAATTGACATTCAATAAGTCACAAGAGTTAATACTAAAAGCAAAATCTTCAGACTATTGAGGATATACTGGCAGACCCCCTATCTTTTCTTCATTACTTAATATGACATTAAATTCACCCCCAACCAACCAAGGTAGTCTGCAGTCCATGATGATAGAGTAAACATCTTCCCATAAGCTTAACCTTTCCTTGGCATCACACTTAGTATACATCACAGTAACAACTAAACTTTGACCAGATTCTTGAAATTTCAGTTGCAAAGAGAGTCGTTGTTTTGAATTTGCAATGACTTCTACCTGAATATGGTCCTGAATAAAGATCCATATCTTTTTATTCAGGTTATAATTAGAGTAACTCATCCCCAACTTCCTCTTGTATTTCTGAATTTGACTAACTTCTTGAAAAGGCTACATTAAAACAATAATGGAGAATTTATGGTATCTATGTAGCATCTGAATTCTATGGAATGAATTTTGAGTTTTTATAGACCTTACACTCCAAAATAAGGCTTTCATCTTTATTTAAAACTGGATTTCCCACTCTTCATAGGATTTACCCTTGTTGGCTTGCTCTCCATCCTGTTTTTGCCTTTGGTTGTTTTTGACACTGACTGTGGTGATATATAAGCATTGTTCAGCACTTATAGTTCTTTTTTTGATTATTTTGTTCCTCCTTATCTTCTCCTAGTTATTCCAATTGTTTTCTTTGTGATTGCACACTTCTTATCTCTATTTGGTGTGATACCAGCTCATGTAGAGCTTTCACTTGTGGTGTTTTTGTGTAGGCTGGTACCAGTTCTTGATACACCCCTTTATTGTTTCTTGGTTCAATCAAAATTTTATTGGCTACACTTTTTGGATAGGAACCTATCATATCCCTCACTTTATCAAATGCATTTGATGTATCCACCTGTAATGGTTCATGGTAAATAGCTTGTGCTAATTCTTTATTGTCACGCCTCAAATCCCGTTGGGGCGGACAGGCACCCGTAGCCGTAAAGGCCCGAGAGAATCAACCTATGACCGAGTACATTCATATGCATGTCATTAAGTGAACAAAAATTCTGCCACAAGCAAATATAATATATCGACGATGGAAGTCATATAAAGACGTACAAAATGGATACGAGACTTGGTCGTTGGGTCCACAACGTCTAAAAGAAAAGACACTTCTACATTTGACTTTACAAGGTCTAAAAAGCCTCTAAAAGATATATAACCATGACTAAGGTCGGGAAAAGTCCCCGCCTTATACAACTACTACACAGTACCAAAAATATATACAAATGACTCGAAAAGCCTCGAATCAATCTGGAGCTCACCAAAAGCCTACAGATGACCCAAACCCTACTGTGGAGGTCTACTAGCTCCTGTGCCTGCAGCAGGTAAGGTAGGTCCCCCAAGGAACGTCAGTACGAAAGAATGTACTGAGTATGTAAGGCTATAAGTAACTGTACGAAATATAGGAACTAAAATGGAATCAAATACAAGTGAATATATAATAATGATATACCACCGTACTATATATGTGAAACCATGTACATTACATTCATTTCTTTCCTTTTACCCTTATATCAAAATACATCATACAATGCCCGGGACCAACTGATCAGTGGTAAATAACATTGGGATCAGCTCGAGCTAGGCTTATGCCCCCAGAGCTACCACCCATAAATCAATAAATCAGGTTTGGTTTAAGCTAGGTTTTCACCCCCAGAGCTACCCCCTACATCCAATAATCAATCAGGATCAGCTCGAGCTAGGCTTTCGACCCCAGAGCTACCACCCGTACTACAACAGTTCAACTCTTTCTTAAAGCGTTACTCTACAATATGAATACATAATGGAGCTTACATTAAAAACCAATTACATTACAAGTTCACAAGGTGATAATTCGCTACTTGACGGGAAGTAAAAACTATCCAACATCCCAAACACATGGTATATCATTCCACCTTCCTTTCTACTTCCATATAAATTCATTCCACCCTTCTTTAATACAATTTACTGCCTCACAACACCAACAATACCAAAACAGTCCACACATCAACATAGACGTCACAAACCGACAAGATTTCCCACCAAGTGCATACTTCACATTTTTACCTCAATGCAACTCCACATTTTTATTCCATCAAGTCACATAAATACCTTCCACAACAATATACCAAAAACAGGCCAGAGAGTTTCAGAATTCACTTTAACATAACAAGAAAGTATTTTCCTTTCACTACGCCAAACGTTCCATGCACAATTACGTATAAACATTTCCACAAGTCATACACAAGTAGTATCGAATTAGAGACAGAACCATACTTAAAAATACTTAAATTTCATCCATATAATTCAATTCCTTCAATACCTTAAGTCCCCTTTCAAGTTTAAACCACATAGAGGGCAAATCCTTTACCGATTGAGCAAAAGTGAACTGTTTCACAAATAGTGAACTGCTCAACACTTTTTAAACACAAACAACATGATTTAAACAACCTATTATCCATATAATATATTAATCGATAAGGGTAAAAACTTACAAAGTCTTTCAAGTGGAAGATTTGTCCAAAAATCCTTATAGAAAATTAGGGTGGCTAGGGTTTTTGAGAGAGGAGAAATGTTGATTGAAAATCTGATTTTTTGCAAGTGAGATATGTTGAAAATGAGCTGAATTTTAGCTTAAATAGTCCCTTCTAAACCGACTCTCTCATGTACAATCTTAGCCAATTATTTGGTCAAAAAGTCTAAGTAGACTTGGTCCATTTTTAATGGATCATCTCCCTTTTTGGGCCCATGTCTTTTTACTTAATTTTGGACCTCAATTGAGCCCATTAGCATAATATTAATTCAGCCCAACAAATTTAGTGGGTAATACACCAACTATCTCAAGTTTAAATAATTCCATAAATGTTAAGGTAGTCAAATAAGTTCAGAAATATACGGGCTGTTACATCCTTCCCCCCTTAGGAACATTCGTCCTCGAATGTTAGTAACGTCATCCAATCTAAACAAGTTCAAGTCTAAGTTCATTCTTCATATTATCACATACATATAATACTTATATATACTTACTTGTTATTGCTCCAATTCCGCATCTTGAACTTTCTCTTCAGTTTGAAATAAATGCGGGTACTTAGACTTCATCATTTCCTCGGTTTCCCATGTGATTTCTTCTACTTACTGATTTTTCCAAAGCACTTCTACAGAAGCTACTTCTTTGTTTCTTAACCTCTTAACTTGTCGATCTAGAATAGCAATAGGTACTTCTTCATAGGTGAGATCTCCTGTAACTTATACATCTTCAATGGGAGCAATATGACATGGATCTCCTATGTACTTCAGAAGCATTGAAACATGAAATACTGGATGAACTGTGGAAAGTTCTTGGGGTAGTTCTAATTCATACGCAACTTGACCAAATCTTTGAAAAATTTTATACGGCCCTATATAACGTGGACTCAGCTTTCCCTTCTTCCCAATCTTATTACCCCTTTCATTGGCGATACTTTCAAGAATACCCAATCACCTATAGCAAACTCTAGCCCCCTTCTGCTAACATCGGCATATGATTTGTGTCGACTTTGGGCCATTTGTAGCCACTGTTGTATCACCTTAACCTTCTCCATGACTTGATGAATAAGATCTGGCCCAAATAAGGCAGTTTCACCCGCTTCAAACCATCCAATTGGTGATCTACACTTTCTTCCATATAAAGCTTCATAAGGCGCCATGTTGGTACTTGAATGATAGCTATTATTGTAGGCAAATTCAATAAGAGATAAATGATCATCCCAACTACCTTTAAAGACCAACACGCAAGCTCGTAGCATATCTTCAAGTGTTTGTATGGTACGCTCTGCCTGTCCATCCGTCTGAGGGTGAAAAGATGTACTTAAATTCACTTGTGTACCCAAACTCCTCTGAAAAGACTTCCAAAAATTTGTAGTAAATTGAGCTCCCCTGTCTGATATAATAGAGATTAGAATTCCGTGCAATCAAACTATCTTTTTAATATACAACCTCACATAATCTTCAGCTGTGTAGGTGGTCTTGGCGGGTAGAAAGTGTGCCAATTTGGTAAGCCTGTCAACTATTACCCATATGGAATCAAATTTCCGAAGTGTACGAGGTAAACCTGTGATGAAATCCATGTTGATCATGTCCCACTTCCAAACTGGAAGGTTTATACATTGCACATAACCTCCTGGCTTCTGATGCTCTACTTTTACTTGTTGACAATTTGGACATTGGGCTACGAATTCTGCAATGTTCTTCTTCATTTTAGCCCACCAATACATTTCTTTCAAATCATGATACATTTTGGTGGCTCCCGGATGAATAGAATACCGTGAATGATGTGCCTCTGTCATAATCTGTCTCCTTAGCTCATCTACATCAGGTACACACAATCTACTTTGGCACTGAAGCACTCCCTCTTGCATAAGATCAAATGCCTTCGTCAAACCTTGTTGTACATTCTCCTTCACCTGCAGTAAAATAGGATCCGCATACTGTTTTTCCTTCACTTCAGCTACTAATGAAGATTCTGCCTCATTTTGCACCATAATTTCTTCATTTGAAGTTTCAAGAAGACGAACCCCCAAGCTAGCTAGTTGATGTAGATCCTTGACTATACCTTGCTTTTCTGTGAGCTGGCCATCAATGCTTCCTATTGCTTTATGGATTAATGCATCGGCTACCACATTTACTTTTCCCGGATGGTATAAGATATCGATATCATAATCTTTTAGTAGTTCCAGCCACCTTTGCTGCCTCAAATTTAGTTCCTTCTGCTTAAAAATATACTGCAAACTCTTATGATCAGTATATATGTCAACATGAACCCCATACAAGTAGTGGCGCCATATCTTTAAAGCAAATATCACAGCTGCTAGCTCAAGATCGTGTGTCGGATAATTTTTCATGTGGCCACAATTGTCTTGAGGCGTAATCTATCACTTTACCATGTTGCATCAATACACATCCCAAACCAACTCCTGAAGCATCACAATACACCACATACCTTTTTGTACCTTTTGGAAGTACCAATACAAGTGTAGAAATCAACTTACTCTTCAGATTTTGGAAACTCCTTTTACATGCATCGTTCCATTGAAACTTGGTTGCCTTGTGTGTTAGCTTTGTCAAAGGTGCAGCAATAGAAGAAAATCCTTCAACAAACCTTCTATAATAACTTTCCAACCCAAGGAAACTACGAATCTCTGTAGGCGTTGTAGGTCTTGGCCAATTCTTCACAGCTTCTATCTTTTGAGTATCAACCCTTATTCCTTCATCCGACACAATATGACCCAAGAATGCTACAGATTTTAACCAAAATTCACATTTAGAGAACTTTGCATATAACTTACGATCACGAAGAATCTGTAACACCTACCATAAGTGATTAGCATGGTCTTTCTTTGATCTTGAAGAAACCAAAATATCATTTATAAACACTGTCACGAACACATCTAAGAATGACTTGAACACCCTATTCATCAAATCCATAAAAATTATTGGTGCATTTGTTAGCCCAAATGACATAACTAAAAATTCATAATGACCATACCGTGTTCGAAAAGCTGTCTTGGGTATATCTTTTTCTCTAACCCTTACTTGATGATAACTCGATCTCAAGTCAATCTTTGAGAAGCATTTGGCACCCTGTAACTGATCAAACAAATCATTAATTCTAGGGAGGGGATATTTGTTCTTGACTCTTACCTTATTCAGTTGCCGATAATCAATACACATTCTCAATGTGCCATCTTTCTTTCATACAAATAACACTGGTGCACCCCAAGGGGACATACTAGGCCTTATGAATCCCTTTTCTAGCAAGTCTTTTAATTGCTCCTTCAATTCCCGTATCTCTACCGGGGCCATTCTATACGGAGGAATAGAGATAGGTTGAGTACCTGGGATCACATCAATATGAAACTCTACTTCCCATTCTGGAGGCAAACCCGGAAGATCTTCAGGAAATACATCAAGGAATTCATTTACCACCAGAACCGATTGAAAAGTTAGTGGCTTCACATCAATATCTTACACTCTTACTAGATGACATATGTACCCCTTGGCTATCATTTTCTTTGCCTTAAGATAAGAAATAAACTTACCTATTGGTGCTCCAATATTACCCTTGCATTCAAGGATGGTCCTTTGTGGAAAATGGAAATGTACCTTCTTAGCTCGATAATCTACCGTGGCATAACAAGAAGCCAACCAATCCATACCCATTATAACATCAAAATCTACCATTTCCAGCTCAATAAGATCAGCCAACATATCATGATCACAATGTCACACCTCAAATCCCATTGGGGCGGACATGGCACCCGAATCCGTTGAGGCCCCGAGAGAACCAATCTTTATCCCTGTACACTCATTCGCAAGTCATTCCATGAATATCAATACCACAGGTAGATGCAAGATGCTAATGGCATAAGTCATGAAAAATGTGTGATGATAAACATATACAAATATGAAACTTGGCCGTTAGGGCCACCATGACATAGCATACATCCTTCGTTTCTCCCACATCGTCTACAAAGCCTCTATGAATACATAAACATAACCATCCTAAAGTTGGGACAAGTCCCCGCTTTACACAACTGTGATTCAATACCAAAACCAACATATAAATAGGACTCGGAAAGCCCCGAAGCAACCTGGAGCTCACCAACAATCCGCAGAAAAATCCAAGTCCTACTGTGGAGGCCTACTAGTACCTGTGCCTGCAGCAAGTAAGGTAAGTCCCATAAGGGACGTCAGTATGAAGAATGTACTGAGTATGTAAGGCTATAAATAACTGTATGAGATATAGGAATTTTAATGGAATCAAGTAAAAGTGAACGCATCATGTAGATAAACTACCATAAGGTATACATGTGGGATCATGTACATTGCTTTCTTTACTTTACTTTACTTTACTTCATCATCAATCATATAATCATCAATCATGTAATGCCCGGGCCCAACTAATCAGTGGGAAATAACATAATAATCGGGATCGCCTCTAGCTAGGCTTTCGCCCCTTTGAGTTGCCACCCGTTTCCAATGAACTTTCGGGATCGCCTCTAGCTAAGCTTTCGCCCCTTCGAGTTACCACCCGTACTCAATATCCATTTGAGATCGCCTCTAGCTAGGCTTACGCCCCTTCGAGTTGCCACCCATACTCAACAAGTGTTCATTACTTTAATTCTTTTGTTATGAGATTAGTACATTAGTGGTTACAATGTTATTGGAACTTTGGAACATTATTGGAACATTAATCAATGAACATGAGTCATGTGAATCACAATTGATCAATGAATAAGGAACATGTGAGTAACAATGATTAATAACCAGAAATGGAATACCTTTGAACATTTCGGAATGGAACAAGTATAATGACAATGTGATACTATGTGCTCCAGAAGGATATGGAAAGAGTAACCTTACATACCTTAATTCCCCAATATGGATACACAATCTTATTCGTGAATACAACACTCCAGCTTTCTCTTTACGTATACTCTACACACAAGTACATAACAAAGCTTATATTAACCACTAACTACATTACAAGTTCACAAGACGGTAAGTAGGTGCTTAACGGAAAGTAAAAACCGTCCAACCTCCAAAACACATGGTGAATCACTCCCCCCATTCATTATACTACCAAATAAAATTATTCCACCACATTACACTATAACTTACTGCTTTAGCAAAACAACAACACCAAATCAGTCCACACACCACCAAAACAGTCCACACATCAACGTAGACATCACAAACCGATAGGATTTTACACCAAGTTTCTACTTTACATTTCCGCCTCAATACAACTCCACATATTTATTCCATCAAGTCACATAAATACCTTCCACAAAGATATACCAAAAACAGCCCACATAATTTTAGAATTCACTTTAACACAACAAGAAAGTATTCTCTTTTCACTACGTCCAACGTTTCATGTACAATTACGTAAAAACATTTCCATCAAGCCATACACAAAAGTAACGAATTATGGAAAGCACCACACTTAAATATACTGAAATTTAGTCCATATAATTAAATTCCTTCAAGGCCTTAAACCCCTTTTCAAGTTTAAACCACAAAAAGGCAAATCCTTTAGCCGAAAACAAAAGTGGACTTCCCTATGCCTTTTAACCATAACAAACATGTTTCCAACCATATATCATGCATGTATTACATTAATATACAAGGTTAAACACTTACCAAGGCTTGCAAGTGGAAGATCTTGTCCAAAAATCCTTAAGGAAGCTTAGGGTGGCTAGGGTTTCTTTGAGAGAGAAATGTGTTGTGTTGAAAATCTGATTTTTTTCTAAGTGTATTTGTGTGGAAATGAGCTGATTTTTCAGCTTAAATACTCCCTTTTCCACATCCCCTTTATGGCCAAGTTTAGCCATATTATTGGTCAAGAAAAGCCAAATTATTGGTATGTTGACTTGGTCCATTTATAAATGGATCATTACCCATTTGGGCCCATTCTTATTTATTAAATTTGGGCCTCAATTGAGTCCAAAAACATGCCTCTAAATTCATCCCAATAAATTTAATACATGATTCACTTACTATCTTTAATTTAAATGTTTCCATCGATGCTAAGGTCGTCGCATGAGTTCGAAAATGTACGGGGTGTTACATCCTTCCCCCCTGAGGAACATTCGTCCTCCAACTTAATCAAGTACAAACCTAAGTACATTCTTCATATTATCACATACATATAATGCTTACATATACTTACTTGTTATTGCTCCAATATCGCATCTTAAACTTTCTCATCCATTTGAAATAAATGTGAATACTTAGACTTCATCATTTCCTCGGCTTCCCATGTGATTTCTTCTACTTGCTAATTCCTCCAAAGAACTTTTACGGAAGCCACATCCTTGTTCCTCAACCTTTTGATTTGTCTGTCTAAAATAGCAATAGGCACTTCTTCGTATGTAAGATCTTCCGTGACTTGCACCTCTTCAATGGGAGTAATTTGAGACGGATCTACTATGCATTTTCGCAGCATCGAAACACGAAACACTGGGTGGACTGCAGAGAGTTCTTTGGGTAAAGCTAATTCATACGGCACTTGACCAAATCTCTGAATAATTTCATATGGCCCTATATAACGTGGACTTAGCTTCCCTTTCTTTCCAAACCTCATTACCCCTTTCATTGGTGATACCTTCAAAAATACCCAATCACCTATAGTAAATTCAAGCCCTCTTCTTCGAACATCAGCATATGACTTATGGCTGCTTTGAGCTGTCTGTAATCGTTGTTGTATCACTTTAACTTTCTACATAGCTTGATGAACGAGATTCGGTCCAAATAAAGCAGTTTCACCTGCTTCAAACCATTCGATAGGTGATCTACACTTTCTCCCATATAACGCTTCATAAGGAGCCATCTTGATACTTGAATGATAGCCATTGTTATAGGAAAATTCCACAAGAGGTAAATGATCATCCCAATTGCCTTTAAAGTCTAATGCGCACGCTCGTAGCATATCTTCAAGTGTTTGAATGGTACGTTCTGCCTGCCCATCTGTTTGGGGATGGAAAGTTGTACTCAAGTTCACTTGAGTTCCCAAACTCTGCTGGAAAGATCTCCAAAAGTGAGCAGTAAATTGAGCCCCTCTGTCGGATATAATAGATATGGGAATTCCATGTAACCGAACTATCTCTTTGACTTGTTGGAAATTTGGACAATGAGCCACAAAGTCTACAATGTTCTTTTTCATGCTCCCCCCCCAATACATCTCCTTCAGATCATGGTACATTTTGGTTGCTCCTGGATGAATGGAGTATCGTGAATGATGGGCTTCTGTCATAATTCATTTCCTTAAGTCATCTATATCTGGTACACACAACCTGCTTTGGCACTGTAGTACTCCCTCTGGTGTAAGATCAAAGGCCTTTGTCAGACCTTGCTGTACATTCTCCCTTAGCTGCAACAACATAGGATCTACATATTATTTCTCCTTTAATTCAGCTATAAGTGATGATTCTGCTGCATTCTGTACCATAATTCCTTCATCCAGAGTTTTTAGAAGACGAACTCCCAAGCTAGCTAATTGATGTAAATCCTTGGCCATCCCTTGCTTTCCCGCGAACTGGCCATCTGTGCTTCTACTTGCGTTACGGCTTAGTGTATCGGCCACTACATTTGCCTTTCCCGGATGGTATAAGATATCAATATCATAATCTTTCAATAATTCCAACCATCTCCTCTGTCGTAAATTGAGATCCTTCTGCTTGAGAATATACTGTAAGCTCTTGTGATCGGTATAGATATCCACGTGAACCCCATACAAATAGTGGCGCCATATCTTTAAAGTAAAAATTGCAGCTGCTAATTCAAGATCATGTGTAGGGTAATTCTTCTCATGTGGACGCAGTTGCCTTGAATCATAGGCTATAACTTTACCATGCTGCATCAATACACATCCTAGACCAACTCTTGAAGCATCATAATATACTGCGTACCCTTCGGTGCCCTCCAAAAGTACCAATACAGGTGTAGAAGTCAATTTATCCTTCAGCTCTTGGAAACTCCTTTCGCACGCATCATTCCACTGGAATTTAGTTGCTTTGTGGGTTAACTTTGTCAATGGTGCAAAAATAGAAGAAAACCCTTCGACAAATCTTCTATAATAACCGGCCAAGCCAAGAAAACTATGAATTTCTGTAGATGTCGTAGGTCTTGGCCAATTCTTCACTGCCTCTGTCTTCTGGGTATCGACCCGTATTCCTTCATCTGATACAATATGACCCAAGGATGCCACAGATTTTAACCAAAACTCACATTTAGAGAACTTTGCACATAACTTACGGTCACGAAGAATCTGCAACACTTGCCGTAAATGATTAGCGTGGTCCTCTTGTGATCTTGAGTAAACCAAAATATCATCAATAAATACCATCACGAACACGTCTAGAAATGGCTTGAACACCCTATTCATCAAATCCATAAAAACTGCAGGTGCATTTGTTAGTCCAAATGACATAACTAAAAATTCATAATGTCCATACCGTGTTCAGAAAGCTGTCTTGGGTACATCTCTTTCTCTAACCCTGACTTGGTGGTAACCCAACCTCAAATCAATCTTTGAAAAGCATTTAGCACCCTGTAGCTGATCAAATAAATCATCAATTCTGGGAAGGGGATATTTATTCTTGATTGTTACTTTATTCAATTGCCGGTAGTCAATACACATTCTCAAGGTGCCATCTTTCTTTTGTATAAATAATATTGGCGCACCCCACGGAGACATACTAGGCCGTATAAATCCCTTGTCTAGTAAGTCTTTCAATTGCTTCTTCAATTCGCGCAATTCTGCTAGAGCCATTCTGTATAGAGGAATAGAAATAGGCTGCGCTCCTGGGATCACATCAATGCCAAATTCCACTTCCCGTTCCGGAGTTAAACCTGGAAGATCATCAGGAAATACATCGAGGAATTCATTTACCACCGAAACTGATTGAGGAGTTGGTAGTTTCGCTTCAGTAGCATGCACTCTCACTAAGTGGCATATATATCCCTTGGATATCATTTTCCTAGCCTTAAGATAGGAAATAAATTTGCCTCTCGGTGCTCCCACATTAACTTTCCATTTAAGAACATCCTTTTTTGAAAATAAAACTGTACTCTCTTAGCTCGGCAATCTACCGTGGCATAATAAGAGGCTAACTAATCCATTCCCATGATAACATCAAAATCTATCATGTCTAGTTCAACAAGGTCAGCCAATGTATCACAACCGCAAACAGTGACTATACAGTCACGATACACTCTCTTTGCTATAATGGAGTCACCAACCGGTGTAGTTACTTCAATTGAATTAACTAGTAATTTCGGCGTTCTTTTAAATTTTTCAGCAATCAAAGGAGTAACATATGATAATGTAGAACCCGGATCAATCAATGCATACACATTATGTGAAAATATGGACAAGATACCTATAACAACATCAGGTGATGCCTCCGAATTCTGACGGTCAGCTAGCGCATAAATACGATTCTGATTTTCGCTGGAACTAGCTGCTCCTCTAGCACCTCTACCTCGACGCATAGGCTATGCTCCTCTACCTAAGGAAGGCACGAATGATGATGATGCAACGGCTGATTTCGTAGGTCGTGCTATACCACCCATGCTCCTCTGTGGACACTCTCTCACCATGTGCCCTGGCTTACCACAAAAAAAAAACATTTATTCCAATTCGGCATTCACCTAAATGAGACCTCCCGCAGTGCTAACACGGCTGGCGAGAAAATCCTGCTGTCTGTGGAACTCGAACCACACTGCTTCGACCAATATAACTGCCCCTAGACCCTCGAAATGGAGGTGGAGTACCTGCCGTGGAATAAGAAAATGAGGGTCTAGGCAGCCTATTAAAACTTCGAGGTCTAAACTCTCCTTGGGATGCCATAGACTGTCCCGTAGATCTAGCTCTCTTCGACGGCCCTTCTTCAAACCCTTGTGTTCTTCTCCGTTGCCTCTGATCTTCCATTTTCTGCACAAAGGCCTGTATTCTAGCTATATCCATGTCCCTGTTTAACACAGCAATCGTACAATCTCAGACCAAATATGGCTCTAATCTGTCCACATACCGATGAACTCTATCGGTCATAGTCGCGACCACATTCGGAGCATACCGGTCCAAGGAATTAAACTTAAGGATGTACTCTCTAACACTCATGTTACCCTGTCGCAGATTCAAAAATTGGTCCGCACGAGCCTCTCGGACCTCATAGGGGAGGTAGTGATCAAGGAATGCCATTTTAAATTCTTCCCAACTAGCTGGGAGTGCATCAATGCCCCTCGACCGTTACCAATCTTCGTACCACAGTATAGCTTCACCCTTCAATCGATAGGCTGCAAGCTCAACCGTTTCCACACCGGACACCTGCATAACCTCCAAAGCCCTTTGGATTTGATCACTATAATCTTGCGGGTCTTCATTCGGATCCGATCCAGTAAAGGTAGGAGGGTCTAATTTCAGAAAATCCTGTGTCCGTCTACTAGCTGCTCTAACTGTACTATCATCACCTGACGCTGGACCAACCTGTCCCTGAACCTGTGCAGCAACTAGTCGAGTGAACATCTGCACTGCATTCTTTAAGTCCTGGTCAGTAGTATTTACTGGTGGTTCTGCAGGTACTTCTCTTCCACTTGGCTCCTCTGGAACTGGAAGAGTAGATGAAGCCTACGAGTAAACTCCTGTTCGGCGCCGCCTTGATTAACTGGTTCAGGCGGGGCTCTACTATTTCCTTCTCCAGCAATTCTATCTAGCCTCTTACTTTTACCTCGACCTCTTCTTGTCATCGGCATATTGCTATAATAAACAAGAACAACAATTTTCATGGTCAGAAATGATTCCACCTATAACTTCGGCTCTAATGCATGATCTAGAAATGAAAGAATGAAACAACTCCTAAATGTCCCGTAGCCTCTTACTTATAAATGTGGTGCACAACACATTGATAAGTAAGACTCTACTCAGACACGGCTTTGTAGACACCCTAGGATGACCCGCTCTGATACCACTTTTGTCACGCCTCAAATCCCATTGGGGCGGACATGGCACCCGAATCCGTTGAGGCCCCGAGAGAACCAATCTTTATCCCTGTACACTTATTCGCAATTCATTCCATGAATATCAATACCACAGGTAGATGCAAGATGCTAATGGCATAAGTCATGAAAAATATGTGATGATAAACACATACAAATATGAAACTTGGCCGTTAGGGCCACCATGACATAGCATACATCCTTCTTTTGTCCTACATCGTCTAAAAAGCCTCTATGAATACATGAACATAACCATCCTAAATTCGGGACAAGTCCCCGCTTTACACAACTGTGATTCAATACCAAAACCAACATATACATAGGACTCAGAAAGCCCCGAAGCAACCTGGAGCTCACCAACAATCCGCAGAAAAATCCAAGTCCTACTGTGGAGGCCTACTAGTACTTGTGCCTGCAGCAAGTAAGGTAAGTCCCACAAGGGACGTCAGTACGAAGAATGTACTGAGTCTGTAAGGCTATAAATAACTGTATGAGATATAGGAATTTTAATGGAATCAAGTACAAGTGAACGCATCATGTAGATAAACTACCATAAGGTATACATGTGGGATCATGTACATTGCTTTCTTTACTTTACTTTACTTTACTTCATCATCAATCATATAATCATCAATCATGTAATGCCCGGGCCCAACTAATCAGTGGGAAATAACATAATAATCGGGATCGCCTCTAGCTAGGCTTTCGCCCCTTTGAGTTGCCACCCGTTTCCAATGAACTTTCGGGATCGCCTCTAGCTAAGCTTTAGCCCCTTCGATTTGCCGCCCGTACTCAACATCCATTTGGGATCGCCTCTATCTAGGCTTACACACCTTCGAGTTGCCACCCGTACTCAACAAGTGTTCATTACTTTAATTCTTTTGTTATGAGATTGGTACATTAGTGGTTACAATGTTATTGGAACTTTGGAACATTATTGGAACATTAACCAATGAACATGAGTCATGTGAATCACAATTGATCAATGAATAAGGAACATGTGAGTAACAATGATTAATAACCATAAATGGAATACCTTTGAACATTTCGGAATGGAACAAGTATAATGACAATGTGATACTATGTGCTGCAGAAGGATATGGAAAGAGTAACCTTACATACCGTAATTCCCCAATATGGATACACAATCTTATTCGTGAATACAACACTCCAGATTTCTCTTTATGTATACTCTACACACAAGTACATAACGAAGCTTATATTAACCACTAACTACATTACAAGTTCACAAGACGGTAAGTAGGTGCTTAACGGAAAGTAAAAACCGTCCAACCTCCAAAACACATGGTGAATCACTCCCCCCATTCATTATACTACCAAATAAAATTATTCCACCACATTACACTATAACTTACTGCTTTAGCAAAACAACAACACCAAATCAGTCCACATACCACCAAAATAGCCCACACATCAACGTAGACATCACAAACCGATAGGATTTTACACCAAGTTTCTACTTTATATTTCCGCCTCAATACAACTCCACATATCTATTCCATCAAGTCACATAAATACCTTCCACAACAATATACCAAAAACAGCCCACACAATTTTAGAATTCACTTTAACACAACAAGAAAGTATTCTCTTTTCACTACGTCCAACGTTCCATGTACAATTACGTAAAAACATTTCCATAAAGCTATACACAAAAGTAACGAATTATGGAAAGCACCACACTTAAATATACTGAAATTTAGTCCATATAATTCAATTCCTTCAAGGCCTTAAACCCCTTTTCAAGTTTAAACCACAAAAAGGCAAATCCTTTAGCCGAAAACAAAAGTGGACTGCCCTATGCCTTTTAACCATAACCAACATGTTTCCAACCATATATCATGCATGTATTACATTAATATACAAGGTTAAATACTTACCAAGGCTTGCAAGTGGAAGATCATGTCCAAAAATCCTTAAGGAACCTTAGGGTGGCTAGGGTTTCTTTGAGAGAGAAATGTGTTGTGTTGAAAATCTGATTTTTTTCTAAGTGTATTTGTGTGGAAATGAGCTGATTTTTCAGCTTAAATACTCCCTTTTCTGCAGCCCCTTTATGGCCAAGTTTAGCCATATTATTGGTCAAGAAAAGCCAAATTATTGGTATGTTGACTTGGTCCATTTATAAATGGATCATTACCCATTTGGGCCCATTCTTATTTATTAAATTTGGGCCTCAATTGAGTCCAAAAACATGCCTCTAAATTCAGCCCAATAAATTTAATACATGATTCACTTACTATCTTTAATTTAAATGCTTCCATCGATGCTAAGGTCGTCGCATGAGTTCGAAAATGTACGGGGTGTTACACACAAACAGTTACTATGCAATTATGATAGACTCTTTTAGCTACAATAGATTCACCAACTGGTGTAGATACTTCAAATGGCTTGACTAGTAATTCCGGTGTTCTTTTGAATTTTTCAGCAATCAATGGAGTGACATATGATAGGGTAGAGCCCGGGTCAATTAATGCATATAAATTATATGAAAAGATGGATAATGTACCTGTAAGCACATCAGGAGAAGCCTCCAAATTCTGCCGATCCTCTAAAGCATAGGTATGGTTTTGGACTCCACTAAAATTAGCTACTCCTTGAACACCTCTACCACACCCAGTAGGCTGTACACCCGACGAGGATGATGCAACGGCTGATCCAGCAGGTCACACCATACTACCCGTTCCCCTCCGTGGGCACTCTCTCATTATGTGCCCCGACATACTACACCAGAAACAAACATCTGTCCCAAGCTGACATGCACCTAAATGAAGCTTTTCGCAGTGCTGACACGACTGACGAGAAAATCTCGATTGGCTCATTCTTCCTTGTTCTTGATACCCTGCTGTCTGTGAACCTTGAATCCCACTACTTTGCCCAACTTGACTGCCTCTAAACCATCAAAATTGGGATGGAGTACCTGCTATAAAATAAGAAAATGATGGTCTAGGTGGTTTATTAAAACCGAGGCCTAAATTCTCCTTGGGACGACATGAACTGTCCCATAGGTTTAGCCCTCTTTGACGGTCCTCTTTCAAATTCTTGCGCTCTTCTCTTTTGCCTCTGATCCTCCATCTTTTGTGCAAAAGCTTGTATCCTGGCTATATCCATGTCTCTATTCAGAGCAGCAATAGTACAATCCCTAACCAAATATGGATCCAATCTATCCACATACCGATGAACTCTATCGTCCATAGTAGCTACTACATTAGGAGCGTACCTGGCCAAAGAGTTAAACCGAAGATTGTACTCTATGACGCTCATATTACCTTGACGAAGATTTAAGAACTGGTCTGCACGAGCCTCTCGGATCTCATATGGAAGGTAATGATCAAGGAATTCCACTTTGAATTCTTCCCAACTAGTTGGAAGTGCACCGATGCCCCTAGATCATTTCCAATCTTCATACCATAATATAGCCTTTCCTTTTAATCTATATGCTGCAAGCTCAACTGTTTCTGTACCAGATACATGCATAACATCTAGAGCCCTTTGAATTTGGTCCATGAAGTCTTGTGGGTCTTCATTAAGATCTGACCCGGTGAATGTGGAAGGGTCTAATTTAAGAAAATCTTGTGTCCGCCGACTAGCTGCCCTATCCGCACTGTCATTACTTGTAGTTGGACAAGTTTGTCCTTGATTTTGTGCAGCAACTATACGAGTCAACATTTGCACCGCATTCCTTAAATCCTGCTCAGTAGCATTAACAGGTGGTTCTGGGGAAACTCCTCTCCTTCTTGGCTCTCCGGGAGGTCGAAGAGTAGAATAAGCCTGCGATGCAAACTCATTTTCAGCTTCACCTTGATTAACTTGTTTTGGTGGTGATTTAGTGGTTCCTGCTTCGGCAGCCATGTCTCCCTTCTTACCTTTACCCCTACCTCTACTTGTAATCAATATTTTGCTATACTGAAGAAACAAAAACATAAAATAAATTCAGTGATTAAATATGACTCCACCTAACACTTTGGCTCTATTGCACAATATAGGAAATGAAGAAAAGAAACAACTCCTAAATGTCCCATAGCCTCCTACTTATAAATGTGGTGCACAACACATCCATAAGCAAGACTCTACTCAGACACGGCTTTGTAGACACCCTAGGACGACCCGATCTGATACCACTTTTGTCAATCCTCAAATCCTATTGGGGCGGACAGGCACCCATAGCCGTAAAGGCCCGAGAGAACCAACCTATGACCGAGTACATTCATATGCATGCCATTAAGTGAACAAAAATTCTGCCACATGCAGATATAATATATCGACGACGGAAGTCATATAAAGACGTACAAAATGGATACGAGACTTGGCCGTTGGGGCCACAACGTCTAAAAGAAAAGACACTTCTACGTTTGACTTTACAAGGTCTACAAAGTTCCTAAAAGATATATAACCATGACTAAGGTCGGGACAAGTCCCCGCCTTATACAACTACTACACAGTACCAAATATATATACAAATGACTCGAAAAGCTTCGAATCAACCTGGAGCTCACCAATAGCCTGCAGATGAGTCGAACCCTACAGTAAAGGTTTACTAGCTCCTATGCCTACAGCAGGTAAGGTAGGTCCCCCAAGGGACGTCAGTACGAAAGAATGTACTGAGTATGTAAGGCTATAAGTAACTGTACGAAATATAGGAACTCAACTAGAATCAAATACAAGTGAATAGATAATACTGATATACCACCGTACTGTATATGTGGAACCATGTACATTACATTCATTTCTTTTCTTTTACCTTTATATCAGTATACATCATACAATGCCCGAGACCAACTGATCAGTGGTAAATAACATTGGGATCGGCTCGAGCTAGGCTTATACCCCCAGAGCTACCACCCATAAATCAATAAATCAGGTTCGGCTCGAGCTAGGTTTCCACCCCCAGAGCTACCCCCTGCATCCAATAATCAATCGGGATCGGCTCGAGCTAGGCTTTCGCCCCCAGAGCTACCACCCGTACTCAACCAAATATGCATTACTTTATTTCTTTAATTTTTGTAAAATTGTTACATCGGTGGTCATAACATTATTGGAGCTTTGGAACAATAGGCAACAAATAAGATACACATTAATAACAATTGCTAACAAAATTGAAATGAGATACTTTAAAACATTTCGGAGTGGAAACAAGTTCGGTAACAATGTGAACACTAGGTGCTGTCAAAGGATACGAAAAATATTAACCTTACATACCTTATATTTCCAACAAGTGACTACAATAATTCAACTCTTTCTTAAAGCGTTACTCTACAATATGAATACATAATGGAGCTCACATTAAAAACCAATTACATTACAAGTTCACAAGGCGATAATTAGCTACTTGACGGGAAGTAAAAACTATCCAACATCCCAAACACATGGTACATCATTCAACCTTCATTTATACTACCATATAACTTCATTCCACCCTCCTATAATACAATTTACTGCCTCACAACACCAACAATACCAAAACAGTCCACACATCAACATAGACGTCACAAACCAACAAGATTTCTCACCAAGTGCATACTTCACATTTTTACCTCAATGCAAATCCATATTTTTATTCCATAAAGTCACATAAATACCTTCCACAACAATATACCAAAAACAGTCCACAAAGTTTCAGAACTCACTTTCACATAACAAGAAAGTATTTTCCTTTCACTACGTCAAACGTTCCATGCACAATTACGTATAAACATTTCCACAAGTCATACACAAGGATTAACGAATTAGGGACAGAACCATACTTAAACATACTGAAATTTCATCCATCTAATTCAATTCCTTCCAGACCTTAAGTCCCCTTTCAAGTTTAAACCACATAGAGGGCAAATCCTTTACCGATTTAGCAAAAGTGGACTGTTTCACAAATAGTGGAATGCTCAACACTTTTTAAACACAACCAACATGATTTACAAAATCTATTATGAATATAATATATTAATCTATAAGGTTAAACACTTACCATGGCTTGCAAGTGGAAGATTTGTCCAAAAATCCTTATAGAAAATTAGGGTGGCCAGGGTTTTTGAGAAAGGAGAAATGTTGATTGAAAATCTGATTTTTTGCAAGTGAGATATGTTGAAAATGAGCTGAATTTCATCTTAAATAGTACCTTCTAAACCTCCTCTCTCATGGCTAATCTTAGCCAATTATTTGGTCAAAAAGTCTAAGTAGACTTGGTCCATTTTTAATGGATCATCTCCCTTTTTGGGCCTATGTCTTTTTACTTAATTTTGGACCTCAATTGAACCCATTAGCATAATATTAATTCAGCCCAATAAATTTAGTGGGTAATACACCAACTATCTCAAGTTTAAATAATTCCATAAATGTTAAGGTAGTCAAATAAGTTCGGAAATATACGGGGTGTTAAATTTATCCACCTCCCCTTGAATGATATCCATATTTTATGTGTTGCTGATTATAGGTGACATCATTATTCCATCCTTTTTGCTGCACAAGATTGTTGCTGAAGACTCCCTAGGATTTTGACTATTAACTGTCTACTCCTCTACAAAAGAGGATTGTACTTTATCATGTTCATAACTGCTCAGTGTTGCATTTGTTTTTGCTCTTTCCTGGTGATGTGTGTACTTATTGTTGGTGTTGTTAACATGTAGTGAGAGTGAATCTGCATCATTCTTTGTGATAGTCTGTTGTAGTTGCCCTTGGTCTATGGTTGCCCCTTTCATCAGTTTTTGACTATCCTTGTGCTGCATATTCATGTATGAGTCTATTATTTGATTATCCCTTTTCTCCCTGGTATCATCATTTAACAACTTATTCTCCTCTTCACCCTCCACCTTATTTTCTTTCAGTAAATCAAATGATTTTGTTGTGCTAACTCCTTTGTTGTTCACCATAGCCCTCTCATTCTCCTCATCTATCAGTTTTGAACCTTTGATTGGTGGGTTTCCATTTAACTGTAATCATCTTACCATTCACATATCTTCTTTGCACAGGCACTGATTCTTGTTCCTCATCTTTGTTTTGATCTCCTCCTTACTTTTATTCCTCAATTTAGGATGTAAATTTCTACATTCATCTTCCACATGTCCTTGAAGTTTACAAGTATGACAATACTTTGGCAATACATCATATTGAATCTTTATCTTTTGAACTCTTGCTTCCTTAGTTTTGCTATTCAATACTTCAAGTTCAACTAGTCTGGTAGGTTTGCAGCCAAGTTCACTTGGACTTTCATCCTCGCACAACCAGGATGAGTCCTATTTATTGTAGCCATATCTAAGTTGATAGGCTTTCCCACAGCAGCTGCTAAAGAAAATAAAGATTCTTTCACCAAAAAGTGGGCAAAAGATCAGAAAATGATATTCAAGCCATTTTTGGGGTTGTTTTCTCGCCCGATTTGAACTTGGCATCATAAATGAGTGGACGCATTTGATATTCCACTCCATCCTTGATCGTAGTATAATAGAAATTTTTGACATCATGTTCACAAAATCTTCCATTAGACTAAACCTTCGTCAAAATATGTCTATGTCTGAGC
Source organism: Capsicum rhomboideum (assembly GCA_031232105.1). Taxonomy (NCBI): domain Eukaryota; kingdom Viridiplantae; phylum Streptophyta; class Magnoliopsida; order Solanales; family Solanaceae; genus Capsicum; species Capsicum rhomboideum. Next base: position 86,319,536 of record CP124719.1, on the reverse strand, counting down.
AATCCAATCTTACAATCACCCTTTATCTTACATTGCTTTGGTATTTGACATCTAAGGTCATCCAACTCAGGCCATCCATATGAGAACTTAACAATCGCTACAAGTAGTAAATCCTCTAGAACATTCATCTTCTGAACCACTTCATCCGTCCAAGTTATCGTGGGACTCCATTCAAGTATTCCACAGGCTTCATCAGTATTGAGTCAAGTACAAACTTGTTATTTTGTTGTGCATTGGCATTAGGCTTCATAAGATCAACGTACTTCAATTTATTTTTATTATCATCCCCAGTAACACGTTGTCCATCTGTATTGTCAATGCTAGGCAACACCGTAGGCTCGACGGCCAAATAAGGTTTTTTTAGGAGAATTGGCATGATACAATTCTAGAAAATTGGTGGGGGAAGTAAGAGAGAAAAATTGGTTGGTCACAGCAGGCTGATCGGTGTCCGATCCAGTCATGCCAGCATTGATAGTGTGGTTAGGGTTTAGATTTTTAGGAGAGAGAAGAGAGACTTTTTGTTGATTTTGTGACTTCTTCGATTTATTGAATAGTTGATTATTTATTCAATGGTAGATCCTAAAAATATATATTTGAATTAACTAAACTAAAAATAAAAGAAAATAACTAATGAACAATTAACCAAATAAAGAGCATATTTTACGTAATCAATAGGATGAAATCGATCTAGGACTATGGATTTGCTAGCAATCATATGTAGAGTACTTAATTCATCGACTAGTTCATTTATCTAGTTGTTGATTTAGGGGGTTGATTTTATGATCATTTGGACTTAAAAATCCTATATCACTTGTATGACCGTAAATAATTGCGTATGTGTTTGGATGCAACACCTCACAACATCCCATTTTGTATGGGGTATATATCGGTAAGATCATTGACCATTACATTGCATATCATATTTCTATTTGTTGTGTTACTATGTTATTTGAACTACTGGAACTTTTTTGCCTGCATAGTTATTTTGATATTTTTTATGCGATAGTAACTACTTAAGCTTGGTTAGCCTATGATGCCTAATGAGTACTAGTGGATTGTACTCACCCTACTCTTTCTGCATCTTTTCTGATGCAAATCCATGTACCAATCTTTAAAGCGAGTCTAATCGTGCGGAGTGGTGTTTAATTCGAAGGTATGGTGAGCTCCTTAGATTCAGAGACTTGACCCAGTTTCTTCTATCTTTTCTTTCTATCTTTATTACTTATCAGACAACTTTGTACATCAATTTAGAATCTTCTTTATATTAGAATTCTCTTGTACAGGTGACACTAAGCCATGGGATGGTTATGTATCATTCACTAGTTTTATATTTATGAAATTAGATATTTGGGTATAATTACATCATAAATAAACTTGCTTTCCGCGTTTATTTAAGTTTCTATTCATGTACGAGGGTTACTAGGAGGAATTAGGGTAGCTGACATCATGACCCCAAATTTTGGATCATTACAAAATTACATTCCTAGCTAATTAGACTCACAAGTATGAGGACCCAAGGTCAATCGCAATTAGAGAAGCTTTCAATTATGAAAGATACTCAAGGGTAAAAGAGAAAAAAATAGGCTAAGTGCTATAATTATTTCATGATTCAAGATTAAGTATGAGAGGTGGCAGATTGAACCCATTTTACAGTCAAATAAACAATGAAAAAGGAGCCAAAACCTAAAATGTCAATCCAATTGCAAGAATGTTGGGCGCACAACTCATCCAGTTGCTCTTGATCTTTTTTATTTAATCCATCCACCCAAATTTTCACCTTCCATGGTGATGGATGGTCTTTTCATAACCCTTACTACATGTATTACCATCAAATTATAGTGTTACATGGGAGAGGGGCTGAATACCAAATATTCTAGATAAATAAGTTAATGGCCTAAAAAAATTCCACCATGTACAAATAAGCTCTCAGAAGAGCTCAGTTTCTAGGCTAACAAGAATCATGTAATGTTAAAAAAAAATCTTAGTCAATATCTTTTTTATGAGTCCTTATTTTAAAGTTGGCAAGGTCGACTCTATCTTAATTATAGACTCCTCTCACAATTTGAGAGAGTTCGCTAGAATTGACAAAACATCCTAAGGAATCTTTCAGGGCACCATAATTATCAAAGGAGTCAGCCATCATGTTCTCTTCATGATAACCGTAAGTGATTTTGGCATTGAGGATATTCACCTAGTTTTGAATGCTTTTGACCTAGTGGAACAATCTCCATGAAGCTTTGTAGTCCCTATGATCGTGTCAATCATCATTTTTAAGTCAAGTTTGCAGATAATATTATGAATATTTTTGTTGATGCACCATTATAGGCCAAAAAATCTATAGCTTGTATTATAAATGAAATGAGTTAGACAATACCACATGAATATCGCGAGTAAATATTTAAAGTTCAAGCATAAAAATTTTAGACTTGTTGTTCGGCTTTGACATGTATGAAGTTCAAACAATCCTTGTAATTTCAAATGCAAGTTATCATAATTTTAGTCGTTTATGTCTGAAGTTGATAACAAAAAAGCTAAACTTACAAAAAAATTACAAACTTAGACTATGCCTTAAAGAGAATCTCAATAGGTAACAACATAAAGCCCACTATTATAGGAGCTAATTATTCCCTCTCCCATGAATTTTAATTATTATGTAAACAATTAAAAATGACATGGATACATTGTGTAGTCGCGATACATGGTTAGTCGTAGACACGTTGTAGACAAGTAATCTTTCAAATACATGTTAAGGCAATACATGATTCAGTGTCAAATACATCACATCTATCCACATGTATCTGAGGGGTTACAACATGTTACGTGGTTATAGTATGTATCAGTGTGTATTTGAGATTATTGTGGGATATTATGTAATTAATTTATGGGATGATTACAAAAAAATACACATAACAAATATACATTGCAATTTCGTAGCCAAAAAAGTACATTACATTTTTATAGCCCAAAATCTGGATTTGATCACGGAATGAAAAGTAACTTTTTTTTTTATATAACATTGTATACATATATATATTGTATTGTATATACAATACAGTCTTTTTATTGTATTGCATAATGTTATATATACAATTATTCAATAATATACATATACAAATATATACATATGTATATATAATGGTTAACAATGTATCTACATTGTATAAGTGAGTATAAAATGGAGAGGAACAAGAAAATCATCGAAATAAAAAGAGTTTATTGTATATACAACAATATGCAATACAGTATACAAATGTATACAAAAAAATGGACTTCGTCTTCTTCCACGAATTCAAGCACCAAATTCATCCAAAAACAATTCAAAACTTCAAATTTGGACTCCTCAATATATAACCAATCTTTTGCAATCATATCCACTCAAAATATAGCTTATTTACAAAAATTTAATTTTCAAATTTTGAAAAATCGAGCTTCAACAATGGCTTCAAAAAATTCGTGCTATAGTTGTAAAGGATCACGAAATGAAAAGTAACATTTTAGGTCTATATACTTGGACCATTTTTGGTAAGAAATTAAAATGTGAGTTATATTTCACAATGTAACTTTGTTAGATGTACTTTTGTGTAAGTTTTCCTTAATTTAAAGTAGTGAGAGAATAAGTAGATATTGCAAGGATGTTTGGCATTTATGTAATTATATTGGCTATTTGTGCACTTGGCCCAATCCCTGCTGGTTCATAACGTACTCGGGTCGTAAAACTACCGTGTTCGGACTCCTAACGCCCTAACGGTCCCGGCATTCCCTTACCCGCCGGAAAACTATAGGCACGGAGAGAAGATCAGTAATTTATTTCAACTTGTTTATCCAGTGCACCATAGGTATAATTTCTCTCCCAGATAACTCATTGCCAATTTCTTTCTTCAATAATTATCCTCCCAACTGCTTCCTTTATTATTATTTCATGTTGTCGTTTTTGAAAATCTGATTTGAGTCGCTCGGATTCTTTTTAATACCAAGTTGCTCTTAATTCCTCTTTTGGACTCTTCTTTCGTTTAACTTGATAAAAATTGTGTCTCTGATTGTACTATGTACTTGAAAGAAGGATGTTCCTTACTGTTGAAAGTCCACAAAAAGTCTCTTCCTTTAATCCTCAATGTAAACCCAACTTTCAATGTTGATCAACTTAATGGTCAAAATGGTAAAAACCCTGTTGACCTAAAGGAATCTGCTGTATTGAAGAGACTGAAATATGAAGAAAATATGTCAACTGCTTTACATTATTTCAAATTGGTTGCCAATTCAAGCTCTTTCAAGCACACCCCTTTAACATATAAAATAATGATGGAAAAACTCGGGAAGCAGCAGGAGATGGACAGTGTTCAATACCTCTTACAGCAGATGAAATTGGAGGGTATTAGTTGTTCCGAAGATATATTTATCAGTGTGATCGATGCGTATAGGAGAGGTAAGGCGGCAGAGCAAGCGTTGAAGACATTCTACAGGATACAGGATTTTGGGTGTAAGCCTACAGTTAGGATATATAATCATCTCTTGGATGCTTTGCTCAGTGAAAATAGGTTTCACATGATTAATCCTATTTATAGTAATATGAAGAAAGATAGGGTTGTTCCCAATGTGTATACCTATAACATACTTCTTAAAGCATTGTGCAAGAACAATAGAGTTAATGGAGCTCAAAAGTTACTTGTGGAAATGTCAAACAAGGGGTGTTCTCCTGATGAAGTGAGTTATACAACAATTGTGTCTTCCTTGTGTAAGTTTGGTAAAGTAAAAGAAGCCCGAGAACTAGCCATGGGATCCACTCCTGCCGTTCCTATTTATAATGCTCTGATAAATGGGCTTTGTAAGGTATATAATACTAAGGAGGCAGTTGATTTGTTGGATGAGATGGCTTACAAGGGAGTTGATCCTAATGTCATCACGTACACTACGATTTTAAATGCATTTGCTGACCAAGGAAATATTGGTCTTTCTTTTGCTATGCTGAGCAAGATGTTTGTTAGAGGCTGTTCTCCAAATATTCATTCGTTTACTTGTTTGATTAAGGGAAATTCATTGATGGGACGATGGTATGAAGCTCTTGATGTATGGGATGGTATGATCAAAGAGGGAATTTTGCCCAATGTTGTAGCATATAATACACTTCTCCATGGTCTGTGTTTGGCTGGTAATATGAATATGGCTCTGTCTGTTTGTAGTGCAATGGAAAGGAGCGACTGCCATCCAAATTCAACAACCTACAGCACCCTCATTGATGGCTTTGCTAAATCTGGAGATGTGAGTAAAGCATCTGAGATATGGAATAGGATGATGAATCTTGGTTGCCGTCCAAATGTTGTGGTATATACATGTATGGTTGATGTACTCTGCAGGAATTTCATGTTTGAACAAGCTTACAGTCTTTTAGATAGCATGGTAATAGAAAATTGCCCACCAAACACCATTACTTTTAACACATTCATCAAAGGTTTGTGTTGTAGTGGTAGAATTGAATGGGCAGTGATGCTATATAATCAAATGGAAAGATTTGGTTGCTCGGGTAATACTACCACATATAATGAGTTGTTGGATGGTTTATTCAAATGTAACAACCTTACGGTAGCACTTCAGCTTGTTAGGAAGATGGAGGAAAAAAATATTGAATTTAATTTAGTTACGTACAACACTATAGCATCTGGTCTCTGCCATATGGGGATGCTTGCGGAAGCTGTAAAACTTGTGGCAAAAATGCTGGTTAGGGGAATTAGACCTGATGTTCTCACCTTCAACGTACTTATGGACGCGTACTGTAAGGGTGGTAAGGTTGAATCTGCAAAACAACTTCTGAATGCTATGAGTCAACTCGGCTTGCATCCAGGTTTCATATCCTATACCTGTCTGATAGGTGGACTGTGCAATTGGATTAGTTTGGAAGCCGCTATCTGTTGCCTTCAGAGGATGATACATGATGGCATTCCTCCCAAGATATCTACATGGAATGTTCTAGTCCGTCATTTGTTGAGCAAGATTGGCTATAGAAGTGCACTACAATATCTAGAGAGTATATTGGCAGCAGACTGAAGGTGTGAACTTGCTTCAGCAGATTGGAATGATGAATACACATAAAAACTTTGCTGTGGATATAAAAGCAGTAGTTGCAGTTAAAGAAATTTTACGATGGAGGGTCCTTCTCCAGACCTGCATTGACGAAGTGGCATTAACAACTTGTTTAGGAGATATGGCTAGTAAGAATCCCTCAAAAGAAGTTTAACATCATCTGATCATGTTTATGTTTATTTATTGGTTTTGTTCTCACCTTGTTGATCCCCAGCTAATCAGCTAGTTTGACTTTTCTATTGAAGAGATTTTGCAGGTGAGTCCTAATTTCATTTGCTGTTGATTTGAGGAATTTGGAGACCCACCAAAAGACCTTGCAGGTATTCAATTGCTAATATTTACTAGGATATTATAGGCTTAAGCTTGTAAGTACAACCAAAAGGTGGAATAGCTCCTTTAAATTAGTGTCTACTCTGAAAATTTAGATAGCTCTAGTAGCAGCAGTAATGATTTATAAGGTCATGCATTATGCTCTGTGGGTACCTTTTAGTAATAGATCCCTCTGATTCCTAACCCCTTACTGAAAAGGTTGTGTTTCTAGTATTATAGTTATTTCGTTTTCTTCTAACTTGCTTCTTGGTATCAGTCTTTTATCAAATTGAACCACAACCATTCAATGATCCCCACTGTTTTTATTCTAAAGATTATTAGATGGAGCCTGGTAAATGGTCGATCCTGCATTCCTGCTATTGAATTCTATATTTTGACACTGATTGTAAAATTGCTTATATCCAGTCTGTATAGTTTGGGAAGAAGTTTCATGAGAAACCCCTACCAAGGGTATCTCTTTGGGGTGTCCCAAGAAGTGGCAGGGCAGAGCCAGGAACCAGACATGAAAATGGCAGCCATAATTTTTGTAGAACTCCACTGGTCCTTTTGGCATGAATCTTTGCAATAGGCATTATGCATAGAGTGAGAAGGGGTGATTTTCTGTAAACGATCATTTAAGCTGGGTCTTGCTTGGAGAACAAAACAAGTCAGTAATCGAAAATGTCAGATACAACTTCATTAGTGGCATTCGCTTATTCAAAAATACTACTTTTATTTTCTTTTGACCCATTTTCCTGTTCTATCACAGGATTTGTGGCATTGTATGGCAGCTATTTTCAACTTTGCTGGTATCAAATGGTCTGTGCCTAGGAACACAGGATCTTTTGCCCTGTAAGTACGTACAGAGGGCTGTACGGAGGATCTTTTGCCCTGTTAGTACGTACAGAAACTGTACAAAGCAAGAAATAATTGGGATACATGATTCCAGGTTGTATCTAGTGGGTGATTAAATGTTTTGAAGAGAAGCGGAAATCAATCCGGAGGATTTAATTAGATTGTATCTCGTAACTTCATTTTTGGTGTATGAAGGAATATGCAAATGAGGCAGAAACTTCACTAGATTTCATTGATTTCTGAGATTAGAAGTGGGCTATATTTTTGGGCCTTTTTGCTCACTTGTACAGAAACTGCAATACTACCTTTGTGCTGTTTTTGAATACAGTTATTACCATTTAAACATAAAAAAGAAAGTATAATTTACCCTGCAAACGGTAAAAAATCTCCCATTTTCTAGTCGACATTGATCTATTCACAGTGGAGTGCCTGTTGCGTGGCGAGCTATTACACTAGTGTCTGCAATCCTTTTTTTTTTTGGGAGGCAAACACGTTCATCTCTACTGTGAGTACCAAAAAAGGAATTCAAAGAGGCCAAAGTAAAAAATTTAAACAAACCCTCCTATACAATAGATAGAACAAAACCATATGGAGAACTTATGATACCTATACTGAGGTCTTAATCGTCCATGCAATAAATATAATAGAACTATACTGAGGTTTAAATTGTACAATTTGGTATGATATGTTTGAACCATGGATTCGCATAGAACATTGAGCCACCATATGAACATGGTATATCGGTTTGATCATCAAAGTTTCCTTTAGCTGGACAGGTTAACAAAAAGAGAGAGGGAAGAGGGTGTTTCGTACAAACCAAGAACCAACATCAGGAAACTATGATCTAATCTAAAATTATAAGTGATCAGAATTCCAGGACAGTGAGCGAAATAAATACAACTAGTTTTCACACACTTACTTCCTTTTTCCTATCTTGTGTGTATCAATTTGTCGACTGTTTCTACTGTTCCTATCATCTACATCGTCGTCAGCGTCCACAAGAATAACACCATCAATATCATCATCATTCATTTCCATATCTATGTCATACTCACCCTCCAAATCGTCTTCGTCATAGTCATCATAATCATCCATATCCTCTTCATTTTCATCATCTGTACCAGCACGCACAGTATGAAACTCTGGAGGAGGAGGACAATCCTCTGTTTCTGCCATGTCCCGCTTCATCACAAGATGTCGAATGACTTTCTCATCTTTGTCAAGCATGCTCTTGAAATCATTAATCCATTTGGCTCCCAGTTCGAAATTCATCAAAATGTAATGAGCTCGTGATGCTTTCTGAATCTTGTATGCCAGTCTACGCATACCCCAGTCACTGAATCTCCACAACTTCCCTTTCTTTTCTTTCAAAAATTCTGCATGTTTATGGGAAAAAATCACAAGTTTCAGGTTTATTTTAGTCACCATGTGGAAAACAGAAATGTTAAATCACAGGGAAAAAGTGATGATGGTTAGGAAAAGCGCCGTCATTTAGAGGATTGGGGAACAAGGAAGCTATGGTTGTTGCAACATCTGGTAGATCAGAACCACTTCTGAGATATTAGCCTTTGACATGATTCCACCTTTCTCAGCTATTTCCAAAAGGGCATGAGGTATAAGCTTAAAAAAGGACTTGGGTTTTTTTTTAAAAAAAAGGGACTTGGTAAACGCATTTGACAGCATGAAGCAAAAACCGGACCTTAGTAGAACAAATAGATGTTTGATATATGAAAAGGAAAAGCTAACCTTGAACTTTTGCATTCACACTCTCAACCTCGTCCTCACAATCCTCATGAATCAGATACACCACTTCATAGTGTCGCACTGTACACAGCAGGGAAGTCAATAAATAATCTAAACTATAAATCGAAAGAAAAACAATAGATCCATAACAATAAATTACTAGCTATTTTTCCTGCACTCTTTCAATTCCATTCAGTGAGTTAATCGGCCCGTACATGCAATATTGGCAAGAATTCATGAGATAAGGCATGCTACTTTAATCAGAAACAATCTTATATATAGCATCCAACCACAAAGAATCAAGTGTCAACTTCTACATTATAAGAAGGGTCGTCTCCAATCTTACAGTTAAGTCTTCAAGAAAAGCAGGTGACAGATCCCCAAAGCTCATTTCCATAGAAAGTTGTGTTAGGTTTTTAAGAGGTGTGAATGGAAAATGAATCGGTGTTTTTCCGAAAAGACACTTCGGATGTTTATGACCTTTCCAATGAGTTGTGACTTTCCCGAAGAGTTGCACCTTTCTGAACCATTGCTTTTCTTTTGAAGCAACACCTTGATGGCTATATATACCTGTTGAATCCTCAGATTTTCCAGACGAATTTTCTGAATTTCTACCCTTCTTCTTCTTGCACTTTTAAACTCTTCTTGTATGATTTACTACCGTAGTGACTTCGAAGTTCAGCGAATTTGAAGTACCGCTATTCTGCTGAAGTGAATCATTCTATCCTGGGAGAATATAATCCATTAACCTCAGGTACTTGAGGGGAATAATTTCCTTAAGGACGCACCATGACTTCGGTGGGCTTGATTCTTCTATATTCATCTCTTTCTTTATTTGTTTACTATTTTTCTGAAATAGTTTGAACTTCATTTTTGTTGTTTGTAAGTTGGTTTGACCTTATTGTTGAAGTTCATATTTGTGAATACAGAGTTAGAACTTCGTTTGGTTGTTCATAATTCTGTTTGAACTTATTGTTGAAGTTCACAATAATGAATACAAATTTTATTTAACACGAAAATAACAAGTTGAAAGAACAAATGATTGAACATGTGGAGCCAATAATAGATTCTAGTCATTGGCAGCTCAGCACTCCTTAGGTCACAGATAGATCAAAGTTTTCCTCAGTTGAACGAAACATATCTAAAGCATCTCCTTCTACTTGCACTGATAAGCAACACAGATATCTATTGTGCAGATGACAAGTTGCACAGAATCCAAAATACTAATTCACAACACATTTTTTTTATCCACTGGGTAATCTATGAGACTCTGAGGTAGTGGTATGGACTGCGTACACTTACCCTCCCTAGACCCCACTTTGTGGGAATATACTGGGTATGTTGTTGTTGTTGGGTAATCTATGAGAATTCCAACATCCATCCTATATAAACCAATCAACCGTCTACTTGGGATTAGTGATATGAATACTCTATGTTTGTATCCATGTCATATAGATAATGTGGCCTTTAAAACTAGAAGGTTCTCCAAATTACACACTTATCTCTATCCAAACCTAATGTAAGTGTAACCATTACAACTTAACATTATTACAACTACTTATTTGGTATCTCCGATATGGATCTTTTGATTCCACCATCCGTTCCAGCCAAAAAAAATATGCAGAAAGCGAAGAAGACAACATATCCCAGCTACTATCTATAAGTTTAAGTGATTTTTTTATTTTTGATATTAAGCTCATAGAATGATTCATACTTACTCTGTTCCACATTCAGATCACTTTCCAACTGCAGATTTAGAGCCTCAAACAGTTCCTCTGCAAATTAGACTCGAAGTTTAGTGACCCCAACCTCTAAAGAAATCACGGAAAATAAGATAGCAATGAGCAACATGTCATTCGTAAGCAAATAATGGCTTACCCTCTTCAGCATCTGCAAACTCGGGTAGAAGTCTTCCGTCTTCTTGGACCTTTCTCTGCAAAATATAGGGTTCAAATCAAATCAGAACTCACACACAAAAGCAAAAGAAAATTGAACCTATGTCATGCTCTTAAGATTAGGTAATCCTACTTTGAAAATGGTCTTCGGCTCAAAGATTTTTCATTAGAATTCTGGATAACAAATCAGATTACATATGGGTGTAAATGAAAACTAGTACAGATATATAAATTTTGCTCAAGAATGCTTTAGTAACCTCTCTAAGGAGCACAGCTTCAGGAAAAGGACCAGTGGCTTCATCAGGTTTAGGAACAAAGCTGTGGGAGTCAGATTTATTCTTCTTCTTCTTTGATGCTGAAGCAACAACAGCGGTTCTAAGGTTCTTCTTGTGGGAAAAATATAGGAAGAAAGAAGAGCGCCCATTTGCTGAAATGGAAGGATAAAATTGAGGAGGAGGAGAAGAGGAGCTCAGCAACTTTCCCATATCAGGTGAAGAGGTAAGAAGAAGGGACTCCATTTTTGAGAGGATAGGATTTTGATTTTTGGGGAAGAGGGTTTTACTTGCCCATTTCTATCTATTTGATCACATTTCTAAATTCACTTTCTTTCTTTTATTCCTGATATATTTCTTTTCTTTTCTTATAAAACCATTTTTCTTCCCCGAGACTAGGGGTGATGATGATTTGGGTAAAAATCAATCCAAATCAAAAAAATCAAAGCAAACTAATTAAATAAGAGAAAATTAAACAAAAAATTTATTGGGCTAAATTTCTTATACAAAAAATAGTTCACTTAAAAAAAAATAAACCACTTGGTACATAAAGTGGTCATTCGGCACTTTTTAATTACAAAATTTGGCCCTGCGGCCATATTGTTTACTGCCAACGATTGAGAATAGAACCAAATGCAACTTTTAGTGTAACAAAGAATGGACCATATGTTAAGGCCAATCAAACTAGTAAGCTACTATTATTAGGACCTTTGCTACCTGAGGTTGTATGTGTAATAGCACACTGGAACAATAATAATAATATACCCAGTGAAATGTTACAGGTGGAGTATGTTACCCTCCCACTCTCATGAAGGTAGAGGTTGTTTTCAAAAATTTCGGCTCAAGTAACACATAACAAAGTAGATTCAAAAGGAGAAAACAGAAATAACAAAAACATTTCAAATAATAAGGAGAACATTCGATAGCATACAGAAAAGGGAACCCACGATAGCCAAAGCATAATAAAAAACATGTAGTGGCAGAAATCGAGAGATCGAAAACTAAAAAAAAAAATGGTGCTAATACTACTTATATGCAAGGAGAAACCTATCTCACTAGACAACGAGATAGTGCTCAACTACCTACTAACCTACCACCCTAATCAGTTAGAATAATGGCCATATGTAAACCAATTTTTTCTCTATTTCATTTGCAGCTTAGCTTAAAACGGTCTTGTTGTGGCGGTCAACCATCTTGCCACATAAAAGAGCATTAGCTGGAATCAGATATTCATCTTGCAAAGAGGTCGATGTGGTGTATACCCTCATGTATAACTATTGTCCTAGATACTGTCACGCCCAAAACTCGAATCTTATGTTCCACATTGCCACATTGTCTAATGCAATGTATATTGTTGTCCATAACCTCAGATATACCTGCATTTTTCAATATATTCTCATGTCAGTCTTCTTTCTCGTTTATATGAATGTAATGACCCTTCAGGTCATTTTATCGATTTTCATGCATTTTTTATGTTTTGGGACTTCCCATAGTGGCTACAGGTCATTTATGACTTGTCGGAACTGTCGGTTCGATTTTCGAACAGTTCGTTTGGGTTTTAGGCTCATTTTCCTGTTTTGGAGCTTTCTTTGTTAAGAAACTGGTCTCGAACCAAAACTCCTAGTAAACGGCCTCAAATGGAAATTTTACTAGCGCTATCAGCTCTGAAATATTGATTTTAGGTTAGGGGGACCTTTAGTCCGGGTCCCGAGGCTTTCGGGCTCGTTTGGGACTATTGGTCGAAAGTTGGTTAAATGGGCACATAGGGTTTGGAGCCCACATTTTGCCGAACGATATCCGTTGGGAATTTTGTTGATTTCGTTGAGTTCAAAATGTCATTTTTGATGGGTTAGCATTATTCATTTGCGTCCACGGGACTCCAAATGGGCCCGGAGCACCCAAACGAAAAATTGAGGCGTTGCTGGTTTCTGGTGCGTCGCCTTGGCGACCACCTTGGCGCCTAGGCGAGGACGCCTTGGAGACCAAGTGTGGAGCCTTGGAGATGGCATGCTGGCATGGGCGATGGACGCCTACGCGATACCATTGGCGCCTAGGCGATGGCGCTATGGCGACCAAATGGCCGCTTAGGCAACCAAAATCAGCCTTTTTAGGCTTTCTTCCCCTCGACCCCAAACCCATTTTCCTCCATTCCAAACCTCCAAAAATTCCATTTAAGCTCAAGAACCAGCTAGGGAACACCAATTTAAGGCTGGAGTTATTTCGGGGACGTCAAGTGGACCTTCATCTCTTCTGAATCACGTAAATTTCGAGCTCCTCCCTCCTTGATTTCTCCATTTTAATTCTTGAAATTCCCTTACGTTGGGTTTTTTTGGGGTAGCTATTGAGCTTGGATTGTGCTCAAATTTTGGGCACAAGTTTCTTGAGTCATGAGGGCCCTAATGACGGATCCAATTTTGAAATTCCATGTGTGGGTCCTACGAGCCCATTTTAGATTCAATTTTTGATTCGGAGTATAATATTACAATATGGGTACTGTTTTACTCCTATTAATATGTAGATTATGATTTTAATAGTGCGACGTCATTTTCGAGATCGTGGGGCAAAGACAAGCTATTTGTGGATAGTTCAAGATTGCGGTTTGACTTCGAGGTAGGCTTTGGTCTACTTTTCTCTATGAGATTGTGTATTATATAGATTGAATGCTAGGTAGGGATTTTAGGATAGGTTTTGTAACACCGCGTATATTTCCGACCCTATTTGATAACCTTAAAACATGTTTACCCTAGGTTCGAGAGCAATAAGTATGTATTTTGTATTGTTAGTGATGGAACATTTGATATTGTGCTAGTAAATGTGATTAGACCTTTGTAGGAGGTGTTTGTGACTTTGTGGAGCATTTATGGGGTGAAAAGTGAGGTTTAAAGGACATCCAAGTAAAGGATCTTAAAGATAAGAGGCAAGCAAAAGGTTGGAACTTGAAAGATCCAACCAAATCCACAAAGAAAAGTTGAAATCACATTTTAAGTGTGGGGCGCGCCCAGGGGCGTGCCAGGCCGCTTTGGCCTGAATTTTTTGTGGCACAGGAAGCAAGGGGGCGCGCCAGGCAGCGTGCCAAGCCTCCCCTGCACACCTTTCAAATGCTAAAATTTTTCTAAGTCCCTAGGGCGCCCGGGAGCGTGCCGGGGTGCTTTTTGCCAAATTTCTTCTACGATTATTATTCTATAAAGAGGACTTTTGGGTTATGGTATCATTACTCCATCGTAGTAGGACTGCTTTTGAGCGAGTTTGGCATCCGAGTTGGGGTTAATTCTTCGTCACAAGTATTTTATCAAAGTATGTTCAATTAAGCCATGAGTGGCTAGAATTTCTTATTATTGAGATTGAGGCTACGAACACGAATCTCGTGAGTTGAATATTGTTGTAACATTTATGGAATTATTTAAACATGAGATAATTGGAGTATTACACATGAAATTTGGTGGGCTAAGTTAATATGTGTTAATGGGCTCAATTTGAGGCCCAAAATGGAGTAAAAGACATGGCCCAAAAGGGGCAAATGACCCATTCTTCCATTTGACCAAGTAAATATGGCATTTAATGCCCAAGGATTGGCTAAGGATGACTTGAGGGCTATATAAAGGCCAAAAATCAGATTTTTATTCATTCTAACACACATGCCATTTCTAGAATTTTCAAGATATTTCCTTTGGCTCTCAAAACCCTAAGTCATCTCTTTGGACAAGATCATCATTTTTCAAGCTTGGGTAAGTATTTAATCTTATGGTTTAATATATTATATGCATGGGAGAGTATGTAGATCATGATGGTTATGTCTAAAAGTGTAAGTAGTGCACTTTTGCTATTTCCTAAAAGATGTGTCATCTATGTGATTTAAACTTGGAAGGAGACTTGAGGTTTTGATGAAAGAGAATGGTGTGGATGAAATAACAACATGTATGGTGTGGTTATGTTCGTTAACTTGTTATTTTTCTATGAGTATAAATTGTGGGATTTTTGTTGATATCTTTTTATGAAGTGTATTGAGGTGACTCGATGGAGTAATTGTGACGTCGTACTAATGAGGAAGTGTAAAGGATGAACTTGGTGTGAAATGTTATTGGTTTGTGATGTTTTGGTCAATGTATGGCATGTTGTGGTATTTCTGGTATGACACTACCGTGAATGGTATTATAAAGGGGGAAATGACATTATAAGGCAAACATGTAACTCATTGTCGCTTCATGCACTTGTAAGGTAGTTGGTTGTTAACGTGAGCTCCGTTATGAACTTGTGTTGTAGAGTGATACGTAAGAAAGGAGCTGGACTATTGTATTCACATATAGGATTGTGTATTCATATTGGAAAGATAAGGTATTTAAGGTTACTCTTACCGTATCCTTCTGCAACACATATTGTTCATACTGTCATTATATTTGTTCCATTTCAAAATATTCTAAGGCATTTCATTTCAGGCTGTCATGTATTGTTATTCACATGTTCTTTATTCGTGGATTAATTGTTATTCATAAGTCTCTTAATCATGGACTGATGTTCCAAAGCTCCAATAATGTTGCGACTATCAACATATCAATCTCTCAAAAGTAAGAAATAAAGTAATGCATATTTGTTGGTTGCAAGAGTACGGGTGGTAGCTCTAGAGGCATAAGCCTAGCTCGAGCCGATCCCGATATTATTGGATCAGGGGGTAGTCCTAGAGGCATAAGCCTAGCTCGGGCCGATCCTGACAGGTGGTAGCTCTAGAGGTAAGAACCTAGCTCGAGACAAACCTGATATATTGGTTTATGGGTGGCAGCTCTAGAGGTAATAACCTAGCTCGAGCCGAGCCCGATGTATTGATTTATGGGTGGTTGCTCTAGAGGCATAAGCCTAGCTCGAGCCGATCCCAACATAACGTTATGTTATGTTAAGACCCACTGATCAATTGGGGCCCGGGTACGATATGATAGAAGTGATGATGAATTAACAATAGAAGCAACGAAAATAATGAATGTAAGGTACATGGTTCCACATATGCATAACGATGGTTTATCCATATTGACTATTCTCTTATATTTGATTCCATTGAAGTTCTTATGTATTGATGCAGTTTCTTATAGCCTTACATACTCAGTATATTCTTCGTACTGACGTCCCTTGGGGGACTTACCTTACTTGCTACAGGCACAGGTGCTAGTAGACCTCCACAGTAGGTAGCAGGTCATTTACGAATCTTTGGTGAGCTCCAGTTGGTTCGGGGCTTTCCGAGTCACATGTGTACATTTGTTTTGGTGTTGTAATGTTGTATAAAGTGGGGACTTATCTCGACTATAGGTTGGTTATGTATATGCATCTGTTAGAGTCTTTGTAGACGTATGTGGGAATATGAATATAAGGTACGTGTGTCCATTTTGACTTGACGGCCCTAACGGCCAAGTTTCATATATGTATATATCACATGTTTCCATGGCTTTCGCTATTAGCATCTTGTATCTATACGTGGTGGTGATGTTACTTGAATGACATGCATATGAATGGACATGATCAAAGATTGGTTCTCTCGGGCCTTATCGACTTCGGGTGCCAGTCCGCCCCGTTGGAATTTGGGGCGTGACAAAAGTGGTATCAGAGCCAGGTTGTCCTAAGGGTGTCTACAAAGCCGTGTCTGAGTAGAGTCTTATTTATGGATGTGTTGTGCACCACATTTATAAGTAGGAGATTACGGGACATTTAGGAGTCGTTTCTTTCCTTCATTTCTAGATCTTGCAATAGAGCCAAAATTGTAAGTGGAAATTATATCTGACCATTGGAATTGTTTTTCTTTGCTATAGTAAATGTCGAAGACAAGACAAGGTAGGGGCAAAGGTAAGCAGGTAGATACGCTTGCCGGAGGAGGAACGAGTATATCACCACCTGACCAAGTTAGTCAAGGTGGGGCTGACACTGAAACTGCATCGCGGGCTTCTCCTACTCTTCCATTTACAGAAGAGCCAAGAAGGAGAAGAGTATCTTCGGAACCACCTATTAATACTATTGAGCAGGACTTAATGAGTGCGGTGTAAATATTGACCCGTGTGGTTGCTGCACAAGTTCAAAGACACGCTTTTGCCCAGCAGATGGAGGGTCAGTGGCAAAGAAGAAAGATACAAGAAGTGGAAGGGGGATCGTCAAAGAGGGCTAAACCCATGAGACAGTCCATGGCGTCCTAAGGAGGATTTGGGCCTCGGATTTTTCACAAACCGCCTAGGCCATCATTTCTCCATTCCACAGCAAATGCTCCCCCTCTATTCCAAGGGTTTAGAAGCAACCAGTTTGGGCGAAGAAGTTAGGTTCAGGATTCACGGACAGTGGGGTATCGAGCACGAGAAAGTATGAGCCAATCGAGGTCTCCTCATCAGCAGTGTCAGCGCTGCGGAAGGTATCATTTAGGTGAATGTCGGTTGGGAACAAATGTTTACTTTTGGTGTGGCGTGCCAGGACACATGGTGAGAGAGTGCCCATAAAGAGGCATGAGTGGTATGACAGGACCTACGGGATCAGCCGTTGCGTTATCATCATCAGATGTACAACCTGCTAGTCATGGCAGAGGTGCTAGAGGAGCAGCTAGTTCTAGTGGAATTCAGGACCGTACCTATGCCGTGGCGGATCGACAGAAATTTGAGGCTTCTCCTGATAAAGTGACAGGTATATTATCTGTCTTTTCACATAATGTATTTACATTGATTGATCTGGGTTTTACCCTATCATATGTTACTCCATTGATTGTTGAAAAAATAAAATTGTGAAAGGACACCAGAATTTTTAGTTAACCCATTTGAGGTATCTACACCAAAAGGTGAATCTATTGTAGCTAAAAGAGTGTATCGTAATTGTGTGATAACTGTGTGTGGCCATGATACATTGGATGATCTTATTAAATTGGAAATGGTGGATTATTGATGTCATAATGGGTATGGATTGGTTGGCTTCTTGTTATGCCACGGTAAATTGTCGGGCTAAGAAGGTACATTTTCATTTTCCACAAGAAAATGTTCTTGAATGGAAGGGTAATGTGGGGGCACCAAGGGAAAAATTTATTTCCTATCTTAAAGCAAGGAAAATGATAGTCAAAGGGTATATATGTCATTTAGTACGAGTGCAAGATACTGATGTGAAACCACCAAGTCCTCAATCGGTTCCGGTGGTTAATGAATTCCTCGATGTATTTCCTGAAAATCTTCCAGGCTTACCCCCAGAACGGAAAGTAGAGTTTAGTATTGATGTGGTGCCAGGCACTCAGCCTATCTCTATTCCTCTGTATAGAATGGCTCCAGCAAAATTGCGTGAATTGAAAGAGCAATTAAAAGATTTGCTAGACAAGGGGTTTATACGGCCTAGTATGTCCCCATGGGGTGCCCCAGTATTATTTGTACGGAAGAAGGATGGCACATTGAGAATGTGTATTGACTATCGGTAATTGAATAAGGTAACGATCAAGAACAAATATCCCTTCCCCAGAATTGACGATTTGTTTGATCAGTTACAGGGTGCCAAGTATTTTTCAAAGATTGACTTGAGATCAGGTTATCATCAAGTCAGAGTAAGAGAAAAAGATATACCCAAGACAGATTTTCGAACACGGTATGGTCACTATGAATTCTTAGTTATGTCATTTGGACTAACAAATGCACCAGCTGTTTTTGTGGATGTGATGAATAGGGTGTTCAAACCATTCTTAGATGTATTTGTGACCGTGTTCATAGATGATATTTTGGTTTATTCAAGATCACAAGAGGACCATGCCAATCACTTACGGCAGGTGTTACAGATTCTCCGGGACCGTAAGTTGTATGCAAACTTCTCTAAGTATGAATTTTGGTTAAAATTCGTAGCATTTTTGGGTCACATTGTGTCGGATGAAGGAATAAGGGTTGATACGCAAAATATTGAAGCAGTGAAAAATTTGCCAAGACCTACGATGCCTACAGAGATTCGTAGTTTTTCTTGGATTGGCAGGTTATTACAGAAGATTTGTGAAAGGATTTTCTTCTATTGCTGCACCATTAACGAAGCTAACACATAAGGCAATCAAGTTTCAGTGGAATGATGCATGTGAGAAAAGTTTCCAAGAACTGAAAGATAAATTAACTTCCACACCACTTTTAGTACTTCCCGAAGGCATAGAAGGGTATGCAGTGTATTGTAATGCTTTCGGGGTTGGCCTCGGATGTGTATTGATGCAGCATGGTAAGGTAATATCGTATGCCTCACGACAATTGCGGCCACATGAGAGAAATTATCCAACACATGATCTTAAGTTAGCAGCTGTGATATTTGCTTTAAAGATATGCCGTCATTATCTGTATGGGGTTCATGTTGATATCTATACTGATCACAAAAGTTTGTAATATATCTTTAAGCAGAAGGAACTAAATTTGAGGCAACGAAGGTGGCTAGAGCTCTTAAAAGACTATGATATTGATATTCTATATCATCCAAGGAAAAGTAAATGTGGTAGCTGATGCATTGAGCCACAAGGCAATAGGAGGCACTAGTGGCCAATTGACGGAAAAACAAGACTTAGTTAAGGATTTACATCAATTAGCTAGCTTGGGGGTTTGTCTTCTTGAATCCTCAGATGAAGGGGTTATTGTACAAAATGCGGTAGAATCTTTATTAATAGCTTAAGTGAAAGAGAAGCAGTTTGCGGATCCTATGTTATTGCAGCTAAAAGAGAATGTACAACAGGGTTTGACAAAGGCATTTGATCTTACGCAAGAGGGAGTACTTTAATGCCAAGGTAGATTATGTGTATCGGATATAGACGAGCTGAGGAAACGAATTATGACAGAGGCGCATCATTCACGATATTCTATTCATCCGGGAGCTACCAAAATGTACCATGATTTGAAGGAAATGTATTGGTAGGGAAACATGAAGAAGAACATTGCAGAATTTGTAGCTCAATGCCCGAATTGTCAATAAGTAAAGGTAGAGCATCAGAAACCAGGAGGTTACATGTAATGTATCATCACAGGTTTGCCTCGTACACTGTGGAAATTTGATTCTATATGGGTCATAGTTGACAGGCTTACCAAGTCAGCGCATTTTCTACCAGTTAAGACCACCTATACAGCTGAAGATCATGCAAGGTTGTATGTTAAGGAGATAGTACGATTGCATGGGATTCCAATTTCCATTATATCGGATAAAGGAGCACAATTCACCGCACATTTTTGGAGATCTTTTCAGAAGAGCTTGGGT
This sequence comes from Capsicum rhomboideum, assembly GCA_031232105.1. Classification (NCBI taxonomy): domain Eukaryota; kingdom Viridiplantae; phylum Streptophyta; class Magnoliopsida; order Solanales; family Solanaceae; genus Capsicum; species Capsicum rhomboideum. The sequence continues at coordinate 86,299,186 of CP124719.1, read as the reverse complement.
ACACAAGTGAATTTGAGTACGGCTTTCCATCCTCAGACAGATGGACAAGCAGAACGTACTATCCAAACACTTGAAGATATGCTACGAGCGTGCACGTTAGATTTTTAAGGCAGTTGGGATGATCATTTGCCTCTTATTGAATTTGCCTACAACAATAGATATCATTCAAGTATCAAAATGGCACCTTATGAAGCTTTATATGGAACGAAGTGTAGATCATCAATTGAATGGTTTGAAGAAGGTGAAACTGCTTTACTTGGGCCAGATCTTGTTCATCAAGTTATGAAGAAAGTTAAAGTGATCCAACAACGCTGCAAACGGCCCAGAGTCTACACAAGTCCTATACTGATGTTAGAAGAAGAGGGCTTGAATTCGCCATAGGTGATTGGGTATTCTTGAAGGTGTCCCCGATAAAAGGGGTAATGTGATTTGGAAAGAAAGGGAAGTTGAGTCCCTGATATATAGGGCCATATGAAATTATCAAAAGATTTGGGCAAGTCGCGTATGAGTTGGCACTACACCAAGAACTCTCCACAGTGCATCCGGTGTTTCATGTTTCGATGCTTCGAAAGTGCATAGGAGATCCATCTCGTATTGCTCCCATTGAAGATGTACAAGTTACGAAAGATCTCACTTATGAGGAGATACCTATTGCCATTCTAGATCGATAAGTGAAGAGGTTGAGAAATAAATACATAGCTTCCGTAAAGGTACTTTCGAGAAATCAACAAGTAGAGGAGATCACATGGGAAGTCGAGGAAATGATGAAGTCCAAGTACCCTCATCTGTTTCAAATGGAAGAGAAATTTCAAGATGCGGGATCGAAGCAATAACAAGTAAGTATCTATGAGCATTATGTGTATATGTATATATATGCTACTATAGAGATGCATTTGTTGTAATTGAAAAGATGTTGTTAACATTCGAGGATGAATGTTTCTAACGGGGGAAGAATCTAACACCCCGTACATTTTCGACCCTATTTGAAAACCTTGAAACATGTTTACCCTAGGTTCGAGAGCAATAAGTATGTATTTTGTATTGTTAGTGATGAAACATTTGATATTGTTCTATTAAATGTGATTAGACCTTTGTAGGAGGTGTTTGTGACTTTGTGGAGCATTTGTGGTGTGAAAAGTGAGGTGTAAAGGAAATCCAAGCAAAGGATCTTAAAGATAAGAGGCAAGCAAAAGGTTGGAACTTGAAAGATCCAACCAAATCCACAAAGAAAAGTTAAAATCGCATTTTAAGTGTGGGGCGCGCCCAGGGGCGTGCCAGGCCTCTTTGGCCTGAATTTTTTGTTGTACAGGCAGCAAAGGGGCACGCCAGGCAGCGTGCCAGGCCGCCCCTGCACACCTTTCAAATGCTGAAATTTTTCTAAGTCCCTAGGGCGCCCGGGAGCGTGCCGGGGTGCTTTTTTCCAAATTTTTTCTACGATTATTAGTCTATAAAGAGGACTCTTGGATTATGGTATCATTACTCCATCGTAGTAGGACTACTTTTGAGCGAGTTTGGCATCCGAGTTGGGGTTAATTCTTCGTCACAAGTATTTTATCAAAGTATGTTCAATTAAGCCATGAGTGACTAGAATTTCTTATTGTTGAGATTGAGGCTACGAACACGAATCTCGTGAGTTGAATATTGTTGTAACATTTATGGAATTATTTAAACATGAGATAATTGGAGTATTACACATGGAATTTGGTGGGCTAAGTTAATATGTGTTAATGGGCTCAATTTGAGGCCCAAAATGGAGTAAAAGACATGGCCCAAAAGGGGCAAATGACCCATTCTTCCATTTGACCAAGTAAATATGGCATTTATTGCCCAAGGATTGGCTAAGGATGACTTGAGGGCTATATAAAGGCCAAAAATCAGATTTTTATTCATTCTAACACACATGCCATTTCTAGAATTTTCAAAATATTTCCTTTGGCTCTCAAAACCCTAAGTCATCTCTTTGGACAAGATCATTATTTTTCAAGCTTGGGTAAGTGTTTAATATTATGGTATAATATATTATATGCATGGGAGAGTATGTAGATCATGATGGTTATGTCTAAAAGTGTAAGTAGTGCACTTTTGCTATTTCCTAAAAGATGTGTCATCTATGTGATTTAAACTTGGAAGGAGACTTGAGGTTTTGGTGAAAGTGAATGGTGTGGATGAAATAACATGTATGGTGTGGTTAGGTTCCTTAACTTGTTATTTTTCTATGAGTATAAATTGTGGAATTTTTGTTGATATCTTATTATGAAGTGTATTGAGGTGACTCGATGGTGTAAAGGATAAACTTGGTGTGAAATGCTATTGGTTTGTGATGTTTTGGTCAATGTATGGCATGTTGTGGTATTGTTGGTATGACACTGCCGTGAATGGTATTGTAAAGGGGGAAATGACATTATAAGGCAAACATGTAACTCATTATCGTCTTATGCACTTGTAAGGTAGTTGGTTGTTAACGTGAGCTCCGTTATGAACTTGTGTTGTAGAGTGAAACGTAAGGAAGGAGCTGGACTATTGTATTCACATATAGGATTGTGTATTCATATTGGGAAAATAAGGTATGTAAGGTTACTCTTACCGTATCCTTCTGCAGCACATATTGTTCACATTGTCATTGTATTTGTTCCATTCTGAAATGTTCTAAGGCATTTCATTTCAGGCTATCATGTATTGTTATTCACATGTTCTTTATTCGTGGATTAGTTGTTATTCATAAGTCTCTTAATCATGGACTGATGTTCCAAAGCTCCAATAATGTTGTGACTATCAACATATCAATCTCTCAAAAGTAAGAAATAAAGTAATGCATATTTGTTGGTTGCAAGAGTACGGGTGGTAGCTCTAGAGGCATAAGCCTAGCTTGAGCTGATCCCGAGATTATTGGATCAGGGGGTAGTCCTAGAGGTATAAGCCTAGCTCGGGCCGATCCTGACAGGTGGTAGCTCTAGAGGTAAGAACCTAGCTCGAGCCGAACCTGATTTATTGGTTTATGGATGGTATCTCTAGAGGTAATAACCTAGCTCGAGCCGAGCCCGATGTATTGATTTATGGATGGTTGCTCTAGAGGCATAAGCCTAGCTCGAGCCGATCCCAACATAACGTTATGTTATGTTAAGACCCACTGATCAGTTGGGGTCCGGGTATGATATGATAGAAGTGATGATGAATAAACAATAGAAGCAACGAAAATAATGAATATAAGGTACATGGTTCCACATATGCAGAACGATGGTTTATCCATATTGACTATTCTCTTATATTTGATTCCATTGAAGTTCTTATGTATTGATGCAGTTTTTTATAGCCTTACATACTCAGTACATTCTTTGTACTGACGTCCCTTGGGGGACTTACCTTACTTGCTGCAGGCACAGGTGCTAGTAGACCTCCACAGTAGGTTGCAGGTCATTTACGGATCTTTGGTGAGCTCCAGTTGGTTCGGGGCTTTTCGAGTCACATGTGTACATTTGTTTTGGTATTGTAATGTTGTATAAAGCGGGTACTTATCCCGACTGTAGGTTGGTTATGTATATGCATCTGTTAGAGGCTTTGTAGACCTATGTGGGAATATGAATGTAAGGGATGTGTTTCCTGTAACACCCCGTACGTTTCCGAACCTATACGACTACATGTACATTTATGGAAACATGAAAACATGAGAGAATTGATAATTTTTGTATTGAAATGTGGGCATTTAATAAGTCTTGTATTATTGGGCCCAAAGTGAAGCCCATAATGAATAAGAAGACATGGCCCAACATGGAAATTGACCCATTCTTCCAAGAATTGTCCAATTTGACAAATCAACCATGCATTTAATGCTAAGGGATGGATAAGAGTGACTTGGGTGATGTATATGTATATATGAGGAGTTATTCATTCAAATGGTGGGCTCAATTAAAAATTTGTTAATGGGCCAAATGAGGCCCACATATTAGCATGCAAGACATGGCCCAAAAAGGGTAATTAACCCATTCTTGCAAGAACAAATTCACAAAGGAATTATTGACCAAATGGTATGGGATAAGGATGACCAAAAAGGGTCTATATAAGCAAAGAAAAATCAGATTTTATATCATTTGGACACCCATGCCATTTTCTAGAATTTTCCAACATTTTCTTATTTGCTCTCAAGAACCCTACATCATCCTTTGGGCAAGATCACCCTTTTTCAAGCCTTGGTAAGTGTTTATTATTATGATTTAATATATATTATGCATGAGAGATGGTGTATAATATATTGGTTATGTTGGTGAAGTATTGAGAAGGTTACTATGTGTGAAGTGCATGTGTTTGTTAAATCAGAGGACGATTTTGCCTTGTGAACTTGAACATGGGATTGTTATCTTGAAGGAAATAAATTTGATGGATTCAATATTGATATGTGAGATGTTATTACAGCATTGAATTGTTTTATTCTTGTGCATAACATTTGGAATTGATATTGAGAAATCGATTGTTGTTTTGGTGGCGTATTGGCCGTAAAGTGTCATTTTGGGTGTTGTATGTGTGTTGTGAGACCATGGCTGATGGTTGGCATGTTATATGGTCAAAAATATGTTCAAATATGTTTGGTTATGATCATGGACCATTCATGGCATTAAAAGACCCAAAAAGAAGCCATTTCGGACCAAAACGGGCACCCGCCCTCGCAGACGAAGCACCTGCGAGCGCAGGTGCCAACGCAGGTGCCTCTGGCTACTGCCAAAGGTCACCTGCGGGCGTAGGTGGCTTAGCGGATCGGTCCAGAACTCCGAATTGCTTGTTTTTGCATCCCTTTGGCCCCCCGAAACCCCTATACCCTTCATGGATGTAATTATGAACTTGTGATGTCGTTTTAATGACCTTGAAGTGTTGTATGAAGTCATGTTGGACTGTATTAAATATGTATGGTTGTTCATATGTTGTTATGAGGCAAATTCATAAGCATAAATGTGACGGAATGATAATGGGAAGGCATAAAGGGTAAGTGTGATGCGAAATAACATTGTTGAATGAAATCTTGGTCAATGAGTGAAATATTATGGTAGTGTTGGCATGTTGATGCGATAAATGACATTGTAAGAACGCGAAATGACGTTCTAAAGTAACTATGTGACTCATGGTCATCTTGTGCACTTGTAAGGTAGTTGGTTGCTAATATAAGCTTCGTTATGTACTTGTGATGTAGAGTGAGACGTAAGGAAGAAAGCTGGACTATTGTATCTTCATATAAGCTTGTGTATGCATAGTAAGACGTAAAGGTATGTAAGGTTACTTCTATATCCTTCTGCAACATATGATGTTCACACTGTCATAGCACTCACTTGATTCCGAAATACTCTAAGGTATTTCATATTCGATAGTTGGCTAGAGTTACTCATATGTTCCTTATTCATTGGTCAATGGTGCATCGTATGACTCATGTCCATTGGTTGACTCACGTTCATTGGCTAATATGTCAAAAGTTCCAAATGGTCTAAGGTATTGCATCGCAGGGTGGTGAATAGTTAGTATCCACATGTATCGTATTTAGTGAACATTATGTTAAGGTTCCAAAAGTGTACTATACTGAGGGGGTTCTATAGTATTCCAACTAAGGTTGATATATTGACAGTCATATGTGTTTTACTTCTATACGAATCATGAATCACTTAGTTCTTAATTATGGGCGAAAGTTCTTAAGTTGTCATGTGTCGTAGACCCTAAGAGAATTATCCCAATAAGAGCAATGAGGTAAAGAGAGCTTGTTTAGTTGAATATCATTGTTCCAATCATGTTATGAGTCCTATGGTATGATGATTATCCTTGTACCAATTGTAAGAGTAATAAGAGAGGTGATGTGCAAGTTGGTATAATTATTCTTCATAAATGAAATTGTCAACCTCATGAGATAAAGGAGTGAAGTGAGATGTGCATATAAGTACGTGTTTGGCTAAGGTGTTAATCTCATAAAGTACAAGAGTAAAGTAAAGCATATGGGTGTGTTCCAATTAGTGTCATGACCCAAAGATCCAATAGAGTTATACACATGTCTTATATCCATTAGTAATGTTCCAAAAGTCTAATGAGGTTATGTTCCAAGGGTTCAATAGTGATTATACTCATGTATCTTGTTCATTGATCATTGTTCAACGGTTCCAACAGTATTATGTTTCCATGAAGGCTATGTTTCCAAGAATGTTTATATACATGTCTCTAGCTCATTGGTTATTGTTCCAAAGCTTCCAACAATGTTATGACTACAAAAGTATCAATCCCTCATAAGCCAAGGGTACCCTAATTCCCGGTATCAATTTATGGTTCATCATATGTTCTTTATGCATTGATCAATGTCATTCACATGTTTCATATGCTTTGACTAATGTTCTAAATATTTCATGGTTCCATTAATGTTATGTTCCAAAGTTCAAAATGATATTATGAATATCAAAGTACCAATCTCTCACAAGTTGAAGTATCTATCTCAAAGTAATGAAATAAAGTAAGAGCAAAGTAATGTATGATGATGATGTTTATTTATCCATGGGGTACAAGTACCTGCATGATGATGGCCATTTATCCATGGGGTGCAAAGACACCTGCATGATGACATGATTTTATCCATGGGGTGAACTGACACACCTGCATGATGTATCCATGGGGTAAAAAGAATACCTGCATGATGATGATATTTTATCCATGGGGTGAAATAACACACCTGCATGATGTATCCATGGGGTGAAATGAACACCTGCATGATGAGGGCCCTAACAGTGTATAAGCAGTGTAAAAGTAAAGCAAAGTAAAGGCAAGGGAAAGAAAGAACGCAATGTACATGGTATCCCACATACAGAAAGAGATTTTATTTACAATTGCTATTTCTCTTATATTGATTCCATGGTTGTTGTTGTTATGTAAAAATCATTGGAGATGATCATAGTGAAATAAAGGTACATGGTTCTACATATAGAGTTTCTCTTATAATTATTTCCATTGAAGTAAAGTAATCAACGAAAGTAATGACAGCAATACTCATGGGTTCCAAAATGCAACATGGTAACTTATTCACATTGAATATTCATTTGTATTTGAGTTCATTGAAGCATCCATGCATTGTACAGTTTCATCTGAACCTTACATACTCAGTACATTCTTCGTACTGACCCCTCTTGGGGACTTACTTTACATGTTGCAGGTGCAGACATTAGTAGACCTCCTCGGTAGACTGGGGATCATTTGCAGAGTTTTGGTGAGCTCCACTTGGTTCGGAGTTTCCTGGGTCATAGTTGTATATTTGTTTTGATGTTATCTAAATAGGGGACTTGCCCCGACTTAGTTGGTCCTGTAAATGCATCTGCTAGAGGCTTTTGTAGACGTATGTGTGGGTATAGATGTAAGATATGTACGATCAGTGCGACGTGATGGCCCAAACGGCCAAGTTTTATATATGTATATGTATGGCATTTTACATTTCATCAATTACATGGGATAGTATGTTATTCATTTAAGGTTATGCATGCAAATGTTCATGAGCAAAGATTGGTTCTCTCGAGCCATATCGGCTTCGGGTGCCAATCATGCCTCGTTAGGATTCGAGGTGTGACATTTCCATTTTGACTTGATGGCCCTAACGGCCAAGTTTCATATATGTATATATCACATGTTTCCATGGATTACGCTATTAGCATCTTGTATCTATACGTGGTGGTGATGTTCCTTGAATGACATGCATAGGAATGGACATGAGCAAAGATTGGTTCTCTCGGGCCTTATCGGCTTCGGGTTCCAGTCCGCCCCGTTGGAATTCGAGGCGTGACAGGTTTATACCTAGTAAGATCATGACTTGACCTATCTAGGGAATTTACAATAGAAATGTGAATCGAACCTTAGTCTAGAATACCCGTTATGGTTGTAGAATCCTATTACACCGAATTATGGACTTGTTTAACCTTAGATTGACATGAATAACCCTTTAGTATAAGAATTACCTTATTACTTAGTGAATTAAATGGTATTTATAGGATTAGATCTTTCTAGTAGTATTGTGCCCTTGTTTACCTTAGTTTCTCGGATTACAGTGTTGGTATATGTTAATTTATATATATTGTTGGGCCCGAGAACGTGGTTACGATACCAGTGGGACACCAGGTTAGTACTTTATACTTAGGAAGGACGTGGTTATAGTTATGGTTGCGTAGATGCTTACTGTTGTATTGTTTGGATACTGGTGATGTCATGCATACATTAGGCGCATTTACGCCTAGTCAGTGGTACAATTCCAACTAAAACTTTGATTTTACTATTGTTTTCTAAAAAGGGATTTATTACCACTTTTCTTAACTTTAAAATGGTTTCTTTGAAAATGGAAGTCGGCAACCACCCTATTTATGGAATTATGACATGTTTAAACTAAACTGTTTACTTGAGAATTAGACCGAGGCTCATTCTGGTCCATTATTAATCCACTTATTTTACTACTACTTATTTCACTTTGAACGAGGGATGTTCCGACCCTTTCTACATTACTATACTATTTTAATTTTGGATTCGACCTCGGGCAATGAATTTATAGATATACACTTACTCAGTTTCGGTTCAAGTCTGACATTTCTTATTATACTTTATATCTCTCTCTGGTACTGGACAGAGTAGATTGGTTATGATGGTTATTGAAAGTCTTGGTTCAGGATCATGCAGTAGATATATGGACATCTCGAGTCCCCTATGGGTTCCTCTATCTGAGCTACATACCGAAAGGGGTGAGATTCATAGGTCTTGCTTTGCGAGCCGGCGGGCCGAAGGAGGTGTATATATACTTGGTATATTATGACACTCTGTTGATATGGTTCTATTAGTTTACATTGCATTCATCCTTTCATATGTATTGCCTATCACCAGTATAATTGTCAGGCGCCTCTATCTATCGGTCTAATGGGGAGCCGTATAAATACAAGTTATGATGGTTGTTGCTGAGTGTTTGTTTGTGCCTTTTCGGGCTTATGGGGCCCCTATTGGGTTATTGATTGTCCGGGCTAGCCGGTTATTTTATTGTTGGTTATTATTATATAGTTCATGGCAAGATTGGTTACGGATTGGTACCTGAGGTTGTGGGTACGCTTTCGAATTCCTTTATTCCTTACTATGGCAAGATTTGATTATCGTTAGGCTATCTTATGATTGTGCATATTATGATTAGAGACCCTGATTATGCTAGAGTTAGCTTTTTTATTCTTTATGATCCTAGAGAAGTTGGATTAGTTCCCTCAGAGTAGTATCTTCGGATTTGGTTGTCGGTTTAGCGTTGTTATTTATATATATATATATATATATATATGCTCTTCCCTAGCCATGATTTGTATATTAATTTCTTCTTTCCTACTACTATTATACATTGCATATATATTTCTTCACTCTACCATTGTATATGATATATCTCTTTCTTCACTTTACTACCGTATAAGGGCTAGTTGGTTATGGTATTGTGCTTTGTCCGAAATTATTGGTAGCTCATGATAGGTTATCCTTATCGCTCCATTAGTATTATTATGCTTAGTTTTATAGATAGTTGCTTGTAATTTATATTCCTGCTTTACATATTATTTATATTCGCATTATCTTTGGAGCTCAGTCGGCCGCCTACTGAGTACCACATGTTTGGTACTCATACTACGTTTTTGCAGCCTGCAGATCATAGTTTGAGTTCTCATTATTGATGTGTGCATCATGCGGAGCACCATGGATCAGAGATTCGGGGTGAGCTCCTGACGTTCGGCGCTGTTCCTGCTCTCCCTCTTACTGTTAGACTGATCTCTATTTTTGTATTTTGAAGACGGCTTTATATGTATTTACTCTGTATTTCACTTGTACTCTTGTTGTATTAGAAACTCTTGTACTGATTTCACCAGGTTTTGGGGATATATTTACTTTATTCTTGCCTTCTTTCTCATTGTTATTTAGTTTTACTTTCGCCTTTCTTGTTAGTCCGTTACTAGCTGTTCCAGACTATGGGTTGGCTTACCTACTGGTGGGTTATGGTAGGTGTCATCTGACTTGAGAAATTGGGTTGTGACAATGTATTAATCTTATTACCTGAATTGTGCAACGTGAAATTGAACTATCACTTATTTGATTTTTAGAACAACTTCACTAAAATAGAACTATCACTTAATTGGGCCTGTCCATTCCTTTTTTTTTTTGGAAAAATAACATAAATATACACCTTAACTTATCCTATTTACACAAATTCCCACCCTTACAAAGTAATTACAAATATTCCAACTATCAGTTATGTATCTCAATGGAATGTATCGGGAACGAATTATGTATCGCTATGTATATCAGTGTGAGTTGTGTTTAAAAGATACATACACTATGTATCTTTGAATGATTACAGTGTGGGTAATTATGTATCTCAATGGAATGTATCAGGAACAAATTATGTATCTCGACAGCCCAAAAAATGGGATTTTCTGTAAATATGCAAAATGTCGAGATTTTCTGTAATTAGGCACCAAACTGTCTGGATTTATGTTGTTTACCCTTTTTTTTTTTTGCCTGAATCAATTACTGCAATATATAAGTACGACATAAACATTGTATATAGATGTATATCATCAAATATACATGATTGATGCATTACATGTACATGTGATCATTTTTTATTGTACATTTTGATACATAATTATGTATCATGTGTACACGTTTTTACACCATTATACAATATCGATACATCTCATATACATTACATAACTATTTATACAATATCTATACATTATATATACATTACATATACATGCAGCCATTTTTGTTGAAATTTTCTTTTGTCCCTAGTACACTTTTGTGGTATTTTTTATGTAAGAAAAAATATGGATATATTTATTGCAAAGTAATTACTTTATTGTATATATATGAAATTTTTCCATTAATAAACCGATTTTTATTTGATTTGGTTTGGTCTTACATTTTAAAAAATCGATAATATTTGATTTGGTTTTGGTTTTGTTCAAAAAATTCGAAGAAATAACTGAACCAACAATTTTGATATATATATATATATATATATAAAATTTTAAATATCTTATATATGTATTCATCAAAATTTATTTATAAATTTAAATATCTTGTATTAAATGTACACCATGTTCCTGTTTTATGTGGTAATCTTAGAATTTATTTTTTCTTTTGAACGAATTATTGTTTTTTGTTTTCCTTTTGAATGAATAGTTTCTTTTATTTTTGTGTATGGTTAATAACCGAACAATCGAACCCAAGTTGTTAACAACCAAACCGATAAATATATATTATATTATATTTAATTTGATTTTAATTATTCAAAAATTGATACACACACACACACACACTAGTTTCTCTGTACGTGCGATGCACGTATATCAAATTATGTCGTATTCAGTAAAGTAAAGTTGTAATTTCCTGAGTTAACACTTAACAATAAAATCAGTTTTCCTTCAACAAATAAGTTCTATATGTATCTATGTGTACCTGATGAAAATCTTTAAAAGCCTCTATAGACTTACCTGTCTAAATCAAATTTTAGGGTGCATATCAACTGGCTTATCTGAGTTCTCCAAATAAAATAGTGTATGGATTTTAATTTTATGTGACATATAATTATAAATTGACGGAAAGATAATTGTGAAAGAGAGAGAGTGGAATAAGATGAACTATCCATTAAAGAAAGTGGAACATGATATATTCATGATAAAGAATAAATTAGGTTATAATCAAAGCTCAGATACCACAAAGAAGATTATAGAATAATATTTAGTGTAAAAGTATAACTCCTTATGTTTTCTCTTCTTGCCTTTCTACGTGAGGCAATGATTTATATAGTCATGCCTTCTCTATTTATATTGAGATTGAACTCTACAAGTTTAATCACATCCGTTCTTTTATGCAATAGTCTATAGACTATGATTATGCATTTTATTATTTTATTATGGTTTTCTAAATTAATGATTATCACATAGTTCATCGCTGGATTTCAGTTTGCTTATGAACGTCTGCTTGAGCCTTTATAATTACAAAAATTCTGCTATGATAAAAATTATATAACAAAGAATTATTGCATACTATTAATTAAAGTGAGTGATCCCGTCATTAAAGCACAAAAGTTGGACATATTATTTTTAAAAAGATAGTGAATTTTTTTTGGTTAAAAAGATTGTGACTTTTTCATTAGCTATTTTCTAGTTTGTTTATTTTCAATCCTAAATATATTTATGATAAGTTTGACCTCTCTTTCCTTCACATGAACAAATATATAAGGAAAAAATCACAAAAATCATTCTCATCTCTCTTTTTTTAGTATCCAAAAATCATTGTCATCTCTTTTTTTTTAGTATCCAGTATCGATTAAAGAAAAAAAGCTAAATAAGAAATTTACTATCAAGATAGTTTTTATGGATACTAAATTAAACAAACATATATATGCAAGGAGAAAAACTCTAGTGTCATGCTTTAGCAGATACTAAGTCGTTTGGCTATGAGAAATTATTCAATTTTTTTTACTTTATTTGAAAATCAGTGTTTGATCATGAGAAATTAAAATACAACATGAATTTTAATTTCGAAATTTCGCAGAAGTTGAAAAATTCTAAAAAGTTATATTCACAATTTTCACTATAAATCACTTACAAAAATTCAAAAAACAACTTCAATTTATAATAATGGCAAAACACAACTCCAATTTTCAAGTACCATTTTCACTTGGACAACAAAAATTATTTTTTTTGTAGATTTCTCAATTCTTATGTCCAAATGCCCAAGTTCTTCCATTTATCTCATACGAAAAGTATAGTAATACTAACAATAAAAAACAAAGTTATTACCAGTCGTAGAAAAATATCCGGTGCTTGCATTTCTGTAACAATGTTTTATTTTTTTTTAGTTTCTCACCCGGTGTTCGGTACCCGCATTGGAGCCCCGACTAATCCGGATCGCGCACTACACAACCCATTCTGGGGGTGACGCTCCCAACAGGATTTTCTCCATTCTCAGGGCTCCAACCCAAGACCTTTGGTTAAGGGTGGAGCAGTCCCACCACAACCCATGTTGGTTGTGTAACAATGTTAGGGCAACGTAACCACTGTCCATTCATATAATGATTCATATGTTGATGTTGCTAGTCTGCTAGTGTTACTAAACTAAATTATTAAAAGGATAATTTTGTTGAAAAGTAATAAAAATGAGAAGTGATAATTTGTTTCCTTGGTTTTGAGAAGTGCTGATTTGAAAGTGACGATGTGTTTCTTTGGTTTTCGGATGTGTTGATTGTTTCTTTTGACTTTGTAAATTGAATGGTTGTGACTATTCATGAAGGGGTTTAAAGTTGTTGTAGGGCTGCATGGATAATTATATTTTTAAGTGGATTTTTTAATGTGGGGGTGTTTTAGTAATTTCACTTTGGAGTTCATGCTTTTAAGGTATTTTATATATATAAATTTATTTATAAATTTAAATATCTTGTATTAAATGTACACTATGTTCCTGTTTTATGTGATAATCTCCGAATTTATTTTTTCTTTTTGAATGAATTGTTGTTGTTTTTTCCTTTTGAATGAATTGTTTCTTTTATTTTCGTGTATGGTTAATAACCAAACAATCGAACCCAAATAGGTAACAACCAAACCGATAAATATATACTATATTTGATTTGATTTAATTTTAATTATTCAAAAACTGATTATATTAGTTTGGTTTTAATTTTGAGCAATAACCGATCCAAACCGACATGTGAACACCCCTACAGGAGAGTATGAATAATGAAAAATTAATGGAAATTAAGGAAAGAAGAATCTTGGTGAGATTTACACCTAAATGGTGCAAAATGAAGCTTAAATATCATATTTCAACTTAGGGTGTGTTTGGTAGGACGGAAAATATTTCTTGAAAAAGTAGTTGATTTCTTATTTACTTTCTAGTGTTTAGTAAGTAAGTAAAAAATGTCATCTCAAAAGAATTAATATGTAATGTAGCAAAAACCTATAAAGGGGTGATGGGGTAGGGTGTGGGGCCTCGAGGGATGAAGCCTAAAGAAAGTAAAACACGTGCTTTACGCCCCCAAAATACTAAATATTATATTATATGATAGAATAATAGTCATTTATAACTCGCAACTTTGCTTTAAAATAAAATAAAAATCCCCTTATTCTTAAAATAAAATTCATGTACAAACACAATTTTAACATGCATGTACTCTTTTTCAATTTGAAATACTTCTTTTCCAAACCAAATATTACCCAAACGAGCTATAAATAGTTTAAAATACACATTCTTGTTAGTTATTTCTTATGCTTTTTGTCAGAGTTTCAATTATATTTTGATACATACATACATACATACATATATATATATATATATCCTTAAGGTCTTTTTGAAATATATTTTCTTGTGGTTCTTTACTAAGTTGTCTTTTTTCTATTTCTGAGTATTGAATTTTTAGAAAGTCTAACTTTTCTTCTATTTGATAAAAGATTTTTTTTGTTTTATCTGAATATCTCTAAGAATTTCGAGTATTAAGGTATTATCCTTATGAATATTTTCTCCTAAATTTAATAGTAAATCTACTATACTATTAATTGTGGGTCTTCGTTATGTAAACTATGGTCTCCGTTATTGAAATTACACCTAATTAGAGAGTTGTCTTTTAATCTTTTATATTTCTTTTCTCGAATTAATTGTAAATCTAAATATTCTAACCTTTTTAGATTTGTTACTTTATCTATTTTTTCTATCCTAGTGCTATCCAGATTGGTCTAGTTTTATACCACTTTAGCCACTCTCTATAATTTTCTAGGTCGCTTTCTATACCTTGTAATTCCCAACTAATATTGCTTGTTATTTGATCTAAACTTGGTGAATTTAATGTTTTTATCCTTTCTAAAGATTGTTCTAAAATTCTACGTTTCTTTGTTCCGTGTACTAACCTTATTACTTGAGTAGTATATAGTTTGTTATTAGCTTGTATTTCTTTAACAAAAGGATGTGTTTTCATTAATATTTTTATCCTAATGGGTAATTATCTAAATATTCCTTAAAAATTAACCTTTGACTTATTGTATCTTTAATGTCTCTATTTATATTATTAATTTTTGATAATATTCTATTTCTGTGCCCACACCTTCGATGATGTGCTTGTACTGATATATTATGTTGTCTTTCTACGTTATCAAATTTTTGTAAGTGATGAATTAGTTGTGATCGTGTTTCTTTTAGTCTTTTCTCTTTGATCTAGGTAATATATATTTGCTTATTGTAATGGTTTATGTAATTATGGTAATTATCGTCTCTTCGCATATAGTGATATTACAATTGCTTGTATTAAATATTCTTGAGCTTGTAGGTCAGTTTCGACTTGCTTTATTTCTTTAATTATGTAATGATAATATTCTGTTATTTGTTTTACTAAATGAACCTCTATGTCTAATTCTAAATATATTTTGAATCTTGTTAATACTACTACTATTTTTTGTTCTAGAAAATGTATATAATTTTGACCTTGCTGAATGAAAAATAGTCTTTTACTTAACTCTTTGTACTTTCTACGATACTTTCTAATAGTACGATTTGAGTATTGCATAAAAAATTTTATCCTAAAGGAAAATATCTTACCCTATTTCGTAGAAATTTGATATAATCTTTGATGTTTTTAATTTCTTTTTCTATGCGTCTTAATTCACTTTCTGATTAGGTGATAAAGATTCTTTAATTATTCTAGCTTGTCTTAGATCTTGTTTAAAATCGTATATTTCTTTATAATGATATGCAATGTTTTTAGTGTAGAATTGTTGTTTCATAAAAATAAATTTCTTAAAATTCTAGTGTACGAGTTACGGACTGTATAAGGATTAGTATATATAAGTCTTGAGATAATATGATTTATTAGTTTTTTCTTATTCTTCATTTAAATATAAAAGCATACTTCATAATAGGATTAGACTTTATGGTTAGAAACAATGGAGGTTGTTTTATTACTAGAGATGGAGTAATCTTTACAAAGAATATTACAATAACACCATCATTCTTTGGAAGAAATATACAAAGAGATACTAAAGTAATAAAAGATTCAAAAAAGAAACAAATAAATCCAGACACCGTTTGCGATAAGGGAACGAATTGTACCTGCAACCAGAACTTATTATCAGAAGTAATAGATGAACAAGAATGGATAGACATAGATGAAGATATAGAAAAGAATTATCTATATCAAATAAAAGCAATAATTCTTTCATGAACGGCCCTTTATATAACGAAATACTTAAACAAGGAGAACAAATAGCACCAAATCCAGAAGGCTTGAGTACACATTCACCTCAAAGTAAAACAGACCAAGTAATAATTAAGCAGAATAATACCATAATTTTATTACTTCTAAAACTTAACGAGAACATAGAAAAATTAGTAAAAGGAAAAATTGTACTAGACCACCAGGAAATTTTAAAACAACATTTAGACAAACTAAATAAAATTAAATATCCACCAGTTCCTGAAGACACTCTAACAATCGCTTCTTTAACCGCACCCTGAAAATACTGTCCTGCAGCTCTCTTGGCCATGACAGACTTCAACATCCTAGGTTTTACCGGTTAATCCATCGGGATTCCTTAAGCATTTAAGAGACTAACCATATACTAAGGGTAGTTATAAATCATCCTAGGAATTTACAGATTGATCCATGGGAGTTGTTTAAGCATTTAAGAAGCTAACCATATACTAAGGGTATACATAACATCACATAAACATTATATGAACATGATTTAATAAACATGCTGTACATTCAAGCATATGAAACTAATATACATACATATGGGGAATAGTACCTAGTTCTAAGAAAGCCATAACCTACTTACATATTGTAGAGGAGAGAGGGTTCCCTTTCGGGAGTCCCCGAGGTGCTCCTGGCTGAACTTGAAATTAAGCACACACTTACTTACAAACACTCACACTCTTTTATTGTTTTTACAATAGCTCACACTCTAAAATATTTAGTTGAATATTCTGATATTCAAGCTTGCTAATAGTCGATTGCAGTAATCGCCTCTTATTTGTCTGAATGAAATGAGAGGTATATATAGGGGAGAAAATGAGTGACGAACTTCAAAACGTCATCCAATCTTGCAAAGGAATCTGAATAATTGAAGTTCTATCATTTTCTTAGGTCCCACATTACTGTGCGTCTGTTGAAAATTCTGAAAAATTATTGAAGTGGCTGTCTCTGTCTTCTTTTTCTTTTTGTATTTTGAGGCAACTTGTCTGCTTCAATCGTCACTGCTCACGTCTGTTAGTAGAATCTGATATAGCTGATGTCATTGCTGATGTCTTTAACAAATAGTGTCTAAATTGTGCAATGCTTCTGAGTCAAACTCCATGCCTGAATCATCACTAGCATTGGGGTCTTGTGCGAATTGTTCCATTGTTGGTCATAATCTGGGTCTGAGTTTGGAACATCGGAGTCTTCTTCTTCTGGTTCTAGTTTGATAATCATGTCTTTAGTTTCTTCTTTGGTTTCTTCTTTGGTCACATTAGGTGTGACATCTTGTAGAAGTCTCATTAAAGTTTGTCCAATAATGATTTCAATTGTCTTTGCACTGCTCTTATTTTGTCTTTTAATTTTTGTTGTCTTTGTCTTTGAGCTTGAAGCTTCTAAATTAAAGCTTGCAGGTAGTCTTCTTACACTTTTTGGCAAAGTGTCAGCCATCAATGGGCTTGTTGAGTCTTTACCGGTTGCCGTTTGAACCGGACTAGCTGTACCTTTACCTGATATAGTAGGTCTTTCTACATTCGCTGGGGAATGTACACCCGTTTGATCCATTTTTTGTGGAGTTGGAGAACTCGCTTGATTTTGAAAATCAGTCTAAGTAGAAGAATCTTGAAAAGATTTTAAAGAGCTTTGGTGCTGTGTTAATTCTATATCTCTGATATAATCTTGTAAAATCATATTTTGTCTAAGTAAATGATCTCGTTCTTTTTCCAAAAGCTCATTTTTCTGATTTAATCTTTTAAAACCTTCTGTCATAAAACTACAATGATCACAAAAAATTATTTTGTTCGAATCTTTCTGAATATTATATTGAGGAAAAACTGTCTGATTTCTAAGTTCTGGAACAATAAAAAAATTATGTCCTAAGTTACCTCTGGCGTAGTCTAAAGCCTCATTAAAACCTTTGTATAAAGGGTCTTTGAATCCTTTGATAGTGTCTATCACCTGTATCCATGTCTGATATATGCCAGGTGTCTTTCCCTGTATAATTACATAAAACTTAAATTTATTTGTTAGATTTTTGTTTGTAAAATATTGAGTTAGGGCATTCATAACAGCTAGAAAATAGCTGACATTCCTTGGAGTCTTATTATAAGAAATCCATAAATTATCTAGTAAGCACTTTTGATTTCGGTCAACCCGTGCTTCGGGCCTTGTCTTGAAACTGAAATTTGATTCTGGGTAATAAATCAAATTCTGTCTTCCAAAATGAATTCTTTCTATTGTCTGATCAGTAGAAGTCTGAGATGTATTTAACATAGTCTGAGGTCTAAAATGAGTATTACTCAAAAGAGTCTTTAAGTAATTGTCTGCACTTGAGTCTCAAGTGGAAGCCTTAGCTTTTCCTTTGTCTGTCATGCTGCAGAAGGAACTAATTAGTAGTTCTTGAAATTAATTGACTAAGTTTATCAGCTAAAATATTTTCTTTACCTTTAATATGTTCAAATTTAATACTATATATGGAAGTGGCATCAATAAAATTCAACCATCTTCTTTTACTGCTATTTTTCTCACTAATTTTATCATGAAATTTTACTATTGCTTCGCAGTCTGTTCTTACTAATATTTCTGGTTTATTTAGGATATATATTTTAAAACTATTGAGGCCATATATTACTGCTAATATCTCAGCATCTACACTACTCATATTTCCTTGTTCTTTATATTTACCACTTTGGTAAGCGCATATCCTTTCTTCTTTTTTATCACTATATTTATTTTTCTTTGCCTTAAGGATGGCTCCCCATCCTTCAAAACTTTTGTCAGTTTCTATTATTAAATAGTCTGTTTCTAAGGGTAGGGCTAAGTCTGGTATATCCTTTATCATTTCTTTTAATTTTTGGACTAATTTAATATCTTCAGTATTAAAAGTCTTTTGTGTTTTAGTTCCTGTCTTAGCGTAGAGAGGTCCTGCTACTTTGCCTAAATTTTTAATGAATTGTCTAGCATAATTTAATATTCCTAGAAATTTTTGCAAATCTTTTGTCTTTTCTAACTTATCAGGCATTTCTAAAGCCTTCTTCGCTATATGTGGTTGTAACTTAATCCTTCTGTCTCCTATAGTAATTCCTAAGAAATTAATATATGGTTTGCATAATTCCATCTTTTTCTTACTAATAATTATTCCATTGTCTATAAACAAGTTAAAAACAGTCTGTAGATGTCCTAGATGTTCTTTCATGTTATAACTAAAGATTAAAATGTCATCTACATATACCATACGAAATCTTTATATTGTCCAAATATATTATCCATCTTACGTTGAAAAATTGGTGGAGCTATTTTGAGGCCAAATGGCATTACTAGCCATTCAAAATGTCCTTCAGGACATGTGAAGGCTGTCCACTCAATACTGTCTTGGTGCATCTTTATTTGCCAATATCCGGATTTACAATCAAAATTTCTTCCCTGAATTCTATTAATTAATTTTGTCTTGTCTGGGAGTTTATAAGCGTCCATTACAGTATTATCGTTAAGTCTTTTATAATTTATCACCATTCTAGCTTTACCTCTAACTATCTCACTATGATTTCTTACCATGAATGCTGCCGACCTATGTCTTGACTTAGATCTCCTAATAACTCCTAAATTAAGTAATTCTTTTATTTGTATTTCAAAATCTTTTAAATCTTCATTAGTAGCTTGTATTGCAGCTGTTTTGACTATATATTCTGGGTTTATAATTTTTAATTTACACTCTATTTGGTTATTCTTCCAATGTTCTAAAGGTTTCTCTCCTATTATATCTATATCATCCAATTTCTGAATTATCTTTTACAGGTCTTCTTGATTTTTAATGATTCCTATGTTTGTAAGATTTTTGTTAAAATTATATTTGTCTATATGGGTTTCTATTAAATTGTGATTCTTTTCTATATCTTCATCTATGTCTATCCATTCTTGTTCATCTATTACTTCTGATAATAAGTTCTGGTTGCAGGTACAATCCGTTCCCTTATTGCAAATGGTGTCTGCACCAAAGCTCTTTAAAATCTTTTCAAGATTCTTCTACTCAGACTGATTTTCAAAATCAAGCGAGTTCTCCAACTCCACAAAAAATGGATCAGACGGGTGTACATTCCCCAGCGAATGTAGAAAGACCTACTGTATCAGGTAAAGGTACAACTAGTCCGGTTCAAACGACAACCGGTAAAGACTCAATAAGCCCGTTTATGGCTGACACTTTGCCAAAAAGTGTAAGACGAATACCAGCAAGCTATAATTTAGAAGCTTCAAGCTCAAAGACAAAGACAACAAAAATTAAAAGACAAAATAAGAGCAGTGCAAAGACAATTGAAACCATTATTGGACAAACTTTAATGAGACTTCTACAAGATGTCACACCTAATGTGACCAAAGAAGAAACTAAAGACATGATTATCAAACCAGAACCAGAAGAAGAAGACTCCGATGCTCGAAACTCAGACCTAGATTATGACCCAACAATGGAACAATTTGCACAAGACCCCAATGCTAGTGATGATTCAGGCATAGAGTTTGACTCAGAAGCATTGCACAATTTAGACACTATTTGTTAAAGACATCAGCAATGACATCAGCTATATCAGATTCTACTAATAGACGTAAGCAGTGACGATTGAAGCAGACAAGCTGCCTCAAAATTCAAAAAGAAAAAGAAGACAGAGACAGCCACTTCAATAATTTTTCAGAATTTTCAACAGACTCACAGTAATGTGGGACCCAAGACAACGACAGAAGGCTTGAGTACACATTCACCTCAAAGTAAAACAGACCAAGTAATAATTAAGCAGAATAATACCATAATTTTATTACTTCTAAAACTTAACGAGAACATAGAAAAATTAGTAAAAGGAAAAATTGTACTAGACCACCAAGAAATTTTAAAACAACATTTAGACGAACTAAATAAAATTAAATATCCACCAGTTCCTGAAGACACTCTAACCGAATTAATAGATCAATTAAAAAGAACAGAAGTAACTCCATTAAAAGACAAAATATCAGTAATAAGAAAAGTAAAACCATGGACTTTTTATCAGGTAGGAGACAAAACCAAGAAAGACCACGACATAGTTACACCCAAAATAGACTAGCTAATAATATTATATCTAACATAATGAACTCAGGAAGACAATCTACATCACAACAATTAGATGAAGTCATAGACATTGATAAAGATATTCAGATTTTCCAACAGAACAAATTAAATTTACTAAATCCCAAAGTATTATATAGTGCTGGCTTATTTTCACAGAAAGCTCTGTTATATAGACAATATAGAGAAGAACAGATATGTGTTACAGGAGATAATCAAGAAAATCTTACATTAATTAGTCCAGAATCTTCTGAAGAAATTCAAAAAAGACATATGGACCTAATGCACATGGGTTTAATAATAATAGGATTAAAAGGATTAACACGAAAGAATTTAGGAACAAAAGCTCTAATAACTATATATGATGATAGATGGTCAGACTCTCAAAGATCCCTTATAGGATTAACTGAAGTAGATATGACTAATAATGGCGGAATATTTTATTGTAGTCCAGACTTTATGATCAATTCAAAAGAATTTGGAAAATACATAAAGATCGAAATACAGACTAAAGGATATGAAGACATGATCGTAGGAAATAACCTTTTAGTTTGTGTAGGATTTCTCGGAAAAATTAGCTAATAATAGCGGAAGTAAATTTAAATTAAAAGTTAATGATGTTGTAGGATTAATGGGTAATAAAGAGATTAAATTAATCAAACCCATAAAGATAGACTCAGAACTTTATGCAGGTTTGGAATGGAACCTAGAACATAAAAGTAAACAAGAAACATTAAAACCTACAGATCATTTAATGTATACTAACAAAAAAGGAGTGACTTCAATTAGATTCATAGATTATGAAAAGACAAATCAAAATGAAATAGAAGAAGAAGTTCAGAATGAAGAAAAAGCAGAATTCATGAATATAATAGAATTAGAAGAATTTGAAGTCGATAAGACAATACAAAAGGCTAGAGAAATATATAGGTTAGACAACAATAGACGTTTTAAATGTAGTGGATGTAAGTTAGGACAATTAGACATTTTTGAAGTAAATGATCATTTTCGACTATGCACACTACGAACAGATAATGTCAGATATAGAGAAATATTTGATAACTCAGAAGACGTAATTTCAGAAACGAATAGAAGTATGAAAGAATTTATGGAATCGGCTTCAACAAGTTCAAGCCCCTTCCAAAGAACTAGCCAAATACATACCGTAGAAACAAATACAGGAAATGTACCAAGTCATAGGGTCTATACAACAAATCCAAAAACAGAATTAGAAAGTGTAAGACCAATAGGAAAAAGAATGCCAATAGAACAACCTATTACACTCCAAGAAGGTGGTGATAAATGAAAAATACTTAATATAGCAACTCATGATCCACAGTCATGGAATACAGTTATTGATTTATGGAAAGGAATTGTAGTAGCAGACTATATTAAAACATATAATGAGACAGATTCAGAAACTATGTATAGATATATGGAGACTTTTTTAGGAGAATCAACCAAAGGTTTATGGGAAAGTTTTAAAAGACAATTTCCCAACGAATTCAAAGACTTGGTAGACATGGGAGCTAACCTATATAACTTTACCAATAAGATACATAGTTTAGTAACAGGAGAAGACCCAAATAGTGGATTATTAGTATTACAACGTAAATCCTTAATAAAATTAGAACAGTTAAGTATAAGTAGTTGGTATCACATAAAGCCTTTTCTTTTAGATTACTTTTATTATGCAAGCATAAGCGGTAACACTTTTGACCAACGCTTAGGAAAGAAATTATTTAATAAATTACCAGGAGCGCTAGGACGAGAGATAGAAGAAAGATGGGAAAAGAGAGACGGTGTAATACAGAATCCTAATGCCAGATGGTCAATAGGACATAAAATACAACATATAATAGGCATATTACAAGAAAAATGCACAAATATACAAATACAGAAACAATTAAAGAAAGGAGAGACAAATTTCTGTAAGACCATTTATACTACACAAAGCTATGATGAAAATTACCAAAGAAAGAATAAATATAACAAAACGTATAAAAAACCATACAAACAAAATGATTATAGAAAGAAAAGTTATTATTTAAGAAAATATTCTGCCAGAAAACCTTATTTATATAAAAATAGACATGTAAGAAACTACAAAGATAACAGAAGTTATAAGAACACTTTAGAATGTTTTACATGTGCAAGTTTAGACCATTTAGCTAATACTTGCCCCAAAAGAAACAATACTAGAACAACAAATTCTCAACTCATAGAAGATTTTAACGAAACTTTAATAAATGTAGACGAACATATGCCCGACACAGAAAGTATATACTCAATTGTAAGTATAGATTATGATAAAGATCCAAACTCTTCAGATTCAGACGATGATATAGGATTAGAAAATCTAAATGAAGCACTAACCAGTTTTGCTTTAGTAAATATTAAAGAAGAAAAATGCTTATATGAGTTTGAAAAGCATAAAGGTTTAGACAGTAATCAATGCTATATTTGTCATTAGTACCCTAGTAGAACTAGACGAGCTAAATGTAGCAAATGCTATTTAGAAGGATGTATACCATGCATAGAAAAGACTATAGGAAAACAGGCAATACGATCAATACAAATACAACCAATAGAAAAGAAACAGACTGTCATACTTACAGAAGACAATGCAGTTGAAACTAGAATAAGTAATCTAGAGATAAAAATAAACGAACTAGAAGACAGAATAAAATATTTAGAAAAGGGGAAAAGAGTATCTCAAGAATCAAAAGGAATTATTATAGAAGATTTCGATGAAACAGAGATGTTAAATCAATCTCTTGAAGGACTGGTATGTAATGAAAACAAAAAATTAAGTGTCGTTTAAGTAATGACAAAAATAATAATACAAGACTATGAAATAGAAACCTTAGGATTAATAGACTCTGGATGTACTCACTGTATAATAAACCAAAATTTACTACCAAAACACCTTATAAATGAATTCACAAAACCACAAACAGCCATGCAAATGGATGGTACTCATAATACCTATACACATTATGTGCAAAATACTGTTTTAATAACACTTGTTCAAATTATAAAACCAGATATAAATTAGGATATGTGTTAACTAGACATTTAAATATAAAAGCAGACTTCATAATAGGATTAGACTTTATGGTTAGAAACAATGGAGGTTGTTTTATTACTAGAGATGGAGTAATCTTTGCAAAGAATATTACAATAACACCATCATTCTTTGGAAGAAATATACAAAGAGATACTAAAGTAATAAAAGATTCAAAAAAGAAACAAATAAATCCAGACACCGTTTGCGATAAGGGAACGGATTGTACCTGCAACCAGAACTTATTATCAGAAGTAATAGATGAACAAGAATGGATAGACATAGATGAAGATATAGAAAAGAATTACAATTTAATAGAAACCCATATAGACAAATATAATTTTAACAAAAATCTTACAAACATAGGAATCATTAAAAATCAAGCAGACCTGCAAAAGATAATTCAGAAATTGGATGATATAGATATAATAGGAGAGAAACCTTTAGAGCATTGGAAGAATAACCAAATAGAGTGTAAATTAAAAATTATAAACCCAGAATATATAGTCAAAACAGCTGCAATACAAGCTACTAATGAAGATTTAAAAGATTTTGAAATACAAATAAAAGAATTACTTAATTTAGGAGTTATTAGGAGATCTAAGTCAAGACATAGGTCGGCAGCATTCATGGTAAGAAATCATAGTGAGATAGTTAGAGGTAAAGCTAGAATGGTGATAAATTATAAAAGACTTAACGATAATACTGTAATGGACGCTTATAAACTCCCAGAAAAGACAAAATTAATTAATAGAATTCAGGGAAGAACAATTTTTAGTAAATTTGATTGTAAATCCGGATATTGGCAAATAAAGATGCACCAAGACAGTATTGAGTGGACAGCCTTCACATGTCCTGAAGGACATTTTGAATGGCTAGTAATGCCATTTGGCCTCAAAACAACTCCACCAATTTTTCAACGTAAGATGAATAATATATTTGGACAATATAAAGATTTCGTATTGGTATATGTAGATGACATTTTAATCTTTAGTTATAACATGAAAGAACATCTAGGACATCTACAGACTGTTTTTAACTTGTTTATAGACAATGGAATAATTATTAGTAAGAAAAAGATGGAATTATGCAAACCATATATTAATTTCTTAGGAATTACTATAGGAGACGAAAGGATTAAGTTACAACCACATATAGCGAAGAAGGCTTTAGAAATGCCTGATAAGTTAGAAAAGACAAAAGATTTGCAAAAATTTCTAGGATTATTAAATTATGTTAGACAATTCATTAAAAATTTAGGCAAAGTAGCAGGACCTCTCTACGCTAAGACAGGAACTAAAGGACAAAAGACTTTTAATACTGAAGATATTAAATTAGTCCAAAAATTAAAAGAAATGATAAAGGATATACCAGACTTAGCCCTACCCTTAGAAACAGACTATTTAATAATAGAAACTGACGAAAGTTTTGAAGGATGGGGAGCCATCCTTAAGGCAAAGAAAAATAAATATAGTGATAAAAAAGAAGAAAGGATATGCGCTTACCAATGTGGTAAATATAAAGAACAAGAAAATATGAGTAGTATAGATGCTGAGATATTAACAGTAATATATGGCCTCAATAGTTTTAAAATATATATCCTAAATAAACTAGAAATATTAGTAAGAACAGACTGCGAAGCAATAGTAAAATTTCATGAAAAAATTAGTGAGAAAAATAGCAGTAAAAGAAGATGGTTGAATTTTATTGATGCCACTTCCATATATAGTATTAAATTTGAACATATTAAAGGTAAATAAAATATTTTAGCTGATAAACTTAGTCAATTAATTTCAAGAACTACTAATTAGTTCCTTCTGCAGCATGACAGACAAAGGAAAAGCTAAGGCTTCCACTTGAGACTCAAGTGCAGACAATTACTTAAAGACTCTTTTGAGTAATACTCATTTTAGACCTCAGACTATGTTAAATACATCTCAGACTTCTACTGATCAGACAATAGAAAGAATTCATTTTGGAAGACAGAATTTGATTTATTACCCAGAATCAAATTTCAGTTTCAAGACAAGGCCCGAAGCACGGGTTGACCGAAATCAAAAGTGCTTACAAGATAATTTATGGATTTCTTATAATAAGACTCCAAGGAATGTCAGCTATTTTCTAGCTGTTATGAATGCCCTAGCTCAATATTTTACAGACAAAAATCTAACAAATAAATTTAAGTTTTATGTGATTATACAGGGAAAGACACCTGGCATATATCAGACATGGATACAGGTGATAGACACTATCAGAGGATTCAAAGACCCTTTATACAAAGGTTTTAACAATTTTAATGAGGCTTTAGACTACGCCAGAGGTAACTTAAGACCTAATTTCTTTATTGGTCTAGAACTTAGAAATCAGACAGTTTTTCCTCAATATAATATTCAGAAAGATTCGAACAAAATATTTTTTTGTGTTCATTGTAGTTCTATGACAGAAGGTTTTAAAAGATTAAATCAGAAAAATGAGCTTTTGGAAAAAGAACGAGATCATTTACTTAGACAAAATAGGATTTTACAACCATAAGGACATACCCTTTTCAAATCAATCAACTCCAACCTCTTCTACTTTAACTCCAAACTTACAAAATCCCAAAATCTCATAAAAACTTTGAAATAATCCATTTATCTAAGTGTCCATAATTTATTTATAATTTTTTTTAGGACTTTTAAATTATGCAAGACCCTTTATCAAAGATTTAGGAAAAGTCGCAGGACCACTATATGGAAAGACCGGTTCTAAAGGACAGAAATCTTTTAATACAGAAGATATCAAGTTAGTACAAAACTTAAAGAAATGGTTAGACAAATTCCAGAGCTTACTTTACCACTAGAAACAGATTACTTAATAATAGAAACAGAAGGTAGTGCTGAAGGATGGGGAGCCATTCTAAAAGCTAGAAAGAACAAATATATTACTAAGAAACAAGAAATCATTTGCGCTTATCAAAGCGGAGTCTATAAAGAAAAAGGTAACATGAGTAGTATAGACATGGAAATTTTAGCAGTTATTTACGGGTTAAATAGTTTCAAAATATATATTTTGAATAAACCAGAAGTATTAATTAGAACAGACTGTGAAGCTATTGTTAAATTCCATGAAAGAATCAGTGAAAAGACTAGTAGTAAAAGGAGATGGTTAAATTTTATAGATGCCACTTCTATTTATACTCTTAAATTTGAACATGTTAAAGGCAAGGATAATGGATTAGCAGATAAACTAAGTCGTTTAATGATACGAACTACTAACCAGTTTCCTTTGCAGCATGAATACAGACAAGGGGAAAGCTAAGGCTTCCACCTCAGACTCCAGTGCAGACAATTACTTAAAGATTTTATTAAGTAATACTCATTTCCGGCCACAGACTATGTTAAATACGTCTCAGACATCAACAGATCAGACAATCGAAAGAATTCATTTTGGCAGACAAAATTTAATTTAGTATCCAGAATCAAATTTCAGTTTCAAGACAAGACCAGAAGCAAGAGTTGATCAAAATCAGAAGTACTTGCTAGACAATTTATGGATTTCTTATAATAAGACTCCAAGGGATGTCAGCTATTTCTTAGCTGTTATGAACGCCCTGACACGATACTTTACAGACAAAAATTTAACTAACAAGTTTAAATTTTATGTGATTATACAGGAAAGGACTCCAGGCATATATCAGACATGGACACAAGTAATAGACACTATTAAAGGTTTAAAAGACCCTCTATATAAAGGCTTTAATACTTTCAATGAAGCCCTAGACTATGCTGGAGGAATTCTAGGACCTAACTTTTTTATTACCCCAGAACTTAGAAATCAGACAAATTTCCCTCAGTATAATATCCAGAAAGACTCAAATAAGATTATTTTCTGTGATCACTGCAGCTCTATGACTGAAGGTTTCAAAAGATTAAATCAGAAAAATGAGCTTTTAGAAAAAGAACGAGACCATTTACTCAGACAAAATATGATTTTACTAGATTATATAAGAGATATAGAATTAACACAGCACCAAAGCTCTTTAAAATCTTTTCTAGATTCTTCTACTCAGACTGATTTTCAAAATCAAGCGAGTTCTCCAACTCCACAAAAAATGGATCAGACGGGTGTACATTCCCCAGTGAATGTAGAAAGACCTACTGTATCAGGTAAAGGTACAGCTAGTACGGTTCAAACGGCAACCGGTAAAGACTCATCAAGACCATTGATGGCTGACACTTTGCCAAAAAGTGTAAGAAGACTCCCTGCAAGTTTTAATTTAGAAGCTTCAAGTTCAAAGACCAGGACGACAAAGATCAAAAGACAAAGTAAGACTAATGCTAAAACAATTGAAAACATTATTGGACAGACATTAATGAGACTTCTACAAGATGTCACGCCTAATGTGGCTAAAGAAGAAACCAAAGACATGATTAAACCAGAACCCGAGGAGGACGATTCAGATGTTCCAAATTCGGACCCAGACTATGATCCAACAATGGAACAATTTGCCCAAGACCCCAATGCCAGTGATGACTCAGGCATGGAGTTTGACTCGAAGGCTTTCCATAATTTAGACACTATTTGCTAAATCATGAATGAAATCAGCTATTTCAGACTCTACTACAAAAGTAAGCAATGACGATTCGCAGCAGACAGACAACATCAAATTTCAAAAGAAAGAAAGAAAGTCGTAAAGAGTACAGTAGACGAAAGTGACATTTTTTGAATATTTCAGAAATTTCAACAGACACACAGTAAACATGGGCCCAAAACAGCGACCCAAGCTCAATAATTCAGACATTTTTCAGAATTGAATTCAGTTTTGAAGTCTGCCTCTTTCATTCCTCTGCCTATATATATCCTTCATTTCATTCAGACAAAAGTAAGAAGAAGGCGAAGAACATTCGACCATTAGCAAGTTTGAATATCAGAATATTCAACTAAATATTTTTAAAGTGTGAGCTATTGTAAACTAGAAAAAAGAGAGTGTGAGTGTTTGTAAGTAGGTGTGAGTTTATATTTTCCAGTTCAGCCAGGAGCACCTCGGGGACTCTTGAAAGGGAACCCTCTCTCCTCTACAATATGTAAGTAGGTTATGGCTTTTCTAGATCTAGGTACTATTCCCCATATGTATGTAAATTAGTTTCATATGCTTGAATGTACAACATGTCTATTAAATCATGTTCATATCATATTTATATGATGTTATGTTCATCTATCATAAGTATACCCTTAGTATATTGTTAGCTTTTTAAATGCTTAAACAACTCTCATGGATTAATCTGTAAATTCCTAGGATTATCCATAACTACCCTTAGTATATGGTTATTCTCTTAAATGCTTAAGGAATCCCGATGGATTAACCAGTAAAACCTAGGATGTTGAAGTCCGTTATGGCCAGAGAGCTGCAGGACAGTGTTTCCAGGGTGCGGTTAAAGAAGCGATTCTTAAGTAATAAATTTAAGAGTAAGAGATGAAAAGGGTATAGCTATGGATAAGCTAAATTAATTAGCAAGTTCCGGGGTGTGATTAAAGAAATAGTTGCTAAGCATAAGTTTAAGAAGAAGAGATGAACAGGGTATAACTATAGATAGATTGAGATTAAAAAAAAAAAAAATGAATTTCGGGGAATATACTTAGAATTTTAGGAAGAAATATACCTTGCTACATAGAGTAGATACAAGGAGGAGGAAGTACCGAGTAGGATTTTTGCAACTATAAGGATACAAATCAATCAACTCCAAACAATTCCAGCAACAACCCCATTTTTTATCGAAATAACCCAATTTTATCTAAGTGTTATTATTATTGGTATCATAACAAGAAGTTTCTAGACCTTAGTAGATGAAAAAGACAAAATTAGCTAAATATATAAAAGCTTTTAGATCATTTCTCTTAGATAATAAATTAATTTTACAAGACTTAGTACAACAATACGAGAATTTAGAAGAAGCAACGTTAGAACTTTTCCTTCAAATAAAATATAGACAAAAGGCAATAAATAGAATAACAAACAAAATTAACTACTACCCTTTAGGATAATTAGTTATAACTTATATGAAAAAATCACATTTAGCCAAACAATTAAAATCTCTACATCATCAATAAGCAGCCAGAAAAGATAATTTAAGATTTTTAACGCAAGATAAGGTAGACCTCATTTTCAGATTTAATTACTATCAACTAATATTTTAAGACCAGATAGAACAAAGAGAAATAAACGCAATAAATATTATAGATTTTATGATCAGAAGTATTAGAGAATCTACTAACCATATAAAATATCAAACACATAAAATAAAACAAGTTAGTCATTACATAAAGTATTTTCCTTTACCTTAAGTATAATTATATGCGTAGACCGCTTATAAATACTAGAGACTATAAAAACTCCATAAGAAATTTAAAATTACTAATTTTGGAACTTCAAGTTTTTTATTATAATCCCGAAGTAAAAGACGGTATAATTCAGAACGGTAGAATCCCATATTGTATACTAGAAATTTACAAGAATAAGAAAAAATTAATAAATCATATTAGTTCAAGACTCATTTATTCCACCCCTTATACAGTCCGTAACTCGTACACTAGAATTTTAAGAAATTTAAGTATTATTTTAAGTTTATGAAACAACATTTTTACACTAAAAACATTGCATATCATTATAAAGAAATATACAATTTTGAACAAGATCTAAGACAAGCTAGAATAATTAAAGAATCTTTACCACATAATCAGAAAAGTGAATTAAGACGCATAGAGAAAGAAATTAGAAATATCAAAGATTATATCAAATTTCTACGAAACAGATTAAGAATAGCTTCTTTAACCGCACCCTGGAAACACTGTCCTGCAGCTCTCTGGCCATAACGGACTTCAACATCCTAGGTTTTACCGGTTAATCCATCGGGATTCCTCAAGCATTTAAGAGAATAACCATATACTAAGGGTAGTTATGGATCATCCTAGGAATTTACAGATTAATCCATGGGAGTTGTTTAAGCATTTAAGAAGCTAACCATATACTAAGGGTATACTTATGATAGATTAACATAACATCGTATAAACATGATATGAACATGATTTAATAGACATGCTGTACATTCAAGCATATGAAACTAATTTACATACATATGGGGAATAGTACCTAGATCTAGAAAAGCCATAACCTACTTACATATTGTAGAGGAGAGAGGGTTCCCTTTCAAGAGTCCCCGAGTTGCTCTTGGCTGAACTGGAAAATATAAACTCACACCTACTTACAAACACTCACACTCTCTTTTTTCTATTTTATAATAGCTCACACTTTAAAAATATTTAGTTGAATATTCTGATATTCAAACTTGCTAATGGTCAAATGTTCTTCACCTTCTTCTTACTTTTGTCTGAATGAAATGAAGGATATATATAGGCAGAGGAATGAAAGAGGCGGACTTCAAAACTGAATTCAATTCTGAAAAATGTCTAAATTATTGAGCTTGGGTCGCTGTTTTGGGCCCATGTTTACTGTGTGTCTGTTGAAATTTCTGAAATATTCAAAAAATGTCACTTTCGTCTACTGTACTCTTTACGACTTTCTTTCTTTCTTTTGAAATTTGATGTTGTCTGTCTGCTGCGAATCGTCATTGCTTACTTTTGTAGTAGAGTCTGAAATAGCTGATGTCATTCATGATTTAGCAAATAGTGTCTAAATTATGGAAAGCCTTCGAGTCAAACTCCATGCCTGAGTCATCACTGGCATTGGGGTCTTGGGCAAATTGTTCCATTG
The DNA here is from genome assembly GCA_031232105.1 of Capsicum rhomboideum. Lineage (NCBI taxonomy): Eukaryota > Viridiplantae > Streptophyta > Magnoliopsida > Solanales > Solanaceae > Capsicum > Capsicum rhomboideum. The sequence goes on along the minus strand of CP124719.1, from coordinate 86,267,049 downwards.
TTGGATCATAGTCTGGGTCCGAATTTGGAACATCTGAATCGTCCTCCTCGGGTTCTGGTTTAATCATGTCTTTGGTTTCTTCTTTAGCCACATTAGGTGTGACATCTTGTAGAAGTCTCATTAATGTCTGTCCAATAATGTTTTCAATTGTTTTAGCATTAGTCTTACATTTTCTTTTGATCTTTGTCGTCCTGGTCTTTGAGCTTGAAGCTTCTAAATTAAAACTTGTAGGGAGTCTTCTTACACTTTTTGGCAAAGTGTCAGCCATCAATGGTCTTGATGAGTCTTTACCGGTTGCCGTTTAAACCGGACTAGCTGTACCTTTACCTGATACAGTAGGTCTTTCTACATTCACTGGGGAATGTACACCCGTCTGATCCATTTTTTGTGGAGTTGGAGAACTCGCTTGATTTTGAAAATCAGTCTGAGTAGAAGAATCTTGAAAAGATTTTAAAGAGCTTTGGTGCTGTGTTAATTCTATATCTCTTATATAATCTTGTAAAATCATATTTTGTCTGAGTAAATGGTCTCGTTCTTTTTCTAAAAGCTCATTTTTCTGATTTAATCTTTTGAAACCTTCAGTCATAGAGCTGCAGTGATCACAGAAATAATCTTATTTGAGTCTTTCTGGATATTATACTGAGGGAAATTTGTCTGATTTCTAAGTTCTGGGGTAATAAAAAAGTTAGGTCCTAGATTTCCTCTAGCATAGTCTAGGGCTTCATTGAAATTATTAAAGCCTTTATATAGAGGGTCTTTTAAACCTTTAATAGTGTCTATTACTTGTTTCCATGTCTGATATATGCCTGGAGTCCTTCCCTGTATAATCACATAAAATTTAAACTTGTTAGTTAAATTTTTGTCTGTAAAGTATCGTGCCAGGGCGTTCATAACAGCTAAGAAATAGCTGACATCCCTTGGAGTATTATTATAAGAAATCCATAAATTGTCTAGCAAGCACTTCTGATTTTGATCAACTCTTGCTTCTGGTCTTGTCTTGAAACTGAAATTTGATTCTGGATACTAAATTAAATTTTGTCTGCCAAAATGAATTCTTTCGATTGTCTGATCTGTTGATGTCTGAGACGTATTTAACATAGTCTGTGGCCGAAAATGAGTATTACTTAATAAAGTCTTTAAGTAATTGTCTGCACTGGAGTCTGAGGTGGAAGCCTTAGCTTTCCCCTTGTCTGTATTCATGCTGCAAAGGAAACTGGTTAGTAGTTCGTATCATTAAACGACTTAGTTTATCTGCTAATCCATTATCCTTGCCTTTAACATGTTCAAATTTAAGAGTATAAATAGAAGTGGCATCTATAAAATTTAACCATCTCCTTTTACTACTAGTCTTTTCACTGATTCTTTCATGGAATTTAACAATAGCTTCACAGTCTGTTCTAATTAATACTTCTGGTTTATTCAAAATATATATTTTGAAACTATTTAACCCGTAAATAACTGCTAAAATTTCCATGTCTATACTACTCATGTTACCTTTTTCTTTATAGACTCCGCTTTGATAAGCGCAAATGATTTCTTGTTTCTTAGTACTATATTTGTTCTTTCTAGCTTTTAGAATGGCTCCCCATCCTTCGGCACTACCGTCTGTTTCTATTACTAAGTAATCTGTTTCTAGTGGAAAGTAAGCTCTGGAATTTGTCTAACCATTTCTTTAAGTTTTTGTACTAACTTGATATCTTCTGTATTAAAAGATTTCTGTCCTTTAGAACCGGTCTTTCCATATAGTGGTCCTGCGACTTTTCCTAAATCTTTGATAAAGGGTCTTGCATAATTTAAAAGTCTTAAAATTTTTTGTAAATCTTTAGTTTTGTCTAATTTATCTGGCATGTCTAGAACTTTTGTTGCTATATGAGGCTAGAGCTTTATTTTTCCTTCTCCTATAGTTATTCCTAAGAAATTAATATATGGCTTACATAATTCCATTTTCTTTTTACTAATAATTAAACCATTATCTATGAATAATTGGAACACTATTTGTAGATGTTCTAAATGTTCTTTCATGTTGTTACTAAATATCAAAATATCATCTATATAGACTAGAACAAAATGTTTATATTTACCGAATATAGTGTCCATTTTTCGTTGAAAAATTGGAGGGGCTTTCTTATGCCAAAAGGCATTACTAGCCATTCAAAATGTCCTTCTGGACAAGTAAAAGCTGTCCATTCTATGCTGTCTTTATGCATTTTAACCTGCCAGTATCCTAATTTACAATCAAATTTACTAAATATTGTTCGTCCTTGAATTTTATTTATTAATCCTGTCTTGTCGGGTAATTTATATGCGTCCATTACAGTATTATCATTGAGTCTTTTGTAATTGATTACCATTCGTGCTTTACCTCTAACTATTTCACTATGGTTTCTTACCATAAAAGCTGCCGATCTATGTCTTGAGGTAGATCTTCTAATTACTCCTAAGTTTAGTAATTCTTTGATTTGTTTTTCAAAGTCTTTAAGATCTTCATTTGTAGCTTCTATTGCTGCAGTCTTAACTAAATATTCTGGATTTATAATTTCCAATTTACATTCTAATTGATTTTTTCCCCAATGTTCTAAGGGTTTTTCTCCTATTATTTCTAGCTTATCTAACTTTTGGAGTATTTTTTGTAGGTCTTCTTGATTCTTAATAATTCCTACATGTTTTAAGTTTTTTTGTATATTGTAACTTTCTATACTAGTATCAATTAGATTGTAACTTTTTTCTATTTCTTCGTCTATCCATTTTGTATCTATTATTTCTGACAATAAATTTTCTTTTTCTTTGCAGGTACAATCAGTTCCTTTATCGTAAACGGTGTCTGAAGTTATTTGTTTATGTCTAGAATCTTGTATTACCTTTGTATTTCTTTGTATCTGTCTTCCAAAGAATGATGGCGTTATTGTAATATTTTTTGTAAAAACTACTCCGTCTCTAGTAATGAAACATCCTCCATTGTTTTTAACCATAAAGTCTAATCCTATTACAAAGTCTACCTTAATATTTAAATCACGTGTTAACATGTATCCTAATTTATACCTGGTCTTGTAATTTGAACAAGTATTATTAAAGCTAACTATAGCATTTTTTACATAATGTCTATATGTATTATGAGTTCCATCCATTTGCATGGCTATCTGTGGTTCTGTAAAATTATTTATAAGATGTTTTGGTAATATGTTTTGATTTATTATACATTATGTACATCCATAGTCTATTATACCTAAAGTTTCTATTTCATAATCCTGTATTATTATTTTTGTCATTACTTTAATAGCACTTAATTTTTTGTCTTCGTTACATACTAAACCTTCAAGAGATTGATTTAATAATTCTGTCTCTTCTAGGTCTTGTATAATAACTCCTTTTGGTTCTTGAGCGACTCTTTTTCCCTTTTCTAAATATTTTATTCTATCTTCTAATTCATTTATTTTAATTTCTAGATTACTTATTCTATTTTCTACTGTGGTATCTTCCGTAATTATGACAGTCTGTTTATGTTCTACTGGTTGTATTTGTATTGACTGTATTGCCTGTCATCCTATAGTCTTTTCTATGCATGGTATACATCCTTCTATATAACAATTTTTACATTTTGCACGTCTTTCTCTACTAGGATACCATCTACAGATATAGCATTGAATACTATCTATTCCTTTATGTCTTTCAAAGTTATGTACACATGTATCTTCCTTGATATTTACTAGAGCAAAACTAGTTATTACTTCATTTAGATTTTCTAATCCTATATCTTCGTCTGAATCTGAAGAGTCTGGATTGTTATCATAATCTATTCTGACAATTGAATATATACTTTCTGTATCTGACATATGTTCGTCTACATTTATTAAAGTTTCATTAAAGTCTTCTATTAACTGTGAATTTCTTGTTCTAGTATTATTTCTTTTGGGACAGGTGTTAGCTAAATGATCTGTACTACCACATGTAAAACATTCTAGAGTATTTTTATAACTTCTGTCATCTTTATATTTTCTTACATGTTTATTTTTATTTAAATAAGGTTTTCTGGCTGATGATTTTCTTAAATAATAACTTTTCTTTCTATAATCATTCTTTTTATAGGGCTTTCTATATTTTTTATTATACTTATTCTTTTTGTTATATTTTTCATCATAGCTTTGTGTAGTATAAATTGTCTTACAGAAATTTGTTTCACCTTTCTTTAATTGTTTCTGTATTTGTATGTTTGTACATTTTTCTTGTAATATGTCTATTATATGTTGTATTTTATGTCCTATTGACCATCTGGCATTAGGATTCTGTACTACACCGTCTCGTTTTTCCCATCTTTCTTCTATTTCTCTACCTAAGGCTCCTGGTAACTTATTAAATAATTTTTACCTAAGCTTTGGTCAAAAGCATTACCACTTATACTTGTATAATAGAAATAATCTAAGAGAAACGGTTTAATATGATGCCAACTACTTATGCTTAATTGTTCTAATGTTATTAAGGATTTACATTGTAATACTAATAATCCACTATTCGGGTCTTCTCCCGTTATTAAGCTATGTATTTTATTTGTAAA